>OU343138.1:13945000-15260000 GCA_910594945.2 Amphipyra berbera
TTGTATATGCATGCCAGGGCGTTTACTCCGAAAATAGAACCACAAAGTTTCGACTGTCACACGTTTTCCAATCTCAGAAGTGTTTCGGAACCGACAATTGATTCGATTTTTGCGATTTGACATATTGTCTTTCTTTCACCCTACTCCCAAATGTTAATTGACATCTAGTAGTTCTTTGATTGACAATACTTTGATCGTATATTTTATGAGTTCGATTATAAAAGACACAACAGAACCTTGTAGGGGATGAATCTATCATTACAGTTATAGCTAATATCGCTATGTCAGGATTGGGAGCATGGTAAATAAAGTAAATTAAACCAACATAAGACTCTCCACCACTGAGAGTGCTTTTAATTGGGTTAGTGATTAGTTACAGAAGCTAGTTCACAACATAATAATTTACACAAGATCAGAAAATAAGGACAAGCAAATCAGATATAAAAGGTCAGACTTCTTCGGCTGTTCGACATGGAATCCCCTCCTCCGTCGAATGACCACTGTTTTTATAACTTCGGGTACGTTGATTCATCTTGACGGTTACCCCCCTATGTCAACATTGTCCAGTGTTACCAGCTACCGATAACACGATGTTAGTCCGACGTTCATTTTTCGAAGTAGGTCCCAGTACAGACATTCACATTCACAGTCATTCGTGATCGATGTTCGGATGTGTGATGTTCGTATTCGAATGTGCGTACACGGCTTTACGATTTTGTAGAGTGCTGCACCCTTTACCCACTTAAAATTGAGCTAAAAGGATTATAATTACAGATACATTTTAATTTGACGTTGTACCTTTAACGTATTTTATTTATTGTGAAGTTTGTTAATTTATTTTTTACTATTTATAAATTAAGCCCGGAGGATTTCGTAAAATATTGAATTGCAATACGCTGAAAAAGTATCAATTTATTTGATGTTTCTTTAAGTAAATATTTACTTCTATACTAATATTTATTATAGTTCTACAAGATCGGAGGATTATAAGATACTCTGATAACTTATCCATAGGTACCTAAATACTTTTGATCATGGAACTTTCCTTAAGAGTCCGGCTACGGCTAGGTCCGCCCGGTACATGCAGCGACTTACATGCGCAAACCTTTTGGGCAAAAATTTGCGCAAACCGTACTGACGGTATTAACGATAGTATTAGCCTATGTAGGTAGTATATTATATGGGAACTACACAGTAGGTATACTATTTTTCAGTCTTAACGTACATGCTTACTAGTGCAAATTAGAATTTCGTGTACCTAGCCTACGGACCTTTAGTCCGATTGCCAACTGAAGAAACGGAATACTCTTGCAACCTTTGGCGAAAGAAATAAAAATTTTAATCGGATTACTTCTCATAACAACTTGACCTTTTAAACCAATTTATCCAAATCAAAAACAATATATGTACGACTACCTATTATTAGAATTATAATGAAGAAGCAGAAGACGGTAAAAAAATCCTTCCTACAAACATTTCTAAATGATTATGATTCATTATTTATTCAAAAAAATACCTAAAGGTCATAAATTAAATACGACTGATTTTATTACGTCGTACCCAATAATAATAACACAGAATGTAATTACATTGAACCGGGAACCTTGTCCTAATAACGTAAAATTGTCTCGATAATTATCTCGAAATATTTTGAGAAAAGGAAATCTTTTTAAGCAATCTCAAGAATTAAATGTTCCAAATAAAATCAAGGAATAACTTGAAAATTCCCAATTAGGCTAGGTATTTGATTATGAATATTTAGGCGACCGCCTCACTTGCGACCAACGAACGGTCGCAAGTGCAACTGCGAAGCTTGAGGATCTGGGCACGTTACACAGGTCCGCCAAAGTTTTATTGGGGAATTAGAAAATTCTCATTATCAACTCGGGAGTCGGGTATTGATATTGTGCCCGGCCCGGGTATTGTATTATAGGTCCAGTCTAGTTCACAATCTATATGTGTGTGTGTGTGTGTAATGTGAACTCAGTCAACTCAGTCTGTTTACTAAGATCGCGTAATGAGACTACCGTTACATCTAAGGGCCTGTGCACACCACGTTTTTTAAACGCGCCGTTGATGCGCGTGTGAAACTCCATACTTAAAAAATGTGTGTATCGTTTTTTATGTATGGAGTTTGACGTCGACGCGCGTCGTCGGCGCGTTTAAACAACGTGGTGTGTACAGGCCCTTATTCGCAGTTTTTGCGATACGCCGCGCGATTTCACGTAAATGTGGATTACGCGAATACCGCCATCGCCTTGACGGCGGAATTTACGTCGACGTATGATCTCACATATATTATATGTGACAGTCACAAAGGGGTACTTTAAGACGAAGATAGGTACATATCGGCTCCCCCCTTCAGGAAATTGTTTATAAGGCGATTATCACTGGAATTAAACCGCCATCTTTGTTTGTAGTTAATAACAACATAATTTGAATTTTCCTTCATGATAATGCCATCACCAATTATATTATTAACATAAGTGTACATCCTTGGAAAAGCCGTAATTATGGATGCAGTACATCAAAGAGAATTATATAACCCAAATTCTGTGAATCGTAACCATAATCTTTGCCTCACATAGTTCCGATTTTAAGCCTAGTTTGCATTATGGTTGTAAGTAGTAATTTAGTCGAGTAGTGAGTAATTTTTTTGGCTACTAAATTACTAGCTAGTCGAGTAAATTAGAAGCATAGTCCGTGCAAGGTTTTAGATCACGTCACACGGTCGACATGCCGTGTCCACTATCAGTAAAATGTATTGTATTTTTCATTTTGTTTAATGTTTTTTTTAATTGTTTTGACCGTAATATTTGATAACCGATGATCTCTGTTAATAATGCGTTGGGGGTAAGTTTGGATATGGGGTAAATTCGTTCAAATGGATTTGCCGCACAATGGGGCGATAATTTTATTTGCCGGCAAGAACAGCGTGGGAACTCTTTTAATTCTGCGCCTCATTTCCATGTCTTAATTATGTTGATGGATGGAGGGGGAGAGCGAAACCAAAGGAAAGACGGATGGATTGTATGATCCCAGGATATGAAGGAAAAAAACTTTTTAACAAAAATAAAACCGACTTCAAAAAACCGAAAAAAGGAATAAAATAATTACCATATTACAAATGAACAGTTTCAGGAGTCGGTGCCTTCAATTTGGTTCAGCGTAGATTAGCACCGACTTCTGAAACTGTTCATTTGTAATATGGTAATTATTTTATTCCTTTTTCGGTATTTTGAAGTCGGTTTAATTTTTGTTAAAAAGTTTTTTATTTTTTTCATTTTAGTGGCCTTAATTTAAACATGGTTGGACCTACTTACTAAAGATGCTGCTCGTAACATAATCACATCATCACATTACTGTTCGTCATTGAGGAGTTCCATTGTCTATCTCCGAAGTTCTACCTCAGATCTTCACCAAATTTAAATGGGACCACTTCGAAAGAATATTCTTTAAATAAAAAAATAATCATTAAAATCGGTTTACAATTAGCAAAGATATAGCGGAACAAATATACAAAAAAAAATACAGTCGAATTGAGAACCTTCTCCTTTATTTGGAAGTCGGTTAAAAAACATACAGTTGAATTGAGAACCTTCTCCATTTTTTGGAAGTCGGTTAAAAATGAGTACCTAAATGAATGTGACGGCTGACAGGAAACAATGGAAGAGAAAAACATATTAACTACAAAGTAACTTGGGACCAGGGCAGGAAGATGATGACTTCCACGTCGTAATCTTTTTACGATTACGACACTTTCTGCGGCAAATACATTTGAACGAACTTACCCCATATCTGGACTTATCTGAACGCTCGTTATATCAAAGGGAATTGTTGGTACGACACATTCTGTGACTACAATTTATCCTCATCTTACTAAAAAGTTCGGATGTTAGTCGAAACTTCATGGACTTGGTGACATGTCGTATTCATTATCAGTAGCTCTTTGTGTTTCTTTTTTTAATCGATGCGTTATAATTATCTCGTTTGTAATATTCCACGGATTTGTTTTTAAAATTTAATCATTTGTTTTATGTTTTTGATAATCAGTGTACTATGTTACTTTACCATGTTTTTATTATTGACAAGTGATATTTTCTTCAACACTGAATTATTTGCAATTTTATTTTATTAGTCAGAGTTTCTATTGTTAATTGTCAGAAACCTTTTAAGTACATAATATCTAGTTGAAAGTCGAAATAATGCTGTAAGCGCATTTCAGACTACGCTATTATGTTCCGCTATATATCATAGCATATTACGTAAGCATACATATAATTAGCAAGATAATAATATATCTTTATATATATAATTCGACTGTACGTGTGTATGTCACTGAACTCCTCCTAAACGGCTGGACCGATTTGAATGATTTTTTTTGTATGCGTTTGAGTGTCGCCCTGGATGGTTTAGATTCACAATTGGACCCGATAAGTGGCGCTGGTTTCGGTATGTCACCATATTTAATGTGGCGCTGCTTTTCCAGGCAAGACGACGTCTGCTGGGTCCGCTAGTAGTGTATAAAATATATGCTGAGCGATAACGTTGCGCTATAAACTATATACTATCCATTGATATGATGTGTACTTACGTACTAGATGCGTTGTTTAAAAGAACAACATTGTATCAACAAGTTGTGGTTCCGGAACCATAGTGCTATTGTACTTCACAGTTGTCTAGCGGTAGTTTGAACCTTATTGCGTCAATGCATTTGGCACACGTTGTGTATACGAGATAGCGTGTCTATTTATTTCAACGTCGTTGAGGCTATCCTACGCTATTAGTATAGCGTAGCCTTAAATGCGCTTTAGAAATAGCATAAATCACCCGAAATACTTCTTCTTCTTTTCGTGTGGTTAGTAACAAACCTGGTGTCAGAGTTTATGTCACCCATGGGCCTCTGACTTGGCTTCACATGCCGTCGAGATACTTCTCGACGTGTGTTTTCCTTCACCGTTTATAAGCAAGTGATAATATAATTATACAATACGCACATGAATCCGAAAAGTCAGAGGTGCGTGCCTTGGGTTCGAGCTCGACACCTATGACTTGACAGTCCGACGGTCACACAGCTATCACTGCTGTTAAAAATACTACTGAAAGTTGAGGACTTTATTACATCTTTTATCCCGATATTTAACAATATCTACTCATTTCCCTTGTCCTTTGTTTGTTATTGAAACCGAAGCCAGCATTGTACCCGCATCTTTATAGTTTATGTGTAACGGAAGTAATATAATCCAAAGGTTGATTACGCCGTTCGAGCGTTACTTTGTCAAATAGTGACGAAATGGCACCAAAGGAACCGGATTTTATACAAGGTTAGTCGGAAAGGGGGTACTAAGCCGCGAGGGTGTTAAAGTACCCATGATAAGGGATAACTTTTGTTCTACAACTTTCCCCAAAACACGATAGTTTAAGAGAAATAGCTTTTCAAAGATTTCGTAAAAAATATGCTAAGATATATCTGTCCATAGCTCTGATCAGCTGTTTTTACAATTTAGGTCATATTTGGGGTCACAAATTAGAAAAATAATTTTCTGAATTCATAACTAAATAAGGTATGTTTTTTTTTAAAAACTAAAATAAAAATCTTTTTTCACGCAAATAAAAATAATCAAATTTTGAAATTTTAACACTTG
The DNA here is from genome assembly GCA_910594945.2 of Amphipyra berbera. Classification (NCBI taxonomy): domain Eukaryota; kingdom Metazoa; phylum Arthropoda; class Insecta; order Lepidoptera; family Noctuidae; genus Amphipyra; species Amphipyra berbera. The sequence goes on from OU343138.1 coordinate 13,950,646, forward strand.
CTTTAAAATAGTCATCAGTGATATTTTAAGTCGCCCGCAGCTTAGTAACCCCTTTCCGACTAACCTTGTATAATGTTTGATACATATATTATGCAAGAATCTTAGGCTTTGAACGACTCATTGTACATTAATCTGCTATTTGGCAACAATATTTATTTACATAATAAATAAATCTCAAATACAGGTATCAATGTATAGGTACTGAGAAATATTGAAAAATAAATAAACGAAATATACCAGGAAGCGCTTTTGAAAAATCTTTTAGAGATAAATGTTTGTGAGATACGTTTTGTATGTCTAAATTCGTATTAAGGGGATCTGAGATGTAAGCGATAGTAGAAAAAAATAAGACGACATGAGAAAGAAATTCCAGAAATTATATTGATATATAATTCTACCTATAGGTACTATTAAGTACTCATGGGAAATGATACGTTGGCCCAGTTTCATTGAAGTCAATTAATCGCCTTTTCTTGTTAATTACGAGGTAAATAAACTCAAAACGGTGCTGATTTCTGGGTCATCGACTTTTTTTAACCACATGTATGAAATAAAAGGAATGCTTCACATATTAAGGGTCGATTTCACAGCGCCAGATAACTTTTATCTTAAGAATAAAAGCATGAAGTTTCGACAGATTTTTTTATAGAAACTCTACATGGTAAATATCCCGTTTTAAGTGCTAAAAATATTATAGAAATCCTTTCAAAATTGTCCAACATATTCCTCAGATAAAAGTTATCTAAAGTTGGCAAAATCGGCCCTAAATAGTACCTAATCGGTTGGGGACATCTGGCGTCAGGGTAGCTACACACATAAGCGGGCCAGCATAGTCGGTTCGGCAGTATTTGTCGAACAACAAAGCCGACCCGAAATAATTACTGCACTTGTTCGGCTTTATTCGGCTTATGCCGATTGGGTACTTCATTCGGGTCGACACATCATTCGATTCGGCAATACTTGTGGAACGAAAAAGCCGACCCGTAGCAACTACTACATACGTACGGCTCCAATAATAATCATTCTTAGCTGAACTAAAATGTAAGCCAAGCGGGTTGTGATTCCCGAACATTCACCTACATTATACATCATATTTATTGTATATAATATTTGTTTATTTGTGTTTTTAGGTTTATTTAAAGTACATAATTTAATGTCTCCTCATTAATTGTTACACTGAGAACTACCTCTCTCTCTTTTTTTCTTGCACTTCATGTCCATCCAAAGGTTGTCTGGAAGAAATCGCCTAGTGCGATAAGACCGCCCATTGTACATCTCTATTTTTATAGTAATGTTTCTTGTTTGTTTTGTGTACAATAAAGAGTATTGTATTGTATTGTATTGTATATTCGGTTTTACCGAGCGGCTTTGCCGATGACTGCCGGCCCGTTGATGCTGCCCGCCTAGTGAAAGCCGAGCTGCCTTTTCCCGAACATTCATCGACATAATATATTCGATTTTACCGCCCGGCTGTGCCGATTAATGCCGGCCCGCTTATGTGTATAGTTACCCTTACATGATTTAAATAAAGGTACATGACACTGACGTGGTTTAAAAATTGTGACGTTTTAAATCCCAAAGCGGCGACGATTTTTTGGCTCATTACCCAAGCAGCCCGCTTTGCTTCCCACAGCTCACAATAATACATCATACCCATGAAACGGCCTTGTTAGGTATAACGATTGCTATAAGATATAGCCTCCTCCTACTTATGTTATAACTAAAAGTAAAAACTAGTCTATAACCATAACATATCATCACGCCTGTATTCCCCAAAGGGTTGGGCAGAGGTGTATAGTAACACCCTCGTTTCGTCATTACGTTTAAGTCCCATGTAATAGGGGGCGAGTCTATTGGCATCAACCGGGCACAAATCCAAACTCCGGGCTGCTACTGAGGAATTCCACGCGGAAAAACCCAATAACACTTTGCCCGACATGTGGATCGTACCCAGGACCTCACGATCAGCAGTCGTGCTTGCCACCACTAAATCAACGAAGCAGTTAGTCCATAAAATACTGTAATTAGAGGACTACACCTCTAACCATACCACTATATACATACCTACAGTTCTACGGTGTTCTAATCAGCGTTATATGGTAGTGCCTAGTACTACCACCTAACATTATGCTGAGCTGAAGACCCTTTTGGCACTTATTTTTTGTCTTTCTCATGTGTACCTATTGATTGTACTGTGTACCAAAAAATAAATTTTCTTTCTTTCTTTTTTACGCCATAACTTATGCGCCACAAAAATCTCCCTTTCCGAATTATGTGAACAATTATAGGCCCATCAGTCAAAGTCAGAAGTGTCAGTGATGTTATAACAGCTCTTTATTGGATGCCATTATCGCGCGTTCGTATTTCCGAAGATAGACGATGATTGCCGAGGTGCATAAATTATGTAGGTACAGTACATATTTATATTCAAACTTGCATGAATTTGTGTATTAGTTATTTTTGAGCTGAAATTCAAAACAAATGAAATAAAAACACAAAAAGCCACAACGTTTTTTAAATGAATGAGACACATTATATCTTTACTTTAATACCACTATATTTTATTAAAAATTATATGAAACATCATTCCACATTCGCAGTAGTTAAACTTTCATTTAACTTTACTGTTAGATGGTAACAAGAAACGTTGACTGCGTAGCCCTACTCAGAACATACAGCAGTGACATGGTGGAATTCACAGAAATTATTATTAAATTCCCCATGTTAAAACTATGTTGTGCGACAATCCGATCTTGACAATTTTTTTTGGGTTTCTCAAACCAGCAAAAACAGATACAAAATAACATGTTCAACGGATATAAACAATTCTGGTTGATTGTTTAACTTATGTATGAGATATAATGTATATTGTATATCTATCTATATTTAGGTTCAATTGTATTTTCATTCACAGAATATACCAAAAGTTTTGAGACAATAATTAAAATTATAATTGTAAATATTGGGTATTCACTACGTCATGAGATAGATTTAAACAATATATAAACGCGATTCGAGAGTTTTGAATCTATTAAATTTCCACGTTTGTGTTGTTTCTAAACCAGGCACAGGATATTAAAAAAAAACTTATCGTTTTAAAAAAAATTGAATAAGTATAGATGTATTACTTTCAAAAATTAAATGAAGACTCCTTTAAGTTAAATTTACCATTTTTAATATGTATGGCTAATTCCTAAAATTTATGGATCGTTATTGGTGAAAATTGAGACCCTTTGTATCTTTACCAATAACTAGCTGTGTCCTCACGGCTCCGCCCGTAGCCTATGTTACTCAGTGATAATGTAGCTTTCTAACGGCAAAAGAATTTATAAAATCGGTCCATTAGTTTTTAAGTTTATTCGTTACAAACAAAAATACAATAATCCAAAAATATAAATCTTTCCTCTTTAAAATATTAGTATAGAAGTATAGATAAAGCGGACTCTATAGCTTTGTATAGTAGACCCTCCCATACTGAAGCAACAGATAAAAATAGCTTACTAATCTTTTTATACGCCAGTTTGGCAATAACAAATGCTACCATTGGTAAGCAAAACAATTCGTGTTTATTTATAGGCACCGGGGATAAAGTACTTTCCCTCCATGACCATGTGTTGAGACACCCGATAATTATGAAGGTTACATGCGTAACTGCGTGCGGCATTTACTCAACAAATAGATCGATATAAAATCAAAAGGAAGTGTGGCGTCAAAAGATTTCCGGGAAGCACAAATAATTACTATCAACATCAATGTTTTGAAGCAACTTAATTAACTTAAATACCATTTTAGAGCTAAGTCTATTAATAATATTTGCCTACAAAATGTGGTACGTAATACAGAATTCTTCGTATGACTGATGGTTTCCAGCCCACGTAAGCCATGGAATTAAAGTTTAGAAGCCCTCTAACGGTTAAAAAGCCCATTCCGCGTGGGTGACGGATTTAGGAAGCTGCTGTCCCTAGAAATTATTAAGTGCTGTAAAAATCTGATTTATTCATGGATATCGAAGGTCAAACGGTGGTCGTTCAGAGTAAAACCTGATAAACAGTCGTCTTATCAAAATTATTATGGTGGGTATACACCCACGAATACAGCATACAGGGGAATACAGCGCACAACGAATACTCGTCGTGCGCTGTATTCCCCGAAGGGTTAGGCAGAGGTGTATAGTAACACCCTCATTTCGCCGTTATGTTTAAGTCCCATGTAATAGGGGGCGAGCCTATTGCCATCAACCGGGCACAAATACAAACTCCGGGCTGCTTGCTACTGAGGAATTCCACACGGAAAATCTAATAACACTGCCGGACTTGGGGATCATAACCAGGACCTCACGATCAACAGTCGCGCTTGGCACCACTAGATCAACGAGGCAGTTAAATATAATTTATTGTAAATACCAGAAAACGCAAAAAAAACTGTAACACTCCATGAAAGACATTGTTTGATAATAGTAACGCACATAGTTTATTTTTTATTTTAGCGTACCTACTATGGTTTTTTTATTATCTCCATACAGTACAGACACCATATTTTCATGGTGAGGTGGTAATATGAAAGAGCGGGAATAAAAAACCGGCTAAGTGCGAGTCGGACTCGCGCACGAAGGGTTCCGTACCATTATCCATAAAAACGGCAATAATAAAATCATGTCTGTTGTATGGGAGCCCCCTTAAATATTTATTGTATTCTGTTTTTTAGTATTTGTTGTTATAGCGGCAACAAATCTGTGAAAATTTCAACTGTCTAACTATCACGGTTCATGAGATACAGCCTGGTAACAGACGGACGGACAGAGGGACAGCGGAGTCTTAGTAATAGGGTCCCGTTTTACCCTTTGGGTACGGAACTCTAAAAAAGACGTAAAAATAAAACAAAGTCACGTAAACTTTTTATAACGTACGTATAGTACGACAAAACTAAGATGTCGCATCGGACAAACTTCGTATAACCAATCACTTCCGAGCTGAGTGCGACTTCAAGACCACAAATGTTTTTTAGTGCTGCAGAAAAAAACGATCTTTACTCCAACGCAATAAGTGTGAATGGCGCGATAACGAGCACCTGCCATTGGTTGTTCAATCAAGTTTGCCAATGCGATTTCTAACACCCATATTCTAAGACGTTCCTCCAAAACTTACTCGACTCGACTCCACCTCGACTCAACCTTTTTCACTACCATCGGTAGTTATAGTTGACATAAACGTTCTCGACTCGAGATTTTTTCTATAAGAGAGGTAAGGAATCATCTGTCAAACTCAAGGTACCTCGGAACCTAACTTAAGGAAGGAAGTGTCAAAATCAGTATGTAAAAAAAATGAATTTTGAAGACTATATCGAATATGCTTACGATAATTCTTACAACTATTTATCGCGGCGTTATCTGCGCGATGCAGATAATTCAAATTATGATGTAATGAATCATACTGATAATGAACAATACAAAAAAATAATAATTAATGAATTTGCGCGTCGCATGCTGCGTAAAAACTTAGGTCGTTGCTCAACATTATGCTGTGACTTCAGACGAACCTAATGCCAACAGCGCTGATTTTCAGCAACAACCTTCGTTCAAGTGACGCAGTCGACGCCATCTTGGTTTAAGTTATTTGCCGCACACTGTACGCGGGCTTTTACGATGAAGATGTCACTTTGACGTGGTTTTTAACGATGCTGTAATATAACATTACTAGCTTTAGCCCGTGACTTCATTGTATGAATTTCGGATCTGCAGATAAATATCTCGGGATGAAAGTTCGTTTAAGGGGTAGTTTAGAAAAATCTTTTATCATATAGGTACTTTATCATTTGATTTGAAGAGTACATTTTTATACTGTCTCGTTGGTCTAGTGGCGGCAAGCGTACTGCTGATCGTGAGGTCTTGGGTTCGAGCCCCAGGTCGGGCAAAGTGTTTTGGGTTCCTCCGTGTGGAATTCCCCAGTAGCAGTCCGAAGTTTCGATTTGTGCCCGGTTGTCGGCTATAGGCTCGCCCCCTATTACATGGGACTCAACATAACGGCGAAATGAGCGTTTTACCATACATCTCTGCCCAACCCTTCGGGGAATACAGGCGTGATGTTATGTTATGTTATTTTTATACTAACTTTCAAATCGATAAACACAGGGATTTTGATTCTCCAATACAAACTTTAATACCCCATTGTATATATATGTGTAATAATGAATTAAATTTCCGATATGTAAGTGATAAAGATATTGTAAAAACTTTCAATACCCTTAATATCAAAAAGACCGCCGATCTTTGGGGTAACTCCGTTGAGGTTACGAAATCTATTATCAACATAGTAGCACCTGAGTTAGCTGTAATTTACAATAAATGTGTTGGATATGGTGTATTTCCTGACCTAATGAAAAGTAGTAAGATTATACCTTTATTTAAATCTGGCAGCACATCTGACCCCACTAACTTTAGACCTATTTCTGTGCTACCCACCTTTAGTAAAATATTTGAAAAATTAATCCTTGATGGGCTGCAAACCCACTTTAATAAAAATAATTTGTTACATAGGAAACAATTTGGTTTCACAAGAGGTCGCTCTACAACTGACGCTGGTTTCGAGCTTTTAGTTAATATTTTTAATGCCTGGGAGGATTCACATGATGCTTTAAGCGTCTTTTGTGACTTGTCAAAGGCGTTTGATTGCGTTTTTCACGAGACATTGGTCAGGAAATTACATCACAACGGAGTTAGGAATACTGCTCTGGATCTTCTTATTTCCTATCTCGGTAATAGGATCCAGAGAGTAGACGTGAATGGGGAGAGATCTCCGGGGTCTGTAGTGACAATGGGAGTTCCGCAGGGCTCAATTCTCGGCCCGTTCCTATTTCTCGTTTATATTAATGACCTACCTTATCTCATTAAAGATAATCAAGAGATTGTGTTATTTGCTGATGATACATCATTGTTATTTAAACCTAAACGGCAGCAGCCAGTTACGCACGATGTAAATAACGCTATCTCTGAAGTAGTGCACTGGTTTAATGTTAATAACTTACTTTTGAACGAGAAAAAGACTAAATATATCAGATTTTTGACACCTAATGTTAAGCAGGTGAAAACCAGTGTAGTAATAAATGGAGACGAATTGGATCTTGTGGACACCACTATGTTCTTGGGTATAAGTTTAGATTCGAAACTGCAGTGGGCCATATATGGGCCATATAGATAAATTATCGAAAAGACTCAGTTCTGCAGCTTACGCGGTCTATAAGATACGCCAGCTAACTGATGTAGAGACAGCCAGATTGGTATATTTTAGTTACTTCCATAGTGTTATGTCGTACGGCATTTTGTTGTGGGGAAATGCTGCCGACATTCAAACTACCTTTGTTGTGCAGAAGAGAGCTATTCGAGCAATTTATAACCTTAGTTTTAGGCATTCACTGAGGGATAAATTTAAAGAAATTAGTATAATGACGGTCGCATCACAATATATTATGAAAATTTGATTTATATAAAGAAAAAAATATATATATAACGTCAATTCTAGAAATAAAAATAAACTCATCCTACCAATGACTAGGCTCCAGAAAATCAGTGACTCCTTTAGATGCCAAAGTATACGCTTCTACAACAAAATTCCAGGCAATATTCAAGACTTAAGTCTTAATAAATTTAAGTCCTATGTAAAGCAGAAACTATGCAAAAAGGGTTTCTATAACGTTAAAGATTATATGGACGATAAAAATGCTTGGAATTGAGCCGCCCGCTGTTATCACAGACACATCATTGTAATTATTGAAATTATTTTATACCATTATTATTTTTGATCCTTTTGACATTTATAATTGCATTATTTTTTCAATGATTATTATTATTTTACCATCGCCTTATTTTTTATTTTACCTTTTAATAAATTGTGAATGTGGGTACCATGTAGGGTAGCTTTATACACGAATTTTGTAAACGTTTGGCGGTTCTTGAGATTTTTTTTGTGGCCCACACAAATGTCCAGCTGATTGATAGCGTCGTGCAGCGGTCGGGTTGTTGAGCTCCCTAAAATAAGGTTTGAGCTCCGCGATGACTGATGCAGATGTGCCGTCAGTTAGGACAGGTCAACTCGAACCTGCTATGGCACTTTCCTCAAAAGGCCATTCCAGACGTTGCCCTACATCGTTTCACTCGCATAGTATGTATACTACGATGTCTGGACTTTAAAAGAGACTTTGACCTCGGAGTTTGTTTCGGCTTTTCTTCTCAGAGCTAGTCAGATAGGAAATGCCGGCGGCATCTAGTCTTAATAAAAAAACATTACATTGACTTGTAAAAGTGTCTGTAACAGATTTATTTACAGAAATAAAAATCATTTCATTTCATCATTATATTAGGGTTTTTTTTTAAATCCTAAAATACGTGTTTTATTATTTACTAGCGACCCGACCCGGCTTCGCACGGGTGCAATGTAGATACTAATGTAAGGCATATAAACCTTCCTCTTGAATCACTCTATCTATTGCTGAAAACTGCATTAAAATCAGTTGCGTAGTTTAAAAGATCTAAGCGTACAGACAGCGGGAGCGACTTTGTTTTATACTATGTAAAGAAGATGTGGAAGAGTATTTATACCAATATCCAAGTTGATACACGCAGAGAATATACAATGGTATTTCTCAGATGCAATTGATGTTCACACATATAAAATGTAAGTTCTCTGTCGTGTCTGGTTAGACTGGAAACCGACCCTGGCACACTTAGAAACAGGCTAGGCCGACAATATTTTTTTATTACCCAATTAAATGCGAAGCTTAATTAAGGATATGATGCGTCGTAATTAAAAGGTATTGATGTCAAAATATCTCTGATTGAAGATCTCAAGGTCGAATAGCTGGAAGGCACGCCTACTTAATGAAAGGCTCAATCTGACTGTAGAAATTAGGGAACTACTTAATTCCAAGATGTGAGCTTTATATTCAAAATAGGTGGAGTAATTGATTATAGATATACAAGGTTAGTCGGAAAGGGGGTACTAAGCCGCGGGCCACTTAAAGTATCACTGATGACTAATTTAAAGTAAAATTTCAAAATTCGATAATTTTTATTTGCGTGCAAATAGATTTTTATAATAGATTTTTTCAAAAAAAACATACCTGCTTTAGTTATGAATTCAAAAAAAATATTTTCTGATCCGTGACCCCAAATATGACCTAAATTGTAAAAACAGCTGATCATAGCTATGGACAGATCGATTTTAGCATATTTTTACGAAATTTATGAAAAGCTATTTCTCTTAAACTATCGAGTTTGGGGAAAGTTGTAGAACAAAAGTTATCCCTTATTATAGGTACTTTAACACCCTTTTGGCTTAGTACCCCCTTTCCGACCAACCTTATATTTATGTGACACTATTAAACACTATTATAAAATATATATTAATGAATAAATATGGCAATAGGCCCGCCCCCTATTACATGGGACTTAAACATAACGGCGAAATGAGGGTGTTACTATACCTATATATCTCTGCCCAACCCTTCGGGGAATTCAGAATACAGGCGCCATGTTATGTGATGTGTGTTATATTAATAAAATTGAAATTTACTAACCCAACCTTACCAGATGCGGGTGAATACCAGTATTTTACACGAATCGCCTGCCATCAGACCCCCGCAACCCAGTTACCGGCCAATGTCAATATCCTAAGGTTAGACCGCTTGTCAGACTTTCGGGATTCTGACTTCCCGTAACGACTGTCGTAGGTATTCGTATGACACCCGGGACCGACTGTTTAACGTGCTCTCCGAGGCACGGAGGGGAAATTAAGTGAACATTGTTCTTACGAATAAATAAAGAGTCTTTAAACCGTACATTTCTTTTTCGAACTCTAAAAGACAACAAACTTTTTCTAACAGTATTTCTAACTCTAAATTCATTTTAAGGTCATTTTTTAAATAGAATAAAAAAGGACGAAGGTTAATATTTCTTAATACATTATCGCGAAATTGGTTCAAAGAATTACACAGAACCGCAACTTTTTAATAAAAAAAATCCTTGAAAATGCTTCCCGTCTTCCATGAAAATTAGTCGTCTATCCCTGTCTTCGTAGAATCGGGATTTCAAGCAGCTGATCATCTTAATCCATTCATTTTATTACGCAGTTCCGATAGTGTCTTCAGTTTGTAAAGATCCAATGTAAAATGGAGCCATCGTGATCGCATCATTACTTTCGGTCGGATGTTTTACTGATCATTATTTTCCATTATGTAGATAGTTCCAATGTTCCAAAGTACCTTTGACCGATTCCTATAATTTACCGAGCGTTATTGGTCAAAATTAGGACTCGTATTTTTATCAATAATGAAGCAAAGACTTCATAGGTTCGAATAGTAAACAGTCCTATACGGAAGTAGCTATCACAGGTAAAATGAGCGTACTATTATTTTTATATGCCCAGTTTAGCAATAAAAAATGTATCCATTTTCTTACTACAATTTACGGCCTGTTCCATAATCATCGGATAACTCTTATCTGGGAAATAAATATGGTGGTTTGAGAGATTTATATAGTGGAACTGTCAAACCGTATTTATCTCCCAGTTAAAAACTAATTGAAAGAAAGAAAAGAAAGAAAGAATTTTATTTGGCATGAAAGCAGTCAGACACAGACAAAAAATTCATAAGAGAGAAAACAAAAAACAACAAAAAAAATAATAATAAACATAAATAAAGTAGCTGTGTGTGTGTCTAGCGGCTGCGCCAAATAGGTTCAGTTCAGCATAAATGTCAGACTACTAGAGCCTGGCACTGGTTTTCAACTGAAACCATTGTGACTGTAATTGACGATTCTGAAACAGGCCCATAATATACCTCTATATACTCAATACTCATACTATAATTTGTTCCTGAAAACTATTTCTAAAAAGTTGGTAACTACTAAGTATAATTTAGTTTATAAACTTACTATTAAGTTGCTACGTTCTCATGGTAAAAGCAAGTATGCTGTAGAAACTTGTGTCATAGCTAGTAGTGTTCGTACAGTATCGCAATTTAGTTTACTACGAGTTGTCATAACTTGGAGATGGATTGTGGTTGTAATACTTAGGTAATAGGGTCGATTATTCAGAATATATTTTGTGGCATGTGGCAAGATTCTAACAGCAAGTTAAGTAATCGTTAGTTAATGCTTCATGAGTACGGCACTCTTTTAAGCAAATGTTAGTTAATTATTCATTATCGTCTTTGATCGATTCCTTACCACCAGGAACATTTCGACGGTCCCTACGTACATATACTATCGAAACTACAAAATCTCGGTTTTTATTTTATCTGCTTAAAATGTGTGAATGTGTGAATCTTAAAGGTTATAAAATAACATATTTTAAAAATAATAACCAAATAGCAACTATTCCGCATCAAACTAAAGAAGAATCACGGAAATCGGGTCATAAATCTCAGCGTAATCGGTGTACATACATAATAAAATAAAAACTGAGATTTTGTAGTTTCGATAGTATACGTAGGGACCGGTGATTTATGAAACAAAGTCGGCTTTCTATTTTAATTTCGAGATAGATATACGTAGAAGGAATTTAGGATCTTGTTTTAAAGCATGATTAAAATATTTAATTAATTCCACCAGAAGCGATAAACACTGGGACAGTTTCCTCAATTGTTATTCACACATTTTTTCAGTTCCTAAAAATAGATATATGAAAGGTCCAAAGAGTGAAGACCCAACACTCCAAGAGGTTATCTTTTTTATCTTTTGCTAACAAGATGTTGCCCGTTCAGTAATAGGGTACAAATACGGTAATACTAATAACATAGAAATACCTGAAACAAAGTTATAAATAAAAAAAGATGGAAAATTCTTTCCTTAGATCAAACAACATTAAACTTCAACGATAATCAGCCCATTACTGTATCAAAGCTGGGCACGGGCGTCTTCTCAGAATGAGAAGGGTTTAGAACTTAGTCTACCGCGCCTTTGTCACTAACTTGTTAGTCAAAAAATTCCAGTAATGGGTAGTAGAAGCTTACAACTAGCTGCTTCCATCCGAGAGGCCCCTTGCAAAACGGGAATACAGAGAAGGATGAAGAATAAACAATACAATAAAGATAAAACAAAAAAGTAAGGATGGAACAAACAAGGTTTTATGTACGTGTAATCAAAATGCTCACGTAAGAATGAAATAACACTACGACAGACCAAATTATCCGCCCGAAGAACGTGTGTGAACTACAAAACATGCAAAACTCCAACCCCAAGGTAATTACGGCCTGCGTTAATCACCGAACGATCCTATTTCTCGCAAATAATCTGCTCCAGTGGGTTTAAAAGGTCGATAAAAAGGCTTGCCGAAATCCGGTCTCCGTCCGAGAATCTGGTTAGGACGAAAAGTGATCGAATACTCCTTATAAAAGCGTTTGAATTAAGAACTTGTATTTAAATTTGGAACCTAGATTTGAAGTCATCATATCGTTGTGTATTTTTTTTAATTTTCATATAATGGCACAGATAATCCAAATTTATCGTTTCTGTGATATAACATCGAAGTATTTTTTGGCTGAATAGTTTATAAGTTTCAAAAGTATTTTTGATCGTTCTTATTTATTTTAGTACCCCGCTGCGCCCAAGATGATAAGTGGAAAACTAATGTCTTATCTCCTTTCATATTATTTCTTTTGATCCATCTTTGTTAGTTCTAATACTTTTAGTTTGATGTCCTCTGAGACACACTGACCAATATTGCTTGACATCTTTGTAGGTTTTAGGTTCCTTAGGCTATATTAAAGGTTTACCCCTGGTTCCAGATAGACTGTTCATCTACTGTTTAATCTATTGTTAAATCTCATGTCAACGAATGTGATTGGTTGACCAAAATATTAACTACCAATCACATCACTTGACATGAGATTTGACAGATGATTAGTTACTTATTTCATCGATTACCCGTTCAGAAATTGGGTAAGTTTTTATTTTTTAATAGCGATGGCATTCGAATGATAGGGATTTCCTTGCGGATCCTGGTAGCATTATAGCTTTTAAAAACAATTATTATTGCCCTATGGGTGGCTATTATAGTACGTACACTTGTCTTACATAAATGATGCAGATAGTTCAACTTAGTTAACGAAGTTGTTTCTCTAGTACGCGTGCCTAATAATAATCTGCCGACTTTTGATTACACGGCAAACTAATTGCATTAAGCAATAATAAAAATAGGTTCTGTTATTGAACTACGAAGATCTGGGTACACGTGGAAAGAAGAGGCAATTAGAAGATATCTTACATTATTATAGGAGTCGCGGAATTGCCGTACTATAGTGGCTAAAATTTAATAGGCCCGTTTTGACAGCTGTCAAAACGGGCCTATTTTATTTTAGACACTATAGGTATTTGAACACCGATCTTAACTTTTGTATTCTGGCTAAAACAGACAACCGATATAACGTTTAGTGGTCGATTTTTTATCGATGAAATCATAACATTATGGCCAAAAGAAAATGTCAAATGGAACATTTTCGAAAAAAAAAACATTGCGGAAAAAGGTAAACGACTAAATGTAGGCCAACGATAGAATCGGCGACCGATTTATTAGACATGCAAATACTGTTTCACTCTTTAGTACAAGGCAACTTAATATTTAAAAAAACAGTAGGTATTTTACCCGATTGGTAATTTTCTCATGCTTCAAGCGATCTAATAGATTTTTTAACAACATTATATTATCATTATATCTCTGGTAATTCTATCGACATGTGTAACTAATATTTTATTCATGAGTTTACATGTTAAACATAAGCTCGAGGTCCCGTAATCTAAATGCAAAGCGACAGTTCGAATTTATTAACACATTACATACAATGTGTGATAAGATGAATACTTGGAAATATTGATGAATTTTTCAGTACACAGTCTCTATGTTTTTTTTTTGAGTAGGTACTGTATGAGACTGTGGTGGAACGAGGTATGGTATTCCTCCAACGAAAAGGGAAGATCCTCCGACCAGGTGGATCTTGTGCCTAGCCCAACGGTTGATGTTGGGAACTTGTATATCGTCGTTGGGCAGTGAAAACCTCGTAAAGCACAAATTCTTTTTTATGTTTTGTTATTCATTTGTTGGGTAAAAAACCCTGTAATGCATATTTAGAACGAACGTGCACTACTCTAAGATGAAATAGATTTATGAATAGATAATAAAACAGAAGAATCTTACATCTACATTTCATACTTTTTTTTAACAGGTAGTTATTATCTCCTGTAAAATTATGTTCATTGCAATTACGAAGTTTTCACTGCCCAGCGACGATATATACTATATACGTGTCAAATCTTGATATCGCGATGCAGGATTTTTGACATTTCATTTGACACCTGTCATTGTTGTCGCTGTAGTTTGCTAGACAATCGTCGTGCTGCGTATTTCTCATGTGGCGTGATAGATGCCGCCACAAGACCATCTTAAAAAAAAACAAGAGCCGATATAACAATAATAACATTAATATAAGTTGTAAATACACACGTTAACGTATAAAAATATTAAAAATATTACTGCCTTATTTTCTCCATCACGGAAAAGGCCATTGTTCGGCACGTACGAAGGTAAGACTTTTCCCAAATAAAGGCATTTATGGACTACACTAATTATATAAAAAAATATCGGATTGTGCGTGACCACACGTTCATAAGATCAAGGACAAAATCATGCCTAAGAGTACTTCCCTTTCTTCATGAACGCCGGGGTTCCTATGTCAACAATACATAACGAGGTTTGAAGGTTTTCGTTTACACCCTGTATACCCAGTTTGGCAATAAAAAATGCTACCATTGGTAAGCAATACGATTCGTTTTTGTCTATAGGAACTGGGCATAACTGGGCACATTCAAAGAGACGTAAGCTAATTTTATCGGTGATCGCGCTACTAACGCGTAATAGTACATTATGATATAAGTGTGCTATGTTGGTCATTACGGTCGAGGCGGTATTGTACGCGCGAGCCGCAGGCAAGTGTGATAAGTGAGCCGAGACTGTAATGATCAATGCACACGCGTATCATACGACGTTTTTCAACACACTTGCGAAAAAAAACAGACTTGTATTGTTATTAACTTTTAATTATTGAAACAATTAGTGAAAGTACAATTCTCAAAATGATACCGAACAGTTTTTGTTGGCATTTTTACAGTTTGTGTTATATCAATATATTTTTTAGTCTTAACTGTGATTTTTAACATGGAATAGATACATCAAAGCGAGCTGGGCTTGTATTTATTTGCCAGTTCATTGAAGTAAGCCAAAAATACGTTCTCAGAAAATGACTGGGCGATTTTGCTGATTTTCCATTGTATGAAAGTTTCGTAAGCCGCTATGTATTTCTTTCTAGATTTTGGTGGCAGCAGGCTATCACATACACTTCATGCCTCGATTAGTATTTCCAGCGGCGTCAAATCTACGTATTGCTCTTCTTCCCTACTTAAAGTCGACATTTTTGATAATAATCAACCACACAGCGAAAACGTTAACAAATATTTATGCAAAATGGCGTGCAAGTTTCTTGAGTTTCTTTTTCTTTTCGCGTCGCGCTAGCGATGCACGCGCAGTTCGGAGCAAGGGCACGAACAACATGGACATACAGCCAATATTAAAAATATAATACAGCGAATATTTTCGTATTTATAACATAACTTATTGTGAATTATGAATAATTTGATAAAATTAAATGTTTATTATCATATTGTAACTAACACAGTTTATTTATTCTTTTTTTTAACAAAAAAGTTTACTATTTTTTAGGCATATAAACGCTTTGTTAAGATTGAAAAAAAAATATAAAGTAAAATTCGTAGACATTTATATCATTAATCTGTGGTACATTTTACCGGACTAGTCCGCAATAAGCTACATTACGGACCTAAAAGCGGTAAAATAAGAACCACTTTATGAGCAAGTGTGTTGAAAAAGGGTTTAATATGCAAAGCTTGGGATTCAAGAGTCATAATTTTAACCAATAACGGTAAATTATAGGAATCGGCCAAATGAGAACTACATGTTTACTATACATATTTTGTACTCTGTTGCCTTTCCAGATACAGAATAATTACTACTTTATTTAATTAGATAACAAGATAGGTACCTAACTAACACAGTAGCAAAGAGCGTGCACGTAGTAGGAACCTTGTTAAGTAATTAACTCAAGTTCAGTTATTCTTTTACTTGAATGTGTTCTATTAATGATAGGTACCTCGTAACCCTGTGAAGTTTCACAAGTTTATTTGTAGTAGGTACCCCTTTATCTATAGTCATAACATATCCCACTGCTGGGCACGGGCCTCGTCTCAGAATGAGAAGGGGTTAGGCCTTAGTCCACCACACACACAGGTCTGGTACGTGTTGGCGGACAACACAATCGAGTACTTTTTTAGCCCTCTCTATTGAGCAAGTTTCCTCACAAAGTTTATAAAATTTTGGTCTGCACATGAAAACCGTAACCGTTCAAAAGATTAGAAAGATTTTTTAGAAAAGATTAGAAAGATTTTTTAGAAAAGATTAGAAATTAAGACGTACAGTCCACAAGCTGACCTTATTGCTACGGAATAAAGCCGCTATCCATGTCAAACTGTTACCACTGATCTGCAATCGACTGTACATAATTATAGTTTACAAATAACCTGCCGACTTTTCATGTTTTTTTATTATTAATACCATAATTGAATGATCTAGAAGTGCTATAATAATTAGCGCTAAAAAGAACAATTTGGTACGTACATATGTCTTTTTTTTTTTTTTTAGCTTGGGGAAATCCTCATGGACTATCCCCCGTCTGGGGAAGACGGGGGGGTGTGCCAGACTCTTACTGGCTAAAACCACCACGGTGTCCCTCCTTCTGACCTAAGGCCGGGGTCACGGGATTCGCTATAGCATGCACCGCGACCCCGGCAGGTCTCGGTCCACCAGCTTCTTCTGGTGGACCTCTCCTGTGGTGGGGCAGTTGCTCCCCTGCCCCACATCCTTCCAAGAGGCGCGCGCAGGACACGACGCGCCATCCTCCCTGGGCCCGTTATTGGTCGAGCGACGGGTTCCCCAACCCGCCGCCCGCAGGCCACTCACTAGGGTGGCCGGAGATCGTCACGCGCCCTCCGGCGCCCGGTGCGTCTAGCGCGAGAAGGGAGAGAAGAAGCACGTAGATATGTCTAATTTAACATACGTCAACAGTGAAAGCCTAGTAGTGTGACCGTCGGACTGCCAAGTCATGTCTTGAGTTCGAGCCCAAAGCACGCACCTCTGATTTTTCGGATTCATGTGCGTATTGTATAATTATCACTTGCTTAAAACGGTGAAGGAAAACATCGTGAGGAAACCGGCATGTCTGAGAGATATTTCTCGACGGCATGTGAAGCTAAGTCAGAAGCTCATGGGTGGCATAAACTCTAACAGCAGTTTAGTCACTAACCACACGAAAAGAAGAGATAGTTATGATTAAGATTATTACGTCTAATTTTATAAATAGACTACCTACGCAAAACGACAACACAACAGCTACCTCACTAATCCCGGGATCAGAGTAAAAAAACATGATATTGTAGCTGTGACCGAAATATATTTTTTAATAATATTTTCGGGATTACATTGAGGTGGCGTCCAGCTATATCAAAACATAATAAAAACTCCCCCAAAAAAATGTCCTCGTCGCGATTATAAACAAATTGATATAATTTGGGACAATAATCATTTTACTGCCTCGTTCTTCGCTTCGTTGGTCTAGTGGTGGCAAACGCGACTGCTGATGGTAAGGTCCTGAGTCCCATCCCCAGGTCGAGCAATCTGTTATTGGGTTTTTGCGTGTGGAATTCCTTAATAGCAGCCCGGAGTTTGGATTTGTGCCCGACTGATGGCAAAAGGCTCGCCTCCTGTTACATGGGACTTAAACATAACGATATGAGGGTCTGGAAACAATAGGCTCGTTCTGTCTATTTTCTATGTCTTGTCGACCACGCGCACCCCCCTCCTACTGCTCACATACCGCAGGCGTTGACTAGCCCTCGCGCGCGGACTATAGGCTGGCCGCACATGGACCACTAAGTTGCTTAAGACAGTTGACTGCCATTTTGTACTTACCTACTTATTGCTAAATTAAGATCTTTAATCTGTATACAGTGCAATGTACTTGAACTTTGTGGTAATAAACAATTATTATATTTTGACGACACGTCTGGTGCAGTGGTTAAGCGATCGGCTTCTGCGCTACGGGTCGTGGGTTCGATTCCCGCACGGAACAAATATTTGTATCGCCTACAGATAGTTGTTCCGGGTCTGGATGTTTGTGTATGTGAACATTTGTGTCTGTAAACGCACCCACGATACAGGAGAAATCCTAGAGTGGGGCAACGTTTAAAAAAAAAAAAAAATATTTGTTTTTAGCTGCGAGGATCCATTGCACGCATATCCATTCGTGTTGTCCGTCCGTGCTCGATGCACGACTCAGAACGATAGTGCGCAGGCCTGCTAGATCTACCAACATGCATTTTAGTGTAGTCCGCGTGCAATTGCTGGTCACCTGCTGAGGTGAGGGATCAGCAGGACGGGGGTGCGCGCGGTAGACAAGACAAAACAATTTGACAAAGCGATTCTATTGTTTCGCACCCCCCTCCTGCCGCTCACATACGGTGACTAGCACTTGTGTGCAGACTATAGAATGCTTTATCACAAACAAATAGCGAACAACTGTGTCTCAAGCAACTTAGTGGGTCATGTGCAGTCAGCCTTACCGTAAGAAGGCTAAGCTTGTCCTACATATTTGGGGTTAGCTAGTGATGTATCGTCTTCATTTACTTAATGTTGGCCAGAGACCTCAAGCCACGGTTATACGATCTTCGTGTCCTGTGCGTAGGCAAATGTGTCTGAATAGTTTGTGTGGTTTCTTAGTACTTACTCCTAAATTTACTTGGGTTACGATGAAAGAAGGAGGATTGCTTTAATTGATGTTCGATTGGAAAGCCGTAAGTTCATGTAGATATGTTTTTTAAGATTATTTGACAACACACACATCCCACTAAAAATACTATTTGCTAATCGACGGTCCCTACTTATACATATATATATATATATATCGAAACTACAAAATCTCAGTTTTTATTTTATTATGTATGCACACCGATTACGCTGAGATTTATGATCCGATTTACCTGGTTCTTCTTTAGTTTGATGCGGAATAGTTGCCATTTGGTCCCATAAAAAAATATTATTTTATAACCTTTAAGATAACATAATTTCACACATTTTAAGCAGATAAAATAAAAACTGAGATTTTATAGTTTCGATGGTATACGTAGGGGCCATCGAAACATCCTTTTTATCAAATTCGGTAGTAGACTACCTACTTTGATAAATAAGGAAGAACTTAATTGAATTTTTGTTTATCAAGAAAGGTTGAAAAGAAAAACAATCTAAAAATGGAACAGATACACGTTTTTCAAGTTTTTGAATGGCGCATTTTCTGTCCTTACTGCGTGAAAAGGACATCGTATAGAGAAATGCCAAGTGACAATGAAGTTTTTGAATAGTGACGTCATCGTTCAATAGTGCGGTCTCTGTCTATTAACAATTTTAAACCACTTAGAACTTGTTCATTTTATTTTATTTTTCATTGGTTTTTTTAGTGTTGGCCATGTTTTTGTAAAAGATAACGAGACAATAAATAAATAAAAATTCAACTACCCAATTCGTTTGCGGCCAGATTCTACATATCTTCTAATGACACTGTTTTACCAAGCTTTAATACTGTTCAATCTATAAACGAATCAGAGCGAAAAGATAATATTCCTGGTATAAAAATTACACAAAATACGGTGATAACCTTATCCGACTTCGCACCCGATTGGTTTCGCTATTTTGGGCGCATACAATAAGCAAAATACATCCCTGTTTACATATTCTTCGAGGAATACGTAGATATGTACCTACTTACACGCACATAATATGCGTACTTATTATAGGTACATTCATACATCCTATTCTACTATGCAAGTAGGCCTAGCACGAATATTTGACGTATAGAGTCGTAAACATACCGCTGATATAAGCGAACCTTGATTAAAAAAAATACAACTGTCCTATAACATTTTGGTTAATTTTTTTGCAACATAACAGCATACTGCTTTCACTAATCCGTTTGCCAAGCGTATCGCAGCATAGCGTACCGCAGCGTAGCACTGCGTAGCATAACGTAGCGCAGCGTAGCACAGCGTAGCATAGAGTTGCGTAATGTGTTTATTACAAAAAAGAATGAAATAACGCGGTGTATCATACATAGATATGAATAAAGTTTTCAATTTAATTAAACACTATACGCGAAACAAGTATTTCCAATTCAAAATAAATCACATTATCGTTACATTTAACTAACGTGACAGCATTCGTGCTTGTACTGGTTACAAGTAACTTGCAAATTACAAACATTAGGGAACGTACCCATACTACGTGACCCGTTCAGCGGGGGGAGGGGGTCTTTAAAATACCACGCTTGGTTACAGGGGCGAGGGGGGGTCTTAGGTTTTCGTCACGTAGTGAATATCCTCTAGGGTAATCTCGAGCTTTTTCGAAAAAATGATTTAAAACCATATTTATATATGACTACGTGAAAACTAGAGGGGGAAAACTAGGGGGGGGGGTGTTGGCATATATTATAGTAAAAAATGGGTCATGTAGTATGGGTACGTTCCCTTAGTTTGCATACAAGTTCTAATTACATTACATTGAAATTCCACAAGCAGGAATGCCTGTGACATCATAACTGCGTGCAAGCTACTTGCACAAGAAACTAAGCTTTATATGAGATCGACATAGAACAACGTAGCTTATATTAAGCATTTCCATTGTCTTCCCACCACTTGAACGCAAGACTCTGTGAATATTTGTCTAGGTGATGTTAGTTTTATTAAGGGACCATTTTCTCGGAAGGTTGGGCCGGATATAAGCAAATGGCACAACTGTGTTATAGTTTGTGGGGACAGGGCGACAGTTGTTACTTCGAGAAACCGCAATCGATAGACATGTCTGCGAGGGTAACTAACTATAATAGGAAAATTATTGTGAATTAGCGTGAAATTTCAAATGTATTGTATATTTCGCTAGACTGAAGAGCTGTCTTGTTGGACTAGTGGTGGCAGGCGCGACTGCTGATCGTGAGGCAAAGTGTTATTGGATTTTTCCGTATGTAATTCCTGAGTAGCAGTTCGAGTTTGGATTTGTGCCCGGTTAATGGCAATAGGCTCGCCCGCTATTACATGGAAGTTAAACAACAGGAAAATGAGGGTGTTAGTATACGCCTCAGCCCAACCCTTCGGGGAATACAGGCGTGATGTTATGAAGAAGCAACAGTACGCACTCATCAAGTCTGTTTCTATTACTCTAAAGGACGATGAGAAGAAACGTGCCCACCATCCAACAGATTTGAAATAAGTGTCATTTGAAGTGTCTAGTAGGATAGATAATTTTTTACTATGGCGACGTCCTTCAAATACGTGGGGTTTAGGTTTTATAATATACTAGCGGACCCAGCAGGGGCATTTAGCATAAAGCGCCTTTCAGACTACGCTATAATATAATAGCATATAATTCATAGCAGAACAATATCGCGCACCATACATTAATTATGGATACATTCACACCTAACTTTACTATATACTAGCTGTGTCCTCAGGGCTCCGCTCGTAGCCTATGCTACTCAATGATAATGTAGCTTTCTAACGGTAAAAGAATTTTAAAAATCGGTCTAGTAGTTTTTAAGTTTATTCGTTACATACAAAAATACAAATCTTTCCTCTTTATAATACTAGTATAGATTATTGGTTTATCCTTATTTGCTATATAGCTATATAGCACAATAGTATAGCGTAGTCTGAAATGAGCTTTAAGAACGCTTTACCGTACATTATTGTTGTCTTCTTCTGTGGACAAAAGCTATTCGAGAATGCAAATGCCGTGGTGAAAAGTTTCAACAGTCAGCGAGTTTGGTAGCGGGGCTAACTGGCCAGGGTGCGCCAGACGTACTTCAATATCATCACTTGGAGGCTCTTCTAAACCGCCCCACACAGACCGCTGCACAATTTTAAGCCGGATTCACTAGGGGACTACATGTTCCCCAACGTGACACTGCAACGTTGCACACTGCCCCGCAAAATTGTGCGGCATTTCTACATAACGCAGGACATGTTGCAAGCTGCCGTTTGATAGCGGGCGCAGGTATGTGCGAGTGAATTGTTTCGCGACATTGTCCCGGGGACATTCACGTAGATGGCCCGCGGCATGTCTCCCTTTGTCTCTTAATAAATCCAAGGCCTCATCGTTGAAAAACGCGATAAAAATTATAAAGTCTCTTTACTACAGGCAACCTTGAACGTAAAGAACAATATTCTAGACCAGTCTTTCTCAAAGTGAGCGATAACCCCCCCTTGTGGGCGCTGGAGGCCTAAAGGGGGTCGATTAGGGGCCCAGAAACTTCTTTATTTTAATTAAATTAATTAAAGTAATTAATGTCATTGTGGTTTTAAAGATGTGGTAAAGTAAAAAAAAAAAATGGGGGGCGCTGAAAAATAATTGATTTTCACGGTAGATGAAATACGTTTGAGAACCTCTGTTCTAGACCATTTCGAAGTCCGAATCCCGTCAAATGTTCAATAAAACAAACACCGGTTCACAATACCGGTTCTTGGAACCGAAGCTTTTAATCACGCCAATCAGTTTACGGACTCTCAAAGTCTGGTAACGGATTAAATGTCGGATTGCTTGATTACCTTCAACTTACGATGTCTTACGGTAACGATATAGGGTTTCATTAATTGCGGCTTTATTAAAATTTTCTTCTTTGTTTTATTTAGTTTTAAACTTGACCAGAATAATTAGATCCAGATCGGTTCCAGCAACGTCTTACACTGAGGCTAGGAGGCCTAGTACGTACGTTTGAAGTATAGTATCGTTAACGTATCGCCAATCTATACTTCTATACTAATATTATAAAGAGGAAAGATTTGTATTTTTGTATGTAACGAATAAACTTAAAAACTACTAGACCGATTTCAAAAATTCTTTTGCCGTTAGAAAGCTACATTATCACTGAGTAACATAGGCTACGGGCGGAGCCGTGAGGACACAGCTAATGTAAGATAATTTTGAATCGAAAATAAAACTGTCCTATAATATTTTGGTGTATTTTTTTGCGACATGTACAATTTGTATCATAATTGAGGAGGTCAGGAACAAATAGTGTCATTTACACTTTAGGCTTGAAGCTTTTTTTTCTCATTGGACTCAAAGCTTTGGATTTTATCGATTTCTGAAGAGATTTGCTTCAAAAAGTGCCATTTAAAAGAGAAAAAATTGGGGGAGGGGGGTAAAAAGTTGTAAAAAATGGGTCACGTAGTATGGGTACGTTCCCTTATCTAATTGTATATTTGGATGACGTAACTGATTAGGATGAGAATAGGTTCGTAAATACTGGGTGTAAAAATAGCCATAACTAAGCCGAAGTCTACGCATACTGTACATAAAACTAAGTAACATACAGCAAAAATAATTGCTGAGAAACGACTTTTATTTTTTGGTATTAAAAAACAGCTTTTAATTGTAGCGCGCAATGGAAGCGCGCGCGCAGCAGCATGTGCCTACATTTCAAAAATGTTGATAATATTTGTATAGAAGAATGTTTAGTAATAACATTTAAACTTAGTTTTCGTGAAAAACGTACAAAAATATGGTGACTTTGACCTTCAATATCTCCATAACCATTCGGTTCCCAGGTATGGCTGAATATGTGGCTCTCGGCTTCGTTAAGGGTATTTTTACACCCGATAGAATGTCTCCTGGTTTAGCACGGAGCATTTCATCTACTTTTGACGCAGGTTCTACGGGCTTAGCTACACTTGGGTCCGTATTAATAAACAGCTTTTCTTTAAGATATATTTCTATAACAGCTACCATAAACTAGAATTATATACATTTAACAACTGTCTTTTTAAACATACAAATCTCGCCTATATTCCCCGAAGGGTTTGGCAGAGGTGTATAGTAACACCCTCATTTCGCCGTTGTGTTTAAGTCACATGTCATAGGGGGCGACCCTATTGCCATCAACCGAGCACAAATCCAAACTACGGGCTCCTACTGAGAAATTCCACACGGAAAGCCCCATAACACTTTATCTGACCTGGGGATCGAACCCAGGACCTCACGATTACTAGACCAACGAGGCATTTTTTTAAATACTTCTCAAATCATGTTAAAACTATACTTAAGAGATATTACACAAATTACTGCGCCATTTTTCCTTCCCTGTCGCCCAACAAGGGAGTCAAGGTCGCCATCAATTGCATAAGTGTCTGTTATCAAGTAATTACATAAGTTACTGTCTTCATGTAACTTAATCTTGCAGACTTGTTCAACAGTTATCAAGTTTCATACAGCGGATCTAGTTTCCGCAGTAAGTTAATGAGCTTCATACCGCCTTGTTGGAAAATGTACACTCGGGAGCAATGAATCCGAGTCACCAACATAAATCTTATATGTCGGAAAACATTGTTTAACATTGTTTTGTTTATGTTGGTGACCTGGATTAGTTGCTCTTGTAGTCGAGTGTTTTGACGACACGTTTGGTGCTGTGGCTTAGCAATTGGCTTCCACGCTACGGAACAAATATTTGTATCGCCTACAGATAGTTGTTCCGGGTCTGGGCGTTTGTACATGTGAAAATTTGTGTCTGTAAACGCACCCACGATTCAGGAGAAATCCTAGTGCGGGGCAACATTTGTAACCGACTTCAAAAAGGAGAAGGTATTATTCGATTGGTATTTTTTTATTGTATGTACACCGATTACTCGAAATTTATGATCCGATTTACGTGATTCTTCTTTAGTTTGATGCGGAATAGTTGCCATTTGGTCCCATAAAAATTTTACATAGTTTGGCCCAGTAGTTTTCATTTTATGAACATTTTTATTTTTTTATGAACATTTTCGTTTACGTGGACGATGTAATTATTCTATCTGATGTAAACTAAAAAAATCCTACTGTAGTTTACAGAACAACCTATAACAGACACTAAAAAGTAAAAAATAAAAAAACTACGTTTAAAAAAACCGACTTCAAAAACCAAAAAGTATAAAATAACTTAATAAAGATTTAATTTAATACACCTCTTATGCAAACCTAATATCTTTACAGTTTCAGAAGTCGGTGCCTTCAATTTGGTTCAGCGTGGATTAGCACCGACTTCTGAAACTGTAAAGATATTAGGTTTGCATAAGAGGTGTATTAAATTAAATCTTTATTAAGTTATTTTATACTTTTTGGTTTTTGAAGTCGGTTTTTTTAAACGTAGTTTTTTTATTTTTAGTAAGAAAGAAATAAAGAAACGGATACAAGAAAGAAACGGTATATGTTTTAACTGGTGGCTGCCCCGCAAGTTGTTAAAGTCCCACAAGTCAGTAAGTTAATGACGGGAATAGTAACAAGGTGAATGTTAGAAAGCTTGCAGACAAGGATCTTATAATAATATTCAAGGTCGTATCCATGTTAAGGAAGGAAAATACAATCAATGGTCCACAAATAGGTTACAGGGTAAACTCCACCCTTTTATTAATACATATCGTCACCGGAAAGCCAATACTACTTCAGCGCCATTTTGGCTAAAATGAGTTATACAAGGTGTAAAAAAGACCCTTCACGAAGCCGTCAACCATGCATTCAGTAAATCAAACTAAGTAACCCTACGCAAAAATGTCGCTGGGAAACGACTTTTTTTTTCGGTGAAAAATTTCGTTTTACTGTAAAGCTCTATGTAACGCACTCAAAACACTGTGCTGATAGATGCAATGAGTAGTAAACGGGTAATGCAGGTATTTCAAGTACATTTGCAACCTTCAAAACTAGTATTTTTTAAAAAAAAGTTGTGAAAAAGTTGGAACTTTGACCTCCAATATCTAACTAGAAAGTTCCCAGGCATAGTCCGGAACAAAAAAAAATCGCAATGACGTAGAGAACAAGTGCCTTTCGGCTTTGTTAAGGGTCTATTTACACCGTTTATAGTTTTTTTTTTCTGCGTCGATTAGTTGGGATTTCGTAATATAATAGAACTAGCCGTGTCCTCACGGTTCCGCCCGTAGACTATGTTACTCAGTGATAATGAAGCTTTCTAACGGCAAAAGGATTTTTGAAATCGGTCCAGTAGTTTTTAAGTTTATTCGTTACATACAAAAATACAAATCTTTCCTCTTTATAATATTAGTATAGATAAAATACGAAATCTCAACTAATCGACGCAGAAAAAAAAATCCAATCCAAAGATATAATACAATGTGGATACGATAATACGACAATAAATTAAACTTCGTATATCTATTGACGATCCAAGTCTGCATACAAAAATTCAATCAATTATATGCGATAGTTTAGTCATCGGACATTATTTTTCATTTTTAACATTTTCTACATGATGTATCGGTTACTAGGCTATCACCGAATGGGTTAAGGACCCCCCGTATTGGTATTAGAACACGTTGCCAACTCGCTGCTTAAAAAACTTTCGCCAAATTTGTTCTTCCGGTGTAAATTAATGCATATTATACCTTATGCTTGAGTGATAAGACTCAGAATTAGCTATAAGAAAGTAAAAAATGCATGCGGAAGTTATTACTTCATATTACGCACTCATGTCAATCTAAAATTAAGTATGTGCGAAAGGGACAAATCTAGATTCATCTATTGTGTTTCTATTTCGTTTTCTTGTTGAAAACCTGCGCCTGCGGCCTACATAATGTAGGTCAGTGTGTCGCCGCGATCCTGTGACGTTGCACGCATCATTACTTTGCAATTTCGGAAGCGCCCGAGTTTCGCCGCGGAAGCCGCACGGCTTTGAAGTGACACCGCTCGTTTTGTTTATGATTTATTATAACTTTGAGAAGTGTTAATTGTGCAAAATTGGATGCTTTATTTTTATAGTGACAGGACACGTAATTTAGAATAAGTACCTAGTTAAATTGTTAGTGAATTATGCGTAATTAGACGCTTACTTAGTGTTACAATATTATACTTTAGTTTTGTTTAATTACCATGCCTCGGTATAATTACACAGCTTCGGAGTACACCGACATGATTTTAATTTATGGGGAATGTCACGGAAACGCCTCTTTAGCTATACGGACATACCAAGAGCGGTATGGGAACATCCGTGTTTGTCCTACCAATGGCCGCACTACCTATTGTTCAAGCTGTCCAGAGGATACGTGAAAATCAATCCTTAATCCCGCATTTGGATAGTGCTCCTCCACATGAAAGAGTGAACCTAGACGAACAAATTTTAAATTATTTTGCACGCAATCCTACGTCTAGTTTGCGTAGGACAGCTCGACAATTTCGTGTGAATCAAGACCTCTTATCGAGAGTTAGAAATAACATTGTAAGACGGTGTAATTTGTGCATTCGTGTTCATGGTGGACATATTGAAAATTTAAAAATTTAATAACTCAAACTATGTGATTCAACAAAGTGATTGTGATTAATAATTTGATAAATAATGACTCGAAACATCGAAACAGTGTGATGTTTTTATTCAGCATTAATGGCGCCAAAAGATCATGTCGTAAAATGACACTGCACCGCGCTGTTGCCGCTCTTATGACAGGTTAGTGAACCAATATTCACAAATGGTGTTCTATTTTGTTTCCATTTTTGTGCTATTTAGTTTGTTTGAAAAAATTTTTTTTTTAATTTCGATGTTAGTTTTTTTTTTATAGTTTAAAATTACTCTTATGAAGTAGTATTGACAGTGTTTTCATTTATTGTCGTATTGTCGTATCCACATTGTATATGACTAATTTTAGCCAAAATGGCGCTTAAGTAGGCTTTCCGGTGAGGATATAAATAAAACGAATGAGGCCCATATTGTACCTACAACCGTACAAGTTTATCCCTAACCGTTCACGTCAACTTCCGTAAATGGAAATACGTTGACAAAATAGCTTCAATCAATACCTTACTAAAGTACTATACATACCTACTGTCGAATTTTATCTATTAACTATTAAAAAGTTATAACCTTCATTATTGGGTATTATCGATTTATTATCCTGATTTCAGCGACATTTTTTAAAATCATCTTTAGTCTTGAGCATGTCGCTCTTTCAACGACCTTTTTACTAATATATATGCCATACATTATCCGATTTACTAATAATCGCTGTGTCAAGTTATTCCATCAAAAACATAAATGTGAAAATGGGAGCCAAGTTCAATAATAAGAATATGCGTGGTTGTAGACTTCGCCGACAAAAGAATTGAGATCTAAATGGGTGCCAAGTTCTGTAGATAATCCTGATATTTATTTATAAGAGAATACAACATTCTAAAATAAATTTAAAACATTTTTTTGTTTTTTTCTGCTAGAACAATGTTTGTTATTTAAAAATATTTTTTTTAAATTTGAACATCCGAATTATTTACGCAAAGCAGATAACTTAGGATAAATTGATACTCAAATTCGACTTAGCTTCAATTTATCCTAAGCTATAAGTGACAAGGGATTTTAATAATAAATATACCAAATTTCATGTGTTTGTGTTAAATAGATTTTGAATTATTAAGGGGTCAAAAGTGGCTTCAAATGGTTCGTGTAATATAAAGGTATATAACACACGGCTGCTGCGTCACCAGTTCTTTTTTCCTTTGAACTTGGCTTGACACGCTACCGCGTGTCTAGATAACGCAGTTTAACGTATCTATAAGGCTGCCCGCCCACGCCTGATAATCGGTGACCGACTTTTTGTAGGAGAAAAATAGAACGTACTGATTGCAACAGCGCAACGCACACGTCCTTATAAAAGTCGGTCAGAAATAACAGAAATTACAAAAATCGGCCCGATTATCGCTCCTACAAAAAGTCTGACGTGGGCGGGCAGCCTAAGCTTTTCATAACTTAACACAACGATAATTGGTAAGGCATAATAATGGCAGAACAGCATTATAAACAAACAAACTTAAAAAACAAAAATAAATGACATTCATTAAACCAATTATAATTTAACCTGACAGTGCAAAGCTTGCAAACAATGCAAAGTTGTAGTTCCTTTAGATAATATGAGTCTAGACAACACTACCAAACCGTTTCTGTATCTTGAAAGACACTGTAAAAGATCATCTGATATTTTCTGGCAACCTGGATAATCACTCCCCCAATAAGTGGACCATCCGTGGTCAGTCAGTCAGCAACAGTTAATCGGCCCAAACCGTCAAAGTATTCCACATGGGACTACGCTTACATAATTAAACTATGCCGATTAAAGTAACGATTCTTGGAAACATCTCGAGGGGAAGACTTTGACTCAATATTTAATACGCCTCACTAGGAACTAGCACATCAGTCTCATAGACTAGTGTTTTTTTACTGTAAGTATCATTATATAAGTACAAGTATCCAGATTCAGAATGAGCCATTTTTATTAGCTTCACTTCGTATATATGTTTGTTTCAAATCATACATACATGAACTCACGCCCTTTTCCCATGGGGGTAGGCAGAAACTATAGATCGCCACATGCTACGACCCTTACATACTCCTTTCGCTTCATCCACATTCATACATCTTGCTATACACGCACGCCGGTTAAGAGTAGGTACTACGCACCTGACCTTTGTGAAGAAGATCACCAATAACATCGATGTATGTCTTTCTAGGACGTCCTCTACCGGCGTTTCCATTAACATCCGCCTTATAAATTCCTTTTGTTAATCGCCGTTCACTTATTCTCTCAACATGACCAAACCACCTAAGCATACTCCTTTAAATTTTTGTCACTACATCATCTTTTAAACCGCAACTTTGTCTAATCTCATCATTTCTCAATCTATCATTCAAAGTTACACCGCACATACTTCGCATGGAACGCATTTCCACGGCATTTATTCTACTTTCATGCCTCTTCTGCCACGACCAACATTCACTTCCATACATAATTGTTTCAAATCATGCGACAGATTTTTCAACTACTTCTGCTTAACCGATTCTCCTGAAACTTCGTACACAAATTCAATTCCCATGACAATACAACATTATAAAATTTCAACCTTCAAGATAAAACTGTTCAACTTAAAAGTTTTTTTAAAGGGATTATTGACTCTAGAAATCGAAATTAAGTGGAGAATAGGATCAATCAATTAATACTCCAAGATAATGTTACAGGTAGATAGGAATCAATCTAGCTGAGCATAGAAGGCAGAAGCTCCTTTTCTGCATCGTTCATCATCGTTATATCAGCCCAACGATGTGATAGTGATAGTGATAGCCTAGTGGTTCGACCACGACTGCTAAGTCATAGGTCTCCAGTTCGAACCCAAGGCATGCACCTCTGACTTTTCAGATTCATGTGCGTATTATATAATTATCACTTGCTTAAAACGGTGAAGGAAAACATCGTGAGGAAACCGGCATGCCTGAGAGATATTTCTCGACGGCATGTGAAGCCAAGTCAGAGGCCCATAGGCGGCATAAACTGTGACACCAGGTTAGTCACTAACCACATGAAAAGAAAGAAAAGAGCCCCGATCATAGCAAAAAATAAACTTTTTCAATAATCGGCTTTCAGGGACTTGAGTAAAAGCTAGGGAGCGACATCAAAAAGTTTTTCTCTCAGGTGGTTTCCTCACGATGTTTTCCTTCACCGTTTTTAAACAAGTGATAATTATACAATACGTACATGAATTCGAAAAGTCAGAGGTGCAAGCCTTGGGTTCGAACTCGAGACCAATGATTTGGCAGTCCGACGGTCACACCACTAGGCTATCACTACTTTCTTAAACCACTTTTAACCACTGCTTTTTCTACTAGAGGTAGAAATTTGATATTAGTTCTATGGAGATCATTTCAAATTTGACATTACTTCGATAGAGATTATGTCAAAGATAAATATAATTTTATTTGTGAAAACATGAGTGTACATTACAATTAGGAGTTGCAATGTAAGATGTTAGGTTGGTTTATTAATTTCTATATCTAGTAGTGTAAACCGCCAATAGATAGGTTAATGAAAATGTTCGTTAGCCAGTTTTATAAGCCTTGGACCAGTAATGCTAGGAGATCCCAGTTTTAATTATTGTACTTACTGTATTTGTCTATAATAGAAGTGATCTATTCATAGCTTTTAATGTATAATTTGATTGTAAGATCACAAAATAGAAGTTAGTCACGAAAATAATTGTTTAAATGTCTCGTAGGAGTGACATAAATAAATTATTGATTTATTGTTGTGCCAATTAAAAATATAACAAGACGCAAGCAGCGATAGGTTGGTTTGAAGTGCTTATATGAAGTTTCTATTAAAACAGACGAGTTTTTACAAGAGCTCCAAACTGCAAAATTTTTCGTTCAGCTTGCGGTGGCGTGCACGGTTGTGATCAGTTATTGCAATTGGACGTAGTTAAGCAGAAAAGACTCAATCCACAAAATTGATAAAAATGAGTTATTGGTACCAAAATGGTCTATAAGATAGGGCCTTTTATTCAGCAATAGAGATCCAAGAAATAATCAAAGGAAATACGTTTTTTGTGACAGGGAACCAAACCACATATTAGGCAGGTATTTTCTTTTTATTACCTATAAAGACCCAACCTGCTTATATCATCCAACCCTATATTTTCCTAAATAAGTCCAGAAATACACGATATAACCATCAACCAACTTATAGATATAAAAATACGATTGATTTTACCAAGGATGTGTAATTACGTAACAAAATCTGAATACAGCATCACTGAAGAAAACCACTCTGAACTTAAAACGTCAATAACTCAAAAGTGACTCTGTGTGGGTTGAGTCCTTTCTGCTTAACTACGTCCAATTGTACTTGTAGGCGTACGTGGCTATGCGTTGGTTTGAGCGTACCCTTATAACATAACATCACGCCTCGTATTCCCCGAAGGGTTCGGCAGAGGTGTTTTAGTACAACCTCGTTACGCCAGTTATGTTTAAGTTCCATGTAATAGGGGGCGAGCCTATTGTCATTAACCGGGCACAAATCCAGATACCGGGCTGCTATTGAGAAATTCCTAATAACACTTTGCCCGACCTGAAATCGAACCCAGGACCCTATACTCAGCAGTCGCGCTTGCGACCACTAGACCAACAAGGCAGTCTTTCAGTACCCCTATAGTTTTCTACTAAACAAATTAATATCGAATCAGTAATTTAAATAATATTAAAAGGGTCAAGCTACTATATTTGATCACATCAGACAGTAAATGCCAGCGCCATCTAGTCTTAAAAAAAACATTACATTGACTTGTAAAAGTGTCTGTAACAGATTTATTTATAGAAATAAAAATCATACATCATCACAGAAATACAACTATTATTAATTTACTAATGACAGTTTTTATTGTTGTTTAAATGTGCTTCTAGACCCAATTTTTTAAATACAGTAAAAAAAATTGCCGGTACGGTTCTAAAATCAAATTTAATGTTACACAAAAAGAAAACGTATAATCTACATGCCTATAGGCACAGACCATAGAGTATTAGAAGGATTCCGATCGTATTTCGTAATATATTCTGTATTCTTTGCCACAAACAAGCACAACAACAAACACAGCCTTCCTGACCTATTTGTGTATTCAAACATCGAAAACCACTTACACAAATCTAAAACTACGTCACTGTTATAACCCGATTATGTGGCGTCAGCAACCTTGGTTTAAATCCGCCCAGTGAAATTGTTGGCTTGCAATAATTTGAACCCTTGTCCGGCCTGTTCATCTATTATCTCGATAGCAGACTTGTCAAGTGGCAAATTAAGATGAGACGCCTCTAAGGAGAAGGGGAGGCCGGGGTAGTTTGTAGCTTAGAACACACGCAGTAAAACTAAATTAAAAATGAATTCATTGAATTTAGGTTAAGTGAAGACGTTATTTTAAGACCGATGCCACAATAAAGTAATTTTAATTACATTTTTTTACTTATTTATCTGGTGGCTAATTACCAACCGCGTGGATCATATGATTTGCGAGGTTAAGCTGTGCTTGCCGCGGTCAGTCTGTGGATGGGTGATCGTTCGTTACACATCGAGACCCCTCCATGCCTCGGAGAGTACGTTAAATAGTCGGTCCCGGGTGTCATACAAATACCTATGACAGTCGTTAACGGAAGTCAGTAGCCCGAAAGTCTGACAACCGGCTAACCTTAGGATATCGGCGTTTTCCCAGTAACTGGGTTGCGGAGGTCTGATGGCAGTCGCTCCGTATAAAATACTGGTATTCAGCCGCATCTAGTTAGACTGGAAGCTGGCCCCAATATAGTTGGGAAAAGGCTAGGCAGAACGAACTTATTTAACTGGTATTTAAAAGAAATACTTAACTGCCTCGTTGGTCCAGTGGTTACAAGCGCGACAGCTGATCGTGAGGTCGTAGGTTCGATACCCGGGTCGGACAAAGTGTTATTGGGTGTTTCCATGTGGAATTCCTCAGTACCAGCCCGAAGTTTTGATTTGTGCCCGGTTGATGGTAATAGGCTCGCCCCCTGTTGAAATGGAACTTAAACATAACGGCGAAATGAGGTGTTACTACACACCTCTGCCCAACCCTTCGGGGAATACGGGCGTGATGTTATGTAAAAATAAATACTTCAAGATGTATTGTTTTCTTATATTCTTTATGTTCTTCAACTATACTCCATTTCATATAATTTTATTCATTAGACAAAAGTGGTCCACCAATGCACGAGAATCTTTTCAACCATTTCTTCAAAAGATTTTCAACTCTTCAACACAAACCAGAATTTTTATCAATGCCAGTTTATTTAAACCGATTAGCTGATACCACAGCATAATTTTATTTATTTACTTTATTATTTACTAGCTGTGTCCTCACGGCTCCGCCCGTAGCCTATGTTACCTACTCAATGATAATGTAGCTTTCTAACGGCAAAATAAATCCAAATATATATATAAAAAAATATATCCAAATATATTTATATTTTGAAATCGATCCAGTAATTTTTAAGTTTATTCGTTACATTCAAAAATCAAAAAATACAAATCTTTCCTCTTTATAATATTAGTATAGATTTATTCTAAAATGTTAAAATTAATTA
Source organism: Amphipyra berbera (assembly GCA_910594945.2). Lineage (NCBI taxonomy): Eukaryota > Metazoa > Arthropoda > Insecta > Lepidoptera > Noctuidae > Amphipyra > Amphipyra berbera. Next base: position 13,984,735 of record OU343138.1, read on the forward strand.
TTATAAAACACAGTAGGTACTAGTTAATTGCCGTCCAAGTATTTCCAGAACCTTCCTCCTGAAACTGGAGCGATTATTTCAGGCTTAACAGAAAATCACAAAATATTCTTTTGTTGTTGTAAAACTTTTTTTAATTGGACTCTTCGAAAGTAATCTTAGTAGATCTTGGCATCAATATTAATGATCTTTGTTGTATACTTTATTCAAAGATTATAAGAATAATAAAATGAATAACGTTGAGTTATTTTCATAGTGCGATCTCTGGGTAAAACTAACTGATAAATCTCTCGGGAGCAATGAAGCCGGGTCACCAACATAAACAAAACAATGCTAAAAAATATTTAACAATGTTTTCCGAGATATTAAGAGGAAACGCGGGCTGCAAAATATTAATAACTTGAGTAGGTTTTTGCGATCTATTTCCGTCCTACCCCTCCCGCAAACCTTCCTAATTGAGCGCGAAAGAGACACTTGCATCTCGGACTGATTTCTACTGTGCTAATAAGCGAAATCGTACTTTCGCATTTCCCTGTTTCCTTCTTCAAATCTGAACCGATTTAAAAAAAATCTGTAATAATTTAAAAAAGGCTTTGGTTATGTCTCTATGTTTTTCTTTTATTTTTTATATTCGCTAAATTTGTTTGCACGATGTTTGAAAACTGTGGTAAAACCGGTCGATATTTGTATTTAAACGTTTCTAGTTCTTTTAATAATTAATTTATTGACAAAAACAAAACATAGGGACGTAGTGGTGGTAGATATATATCATATGGTAAAAAATATCTGCTCTAGTGACATTATCCAAGGAGAAAACCGAGGAATACGTTTGTATGGACTAAATGCCGACCGCATTTCCTCTTAAGGTTTATATTGGTGATCCGGATTCATTGCTCCCGGGTGTATATTTCGGTGATATTAAAGTCGAGTGTCAAGATTAGCAGTGATAGCCTAGTAGTGTGACCATCGGACTGCCAAGTGATAGGGCTCGAGTTCGAACCCAAGGCACACACCACTGACTTTTCGGATTCATGCGCGTATTATATAATTATTGACGACAGGGATGTTTGGCATTAGTTCTTGCACATGTGGCTTCCCTGGAACCTCATTAACAACATATGTGTATGTCTATTAACTATCCTCAATTATGATTTTTTATTTTTTTATTTGTATCTTTACTCTCAAGATATCTTTATCTTATTTTACAATGATTTTTAGCTAAGTTTTGATGACATTTAATTATGTCAATTGTTTTATATAGTTTAGCTTCCTTATCACTTTTATAAATGTGAGAACTTTGTGGACCTGCCTCTATAAATTTGTAAATTACTGTTATTCATGTAGTTTTTATTCATTTTTATTTGTTAATTTTTGTTCTACATTACAAATTCGTCTGTGGTCAGGACTTCATTGTTCTCTCACTATCCTAAATCATTGCACTCTGAAATTGTTAAAGATATTATTTTTAAAAGAGTAACCATGGAGTTTCTTGCCGGCTCTTCTCCATAGGAAACGACTAATTGGAACCGTGCATCTAAATTCAACTTTTCATAAGCACCTGTATTGGTTTATGTGAAATAAAAACTTTTGATTTTGATTACTTAAATTTAAAACGGTGACGGAAAATATTGTGAGGAAACCGGCATGCCTGAGATATATTTCTCGAGGGCATGTGAAGCCAAGTTAGAGGCTCATAGGTGGCATAAACTCTGACACAAGGTTAGTCACTAACACGAAAAGAAGAAGTTTCAGTTGTGTTATGTTGTTCCCCTTAAAATAAAGGCCAGATGGTATGAAAATCTCCATATTTGTTAATAACATTACTGCTATCCCTAATCCAACAAACCCCTCTACGAAGCTTGTTGATTATGCCAATCTTCGAAAAGGTCAAGACGTTCAATAATTGGTGTTTACAACCTATTATAATAATAGCTTGTATGAACTTTATAAGTGTCGGAATCGGTATCGAAATATAAATCGTCGGTCGGAATCATTACCGGCACAATTCAAATTACGCTGTTTTTAGAAAATCCAAGTTAAAGTTTTTAGATATCTTGAAAGGCTAATTTTGTTGACATAACATTTAGTAATCTTGATGTTTGATATGCCTACATATCGTAAAAAAACTAGTTTATTATGAGATTGTTACTAACTGCAATATTTAAAGTTTTTTAGTAGGTAGTCCAAAACACATAATTTTGGAGATGTTCCAGTAATGGCTCCGACCGACGAAATACTAGTAGGCCTAACACGATCGTTTGACGTAGGTATAGTATCGTAAAAGAATCGCTAATGTAAGCGAATTTTGAATCGAAAATACAACTGCCCTATAACAGTTTGGTCTATTTTTTTGCTTCATGCACAATTTGTATCATACATAGATGTGAATAAAGTTTTCAATTTAATTATATACATAACATCACGCCTTATATTCCCCGAAGGGTTCGGCAGAGGTGTTTTTAATATACCCTCGTTTCGCCAGTTATGTTTAAGTCCCATGTAATAGAGGGCGAGCCTATTGCCATTAACCGGGCACAAATCCAGACTCTAGGCTGCTACTGAGAAATTCCTAAAACCCAATAACACTTTGTCCGACCTGGGGATCGAACCCAGGACCGCTCAGCAGTCTTTTATTCTTTTCATCGTTTTTATGAAGTCGGTTTTATTTTTGTTAAAATGTTTTTTTTATTTTTTCCGTTTTAGTGGCCTTAACTAAAATATGGTTGGACCTACTAAAGTCGCTGATCGTAACATAATCACATCATCACTTTATGCGTACTGTTCATCATTGAGGAGATCTAGTCTATCTCCGAAGTTCTTCATCAGATCTTCACCAAATTTAAATGGGACCAATCTGGAAGTATATCCTTTCAAATATATTTTTTTTTATCTAAATCGGTTTATAAATGGCGGAGTTATGAGGTAACAAATATTTAAAAAAAAAAACAGACGAATTGAGAACCTCCTCCTTTTTTGGAAGTCGGTTAAAAATCACTCACATTAACGTCACAGCATTCGTGCTACGCCTAATGTAAGGGACGGTGTACCGAAAATTAAAACAGCGAAATCAAGCTCATTATTCTAAATTGAAAATAAATCGAGAAAATTTCTCGGAATTTTCATTGTGTATATCTGATCGGCCTAGCATGTTGATTATGGCAATTTTCCTTTGACCGTTCATTCATTGGGATGCCCAATTTCAGCAGTGTTCGTTTTCGGGCTTATAATGGTGATGATCAACATTATAATTAATACAGGAACATTGAAAATAATCATACTTTTTTTTTGTATTTATTATTAAAGGAAGGAAATAAAACTCATGTCATTCGAAAAGTACTATGCCATAGATATGCACAAAAGAACGTGTGTATGTTTTGCCGTTAAGGCAGGTTAAATAATGGTCGAATTTTGACCACAACCTAGTACCTAGTACCACAAACTAACAACACATACCATAACATCACGACTCAATTCTCCAAAGGGTAGGCCAGAGATGTATAGTAACACCCTCATTTCACCGTTATACTTAAGTCCCATGTAATACGGGGCGAGCCTATCGTCAATAACCGGACACAAATTCAAACTCCGGGTTACTACTGAGGAATTACACTTTGCCCGACCTGGGGATCGAACCCAGGACATCACAATCAGCAGTCGCGCTTGGCACCACTAGACCAAAGAGGCACCACAAATTAGTATACATAAATACGCAACGATCAGAATAAGAGATAAACCACAATTTCTGGACGACGTTTTTAGACCTCTGTCGCCATCGCCACTCTAACGGGGTGACCGGCGTAAGCGACGAACGCGACAAACAAGATCAAGACAACGGCATTCCCTACTAGCGGCCTATGTAGCGAGACGCGACGTAACGCGTATTTGTTCCATGTCGCGTCGCGTCGCGTCGCATCGCGTCGTGTTTGTCGCTTACGCAGGACAGTCCGTTAGCAATCCGTCGCTCTATAAAACTCGCAACAATTTACAAATGGATTGTTTTGTATCCCGTCCGTAACATGGCGATATATAGTCCAAAAAACTTTTACTTTGTCCCATTCTCATCTTGGTATCGTCAATGTAGGTCATTGTCATTAGAGATAATCTTACCGTTTCCATGTAGATAAAATGTCCTTTGACTATTTTTTTAAATTAAAATGATGATTATTTAATTTTCCTTATGTAAAACGTTTATTAATAAAACAAGAGGAGATGCTTTTAGAAATATTCATTAAAGACAAGTGGATCAAGTGGTTGTCAAATTTCAAATGAACTGGCACATAATTTGTAAAGTTCCGAGATTTGTCGTATGATGTTTTTATTTTTTTGGCTTTGTTGGTCTAGTGGTTGCAAGCGCATAGGGTCATTGGTTCGATCCCCAGGTCGAGCAAAGTGATATTGGGTTTTTCTATTAGGAATTTCTCAGTAGCAGCCCGAAGTCTGGTTTTGTGCCCTGTTAATGGCAATAGGTTCGCCCCCTATTACATGGGGCTTAAACATAACTGGCGAAACGAGGGTGTTACTAAAACATCTCTGCCTAACCCTTCGGGGAATACAAGGCGTGATGTTATGTTATGACTTTTAGAGTCTTTTTGTCTATCTGTTATTAAGCTTATTAGAGAGCGACCTTTTCGATGAATATCGTGTCGGTTGATATACTAAAGGTACATACATACATATGCGTCGTGCATCGGGTTGTTGAGCTCCCTAAAATAAGGTTTAAGCTACACGATTCAGCCGCCGTCAGTTAGGATAGGTCAACTCAAACCTGCTAAGGCACTTTTCTCAAAACGCCACTCCAGACTTTGCCCTACATTGTTACACTCACATAGTTTTTATACCACAATGTCTGGACTTTAAAAGAGACGTTGATCTCCGAGTTTGTTTCGGCTTTTCTTCTCAGAGCTGTTAGATAACAAATGCCGGCGCCATCGAGTCTTAAAAAAACATTCCATTGACTTGTAAAAGTGTCTGTAACTTTATTTACAGAAATAAAAATCATTTAAGTTTTTTCCCATGGGAGTAGGCAGAAACTGTAGAACGCCACATGCTACGATCCTTACATACTCCTTTCGCTTAGCCCACATTCATACATCTTGTCATACAAGCACGCCGGTAGAGAGTGCTATGCACCTGTCCTTTGTGAAGAACATCACCTATAATATCGATGTATGTCCTTCTAGGGCGTCTTCTACCGGCATTTCCACTGACATCCGTCTTATAAATTCCTTTTCTTAATCGCCGTTCACTCATTCTCTCAACATGATTAAACCACCTAAGCATACTCCTTTCAATTTTACTCACTAGAGCAAATATTTTTTACCATATGATATATATCTACCACCACTATTTCCCTATTATGTTTTGGTTTTATCAATAAATTAAGCATCAAAAGAATTAGAAACGTTTAAACTTTACAAAAATCTACCGGTTTTACCACCGTTTTCAAATATCTGGCAAACAAATTTGACGAATATAAAAAATAAAAGAAAAACATAAAAGACATAACCAAAGTCTTTCTTAAATTATTACACAAATAAATATTAAAATCGGTCCAGATTTGAAGAAGGAAAGAGGGAAATACGAAAGTACGATTTTGGTAATATTGCACAGGAGAAATCAGTCCGAGATGCAGGGGTCTCTTTCGCGCTCAATTGGGAAGGTTTGCGGGAGGGGTGGAACGGAAATAGATCACAAAAACCTATACAAATTATTAATATTTTGCAGCCCGCGTTTCCTCTTAAATTGTTGTCACTGGGTACATCATCATTTTTATATTGAAGGTAGAAAGAAAGAATTTTGTTAGTCTTTTAATTACTGAGGTTGGCGCGAAAAAACCTTCATTATTTTTTACGTACATTTACATTAATTAAAAGCTTTTTTCGTGTTGTTTAAATAACAACCTTTTTAAAATGAAATTAGCCTATTTGGAATTTTAGAGGCTTTGACAGTCATACCTGGTTAATGTTATACCTACTTTACTACTTACGCAATAAAAATAATTAGGTACTTTGAATTTGCTTATTATTTTTTATTCCTCGACGAAAATAAAAAGGAATGTTATAAGTTTGCAGCCTATGTTTGTCTGTGACGTCGTAGCGTCCAAACGAATGAACCAATTTCAATGCGTTTTTTTGTTTGACAGCTGTTTTTTTTACATGAAAATTGCATAGCTTTTAAACCTCTTGTAAGGTAAGCAGATACACAAAATTAGTGCCAAAGCAATCTATTTAATATCTAATTTGTTTTCAGAAATATTTAATTAACTCCATTTTACCAACCCATAGTCCATCTTAGGGCACAGTAGCCTATTACAACTGTCATACATAACTTCTGGGTGAATATTCAAAAACATGATAAAAGTTAAGAACAGCATTATTATCACCCCAAACACTAAACAGATAGGTACAGAAGTCAATCCCATGTATGTACTTCACTTTTCATACCTACGCTCGGCGGTCGCTCTATCTATATATCCATCTCTCTCAAGCGCATGGCACTCGCGCTCGCACTCACTCGTACTCTAGTCCCAAACGGTCCGAGATATCGTGTCCGTGAGCAGTGTTTATGTGTGCGTTGCTCGAGCGCACTTGTATGTAGATTGACTTCTGTACCTACCTATCTGTTTTGTGTCCCAAAATTGTAATGTAGGCATTTAAAACTCCAATTATGACCACAGCCATCAAGCAATGAGACAAGAATAAGAGCAATCTGAAATTACTATAATTTTAAAAACCCAAAACAATAGCATAACATCACGACTGTAATCCCCGAAGGGTTTGGCAGAGATGTATAGTAACACCCTCTTTCGCCGTTATGTCAGAACAATAACGATTTGTTAAAATAAATTAAGGTAATTCGAAATACTCGTCGTTCTAGGAAAGATGGGCTGCCATTTTTAATTTGACATAATATTGTTTTACTAATGGCCAATTCCAATAATTTATTAAGCGTTATAAATTTAAATTAAAAAATACGCCGTGATAGCCTAGTGGTGTGACCGTCGGACTACCAAGTCATAGGTCTCGAGTTCGAACCCAAGGCATGCACCTCTGTCTTTTCGGATTCATGTGCGTATTGTATAATTATCAGTTGCTTAAAAACGGTGAAGGAAAACATCGTGAGGAAACGGCATGCCTAAGAGATATTTCTCGACGGCATGTGAAGCCAAGTCAGAGGCTCATGGGCGGCATAAACTCTGACACCAGGTTAGTCACTAACCACACGAAAAAAAGAAGAATTAAAATTAAGACTCATGTATCTTTACCAATAATGAAGTAAATACCCAAATACCTCATAGTTTTGTATAGTAGACCCTCCCATACGTTAGCTATCACACGTATAATTTGCTTACGGGTCTATTTACATGACTAGTTTGACAATAACACATGTTACCATTGGTAAGCTAAACGATTCGTATTTGTTTATAGGAACTGGGCATTAGACAGTCAATTCTGTTGACTGTCTGTTATTGCCTCCTCTACACTGCTCGCGAAGTTCCCCGGCGAAGTACTCTAGAAACTTTGGCTAAGTGCGACACTACACACTCGTTCAACTTTGCGTTGAGCTCATTCGCTCTGTGGTGCCGACAGCCTGCGCACGTTTTTCTTGTCCTTATGACATTTGTCATTGGGGTCCCAAATAATTGTCTCTGTTTGCAGAGTTTCCAGGAAGAACATAATTTGCTCCTGTGACCATTGTATATTGCTTATAATTGTGACACGCGCATTAATTATAACCTATATCACGCACCGGCACACACGACGTCTGAATGAGTACCAAGGAACATAATACTCTCTGACGAGAGATGAGTACTGAAGTCGGATGAGTAGTGTAGAAAGGTACTTCGTGAACGCACTTGGTGCAACTTCGGGCTCTTTGACTCGGGCGCAAAAATCGACAACAAATGGAAATCGCCCGAGGCGAGGTAAAGTTTGACGAGGTAACCCGAAGTGCCTCTCTACACTATCGTATTCGTCTAACATCGTTCAACTTCGCGAGTAGTGTAGAGGAGGCATATCGGTAGCTGGTAACACTGGACAATTTTGATAAAAGAGGGTAATCGTCAAGATTAATCAACGTACCCGAAGTTATAAAAACACTGGTCATTCGACGGAGCAGAGGATTCCATGTCGAACAGCTGAAGAAGTCTAACCTTTTATATCTGATTTGCTTGTCCTTATTTTCTGATCTTGTGTAAATTATTATATTGTGAACTAGCTGTGTCCTCACGGCTCCGCCCGCGTAAGAAGTTTTATTGCAGTAATTAGCCTATGTTACTCAGTGATAACGTAGCTTTCTAACGGCAAAAAGAATTTTTGATATCGGTCCAGTAGTTATTAAGTTTATTCGTTAGGTACATACAAAAATACAAATCTTTCCTCTTTATAATATTAGTATAGACTAGCTTCTGTAACTAACCACTAACCCATATATAAGTACTCTCAGTGATGGAGAGTCTATGTTGGTTTCATTTACTTTATTTACCATGCTCGCAATCCTGACAGACCGATATTAGCTATAACTGTAATGGTAGATTCATCCCTGGCAGATTCTGTTGTATGTATTTTATATGTCTAATGCCCAGTTCCGGTTATTATTTTTTTCCTTTCATAACATAGCATCACGCCTGTATTCCCTGAAGGGTTAGGCAGAAATGTATATATGTATAGTAACACCCTCATTTCGCCGTTATGTTTAAGTCCCATCTAATAGAGGACGAGCGTATTGGCATCAACCGGGCACAAATCCAAACTCCTGGCTTCACCCGACCTGGGGATCGAACCCAGGACCTCAGGATCAGCAGTCGCGCTTGCCACCACTAGATCAACGAGCAATTTTTTTTTCTTTCTTAGTAACATATTTCTTCCTTGTTACAGATAACAACGAATGACCATACACAAAAGAAAAATGACGTCATCCACCTGGCTTCTACATACAAAATAGTTTGTAACCACCATGGACATTGACGAGAAGGTGTCGGGGCCCGGCGGGGCTTCGCAGAAGAACTGGACGCATCTAAACACCAGCGATGATCTACCTTTAGACATGCGGTTCAACCATGGGCACATGGTGTCCATGACGGTGTACAGTGTGCTGATGGTGGTGTCAGCCACGGGGAACCTCACGGTGCTGTCTCAGCTGATGAAGAGGAAGAGGGCTGGGAGGGCGAGTCGACTTGATGTGCTCTTGATGCATTTAGCTGTGGCCGATCTTATGGTAAGGGCTTATTGATTTTTATTTAATTGCTTTTTCATGTAGCAAATAGTAGAGATAAAATAGTGTCGCTTTTATAAATTATGCCATCCTGTATTTATACAGGGTGGCCAACGGAATTTTACGTCTGCCATTACGTTTACAATTTTTTTTTCGTTCGTCAACCTGACAAAAATACCAACCTGACCCCCTCCCCGCCACGACCCGCTTTGCTTGGTGGTAGAATCTATACGGTCCACCTGGCTAGCTACCACCCTCACATTAAAGTCCGGCGCCAAGCATTTTATTGTGTTCCGTCGTGTGTATGTGAGAGCCAGAGGGGTATAGGGGAATCCCTCTATATCTCTGTTCCTTGGATTCGTGTGCTTCATCTTAGACCCTGTCTGCGCTTACCACCAGGCGAGACAAGGGCCAAGCGGCCAAGTCAAGAATAAAAAAAAAACCCGACCTACCAGTTTGGCAATAAGAAATACTACGATCGGTAAGCAAAACGAATCGTTTTCGGCTATAGGAACCGGGCATAAGCAAGTCTTTGCTTTAACAACTTGCGCAATTTAACTTGCTAAAGGATTTAGCACTAAAGGTATCCTACTTATAAATGTGTATCTCATCTGACCCAGTTGTTAGACGTCATCCTAGATCTACTATTATTATTATTATATCTTTAATGTTTACAGTGAGTGCGTAAGCGGATTGTTTTACTACGTAGAGAGAAGTGAGATTATGATAAAGAATTCTTAACTATTACTACTAACCAATCGCCTTTAATAAACAATAGCACGAACATTTGACGTATACACCCATGTTCTAAGACGTTCCTCCAAAACTTACTCGACTCAGGACGGCCTCGAAAACAGCTTCAAAATTGTATTCTTAGTCGCAATTTCGAGTGAACTTCGAGGTTCCTCGAGCAGTTATTACGTCATAATTTCAATTATCTGCATCGCTCAAATAACGCCTCGATAAATAGTTGTAAGGATTATCGTAAGCATATTCGATAAAGTCTTCAAAATTCATTTTTGTTACATACGAACTTTGACACTTCCTTCCTTCAGGTAGGTTCCGAGGTACCTTGAGTTTGACAGATGATTCCTTATCTCGTCTGAGGAAAAATCTCGAGTCGACGTCGTTTATGTCAACTATAACTACCAAAAGGCTGAGTCGAGGTGGAGTCGAGTCGAGTAAGTTTTGGAGGAACGTCTTAGAATATGGGTGATAGTATCGTAAAAGTATCGCTAATGTAAGCGAATTTCGAATCGAAAATACAACTGTCCTATAACATTTCGGTTTATTTTTTTGCGACATGCACAATTTGTATCATAATATGAATAAAGTTTTCGATTTAATTAAATAGTACGTGCGAAACTAGTATTTCCAATTCAAAATTTACTTAACAATACTCGTGTTAAGCTTACTGAATTAATATTTCAATCATGTCGAACTTTGGAAAAAGTTTATCACCCTAATACTAGTCATTTTTATATGAAAGGTGGTTTTGGCCTTTTAAAAAAACCGGCCATGCTTGTTGGACCACACACAGTGTAGGGTACCGTAGTAAGTAAGGGTATAAGATGTTTTAGTCAAACTTAATGACATGGTAAACAATTCAGATTTTTAAAGATAAAGATACATATACATTTAAAAATACAAATGTGTTTTTGCAATTGATTTAAGACATCTTATATGAAGTTTCTATAAACTTTTGACAGACCCAACTACATGTCATTAGTTAGTCGTCTACTACTCGTAAGCTTATAGTTTGATTATCGACGCTCGGCAGTGAAAATCTCTTAAATAACATTTTCTTCAAAAGCGTTTTATTTGTTCTTTAGATTGATAAACTCGTCATACACGTACTAGTTCAACAAACTTTCAATTCAAATACTTCTAAGCTATCTATGACGTACGATGACAAACTTGTATTAACATTTGATCGGCCACTTTTTTTGCAGGATACAGTTATTTCTATCTCTTAAAAAAAAATATTTTACACATACGTGGTTTTCACTGCCGACCGACGTTATGGAACGTTAAAAAAGCGTGATGTTATAAATTGTTTATTTTTTCGAAGACTTGGCCCATTTAATAAACGTACAGTGCTGAGCATGGGATGCCTCCAAATAGACCAGAATAATAAAAATAAATAAAAAATAGGTAATATTATTTATTAATGCAAATCTATAAATCTTGCCGTTATACATTAGCGAGTAAAACACCAAACAATCGCTAAGTAATTAAAGAAACTTGACGATCCGGATTTGTTTGATAATTTATTTACACACGAACCGAGGAAATTCATGCAGATGGTAAAATACTCGTAATTTAAACAGCATTTGAATATCCAAGACTTGCGAGTAAATAGCGGCGATCCATAACAACCTCATGTTTTATGTATTTTAGCAAGAACTCTTCATATTTACAACCATCTGAAGACAAAGGAAATTTATAAAATTTACAATTTTATGCTTCGTCTATATAGAAATATCGGGTGTAAAAATACCCTTAACGAAGGCAAGTGCCACGTATTCTTCCATCATTACGAAGATTTTTTGGTATTGGACCACACCTAGGAACCGACTGATTATGGATTTATTGCAGGTTAAAGTCGCCATATTTTTAAACGTTTTTCAAGAAAACTAAGTTTAAATGTTATTACTAAACATTCTTCTATACAAACATTATCAACATTTACGAAATGTTAGGCACAGTCTGCTGCGCGCGCGCTTATGTTGCGCTCTACAATTAAAAGCTGTTTTTTAATACCAAAAAATAAGTCGTTTCCCAGCAATTATTTTTGCTGTATCTTACTTAGTTTTATGTACAGTATGCGTAGACTTCGGCTTCGTTAAGGGTATTTTTACACCCAGTATATCTATACTGGAAGAATGAATGAATGAAGGATGAATTAAACACTTAGGTACCTAATGCATCTGCATTAGGTACCTAAGCGTTTAATTCATATGTCCTTGTACTTTTTTCCCCAAATATTAAGTACAATAGGGAAATAAAAAGGTTCGTCACTTTTCAAATTCATTCCTTTCCCACATCACGAGCACATGTTACCTTTTCAGACTATTGAACGGAACAGACCAATGCATGGAAAATGATGTTTAATTATTGTTATGTAACATAGATCAAAATTGCCCTTTGCCTCCATATGACGTAGTAGTGCCATGTAATGCCGTTGATTTGATTTAAGGAGTTTTGTTGTGAAAACTATGACAACAATCAAATCGATAATTGAATAAAATATTGACATTACTAGTGTCTGTCACAATGTAACCATTATAATTTAATATCCTGTTAAAAAAAAACTTGTATTTTCATTTCTATAATGTTGGTAATACATAGTCGGTATAATACTTTGTTTCTTGTACTGTGCAAGCAAAAATAGACCTTAAGGCCTCACCTTACCTTATTAATTCCCCTACTGTACAATTTTTTTATCGAATCATTGGTGTGACTTAGTCAAGTCGAGTAATTGGGTTAAAATTTTAAAATCCGATTTGGATTATGTAAAGACAGTTCAAATATTTAAGGAAACTCCGCACTTTTTACATAAGGAAGCCGAATAACCCTCTTATAACGAGCATCAACAGAAAATAAGAAAATCTCCGACCTTTTCAAAAGTTATCTTACACAAAAGATAAATTGATTACGTGATTTTTGATTTCCTTTCAGATTTACAAATGAAAGAAATACGATAACATGCTTTCTCTTTTGAATAATATTTTTTTAGGCTATGAATAGCATGCTTTCTTATCTATATCTATACTAATATTAAGAGGAAAGATTTGTATTTTTATATTTTTGTATGTAAAGAATAAACTTAAAAACTACTGGACCGATTTCAAAAAATATTTTGTTGTTTGAAAGCTACATTATCACTGAGTAACATAGGCTACGGGTGGAGCCGTGAGGACACAGCTAGTGATAAATAAAGTTATTCGTGTATCAACTGATTGTCCTACTTTTTCACAAAATCCAGTTAGATCGTACCGGCTACATTTAGAGCCGATTTTACCAACGCAAGTCAGATTACTATGCGTGCCAAATAAGAATAGCACTGTCAAGACGCCATTTTGTTCCGCAATACTCGAGAACTTCATTAGCAAAGTGTAAGGTGTGCAAAAAAGGAAATAAAGAAATTTTATTCAGTTTAATTATTTTTGTTCACTTTTTTGGTATTTCTTATCAATTTTACGCCAAATTAATTACACAGTAATTATATTATTATTATGGCGACATATTAGGGTGACCAGTAGCATTTCGTGAAGTTAACTATATATATTAGTTCATTTCTTTAATGAATACTGTTTTCAAATATTATTAAATTATCCAAAATTATCTATTTATGGAATTCAATAACTAACATTTTATAAAAATGAATGTAAATAATAATGAAATGTATGAATAAAAAATATAACATTTTTTTTTCATAGTATTTTTTTTGCTGTCAGTACCAATTTGACAGCTATCGTGTGAAGCAAGCGCGATCCTATTCTTATTTGGCACGCATAGTACTTACATCTACACGACAAAATTTTGTCATTTTGACAGCTTTTGTCGTGTTTCCCTTTCATGCACTTGATTCTCACTTGCGTTTAGGGCGTGAGGGCTTCAAAACGTTCTCAATGGTGAGAGTAGTCCGTCAAATTGCACTAGGCAAGCGTGGTGGTCTAAACCCTTTCCATTTAGAGCAGAGGCCCGTGCCCAGCAGTGGGATCTTATTGGGGTGATTATACTAAAATCCTAGAGCTTCTTCTTTTCGTGTGGTTAGTGATTAACCTGGTCTCAGAGTTTATGCCGCCCATGGGCCTCTGAGTTGGCTTCTAATGCCGTCGAGAAATATCTCTTAGGCATGCCGATTTCCTCACGATGTTTTCCTTCACCGTTTTTTAAGCAAATGATAATTATACAATACGCACATGAATCCGAAAAGTCTAGAGGTGCGTGCCTTGGGTTCGAACTCGAGACCTATGGACCTATGGACCGTCGGACTTGGCAGTCCGACGGTCACACCACTAGGCTATCACTGCTACAAATCCTATCCTATCCTAGAGCTGAAAATTTTGACATTTAAAAACTGTTGCCAGAAATTTAAATCAAAGATCAATCAGTCAATTCAAAATTGACCTCTATATAATATCAGCCAATGAAACGGTTAGTAGTGTTGTTGCAGGTGACGTTCCTCATGATGCCACTGGAGATCGCGTGGGCCGGCACCGTGCAGTGGCTGGCCGGGGACCTCATGTGCAGAGTGATGATGTTCACGCGCACCTTCGGACTGTACCTCTCCAGCTTCGTGCTTATTTGTATCGCTGTTGATAGGTAAGTAAAGATGTTTCTATTATCTGTCTTAAAATTTAGAAAGAAAAAGAAATGGTCTCACACAGGCAGTTACAGAAGTTGACAATATGTAGAAAAAAACCGGCCAAGTGCGAGTCGGACTCACACACGAAGGCATTATCTATAAAAACGGCAAATAAATCATGTCTGTTGTATGGGAGAAATTCATCATCTATGAAAATTTCAACTGTCTAACTATCACGGTTCATGAGATACAGCTTGACGTGACAGGCGGACGGACAGCAGAGTCTTAGTAATAGGGTCCCGTTTTACCCTTTGGGTACGGAACCCTAAAAAAGACAACAGTAAATAAAACAGCCTGCACGAGGCCAAAAAAGGCCTTAGTCTTCGAGATCAATCATAAAACTAAGGTTCCGACATTTAACAAAAAAAAACAAACAATAAAACATTAGGAATAATAACTCTGTTCCCTAGTGTAAGAATTAAAGATGACTAAAGGATTTTATCATGGAGACATTGTCATGACATGGAGATAAGTACATCAGCGTAGAAAATAAAAAATCATTTTACATTATTTCGTTAAAAAAATCAAAACATAATTGTTTTTACTCAAAAATGCTTGTAATGTTGTCATTATTTTGACAACCTTCTTTGAGCAAAGTTGACGTTACCGCGCTACTTGAATAGGCGCCAGCAAAGTTGTATGGGATTTCATTGCTGGTGAGTTTTAGCCACCAGCACTTTCCTTTGAAAATCCATCATTGTCGAGTTGTTTCAAAAATAGTCTGGTCCAAAAAGTTTTTATTCAGAATTTGGCTGTATAGGTACAGGCAGCACAATCATTAAAGAGTCGTAAAAAAAACTAAGGACCAGAGAAGAAACAAATCGTTACTTTAAATAAATTCTTACTATACTAATCTGGTTTTATTTAAATTACTCGCATTGTTTGAGTAAAGCACTATACAAGCCTTGGTCCGCAATGACTGCGCTGCTGGCCACGCTATGATGGCCTCGAGCTTAGTTTAGCTACGCTCTCGGCCTTTATTCCAGCTTGTCCATCAAGAGCTGCAATGCTGACCGCGCTGTGATGGCCTGGAGCTGCGCTACGCTGCGCTCTCGGCCATCATCAGTACCTACTGCCAGCAACGCAGTCGTTACATACCGCGGCAGTAATGTACTATTAAATTTTCGTAATTCGAACACATTACAAATTACTGTCTCGGGTCTAGTCGCATTTTAAATTGTTTGTCAACATTTTAAACGATCGCATTCTATCACTAAATGGAACGCAATTAAATCGCAAACAAGATTTTGTAACTTATTGTTGCAATTATTTTGTATAAGCTTGTTGAAAACGTTACACTTGTACTGTTCAAGTACTTTACGAGTAATTGTACAGTACATTGTACTTATACTGTTCATCAAAATTATTAAGAAATCCTGAGAACGCTACTCCATTTTTATTTTATAAAAATCGGATATGAGTACCTATGTGTTCCAGACTTCATATAAGGATGTGTCTAAGTATATGAAGTCTAAAACATGTACTCGTACCCAAGAGTACCTACTTGTTGCGCAAACCAAGAGCCCTCGCCTTGTTCACGAGAGCCCACTACACCACGACGAATTATAAAACTGCTTTGAACATTCTAGGTGCAATTCCTTTGAAAATTTTCTGAGAGTGCTAAAAATGCCGGGATAGGAAGTGAACTCTTGGTCCAAGACTTTAATTCAGCGGTATCTTAAGAAGATACTTGTAATTAAAAGGAAACTGTTGTAGCACCGTATAAAATTACGAAAAGTGAAGAAATGTCAGTAACTTTACTGATAATAAAATCAGCAGTATCACAAAGTAACACGTAACATTACATCACGCCTGTATTCCCCGAAGGGTTGGGCAGAGGTGTATAGTAACACCCTCACGCCGCTCTATTTAAATCCCATGTAATAGGGTGTGAACTTATTGCCATCAACCAGGCACAAATCGAAACACCGGCCTGCTATTAAGGAATTCCACACAGAAAAACCCTATAATAGTTTGCTCGACCTGGGGATCGAACCCAGGACCTCAAAATCAGCAGTCGCGCTTGCCACCATTAGACCATTGAGGCAGTTACAAAGTAAATAATATCGTAATGAAGATTAGTTATTAACTATGTGTATTAATTCTGTACGAATCAGAAACCATAAAAGCTTTCGTTTTATTTAATACTAGCTGTGTCCTCATGGCTCCGCCCGTAGCCTATGTTACTCAGTGATAACGTACTTTTCTTACGGCAAAAGATTTTTTGAAATCGGTCCAGAAGTTTTTAAGTTTATTCGTTACATCCAAAAATACAAATCTTTCCTCTTTATAATATTACGGTATAAAAAATTTATTCGATGCAATAAAAGTAGTTTCGACTTAGTTATAAAGGCTGGTTTACACCAATATTCATTATCTGGCTGACAACCGTTTACTAGAAATATGTAGTAGATTTTTAAGTAAACGGTAGTTTAATCAGAAGAATAAAGTTGGTAAACACCAGCCTAAAAGTGACAAGTAAATATTCCATTACTGCCGAACAACCCGTCTTCAGATTTCAAAATCATAAAAAAATGATACCTTTCGATAATTCCAAGATTCTATAAATATAAAAAAAAAGAAAAAGAAAATTATTTATTTTGGACAAAAACAATATTTACAAAAAATAAGAAAGGATAAGAATTTATAAGTTACCTGCACGAGGCCAAAAAGGGCTCCTATCTCAGCATAATGCTGCGACACTTAAAAAAAACAAAATGTCGCAACGCTGATTTTCAGATAGGACCATAGTGATGCCACGGGCAATAACGACACAAATAAATAAATAAACATGTTACGTACAATATTAAATTAGAAAACTACTAAATAAAATTATAAATTATATCGCAATTTACTACAGAATTTTCAAAGTTCAGCGATCAATCAAAGTAATTTTTCATCAAAATCATATATCAAGGGATTAGTAAAATTAGACGGCCATTTTGTCCCTAGTGTCCAAACATTAGCCTTTTGAATTCGACTGTGGGTGTTACGAACTATCATACTAGGTCGTCAGGACGATGCCGTTTTAACCCATTGACTTTAAACACGTTCTACAATCAAACTTTTGGTATTATCCACGTGTTGACTCAAATATCGGTCGTCCCAATTTTGTGTTATATATACTAGGGCTTCAATAGGAATAAAGTGTACACAATTGAGTTCAAAACCTCCACGTAAAGCTAAAAGCTCAAGTGAAAGGTTGCTGACCTACTCGCAGCGGGCATAGATTATTTTGTTTTTTCTTTTGTGACTCTTAGCAAAGATGCAATGACAAAGATCACAAAGATAGATAAACTAATCATATTTTTCTAATAAAGACAATAGGCTGAATGAAAAGAAGAATATTTCTATTTTACTTTTTATTAACTGCCTCTTTGGTCTCTTTGGTGGTGAGATCCTGGGTTTGATGCCCAGGTCGGGAAAAGTGTTATTGTGTTTTCCCCAATAGCAGCCCGGAGTTGGATTTGTGCCCGGTTGATGGCAATAGGCTCGCTCCTGGGATTTAAACCTAACGGTGAAATAAGAGTGTTACTATACACCCCTACCCAACCCTTTAGAGAATACAGGCGTGATGTTATGTTATGATGTTGTTATTGTGTATTACTTGCCTACCGTGAATACCTATGACAGTCGTTAAGGGAAATCAGAAGCCTGAAAGTCTGACAACCGGTCTAACCCTTCGGGGAATACATGCGTGATGTTATGTTTTTTATGAATTTATTAGTTTCGTGCGCATTTATTAAATTTATTTTCGCGTATTTTTAATTTTGATTTGTTTAATTGTGAACTATTGTGAATTATTGTAAACGATGTCGAATACGGATTACGAGCGGGACAGGAGCGATACAGCATATTGATATCAAGTAAACTCCACCAAGAAGAACATAGTCTGCTTAGTTGTCGGCAATAAGATTGACAAGCATGCAGCACCCGCAAGCCCGAGATGGAATAAGATCGTAGGTGGTGCTTGCCACCAGCAAAAGCATTCCCAAGGAGGGTTGACGTCAGGCAGGCGGCCGGTCATAAAATATTTCCGAAACATTTGTGCAGTATGATATGAGACATACTGCGCCGACACTAAATAAGTTTGGATAAGGGCTCCTGCCCTTATCCAAACTAATCATCATCCTCCTGGATGATGATTAGTTTCGTGCGCATTTCAATGTCTCTTCAATCCTTCTGTAGGTTTCTTACATACACATTTAAGTTCCCTTCGTTTCATAAATATGTCACAAAAAAGTAATATCTATGGAATGTCACTCCCTCGCGTATTTTCCCAGTCAAAATATTGACGTCAATATGAGTGCGATGTGAAGCGGGTCATCGAACGAGATCGATCAATCAACTGTCCGAATCACAAGTTCGGAGGTCGTTTGTACTCTCACTTAATCCGCCATTTGCTTGAGTATTACATAATTGTATTAAGGCAATTCGCACACTGCACCGCATCACGAAGCGTAGCGCGGGAATGCGTGTTCTTACGTTGTTTGCAAATATGTGTTCGTATAGAAAACACGCGTAGTGCAACACACAGAAAACACATTCACGCGCAGTGTTGTGGCTCCGTCGCCACGCACCCCGCAGCGTAGCGCGGGGCAGTGTGTGTTTCGCCTAAGACAGATAGATAGCTAGCTAAGGGATTAAGCGCTAATAACAACATACCTACTGTTGTCACCAATTCGTCTATAGTCCGCGTGCAAGCGCTAGCCACCGCCTAAGGTATGTGAACAGTAAGACGGGGATGCATAACAATAGGCTCGCTCTGCCAATTTGCTTTATGTGTGTATTCCGCCAACCCGCACCAGGCCAGCGTGGTGGACTAAGGCCTCAACCCTTTTCATTCTAAGAAGAGGCCCGTGCCCAGCAGTGCTACAGTAATGGGCTGATTATTATGTGATGTTCTAATTAATAAGGCCCTTCACACACAAGGCAACGCAAGTCGCAATCTCCTGGCGAAGGCGACTACCGCAGTACATATAACACAATGTCATCTAGGTAACGCTATCGAACTCTGTATCATTGTTTACGAAAAGCTAAAACGTAATTCCTTCGTTTTTAACTAGACTGACTTGAAATTAAAATCACCCTTTGTTGTTATAAGCAATTACCGGCCTGCCAGAGCTTTTGTATGTAAATTAATAGACCAAAATCTTTATCGAAAAACAGTAACCACGAGGTAAATTTTGTATAAAGAATTTAACCAGTAATATTTAGGATTAGACCAAAGCTACACTTGTATAATCTATACTAATATTATAAAGAGGAAAGATTTGTATTTTTATATTTTTGTATGTAACGAATAAACTTAAAAACTACTGGACCTATTTCAAAAAATATTTTGCCGTTAGAAAGCTACATTATCACTGAGTAACATAGGCTACGGGCGGAGCCGTGAGGACACAGCTAGTAATATACTAAAGTAGGTCGTTTGCTAAATAGGTATATTTTTATTAATAATACCTTTCAAATTGTATTTAATATAGCATTTCATTTCAGATACTACGCCATTCTGAAGCCTTTGAACGTGACATGGGAGGCGCGCGTGCGCAGGGCGCTGATCACTGCGTGGTTATGCGCCGGCCTCGCCAGCCTACCACAGAGCTTTATATTTCATGTCGAGGAGCATCCCGATGTTAAGGGGTAAGTAGTTTATGAAGTGACTTATGTGTTCTGTAGGTAAACCTAGATGGACGATGTGTAAAGGCCTCCTAAATATGCCACGGGCTAGGGGTTAAAATGTAAGTGATAATTAAACGTATAATTAACTGTCTACATCGACACCCAAGACGGAGATGGTAACAAGCTCGCCATACGTTCTTCTTCTTCTTCCTGCCCTTATTCCACACTAGGTGGGGTCGGCACAACATGTATTTCGTAAATCCATGTTGTTAGAGGTTTTGGCTTATTGTTTTATGATCGGCCGCCTGCCTGACATCTACCCTCCTTGGGAATACTCGTTGCGCCGCGCGGGTAACCCAATGTGCTTGCTGATATTATGCACAGGGTCCCAAAATGATATGCTTGTCATTGAACTATGTTCTTCTTGGTGGAGTACACTTGAAGTTCCTCGACCCACTCATTCTGTTTTGCTAGGGACTTTGGTTCTGACACATCGTAAACTAATATAGCACCATGAGCTTCTCTGTAAAAACTTGATGTAAATGTCAAGCTCGCCACACATTTCCACCCCAAGAGAAAAATACTAATAATTGGTGCTTGGCGTGTGTCAGGGAGTTTATTAACGTTTCTAGGAACCCATAACGAAATGAATCTGAAAAAAATAAGAGTAAGAAATGGTGGACGTGATACCTACATGTTTAATCTTTTTTAACGTCGAACAATGATGGTGAGATGAATATGAAATCGGAAAAACGAAATCAAAACGCAGCTACAGTAGGCCTAGTACGAATGCTGTCGAAAACTTCACGTTAATGTAAGTGAATTTTGAATCGGAAATACTCATTTCGCACATACGATTTAATTCAACTGTAAACTTTATTCATATACAAGGTTAGTCGGAAAGGGGGTACTTACCCGAAAGCCACTTATAGTATCACTGATGACTGTTTTAATGCAGGTGTTAAAATTTCAAAATTCGATAATTTTTATTTGCATGGAAAATGATTTTTATTTTAGTATTAAAAAAAATTCATACCTGCTTTTGTTATTAATTCAGAAAATTTTGTTTCTAATCCGTGACTCCAAATATGACCTAAATAGTAAACACAGCTGAGCTGATCATAGCTATGGACAGATAGATTTTAGCATATTTCTTACGAAGTCTTTGAAAAGCTATTTGTCTTCAACTATCGCGTTTTGGGGAAAGTTGTAGAACAAAAGTTATCCATTATTATCGGTACTTTAACACCCTTTCGGCTTAGTCCCCCTTTCCGACTAACCTTGTAGAATCTATGTATGATACAAATTGTGCATGTCGCACAAAATTAACCAAAATGTTATTCGACAGTTGTATTTTCGATTCAAAATTCGCTTACATTAGCGATACGTTTCGATACTATACGTCAAACGTTTGTGCTAGACTTACTATGTAGTTTGTCGTCATATGACGTCTGTGGTCACACCTAAAGTCTGTCATAGTTTATTGAAATAATGTTTGATCGATTCTTTCAAATTCGAAAGGTTGAATAAAACTAATGATTACGGTCAAAAAGTCGATATAATTTTACTATACATACTATTGTACTACTTACATTAACAATAAAGTCTAAATTCAAATAGGTTCAATTAAACCTGTTACAAAATATGTGGAAACCCATTGATATAATATGATGTCGTTGTAAAAACATAATAAATGATTTTATCATCCGTTTTAATAAATTACATCCGTCATAGTTTATTTAAATAATGTTTAATAGATTACTTGAGAGCAATGCAGAGCAGTGGTGGCCCAGTGGTAACGGCCCCGACTTACGAGTTGTATGTCGTGGGTTCGAACCCAGCCAGGCGCATTACTTTGTGTAATTTATTTCATCACCACTGCTCTCAAAACGGTGAAGGAAAACATCGTGAGGAAACTGGCATGTCCTAGAACCAAAAATTCGAAGACATGTGACATCTACCAACCCGCACTGGGCCCGCGTGGTGGATTACGGCCTATTCCCTCTCACAGAGAGGAGGCATGTGTCCCAGCAGTAGGAACATTATAGGCTGATGATGATAATGATGAGATTACTTGAAATTCGAAAGCTTGAATAAATCAATTATAACAGATTACGGTCAAAGGGTCAATATAATTTTACATTACATAAATACTATAGCCCTACAATAACAATAAAGTCTAAATTCAAATGAGTTCAGTTAAACCTTACATTACAGAATATATGGAAAATTGGAAATCCATTGATATAATATGATGTCGTTGTATAAACCTAAATAAATAAATGATTTTATCATCCATTTTAATAAATTTCATATTTGTCTTTGTTCTTATATGAACTCCTTAGATATCGCAATTTAGAACTAAAGCAAAGGCAGAGAGCCAATACTTCAGAACCTATACATACATACTTTTCTCGAATTCTCTTTGATTTTATGAACACCGAAGCTATCTTTTTTATTAATATCTTATGTAATCAATGTTCATTCTCTTCTTACTACACCAAAAACGTAGCATCTTTTCTTTGTGCCGTTTCTTCTCTTCTCTCCAAAGCAGATTCTAGCAATACAACAAAATATAGAAGCCAAATTTTGCATCATACCCTTCGTCCTAGCTGGGCAGCGCAGTGCGTTGCATTGCGTCAAGCATCGTCTCGAGTAAATAGCAAGCGATGTTCCTTCTATACTAATGGCCTACGTGAGCAGTGCATCTAAAGGTGGCCATAGACGCCCAGGTATAACTGACAGGCATACCTGTTAATGACACCTTCACTTGCATGTTGAAAGTGTATCTCCAAAGTGTTGTTACTTACATCTACAATAATTCCTTTACAAGCTGCCTAAACTGGCACACCTTAACGTACATAACTAGCTCAACAGAGCGGCGCGTGTAGTATTTTTCTTTATTTTTTTTAGAAAATCGTTGCCCCACCCTAGGATTTCTCCTATATCGCGCACAAACATCCAGACCCGGAACAACTATCTGTAGGCCATACAAATATTTGTTCTGTGCGGGAATCGAACCAACTACCCGTAGCGCTGAAGCCGATCGCTCAGCTACTGCACTAAAAGTGTCGTCAAAATTAGCCTTACTGATCAAAAACTCATCATACTCATCATAAAGACTGTGTTACAACGCAAGTGCTAGAACACGTCGACTGCGTTATAACGCGCTGATTTAACACGTACCGCACTACTCAACGCAACGCAATGCAACGCGCTACCCAGCTAGGACGAGGCCTTAATCACAATTATTTTTTTCGGGACGAGGGTTAAGGGCGTTGACACCTGTTTAATATTCATCGCCGATTAACTTACAGATTAAGGACAGAAACCTATCAAAAACGTGCTTTACAAACATACTTGTTATTTGAACCCTACGTGAACGAATCAAAGTGGAAATAAGGTCAGTGTAACGACCCCTCGGGACGTTGGTGACGTACATGTCGTAAGGCCAACGAATCACCGGGAGGTTGCCAATTGAGACTTAAAGTTGTCACACACGATACAGATACTATATCTGAGCGCATATCTTACGATATCGCTCTTCATAGAAATCAATGGAGTAACACACACGGGGCCAAAAACATTATTTTATCGTTAAGTGTCTTGGCTCGTGAGGGGCTCGTGGCTTATTATTAACCGCGTGGATAATACGATTTGCGAGTTTAAGCTGTGGTGGCCGCGGTCAGTCTGTGGATAAGTGCCCGTACGTTACACATCGAGACCCCTCCGTGCCTCAGAAAGCACCTTAAACAGTCTGTCCCGGGTGTCATGCGAATACCTATGACAGTTGATACGGGTAGTCAGAAGCCCGAAAGTCTGACAACCGATCTAACCTAGTAATGGGTTGCGAAGGTCTGATAGCAGTCGCTCCGTGTAAAATACTGGTATTCAGTCGCATCTGGTTAGACTGGAATCCGACCCCAACGTAGTTGGGAAAAAGCTAGGCTGAACAAACGTCTTCAGATAGCGAACGATTCCGACAGATTCTGTCCGATACAAAATGTACATGAAGAAAATATCTGCAGATACAAATTGTATTAACTGAATGTATTGCTTTTCCTTGTATGATAATATCGAAGATATTATCTTCTTGAAGATATTATCTTCAGATATTATAAGTTTTTATGCGCAGATACAGGCGTATAAAATGTTATGGTATCTACATCGTGTGCCATTCGCGTCT
Organism: Amphipyra berbera; assembly: GCA_910594945.2. Classification (NCBI taxonomy): domain Eukaryota; kingdom Metazoa; phylum Arthropoda; class Insecta; order Lepidoptera; family Noctuidae; genus Amphipyra; species Amphipyra berbera. The sequence continues at coordinate 14,009,127 of OU343138.1, forward strand.
GTGCCTTTATAAATGATCTCAGATGAAAGTGAAAAAGTTCCAAAAGTTATTCGAATTACTTCCTCCTTTGAAGCTGTTGGGAATTCCTCCAATTTAACCTCGTCTGCTCTCGTACTACCATTTCGTAGTTTTCTCGTAGATTACCCTTAATAACATTTTGCAAGGAGAAATGCCGCAGCCCAATTTGAGAATTATTTTTGTTATTCTTTTACAGGATTTTGCTTTGAACCTTTCCATGCATATTCATTAAAGATCCTGGCTCATTGAATGGGAGTAATTAGATTGTAATTATTAGAAGCTCCTCACAATACGTCCCAATTTCTGCGCAAAAACGAGCAATTTATACAAAAAATATAATGACGAGGTACTCGAATACATCAAAGGCCTATGGGAAAATATCAATATTATCAGATCGTAATCTCATAAACGTATAATTTAACAGATGGATAAGTACGTACTAGCTGTACGGATTAACTCTCAATAGGGATATCAGACACAATATGTACATGGAAATATATTTTCAATACACTTTATCCTTGGAAATAACATAAATAAAAATGTACAACATATAAATAATTACTACACATATATTTTAAAGTACATAGGTACGTAGGTAGTCATTCTCCCGTTTCTGATTTCATTTCATTTTCATTGTTGGCTGGCACTGCCTTTTGTGACGTAGGGAGACCAAGTGGGACGTCTACTGCATCCCAAGTCTGCAAAATAACTTGCTGCATGTTCCTCTTAGCTCTACGGACCATAGCCTCGCCGCCAGCATCCCCAATCCCCCTTAGTTCGTCGCCAATGAATTTCAGAAATGTGTCCACTGTATCGTCGCCTTGTGGTTTATTTATCCTCTTAGCGCGATTCCCGTTGGCTTTCATACATTTTTTCTTGATTCTACGTTTGAGGTTTTTTGCAAAGGTCTGTTCAATGTGCGTTTCTTGTTTTAACAAGTTAGGACAATCTAGTGATGAGGCCTGGAAAGAAAATTGTACGATATAAAATTCAAAGTACCTATAGTGTTCGTATTCACTTTAACCTTCGGTACTTGAAATTTTAAATATCTCTGCATTTCATGCATTCTCATCATTTTTTGGTTGAATCTTTGAAACTAAGCAAAATTATAACGGAACATACATATCTAAACTCAATCATTAAAACTAGCGTCCGAAATTGTCATAGATGTTAGTTTTAATGTCGATCTTCCGCCGGTACACATAATTCCATATTAACATCTCACACCGTACACATTTGACCGAAACTGCGTTACTAAAATTCCTCGAGTAAATTACGCAACGGAAGATCGGCGACGTATCTTCCGTCAGATGTGGTCTGGCAGTAAATTACTATTTGCACGCCATGCATGGCAGCATATGATTTGTTTACCAATCTATTGTAAGACCTGTATTAGTACTACCATAAATTATATATTTATCCAAATAAAGATACTGATTACTACTCAAATCGCCGACGCTGAACGGACGCTACTGCAATGTGTCCCTAACCAGGCCCAAACCAGATTACTTACCGATGATGGTTCTTCTATATTAGAAGAAGATTCATTTGATTTTAGTGCTTCATCCAAAAAGTTTAGCAGGTAGTACCAGTACACCTTAGGCTCGTAGATATCGTCTCCAACCGCACCACGGTCAATACTTTCCAAAATCTGTAAATAAACAATATACTTATTGCTGTTGCTAAACTTTCTATTGTTAACTAGCTTTTGCCCGCAGCTTCGCTTGTGTGAAGTTTGAAATCCTCGTTAAGCCCATTTTAAAGTGACATTTTAAAATCCAAAACGTCCGTCTTTTATCACCCCCAGCGGTTTAGGCTGTGCGTTGCTAGATTAGTCAGCCAGTCGGTCAGTTTTTCCCCATGCTTCTTACTTCACAAGTACCAGATTTCTCATACAAACTTTCAACACTTATTTCACCCCCTTAGAGGTTGAATTTCCAAAAATGCTCAAACACGTGTACGTTTATTTCTAACCAAAAACCTTAATATTTAATTTCAAGCTTCTTACTTCAAAAATGACGGACTTACATACAAACTTAAAAACCCTATTTCACCACCTTAGGGGTTGAATTTCGAGAAATCCCTTCTTAGTGGATGTTTACGTCACAAAATGAACCTACTGTCAAAATTTCAAGTTTCTAACCCCAGCCGTTTAGGCTGTGCGTTGATAGATCAGTCAGTCAGTCAGCTTCTCCTTTTATATATGTATATAGATAGATGATATACAAATATACAATAACAATATTTTGTGTTAACTCCGCCAAACAGTTGATTAAACTTAGATGAATTATCAAGTAGTAGTTGATCAACTGTTTGGCGGAATTAACAATAATGTTATTGAAATGTAGGTATGTCATGGATTTTCGCAAAATAACGCCTGTTTCCTTTATGTTAATAGATGATTTTATAATTTTCTACGAATGCTAAGTCAAAGCTTTTCTTTTTCAATGGGGAAGGCAACGCAAAACTAAAGCAGATGGCAGCACCTCCATACTTAGTTTTTTCCACCAATCAGAACCATCAGGTTGATATTAACAATAATGTCAAACACATTGCAACCAATAAGATTGCACTGGAACAATCGAAAGTGGCGCCGTTAGTTCCACAGTTGCCTACCCCATTAGATCGCTTACTGGCACTTTTGAAATGTCGAGAATAAGTCGATGGTCCCCACGAATAATCCCGTAACTACAAAACACAAATTTTACAGAAGAGCGCTTCAAAGTTTCAAACACGTGTACACCATGTTCTACTTTACGTAATGTCATGAAATTTTGTATTTTAAAGGTTTAATATGTGATTTGTTTTATAAAAAATAAAAAGATAGGTCATAAAAATCACTTTTAATGTATTATTCGTCACTTACTTACGTATACATCGGAATCATCCGTATTGCAAATACCTTAAGTGGTACTTACTAACTTTTATGTTACTTATACATCGGAATCTTCCCATAATCTTGCAATAGCAAGTGGTACTTATTGACTTTTACGTGGTAGTTTTTAAATTAATCAAAGTCGTAATTGCCATTTATGAAATTGTACGTGGAGTATTATGCATACCATGTACCCATCACTTAAATACTGCTTACAACATTAGTGTAAGTGATTGACGCATTCATAAAATTGAGCTATTTCCCCACAAGAGCATCGATCTGGAAATGTCAAAACCATCTGGTTGTCTCATATAAAACGGCGCAGCAGTGTAGGTTATTAGTATGAAAAAGTATAAAAAATAAAATCCCAAGTAAAATTACTGGACTGCCACTGCTGTGGTTCTACGTCGGAAATTTTAGTAAATTTTGTAGTTATGGGAAATGTCGTGTGTGGATTTAAAGTTCAATTAGCAAAGTTAGACTTATTTTTGTTAAACTAAACGATAGTCTAGGGTAGCCTGAAGGTCACGGAAACAAAACATGCAAATCACGTATCTACTACATACGGGATTGTACGTAGGGACCGTCGAGTATAACAGGCGGTATAAATATAAATCTATCAAGCAGACGACCTAAAGTGAAACCCGCTCTTTTTCAATCTTTTTATTGTCAACGTTGCCATAAAACTTTTATATTGTTTTACTAAAAAAAAATATGTAAATAATTACTTTCGCTTTCTCCTCGAGGTACCGGGTCCTCAATCCATTAATCTTGGCTTTCACATCATCAATAGTACAAACATAACCGGTCTCGGTCAAAACATCAGCAATCGCATTGTACAACATCATTCGTTTTATTCGATTCTTGTAATCATTGTGCAGAGGATCGTACAGCAATGAGTGCTTCGCGTATTCACAAATCAACAGTTTGGTGGCCGACTCTGGCCACCTAGAATAAATAGCCATATCAATGGTAACACCGAGAATCGAATCGCGACACAAAATAAGCCGCGCGGGCTTGTAGAATCTTTATTATTAGACAAACTTAACACTGTGAACTAGATAACTTTTACAAAGGACATGCAGTTCATGTCATGATTGTGCCTCCCTGAAGTTATCAGCAAATGCTGTGGCGACGCAGTAGCAACTTTTAGGACTAAATGGTGGCAGGCAAGGGGACGGCGACGCAGGGGCTGCGTAGTACCATATCGCGGTACCAGTCGCTCGTTTAGGATCGTTGAAAGAATGCCTGCGTCCCGCTCTCTCATGAAACTAGTAAACTCGATGAGAAATGTTGTGTTGGTTTTATTGTTGAACAAGTTTAGCAACTAAGAAACATTTTATTGTTTTGTTTGTTCTTATTTATTTGTAAGATACACGCTGCACATTCTCAATACATAAATGCAAAACAAAAAGTATCTAAAGGTGAACCTGGATGTTATCACGTTATTATTCTTTCCGCCTTAATCTTCTTCTTCTTTTCGTGTGGTTAGTGACTAATCTGGTGTCAGACTTAGCTTTACATGTCTTCGAGAAATATACCTCAGGGTTCCTCACGATGTTTTCCTTCACCGTTTTTAAGCAAGTTATAATTATACAATACGCACATGAATCTGAAAAGTTGGAGGTACGTGCATTGGGTTCGAACTCGGAGCCAACGACTTGACAGTCCGACGGTCACACCACTAGGTTATCACTGCTGTTAAAATAAGTCCGCCTTAATAATAATCGCTGTGTAAAGTTATAACACTGTTTAGCCTTAGTGTAACCATACATTTTTTATGTATAAGGTGGTTGTAACTTTAATCAACGTTTATTAATAAGGGGGTATATATAGGTCTATATTTTCTATGCACGGTGGCAAAGTTATTATACAAGGTGGTTAGTCGGAAAGGGGGTACTAAGCCGCGGGCCACTTAAAGTATCACTGATGAGTATTTTAAAACAAGCAAAAAATTCGATAATTTTTATTTGCATCCAAATATATTTTTATTTTAGTTTTTTCAAAAAAACACCATAGGTTTAGTTATGAGGTTTAGTTACCTGCTTTAGTTATGAATTCAGAACATTAAGTTTATAATCCGTGACCCCAAATATAACATAAATTGTAAACACAGCTGATCATAGCTATGGACAGATAGAATTTAGCATATTTTTTACGAAATCTTTTAATCTTTTTCCAAAAACTGTCGATATCATCATGAGTGTCTCCTTTCTCGTTTGAGGAGCCATACAATTGATATCAGTTTGGTATTGGGAATAACTGAGTGGTAAAAATAAATCATTGAGTTGGCAGTGGCTCCGCGTAGTATCTGATATTTCAGCCATATTTTGGAAAACGAAAAAGCTGCTATATTACAACATTTTTAATAAACAGTGTGATAGGTGAATGATACAATAGCTTTTCGAGCACTTTGTCTATTTCAAACAGATTGAATCAAACCGAATCTATTCTCCGATCTGTGCTACCTCGAATCCACAATCTGAATGTCACTGTGAACAAATAGATCTATTTCCAAATGGAACGTATATTAGAGTATACATAAGCAAGCTATAGAGCGCACACTCCGCTCGTAGGCCGTTGTGCCGAGTGTATCTTCTCGTATATATAAAAGGAGAAATTGATTGACTGACTGACTGACAGATCTATCAACGCACAACCGAAACCGCTGGGGTTTGAAACTTGAAATTTTGACAGTAGATACCTTTTATAACGTAGGCACCATTAAAGACTTTTTTTTAAAAAACCCTCCCTAATGTGGTGAAAAAAAAAATCACGCAAGCAAAGCTGCAGGCAGAAGCAAGTTATTAATATAGTATAGTTACGTACCGACGATTTTTTTTCTTGATGTGCTTCCGTTTTGTTTTGGGTGGAGTCCCAAAGTGGAATCGTTTATGTAACACATATTTTACCATTTTCAAGTTTCTTTTTTATTTATTTTTTTATTGAATTTGAAATACAGTGGTTACTTAATTTTAAACTCGCCAAACTTTTACGTTTGATGGCGAGAGGCGCCCAATTATGGCGCCCAGTATTTTGGTTGTTCGTTAATAAGTGCTAAATCCACTAGGAAGTTATATTGCGCAAGTTATTGCAGCAAGTGTTCGCTTAGTTTGTAAAACTGACAGAAGTCCACAGTTGAAAGTCGGTTGCAGAAGTCAACTTCCACAATAAACTACTAATGAAAATGGCGCTTTATTTTGAACTGTTCATACCCGTACCTATTGTTGATACTCGTTTGCGCGCTCTATAGCTTCATATGTATACTCTAAGGGACGAATATTTGTCTCTACAGATATTTGCTTCGAGTTCGAACTGTGTGTTTGCGCTTATGATTCGTGTGTTTAATAGCATCCACGTTGCAGGAAATTCTCGTGTGAATACGAATGTAAGGCGTCGATTGTTATTCGATATTTATATCAATAAGTACATACACATAATCGATATCGTCTGATCTGAAGTTTCATAAACATTAGGGAACTGACAGGAATCTGAATATTGGCACGGATTCCGGCAGATTGTTCTACATTCACGCCTAAAGTTCAGTCTAGATCGAGGTACTTAGGTAATAATCATAAATATTTCTGATATTAATCTCACGGACGATGAAAGAAAATGTCTGTGGTCTTAACGCATTAGAGTTAATAAATCGGATGAGCTTATATCGGAGAATAATATGGGCATGGTATCAATTATAAGATTATAATTGACACTTAGTAGTAGTACTTACCTATATTAGTGCTATTTAAGGTCAATAATATAACTATATTTGCACACTTCCTGTGAGGTAGAATGTATTGGAACAAATTCTGTTCGGACTTATTCTGTTGTTCTCTGAGTGAATTCACAAGGAATGCATTATTTATAATAAGTTATAGATTGTAGTATAATTTAAGTTAGGATAAGCTCATTTACCGCATTGGGTTATATCCTGTAATGGTAGATGTAAGAAGATAAATAAATAAATAAAATAAAATAATAAAAAAAACTAGATGACCCGATGAACTTCGTACCACCTAAAATGTTTTCTTAAATTTTTCCTAATTTTCTTTTTCCTAAACCACCCCAGTACTGAGGCGAACAAAAAAGAAACAAATTGGTCGAGCCATTTTCGAGTTTTTGCGAAACTAACTCACGGCAATCGATTTTTTATAAATAATAAAATATTCACAAAAAATATTAAATTGATACGTAAAATAAACACTGTACACGCGCACTTGTCTTTCAACGTGGAAGTACGGAAATGTCGCAATATTTTTTTAATTCATTAATTTAACTTATTTATTTATTAATAAAAAACTGACTTCTTTGACTGCCTTGTTGGTTTAGTAGTCACAAGCGCGACTGCTGAGCATGGGGTCCTGGGTTCGGTCGGGCAAAGTGTTATTGTGTTTTTCAATTAGGAATTTCTCAGTAGCAGCCTGGAGTCTGGATTTGTGCTCGGTTAATGGCAATAGACTCGCCCCCTATTACATGGGACTTAAACATAACGGGCGAAACGAGGGTGTTCTAAAAACACCTCTGCCGAACCCTTTAGGGAATACAAGGCGTGATGTTATGTTTTATGAAAAAATAAAAAAAAATAAAAAATCTATGCACATATTTTTATTTTAATCTATTAATGATATAGATTAACGAATCTATGGGAACGCCCTCTGTTATTTAACCCAACAACTTACGCGTTCATACGCCATGACAATAAAATTTACATTTACGATATCAATCAGCATAACCATCGGTTATTATCATGATGTTCCAAAGAGTAAACAAAAAGCTATTTATTGACGAGCTAGCCGACGCCAATCGTAAAAGCGAATTGATAGTTTTGGATTAAGCTTTCAGCTAACCAACTAATATCACCAAGTGCTTATTTACATAAACATGGCTACGAAGGTTGTAAAATATATATTGTACAGTTGAGTGAATTTTCCGTGCCTCGGAGAGCACGTTAAGCTGTCGGTCCCGGGTGTCATACGAATACCTATGACAGTCGTTACGGGTAGTCAGAAGCCTGAAAGTCTGACAAACGGTTTAACCTTAGGATATCGGCATTGCCCAGTTACTGGGTTGCGGAGGTCTGATGGCAGTCGCTCCGTGTAAAATATTGGTATTCAGCCGCATCTGGTTAGACTGGAAGCTGACCCCAAGATTATTGGGAAAAGGCTAAGAGAGGACAGTTGAGTGAATTTTCGATTAATATAAATAGTTTGTGAAACTAAAAGTTGTTACATTGTAAGTAGATACGGTACGCGGTAAGTTACCGTGTGCGATGTTACGTGGCGACGATAAAAAATATAAAATTAAACCCATGATTATGTAAATTCTACTCCTTATTGGGGATACTTTGAAACATTTTTAATAAACAAAAAAAAATGAAAACTTCGCGGGCCGCCTGGCAGATGTGATACATTAACAAACGTTTTTTTTTTAAACTTGCCGTCTCAAACTGAAGTGCCACGCAACAGCTGCTCTCACATTTGTACCGTCGCATTATGAACGTACTACGTGACCCATTTTTTACAATTTTTTACCCCCCTCTCCCACTCGGTGACCACCCGTAGTATATGACCAAGTGCCCCTGTGACCAACCGTGGTATTTTGAAGACCCCCCTCCCCCCTCTGAACGGGTCACGTAGTATGGGTACGTTCCCTTAGATGTTTCACATCAAAAAACATATAGGTACCTATCTAGTACCTACAGACGAATTAAGAACCTCCTCCTTTTTGAAGAAGTCTGTTTAAAATAGTCGATTAAGAAGCCCAGTGGTACAACTTTGTTAAGGAATTTTACTCTTCTTTTTCTCGGAAACTATGCTCTCTACAGGGTGTAAATGAAATCATGTAATTCCTTCGAACCTCGTGATGTACTGCTGACATAGATTAAACCTGCACGGGATATTTTTGGATTCAATAAAAAAAAAATTCCAAAAAGTAAACATGATTGTGTTCTTAACGTGAGGCATTTTAGCGCCCCGAGTTAAATGACCGCGCGGCAAGCGGTAGCCGCGTAATTTGCTCGGGGCGCTAAAATGCTTCACGTTAAGGATACATGTTTACTTTTTGTTCAATAAAATTAATTGAATCCAAAAGTATCCCATGCAGGTTTAACTTATGTCAGCAGTACATCACGAGGTTTGAAGGAATTACATGATTTCGTTTACACCCTGTATTTACATTTACATATATACTCACGCCTGTAATCCCTGACGGGGTTACCAGAGGTATTCTCCTATTACAGGAGTCTGACAGAGTCTATCAGTCGCGTTTCGCCTCTGTCTCATGTAATGCGGGTCAGTCACTTTCGCACGAATACGCGAACCCCCAAGTGTGGGACTGACATTCGCAATGACTATGCGAACATTTTCAATACAAAACGGAAAACATTCGTACAATGTAAGAATGATTGCGCGCATGTGAGTGACCGGGGTAACAAAGTGGCGAGCTTCTTCTTCCTGCCCTTATCCCACTCTAGGTGGGGTCGGCACAACAACATGTATTTCATAAATCCATGTTGTTAGAGGTTTTGGCTTATTGTTTTATGACCGGCCGCCTGCCTGACATCAACCCTCCTTGGGAATACAGGTAACAGGTGGCGAGCCTATTGCCATTTTCCGGGCACATTTTTTTATTATACCAAGTTCATCGCCTTTTTTAACTTGCCTGACGAAGGAGGAGATTTGTATTCTTAATCCAGGGACAAAATCCAATCACATTTAAATATGTCCTAGATTGCTAAAAATGAAGAATAATTTCATTCAAAGCCCAAACCAAACTTATTCAGAATTCAATTTGAAGCAATCAATGATAAATTGATTTAGATTAAATCGAGTACCTACATTAATATTCAGATAGGTAGCTCACTATTCCGATAATCGTAATGGCTCTCGATAAAATAATCCGATACATTACTTGGGTATAATAACTCCAATTTATTTATGAGTTTCCTAATGTGGTTGTTTGGTAATAAACAGTCGAAAGGTTCCAAGTGATTAATCGAATATCAATACGATTACAAGTGAGTGTATTTTTATTGGCAACGTCGGTTATTAGGGCTTAAATGAGGATATAGGTTTCTGGTATTAGGTATTGTACATAATAAAAATTACAGAGGACTGTTATTGGGTTTTTTCATTAGAAATTGCTCAGTAGCTGGAGTCTGGATTTATGCCCGGTTAATGTCAATAGGCTCGCCCCTATTACATGAGAAACGAGGTTGTACTAAACTAACTAACCTCTACACATACAAGGCGTGATAATATGTATGTGTGTACAGAACACTGGTAAATAAATTAAACAATGATTTTATAACAAGTAGGCATAAATAAGATTATTATAGGTACCTATTGAATCGTCCGATATCTTAAAGACCGTTAAGTGACATTTTGTCACATTAGAGTTTTATATAATACTACCGACTCGCCCCGGCTTCAATGGGGTTCGGGTGCAATGTAGATACTAATGTACGTGGGGCATATAAACCCTCCTCTTGATTCACTCTAACTATTTAAAAAAACCGCATCAAAATCCGTTGCGTAGTTATAAAGATCTAAGCATACATAGGGACAGACAGACAGCGGGAGCGACTTTGTTTTATACTATGTAAAGATAAAGAAGTAAAAACGTAACTTTTTCTCTACCTATCAGTCTGGTTCATATTTTTCTATACCTTGTCAGTTACGAGGTCCAGAGAACACGCCAACGGACAACTAGAATCTCAAGCTTAAGAAATCGAATTATATTCTCATTCAAGATATGATTATATCGTAAGAGATTTATGTAGAAACTAGCTGTGAAGACCTACATCATTTTTGAGATTGTGCAATCCTAAAAAATACGATTAACTTACACAGAAACTGAATTTTTAATAACAATATTAGTCTTGTAACTTATTAAAAATTATACAATGTAACTCCAATAATTTGGTATAACAAAAACACCTGTATGTCTTCAGAATATAAAGAAAACATTTTCCACGTTTTTGCTCATTACTCAAAACTATGTTTACTCACTTAATGGTCTTTTTGAAATCGGATGGCAGATTCTGTCTGAGTTCATTTAAGAAGAATTTAGTAAAATTTTAGCAATAGGCTCGCCCCCTATTACATGGGACTTAAACATCACGGCGAAATGAGGATGTTCTACATGGGACACGAGACGTTTGCTGTAGTGGCTGAGTGATTAGCTTCTGCGCTACGGGTCGTGGGTTCGATTCCCACACGGAACAAATATTTGTATAGCCTACAGATAGTTGTTCCGGGTCTGGGCGTTTATGCATGAGAAGATTTGTGTCTGTAAACGCACTCACGATACAGGAGAAATACTAGTGTGGGGCAACGTTTTTATAAAAAAAAAAAAAAATAGGTGTATTCAGTGTGGGGCAGATGGGGCGCTTGTCCCACCCTGGCACAGAAAATAATAGGTAAATGGTCTAGATTTAGTCAACTCGCCACCCATGTCCACAGAACAATTACCCAAAATAGGCAGACCAGGCAGGCCTGGCTCCGTCTATACTTATTTGGATCTCAATAATAAGTTTATGGAGCAAGATTGCCCCATAATCCCATTCTGCACTTAGATTTATAAGCAGTGATAGCCTAATGGTGTGACCGTCGGACTGCCAAGTCATAGGTCTCGAGTTCGAACCCAAGGCACGCACCTCGGATTTTTCGGATTCATGTGCGTATTGTATAATTATCGTTTGCTTAAAAACGATGAAGGAAAACATCGTGAGGAAACCGGCCTGACAGGTATTGATACTGAACGTATTTGGCGCAGCCGCTAGACACACAGCTACTTTTTTTTTTTTTTGTCTCCTTTGATTTTTTTGTCTGTGTGTCTGACTGCTTTTGTGCCAAATCAATTTCTTTCTTTCTTTCTATATTTCTCGACGGCATATGAAGCCAAATCAGAGGTCCTTGTGCGACATAAACTCTGACTCCAGGTTAGTCACTAACCACACGAAAAGAAGAAAACTCAAAACAATGTTTACTCACTTAACGGTCTTTTAGAAATCAGACTGCAGATTCTGTCTAAGTTCGTTTAAGTAGAGTTTAACAAGTTTTACCATTTTCAATTTCAGGTACTACCAGTGCGTGTCTTACGGCTCGTTACCGACGGAGTGCCACGAGTTCGCGTACTTCCTGGTCAACATGATCCTCATGTATGTGGTCCCGCTGGTGTCCACGCTGTATTGCTCGTCAGCCGCGCTGCTCGAGATTATACGCCGGGCTAATACGTCCAATGGTAAGCAAAATATACGATATTGTATGTTAGAGTGAGATTTTATGTCATGTCAGCCCGTGAACTCTGTTTGATGGATGGCCGCTAAGTAATAATATGCTCTTTATGTACAGTGGTGGCCATATAATTAGAAACGATCATTACTGCACACATTGTTATGATAAAAATTCGCTATAATTTTTGATCAGTCTATCATTGATGATTTTTACTTACGTCATTATGTAGGCCCATCAATAGTGTTTAATACATGAGAACAAATTGAGGGAAACAACAAACTCCTAATACAACTTACAATCACTTTGTAAACAGGATGGCATTTGAAACGAACTGAGAGTTGAACAAATAATTAGAAGACATTGTTAGAAATTCAAAGTTGAAAATAATTTTGTTCTTTTATATTGGCGAATGCTTATTTCTGCGTCATTATTAATCATCTCCGTGTTTTCAAAAGTTATTTTAATGAATTAATTTATTCAAAAAAATTAAATAAAGGAAACTTGTGATTAATTAATTCCCTTAAAAACGTATGGATCTGTAAAATGAATATATTCTTTAAAAAACTTTGCTGTTCATTTAAAATGCTCCAATACTAAAGTTTGTGATGTGGTCTATCACTACAAATTACTCTGCAGTACCAACGATGTTGCATGAAAGCCTGAATCTCTGAAAACAATAGCATGTAAGGATTGCAAGATTGTTCAATTAACAAAAGCAAACCCTTTTCAGGGCCTTTCTTATATTGAAATATTCAAAATACTGAAACATGTGACTTTAGTATAAGGGAGCTTTACTTCATCCAATGTTTTCTTTTATTGAAATCCATCTAGAATGTCTCACATTTTCTTTAGAGACTTACTTATTTTTTCAATGTATGACGTCAAATACTAATCGTTTCTAATTATATGGCCACCCACCACTATATGTGTGTATAAGATTGTATTTTGATGTGTTCATTTTCATTCTTCGTGATAAGTTTGTCGTCCAACTACTGACTACGTTACGCTGTAAGAAATTGGCGACTTTGTATGTTTATGGCAAAAAAAAATTAAACACACATTCTTCTTAATTTAGACACTGATAATACGTGGATGCAATGTGTTGTATGCATTCGCATGCGTAAGCATGCTTAGGACCGTGTTATGCAATAATGTGTCAGCCCACGAAAATATGATTTTTTTGCTAACGTCATCTAGTTCTTGTTGTAGGTCTACTTAACGCTTGAAAAATGCTCAGAACTGTAATAAATTTAATAGAGCGCCGTCTATCAAAAAATTCTTAATGCAGTTTGCATTTTTTCAAGCGTTAACTATAGACCTACAACAAGAACTAGATGCCGTTAACACTGAATTCAATTTTTTGTGGGTTGACACATTATTGCATAACACGGCCCAACTATGCGTTAGCTCCAGGAAGCATTAGTTACACTCGTACGCGTAATTGTTGTACCTTAGTTTGATGCGAAAGAGTGAGAGTATACTTACGTACGCATCTTCATACAAAATTGCCATTTTTTATGAGTAAAATGCGAATCAATGCTGATGTGTCTAGTCCCTAATTAATTATGATTATTATTACAGATAAAATGCGTCGTAGCGGCGTGGGCATATTGGGGAGAGCGCGAGCGCGGACACTCAAGATGACAGTCACCATAGTTCTAGTCTTTTTTACGTGTTGGTCTCCATACTACTGTTATTGTTTGTGGTAAGTTATTAAGTAAGGTATATTCATTAAGCAAAAAATTACTGCCTCGGTAGTCTAGTGGTGGCAAGCGCGATTGCTGATCGTGAGGTCCTAGGTTCGATCCCCAGGTCGGGCAAAGTGTTATTGGGTTTTAATTCCTCAGTAGCAGTCCAGAGTTTGGATTTTGCCCGTTTGATGGCAATAGGCTCCCCCCTATTACATGGAACTTAAACATAACGGCGACATGAGGGTGTTACTATACACCTCTGACCAAATTTTCGAGGAATACGTAATGTTATGTAATTTATCATTTAGAGGCCAATGCTTATGTCATGCTCCGCAGCAGAACCACTTTGACTATATTATGTAAAAATTACAGGATAAAATGTAGATAATGTCTATATTTTTGTTGCTTAATATCAAAAATTGTATATTGTTAGTTTCTTGGAAAATATCAATTCAAAGTGGTCATGCTACAGAGCATACTCTCCAGCAGAACCACTTTAAAATAACGGTTATTTCACGCTAATTATGCACAGGTCATATTATAAACAAATGTATATTTATTGTATATCAAGATAACATCCATAATTTTAGATAAATACCTACTTACTAATTTTTAGTAACATGTAAATGTTTTATCGGAATGCCATGAATTTCTTAGCAAATGTACCTATTAATCTTGTTATTTGCTAAGAAATTCATGGTAAGCGCATTCCGATAAAACATTTACATGTTACTAAAAATCAGTAAGTAGGTATTTATCTAAAATTGTGGATGTTATCTTGATATACAATAAATATACATTTGTTTATATTATGACCTGTGCATAATTAGCGTGAAATAACCGTTATTTTAAAGTGGTTCTGCTGGAGAGTATGCTCTGCAGCATGACCACTTTGAATTGATATTTTCCAAGAAACTAACAATATACAATTTTTGATATTAAGCAACAAAAATATAGACATTATCTACATTTTATCCTGTAATTTTTACATAATATAGTCAAAGTGGTTCTGCTGCGGAGCATGACATCAATGCTTTTGGTCTGTATCTATTTAGGTACCTACGTAGACACTCAGAACTATACCTACTTAGTGATAAAGAAGTTTCCTTGTCTGTTCTGTAGAGTTTGTTGCCAATTTTTATTTATTAATATTTCTCTTTATTGTACACCAAATAAATACATAAAGACGGTCATCTCGCTCTCTGCGATCTTTTATAGACAACTTTAGGATGGACAGAATTGAATGATGATGGGGTAGGCGTTGTAACATGCGCCGGAGGGCGCGTGATGATCTCCGGCCACCCTAGTGAGTGGCCTGCGGGCGGCGGGTTGGGGAACCCGTCGCCCGACCAGTAACGGGCCCAGGGAGGATGGCGCGTCTTGTCCTGCGCGCGCCTCTCGGACGGATGTGGGGCAGGGGAGCAACTGCCCCACCACAGGAGGGGTCCACCAGAAGTAGCTGGTGGACCGAGACCTGTCGGGGTCGCGGTGCATGCAACAGCGAATCCCGTGACCCCGGCCTTAGGTCAGAAGGAGGGACACCGTGGGGTTTTAGCCAGTAAGAGTCTGGCACACCCCCCCGTCTTCCCCAGACGGGGGATAGTCCATGAGGATTTCCCCACGTGAGAAAAAAAAAAAAAAAAAAAAAAAAAAAAAGGCGTTGTAACATGAATACATAATTATATTTCTTACTTACTTAGGTATGTTATTTTTCATTGGAATGACAATTTGGAACCGTGCTCCTAAAATTTTCACTTTCCATAAGTGTCTGAAATACTTATAAAAAATGATGAATTGGATCGAAACAGTAAAAGTCCCATGTAAAAGGGGGCGAGCCTATTGTCATTAACTGAACCGGGAACAAATCCAGACTTTGGGCTGCTACTGAGAAATTCCTAATGAAAAAACCCAATAACACTTTGCTCTACCTGGGGATCGAACCCAAGACCTCATGATCAGTAGTCGCGCTTGCGAAAACTAGACCAACAAGGCTATCAGAATATAAAAGCATAATAATTTACGAATACTATCATACTTTTCAGGTACTGGATCGACAAAGAATCTCTGAAGAGCCTGGACCCCGCCATCCAGAAGGCGATGTGGTTGTTCTCGTGCACCAACTCGTGCGCCAACCCCATCGTGTACGGCGTGTTCAACAGGAACCGCTGGTCGTGGCGAGCGGGACGGGTGAGTTACTTCGTAAGTTTCACCTTTATTTATTTATTTATCTATTTTATGTTATTACTATCATACGATTTGCGAGGTTAAACTCTGCTTTCCGCGATCAGTCTGTGGATAGATGACCATTTGTTACACATCGATACCCCTCCATGCATCGGAGAGCACGTTAAACAGTCGGTCCCGGGTGTCATACGAATACTTATGACAGTCGTTACTGGAAGTCAAAAGCCTTAAAGTTTGATAACCGGTCTAACGTTAGGATATTGGCATTGCTCTATAACTGGGTTGCGGGGGTCTGATGGCAGTCGCTATGTGTAAAATACTGGTATTAGACTGGAAGCTGACCCCGACATAGTTGGGAAAAAGCTAGGCAGAACAACAGAGAAGTAAAAATTAATGCTTATTACTAAACTGGTAATATCTTAAGAAAATTATAATTAATATGATTTCCAGAACGTTCGATGTCGAAGCGGCAGCATGAGGCGTGGTTCAAGACTACCGTACGGTGAATCTATGGAGATATCCGCAGCAACCCTCGCAAGAGCGAGGAATTCTTTGGGAAGCGAACGGAATGGCCGGCGGGACTCCGCCTACAACCCACAGAATGGAACACAGAAACATTGGAACACCATCAACAACAACCATGTCGGGAATGGCATGGTGTAGCTATCGGACTCATTCCTTTCTCGCCTTAAAATTATAAAGCTGATTCACACGAAGATAGTTTCTCGAAGCGAGGCTCGTTCTGTCTTTGTCTTTCTCTACGATGAAAACAGAGATAGCATGAGACTCGCTTCAAGAAACTATTTCTATGTAAATGAGTCTTTAAGAAACCTTTTTGGAAAAATTACGACTTTTAAAATCTTTTGAGGTGCTTGAAAGTCGTAATACGAAGTTCAAAAGACTTTCGTTTTAAGGTATTTTCTTTTGCCGATATTATGGTGGATTACGCACTTAGATACCTACTACCTTAGATCTTTTGTTGCTACTTTGATTTATAATAATTCCATTCGAAAAAAGAAAAGTGAACATATTTTCATTGATTATTATTTGATCAAGACTATTTGAGCCGTAATTTATGCTTCTAACAAAACACTAGTGATGGGCGTTAAATAACTGTTAGTAACGTTTCACAAAAGCGTCAACGTTATAAACAGCTTTTAAGTTTTTATCTTTCTGAGCGCGATAGCTCGTTGAAATGGGGTTGAATATCGTTACTGTATTCCTATGTGTGTAAAAGAAAGCTTTAAGGTGGAGTCTTGAAACATATCTAGGATGCGATAAGTTACGCAAAGACTACGGTTCGTGCGGTTTGTGCCATGCCTTGTGAGTGAGTAGATTAATGTAGTTATAATTGTTGAGTGTTACGCACTGATATGTAACATTCCTATAAGTGACTTAGCTATAAATGTAGTCCTTAATTATTAGCCGATAGCTAGTTTAATGAGGCTTCATCAATTGAAATTGTTACTCGTTATGATTGGTTGAAACTGAAAGCCTTAATCATGATTGACAATCACAATTGATACTCTAGTTCCTCGATACAACTAGGATACTCATGGCTTTCCAGCATGTAAAGTTGATACATTCCAATGAGAACACGCTTAAGTTATTACGTATATATTTATTCAATAAGACTGACTGACAGACGATAAGTCCTTGGTAGGTATTTTGATACCAAACACTAATTGTTGTTTCTTTGAAGGTTGTTTTTGTTTAAACTATAGTTTTAAAAGTTTTAATGTAAAGATTTTTTTATTTTTTTGTTTAGTAGTATAAAAGTGTACCTTGGCTGTGAGGTGATAGAGACTCAGCTCTATACATACAAAGAGATATAAAATTTTGTACCAAATCTTAATCCTAAGTTAATGCAAGAGCTAATTTTTTAAATAAAAAAGTTAAATAAAGTTGTTCAATTATTTAAGATCCTGACCTCATTAAAAATACTGTTTTCACACAAATATTTATTTAAAATAACATCCATTTTAAATAAAAACAAGAAATCATGAGCCGACGTCAATAAATACTTTGTACTTACATTACAATATTTGGTATGATTTTTTTAAACTCATTAATTAATATAAGACTTAGTGCGATGATACATACACAAAGATAATACATAAACATAACAAAATAAGTTATTCCTTACTAAGTAAAGGATATTCATGCAAAGTCCCAATGATGTTAATAGGCTTCCGTTAAAAATATCTCGTTCCAAAATAATATCGATCGTTTAACATTTTTAACATGACACACATAACTGACTAATAATTAAAGTGCGGACTAGAGACTATTATGAACATTACCTACGTAAATATGGTTATATAATAGTATTTAAATGGTAAAATATCTTACTATAATCCTTATAGCTTACAGCTAATATTTGGCCACAATTAAATGACTTTCCCTCTGCTGTGGTCGATAACATAAATTATTATTAATATAAGTTATTATGTCGTCTAATTCAAATAACTAGTTCCCTTAATTAAATTGCTTTAAAGAATCACTTAATAACTCATAAACTAATAAAGATCCGTTACACCAATTTAGAAATTGAATAAAAAAAAAGAAAGTGGCTTTACGCTAAAAACATTTTTTTTTAAACTCAGTCAATTGTAATTGGCTAATGAGTTTTTCTAGAAGAAAGAATCAAAATAAAACCGAAAAGTTTGCAAGTTCTACTAGTCAAATGATTTTATCTAACCAAAAAATGGTGAAACAGCGAAGAAAATATAAAAAAATATTTCGAATTACATAATTGTAAATTTTATATCGTTTAAAACGATAAAAACAATCGATAACAAATGTAAATAGATAGAATTAAAACACCAAGTGTCATGTATACGTTTGGAACAACTGGAATGCAGGCTGTCATTACAACACTGAAAATTTACTAACTACTTTTTGATTTTACCAACTTTAATGGTTGTAACAAAAATACTCATAGATGGAACTAGGCAATGCAATGAAACAAAATTAAGTACCTTATGACGATGTTTGTCGAAAAGTACTAACGAATCAATCAAAACCATAAGATATTACGTAAAAATAAGGATGAAACAATATCGAATCAACATCATTGTTGGTAAAATCAAATTTTTGGAGCATATATTAATAGTACCTACTTATAGTATCTCAAACACATTCTAGACACACACGTTCGACTCGACAATTAATGTACATTCATACAAAAATAGATGGAAAGTTTCAGCTACAGGTAAATAATTTTTAAATTTTTCCAAAGATTTAATTTTCTTGTCGTTTCTTTTTTACGTTTTGTGTCCCACCACTAGACAAAACCTACCCTATATAAACCGTTAAGATTTCGTCTAAAAAATCCTCAGAAAATGGCAGGAAAAGTTTTGTGGTAGCAAAATACTTGAATATTTGTAGTATATAATTCTCTAACAGTTTAATGAAGGTACAGGTCTTATTTAATCTCTAAACGAGAATATAAACATCTTAAGTGACATGTAAAACACTTACTTCATATTTGAGTCTTGATTTTGTGCTGACCCATACATTTTAGGCATAGAGAGTCGAAAATTCTAAACATCAACACGACATCTACTTTAAAGCTACATAAAATGGCACATATAGAACACACCGACACATTATAAGCTCCTTCTAACATTTACATCAATATTTAACTAAATACTGGATCTTTAAATACACTATTTTGGTAACCAACGTTTGGTAAAGAGTATAATCGCATGTAATTAAATCGCATAAATTTAAATACTATGAAACGTAAAGTGCAAAAATTATACCATATTTACATAATACATGGAAATAATAATATCTGAAAGTCAAAAAACGATAACTTTTAAATATCTTTGCAAATAAGTATATGAAAATTTAAATAAGTTATTACCATAAAAGAAAACGTGTTTGTGTGAATACAAAAAACAGATATGATTATTATAATTCAAACATTTTACACAAGAAATACATACATTTCATCACAAAATAACAGTTTAAGCTGCAATATTACTGTCCTAGAAATAACGGTACCAATAACGTTATTTGAACACAACAGTTATCGCAAACCCGCGACGGAATAACTAGCAACAGTCGTCTAAGACAATATTATATTAATCCGTATTTTTCTTTAATTTGAATTCTATGTAAATCTCGAACAAATATATATTTCATAAGCTTTTCTTTTGTTTGAAGCATCTTATAACCGATCTTGGTAAATATTTTATTTTTTATTACGATATGATTTGAATTTAAAGCTTTATAAATTCTCGTAGTGTGCTTGTACTCGTTTATCGATTTCTATTACTCAGGACCGTTTTTTATTGTGACTTGAAATCAATCTCAACGTTATTCCTTATTTCTGTCCACAATAGTCTGTGGAGGACGTATGTTTGTGCTATATTCAGCTCAATGCTCTCCCTTCTCTAGTTCGGTGAGTTCTTGGGAAGGCGCCCCATCCCTATCGTTGTTTAGTGCGCGCGACTTCTCTATGTCACCTTGGGAAAGTGACGTCACTATGATGGCACCCAGAGCGTCGCAAACCACGTTGATCGTTGTACGGAACCGGTCACTGGAATGAGATATTTCAAATTAATGAATTATTTTTTTAAAATGTTTAGTTCATTTTTTTTCGGGTGACCTTCTCTGCCTTGTATGCCTGGATGGATATTTTATTTAAACTATTTTTGGTTAGCAAAAAACGAAAAAAAAAGTTTTAACCTATTGACCGCCCCAGTCAGATTTATAAAAATGTTAAATATGACTGAGGAGACGCGGGCACGAAAACATTTTTATTTGTCGTATAAATTCGACTGGGGCGGTCAAAAGGTTAAACAACGTCGTCGATTTAATACCTATAGCTGATGTAGAGATCTCATTAAACTGCTGATGTCATTGACTACCACGTTGACTAGACAATTAACTAAAGGGCTCGATGAGACAATTCATCAAGCTGTCATTGAGTCACATAGTTTCAATTACTTGTAACTTTATCTTCATCAATTTGCTGTTGCATATTAAATATCTCTAGGGATATAGCAACCCTACTAGTACTACTATTATAGCAAATTAGCAAGACTACATTGTCATGTCGTAATTAATCTGTATTTATTCGCAAATGCATATTCGACTTTTTCATTTTACCACAAACTCGAACAATACTTTGGACACCCCTGACGTTATGGTTCCAAAAAAGGCTACATACTTATTAGAAAAACAACGTCCATCGACGGGTAATTGCACTTAAAATAACCTATTAAAATGGATAGTGAGTAATTCAACATTGAAATTTTCTAGTGAGAAAGTTATATTATTTTAATTACTTAATACTCACTGGAGCCAGAAATTCTTGTGGTTAAGTACTCAAACGATACTCAATTTTAATTTGCTGTTAATTTCGTGCTGTTACTGGTGTCGATTCTGTTGCACACTTTGACCGGACTAAACTAATTTGTTTCTTTCTCTTTCAATAGAAAAAGAAAGTGACAGTTGCGTTTAGTCTATAGTCCTTTTTTTTGTCTCAGAAACTGAATTGACAGCCACAAATGACAAATTTGAAAATTTTTGGTACAATATTTTAATGACATTTCTGCCTGTCAATTCAGTCTCTGAGATTAAAAAATAGTTTAGTAGTCTCAAAATGTGTAACAGAATCGACACCACTGTCACTTTAAGGCGAAGTGACAATGACAGCACGTGACTAAACGGCAACTTAAAATTGAGTATCGTTTGAGTATTTGGCCATTAATATAACAACTTATTTCAGGCTAAAGTAATCAGAGTTAATAAGGACAGCGATAATCTACCCATAATTATGTAATATGTCAAAGAACTTACAGTAGCCAATCCACAGCGAGGATGATGGAGACGTCCTCGGCGGGCAGGTTGACGGTGTCCAGCACCATCACCATGGTCACCAGGCCTGCCTGCGGGATACCTGCCGCGCCTATACTCGCTGCCGTTGCGGTCACACTGCGAACATCCAATTTATGGTTAAAGCCAAGATCTGAATACACACATTTGTCTGGCTTACGATTATCTGAAGGATGTCGTAAATAATATTGAATACGGTATGAAATACAGTGGAATCAGTTTATTATGACTTCGCTTATAGAGACCAGAGACTAGGTTTTCTTATTCGGTATTTACTGTCGCTTATAACGACGTCTGTTTAGTACGACCAAACATCGAAGTCCCTTTGTCGTCGTTATAAGCGGACTCCACTGTATACCTGTTTTTTGGTCAACTATGGAAAGTAAAGTAAGGTTTAATGCAGCAAAGTTTTTCAAGGAATTTAAACCCTCATTCTACTAAAAGCCAACCAGATATTTAATAACAACTGCTGCATTACCTACATATAACTTGTTTTATGGATATATAGCGCTAAAGGCTAAACGGAAGCAATACCTACACCTTCTTTTTTTAGACATTTTTACCTTGGCCTTAGTCGGAATAGTATAAGCATAATAATTTAGATTATAATTTTTAAATCTTATTGTAAAACCTATAATCCCACACATTTCTCCGAACCGGAAAGCAGGGACTGGTCCACAGGAATCATATTTGTAGATTTCTGTGGACTGATCAATGTCCTTAATGAAGAATGTTAAAAACAGTCATCAAACACATCACGTTTTTTTTATAGTTTTTTTTCTCATCTTCTAGGAATATGTCTTCTAAGAACATTCTGGGTAGGTTTGCTTTTGAAGTATTTCCTAACTATTCGAGAAGTTACTTGTTAAAATTTTATTCTCCTTCAAGACTTTTTGGAAACATGAAGTATTCAATCTCACCTAACAGCAATAATCTTGCCAAATGACATCTCGACCTTCCTAAGCTGCGCGATGAAGATGGCGGCGACGGCTTCGTACAGCGCCGTGCCGTCCATGTTGATGGTGGCGCCGATGGGGATCACGAACCGCGTGATGCGGGGGTCCAGGCCCATGTCGTCGCAGCAACCGATCGTTATTGGCATTGTCGCTGAGCTGGAAATGGAAGACAAAAGAAGGTTTAAACGATTTTTTCTACCTGGTGATTAAATTAATTAATATTATTATACTAAATTTATATTTTACTAAATCCAGATTAATAATATACTAAGGCCCAATTTCACCAACGTCAGATAGCGTTTATCTGAGAAATAAGTTAGACGTATTGACAGAATTTCTATACAAAAGCTGTCAAATAGACTAATTTATTCTTAGGATATAAGTTATTCGTTGTTGGTAAAATCGGCCTTAAATCCAGTAGTCAGTCAGGTTGGGGGTAATGACGTCACCATTCAATTTCTATAAAGAGATTCGGGTGCAATGAATCCGGGTCATCAACATAAACAAAACAATGTTAAACAATGTTTTCCGAGACATTAAGGTTTATGTTGGTGACCCGGATTCATTGCACCATCTGCAAAGAAAGGAATCAAAACAAAATAAAAACTGAAACAGTCTTAGAATTGAGTAAGAACTTCTAGTAGCCACAAGATCCCAATATTTGTAAAGTAATTTGATTGAATGCCTCGTTGGTCTAGTGGTGGCAACCGCGATTGCTGATCATAAGGTCCTGGTTCTGATCCCTAGGTCGGGCAATGTTATTGAGTTTTTCAGTGTGGAATTCCTCAGTAGCAGCCCGAAATTTGGATTAGTGCCCGGTTGATGGCAATAGACTCGCCCCCTATTACATGGGACTTAAAAATAACGGCGAAATGAGGGTGTTACCAACCCTTCGGAGAATACAAGTGTGATGTAATGTTAATTTGATTGAATCGATCTTTTTTCAGAGCGGTTTTCCAATGCCTCCATCAGCATCAGTAGATACATCATACATCGTAGGTAGTAATTTCAACCAGATTTAAAGTAAAATACTCAGACTTACCTAGAAGCCGTACCAAACGCAGTTGCCATGACCTGACCCATCTTCGCAATGTACCGGCAAGGCAGCTTCTTAGTGGCCAGGATGAACAGGATGCTCAGGGTTCCAAACCCGTGCAGGAACAGCCCCAGGAGTACCGTCATGAAGTACAGACCCAACCGGCCTACCAACTCCGCGAACGAATCTATCTCCATGATCTTCGCTGTCACCAGGAAGAACACACCGAGAGGTGACAACCTGAAAACATGTAATGGGATACTTAGCGTGACCTATAAAGTACTAAATGTGTCCTAGACTCATAGGGCATAACATCGTTATTATGATTGACATATCGTCGCTGGGCAGTGAAAACCTCGTAAAGCACAAATTCATTTAAATTTTTTGTCATTCATTTGTTGGGAAAAAAAGCTCATAATGCATATTTAGAACGTACGTGCACAGCTCTAAGATGAAATAGATTGATGAATAGATAATAAAACAGAAGAACCTTACATCTACACTTCATACTTTTTTTTAACAGGCAGTTAGTATCTCCTTCTGTAAAATTACGTTTATTGCAATTACGAGGTTTTCACTGCACAGCGACGATATTATATCTCGAAGAGCGACTCCTAGTGCGATAATAGGGGCGATTTATAACAAGCATGGAAATCTATTTTACAGTACTACTACCACAGTAGGTACAGTAGGTATGTTATTGATTCATGTGCATTGATACTAAAGGCACATCGATTTTTTATTACTGTTTTCGATTATCATAAAATGTACTTGGCCCTTAGGCGCTTATTACAAAAAGTGGTTTAAACCAAGACTAAGATAAACCCAGATTTATAATATACCCATTACTTGCTAACGTCATATAACAAAAAGAGATGGAGCTATTTTAAAACCGAAGTTTTTCTTAGTCCATCTCTCGTAATAAGAGGGTTAGAGTTTAAAAATAATTCGAATGTCATCTATCCATAATGGCGGACGGGCGGAAAATTATAAACAAATAAATTATTTTATTATTTATATCATAATTTCCAGAACTTGTACAGAAAAAAAAATTGGTTTTCCAATAATATGTAAAGAACGTTTTATGATACGTTTTTTGACTTTGTACAAGTTCAGATTCAATTA
The DNA here is from genome assembly GCA_910594945.2 of Amphipyra berbera. Taxonomy (NCBI): domain Eukaryota; kingdom Metazoa; phylum Arthropoda; class Insecta; order Lepidoptera; family Noctuidae; genus Amphipyra; species Amphipyra berbera. The sequence goes on from OU343138.1 coordinate 14,034,098, forward strand.
AAAGAGTGTTATCGACTATCTGGGGTACCTATTATCCACCTCCTTTTATGTCCTGTGACCGTCGTTTTTCACGACTTGTTATGTAATAGGATATGATAAGATACCTACAGTAGGCGCGCAAATTGAATGCAGTTGGGGCCTGAGGTTCGCTCCCCCCACAATCCGCAAGCTTCACCTCGCAAACCCGCAAATGTAGTGCCGTCCTTGTCATCTAACAGCACTAGCGCATTCCCACACGCATTCCTCAGCTCTACATTCAATTCGTGCGCCTACTGTAGGTAACTGTTTATCTTTTTGGCAACCAGGGCGACGGCGCACCAGAAATGGTTACCGCCGCCTAGATACACCTAAAACGCCAAGGGAATTGTTGATGTGTTGCCAATCTTAGAGATAAAGTAGCAGTAGTAGTAGTAGTCGTAGTTCTCATGTGGCGTGATAGATACAAGTGTTGTGGCGGCATCTATCACGCCACATGAGAACTACGTCGAGTGTCTAGCAGACTACAGCAACAACAATGACAGCTATCAAATGAAATGTCACAAATCCTGCATCGCGATATCAAGATCTGACAGTTAGTATATAAACGGTGTAAATAGACCCTTAACGAAGCCGAAAGGCACTTATTCTCCACGTTATTGCGATATTTTTTTTGTTATGGACTATGCCTGGAAACCTTCTAGTTACGGAGATATTAGAGGTCAAAGTTCCAATTTTTTCACAATTTTTTTTAAAATACTAGTTTTGAAGGTTGCAAATGTACTTGAAATAACTCCATTACCCGTTTACTACTCATTGCATCTATCAGCACAGTGTTTTGAGTGCGTTACATTGAACTTTACAGTAAAACGAAATTTTTCACCCAAAAAAAAAGTCGTTTCCCAGCGACAATTTTTGCGTAGGGTTACTTAGTTTGATGTACTGAATGCATGGTTGACGACTTGGTGAAGGGTCTTTTTACACCTTGTATACAACTTCCCAATATCAACATTTGGGCAGTAACCCGCCAGGCATAAGACCCGCCTGGTTGGAGGATCCTCCCTTTTCGTTGGAAGAACACCACACCTCGTTCCACCACAGTGTCAAAGTGCCTGTAATTCCACCGGCACCCATACCCTTAAAACCGAAACACAGCAATGCTGACTTCTTGACGGCAGAAATTTGTATGGTGGTAGTATTTTCCGGACGAGGGGACTTTCTCAAGGAGTTCTATTACTCACCTTTTCTTTTCATATCCAGGTGGAAGAGTGCCTTAATTTTTTTCCATATATCCATTACAGATAGACAAGCAAGCAAGCATATTGGGTCACCCGCGCGACAGCGCAACGAGTATTCCCAAGGAGGGTTGATGTCAGGCAGGCGGCCGGTCATAAAACAATAAGCCAAAACCTCTAACAACGTGGATTTATGAAATACATGTTTTGCCGACCCCACCTAGTGTGGGATAAGGGCAGGAAGAAGAAGAAGATATCCACTACAGATAGCTGCACAAAAGTTTCCAATCCACTATAGCAAGTTGGCTTCCGCAACCGACATTCAACCTGAGGGCGGTCTCACAGCAAGTCTATCCGCAAGTTCTACGAAATATGCGAGCACTTGCGTGCAATACCTTGCGCAATAAAACTTGCTAAAAGTATAGAAGAATGCTGGTTTCCTTTCCTGCGTAGTATTTCCCAGCAAGATACAGATTTTTGCTAGACGAGTACCCCTTCAACACCTGAAGAGTGTATATAAGGTCCAACCAAAATACCTGGATAAACTTTTACACAGTGTTCAGTAAGTGTAAATGAACATATCTAAGCAAAAAGAAAAACGAAATCCAAGTGATCTTTATTTTCAACCAATTTTTTTTCCATTTTAATTTTACTTTTTTTCCATTTTTCACTTCGCTTTTTAGGTAAAACACGGCACGGAATCAGCGCGCGCCCCAATGGCGGTCGATGCATAAGAAATGGATAAGTTTATTATTAGAGAGTACAGGCAATTTAAAACATTATTATTTGGTTAGAAAAAAAACACTTGAATCTCGTTTTTTTTACATAGATGATAGTTAAACGTATTGAACACTGCGTAAACGTTTGTCCAGGTATTTTGGTTGGACCTTATATAACCATCATAACTCTTAGCTCCTTTCATCGCACTTACCAAATAACCCATCCAGTAATGATCATCATGGCTTCCGACAACGTATGGAAGAACTGCTGCAGCGGTCGACTCTTATCACCCATCTTGCCGAGAGTTATACCCAACACGATGCTGAAACACACCAGCCCCAACACATTGCTGCCGTTCTGGTAATCGCCCGTGATCTGATACGTCTCCAACTCACCTGGAAAATGCAATAATGTGGGTTAAAATGAGCATAAAGCACCAAATAGGTACACTAGGTAGAGTAGCTAGTTAGATTGCGCAAATATTTTGGATTGAGGTCGCTTATATCGGCCGTTAACAATTAGTTACAGCTGGTTCACACAGAAACGTGATGGCGCCTGTAGTTGAATGAGCGAGTTCACATACACTACAGTTTACCGAATCCAGTAAAATATACTGGATCCGTTATTTTTATCGTATCCTGTCTGCCAGATACGGCGCAGCTGCCATTTGTTTAACTGATCCGTCGACACAGTTGTGATAAACACATCCAGTACCGACGGATCCGTTAAAACGGATCCTCTGTGTGAACGGGCGGTTAGTAGAAAATTACTTGCACGATAGTAGCGCGAAGTTAAACCTTCATAGAAAGATGCAAAGTTAACCCAGCAATATAGCTTATATTCGAACTAACTCAGTAACAGATAACAATGACGCAAAACCTATCCATAATGACGTAAAGACCAGAATTGATGGCTCACTGCTTGTCTTTTGTTCACAAATAGAACAGACATCCATCATAATTTTGCAATAAAAGTCATTGTTCAGTTTGGTCTTAACAAATTGTCTGGACTCGTCGTCTAGCGCTACTGCTTTGGTTCATTGAGTTTATATTGGGATTAAGGGTACTCTCATTGATCTTCTCACAACCTTAGGCCGAAATAATAAATACTGTGCGTTCACAGTTATGTTACCTCTGACATTCTGTCTTTGTCCGCCTCGCCTGAAGATAAATTACAGGAGACGGGAATATAATTTAGTTGCCACAAATAAATAATAAATAAGTAGTAAATAGTGATTGTATAATTATCACTTGCTTAAAAACGGTGAAGGAAAACATCGTGAGGAAACCGGCATGCCTGAGAGATATTTCTCGACAGCATGTGAAGCCAAGTCAAAGGCCCATGGGCGGCATAAGCTCTGACACCAGGTTAGTCACTAAACACACGAAAAGAAGAAGTAGTAAAAAGATGCTCATATATGCCTTTCGAATGCGTCAACCCTGCTGACGAGGCGGGAAAAGGCAAATGACAGAGATAAAATAACTATGAACGCACTGGCTCTCATTTGAGAGCTCATGGATGTCATTTTGATATCACTTGAAATGCTGAATAGAAACATTTCAGATGACAAATTACATTTTGAATGATCCTTTTGGCATGCCAGGCCATGTTAAAAGAGGTTTATTAAAAAGGGTCGAAGTGTGGGCTTAAAAAAAAAAAGTAAAATGGTGCGCACTGAACATTGCTGTTAAGTAACAGTATGATTCTCATCAAACAATAGGAGAGCCAAGTGTTGGTAACACCTGTAGTGTTGTAATAGGTAACTAAAGAATTATACCAAAAGGATGCGTAGGCGCAGCATCCTAGACAGAATCCAGCAGATATACTGCGTTCACCAGCTCGTCTGCCACACGCGGTGATAATACGCTCTAGTACCGGTCATTAGGAGGTTCGTGTTAAGCATTGACCTTTGACCGGCACACTAGAATCATGAGCAGGTCATGTCTATAGTTATTTTGCTATAACAACGTCTAAACTTCAATTCCTAGTGTTGTCAGTTAGCGCAAAATTTATAGCAATTTTCTAATTTAATGATCGGAGAAAAGTAGCAAAAACAACATTTTAACCTAAGATTTATCGGGAATTAAATTATAGCCAGTGAACAGTAAATCTACCTAGTCGACTTTTAGTGTCGTTCTTGTCATAAACGAGCTTCGTGCGGTACGACGCGATCGTCGCCTGCGCAAGATTCTCCGGGAACACGTTTCTGTAACAAACAAAATGTATTATTTTATTATACACAGAATATAGAATATATTGACAGGAACATAGTGTAACAGTATCATTTACCTCCGCACTCAAAGACGTTAATAAAACATTAATTAATGTTTCCTTAAGAGTTCACAGTATTGATACTGGCCACTCTTAAGGAATCGTTATTTAATGACTCATTAACCTTCATTAGTGCGGCTGTAATATGTTTATAGGCATATAACAGGGTTTAATTAATAACATATTAAATTGGATTAAAAGACTATTCATTTTTAAGAGATTTGATAAGCAGTAATTTCTACAATCAAAGTAAAATAAATGAGGATTCAATGAATATTTAATCATATTTTGGATTCAATCTTCACGCTCGATAAGGCATTATATGTCCGACATGGATATTTACAACCTAGACTAACACCCATATTCTAAGACGTTCCTCCAAAACTTACTCGACTCGACTCCACCTCGACTCAGCCTTTATCACTACCATCGGTAGTTATTAGTTGACATAAACGTCTTCGATTCGAGATTCTTCCTCAGTCGAGGTAAGGAATCATCTGTCAAACTCAAGGTATCTCGGAACCTACCCTAAGGAAGGAAGTGTCAAAGTTCGTATGTAACAAAAATGAATTTTGAAGACTTTATCGAATTTGCTTACGATAATCCTTACAACTATTTATCGCGGCGTTATTTGCGCGATGCAGATAAACAAAATTATGATATAATGACTCCACTCTACCTCGACTCATTTGAGGACCCCTCAGTCGAGGAACCTCAAAGTTCACTCGAAATTGGGACTAAGAATACAATTTTGAAGGTGTTTTCGAGGCCGTCCTGAGTCGAGTAAGTTTTGGAGGAACGCCTTAGAATATGGGTGTATAGCTAATATGTAAATGTTAAAAAAAAAACATGAAACACGAACAAAAGCAGAGTTACACAGACAATACATTCTATTTTTAAACGGAATTTAATTAGGTTAACTTCTAATAATTGTTTTGTTTGATTCAAATCTTGCAACAGATTTTTCAACTAAGTGTTTCTACTTAACCGATTCTCCTGAAACTTCGCACACAAATTCAATTCCCATGACAATACAACATTATAATAATTTCAACCTTCACTTCTCAAATCCAGATGCTGAAGGGATACTGCAAGGTAGACACTAGCTTAAAAGATTTTTAAGGGATTTTATTTGATTTAATTATTTATTCACTCTATTTTTCTAAAAGCATTATTATATCAGACAATTTTGCCCACAAAGACGTTCTACAATCCAAAGTATTATGAACTCAAGCCAATTAATGTATGTGAAGGTACTCGCATATGATAGAGTAATCATAACCACTTGACTGCCTTCTTGGTCTAGTGGTCGCAAGCGTAACTGCTGAGTATACGGTCCTGGGTTCGATCCCCAGGTCGGGCAGTGATATTGGGTATTTCCACTAGGAATTTCTCAGTAGCAGCTCGGAGTCTGGATTTGTGCCCGGTTAATGGCAATAGGCTCGCTATCACATGGGACTTAAACATTACTGGCGAAACGAGGGTGTACTAAAACACCTCTGCCGAACCCTTTGTGGAATACAAAGCGTGATGTTATGTAATCATAACCAGTGGCTTCTCGGCAGGCACGCTTATAGTAATAATAATAATCAGCCCATTAGGTACTGTCCCACTACTGAACACGGGCCTCTTCTCAGAATGAGAAGGATTTTAGGCCTTAGTCCACCACGCTGGCCTGGTGCGGGTTGGGGGACTACACACACCATCGAGAACATTTTGCGCCCTCTCAGGTGTGCAAGTTTCCTCACGTTTTCCTTCACCGTTGACGCAAGTGATAATCAAATTCTGATCCGCACATGAATTCGAAAAGTCAGAGATGCGGGCCGGGATCAAACTCAGACCTGCATGGAAGGTAAGCGTTCAACCGCTAGGCTATCACTGCAACACATATTTCGACGGTCCCTATGTATACTATCGAAACTACAAAATCTCAGTTTTAATTTTATTATGTAGGTATGGACACCGATTACGCTGAGATTTCTGATCTGATTTACATGATTCTTCTTTAGTTTGATGCGGAATAGTTGCCATTTGGTCCCATTAAAAATTATTATTTTATAACCTTTAAGATAACATAATTTCACACATTTTAAGCAGATAAAATAAAAACTGAGATTTTGTAGTTTCGATAGTATACGTAGGGACCGTCGATTTTTGCAATGAATTCCCGTTATCAACGACACCCGACAGTTACAGAAGATTCTGTTTCAGAAGGACGCACAGACAGACGGTATCCGTGTTTTTTTATTTTTTTAAATTACATAAACACCGAACACGTGGCATGTGATGTCCTTGAACCGTGAAGCGACAACAACATCACTCAGATTGCAAAAGTGCATAAGTGGCCTCACTGGCCACTGGCCCGTCGCCAGCGTACACCGATGAATGATGATTAACCTATTTTATTACGACGGCGACGTGCGTGTCCCGAGATATTGTCTTGAGATTTTTATGAATCGAGCGGTTAAAAATCACCTCTAACTATGAAAAATTAAAGGAGCGTTTACTTTTAGATAAGTTTATTGTGAAGCTCATGGTATTATCTTACAACTATGCTTAGACCCCAAAACTTGATCATTGCACGGTGTCTATTTGCGTAAAGTAGTAATAGTAGTTAGCTTAGGTTAAGTATTGTTAGTTAGTCTGGAGTTTGGATTTGTGCCCGGTTGATAGCAATAGACTCGCCCCCTATTACATAAGACTTAAATATAACGGCGAAATTAGGGTGTTACCATAAATCTCTGCCGAACCTTTCGGGGAATACAGGCGTGATGTTATGTTATGTATAATTTATTTAAATAAATGTTGTTTTCCTGATATAAAAATATAATAGCGTTTTGAATTAAATGTGGTAGATTAAATATAAATCTTCCTATCGTTTTACAGGAAAAAATGTATATTTCAGTGTTAAATTATTAAGTACTAGCGGCCCGTCCCGGCTTCGCACGGGTGGACATTTTACCCGTTTTTGCAACGTTTTTCATTTATGCTCCGCTCCTATTGGTCGTAGCGTGATGTTATATAGCCTATAACCTTCTTCGATAAATTTACTATCCAACACAAAAATATTTTTTCAATTCCAACCAGTAGTTCCTGAGATTACCGCGTTCAAACAAACAAACAAACTCTTCAGCTTTATAATATTATTATAGATTATTAATAATTATATACGGACATTAACCTCTCCTCAAACAATGCGCAGTTACTTTCACAATTAATCACACCAATGACGTCACCATCACTCAACAGCGCCTAATAAGATTAAATAAATTAAATCAAAATAAAAATCCTTCACTATTGATTTGGTTGTCGTGATTAACATCAAACAACTAAGAACATACATAAACATAACATCACGCCTGTATTCCCCGAAGGGTTGGGCAGAGGTGTATAGTAACACCCTCATTTCGCCGTTATGTTTAAGTGGAAGGCGAGCCTATTGCCATCAACCGGGCACAAATATAAACTCCGGGCTGCTACTGAGGAATTTCACACGGAATAACCCAATAACAGTTTGCCCGACCTGGCGATCGAACTCAGGACCTCATGATCAGCAGTTGCGCTTGCCACCACTAGACCAACGAGGCAGCTAACAACCATCTAGATTAAATGATAAATGATTTTTTATTTCTGCAAATAAATCTATTACAGACACTTTTACCAAGTCAATGTAATGTTTTTTAAGACTAGATGGCGGCGGCATTTCCTATTTGACTAGCTCTGAGAAGAAAAGCCAAAATAAACTCAGAGATCAAGGTCTCTTTTAAAGTCCAGACATTTTAGTATAAAAACTATGCGAGTGAAACGATGTAGGGCAACGTCTGGAATGGCCTTTTGAGGAAAGTGCCATAGCAGGTTTGAGTTGACCTGTCCTAACTGACGGCACGCATGCATCAGCTATCGCTAACCAGCTATCAACCAAAAGAAAACCGCATTGAAACTAGTTCATTCGTTTGGGAGTTATGATGCCACAGACAGACATACAGCCAGACAAAGGGACCAAATCACATGCCTCATTTCTCGTCGGGAGTTAAAAACTGTTTGTTCGTTCTGCCTAAGCTTTTCCCAACTATGTTGGGGTCAGCTTCTAGTCTAACTAAATGCGGCTGAATACCAGTATTTTACACGGAGTGACTGCCATCAGACCTCCGCAACCCAGTAACTGGACAATGCCGATACCTTAAGGTTAGACCAGTTATCAGACTTTCTGGATTCTGACTACCCGTAACGACTGTCATAGGTATTCGTATGACGCCCGGGACCGACTGTTTAACGTGCTCTCTGAGACACGGAGCGGTCTCGATAACGAACGGTCACCCATTCACGGACTGACCGCGGCAAGCGCAGCTTAACCTCACAAATCGTATGACCGACGCGGTAGCCACGAGTCCCACCGAGCCTGGGAAAGACCTATGAAATGAAAGTATTGCAACATACACTAAGTAACCGCCGGAAGTTTACCGCTAGTAGGTATGCCGTCCAATAGTGTTGTTGAAATTGGTTTGACAAATCATATGAGAAGCTATCAAAGAATGATATTTTCCTCACACAAAAGTAATTTCGCATACATAAATCATATACATAACATAACATCACGCCTTGTATTCCCAGAAGGGTTCGGCAGAGGTGTTTTTAGTACACCCTCATTCCGCCAGTTATGTTTAAGTCCCATGTAAGCGAGCCTATTGCCATCAACCGAGCACAAATATAAACTCCGGGCTGTTACTGTAAAATTCCTACTGGAAAAACTCAATAACACTGCCCGACCTGGGGATCGAACCCAGGACCCCATGCACCGCACGCCGCATGCAACCACTAGCCCAACAAGGCAGTCAAATCTTAAAAGGTATGCGAAAAACGAAAAAAAAGAAAATGAATTCGTCGGAAAAATATATTTCGGGTAACATAATTTCTGGTAAATCGAATCTCGCCATCAACTGCCAAAATAAAATTGAAGTACCTACCTACCAGCAAAATATTGTTATCAGCCGGCCGGAGGGGACGACCGCGCGTAAATAGAGTTACGATGTAAACATAGAGAACTAGACTGGGAGCGGACGCGCCTGTAGTAGACAGTTGTTAGATATAGGGATGATTAATTGTATTGACAAAAATAGGAGACCTAGAACTTAATTATACTTGCCAACTGGGTTCTGGGAATCATAATTATAATAGTAAGTAATGCACACACCCTCGGACTTCATTTATTATAAATTTTTATGTGGAACAAGATATACCCCTTACCAATAATCGTTGTGTATATGACAAGCTTATACATCAAAATATGTATGGTAACTGCCGTTAAACTTTACACAGCAATTAGGCTGTAATTGTTATTAATACTTAGGCCTCTGGTACCTGGTTATCTTACTGGCCGTATATTAAAAAATAATAAAATGTCTGTCCACTTTATAATAAAATGTCAATACTGCTGCCGCTTTCCCTCCCCTTAAAAGAGCGAAGATAAAATTGGCTGCTTTAAAGTGTTTAAAAATAAATTAAAACATAAATAATTTGTCATGTTAATACTGGCAACAATATTTTTCCCTACTATTATTTTTAAGTAATGGCAACATTGAAGTTGTGTCAATTAATACATTTTTTCTTGTATCAAGGGTATGTGTGTGATCTTTATAAAATTAATCAATATAGTTTGCTGCTAAAAATCTAACGGCATTTTTATTATACAATAAGATTGTTTTTTATTTGCAAATTTTTTGTTTTTATTTTTACCCTATTTTCATATTGGCGCTGCCGTCTCCTATAGTAGTGCGTGTGTTTCCACGCTCAACAGTTAGTGGAGCTACCAGTGATCTGGATCTAGTGACGTAACGACACCTGATGTTCCCGCCAATCAGTCGTGTGAGCATTGTCTTATTCGATTTATGCCATTGTTAGGGCTGCCTACTTACGGAACTAAATGGTAGTTAGTCCATGACATATTGTCACTAGATTTTTAGTCATCACTGAATTATTGGTGTATACAGTCGTGAACCGAAGATTTTCTATATCGACGGTTGGCAGTGAAAACCACGTATGTGTAAAATACTGTGGGGGCTGACGCGACAAAATGTTCGGTCGACAAGCGGAATCGTTGTATGCACGAGCGCCAGTCCCTAACGAATAGCGGTAGTGTTAACATGTCTATAGATTAAGAACGAACAATATAAACGTGTCTATTCCGAGTACGAACAATAAATTACTGTGAGACTTCTGTGTCAGTGACTTTCAATTACCTTCCCTACACAAGGCATAGACATAGATATCGCACGCCAAGTAGGGACTTAACAATACAATTTTTTACAACATACAATAAACTGTCTCCTGAAAAAAAATGGCCGGTCAAATGTCTATACAAGTTTGTCATCGTACGTCATAGATGGCTTAGAAGTATTTGAATTAAAAATTTGTTGAACTAATACGTATATGACGAGTTTATCAATCTGAAGAATAAATAAAACGCTTTTGAAGAAAATTGGATTTACGAGGTTTTCACTGCCGAGCGTGGATATACGTATAGGTTCCAAGGACAAGGAAAATTTAATGAGAGAATCATCGAGAGGGTCAGAGGTGTACTCATCAGAGGTTACGAGAGTCATTTGTCAAACGAATAATTAATCAATTAGACTGAAATTAGCAATAGTGTTAAATCTAATAATTAGAGTTTACATTATTAGGTACTCTGACTCGATAGGTAGACGATAAATACTGTTTAAAATTATGCTTTGTAGGCTCCAAAACATCTGAATAAATATTTACGTTTTAAGTACCAAAGACTAACCAAACGACCTAGGCGGATGGTGCAAAATTAAAAAAAACCTATCGACTTTTCTTTTCTTCTTTTTCTTTTCGTTATCGTACGCCAAAAATACCTCACTATTTATAAAACATAATAAATAAATTATCTTTACATAGTATAAAACAAAGTCGCTCCCACTCTCTGTCTGTCCCTATGTATGCTTAGATCTTTAAAACTACGCAACGGATTTTGATGCGGTTTTTTTTAATAGATAGAGTGATTCAAGAGGAAGGTTTATATGCCCCAGATCAGCATCTACATTGCACCTGTGCGAAGCCGGGGCGGGTCGCTAGTTCATCATAACTTAGGTTACTGTTAACATAATGTTACCCACTTAAACTAACCTTTGTACATTTATAATGAAGCATGCCAAACGTTTATCTCCCCTGGGAAGTGCCTTTACCTTAGTTTTTAATAGCTAATCTCTCATGAGACTTGAACTATTTACCAATTAGGTTTTTAACATTTATAACGGGTTTCGCATTTGTAGACTTTTGAGGCTCTACTAACTTATGGTCAAATACTCAAACGCTACTCAATTTTAAGTATCCGTAAATTTCGTGCTGTCACTGTTACTTCGCATTAGAGTGACAGAGACAGCACGAGATTAAATGGCAACTTAAAATTGATTAGCGTTTGAGTATTTGGCTATTAGTATAGTGACTCGCTACGTCTCTTTCGTATCATGGTGACACATAACGTAACATCACGGAAAAACCCAATAACACTTTGCCTGACCTGGGGTTTGAACCCAGGAGCATGTCCTTAGTAGGACAATTTTGTCTAATGTTGAAATGGGGTATTAGAAAGACAGAAAAAATCCAACCATGGTTAATAGGACATGGACAAAAAAGTACATTCTATATACTTATACATAGTAAATAATATTGTAAAATAGAAATAGAAAAATGAATTAATACGTAGTTTCTAGCCTCTCTGAACTTGTCAGTTTTTATTACAAAATAATAAGTAATGCAAGATGAATTCAAGGTTCCGTTTGTCAACGTCCGCCATAATGGATCATAGAGAATGATAAAAAATAATAATGGACGTTCCAAACCACTCTTACTACTTGTAAACATGTGTGATATGGATGATAAATGCTCTTATTAAGAACGTTTTACTCATACGAAACTATCTTCATTGGTAATTGTTGCATTTAATAAAATTATCTTATCATAATTTATGTTGATGCGTAAGATAGTTTCTTTTTAATATTTCAGATAAAATAAAATACTTAAAACGGAACGCGTTTACTTGTTTGACAGTGTGTTTTTGTCTATGTCAAATGTCAATGTAATGCCATATGTCATTTCATTGCAGATTCTTCATTGCGTTACTGTTTGAATTTTTGCGATTATTTTCTCAATTTGACCCCCGCTTATCTACTGACTGATACCTTCTACCACTCAATTACCTTGCTATTAACACTGGACTCTGATTTACATAGCGTTTCGGATTTGTTTTGTGGATCATTATGAAGTGCATGCATCAACTGCGGAATAGCCATGCAAAGGTTGCAGAGGCATCGCATATCCTCGCTTTCTGCACACCATCAAACATGACTTTCGCGTTGGATAACCAATGCTCAACCCCAGGTATGAAGTTGGAGTAGAAAAAACTGAATCTGATTTAGTTTTATTTGTTTTCTCTAATAAATAAATAATTATTTATACCTACTCTTGTTTTATTTTGTGTTTTCCTTGTTAATTGGTAATTAAACTATAAAAATAAACTATAAGGATAACCTGTAAAAATGTATTACATGTTACATTATAATTCTATACCACTTATTGCCAGCGATCTGATTAAAGGTTTAGTGAAACTATTTACGTCTAGTCTGTAGTAATGACCAGTTCTATGAGTTTTTTATTTATAGCAATTTATTGTGCCAATATTCACAAATATATGACACAAAAAATCATCGGTGTACAATAAATTCGATAACTATGCCGACGCCCATACAGAAATTGTCCATGTCCTTTGTTGGTGTTCATTGACGCTGTTGACAACCCTAATAACGCCTCTAGCAACCTAGAAAAAGCTTTAGTCAAATTAAAGCCTTAAAAATCAAAAAGGAATAACGCATCGCATGACATCGTAATCGATAAATGATAAATGATTTTTATTTCAGACACTTTTACAAGTCAATATAATGTTTTTTAAGACAAGATGGCGCCGGCATTTCCTATCTGACTATAACCTACAGATCTACGATAAATAATAATAATACACCTTCCCCATAAGGGACTTTCCTCAAATGAGACTTGTAAGGCCCTGAGCAGACGACGGACTTCTTGTTCGACGGACTGCCGCGGGCAAGCATGACAGTGGTTGGTAGTTGTTACCCGTCGCGACATTCGGCACGTGGTTAGTAGTTAGTTTTTGTTCACTGCAGTCTGCGTGACAAGAAGTGCCGTCGTCTGCTCAAAGCAGACGTTCACACGTACGCGATTTTTCGCGAAAGGCTGCCCGGACGCGATCAGCACACGTTGAAATCATGTTGAAATCTCGTCATATGAACGCGCTCTTAGGCTGGATTTAGTGCTCGACCGACGGTGAGCACTGACGTCGGACGAGCGTTGCTACCAATGATAACAGCTGTAAGTGCATAGGAATTTACCAGCGCTGCACTGTAGTCGTTCGTATGTTCCATTGATATAGTCGTAGGTACGCTCCACCGACATCGGCGCTCACCGTCCGTCGAACACTGTTCTGACAAGCCTTTTCCAGCCAATATAGGGCTCAGCTTCCAGTCCAACCAGATGCGGCTGAATACCAGTATTTTACACGGAGCGACTGCCATCAGACCTCCGCAACCCAGTTACTGGGCAATACCGATATCCTAAGATTAGACCGGTTGTCAGACTTTCGGGCTTCTGACCTACCGTAACGACTGTCATAGGTATTCGTATGACACCCGGGACCAACTATTTAACGTGCTCTCCGAGGCACGGAGGGGTCTCAGTGTGTAACGACCGGTCACCCATCCACAAACTGACCGCGGCAAGCGCAGCTTAATCTCGCAAATCGTATGATCCGCGCGGTTGGTAATTAGCCACGAGCCTCTACCGTCGGTCGAGCACTAAATCCACTAAATCCAGCCTTATGTAAATAAAACAGTGAAACCTCAAATCACGCATGATATTAGGATTAAATGTAAGTGGCTGTCGGCAGCCCTATCGCGACACATGTAGGGCATTGTATAAATAAGCGAGTGAGCGGGAACTGACGCGCACGACTCCTCTCGCGCCGCCCTGCAATTGACAATTACCTATGTCGCCATGTTTCACGCATTGGACGCATTATCTATATCTTTATATAGTATAAAACAAAGTCACTCCCGCTGTCTGTACGCTTAGATCTTTTAAACTACGCAACGAATTTTAATGCAGTTTTCAGCAATAGAGTGATTCAAGAGGAAGGTTTATATGCCCCACATTAGTATCTACATTGCACCCGTGCGAAGCCGGGGCGGGTCGCTAGTCTGTAATAAAAGAAGAAACTGACTGACTGACTGGTCTATCAACTACGTTAGAACAACGTTAGAAACTTGAAATTTTGACAGTAGGTACCTTTTATAACGAAAGCATGCACTATGGAAGGTTTTTTCAAAATTCCTCCCATAAATGAGTGAAAAGAAATCACGCAAACGTAGCTGCGGGCAAAAGCTAGTATGTCATACTCATACCCATGCACGTAAGGTTGCCAGATGTCCGGCTTTTTACAGTCGTGTCCGGCCAAATAAACGGTGTAAAAAGACCCTTAACGAAGCCGAAAGGCACTAATTCTCCACGTCATTGCGATCATTTTTTTTTGTTCTGGACTATGCCTGGGAACCTTCGAGTTACTGAGATATTGGAGGTCAAAGTTCCAACTTTTTCACAACTTTATAAAAAATGACTAATTTGAAGGTTGCAAATATACTTGAAATACCTCCATTACCCGTTTACTACTCATTGCATCTATCAGCACAGTGTTTTGAGTGCGTTACAATTAGCTTTACAGTAAAACGAAATTTTACACCCAAAAAAAAATGTCGTTTCCCAGCGACAATTTTTGCGTAGGGTTACTTAGTTTGATGTACTGAATGCATGGTTGACGGCTTAGTGAAGGGTCTTTTTACACCTTGTATATAAAAGACCGGCCTGTCCGGCTTTTGTTAGGCTTTTGGTAAACCCCGCCCGCCAAAAGATGCCGAACGAAAGCGAGCGAGCGAACTTTTTTTTCTTTTAAAATCCAATGCGTCTTGTTTTTAGGGCAAAATGTCCGGCTAAATATGAATCTGTGTCCGGCTTTTCTACTTTTGGGCCTGGCTACCCTACATGCACGTGTCAATTTTAAAGATTAAATGTCCTTAATGAATCATCAAGATAGCTTACAAGGGCCTATGAGAAAATGCGCTCCCGCTATTGTTTGCGTCACCTTAAGATGCATATAAATATCCTATATCTTTTTTCTAACTGCCACGTTGGTCTAGTGGTCGCAAGCGCGACGGCTGATCGTGAGGTCCTGGGTTCGATCCCCAGTCCCGGCAGTGTTATTGGGTATTTCCGTGTAGAATTTCTCAGTAGCAGTTCGGAGTTTGGATTTGAATTAATGAATGAAAAATATTTATTAGACAACTAGACAATTAGGTACAGCAAAACAGAACACAAAAAACAATACAAAATAAATGAAAAATACTAACATAAACAAAAGTAGGTCGGTATGTGTCTCACGGCTGGACCAAATACTAACATAAACAAAAGTAGGTCGGTATGTGTCTCACGGCTCGACCAAATAGGTTCCAGATCACCTTAATGCCAAGTCACAAGTACTTGGCGCTGGTTTTCATCTGGAACCTTTCTGGAACTTTTCTGGTTTTCATTTGTGCCCGGTTGTTGGCAGACGCCTCTTATTACATGGGACTTAAACATAACGGCGAAATGGGGTGTTTAGTTGTTTACTATACACCTCTGCCCAACCCTTCGGGGAATACAGGCGTGATATTTATTTATTTAGGGACAACAAACAGCCGTGTAATAATAAGTAAACATAGGTTAGAACTTAATAATAGAGGTAACAAATACACAACGTTATCCACATATTACTAAACAGATCTACTAGTTGTTAGAAAGAACAATATAAAAATAAACCGAGTAAAAGTAAACATTACTTAATTATTATTATTTTATGTGTTTTCTTTATGTGTAACCGGAACCGGGATATTTACTCCCATTACCTCATATACTTAATTAAAAATATTCAAATCGTGCATATAATTTATCAACCTAATTTGGTCGGGTAAGGCGGATGGCGAAATTACCAGCTATGTAGCACCTATTAAGAGTATTAAGCCAATCATCTCGCGTCACACTATACGAATTGTATGATACGGTTTAGTTAGTAGGGCACACGTAGGTATGTTCTAGAATATTCGCGTAATTTTATTTTAGTTACAGGCGAAATTACGCGACTGAACTACGCCGGCTATAATGATAGCCGGCGTAAAGACGCGACGTGATTCGCACCGTTAATTCAGCCCTCATCAAGCTGTCTCCCTCTCAGTCCTCTCGCCAGCGACGCCTAAGCCGAGGTCCGAGTCCCATTAGGGATCGCCCTTAGTGCTGTTGTTGCTAGTAGTCATGATGTTAGTAGTAGTAGTTGTTAGCTTAGGTTAATTATTTTACTCTCGTTCCCATTGGTTGGAGACCCTTCAGGTCTCGCCAATAACGCCCGGTTACGTAGAAACGGTCCGCAAGACCATATGCAAGCAGGCGAATAGAAAAAAAAGACGCGACGTAATTTCATCCTGCGGTGTCACGGATAATTTAAAAAGCATTGCACGCGTAAGTAATCACGCCGGAATTATGTCGCGTATTTTCGGCTTCGTGTGGTGCTACGCTTAAGGCTGGCGCTAGGAGATAATGGGACATAAATAAGGAAGAATACACTCTCTTTAGAGGAGAGACTCGTGGGTAATTAACAACCGCACGGATCATACGATTTGTGAAGTTAATCTGCGCTTGCGGCGGTCAGTCTGTGGATTGGCCGTTCGTTACACATCAAGACCCCTCCGTGCCTCGGAGTGCACGTTAAACATTCGGTCTTAGGTGTCATACGAATACCTACGACAGTGGTTACGGGAAGTCAGAAGCTCGACAGCCTGACAACCGATCTAACCTTAGGATATCGGCATTGCCCTGTAACTGGGTTGCGGAGGTCTGATGGCAGTCGGTCCGTGTAAAATACTGGTATTCAGTCGCATCTGGTTAGACTGGAAGCTGACCCCAACATAGTTGGGAAAACTCTTTAGACGTTATAAACAATATCATGAAACCACCATGCTACTATAGTTAGTAGCAGCTATGATAAAAAATGCCATATTCCTGAAACTTTTTATTAGGATTAATTAGGTTTTTTAAGACAAAAATTTTAAATCAACTTAGGCTCAGTTGCACCAACTAACTAAAACTGTTAACTTGCCATATTTATGTCAAATTTGTACCTTTTTTTTTATTTATTTTTTGATAATCCTCATGGATGTCCCTCGCCCGGGGAAGGCGAGGGGATCTGCCGGACTCTTACTGGCTAAAAACCAACGGTGCTCCTTCTCCTGACCGTTCGGCCGGGGGGGGGTCGCGGGCTTCGCAAAGCATGCACCGCAACCCCGGCAGGTCCCGGTCCGCCAACCCTCGGCGGACCTCTTTATTTTTTTTTTGATAATCCTCATGGATGTCCCTCGCCCGGGGAAGGCGAGGGGATCTGCCGGACTCTTACTGGCTAAAAACCAACGGTGCTCCTTCTCCTGACCGTTCGGCCGGGGGGGGGGTCGCGGGCTTCGCAAAGCATGCACCGCAACCCCGGCAGGTCCCGGTCCGCCAACCCTCGGCGGACCTCTCCTCTGTGGGGCCTTGCCCCACATCCTCCTGAGAAGCGCGCACGGAACAGTACGCCGCCTTCTCGGGCCTGTTACTGGTCGGGTGGCGGATCCCCTAACCCATCGCCCGCAGGCCACATTAGGGTGGCTGGAGATCGTCGCGTACGCGCGCCCTCCGGCGCCCGGTGCATCTGGCGCGGGAAGGGAGGAGAGCACACCGCTCCCTCTCCCTCTCCGCTTCCTCCATGGTCGCCATCACCCCCTCGCAAAAGGAGGTGATGGCTTCCCACGCACTCTCGCTCCCGACCATGGACACAACCACGGCCGGAAGCGAGAGGTCACCGCCGACCGCCGCGACTAGTTTGCGGCGCTGCGATCCCCAAGCTAGACAAGCCTGCAGCGTGTGCAGTGCCGTGTCCTCGGGGCAGTCGCAGTGGTGACATCCGGGCGTCCGCTCCCGGCCTATACGACACAGGTACTTCCCGAAACAACCGTGTCCCGAGAGTACCTGCGTCAGCCGGAAGCTGAGGGCGCCATGCCGCCTCTCCAGCCACTCCTCCATGACGGGTCTTACCGCCGCTATTGTGGCGTGCCCCGCGCTGGGTTGCGCAAGTCGTTCCCCCCACTCAGCCACTAGGGTCTGGCGGAGCTCGCTCTGCTCAGGCGCCTCCACGCGCTGACGATATCTCAGCGCGAGGGCTCTCGCCTCCAGATCCCAGGGCACGGATCCGGCTAAGAGGCTCGCCGCCTCGAAGGAGATCGTACGGTATCCCCTTATCACCCTGACGGCCATTGCCCGTTGCGGTGTCCGCAGGATAGCGGCGTTACGGGCCGTCAGGGTGTCCGCCCAAATTGGCGACCCGTAAAGGGCCATGGACCATACGACCCCCGCGTAGAGCCTCCGGCAGGAGGTGTTGGGCCCTCCTAGATTGGGCAGCAGCCGTGACAGAGCAGCCGTGGCGCCCATCAGTTTGTACCTACTGATTTGACAGAAATTTTGTTATGGTTATAGTTGGTGCAACTGAGCGTTAGACTTGGATCCAACGAAATACATTACTTATTTAATCTTATTTAAATATTTTTTGAAACTTAACGTTATTACTGTTTTTTTAAACTACAAATCGCACGTTATATTCCTCACGTTTATGCACACTACCTTAAATGATTACACTGATTGTTCTAATCTATTGATATTATGTGAAAAGAGACTCGGTGCCGATTCTCTTGTTCACCAACTAAACTAAAATTAGAGAATCGCTATCTTTTACTAACAGACAGCGCGAGAAAAGGACGGTGATAGATAAGAACTAAGTTAGAGATATCAAACTAGTTAACGCCTTGAACTTCACCGTGTTTTTAGTCGACACGTTCTAACGTGCCGTCTAAATTTATATAGAAACTAGCGACCCGCCCCGGCTTCGCACGGGTGCAATGTAGATACTAATGTGGGGCATATAAACCTTCCTCTTGAATCACTCTATCTATTGCTGAAAACTGCATTAAAATCCTTTGCGTAGTTTAAAAGATCTAAGCGTACAGACAGCGGGGACGATTTTGTTTTATACTATGTAAAGATTTTAGTTTTACAAAATTTGACAGCTCTTATTTACGTCCGTCTCTTTCTTTTTTTATCAGAGTGAAAAAGATGGCAATAGCCTAGATTAAGTTTGGTTTGTACACAACAGAATTAGCACCATATTGTGATCCAATCTTTTTTTACGATCTTGTTACATTGAGTGTCAAACAATCACCGTGATTACAAGAGATCTACTAATAAAAATTCATTAACTAATTAAATATTCT
Source organism: Amphipyra berbera (assembly GCA_910594945.2). Taxonomy (NCBI): domain Eukaryota; kingdom Metazoa; phylum Arthropoda; class Insecta; order Lepidoptera; family Noctuidae; genus Amphipyra; species Amphipyra berbera. Next base: position 14,053,764 of record OU343138.1, read on the forward strand.
TCCGCAGATTAACAAGAGAAATAAACAACGAGTCTGTTAATTTCGAAATTATTAAAAAAAGCCTTCTACAAAATTGCTTGAGATAATCCTTCGCAATTATTTTTTCAGAAGTACCTCTTCCTCAATACAAAGGTACCTTTATTATTATATTTACTGTGCTCGGGAAATATAAGGAAAACCATAGACAACCTTGCAACCGACGGGTATTGATTCACCATGGTTACTTAAGATATTAATGGAAGTTCCTTCGTTCTTACAAAAAGTCTTCCTAGTAGAAAGTGTGTTTTATTGTAAAGAAGCTATAACTTTGATAATAATTTCGTTTTTATTTTTTTATAAGGCCATTTAGTTTTCCTATGGTATTTGCCGAACTAACAATGTTACGCCACGCTATAGAGATAATGCTCTATCAGTGGTAACTTGGTAACAAATGCACATTGCACAAACAATACATCTAACTAACCAGTAACGATCAGTAAGATATAGGAACCGTTCTAGACTTCAATTTTTTACTACATTGCTCTACTGTCATTCTTTAACAAACTATTTTTTGTTTTTTTTTATCTATTATCTGCTGCTTCTGTTTTCAAAATAAATATGGAATGTAGTTTTATGATAATACCTAGCGACCCGCCCCGGCTTCGCACTGGTGCAATGTAGATACTAATGTGGGGCATATAAACCTTCCTTTTGAATCACTCTATCTATTGCTGAAAACTGCATTAAAATCCGTTGCGTAGTTTAAAAGATCTAAGCGTACAGACAGCGGGAGCGACTTTGTTTTATACTGTGTAAAGATAATATAATTATTAAATCTCACTGACCTGATCAAATCCAGCAGAGTATCGGAAGTCAGGGTATCTTTCATTATGAGCTTGGTGGCATTTGGCTGCGTGTACGCCTCCGGGTCCTTGCCAGGCTTGATAGTGGTTACAAGCGCTATCCCCAGCATCACCGCGCATACCGTTGTCGTCATGTAGTAGATGATCGCGCGGAGACCAACCCTGGAACGGATGAGGAGTTAGTTGGAGGACAAATAAGCAGTGGCGTAACTATAGGGTGGCAGGGTTGGCAAAATTCCACGGGCCCCCGGCCCGACGAGGCCCCCGGTCCGAGAAGCCGCGAGCTCAGAAGTAACCTAACATTTTTAACAAAATTAACTAAAAATAATAAATTTGTAATTCTGTTGGGTAACTACTTCAGTGATTTATTAAAATTTAATTACAACGTGACGATTTTTATTGGGGCCTCATCCAATGAATTTTGCCACGGGCCTCTGATAGTATAGTTACACCACTGCAAATAAGCATCATTGACCTTTTCTAACCTCTGATGCGAGAAGAGGGGTTTTAGCTAGGCCGCACATTATTAGAAATTTCTGACATGTGCCCGAAGGCTCCCTGCGCATACAATTTGCACTGTTGCATTCACGAGACGAAAAAAAAAGTAAACAACATTTGACTACACTTAATAGAGATATTTTCTGTAAAATCGCTGTATAATTCGAAACTTACTTGAATATGTGTTTCAAATAGATTAACATCACACAATTTATTTTTGTTAGTAATTAATGTTATGTAATATTTTACAGAAAATATCTCTATCAAGAGTAGTCAAATGTTGTTTACATTTTATTTTTCGTTCCATGACTAGGCGATAGAACCCACAGGCTGTCGGTACCGGCAAATTCTGACAGTGTATAGTACCTACAGTCTTCTTCTTCTTCTTCTCCCTGCCCTTATCCCATACTAGGTGGGGTCGGCACAACATGTAATCCATAAATCCATGTTGTTAAAGGTTTTGGCTTACTGTTTTATGACCGGCCGCCTGCCTGACATCAACCCTCCTTGGGAATACTCGTTGCGCCGTCACGCGGGCGACCCAATGTGCTTGCTGATATTATGCACTAGGTCCCAAAATGACAGGTGTAATACCTACAATGTATGCGAAGAGAGCCTTTCAGATTTTTTCTGACAGACATATTTCTTATAACATGCGGCCGGTGTTATAAGTTTAATCTTTTTGTCTGTTTGTGATATAGCCCAGCTATGGACTACTACCGGCTGACGACATGATATTTTTTTAATAGTCAAGTTAATCTGTGCCAAACTGTTAGAAATCTGGGCAAATCTCATTTGTATGCCAATGAATAGAGATGACAATAGACATAACAGCTATTTTAGTTAAATAACTTTTAATCATTGTTCATAGGGGTGTTAATGTTTATTATTGGTAACAACCGAACAGGACCGTCTTTAGGTTATCTGGCGCCGGGGCGCGACCCCAGCTCAGGCGCCCCTAGCCATTTTAGCATGCCTTATACCTATATGTGACCTGTATGTAGCAGCTTTAAGGAGGACAGCAGGAGGAGACAGGATTTTTTTTTAGTTTAAATGTTGCCCCACACTGGAATTTCTCCTGTAACGTGGGTGTCTTTACAAACACAAATCTTCACACGCACAAACATCCAGACCTGGAACAACTATCTGTAGGCCATACAAATATTTGTTCCGTGCGGGAATCGAATCCACGACCCGTAACGCAGAAGCCGATCGCTCAGCCACTGCACCAAACGTGTCGTCGTTGTAAGTAAGTTTGAGCTGACTGCTGAGTAAAATAATATCTAAGACCTCAGCGCCTTCAAAGCCTCAGCACCCGCCTACAGAAACCCCTTATGCCTCTGCGCCCAGCAGCCTTGCACCCCTTGCACACCCGGGTAGCGACGGCCCTACAGCGACGGACCCGTAGTTTTATCAAGTTGGAAACAGATCTAGCCGGCTTGAACCACGCTTAGATTCATCTCAATTAAAATATGTACATAAAGACAATTAAAAATCCACTCACTTGCCAGATAAACTCAGATCCAACGACCCAATAGCAGACACAATACTAGAGACGAGCAGCGGTACTATAAGTGACTTTAACATCCGCAGGAACAGCTCCCCAGGGTATTGGAAGTACATGACGTCACGGCGGGACCACTCATGGCCTGACGCCCGGAGCCCGCAGCCCAGCAGGGTGCCGGAGACGACCCCGATGATGGTCAGCAGCGTCAGCAGGTTGTCCCGCATGAAGGACACGCAGCGATTTCTTCGGATTTGTAGCGGCATTGTGGTAGATTTGTTGTTTCTGTGGGTAGAAGAAAATTGTGTTAGTTGTTTTTTTTTTTTTAATTACGTTGCCCCAGACTAGGATTTCTCCTGTATCGTGGGTGCGTTTACAGACAATCTTCACATGCACAAACATCCAGATCCAGTTGTGTTTTTAACCGACTTCCAAAAAAAGCAGGAGGTTCTCAATTCGACTGTATGTTTTTTTTTGTATGTTTGTTCCGCGATATCTTTGCTAATTGTGAACCTATTTTAATGTTTTTTTTTTGTTTGAAGGAGTATTCTTTTGAAGTGGTCCGATTTAAATTTGATGAAGATCTGATAAAGAACTTCGGAGATAGACTATTTGAAGTCGGTTTGATTTTTGTTAAAAAGTTCTATCTATATCCGCGAAGGGTTTACATCATGCTTTGTTGAAACCTTGCTTATCTACGCTCTTGAAGGTGTATTGCAGTTGCGTGTACAGACATTTAGTGTTAGGCACTCTAGTACAAACGCAGATGTGGAAAAAATATATGTACCTTAACCACAGATGTCATATATGATGTCTGTAACCTATACACATATTTTTGTTTTTATGTGATTGTATCCTCGACTCAGTAGTTTACAAAGCTAAGCGCCAGTCACTGTGTCAAATGGGTCCTCAAAGTGACGTTTGTGTACGTGTCCGTATTTTAACCGACAAAATACTAGTTAAAATATTAGGTAAAATATCAGGTAAAATACTAGGTAAAATACTAGTTAAAATGTAGCTAAAATACTAGTACACCAAGACAAAAACATTCATAATATTTTGTCTCCATTACTCTAGCTTATAACGTTAAAATAATTAGTTCTTAAATTTGGTCTAGACAAACAGAGATTCCTGAGACAGTCCAACGCATAGATTGACCATAAATCATAATAATTATACACTGATAAAATGACGAGACAATGCCTATCACTCTGGATGAAATCGGGTCGGGTAGGGGTGATACACTTCCGATTGGTGCAGGACAATTCATTTTAAGAATTATTTTGTTATACCTATATTATAAGTAATATGATTGCCGTATGGTACCCGGCAAAGAGAGAACCACGACCGCGACTAAAGCGTGTTTCAAGCGACTAAAACAGTTTCTGGCAACTGTGTCTCTAGACACAAAATGTCCCATGTGCGGAGACATGGTGACCCTTGGGGGTCCCTCTAAGAGGTTAAGCAAAACAATCCTAGCGCGCTAATAAAACTACAACGAATATAAATTAGTCGCTCTCATGTTAAATCGATCATAAGTATAGCTTCGACAACCCAACTTATGACGTTTACATTTTAACAGCAACTTGAGTGATATCAATCAAAACAACAATGCTGTTGTTTATGATACAAGCCTAAATCCGGACGTATCCTAGCGGCTTGGTGTTGTTGGCCACCCCACCGCGACCGTCCGGCGTTCCTCAGTTAATATTAGTAGTAGCTCTTGGCAAAGCGCATCGAACTATTGTAGTCGCGAGCCGGGACCACGTGTTCTAATAACACAAAATAAATTGATGCTGAGGAATCTATACAACGGGCAATAACAAGATCACATACCTACACCAGAATCTATAGGTACATGCAGTACGTAACACAACGAAAAAGAAACTTTGTAACTGGTTGATGGGTAGGTAAAGCGTTGATAAGCATATCATTTTGGGACCCAGTGTATAATATAAGCAAGCACATTGGGTCACCCGCGCGACGGCGCAACGAGTATTCCCAAGGAGCGTTGATGTCAGGCAGGCGGCCGGTCATAAAACAATAAGCCAAAACCTCTAACAACATGGATTTATGAAATACATGTTGTGCCGACCCCACCTAGTGTGGGATAAGGGCAGGAAGAAGAAGTGTACATGCACAAACTTACTCCCACGACGCCAAAACTTTGCCAAGTTACGTACCGGCAACTATACGTACTGTTTTCTCTGAGCCAAACATGTCAGTTGACATGGGTTCTAATTTCTACCATTCCATATGGTTCCCGCCAAAGAAAGACCAGCCCCTCTCCACTTGTGGGTGTCGTCAAAAGCGATTACCTAAGGGCCGGCGCAGATTTGGCGAAGCGCAGCGCAGAGTATTTTTCACTGCCAAACTATTATTTGCTCGCGTTGAAATAAGATCGAAAATCAATTAACACAACTACTAGTCCCCGAGACTCCGAGAGCACCGAAGCGACTAGAAACGAAAGGTGAATTACGATATTATTTAAACGCCAACAAAGTCGATAATAGTTTGGCGGTGGAAAATGATCTGCGCTGGTCCTAAGGATAATGTCAAGAGGATGGCCAGCACCGTCTTCCTGTCTACTAATAATATCATACTACGGTCACCATCTCGTCTGCCAAGGGTGGTGACTATGGCAATATCGGTATGACCGTTCAATATAGGTAGAACGAAGCGGTCATGTATTTTCTTTCTTTCTTTTTTAAAAACGTTGCCCCATACTAGGATTTCTCCTGTATCGTAGGTGCGTTTAAAGAACCAAATCTTTACAAGCACAAACGTCCAGACCCAAATATTCCTATGGTCTACAAATAGTTGTTCCGTGCGGGAATCGAACCCACAACCCGTAGCGCAGAAGCCAATCGATCAGCCACTACACCAAACATGTCGACCAATCGGGAAGCTTACGTTTAGCTGGGGACGCAAATATATTTTAGATAAAGAATATTTTTTAAAAGTACGGTCGACACAGAAAAAGAAAATAGTTCAGCTCAGTTTTCATAATTTTTCCAGATTTCAGGGACAACACACAAAGAACTTTAAAACTTTCTTAATTTTCTGGTTTATTTATTTATTCGCCCAATAACATAACCTGAGCTATTGTGACGGTTAGGTACATGTCGTTCAGAAACAAAGTCCTTAATATTGGTTTAAAATATGAACATTTTGATGTCGAAATTTTCGTCCAATCGTTCACGGGAATTTGTGCGTTGCGATGCGCAGGCGCACGTGGGATCCGCGGCGGCGGGACCCCCCGCGCGGATGTCGTCGCGGAAATCTTTATTTAGTGGTATCGCTATCAATCCGCGTTCCCCCTAGCGCTCACACGCACCGCGCCTAACCGCCTACTCTACGGCTCTACCTACCTGATATAATTCGCTATGACATATGGAACGGTTGCGTAATTTTAATAGCATGTAGTCACGTCATTCTGAACTCATTTTTTATCAGAATCTGGAAGAGATATCAATTCAAAGTCAAAGTCAAAGTTTTTTATTTCAAATAGACCAGATTTCAGGCACTTTTAAAACGTCAAAACTAGGTGCACGGTTCCAAAAGGTAGGTTCTATGGAGAAGAGCCGGCAAGAAACTCCATGAAAATTACAATGCAATGGTCATAACTAGAGATCGGATAATCGGATGCATATTTGCCTAAAGTTCAGGCGTTGGTTAATATGGAATGCACTTTTGTATCGAAAAAATCCCGCAATTCCGGGATCGTCAAATTTAGTGTTCTGTAGAATGGAATCATATTTACCTAGAATTGGATGCATATTTATTTATTTATTTACATACCTAAAGTTGTACCTTTTTTTTTAACTACCACAGACATGCACCCCTCACTTTCTTAGACCCTACATACACATATACTTGAATCGGGGGTTAAAAAATAACTTTTAAGTAATTACGAGTATATTATTATGCATTCGATTAGTTATGCAATCCCGTGATACCGGTTTTTTTTTGTTAATAAATTATTTACAGAAGCCGTTTCCATACTTTCGTAGCGAAAAATTAAGTTTAGGTAAATATGCATCCGATTATCCGATCTCTGGTCATAACTAACTGTGCCTAAAATAAGGTTTGAGCTACGCGGTGATTGATGCATGAGTGCCGTCAGTTAGGACAGGTCAACTCTAACCTGCTATGGCACTTTTCTAAAAAGGCCACTCCAGACGTTGCCCTACATTGTTACACTCACATAGTTTTTATACCACAATGTCTGGACTTTAAAAGAGACCTTGATCTCTGAATTTGTTTCGGTTTTTCTTCTCAGAGCTAGTCGGATAGGAAATGCCGGAGCCATCTAATCTTAAAAAAACATTACATTGACTTGTAAAAGTGTCTGTAACAGATTTATTTACAGAAATAAAAATCATTTATTGTTAAACTGATCGTGAGGTCCTGGGTTCAATCCCCAGATCGTGTAAAGTGTTTTTGGGTTATCCGTGTGGAATTCCTCAGTAGTAGCCTGATGTTTGGATTTGTGCCCGGTTGATGGCAATAAGCCCGCCCCCTATTACATGGGACTAGATAACGGTGAAATGAGGGTGTTACTATACACATCTGCCCAACCCCTCGGGGAATACAGGCGTAATGTTATGGCCGTAACGTATTGCTACACCACGCTTGGCAAATTGATATTTGATAGTAGAATTTTGTTATTAGCAAATGGAAGACGTTGCTGCCTATTCCCTCAATAAACTTTACGGGAAACACATATCTGTAGGTATCATAACATAACATCACGCCCGTATTCTCCGAGCGGTTGGCCAGAGGTGTATAGTAACACCCTCATTTCGCCGTTATGTTTAAGTCCCATGTAATAGAGGGCGAGCCGATTGCCATCAACGAAGCACAAATACAAACTCCGGGCTGCTACTTAGGAATTCCACACAGAAAAACCCAATAACACTTTGCCCGACCTGGGGATCGAACCTAGGACACCACTAGACCTACGAGGCAGTACAATGCCAAGGGTTATAACCTATTACTACTCCATGCATGGCAAAATGATAGATGATCGTAGAATAGAATAGAATATACTTTATTGTACACCAAAATTGTAACACGGCTCTTATACAATAACTAACATTAAAGGGTACAATGGCGGTCTTATCGCTAGAATCTTGTTATTAACAAATGGAAGACGTTGCTGCCCATTCCCTCAATAAACTTTACCGGAAACAAATATCTCAATGGCAGCAAAGTAGATACGGACGTCAACATTTTTGAGTAAAAGTTTTTTTTTTACAAAAATATATACTAATATTATAAAGCCGAAGAGTTTGTTTGTTTGTTTGTTTGAACGCGCTAATCTCAGGAACTACTGGTTGGAATTGAAAAATTCTTTGTGTCGGATAGTCTATTTATCGAGAAAGGTTATAAGTAATAGGCTATACAACATCACGCTACGAGCAATAGGAGCGGAGCATAAATGAAAAATGTTGAAAAACACGAAAAATGTCCACCCGTGCGAAGCCGGGACAGGCCGCTATTGAGCTTATATTAATTATATCTACAAGTCTGTATTAAAATTATTTCAAATTTCAAAATAATGAAGAAAATCTGACACGTAAATGAAGACATCTATACTCGATTTTATACAACATCGCCGCAATATTGCCACAATTTTTTACTGAATGTGCTCTCCAGCCAAATTGCGATTTTGTAGATGTCTTCTTTTGCTTTGCTGCCCGATGGCATTGTATATATTGTGTATTATGGCAGGTATTGATACCTATAGATCGATATCTATAGATATCGGTACCTAACAAATATTTGCCCCTCAAATCGAATTCGCGACCCTTAGCGCAAAACGTGAACGTTCCGCCGCTGCCTATATTGACGTACATCTATTTGTCCCTATCTCGTTAAATTTTGTTGGGTTCCGGATATCAAAGGAATGCGCGTAGATTTTATATTGATTGTTCGTTCAACCTTATATTATACCCTTTGAGAATCAAGTGTAAGCAGACGTTGCTAGTTGCTATTAACATATGGCAAAATATTCATGACTAAATGTTCTTCCGCGGCTGTGCCCGCGTCAATAATTTGACTACAGCGCCACCTATCGGATCCCATCATAGCTACGGACCATTGTCTTAACAAAAAAAATATACTGTGTAAATATGACCTCAATCGGTAAAGTCATTCTCAAGTTATGGCGTGACCAAGAGAAATAGGGATTCATTTTTATATACATAAAATAGATTTATTATTGATACGAAAAAAGACGTTCTAAAATCTATTTTGCGTACTCCAAATATCTTTTTTTTTGTTTTTTACTTAGGTATGTTAATGAAAGAGGTATATATTAAGGAAATTTCGTAAAAAAAAATATTATATAACTCTCTATTTATCCAACGCTAGAATTAGACAATTAAATCACTATCTTTTAAAAACCAAGCATCAGTGATAGCCTACTGGTGTGACCGTGGGACTGCCAAAGGTTTCGAGTTCGGACCCAAGGCACGCACGTCTGACTTTTCGGATTCATGTGCGTATTGTATAATTATCACTTGCTTAAATAGGGTGAAGGAAAACATCGTGAGGAAACCGGCATGCCTGAGAGATATTTCTCGACGGCATGTGAAGCCAGGACAGAGGCCCATGGGCGGCATAAACTCTCGGCATAAACACCAGGTTAGACACTAACCACACGAAAATAAGAAGAAAAAATAAAATCCACATAACATAAATATCGACGATCGGCAGTGAAAACGTCGTAACACCGATTTTTTTCAAAAGCGTTTATTTGTTCTTTATATTGATAAACTCGTCATACACGTATTAGTTCAACAAACTTGCAATTAAATACTTCTAAGCCATCTATAACGTACGATGACAAACTTGTATAAACTTTTGATCGGCCATTTTTTTTCAGGAGACAGTTTTTTTTATCTCTTGTGGAAATTTGTATTTTATACATACGTGGTTTTCACTGCCGACCGTCGATATACAAAATAAGAATATTTTTATGAAAATATACCTAAACTACATAAAACTGAATGCAGCCCTGTACATCTCAGCAAAGTAAAGTATTATCCACACTTGTGCCGGTTCGCGTGTCGTCTCAACAAAAAGCTGATGTCGACCTGTATTTTGAGCGGGGATTTGGAGCTAATAACTCCGTCGTATATAGCCGTAACTGCTATATACGAGGGGTTGGCGAAATTCATATCGTCAGTGGAAAGGTAAAAAGACTAAAGCGCCAATATACCTACTTTCCAGTAGAGAGATTCAATTTATTAGTAGTAAGTAGATAATTAATATTATTTATTTAATATGTATACTCTAAGAAAAATAACTATGTTTATTTTCTTACAAAAATACTTTGAATCTCTCTACTGTAAAGTAGGTATATTGGCGCTTTAGACTTTTTACCTTTCCACTGACGATAAATGTACCTCAATCAAAGGTACTAAGTAACATTGTAATTAACATAACATCACGCCTGTATTCCCCGAAGGGTAGGGCAGAGGTGTATAGTAACACCCTAATTTCGCCGTTATGTTTAAGGCCCATGTAATAGGGGGCGAGCCTATTGCCATCAACCGGACACAAATCCAAACTCCGGGCTGCTACTGAGGAATTCCACACAGAAAAACCTAATAACACTTTGCCCGACCTGGGGATCGAACCCAGGACCTTAAGATCATCAGTCGTGCTTGCCACCACTAGACCAACGAGACAATTAATTAAATATTTCTTTAAAAATATATAGAGGGGCTCGTGGCTAATTACGAACCACGTGGATCATACGAATTGCAAGGTTAAGCGGTTCTTGCCGCGGTCAATCTGTGGATGGGTGACCATTTCATTACACACCGAGACTCCTCCGTGCCTCGAAAATCACGTTAAACCGTCGGTCCCGGGTGTCATACGAATACCTATGACAATCGATACTGGTAGTCAGAAGCCAGAAAGTCTGACAACCGGTCTAACCTTAGGATATCAGCATTGCCCGGTAACTGGGTTGTGGAAATCTGATGGCAGTCGCTCCGTGTAAATTACTGGTATTCAGCCGCATCTGGTTAAACTGGAAGGTGACCCCAATATAGTTGGGAAAAGGCTAGGCAGAAGATTTCGATGGCAGCAAAGTAAAAGAAGACATCTACAAAATCGCAACTTTACAGGAGAGCACATTTAGTAAAAAATAGTCGCCATTTAGCTGCAATGTTTTTTAAAAATCGAGTGTAGATGTCTTCATTTACATGCGAGATTTTCTTCGTTATTTTGAAATTTGAAATAATTTTAATACAGACTTGTAGATAGGGTTGATTTATAGGCTCATTTTTGTAATAAAAGCATTTTCGCAAAAATATAGATGTCCGTATCTACTTTGCTGCCATCGATTTATACAAGGTTAGTTGGAAAGGGGGTACTAAACCGCGGGCCACTTAAAGTATCACTGATGTCTAATATAAAGCAAGTGTTAAAATTTAAAAATTTGGTAATTTTTATTTGCATGCAAAAAGATTTTAATTTTAGTTTTTTCAAAAAAAAATCCTACTTTTGTTATGAATTCAGAAAGTTAATTTTCTAATCCGGGACCCCAAATATGACCTAAATTGTAAAAACTGCTGATCATAGCTATGGACAGATAGATTTTAGCATATTTTTTACGAAATCTTTGAAAAGCTTTTTCACTTAAACTATCGAGTTTTGGGGAAAGTTGTAGAACAAAAGTTATCCATTATTGTAGGTACTTTAACACCCTTTCGGCTTAGTACCCCCTTTCCGACTAACCTTGTATAAAAATACATGTCGGTCGAGGTCAAGAAGCTATTTCTGATATTGAGTTAAACCTACGCTCATCAGGACCCGCGTGTTGCCGGATATTATGCTTATAAGTAGTTTGCACAATCCAGAGTTTCAGTAAGTCATTGAACGGTAAACCGGTACACTCTAAACATTTGTCGGTCAAGGACAAACATTCAATTCAATTGAAAACTTGATTCATATCTATGTACAGTACAAATTTTGCATGTCGCAAAAAAATAATCAAAATGTTATAGGACAGTTGTATTTCCGGTTCAAAATTCGCTTACATTAGCGATACGTTTAAGGATGATTTCCACCAAACGGCTCGCATCGGTTCGGAACGGATTTTACAATCTTTAAACGATATTAAAACGTGTACACAGTATTTAAAATCTATATTACCAAGCCGCGCACAGCAGTTTGACCGCGGGCGTCTTCCGCGACACGCGATCGTAGCCGAAAGTATGCGGCGACGCGCGTACGGCTCCGTTCGCCTGTCGTCATATCCGATCGGATCCTTTCGGCTGTCAACACGGTAGGAATTAAACTATTTGACTAGACGCAGAAACGGATACGTTCGCAAGTGACGGTACGGAGCCGATCGTATACGTCGACATCCTGCCGGACGCGATCGGCTGTCGGCGCATCCATTCGTATCTTTTCCGATCCGATGCGAGCAGTTTGGTGGAAATCATCCCTTACGATACAATACGTCAAACGTTTGTACTAGGCCTACTGATGGCAACAACTTTACTACAACTAACTGACTGGATAATCTTTTTATCACGGCTATTCCCGTATAGCTTGTGCAATACACGAGATGATGAAGACGAGATACCTAGCAACAATTAATAAAAGCACATCAGAAGTCTGTCTCCCAACCGAGATCGATCAAAAAACTTTATTCCACATTACTGTATAAGGCTGCCTCGTTAGTCTAATGGTGGCAATCGCGATTGCTGATCGTGAGGTCCGGAGTTAGATGCCAGGTTAGGCAAAGTGATATTGGGTTTTTCTATTAGGAATTTCTCAGTAGCATCTTAGTCTGGATTTGTGCCCGGTTAATGGCAATAGACTCGCCCCCTATTACATGTGACTTAAACATAACTGGCGAAACGATGGATTACCTACAAAAAACATCTCTACCGAACTCTTCGGGGAATATAAGGCGTGATATCATGTATGTTAAGTATTATTAACTTTTAAATGAGATTTATTCGGAAAGCGGACCCTAGCAACGAGCCGGGACATCGTTAACAAGGAGACTACTTTATTTACACACACACACATAAATTTACGTAACACACACACCCAACAAAGAATCTCAGGTGGTTTGAAGGACACTTGTTGATTCCGCCCGCCCCGCCGCCCGCCCTACAGAGGCTGCGTGGGAAATACCCTCTCACGGCCACTACGACGTACGGAGTACCTTATTAAGGCTCTTTGTTGCGTGTACTACGAGATTTTAGGTGTTATTATTAAGTAGCCGTATAGCTCCTAGTGAAACTGTTCGTCTGGGGAAAGTCGTAGAAGTTGAAACTCGTTAATTTGAATCTCTCAATAATTTGAATTTTATTCCCGATCCCTTGAAAAATCTATACTAATATTATAAAGCTGAAGAGTTTGTTTGTTTGAACGCGCTAATCTCAGGAACTAATGCTTGGAATTGAAAAATATTTTTTGTGTTGGATAGTCCATTTATCGAGGAAGGTTATAGGCTATATAACATCACGCTACAACCAATAGGAGCGGAGCATAAATGAAAAATGGTGCAAAAACGGGGAAAAGGTCCACCCGTGCGAAGCCGGGACGGGCCGCTAGTCAGTAATTAATAATTCTATGTGAATAATTGTACGAATGTTTTAAATAATAAATCTCGAATCTTGAACAAACTCTTGTTATTTTGAACTCTTAGTAATTTGTAATTGTTCCCTGGTCCCTTTAGTTTCAACCTATCGAGAGTCGACAGTACCACCATACTTATTTCTGGCGAAAAGTAGCTTGCTGTGTTTCCGTTCGAAGGGTACGGGTGCCATGGACATAAACACGGCTACTAGTACTACTTAATCTTTTTTGTGGCTAGTGGCTACTTAACAACCGCGCGGATCATATGACTTGCAAGATTAAACTGAGCTTGCCACGGTCAGTCAGTCCGTGGAACGGTTACCATTCGTTACACATCGAGACCCCTCCGTGCCTCTGAGAGCACGGTAAACTGTCGGTCCCGGGTGTCATAAGAATACACATGACAGTCGTTACGGGTAATCAGAAACTCGAAAGTCTGACAACCGGTCTAACCATAGGATATCGGCATTGCGCAGTAACTGGGTTGCGGAGGTCTGATGGCAGTCGCTCCGTGTAAAAATACTGGTATTCAGCCAGTTCTGGTTGGACTGGAAGCTGACCCCAATACAGTTGGGAAAAGGCTAGGCAGAACAGGAACTACTTTATCTCTTTATCTACGTAGGTAGTAGGTACTCAGTTAATAACCTTATAAATCTACAACTGCAGTCAACTTGCAAACCGGAAATAAAAGCTTTCGTCCGTCATCATCAAAGCGTGTAAGCGTCAAGCGGTAATCGTAACGAAGTATGGCGAATGCAATTTGCGTCAACTAGTATTTCCGCTCACTGTCAAGGCGAAGCTAGCGATAGCAACATATGGACATACCCTAACATAGCTGTGCAATAAACAGGTATTGTAATCGCTAGGAGAGTTTTTTCAAGCGAGAGATTCTGATTATATTTATTCTAACTTTAAAAGCCTCGTTGGTCTAGTGGAGGCAAGCGCGACTGCTGATCGTGAGGTCCTAGGTTCGATCCCCAGGTTGGGCAAAGTGTTATTGGGTTTTTCCGTGTGGACTTCCTCAGTAGCAGCCCGGAGTTTGGATTTGTGCCCGGTTGATGGCAGCCTCGCCCCCTATTACATAGGACTTAAACATAACGGCTAAATCAGGGTGTTACTATACAGATACACCTCTGCGCAACCCTTCGAGGAATACAGGCGTGATGTTATGTTATGACTATTAAAAGTTAAGGTTTTTCTTCGTCTCTCCTCCATCTATACTAATATTATAAAGAGGAAAGATTTGTATTTTTATATTTTTGTATGTAGGTAACGAATAAACTTAAAAACTACTAGATCGACTTCAAAAATTATTTTACCATCAGCTACATTATCACTGAGTAACATAGGCTACGGGCAGAGCCGTGAGGACACAGCTAGTACTAAATATAAACCTTCTTCTTCTTCCTGCCCTTATCCCACACTAGGTGGGGTCGGCACAACATGTATTTCATAAATCCATGTTGTTAGAGGTTTTGGCTTATTGTTTTATGACCGGCCGCCTGCCTGACATCAACCCTCCTTGGAAATACTCGTTACGCCCGTCGCGCGGTTGACCCAATATGCTTGCTGATATTATGCACTGGGTCCCAAAATGGATATGATTTTTCTTCGTCTCTTCTCCATACTAAATATAAACCTCTGTAAATACATTTATATTTTAAACAACCATTTATGAACTTATCAATTTTATTAATTTGAACAGAAGATGAACCGTATCACCGTGAGTTGAGAGGGTCCCAAGATTTCCAAATTGAATGCTCGTCACTTTCTTTTTCATTGATATTACTGTTACTACCTAAGTAATCTTTACATACGAGTAGTAGGTATAAAACAAAGTCGCTCCCGCTGTCTGTACGCTTAGATCTTTTAAACTACGCAACGGATTTTAATGCAGTTTTCAGCAGTAGATAGAATGATTCAAGAGGAAGGTTTATATGCCCCACATTAGTATAAACATTGCACCTGTGCGAAGCCGGGGCGAGTCGCTAGTTATTTTATGAATTGAAGCCGATTCGGCTAAAGCAAGCTGGAACTAAATCTAGCGAGGTCTAGCGACTGTGTACTCATCCCCTGAGAACCGAAAGATAGACAATAAAGTAGTATTTGGCGAGGTATTGCTTTGCTGAAAGCCGGCCTAAACCTTTTCAAACGAAAAGTGCGGTCTATTGTATAAAATTAAACCTTTTAGTAACTGCCAACGGTTGTCTGTTTATCACACAAAGGACATGAAGTAAAGTAATATAATTTATAGAAAAGGGTTTCCTTCAAATCCTTTGTCTAAACTGTTCCGCATGAAACTAACAGCCACCAAAATTGGAAAGACCCTCGCAATCCTGCAAATGCCTGCGATTGTCTGTTGACCCACAAGGGACCTTAGGATCAATTGGCAGTAAGTATAATAATAATACAGTTTGTAAAGAGGTGTAGGTTTATTCAAAATGTACCTAGAGGTAGCTAAGGTTCTAAGGTGATCCCACAGCAGTGATAGCCTAGTGGTGTTACCGTCAGACTGCCAAGTCATAGGTCTCGAGTTCGAACCCAAGGCCCGCACCTCTGACTTTTCGGATTCATGTGCGTATTGTATAATTATCACTTGCTTAAAAACGGTGGAAAACATCGTAAGAAAACCTGGGAGATATTTTCGACGGCATGTGAAGTCAAGTCAGAGGCCCATGGGCGGCATAAACTCTGACACCAGGTTAGTCACTAACCACACGAAAAGAAGAAGACTATGAACCAACTTTGACCGTTTGCAATTGTCTGTTTATTCCACAAGGGCTTCCAGAGAAATATGAAAATAGTTTTATAGTTTAGAAAAAGAGATGCGTTTTTGTTCAAATCATTTAAACAAATATTTCCGTGCGATATGACGGCATATTAAAATGTATACTTACATAAACATAACATCACGCCTGTATTTCCCGAAGGGTTGGGCAGAGGTGTATAGTAACACCCTCATTTCGCCGTTATGTTTAAATCCCATGTAACAGGAGGCCAGCCTATTGCCATCAACCGGGCACAAATCCAAACTGAAGGCTGCTACTGAGGAATTCCACACGGAAAAACCCAATAACACTTTGCCCGACCTGGGGATCGAACCCAGGACCTCACGATCAGCAGTTGCGCTTGCCACCACTAGACCAACGAGGCAGTTGTATACCTATTAATTCAAAGGACCAGACCACCAGTGAAGGGATCATATAAGGAAATAATACAAGTAACTACTCGATACAAACTATAATCTCAGACGCAGGAGAGAGGAAAAGAGAAAGTATCTCATTGTCCTCTGTCGAAACTTTTCCGCGCGAAATAGGCGGACATGGAATATTTAACCATACTCACGGTCCCTCGCAATCTAACTGCCTGGCGATTGATAAAAATAGACCGGGGGGATTGAATATGTCATTCTATCCGGCAGTAAAACCACTTGTTTTATTTATTGTTACACGTAGTTCAAGTGGCCAATTCCGAGGAAGCACTGAGCTCTTCCTGCGAAAATATTTGTAACTAACGGGGACTTTCTGGTCTGGATACTAAAGTCGCCAGAAGGAATTGAATAAGTAATAGAGTTGGGAATAGCAAACATTATTGATCCAAACTGTATCAATAGGATCAGAAAAGGATTTTAAAAAATAAACAATGTTGAATCATATCATTGATCCCGACGACAGCAGTGATGCGTATGTACCTACATTTGCTGCAATACCAAAAGATCATGAATCGTGTAACGAAGTATCAAATTTTGATCACAACAGTATTTTCGTGTTCATATTTAACTGATCAAAGTTAAATAATATCTACGGGATATACAAGGTTAGTCGGAAAGGAGGTACTAAGCCGTGGCCCACTTAAAGTATCACTGATGACTATTTGAAAGCAAGTGTTAAAATTTCAAAATTCGATAATTTTTAATCGCATGCAAAAAGAATTATATTTTATTTAAAAAAAAAAAAACATTTCTGCTTTAGTTATGAATTCAGAAAATTAAGTTTCTAATCCGTGACCCTAAATATGACCTAAATTGTAAACACAGCTGATCATAGCTATGTACAGATAGATTTTAGCATATTTTTTACGAAATCTTTGAAAAACTATTTCTCTTAAACTATCGAGTTTTGGGGAAAGTTGTAGAACAAAAGTTATCCCTTATTATGGGTACTTTAACACCCTTCCGACTAACCTTGTATAATGATATTTCAGCTGCTTTTTATCTGTACTGGAATAATGCAGTTTATTAAAGAGTCTGCGAGTACCAATTATGGTCTTGCTGAAGGTGATGTAGGTACTAACAAACTTAGCTTAGCTCAGGACAAATGTACCGTTACATAGTGCGATCGTTACAAACCTCATTAAAATTACATTAATATACAAAGAACACTAAATATTTAAAAAAAGAAACAGAGAAGAAAGAGAACTTTATTGAAGTTAAAACACACTTTTATCAGGAGTTCCCAAGGTAACATACTTGGGCCAAGCGGGTTCTTGTGACGCTCTTAAAAAAACATTTACCTGAAGTGGTGAATTGGTGAACGTATATTTCTGATTCATATACGTCACCAACCATATATGTATATATTAACAGTATTTTTATTTGATTTATCAGTCAATTATTTACGGTGTAAAAAATACAGGTGAAACGACATTCTATAATAAGTGCATTCGTTTAACAATACCTACACTTTGATTTAATAACAGTATGATATGAACTTGATATATAAAAACATTATATTATATATTACGCCATTAAAGTAACAAATACTGTAAAGTAAACACAGGAAATGGAATGTGAGGGAAACAATGGCAGACAATCTCGACAGTTGTCAATTTTCCCGCGCAACTGAAACAGGATAAATGACATTGCTTTTAGGCAAGTACCCATAATAAAATATTTGTATTATATTCCTGTTCATAATAGAAAAAACCTAATATGGCGTTTAAAAATAAATAATTCGCAGCGATAATTTATTACGCAGGAAAATCAGTGCGAATGCCGATCCAGGCTATTCTTTCCTGGCGTCGAGATTTGCTAACTAATCTACCGTTTACTACTCCTATTTACAAAGCAAACAATATAAGCAAACACCCATTTAAACCAACTTAATTTAACTAGTCAACACGAATATTACGAAAATTTTCATTTTCATTTCATATTTTGGCGTCCAATTTTGTTTCAAAGAAAAATGTTCTACAAAAAAATACTACGTGTTATAAATAAAATTCCAGTACTCACCGTACACAATAAAAACAGCTGAATACAGTACAGTTATCACAAATCACTAGTCGGTTTTAATAGATCACTGCATCACTATCGTGTTCGAGCGGTCGGCGGAGCGAGCGACACATGCGTCGCGGTCGGCTGACGGGACCTCACTGGCAAACCACTCTGTCTGGATATCCTCCAGTCCAGGGATTGGAGTGGGGGGACGTGACGATTGATCTGTACTTCCATGTCCTGAATGAAAGCCGCCCGCCCTATCGCCCCCAGTCTCGTTCGTCCTACGGTTGGCGTAACGTATCAACGTGTAATTGCCGCGCTGCGAAGTATGACAACAAAGAATAATTTCGAGATTGTTTAAGATTTATTTCAAAGATCTTTGTTTAGATATTCGTTAAGATTTACGTGATGAAGGAAGAAAGTCATGTGAATATACAGGGTATAAACGAATTCGTGTAGGTAATTCCTTAAATCCATAATTATGATTTACTAGCGGCCCGTTCCGGCTTCGCACGGGTGGACATTTTTCAGGTTTTTGCAACATTTTTCATTTATGCTCCGCTCCTATTGGCCGTAGCGTGATGTTATATAGCCTATAACCTTCCTCGATAAATGGACTATCCAACACAAAAATATTTTTTCAATTCCAACCAGTGGTTCCTGAGATTAGCGCGTTCTAACAAACAAACTCTTTAGCTTTATAATATTAGTATAGATTACTGGTATAGATTAATGATCTACGGGATTATGCTAGATTAAAAATTATATTTATTTTTCTTATTTGTCTTGCTATAATGGCAAGTGGTCGCATCTCAACCACATGATAAGGTTTAAATAAAAAAAGATATAATTTTGCAAAAAAAACTCAAATGAGATTTCGAATTCGATGCTACGCATAAATGAATGCACGACGCGCTAAACTGACTCATATTAAGATTTTTTTTTTTTCTTTTGTTGAAACTGACAAAATCCCATGCAGGGTCAATCTATATCACCATTATACCACGAGGTTTGAAGTAATTACACGAAATCATTAACAGCCTGTATTTGACGTGACTGAAACGTATTTCTACCTACGTTCAATCGGTGTAGATACCATACTGTACCTATTATAAACGGTGTAAATAGACCCTTAACGAAGCCGAAAGGCACTAATTCTCCACGTCATTGCGATCTTTTTTTTTTGTTTTGGACTATGCCTGGGAACCTTCTAGTTACAGAGATATTGGAGGTCAAAGTTCCAAATTTTTCACTTTTTTTTTTCAAATACTAGTTTGAAGGTTGCAAATGTACTTGAAATACCTCCATTACCCGTTTACTACTCATTGCATCTATCAGCACAGTGTTTTGAGTGCGTTACATTGAACTTTACAGTAAAACGAAATTTTTCACCCAAAAAAAAAGTGGTTTCCAGCGACAATTTTTGCGTAGGGTTACTTAGTTTGATGTACTGAATGCATGGTTGACGACTTCGTGAAGGGTCTTTTTACACCTTGTATGTATCGATCGATCCGAGTGTCTTATTCCCGATTCCCTCAAAATGATTGAAGTATCACAAAGAAGAACAAAGAACAAAGTTTTTAATCATCCAAAAAAACTCCTGTTTTATTCAACCCTATTAACATTTATCGTTTATTATACGGATTTATTGAACAAACCTCATTATTATGAAGTCTCTCACGAACTCAATTTAATCTCCATTTTACGAACTCCGTAGCTTTTGTAACTTTCCTGTTTTTGTTTACAACTGAAAGTAACATTTACATACAATTAATTTAAATATAACTTTCACAATGTTTACAGTTCTTATAAAGCGTTTTTTGTTTGACTTATATTACGTTTTCAACATAAAGATGTGGGCACAATAAAACTGCAATATTTTTCCATTTGCTAGATTTAATTGTATGAAAATTAAAGGATAAATTAACTAATTTGATAACATATTGTGGGTAAATACCAATAAAAGGATGGACTACCTTGTCTGTATAAAATTTAGCTTTATATGTCAAATCAGTATAACCCCTCGTTTACACCTAAAAACAAGTTGTAAACATAATTTGTGTAAAGGTCTTTTTAAAAGAAATTACTTAGTCTTAACACTTAATGATCATGTGCAAAATATTTTAAACTAGTGTTTTAAAGATCTACATACTTGTTTGCTATTTAAACTATGCATATATACTGATCGTTTCTGTATACTTAAATCGATTTTGAAAAAAATCGAGATTGTACACTTTTCGTGCGAAGAGGCGATATGTAATAATATTTTCGAAAAAAATCTGATACTTGTAGAATACATGTTTTATACCTATACTCTGACCATTAATTCGATGCAGTAACTTGACAGTTCAAAGCAAAATAATGATACCATACTAAAACAAATAGTGTTGGGGTAGTGAGCGATTTTACGAAAAGAACGAATACGAAAAATAGTTCAATTTAAACAAATCTACAAATTCGTTTGCAATATAAGAATAAAAAGGAGGAGGAACATAAATACTCTCTGTATTTATGTTAATAATAATAATAAAGTGAAATAATTAACGAGTATTTATATATGTGTTGGTATAAGATGATTTAATCCAAAGCCGAATTCCCAAACTTATTGTGCTTGGTGATGTTTACGTAATATATTAGTGTTTATTGTTAAGGTTTTTTTTTACGTAAGCTTTAAACACTTGAAATAAATAAATAAAATTAACTTATTAATTTCTATTCTAGACTAAAGCGCCAATATACATATGATATATATATATATATATATATATATATGATATATCGTGTTTTGATCCTCAAATTATAAAATTCAATAAAATGTATGCATATAAGTACATTATTAAGTTCATTCGACTTCATTCATTCTTTTTTTCACCTCACTACCTTTTTTTTGGAAAAACTGGTATCCCTCTAACTGTCAAGTTACTGCATCGAATTAATGGTCAGAGTATAGGTGTAAACGAGGGGTTACAATAATTATTATCAACAAACTTTTTTTTGTTTCCTATGAAATGCCCCTCTGCTGACCAAAGGTCTCCCCTTTTGCCTTCCAAACCTCTTTATTTTGTGCCGTTTCTAACCATGCCAGCCCCGCAAACACGTCTAGATCGTCACGCCACATTGATAATTGGCTTTAAACCAATAATATTTTAAACCATTAATAATTATTTTATTAGGTACGACAAGATAGCTTAAAGCACGGCAAAGGGTTTTTAAACTGAAATCATTGTAATAATACCTACCACTCAAACGCAACCTTAAAAAAGTAGATACATATACGCATTAATAAAGGTATACAAAGTACGTAATTGTATGTTTTAGTTAATTTTTAGATAAAATTGACAACAAAAAATAATAATTTCATATACGAAGCTTAACGATAATGGCGAACATAAAGTTATTACGCCTACGACATGCTACGAATTCTCAGTGACGTAGACAGGCTAAGTTTGTGTGACGTAGGCGGATGCTACGAACACGCTACGCTCAATAATTATAGGAATTTAAGAAAAGCCCAATATCGTAAGTTAAGACTGTTATTACGAAAATAATAAAAAAAATCGCATAGATTTTAAGTTTGGTTTATTTTTGTTAGGTAGGTACATTTTTTGTTTTGTATTGTGAAAATAAATAATAGCTAAAATAAATAATATTCTTTTTTTTTAAGAAATAAACATATTTGTATGGGCACTTATTCTTTTTGTTTGCGTGTTATATGGTTTTTGACTAGGAAGATTATAATTCGATGCCCTTATTGGCAACCTGGAATAAGTACTCTCGAAAATAAAATCGGATATAGAAGAAAGTATACAATATGTAACATAATTAATGCACATCCTGAAAGTAGTTTGTTCAGAATCGTTTACTCAATCGACTTCAGCCATATTTATTGTGTTTTTTTTTATAAATGTGTTTATTTACTAATTAGTCTTTTAATTGGCACAATGAAAATTGAGCCTTATGTAAAGGATATAAGACTGAATTTTAAATGAAGTTAACAATGAAAAAGTAATACTATTTTCTTGAATAAACAATATTTAAACACATAAAAATAAAATTTCAGTGTATGTATTATGATTATTACATAATATTCTAATTGGGGTGTTTGAGGGTGTGCGTTAATTATGTTACATGTTGCATTTTTAAACGATTTAAACTGGATATTAATAGTTACTAGTATCGCTTGTGGTCGAAAGTCAACCATATTTTACCTGCCTTAACGGCAACATATACGCATGTTTTTTCTTATGCAAATGTCTGGCACAGTACCTTTCAAACGATATGTTTCATTCCCCTTCCTTTTTTAATAAATACCTATTATAAAAAGTGCGACAATTTACGATGTTCACGTATTATAAAATCTTTTATAAATAAAACATAATAACCATAACTAGCCCAATACTGTCCCACTGCTGAGCACGGGCCTCTTCGGAGAATCAGAAGGGTTTATGCCTTAGTCCACCACGCGGCCTGGTGCGGGTTGGCAGACTACACACATCATTGAGAACTTTATGGAGCCCTCTCAGGTGTGCCGGTTTTCTCACGACGTTTTTCCTTCACCGTTAATGCAAGTGATAATCAAATTCTTATCCGCACTTGAATTCCAAAAGTTAGAGGTACGGACCGGGATCGAACTTACCCGAACTCATCGAAACAGCTCCTTTTTTTTCTTTTTGTCGTGTAGAAATATGCACACGCATACTGCACTACCACGGGGAGATAGTGCAGTTATGTGGGACTCAAACCCACTAAAACTCCACGGTGTTTCCTCTGCCACATATGGCGGGAACATGGGCACGCGTAAGCACTCATCCGCGAACCCGCCGCGGCTGTCCGTCACCGGACCCTCCTCTGGGGAGTACCCCCATCACCGGCGCATCAGAACACATGGCACGCCGTGACCACCCATCGAAACCCCTCCTGCTTGGAAGGCAAGCGTTCAACCACTAGGCTATCACTGCTTTTATAAGTACCTTATAAATATATATATTATGATATTTCAATCTGTTGGAGAAAGCTTCGTGTTGCATTAATCCCTCTTTAATCTCCCCCCCCCCCCCTAGGAGGGGTAACAATCGTGAACAAATCGATACCTCCCACGCAAAAAGTCGTAACACGTTTTTTTGGTAAAATGAGATTTTAGTACTACAGTTCATTATTATAGAAATACATCCTTGAAAACAATATTTTCATATTTACATTAAATACCAAGATTCTTACCCGCTAATAGTCTTATCATGTTTAAATTCCCGCGCATATGGTCGTGCCAACAGTTGCGACGATTTACGTTGAACTATTGGACCGCGCACCGGCTAATCACGGCACAGTACCGACGTCGTAAGATGTAAACAGTACAAAATATTATTTTGGAGTTTAAATCTAAAAAAAACAAGAAACTGTGTGTGTTTTGTACTTTACTGTTTTGTTTTTATTAGATACTAGTACTATGAGTAATGTACGGTCATCAAAGATTTAAAATTAGCTTTAAATAACCAAAATGATTCGAACGTGAAAATAACGGCTAATGAATGTTGACTAAATGGTAAGTTTATTTCTTACTTTAATTTACTATCATGATTTACATGTTTATCCTAATCGTGTTCGTATTTTTTTTTAAAGTATATAATGATTTTCATCACTATTTTCGTAAGTTAATAATTTGAAATACGTCCGACGCAAAACGTCGAAACATGAAAGTTGCGATTTTATGCGCGGTCGATATTATCGTATTTAAAAAATATGTACGCAGCATAAAGTCTTATGTCTGACATACGATCTTATTCGTGCTGTATTCGTTGTGCTTTTTAATAGTACAAGGTAGTAACAAATAGATACGACTTTGCGATAACAAGAATAAGGTCGTAAGTTTTTATTTTTGCCTATTTTTACGAAAATATGAGTTTTTAATTCAATCAAAAGGCCTCATTATCCCTTTTAACCTTCAATCATTGCTATATTCTAAAATTAATCCCACACTATCATTTGCGGCTGATCAAGACAAAGATGAAGTTAAGAATCTCTCTCCTGAAAAATCACAAATTTGGACATACGACCTAATGCGCGGGAGGTGTCGAAATCTGTCATTTACCAAACATACACCTACCTAACATTATGCACACAGGGTTCTGAGAGAGATTTAATCGGCTTTCATATTACCCCCTTAATATGTTGTGGCACATGGTCGAAGAAGGTTGTTTCTGTGATGGCCGCGGACGCCTGCGCACGAGACACCCGAGTCCTCAGAAAAAGTTGAAAGGTCTGTGGGGATGGAGTCGTGTAGGTGTCCGATACAACCAACTTCCTCCTGGATATCCATGACGAATTGCTACATGACCAGAGCCGTCTTAGGCTATGCAGGGGCCCTTGGGCACAGAGAATTTGGGCCCCTTTTGGAAAGCCAAAAAGAACGTGAATAACATCAGAATGTGTTCAGTGACATAATTGGTTATTACATTGACACTAACTTGTAGTTCAAGTTGTTTTAATATGTTAGTGAAAAGTTACAAAGTCTGAAGTTAGCAGCAATTTGTCTCAAATTAAAGAAAACTTCTGCTGCGCAACGTTTTGCTGTGCAACCCTAGTTATCTGGGTGCTTTGTTAATGATGCGTTGAACTAAGAAACCGATGTGTTTTTAAAATTGATTTAATGAAAAATACATGGTTGCACTGGGTTTCGGCATTTCGAGGCCCCCTTCAGACCGGGGGTCCTGGGCTCGTGCCCCACGTGCCCTTATGGTAAAGACGGAACTGTACATGACATAGCCCCGTGAAAAAAAAAGTTGGTTAGATTCGCTATTAAACAGGTGCTTCTGTCTGTTTTTATTTTATGCTAATGAGTGATGACCAAGCAGACGACCAACCTGATAACTTACTGTCTGCCGCCTATGGACAATACCAGTGGCATTGCCGGTGTGTTGCCCACCCTTCTCAGAAGAGAGTCCTCCTTCAACCTTATTTCAGTGTTCTAGTTGAAGACGAATGTTTTATAAAAAAAATGTAACAATTTAGTTTAGTAGGTATTTTGATTCCACAATCATCTGGATATTATATAACAACCTCGCTCCAAATGGCTGTTTATCTACCACTGTCGCCACTCTATTAAAAATAATTAGCGCTAATTAGTCGACCTTAACCGCCATGATTAGCACATCCGTGCTTATTTTAATTATATTCAATGTCGGATCTAATTCATAAAACTATTCGTTCGTTTCCTGAAATGCTGAATTTTTGGCGACCATTAATTAGCTTGCTTCTGGTCACACACGAAACACGTTCATTGTATCCGGTTAACGATTTTCCAACAATGTTATGGTCGGCTTTCAGTTTAAACAGATGTAGCTGACCATGAGTGCCACGCATGACCCAATTACTCCTTTTCTCGTGTCGACATTAGCTATTTGCGAATAGCTATGCAATGCACTAAGTGTAAACAGGTAAACAAGTCGTTGCTTCAAAAACTTGTACATTTAACGTCCTATTTTTTAACAATGAATGCGAAAAGACCGGTATTTCGATCATTTTTCAATTTTAAGAAATATTATTGTCAAAAGTAGCGTTCCTTGCCCCGCCATAGGCACTGGTACACTTTTAGCATCACTAAAAATAGCTCGTAATCTATTTAAAGGGACGAGCTTATCTCACTCATGCTAAAATACAGTAATAATTATTATAATTGACATTTGACAGATTTGACACAACAAAAAAAAATAGAAACGAAATTGCACCTGTGACCGAAGTGATTGTTTTGTTTTTGTATTAAATAAATCGTGCAAAAATGAACACAAGAAAGCTTTGGGGCGAAATGGAAGACGAAAGAACTGATGAGACATTACTGCAGAACGTGAATTTCAACCCCATCATAGAGTTGGGTATGCAAAATATTCCCGAAATATCTATCACAATAAAATCTTCGCCCATCGAACTCCCGAAGCCGAATCTAATTACTCACACGATACAACTTCATGCTCATGCAAGACAACTATCAGCTATTTTGGAACAAGCTGAAAATGCTATCTTCGAAGGTGCTCGATTGGGCCCTGTAAGTTTACCAGCGGAACCGCCAGAACCAAATTTAAAACTAGAACACGAAACAAACCCACCGATCAATTTCCTCGAAAAGGAGTATTGTGAGTTTTCACTAGGCACAGGTCCGGTTATTCTGCCTTTTACACCCGAAAGTCACAAAAGGGCATTGCGCCAATGCGCGGCCATAGCTCTTGGCCATGTTGGAATTTCAACAACAACAAATGTTGCTTTAACCGCCATAGCGGATACTTTAGATGTATATCTGACAAATATGTGCAAATTACTCAGGACAGTGGTTGATAAGGAAGCAAGTGGCTTAAAATCTGGATTCCCAGATGCTATTTCAAAAGTATTCTCAGACCTCAATGTGGGTAATCTACATGATTTTTATGTAAATCGAGTTCTAAGATACCATGCAATAACCAAAAAGAAATGTGAGAACTTAAGATCTCAGTGTGAAGCATTAGCTATAAGGGATATAGCACCGCAATTGAAATTAGAAGAAGTGCCAGAACTACACTTTCCTGCAGCCCTTGATGGTGCGTTCACACCATCTTTGGAACCAGGCTTCCAGATGCTCCACAGCTTAGAGCAAGAGCAACTGCAAGGCTTAGAACTCCTAGATGCTGTTACCACAGATGACATCAAAATGGAACCTATGGAGTTTTCACAACCAGAGACAACTGCTAAACTACCCACATTATCTCCTAGTGCTAAGAAAAAGAGAAAATAAATGTAATACTCATTTAACTTCTATTTTATTTTTAACCTTTGCATATTTTATATAATACCATGTATTTTTAAAACAAGTTCCTATAGTAAATTGCTTATAATCAAAATGTGTGAAATGTCTGGTGGTCACAAGTGCCAACACTGAGCGTAGTATCTGTCCCCAGCTTGAACAGTGAGATATCTGTAGGGCGGAGTTAGGGTCAACTCATACTAGAGCAGAGTCGAAGCGTCAAATTCTTCACAAGTAAAGCGAAGAACCAATCGGCGTTGGTTGCGCTTCGACGCGCGGAAAGAATGTGTATTATGTTGTGGAGATAAGGGTGAATATGCTATGTTAAGCTTCAGATTGACGCTTTGATGCGTTTCGACTCTGCTCTAGTATGAGTTGACCCTTACAAAGCTGCATCTGTTAGGCCTCGTTCAGGGAGACGCGGGGCGTTGCGCGTTTTCTCCGTCAGCGGAGAAGCGGCAGACAGGACGCGACGTCTGCCGCCGCGTGCTCTGCTGCGAGTAGCAATATCAAACAAAACGCGCGTGTACACGCTTGTACATGAACACTCATAAATGACCATAATTATGTTTGATTAGACCGTCAGACGCGACGACAGATACGCCCCGCATCTCCCTGAACGAGGCCTGGAAACCGAATACAACAGACGTCGGACAAGGATGATATGAAACCTAAAATTAAATAAAACAACTTCATAACATAGCACCAAATAATTTATTCCAATTACTGTGTTAGATAACAAAAAGTGCTGCCAAAACGCCGATAATTACATCACTGTATATACAATATGCAATACGATTGTCTCGGAATATACACTACTACAATTACATGGAGTCAAAATTAATATGGTCAACATTACTACTGACCAGATTTCATTGCTATATTTTACATTCTCAAGTCAAAACATTTATCACAATACTATAATAACTTCTAATTACTAAGGCACTGTGAAAACCCCTAAAGATATAATATTCATGTATCCAACAGTGAGGGTTTACTGAATTGTAGTTATTATTGGGTAGATAACCCTTTATTTTGTTTTTTATTTACATCCTAAGGCTTGAAGTCCTCTAACGCTGATGTCGCATAATACACATTGTGTGCTAAATACCACACTGCACCGCTGAAGTCAGCGGCGTACATGATCATCAGTGTCGTACGCGACCATCATCAGCGTAAGGGGAATTCAGGCCTTAGACCGTGGGTAAACGACACGAAAGTCGTCAAGAATGCTCCGTCTCCGCTCCGCCTTCAAACCGCGCTATTATGCTTGTATTTTAACAAAATGAACTTTTGAGTTGCCTCTGCGCAGCTGCTGCGTATGACGGCAAAGCACGAGCTAGCCAGTCAGTACACAGCTGGTTGTTTTCTAGGGTTCCCTATGTCAAAAGGAAAAAGGGACCCTTAGGATCACTTCGCTGTCCATCTGTCTCTCTGTGTGTCACGACCCTATTTCTCAGTAACGCGTGGAGGTATCAAGTTGAAATTAATATCAAATACTCAGATTTGCAAACCCTTAGAGCTGTGACAAAATCAAACTTCTAAGTAAACACAATCAAAAGCTACGGCCGTTTATGCCGCATATTTTGACCTCGCAGGGGAATCAAAACCATTAGGGTACTTCCCGTTGACCTAGAATCATGAAATTTGGCAAGAAGCAATGTCTTATAGCACAAGTAAAGGGAAAAATCCGAAACCGTAAATTAGTAGTGCGCGAGTCCGACTCGCACTTGGCCAGTTTTTATCTTGGTCCCCATAAATATGTGTGAACATCACGAGTCACGACAGAATCTAAGAAACAGAAGTGAAGAGGTATTGGCGGTGACCACATCGTAACGACGCGCGGTGACGTGTGGCGGCGAGACGCGTTAGCGGTAATTTTTCGTGGCGAATAAACACGCCCTAAATGTTAACATTACTGTGTCAAAATGCATAAAATTTAAATATCAAGAGAATTAAAAGAAAATTATAGCAAATAAGTAGGTACAGCATATAACTGTTACAAATATAATTAGTGTCACGACAAGAACAGTTATGATTTACTTAAACAATTAATGACTTATTACAAGAAATAAAAGTAGCATTGATCTAGTACTGATTAAGAAAACAAAAATATACATTTCTACTTATTGATTTTGTACTCATTTCAAATAAATTAAATTCTATTTAAAAGGTATTTTAGCAAAATTGAGCTCTATATCCATGCTTCTTTTGACAAAAACTTAATTATTATGGAATGAAGATCAGTAAAGCTCGTAAAATAATATTGATAGTAGGTGTAAACAGTGTTAGTTGCTTGTACCAGACAACAAGTAACACTGAATTTTAATTACATTTAAACCTGCTATTATCTCATGGCTAAAGAAATGCAATTGAAAGGCTAATAATGGCCAAATACTAAAACGCTACTGAATTTCAAGTTGCCGTTAAATCTCGTGCCATCTCTGTCAGTTTAAGGCGAAATGACAGTGACAGCACGAAATTAAGGTCAACTTAAAATTCAGTAGCGGTTTAGTATTTGGCCATAAAAGTTAGATGGTAAATTGCTTGATTGAAATCAAGATATTTAGTCTATAATTCTAATTAAATGTGCAAGCATCACCAGGCTCACATTATTACAACATAAGGCTTATGATCACAACTTCTAAAATTATATTGATTGACAGTAAGGGCGATGCCTCATTAGTGCATTGCGTCGTCGCAACGGATCAACGCATTGTATACCACACCTGCGTTGCGACGCCGCACGACGTCGCAGCGCAAGAGGACGACGCACGCACCTCAGTCAGTCTGTTCAGTGGAATACTGTCTGTCGTCGCACCAGAGCTCCGACAGCGCAGCGTATCATCCTACCCCCGCTTCGTCTCTCGGCCGCCGATACGTTGAAAAGCAACGCTTTAATGTGGCATGTCTTTTAAAATATATGGAAAACGACGCAGCGTTGACGCTGCAACGACGCAACGCACTAATGAGGCAGTGCTCTAAATGGGGCTTCTTGATCAACCAAAACTAAATGGCTATCAATAGATTTATTTAATAATAAAATAGATCTACGAGTCTCTCAATTGAGCATTAATCATGTAATTGATATCTTGGAATGAACTATACAATAACTTTTGCCATTTCATATATTTCCGTGAACATCAGTAATCAAACTGTTACGTAAGCAAGAGATTCATCATTCATTGATATGGGCAACATTAATTAAAGCTAACATTAAACCTAATATCAGTTAAAAACTATACATTTACACATTACGCAACTTGCTTCATTTCTTTTCTTTCTTTCGCCTGAATAGCAGGATATGAGGCTCTGGAAAAAAATATCACTTTTTAGGAAAAACAGAAACGTACTCATTTATTTGGTTTATAGTTATTTAATCTCACGAAGGCAGGTGAATTATTGCCATTTGAAACTTATATCAAAGATGTAAAAATCACAACACAGCAAGTGTTGTGACTTTTACGTTTCTTGAGATGAAATAACTATACCAACTTAAATTATCTGGTTAATCTCTTGAATGCCACGCTATAAACATATGAGCACTTCCATCCACACCACAGTACAAATTCATCATACTTTTTTTAGGGCTATTGACATTGTTGGCGGCCCAAGCACATTTTCGTTTGACATATATAGCCGTTGATAGCATATTAAAGGTTAAACAACCATTTACTTGAATAATGGGCAAGTTTGTTGCACTGCTTCTTCCTGCCATAAACCCTAGGAACCGGTGAATGATAGCTGTTTTTGGGAGCAGTCTTTTATTGTTTGATGTTCAAAAAGCACTCATTTCTAATTTAATGTGAATATAAACAATATTTTGATAATATACTAAAATTTTTAGATAAACAGTTGTTTAAACAGAGAATTAATGTTGTTGAAAAATTGCTTTAAAATGGCAGTAGTTGGGTGATATTGGCAATCCAGCATTATTAAATGTTTGTTCTGCCTAGCCTTTTCTCAACTATTTTGAAGTCAGCTTCTACTCTAATCAGATGTGAATAAATACTTAAATAATGTAATCCAATATATTTTAAAGTACATAGACAAAATAATAATAAGAAATTGCTCTAATAACTTATGTGTATTAAGACTCATTTACACGGAGCAAGTTTCTTGAAGCAAGTCTCATGGTATCTCTGTTTTTGTCGGAGAGAAAGACAAAGATAGCATGAGTGAGACTTGCTTCAAGAAACTTGCTCTGTGTAAATGAGCCTTTAAACTGGATTATTTCTTTTAAATAATATCTAGGTAAAGGCTAACATTCAGCAGAATATGTAGGGGAGAGTTGTAGTTTAGAGGTACATGTTTTTAATTAAAAAGATGTCTTAATGAAGATTACACATCACTGATATTCTTGTATGTCTCTCTAAGCTAAATATGTGTGTGCTACAAGAGGATTCACGTAAATAATGAAACGGGCAAGGTTCAACTATGAGTTGGTTACCTTAGCTTTTAGTCTTTGCAAAATAAAAGACAGGTAAACTTCAGAATTATAAAAATAACTCAATCCTACATACCAGGTTGATGCGTCATATAGTGCACCCACCCCTGGCTCTGCTGTACACCAATACCACGCCACTCCTGTTCCGTCATCAAGTGGTTCTTTGGCACCAGCTTCACCATCTCTTTCGGTAAAACCACATGTCTGGAAATAGAAATATTGTTATAAGTCTAAATTGGATACATTTTTGAAGGTTTACTTTTATTATTAAATATAAATAGGTATAATATGAATACATAAAATGATAAGAAATATGGTAGTAATGTTTTTTCTTTTCATAATATTGACATTTCTACATTTCCCAGCTGGAATTTAGTTCAATAATTAGTGTATAAACTACTAAACACTACGAATAGACTGTAAATTACTTGTTACATGAGTTTGATTTGTTTCAAAGAACAGAATTTTGAGGACAATAACTGAAATTGAATTTATTAAAATGACTTCTCACAAGAAAGTTTGACAACTTAAAAAAGTTTGTTAATAAATAGTTGTCTGTATATTACATTTTAATATTTCTATTAACAATACCTACCAGCTGTTCCAGGTCTGTGGAATTAACCCCCATGAACTCATATAAACTTTCAAATTTTGAATAGGTTATAACTTTACTATTTTATGTATCATGAATTTTAATATAGTTACTTTAAAAACAAGTTACCTGTATTCGTGTTCTTCATCATAATATTTCTCTGAGTAATAAATTTCTCTCGCCGACATGGTGGTGACAGTCACAAAATTTCAAAGTTTCAAACTGCCGATACAGAAACAATTGACCTTTTTAATAGAAATCCAATACTTCTTAGGAATGTTCCTTGGATCCAGATATAAGACGGCTGTTTTCAAAACAAGCGCTTTGCGTGGTTTTCAAGAAATTCACAAAGAAAACTTGCACTCGTAACAAACACGACAGGGAAGCGTTAACGATTTTAAAATTCGAAAATGTCAGTGTTGCCATAATATAATTTTACATGCTGCCAAAACCGTAAAATGTTGGATGGCATTCTCGATACACTAAGAGTATCGGTCTTTTTTCTTACTAAAAAGATTGAAACAAGGAGGTCACACCACAAAGCTTGAAATAGAAATGAAATAATGAATTAATAGATCCTAATGAAATGAATCGAATTGCCCAATTCCATGTTATATTATAGAACGCGAGCCTATTGCCTTTTATCGGGCACAATACTGGGCTGCTAATGATAATGTTCTTATCTAGGTACATATCAAGCATGAAAAGTCAGCTCATACTGGACATGCTTGTGTCGTCGTGTGTACGTTAAAGCCCAACAACAGTTCCTGACCTGGGACTCGAACCTAGGACCTTACGGTCAGTTGCCGCGCTCGGACCGGCTTTTATAAGAGCTCCACCAGTCCATGTCCGTAGCTATTCAAGGAGGAGGCGAAGACTACCTCTCTCCCCTCCCGCAGCAGATGCACCGGGCGCCGAATGGCGTGTAGTAGATAGTGGCCTGTGGACGGCGGGCAAATCCTGGTGGATCAAGACCTGCTGGTGTTACGGTGCATGCAAAATGCGAATCCCACAGCACCAGACATAGTACCTTAGGAGGATTACTATGGGTTTTCCGTTTTAGCCGGTAAGAATCTGGCATCACCCTCCGCCTTATTCCGGACGGATATATCGAGGATTTACCCATGATAAAAATAGATCAGTAGCTACTGCCAAGGCAGGACCCCAAGGCTCCCAAGCCTATGGGACCTCCGCCTAAATAGATAAAAAGGGCCCCACGTTTACTTGCTGCCCCAGGTACAGAGCCTCCAGCTGCGGACGCTAGGATATGTGTAATATAATATTTCAACTAAGGCCATGTAGATGATTAATTTACAATTAAATTTATAGTAAACACAATTTCTTGTTAACATATTTATTGGTTACAGATTTATATCACAGGAATAAAAAAGGAATGAAATAAATTAGTAAATACATATAAAGTATTATATAGGTACATATATACATAGTTACTAATATTTCTATTATAGCTACATAACAGGATAGATGTTTACAGTGGCGTAACTATACTATCAGAGGCCCGTGGCAAATCCATTGGATGGGGCCCAGTAAAAATCGACACGTTGTAACCAAGCGATTGTTGGGGGACCTTTTTTTTCCCTAAAATCTAATGTGCCGCCCTAGGCTCTAGCCTACTCGGCCTGCTGGTAAATCTGCCACTGGCCGGGGGAAGTCGGGCCGTGGGCCCGTGGCATTTTGAAAGCCCTGCCGACCTATAGTTACGCCACTGGATATTTATGCTTCATCAGTATGTTCATTCGAAACTTCATGTCTCTTAATATGGTTTACTAAATCGACTTTTTTCATAAATTCCGACGAGCAGTGATCGCATGAGTAAACATTCTTGTCATGTGTGAGTTGCATATGTCTTTTGAGATGGGTAGTGCGGATAAAGCGCTTTCCGCAGACGCAACAGACGTGTGGCCGGGCTCCGGTGTGAGTCAGTAAATGCTGTTTCAAATCGCTGCGAGTTATAAAGGCCCGACTGCACGTGTCGCATTCGAAATT
Source organism: Amphipyra berbera (assembly GCA_910594945.2). Classification (NCBI taxonomy): domain Eukaryota; kingdom Metazoa; phylum Arthropoda; class Insecta; order Lepidoptera; family Noctuidae; genus Amphipyra; species Amphipyra berbera. The sequence goes on from OU343138.1 coordinate 14,088,253, forward strand.
TTTCTCTCCGGTGTGTCGCCTGCAACACGGATATAACATTTTAATTATTAGCATTTATTTACTGGTTACTTCTTGCTTTATGAAAATGAAGGCCAAGTTGCACCAACTAGTTATAACTTTAACAATACCAACATTTCTGCTAATTCCAAACATATTTGACCTAAGAAAATTAGTGCTATCTCATATTTTATTTCTGTAAAGTTGAAGCAGAAGGAGCTCAAATAAAAAAATTGGTTGTCTGTAAAGTCGGTTTACGGACGATAGTTTAACGTTACAACGTCATAACAAAACATCGTGCCTCTCTATCGCTTGTTCCGCGCTCTCGCTCGCACGCTCGCCTCAGGCGGAACGTGCCTATGAGTCACGCTTTTTCGTGCATGCTGCCGGCGTTCATCGTTTTATTAGACGTCGTCACGTCAAAAATAATATTTCATTGTACTTTTCTAAAGCATTCTCTATAGTTAGTTCAATCAACAAACTCAGCCTATTGCAATGACTATGCCTGCTAATCACAGGCATCACCCAGTTTGCAGCTGCAGTTTGCAAAACTTGGCCTTTCGCCTTCTACATCCAGTCCTCCCCAGCTGCGTTCTCCAGGCAATGTTAGTAATCTCCGCAGTAGCTTATAAAAAAGTTGATGATGAAATGAATGCAGAAAAGTACCCACCTTGTATGATACTGCAAGTGTCCGACAGTACGAAAGGAGCGTGGGCACAGCTTACATTCATATGGCAAGATACCAGAGTGTTTGCGCTTGTGTGCCGATAGACCTGCTGAGTGCGCAAATGAGTCACCACATATTGGACACTGCAGAGGTTTCTCTCCCTAAAAATACAGTACAATAATTAATTGATAAAAATATATCACTTGATACTAATGATTATAAATTATCTGACTACTGTTCTAACTAATCTAACTATTAAAGAAGTCATATAATAGTAAAGGCTGATTATACGAGGATAGTTACTTGAAGCGAGACTCATTCTGTCTGTAGGGGAACGCGGTATGGTGTTCCTCCTACAAAAAGGGAGGATCCTCCTACCAGGCGGGTCTTATAACTGGCGGACCACTGCCCAAAGGTTGATGTTGGGAAGTTGTATATATACTAACTCCGTGTCAGATCTTGATACCGCAATGCAGGATTTGTGACATTTCATTTGACAGCTGTCATTGTTGTCGCTGTAGTCTGCTAAACCCTCGTCTTGCTGCGTAGTTCTCATGTGGTGTGATAGATGCCGCCACATGTCTTTGTCTTTCTCTACGATGAAAACAGAGATAGCATGAGACTCACTTCGAGAAACTATCTCCGTGTAAATGAGCCTTAAGATTAGTAAAGTGAAAATCTGTTATGAAACTAACATTCAGCTGCATACAGATGATAACCAACATAGAAGTAAGGATTACTTACAGTATGCAGTCTGAGATGAACTTTCAAGTTTTCTGCCAGAGAGAAGTTTTTGCAGCAGTGTGGACAAGCGAACGGGCGCTCCCCTGTGTGAGTCCTCATATGGGTCTTCAGACGAAATCTGAAAAGTCGTCTGTGGAAATATGAGTCGATGTAAAGGACAAAATCGTTATAACGTGTACATTATACAGGTGTGCTTTTGAGATTACAGGACCATAATGAAAACTACAAGAAAAGAAATACAGAAAATTAAAAATAAGATTATAAAGGTTATTCACATATCTGACCCGCTTTGCAAAGAGTGGCGGAGATCATCCAAAATTATTTTAAAATAAAGAAAATAATGTGTCCTATTATTGTATATAATTGTTTGATTAAAAATCGATGGGAGAAAAACGAACCAAATGTTAAAAAAAAGCCACTGTTGCCAGAAAGTTTTCTAAAATTGGGATATTTGTTTTTTGGCGTACTTATTTATTATTAATTTGTACCTTCGAAAATTAATAATTATAAAGGCCCTCACCTTGTTTTTTTTTTTTTTTTGGTTTATGGCGACTGAGCCGATGACGACTATTCTGCCAGTGTCAACTGAATGAGTGGGTCAAGGAACTTCAAGTATACTCCACCAAGAAGAACGTAGTCTGCTTAGTTGTCGGCAATAAGATTGACAAGCATATCATTTTGGGACCCAGTGCATAATATCAGTAAGCACATTGGGTCACCCGCGCGACAGCGCAACGAGTATGCCCAAGGAGGGTTTATGTCAGGCAGGCGGCCGGTCATAAAACAATAAGCCAAAACCACTAATAACATGGATTTATGAAATACATGTTGTGCCGACCCCATCTAGTATGGGATAAGGGCAGGAAGAAATGAAGACGAAATTAAAGAAAAAAAATTATAAGTATCAAGACTTTTTATTCAAATTACTCTTGTGTTACCCACAAAAAAAATTAATTTCCTTATTTGCCATCAGATTCCGGTAGACCTATACCAACTTGTATAATTAAGTTTTTAATCTAGATAATGATTTAATTAATATTTTTTTGTCATTCTTTACATTTACATAATATTTAGTTCCTTCTTTTGTCACCTAACTCGATATACTGGACATAGTGAAATCAAATCAGCATCTCAATCAAGCAGTGTCTGTATTTTCAAGTCATCCAAACAAAATCACACATACACACACTTATGAGGAATCTCTCGCACTACAGCCAGTCTGGACTTTTTTATTAGAGCTAATCTTGATGACTTGGCTTAGCCACAACGGGGTTTTGTTTCGAGTCTTACTGGTGTTATCGAATCATGTAAGCTACAACAACCCAAAAGGTATATATTATTATTACTATACTCTGCATTATGCCAAAGGATTGTAACTTATATTCTAGTTAGCGTTATCCCAAGCCAGGCAACTTGTTTGGATTGGGTAATAATAAAATTGATTCATTTATATTTACTTGCCTAGAGGACATGACTTTTCCACAAGTAAAGCATTGTTGTTTCTGAGCCTTCTTCTTGTTACATTTTGAATTATTTGCATTTTCTGTTTCTAATTTTATTTCATTCTCTGAAAGTTCATCAGCTGAACTAGTTTGATCCATAGTACTAAGATCAATGCTTTCATCAATAAACAACACTTTTTCTGTCTCACTTTTAGGTGATAATGTTTCGTTGTCAGATATAAAACTATCATTTTCCATAGTAATGTTTGTGTTTTCTGTACACATATTATCTAATAACATTCTCAGTTTTACATCAGAAGATTCACATAGCTTAATAAATTCTAAACAGTCATCTAGTTTGCGAACACATTTTGAACATATCGTTTTTGGAAGATTGTCTTCTGGTGTTATCTAAAATAAATTTAAAAAATGAGCCAAACAAAACAATACTTATTTGTAGCCTATTGTGTGCCTCACTGTTGGCTAAATGCCTCCTATTTTGCCTTCTCAACCTATTTTGTGCCACTTTCGACCACTCCTGCTATGTAAACACCAGACCACTTCCGCCATGGTTGACCCCGACATAAATATGTAGAATTTTCTAAGACGACCGCGGCGTTCAGGCAATTAGTGAGTTATCTTCCCATTTGTCCATTTATGTGTATTGTGTTTTCAAGTAACAAAATCAGCACTATTCCAATTCAGCCTGACTTTTTTGATGTTAAAGATACAAATTATGAAGTGCAGAATGATCTTTCTAACGCAATCGGTCAACGCTCTGTATCCTACATCCTATTGCTTGTTGTGGAAATATTGCTTAAACACAGCAATAAAATGATTTTCTTGAATGTCATCATTTACAAAATACTATCATGTCAAATATACTACGAAAAAAGAAGTTGTACTCATTACTCACATGTACTTTTGCTAAAGATATTAATTTCGTAGATATCATAAGAAATCCTGTCTTATTAAATATATCTATTAACAACCCTTGATTTAAACAAACTCTGCAAATATTTGTCGTCATCTTCACTGTAGGAGTATTTATTTTATCAAAAGCACAGATCACAACTTCATCAAAATCAAAATATAAATAATAACATTCTAAGCATAATTGTTATAAATAAATGACATTGACATGACATTTATTTGTCAGAGAGCTGACAGTTGACAGAACTTTTTTTATGGTAGAGTAGGCAAAAGTAACTAAATCTAAGTACGGTTTTATTGAAAGCAATACCGCTGTTCGACTCTATCCAATTAGAAACTGGTTTTATATAAGGTATACGATATATATGGTATACGATTATTTATTTATTTACTTTGAGTGACGTTTAAGTACTTAACTTTCATTTCAAGTTTCAACTCTAAATCACGTATCATTCAATCAAGAATCAAGTTCAAAACTTTCAAAAGTGAGTTCAGGAACTTCAAGACGTGCAAGTGAAAGTCACCCACTTCACCTTGACGTTGTGATATCATTAATCTGCGACGTTGTGTTTACGAACAGCGAACGAACTTTCAAAAAAACTTTAAATTGTATTTTTGCATAGCATTTATTTAAAAATTTGGTGAAATGTCTGTTAAACTTTATCATTTTCCTATCAGCGGTCCCTCCCGCGGAGCTTTACTTGCGGCTAGAGCAGTCGAAGTGCCGATAGAAATAGAAATTGTTAATTTGTTTAAAAAAGAGCAGCTAAATGAAAGTTTTCTGACAGTAAATCCTCAGCACTGTGTACCTACGTTGGACGATGATGGCTTTGTTATATGGGAAAGTCGAGCTATTGCATGTTACTTGGCCGATAAATATGGGAAAGATGATCAATTTTATCCAAAAGATTTGAAAAGGCGCGCTGTCGTGAACCAGAGATTGTACTTTGATAGCTCCGCTTTGTATGTGAAGATTAGGGCTATTTGTGTGAGTGAACTTTAGTAACTTTTCGTATTTTTATAGACATTATACCTTCACAAAAACAATATTACCCAACATCCTGGATATCTGAACTTTCCCCTTATATTTTCAGTTATTTGTGTGATTTTTCATTATATCTAGCTATAGCTCAGAGATTAATATCTATTAACCTATTTTTCAGTTCCCAATATTATTCTGTGGAGAGACAGAAATAAAGAAACCATTGAAGGATGATCTGAATACCACTCTTGGCTTCCTCAACCGGTTCCTGAATGACAGTAAATGGGTTGCTGGTGACCATGCTACTATTGCAGACACATCTATTTATGCATCTTTGAGTAGCATTCTGGTAAGATCAGTAGAAAGATTACTCATCATTTCTATCTGCTCGTGAAGAAGATGGCCAGCAATGTCCCATGTTTAGCCATGAAAACATACAACCTGATTAAAATAATTTCCTTAAATCAATATCTATAGAAAAAAGATCCCTTAAGATTTTACAAAATGAATGTGTGAACTTTAAAATAAACCCCTTTGCAAAATCACTCATTTTTTGCCTTGGTTTATCATTCTTAAATACATTAGGGCTATTCTAAATTAGAGGTAAACTATGCATTTTTATAATATTCTTTTTGTATCTCAACTTGTAGTTTTCGAACCAACCACCATTCAATCAATCCATAGACTAGAGGCTGAGGTCACAATATTAAATTCCTAGAAAAAGTTAATTAGTAGGTATGTTTATTTTGCATTTCAGGCTGTTGGCTGGGACATTACAAGCTTCCCAAATATTGAAAGATGGGTGAAGGACTGCTCCTCATTGCCAGGAGCTGCAGAAAATGATGCAGGAGCTCAAGCATTTGGAGAAGCTGTCAAAAAGCACCTTCAATAAAAACAAATTATTTTTTACTTACAAAATATATTCTTGTTTACATATATTAATGTTAAACTTATTTAATATACAACAAAGAGATTGCAATATATTTAAAGACTGTAGTTTAATTTGACCTCTAGCTATAAATAATGACCTTAAAGCAATTATTTTACGAATAGACTTATCAACATTGCTTATATTGCATATCAGGAATATCAACGTTACTTATAAAACTTTAAGACTAATTGTTGCTCGTTTCGGACTTTCCTCCGTATTACAGTTTCAGATTTGTATCCGTAATCACACATAATTTTAACAACTTCATCAGGAATGTTTTCTTCGATAAGCAGAAGGTAAAAGACACCATTGTTGGCTAGTTTCTTTGGTATCATGTTGAGTAATCTGTCAGTAATTTCGCGGCCATTGGCCCCGCCAGCCCAACTAGCCGTAATGTCTCTTCCACCACACTCCTCACTGTCAGTCACCACATACGGTGGATTGAAGATAATAACATCAAAAATGTTGTCAGTAAAGGAACTAGCCAAGTCCATATTGCACGAATCTAAATTAACTTTATTATAAGCAGCAGTTTCTTTAGACATCACACAAGCTTTAAAATTAACATCTGTGCTTATACAGAAAGTTTGTGGAAACGCCATACCAAACGCTGTTACCACTACGCCACTGCCGGAACCAACTTCTAGACAAAATGTAGGCTTTTTGATTTTTAAATATTCTAGGTCTTTTTCTAAGGCATCTATGAGTAGAAAACTATCTTCAGCTGGTTCGTACACATGATCAAAGTCAGCTTTGTCAATGTGGTTTTGATATGGAGTCTCCATTCTGTCAGTTGATGCTTCCTCTGTCGGTGACCACTCCACTGGTGCTCTGCTCAGGCTCTTGGGGTGTTGGCTCTGGAAGTACCGTTGTGCGCACACTCTTCTCTTTATTTACCATTCGTCTTATTTCATGTAGTCTATCCTGAAATAGTTATAATCATTTAGTTAGATTAGATGCACAGCTTTTACGATGAAATACTAAAAAATTTGTTGTCCAAAGTGGTGAGTGTAATAACATTAGTTGTGGTGGCATAGGCATATTTAGGGTAGGGTAGATGGGGTGCATGCTCCACTCTGGCACAGGAAAGAATATGTATAGATTCAGTCAACTCGCCAGTCATGTCTACAGAACAATTACCCAAAATAAGTAGACCAATGCCCAACTCTGTCTATATTTATTTGGACCTCAATAATCATGTTATGGAGCAAAATTGCCCCATAATCCCATTCTGCACTTCCAGGTTTATTGAAAAGACAAATATTACTGTCTGATTCAGTTGCTTCATCCTGGACAAAATCCTGGCTACACCCATGTGTGGTGGTAATCACAAAATTGTCTATATTTTGGGCTATGCTTAAATTGCGATTCCAAGCGGAATATTAAAAAAATTGTGCTACAGTCCATCGGCAGGTGTAGCATGACCACTATAGACAAGGGTTTTGTCAGGAGAAGAATAGATAAAATGACATATTCTCAATGATAATATAGTCACCAGAAAACCAATACTATTTATATAAGCGCCATTTTGGCTAAAATTAGTTATGTTATTATAAAATATTTTTTTGCATCAATTAGTTGGGATTTTGTATTTTATTCTATTATCTTACGAAATCCCAACTAATCGATGCAAAAAGAAAAAACCAATCCAACTATATAATACATAACTCATTTTAGCCAAAATTGCACTTAAGTAGTATTGGCTTTCCAGTGACGATATGTAATTTTGTCTATTCTTCCATCAACAAGACCCTTGTCTATGGTGCTATGCCTGCTGTCCATTTTCTCTAGTGGATCATACAAAAGTCCTTCATTCAAGAACTGTGACTGACTTTAATCCATTGTAAAGTTTATACTAACCTGTGAAGCTTGTAAGACATTCAGTACAACAGTAACTTTGTGCTTGCAAGATATTAGCTTCTTCACATAGGGGTCTAAGTCAGGGTGATTGTTCAAAGCCTCACGCACATTTAGCAGCTCTTCGTTTAATGATTCTATCTGCTGCTTGAGTTCTAACTGAGATATTCTGAAAATTGAGATTTTATTAGAAATGTATTATGTTGCAGACATATGGAACTTTATTTTTTTAATACACCACATCCACTAGCGTACTTTGTTGCACAACCATATTCAATCCGTGCACACAGTTGCGTCAAGTCTACGTCCGCAAGCTCTACAAACTAAGTGAGCAATGGAGTGCAAAAAATTTGCACAACAAAAGTTGCTAGTAGATTTGGCACTAAGGATGTCATACTGCAAGATATGTTTCATACATCTAGGGTGAATGGTGCTCCCAAGCTTGGAAACTGACCTAGTTTTTGGGACAAATATTCTTGCAACTTTGTAACTAATACATATCTTGGAAAATAACATTGTTACATAAGTGATACAATAAATTAAATAAATGTTTTAAGTATTTTCAAAAAGAGGGGGTTATATTGTGCGTGATTACTAGTGAATTCGTCACCCGGTTTATTTAAATACGTTCGAAATTGGGATATGAGGAATATATCTACGAGGAACGTCATAACAAACTAGCACATCAACATGTTTGCTTAAATTACCTGGTAGCTCTGACCCTGTCGTCTAACTGGTCCACCGTGGGCTTCAAAAGCCCGAGCAAGCCTTCAGCTAACGTATCTCTTGTTGGATTGTCGCATAAGTTACCGGTATTCTCATCAGCTGACGTTGTAGTACTCTCAGTGTCGTCCATTTCGTAGTAACTATAATCACTGCTTCATTTTACAGTAAACTTTGAATAGTAAATTAGTAATCAATAGTATTTTGCAAAGTAAATTGTACTTTTTTTAGGATTTTTATCTTTTGTTGATGACACAAGTGACTGACAGTTTGACAGTTAATCTATGTCAATAACATTATTCGTGTCAACGTTAGCTAAGTTTGGTGGTAGCATTGAAATTTTGCTGCGTTCCAGACAGAGAATGATCAAGAAGTCCCAAAACACTTGGTCATGGAGGGAAAATACCCACGAAACAATTGCATTGGTTTCCGTAAATCGCAAATTCGTAGCGTACTATGTACTGTAATGTTCATGTTAGATTTCATGGTCTTCAATCTATTTAAGGCACCATATTTATTGGAGATTGATCCTAATTATTTATATAAAATACCGAATTATATTTTTTCGCGTTTGTATTGGTTCGAGGTCAGGTAAAAGATTTTTTTAAATCTTTGAATGTATATAAGGTCCAACCAAAATACCTGGACAAACTTTTACACAGTGTTCAGTAAGTGTAACTGAATATATCTATGCAAAAAAAACGAGATCCAAGTGTTTTTTTTTCTAACCAAATTTTTTTTTCAACTTTTTAGTAAATTACAAAAGAATACAATTAAATTATTTATCTATACACAAATATCATTTACCTACATTTAAACCTAATATATACAATATAAAACTAAACTAAAAACATACAAGTCTAAAGACAAAACTAACTACCTATATACAAAATTATTAAAATACAAATTATTCAAAAATATCACTTAGGCGTCAAAATATTCCTCCTCATCACCGTCATTCGGAAGCGTGCCCAGGAGACTGGCAGCGTTACCACGCTGGATGGCAACGCTTATTCTTTGGCCAAAGAATAAGCCAGCACTCTGGTCACGCGAAGCGTCGACCAGCCTTTGGGCAATTTCTTTAAACAAAAGATGTGTACTCGGACCCCATGGCCCGAGCGTTTCGACCCCAAACGGCTCAAAGTCATAGCAACCAATGAGGTTACTATATTTGCGCCGCTTGAGGGCCTCCGCGGCCGCAGCGGCAGCGCCAGCACAGCCCGCCGAGCTAGGAAGATGGAATGGAGCAAGGGTGTCGACACAAGTTGCGTCCCATATCAAAGGCCTACCCATCTTCCATGGCAATAGCGACATGCCATCTGGTCTCTTCCCGTCGTCGCGTGCCAAACCATTCGGTTCTAGTACAGCTGGCACGCCGGCGGTGGCAAGAGCACGACGGATAATGTCGTTAATATTGGCGTGCCGTGCTATGCGACCTGCACTCCTGCAGCAAGACAGACCATGGTGTCCGAGGCTGTCAACTGCTTCACCACAATGACACCGATGAGGAGCAACTTTAATTTTTCAACTTTATTTTACTTTAATTTTTTTTTTACATTTTTCACTTCGCTGTGTAGGTAAAACGCGGCATGAAATTAGCACGTACCCACGCACCCTAATGGCGGTCGATGCACGAAATGGATGAGTTTATTCTTCTCTTGAGTATTATGTTCTGTGTTTCGACCAAAGAGTATAGTAATATATTGGTATCGACCGCGCGACCATGGTTAACACATTCGCTGCCAATTCCGCATAAAACAATAGATTTTTGTATTATGCGGAGTTGGCAGCTAACCGGTTAAACCTTTACAACTTTCTGAATATTGGATCTACGAATTTGCGAATTTCATTGTTAGTGTTACCGTAAAACGGGGTGAATAGCAATGATTTTCAACTTTGTCCTAAGAATTTGATGTCTATAACTTTTTATTTTTAATTACAGGTTATTTTATATCATGTCCGGCACCATAAAGAAAGAGCTATAACAATTTTTTTTTTAACTATAAGCATAGGTTTTCCATATTTTAAAAAAAATATGTACTATTTCTATTCACCCAACGACTGGGGTCAATAGAAACGCGTAAAGGGGTGAATAGAAAAACTGCTAGGGCTGCCAAAAATGACTTATCCAACATGCAAAAAAAAGGTTGTGTGTTTAAAAATGACTTATCCAACATGCAAAAAAAAGGTTGTGTTGTGGTTCGGGTTTATATGTACGCGGCATGTTGAATATAACGCTGCGGTATGTACCTGTAAATGAAAATGATCACTTTAAAAAGATTATTTATTTATCAATCACTAAATCTACAGCTCTCAGATACTCCTATACATATAGTATGGACCTACCGTTCATTAATACAGAAACTATGAAAGTTAAGTATTTAGTTCTGTTAACAGTTTTTGACAACCCTATTTATTTATCTCTATTGACCCCTCATTGGTTGCTATTTACACATTAAGCGTTTCTATTATTCCCGACTACGTTGCCATTAAACCCATACTACAGTTCTATTCAGCCTTTAATAGCTTCTATTGACCCCTTTTATACAATAAATTTACACGTACTGTGGTTTTAACAAATTATTGAAGTTTAATAACGGATTCTCACTTACCTTCACTGTATTTTTATAATTGATCACACACCTAATGAGATAAATACAATAAAAATCGTATTACACTATTTTAACTCACCTAAAATTCAAAGTTTCGGCAGTTGATATAAACGCGTTCACAGAGGGTAGACTTTGAAGTAAAATAAGAAGGTTATATGTCGATTTTTACATTTTAAAATTGATACCAACGCAAAGAAAAAATGTTGATGTGTAATAATTTAAAATTCTACCAAAATTCTTCAACGAAAAATAGTCAAATATTAGCCTTGAAAACTTTCTTGATTTTTTTTCTATTCACCCCGCAATTTCTATACACCCCGTTTTACGGTATACAAATTCCTTCGTAATGTTGACGTAGGTAGTCGTTTTTCTTCTACGACACTGTGTCCGAGCAGTCGAAACGGACACGTTCTCCAGTTGTACATCCTAAGCACTCACGTGAGCATAATATGCTGCAAGGAGAAAAGTAATATACGGGAAATATGTTGGATTAACGTTTACGACCCACGTTGTTGTGCTTCATTGCGTACTGGAACTTAACAATTTCATATATGAATATGCAGTTTTTTAAATTAAGGATAGACTAGAACTAGAACTATCTAGTCTAGAACTATCCTTAGTTCTAGACTTGTCTAGAACTAAGGATTACAGACTTCATGGTTAGATATATGTATGTACGTATGAGAAAAACACAAAAGATCTATAAATTCTTTATTATTAAAAGGAGGCACATGCAGGGCAGTTCATCAGCTAGTACTATTGTTATTCTATAACTAAATAACTTATGATTGAGATATAAATTAACTAGTCACCTACAATTGATTCTAACTTCTAAGATACTACAACACGTTCACATTACCTACACATGCTATTAATTGATCAGTTTGATACCCTACCTAGATTGAGCAAGTTACAACACTGTTCAGTCGACAAAGTTACTAATTTTTGATTTTGTTGAAATTATCTACACTAAAATCTATTGTAATCTTACAAAAATAACAAGTGGCCAGTTATTTTATTCATAAGAAAAATTGTTATCGTGGTAATAAACGGATTTACTATCTAACTAACCAGTAGCAATTTGACTAATTACATACATACAGGTGATTAATTTTGTTTCATAAATATTATCAACGCTTGACAAATGATGTAATTAATTGTTATAATAATCTAGTTTTTTTGGCGGCGCAACATTTGACACTAATTCTAGTCTAAATAAAACTATGTCCTAGTTTACATTGTGTCCATTAGCATTTTCATTTGTTCCTTCACATGTGTTTCCATGTCTGCAAAGTCCCTCAAAATGTCTTCAATCATTTCAACTAATATTGTCGGCCATTGCACTTCAAGGGCTCTTAGCCTTTGTGCCGCTCCACAAGCTAAATCAATTGCGTGAGATAATTGACCGCGGCCACGAACACGCCAGCTCATGTCCTCCTGTGAAACAAATTGTGTTTTACACCTGGTAATCATTTTACCAACATTTTTATTTAAAATTAATTTCCATGTAACTTGTGAATTTGCGAGTACTGTGTGATTGGCTGACTTGTTTATTTTTACCTGCGAGACATTTCCCTTTTTATACTGCAAGGCTTCTTTTGCAATTACATCCCTTAAAGCTGGATCAGCAGCTCTTAACCAAGCTTTAGCACTAGCAGCGCTGTTACCACTTCTGCCCAATCTCGACAAAAGAGGTTGTAATGGAGCATCGGGTAAAGCTCGGAGTACGATATCACTTAGTCCTCCGTAAGTTCTATTCGCTGCCTTTATTTCATCGTCCGTCACCTGAAAGGAAGTTCATTTTACAACTGTCCACAGTTCAGAATTTGCCACGCATTTATAAATACTTACCGGTTCATCATTAATCTCTTTTAATCCCCAATGAGCGAGCCTGTATACAGCATATTCTCTCCAGATTTTTGCATATATGGGATTACCTTCCGGTTGTACTGTCAGACCGGTGACACCTCGTAGTTCAGCTAAAGCGTGCAACTGTCCAAGCCATTGAAGGCCCGTCGCACGAACTGATATATGGCTGACATTTGGAAACCTGATAATATTTAATAAAAGTGAGACTTTAACCCAAATTGAATAATGGTAATTTTATTAATTGTTACTAACTTGGATTTTAATTCGGGTAGTGATTGTGCGACTGCATTATAATGCACATAGTGGTAGGCAGCACGGGTGACCGTGCGCGCGCGTTCCCAGTCCCAATCACGAGCGAGACGCCGTACAGCACCAGCACCCCAAGCGCTCACCACACCATCACAAACTTCCACCAGATAATCAACCCCTGTGCAAAAAAATATCGAATAATTTTTAAAATCACCATGTTTGAGATAGTTTTTTATTTATGGTAAACAACTACCTTGTTCTCTATCTTTAGAAGCAGGCAATGACTTCGGCACCGGTTCTGAAGTTTTGAAATTAGCTAAATTCAAGTTCTTTACAGACTTTGCTCTAGCGGTAGATGCTCTATTTGCCGAAGACGCCCTTTCGTTTCTCCTTGATATTGTAGCACTTCTTATGTTTCTACTAGTTCTGCCATTGAGGGAACCTTCTCGACGTAAAACTTTACTGTTATGATCACTCCCCGAAGTCGAAGAATTGGCCACAGAACCGACATTAGTACTACTTGATATATTACTAGTATTTTCGCTTATATCAGAATTCTTCGATTTAGATCTGCGACTTTCGGGATCGCAAACAGACTTGGACCTCATTGTACTAAAGTTTTCTCGGCGTCTCAAAGCTGTTGGCATACGTCGAACGGGCCTTTTTTTAGTCTCCTCTTCACTGTCACTACTCGAAGACGGCAGTGAGCTGAACGAAGAATCAACGATTGGTTCAACACTAGATATACTTTCCCAACGCTTTAGTATCGGTTCGGAGCTATCTGCAAGTTTTACGTTTTCCAAAGACGAAATTATCGGGAACAATATAGGCGGAAGTCTCAAATCACTGCTTGTGGATGTAGAATGTGAAGCATCGGTGTCTTGGGAGGCGCTTCTGTCAGAAAAATTCACTCGTCTCTCAGGTTTTCTGGCAGTCGAACTTCTTTGTAACTTTTTCATTGGTGACGCTTTAGGAATATTATCGGTAGGTGTTTTTGCATTTACATCGCTGCTATTATTTTTACAGTCTGAGTCCTCAGTTTCGACTTGCTGAATAGGTACTACGACACCGAGAAGTGTTGCTGCTTCCATTGTTTGCGTTCCACCAGATTGTGTGATCACTGTAGACGTTTCTATAGCGAATTCTTTGTCAATATCTACGTTTTTTGTGAGACTAGTTACAGGAACAAAGCATTTATTTTCTGATCTATAGACAAGACACTAGTTTAGTCCAAAAAGTTCAATTATGTAATCAACAATTGTATAAGGTCAGGATTAAAAAGTAAATGCAAACCTGAGCAATTCCCAGTTGGTGCGAGCATTGTTGATAATCTGATCCCGCCTGGCTTCTTGTTGTGCAGCTCCGCCAAGAGCACAGTAAGCCGCGTGTGCTGCTTCTTTGTTATTTCGCCAAGCCATGGCAGCCCTACGTACCTATAGTCAACGTAAAATTTTATAAAACGTTAAATGTTGCGAAAAAGCAGGTCGTCCTAACTAATTCTGATTATTCGTTTAATTTTTTTGGGTTTTACCAATTTCTTGCTTTTCGAATGCACATTACAGAAACAAAAAGCCTCGTAGACTGTATTTTAAACAGTGGACCATAGTCTCTTACCTGTTCAGTAACATGCATGTTGCTCAAAGTAAGTAAATTAGGAAGATGTGAGACGAGAAACGGTATACAATCACCACCCAAAGCTACAGGATTTCCGTCTAGAGATACATCAATCAGAGATACTGCTTCAGCAAGAGACGACATGTCCTCTACACTGGAAATAACAAAACAAAATGTATATATAAAAGACCATAATGTTAAGACCAATACTTTTTGAAACATCATACCTTTGTAAATCGTTGTTGCCAAGGTACAGTTTTTGTAATTTTGGCGTATTTTGAAAACCTAGCAGTTTTCTCAAGCGATTTCGTTTCAGATTTAGTTCTCTTAGTGATAAAAGACCCTGAAGATCCGTTTGACCGACACATTTGATCTGATTACCAGCTAAATTGAGCACTTTTAGATCACTTAAGTTAGATAAACCGCAAACTTTTCCTATTCTATTTCCATGTAAATCCAGAACTTCTAACTTTATTAAGTTTGTGAGGCCTTCAATCCTCTTTATTCTGTAACATAATAATGGTATCAGTAAGAAACGAAGATTTTTTTACCAAGTAGTATTTGCAAGCATGGATTTAATTTTTTTTCGGTGGTTTAAAATTCTCAGAAAATAGATAAACTTGATCCATTTTTTATCTTTTACCTGTTCTTCCCCATTAAAAGTACTCGCAAGCTAAACAGTCTTTCCAAAGAATTCATTTTGTCAATTTGGTTATCGTAAACATCCAGAAACACGAGTTTGCCTAAGTCTAAAGGTGACAATCCTGACAAACTGTTAATTAAATTGTGTTGTAAAGACAGCAGCCGCAAGGCCGGCTCTCCGACTATGTGAGGTATTGACGAAAGTCCTCTCCTGAAAATATATAATAATGTATTTACCTGTTATGTTATGTTTACGTGAATCATTGGAGCGACAGAGAGCACTTAAAGTGTACAAGGTGCAAAAAGACCCTTCACGAAGCCGTCAACCATGCATTCAGTACATCAAACTAAGTAACCCTACGCAAAAATTGACGCTGGGAAACGACTGTTTTTGGGTGAAAAATTTCGTTTTATTGTGAAGCTCAATGTAACGCACTCAAAACACTGTGCTGATAGATGCAATGAGTAGTAAACGGGTAATGGAGGTATTTCAAGTACATTTGCAACCTTCAAAACTAGTATTATAAAAAAAAGTTGTGAAAAAGTCGGAACTTTGACCTCCAATATCTCCGTAACTGGAAGGTATAAGGTATAAGGCATAGTCCAGAATAAAAAAAATATCGCAATGACGTGGAGTATAAGTGCCTTCCGGCTTCGTTAAGGGTTTACACCGTTTATAGAAAAATAACGTATTCATTCAAAAGGCAGAAAAGCAAAGGGAGAAAGGACAAAGGATGCAAGATAATAGGCGAATGCGCAAGTAAAGTAAGAACCATGAGAATAAATAATACAGTATAGAAGCGATACTCCTTTGTGCATGCCTCAAACCAAACGCCGCTTCATAAACAACCTACCTCCCCCACAGTCCGCAACCCCGCACTATCGCCCACGGATGCGCCAGGGCTACTATGGCTGTTATTTATTCAATATTTTCGCATGAAACGTGTACGAGCGTGCGAGCGGGAGGCAGAGACAGACTTGAGTGACTTGTTGGTTCAACCAACGCGGGACGGTAGGCCATTATCGTGACCTTGAACGCGTCTGGAGCGGAGTGTCGCTTCTATACGATTATTCGTTATTTTTATGTTAGAACCTTAGAACTCACAGGAAAGTAGTGATCGCGTAACTTAGGTTAATGTATTTATATTTATAGATACCTATCCAAACTGATTCTGTCTGGTAGTCGATCTTTCTCTTGTGGTGTTCTAGAAAGTTGTACTTTTCCTTCACCCACAGCTTGCAGATTGATTGTTTCATCTTTGATATCTTCTTTGTGCACGAAATCATTACTGCAAGTTAGCGAAACTTTATAAATGCTTAGTAACTCCATTACATTTTAACTTTCAAAGGTGGAGATAATGCCGATATTGTCAGGTTAGACCGGTTGTCACTTTCGGGCTTCTGACAATCCTAAAGACTGTCATAGGTATTATTATGACACCCGGGAGCGACAGTTTAACGTGCTCTCCGAGGCTCGGAGAGGTTTCGATGTGTAATGAACGTTCACCCATCCACGGACTGACTGCGGCAAGCGCAGCTTAACCTTGCAAATCGTATGATCCGCGCGATTGTTGATTAGCCACGGATTTTTGATTAGCTGATTGTTGATTAGCTCTTTAATGATGTTGTATGTATATAAAAAGAAATAGAAGCAGTATGTAATATCATTGATTTCGACATAAGGCGACGCTCGTTCTAATTGGCAAGCGGTCGGCCGAGCATGCGATGTGATCTTATGACCAATGACCCTTACTCCAGCGGTGGTCTCAACGGTTGCGAAGCTCTGAGCGACAAGCTCCGCAGCTCCGCAAAACAAAGCTCTTGCCCGTCCCGGGCCTAGTTTTTGGATGGAGCGAGATCTAAAAATGAGGCTCTTTCTATGTATAAGTCTCAGAGCAATAACAAATTGTATGTAGTTAGTGTGAAATCAAGCTATGTAGGATGTAAGTGCCTACTCATTATTTCTCTTTCTCAAGTTGTTGACTATTTTATGCAATATAAGCAGATAATTTACGAAATAATGAGTTAGATCTTTTAAGTTTTATGAACTTGTCAGAAAAGATGCTTAGAAAATGAGCTAACAGGAACGCGGGCGAATCGACTCGGTTTTTTTTAAGTTTACTCTCAAAAACTATTTTAATATTAAGTGCTTTTATTAGAGAATTTTTAATTTTGTCTCTTATAACTTATTTTACAGAATAGTTGCTTTGGATAATCAGCGCGAACGAAACGAGTTCGAAACATTTTCGTTTTTTTTTGCTAAAACGCGACGTCGCGTCGCTTTCGTAGTTTTCATCGTTATTTAGTACCTAGGGTTTTACGACTCGAGCGCATAATTTTGACATTTCTGTGATATCATAGGATTAAAAAACCCTCAGAGTGGTGCGGGAAATACATACAAAAATTAATAAAATAAAAATATTAAATACTAACAAAAATAGGTACTCGGATTGTTGCACGAGGCTTCTGCAAGTGCGAGGCCTAGGGTGGTGACAACCGCCATGCTGAACTCTCAATCATAAGGTTGAAAATCAAGTATTCAAGTGCAGCATCGCAAAGCCTGTCTAGTAGTAGATTTCGATAGGCTGATTTGATTAAACTATTTTACATAATAATTAGTTTCACAATGTTTCCTAGATCTCATTGTTTGGTACCTAGGTTTGGGAAGAAGAAATGTTTTTGCCACGTACCCAGACAGCGTTGTGTGCGATCGCTGCGCTAGTGCTGCTCTCGGATCTGTTAACGCTGGTCTGATTTGCAAAAACAAGCGGCCGTCACCACCTGCACCAGAATCAGCTCGAGGCCCACCAGCATCAAGAGACTGTGCTGACTTTCCCCTCGTGCGAAAAGCGATCTTCCTTACCTTCATAATAAATTAATAAATAGTTAACACATCGATCGATAGGAAAAAATGAATTAATTTACATATTTATGTAATTTAAATTGGTGGTCTTAGTTACTTACATTTCCACGATTATACGTAATAGGCATTATTCTATAAATTTATTTAACAAGAACGTTACAAAAGACTTAAGAAACAGTTGGCCCCATTTGATACAATTTTATTTTTAAGAAAATAAATTCGTATGAAAGGCAGGTTTGGTCCATTTTAATTTATCACTGAAAAGCTGGTTGCTAAGTAACGGTTGACCGGCCGACCTTGATCTATTTTTTTAAGTACCTACAATTAATAGACCTTTTCGATAAATATTTAATTTGAATCGTTTATAATTTATTTTACTCCCAATCCCAGTAATAAATGTTTGTCGATAAACAGATCAAAACAATTTGGACAATATTATCAAAATAACGTGAAATGCAGTGTTTTGTCTATGGTGATTGTGTCTGGCCGTCTGAATTATCTTGCTATTTTTTTTTGATGTGAAACATCTTTTTCCGCGGTACGGGTGTGAAAGCAGCTGTTGCGTGGCGACGCTCGCGATGGCCAAGAATCTTTCTTTGCTAAGATCTGACGTCAAACGATTCAAACGTAAGAGACGTCATATCACATTTGATTCAGATTGGCCAGTTTTTTTTGCTATGTCCATTGATTTAAATTGTTGATCGGGTATATTCGAACTTCGAACAAAGAAGGTCGTACTGTAATTTACAAGTGTATCAGCAGGGCTATTGCGTATCTCTGTTGACAGTTCATAGTGATGATCACTTTGCAAAGTGTACAACGATTAACTGTCAAACAGCTAGTTTCGTATCGGCTATCTTCAGTGACCAACCAAGATGACGTCATGAGCACCGACTATCGCTGATAGCCACCGTAACACATTTTGACAGTTGTTTTCGTATCGATATTCGTAAGATTGCGATCGCGTAAGCATAGTGGACATCAAATTCATAATCATTTTAGTTGTCATCGCTTTCGTGAAAGACACTACTCATAGGTAGTGTTTTACGAATTCTAGTGATCATCACCGAAGCTGACATTTAATAAAGGGAGTAAAAGTTGCGATTTTTGTTGTTTGATTGTGATTTTGAGGGAAACCATTATGAAAGTGTAAGTTTATTATGTGTTTTTATTATAATAGTAAAACATAATTAATTATATTAAAAAGAAAATATTTTGATTTGTCGTTTTGTATTGCTGTTTTCAGGTTCATGGAAAAATTTGGATTTTCAGCATTATTGGGTGCATTGAGGGTGGGTACACATGTCGCTTTAATCCGTCCTATTGGTCATGAGGAGACATATTTTAATAGAAAAAAAATATCATTCTTCGAATGTTTTACTAGTAAGTGATACATATAATATTCTACAAAGTAAAAGAAAATTTAAAGATATGTGAATAATCCTCATATTCTTTAAATACCTATGTACTATATTTAATTACTGAGTAAAATATTGACTCTTGACTCTTGTTTCAGATTTGTGATGTAAATATAAATATACTGCATGTTGATGCATCATTTGGTGGTGCTTTACATGAATCAATGCCCCTTAAAACCGCTCTTAGAAAGGCTGGAAAGGAGTAGAGAGAGCTGTTGGCTATTAGGTAAAAATATAATTTTTAACATATTATTTTGGCTAGTTATTCAAATTCATTTATATGCAGAAAAGTAAATAACACATTTGGTCTACATGTAATTAGAATTAGGTCTTACAACTTTAGTCAAATTATTGACATGCAAATATCTTAAAATTTAGGATTTTATTTATTTTGTTGGTAATGGAGTAATCAATTAATGAATTAAATTAATACATTAAATATTGAGCATTCTATTATCATAATTATATTATTTATTAATACATTACATAATACATTTGTATTAATAAATATTTAGTGAGCTAATCATTAAATAAAACTAATATTTGATTAATAATAATATATTATTTATATTTTAATACATGACATATTATTTATATATTTTAGGTGATTCTGGATATGCACAGTGCCCTTGGATGATGACACCTATTTTAGGTGCAGCTCCAGGTTCAGAAGAACACTATACAGATCTTCATTGTATAGTTAGAAACACTGTAGAACGTTGCATTGGAGTTGAAAGCATGTTGGAGGTGTTCGTTAGGACACAGGTTACTTCACTATGATCCAGTTACAGCAGCCAACATAGTGAATGCATGTGTTGTTCTGCATAATTATAGCCAATGTACGGAATGATGTTCCAATTTCTGAGCCTCAGAGTGACGATGTTGACAATGAACAACAGAGCCAAATCTTTAGAGAGGTGGCAATAATCGAGGCAATTCCAGATGACTAGGAACATACTAGTCCAAAGATTATGGAATACTAGGAGTAATTTGTAATAATTATATTAAGTCATTTGTTTTTTATCTTTTGTGACATCTATAATAATTTTATTATAGTGTTTTTTCTTCTATTTTAATTTTGACATAATGTATTTTATATTCTTTACATTTTGTAAACTATTGCATTTATTATGTCCTTATTTTTGTAAAAAATGAGAATTATAATTATATAGAATCATTTTTAATGCTACATACAGATTTATGTTGCTGGGGAGTTTGTTGCGCCGTTTCTTCTTTCCAGTTTAAACACTAGGAAGCGGTGAAGGGCAGGCTTTTTAGGGGGTTGTCTTTATTGTCGACATTCAATGAGTGCTAATGGGCTTTAGCCTAAATTTAATAAATGCCATTTTGTCTTTATATTTAATTTTTTCTTATTGTTTTATCATTTTACTATCCACACAAATAATACAAACAAATGATAATATAAATAATATTGTAAACTTATTTACAATTTTTATCGTACTTATTAACTTATTCTTATTATAATGTACGAGACTTCTTCACGTACGATGTACATAATTATGTACATCATCCCATATCTCCCTCATTCGACTATGGCTCCTACTGCGGCTGCAAGTTGTGCATCAGCAGCAATACGCCGCATTTCGATGTCGTAGGCCCAGCGTGGCACGTTCTCATCTCTACGAACTGAAATTTATATAATTTTACATTGGTTTGACATTGAAGACTTATTATTACTTATTATTTTTATAACACAACATACTAACTTTGTCTCCGGACCTTCAGACTGGTAGAGAGGAGAGCTCAGCACGCCCTAAAAATCAATTTGCTTTTTAATTTTTTTCTTCTAACTACTTTTCTTAGTTTTTTTTATTTACAATGTATAGGCTAGTGTTTGACTAGAATACATGGTTGTAAGCTCATAAGGCCTAGAAGGGAATGGGCCTCAAGTGCAGCTGCCGGAACACACCAGTAGTGGTGCTAGGCAATAGATTTACAACTTGAGGGTGTGGTAACCAGACAGGTGGGTACCTCCTACAAAGTACTTTACCACCTCACGATGTTTTCCCTTCAACGAAAGCTCAAGCTCATTGTAGGATTCATATCCACGACCTTACGGAATTCGACATCACTAGCACTGAGCTATCATTGCGTTGAAACTGTATAATTATGTATTAAGATATACTTACCAGCTTCTCTTGACGGAACCTCGGGCTGCTCGTCTGACTGGATAGAAACAGCAGTATCGGCGGGCTGTCTCTCAGCGGAGAGTGACGGCGCTAAGATCTTCGATTCGGGTTGTAGCCCTAATGGAGATGGAACCTCGTCTTCAAGCCATTCCACATCCAGTTGAGGGCTGAGGAATACTTGTTGATGTACTGGGATAGGATATGAAAGGGTTGGTTGCTGCAATTCCCGAATCAGCAGGGGCCTGTCCCATCTATTGATAGTTTCTGTAAAATATTAAATATATTTTTTTACAATAATTTTATACTATGGTCACATTTCTATTTCAAACTTTATCCTATTGTTATATCCTAATCCTATTGAAGAAAATCAATTGGATTAAGATAGAATTAATAAATATCTACACAATCATTATAAGGATAGGCAGCTAATACTTAGAACACAATGATAACAAGCAAGCTATTTTTAGATAGTTCTTTTATACTCAAGTGTTTTGTGAGCCCCTGGGTTCTTAAGTGGGGTGTGTTTATGGATTTTAAAGGAACCAAGGGCAGTGTGACAAAAAATGTATGTGAAATAACTTTACTGGTAAGTATTTATAGAAATTATGAAGTGAGTGGAAATGTATTAGGTAGGTAAGTAATATTTTAAGTTGATGGTGTATTTCTAGAGGATACTTTATTAAAATGTAAACTTACTCTATACCATTGGTCTGGTGATTTGGTTGTTCCCTTTGCTACGGGGTTAAGCTGGACCGCCACGAAGCCCCACACTTCTCGGGTGCCTCGAGCACCCTGAGGGCCTCCCGAAAAGCGACCCAATGCTATATCTCCGCAAACTCCACAAGCAACTCCGTTTGTCTCATAGAAATTCTTCGTCAAGCAGGCATCTTAAAATAAGACATATTACGCCATTATATTATATTATGAACTTACACTCACCTTGCGTTACATATAACTTAAAGTGTTATGTTATTTTAGTATGTTGAAGTTCAAAAACATAGAAATCGGTCCTCTACTAGAACAAACTTTGATACTTAACAACTTTCACATTATAAACAAAACTTCGTCATTTTAACCGGAGCATCCTTATTTTTTTGGTTTTACTTACCTTTCTTTAAGAATTTATTTTCACGCACTAAACTTGATAACACAATTAAATTTATTTACGCCGCTCGACTCTCGAGTTAAAACTACAATGAACTGAATTTACCGCCAACTTCACGTGTCATGTGTATTTAAACCGGTTAAAATAAAATGTTCTCTAAAATGTAGCATTGTAATGCTCAAAGGGCATTACACAACTTAGCCGTATAATAGTCGATAAAAAATAGAGGCGTCAAGCGGTAGAACGATGAGCACCGTGCCCCGCACGTAAGGCACCGTAACTAGATATCCACTCAGTGTGATACGCAATACCAATGTTATGAAATTCTCAGTTGTCATCGAAGTTCGGTTGTCATCAAAAGTCAGTTGGTAACTGTCAGTGTAAAAGATAGCCAATAGCCCTGCAGGGCAGGTATTCTTTGCTTCTAATTTTACCCATACAACCAGCGCAGTCGTTGTTAGCCATTCGTTTTAGTAATTTATTTCCTAAATGTTAAGAATTACAAAAAAACTATCGAGCTGTAGGACGCGAACTCGCGATACACCATGCATCTCGCCACAGGTACTATGCGTGCCAAATAAGAATAGCACTGTCAAGACGCCATTTTGTTCCGCAATACTCGTGAACTTCATTACCAAACTGTAAGGTGTGCAAAAAAGTAAATAAAGAAATTATATTCAGTTTAATTATTTTTGTTCACTTTTTTGGTATTTCTTATTAATTTTACGCTAAATTAATTACACAGTAATTATATTATTATTATGGCGACATATTAGGGTGACCAGTAGCATTTCGTGAAGTTAACTATATATATTGGTTCATTTCTTTAATGAATACTGTTTTCAAATATTATTAAATTATCCAAAATTATCTATTTATGGAATTCAATAAATAACATTTTATAAAATTGAATGTAAATAATAATGAAATTTATGAATAAAAAAATATAACATTTTTTTTCTTAGTATTTTTTTGCTGGCAGTACCAATTTGACAGCTATCGTGTGAAGTTGTAGCAAGCGCGATCCTATTCTTATTTGGCACGCATAGTATACTATTGTAGTATTTGGTTAAGAATGATTACGAAATTGAAGACCGTATTTTAAAAGTTATTAATTACAAATGTAAAAAAAACGTTACAAGTTTGACTCATTTGTTACACATTCCAAAATTTTTTACAAAATGTGTTTCGATGTTTCACATCTGCCAAGCGTACCGCGACAGCTTCATTTTTTTTGGTTTATGGTTGTTTCATTGTCATGTTGGTAAAAGTGGAGGAATGTATTTTCTTTTTGTTTTGGCAAGTAATTTTTCTCTTTGAAGTTTGAATGTAAATGTATGTTGTCAAATTGATAAAAACAAAACAACATCAACATCGCGCACTAACGAAAGAAAGATTTGCTAGAACGATTATTTCTATATAATTATTATTTATTTTAAAAATATTGCATTAAAAGTTATATTGATGCGTAGAAGTTTCGAAAAGGTTTCTTCAACTATTCTTCGTACTTTTAAGAATCTGTTGACAACAAATTTGCTGTCCCCCGTTTCTCCATTTGACGAGGAAATGGTGCGATTCTTTCCGAACCCGTTTGATGATTACAAGCCAGGAAATACTTTAAAGATTGACAAAGATGAGGTTGTTGCTCTAATCAACGAGTATACCAAGAATATTTGTAAACGCTTGCAACCTTCACGGAAAAATGTCGATGGAGGTATGTATGTCGGTATCACCGGCGTTTCTTACATGTTCTATTGTCTCTCTAAAAACACTTTACTATCTGAAAACAAAGCTGTGTACGTACAAAAGAGCCTCGAGTACTTAAAGCCCGCCTTAGAAGCATCCGCTGGTGATAAAACTTCGTTTCTACTGGGTGATGCCGGCACGTACGCGTTAGCCACTGTTTTGTACAAAGAGCTGGGCGATGAGCATTCTGCAGAAATGCTGAAGGCGTACAAGTCTCTTTACACTCACTATCTTAACCCTAAGTTCCTCAAATGTGGTGGCGATGAGTTCTTTGTTGGTCGTGCGGGATACTTAGCTGGTGTATTGTGGATGAGCCGAGAACTTCAAACATCAGTGTTTACGAATGATGAGTTACACAAAATTTGTGATATGATTGTTGCATCGGGGCGGGATTACTCCATGCAACACCGAAGTCCTTGCCCGTTGATGTTCCATTACTACAACACAGAATACCTTGGGGCAGCGCATGGAATTAGTTTCATCTTGCAGATTCTCCTATCTGTGCCTGGATATTTAAGATATAACAAGTCTGCTGCTCATGATATTAAAGCTTCAGTAGAATATCTAGCTTCGTTGCAAACTGACGAAGGGAATTGGCCGTGTTGTGTGGAGGAAATTGGACTGAGTGATCATAAGCTTGTACATTGGTGTCACGGTGCATCGGGTACTATCTACGTAATGGCTAAAGCATACTTAATTTACAAAGACCAGAAATTTTATGACGCTTGTGTAAAGGCTGGTGAAGTGGTCTGGCAAAAGGGACTTTTACGCAAGGGTCCGGGCATCTGTCACGGAATTAGTGGCAATGGTTATGTCTTCTTACTTCTGTATAGACTGACTGGTGAAGAAAAATATCTGCATAGAGCCAAGATGTTTGCAGATTTTATGAACACCGATGAGTTTGTAAGAGATGCAAGGCTACCGGATAATCCGGAGAGTCTGTACGAAGGTAGTGCTGGTACTGTCTGTTTCTTGTCAGATCTCCTAGTACCTGATAAGGCGGAGTTCCCATTTCAAGATATATTTTCTACTTACAATTTTTAAATGTGTTCTTGCTCTAATGTGCTTATCCTGTTTAGAATAGTTATTTATTAAAGTGTGTTTGGCAAAGAGTTTTTCTTTTCCAAAGCTACCGTTAACTGCTATGCTGTGCAAAATGTATACTGTTGGAAAATTTCACTAGATATAACCAAATAAATGTAACATTGCATGGTCTACTGATATTTGTCTTGACAAGAAGCCGTACCATAATTTTCTCTATTTTAAAACCATAATGGTTAATGCTATTAAAGCCGATATAATGTTGACGTTAATAGGAGTGCCCCTAACTTCAATAGAAATTAGAAGGGAAGAGATTCCCTTATTTTATATTCACAACTAGCTACGCCCGCGACTTCGTCTGCGTAAAAGTCGGATGGGTTTTTTATTTTTTGTGTGGAACCTTAATTCTTTTTCTAAAATAAAAGTAGTATTTAGGTATCTCCAAGTGAGTCTCGTCAAAATTGGTCCAGCCTTTTCAGAGTTAGTAGGTCCTACCTTTTTTTTGTTATGCGTACCGTATAAACTTTCATATTATGCATTTAGTAAAAAGCTGTTATTTTGACATTACAAACGGGGACTTCAATTATATTTATTTGTATAGATTTCAGTTGACTTGCTGACAGTGATGAGAATCAATTTTATGAGCGGGCCGATTTTATTGTCAGTCGCGTTTCAAAGTTAAATCGACACCAATCATAATGTTGATTGAGGTGCATTTACCTATAAGGGTAGCTGTACACATAAGCGGCGGCAAAGCCGGGCGGTAAAACCGAATATATGTAGTTGAATGTTCGGGCATCACAACACGCTTGGCTTAAATTTTAGTTCAGCTAAGAATTATTATTATTGGACCCGAACGTGTGTAGTAGTTGCTACGGGTCGGCTTTTTCGTTCCACAAGTACTGCCGAATCGAATGATATGTCGACCCGAATGAACTACCCAATCGGCACAAGCCGAACAAGTTCAGTAATTACTTCGGGTCGGCTTTGTTGTTCGACAAATACTGTCGAACCGACTATGTGTGTAGCTACCCTAACTGGTTTCCAGTTACGTCTCTAAATTGTTTTCACGAAGGTTGTTAGATAGACGGCATAAAGACCCAGCATTTCATCCGTGTCCAATCTCTTTAAAATTATTTCTATTTAATCTTAGTACTCCATCAAAATGGATTTGTTTTGCAACTTATTACTAACTTTCTCAATAATAGACGTTTCATTAATAATTGATATTTTTAGTCATAAAAATATTAAAAACGGAGTAATATTTCATTGTAATGATAACCATGTCGTGAATAGTGTTCATAAAATATTTAACGATCATGATATCCTGATTGCGAGCGCTAAAATTTATTATAATACTACGTATAATGTACCCAAGTCTTATCCGAGAGTTGGGATGGTAGTAGATACTGCCTGCGAAGGATGGACTTCAGTGTTGGACTCTAGCACCATCTCCTTCCAAGGATCTTCCTTTATAATAATTACAGAAGATCTATCGGTTACTACGGACATCTTATCTGGTTACGCTGTAGAAGTGGACTCCGATGTTATTGTCGCCCATAAAACAAACAAAACATTCAATTTGTATGAAGTATACAACACCGGATTTAATTTCAAGGGTACATACAATGTTAAAAACGTGGGTCATTGGAATTCTTCATTATTGATCAAAGTGTCCGATAGAAGGGACTTGCAAGGCGTTTTTGTTAAAACTGCAGTCATTATACTAACGTCGCCTAAGGTGATGAATCAAACAATAGAACAGTACATGGAAAAGCCTATTAAATCACAGATTGAAGTAGATACGGTGCATCGAATGAAATATTTCATAATGCTGAGGTTTATGCGAGATATGTATAATATTAGGTAAGTGTGTCGTATGAAACCACCTCATTGAACGAGTGGTCGCTAGCATGGTTTTCGGAAATAACTTTGTTTCGAGACGGATACGGTTATTGGAGTTTTCAATTTGCAGCTTCTTGGAGCAGCCCTAGGTTTGAATTAGGTACTTCCAGTAACATGTTGAATCAAAGACACCATCTTTGAACTGTGGTGGGTGCTTATGCACAGTATCTAAAATTCTGTCTACCCGTTTAGTCATAAGCGTAACGTATAGGCAACTTTATGTTATTCTGCGTTTACCTTTGAATCTTTGAAGGCCTACATTATCGTAAGTGATTAAATAACAGACAGAGAATTTCTCTGTAGGTATTGTAAATCGTTATAAAATACCAAAATCACAATCACAATGCACTTATGTGTATGTACCTAAACAATACAAATGTTTTGTTTCACATGGGAAACGACACTGCGATCATTAATTAGCGAATGCTAAGCGCTTTACCACTATAACAAATCGAGCTATCGTTATATCAGCCACGTTCACTGCTTTTCCTCCGTCAATTGTTGGAGTCTCGTGAAACCCTCCCTGAAATGAACCTCTAGCTAACGCCCCAAATATGAATTATTTGTAGCTACGACTTACATCGCGTCAGCACATGGGGGTACCAACGCAACGGCAGCTTCGACGGGATGGTGGGTGCTCTATACCGCGGCATGGCGGAGATAGGAGGAGCCCCCGTCTTCTACCGGATCGATAGGGGGGAACACGTGCAGTACATCTCGGAGGTTTGGATGTCTAGGTAAAACCTGCTGCAAACATCTACAGCAGAAGATGGGCTTCCTCGTATACCGCTGTTATGTTAGGTCATTGCTGGGCAAACGTATTAGTGAAAGCAGAATGGCTTTGAATGGTTCTCTTTTCATGGTTCTGAGTCAAACCTTGGTGGTCAATTTGGTAGGCGACAATCCAAACACTACCTACTGCTCGTGCTAAATTATTGACTATCTTGGTTGCGACAGATACATGGCCTTTTCATTCTTCGACCTTTACAGCCATATTCTAACACCCAAATTCTAAGACCTTCCTCCAAAACTTACTCGACTCCACCTCTACTTGACATAAACGTCCACGACTCGGGATTTTTCCTCAGTCGAGGTAAGGAATCATCTGTCAAACTCAAGGTACCTCGGAACCTACCTTAAGGAAGGAAGTGTCAAAGTTCGTATGTAATAAAAATTAAAAAAATAATTTTGAAGACTATCGAATATGCTTACGATAATCCTTACAAATATTTATCGAGGCGTCATTTGCGCGATGCAGATAAACAAAATTATGACGTAATGACTCCACTCTACCTCGACTCATTTGAGGACCCCTCAGTCGAGAAACCTCAAAGTTCACTCGAAATTGCGACTAAGAATACAGTTTTGAAGGTGTTTTCGAGGCCGTCCTGAGTCGAGTAAGTTTTGGAGGAACGTCTTAGAATATGGGTGTTAATAGGTAAGTACATTCATGAGCACAAAGGTAGGTAGCGAGATTAAAGTGATTTTCTCTCTAAACGCAGATTGAATTTATGAAATGGTTTAGATACCAAACATTGGTATGTGTTCGCAGACATTATGTTTAAAACAAGATTTCCATTACAACTAATCAGTTGTTGTGTGTGTGTCTTAATTATTGTACGCTGGTGATCATGGCTGCACCCATGAGCGGCCTTAACCATTGCAAGGCATCGGGCGGGTAGATTATTGCGATGCCCCTGTCTTTGTGGAATTAGTTTTAATGATGATGGTTGACGAGAAATGCGTAGTTATCTATACTAATATTATATAGCTGAAGAGTTTGTTTGTTTGAACGCGCTAATCTCAGGAAGTACTAGTTGGATTTGAAAAAATATTTTTATGTTGGATAGTCCATTTATCGAGGAAGGTTATAGGCTATATAACATCACGCTACGACTAATAGGAGCGGAGCATAAATGAAAAATGTTGCAAAAACGGCAAAAATGTCCACCCGTGCGAAGCCGGGACGGGCCGCTAGTAAATAAATAAAAGAGTTTTAAAATTGTTTATTGGAAATTAATATTTTTCTACTTGGGTTGTTGGGCGAGTGCGCGAGGCCCCTGCAAGAGCGAGGCCCTGGGCGGGTGCCCTGCTCGCCACGCCACCCCCAAAGGCCGCCCCTGACTGTACCTCCGCTTCGCTTCTTCATGCCAAACACTAACCATCTTCGTAATCCAGACACAGTTTCATCTTCCGCCACCCCAAGTACCCGGGTGGCTTCTACACGATCTACACGCGTCCTCTGAGCTTTATTGTATGGTACTGCGTCATCGCCATGCTGGTGGTAACGGCCGTCGTACTGTGGGGCATGCTGGTGATACAGAATAACAGGGGTGACAATGAAGACTCTTCGCTGAGTTTAGCTGGGCTGGTAATCTGGGGCGCTATTTGTCAACAAGGTATGTCGTAGTTCTCTCCTATGAGATCGTTGTTTTCAGTGCGGAGTCACGGTGTTATCAGGTGATTAATGACTGTCTGAAGACGCTAAAATTGATATAATTTAAAATGAATAACACTGTTTTGCCTAGCCTTTTCGCATTTATGTTGGGGGCAGCTTCCAGTCTAATCAAATGCGGCTGAATACCAGTATTTTACACGGAGCGACTGCCATCAGACCTTCGCAACCCAGTAACTGGGCAATGCCGATATCCTAAACTTAGACTGGTTGTCAGACATACGGGCTTCTGACTTCCCGTAATGAACGTCTTTGGTTTTCGTCTGACACCAGGGACCGATTGTTTAACATGCTCTCCGAGGATCGGAGTGGTCCTAATGTGTAACGAACGGTCACCTATCCACAGACTGACCGCGGCAAGCTCAGCTTAACCTTGCAAATCGCATGATCCGCGCAACCGCGCGAATAGAAGAATGAAGGGCTTGTGGCTAAATTACTAACCAGTAATTTAGCCACCAGCCCTTCAAGAGACTGTAAAAGACTATTCAATTTCAATTAAATAGCTCTCATGAACGACTGAGATTGTAAATTGTTCATGTAGTAAACCATTCACTTCCTTAACCGTCAATCTAGTGTTTATATTTTGAATGTCGTTCTAACCGCCTCGTTGGTCTAGTGGTGGCAAGCGCGGCTGCTGATCTTGATGTGCTGAGTTCGATCCCCAGTTCGGGCATAGTGTTATTGGGTTTTTCCGTGTGGAATTCCTCAGTAGCAGCCTGGAGTTTGGATTTGTGCCCGGTTGATGGCAATAGGCTCGCCCCCTGTTACATGGGACCTAAACATAACTGCGAAATGAGGGTGTTAGTACACACCTCTGCCTAACCCTTCGGGGAATACAGGCGTGATGTTATGTTGTTGTTGTCATTGTTGATTTAACGTACGTATCCCGTTTCTCTGACAGGCATCTCCATTAACCGTGAGTCAACTTCCACAAAGCTGGTGATTTTCATCACCTTTGTGTATGCTGTGACTCTGTACCAATACTACAATGCCACCATAGTCTCCTCACTGCTGTTAGAACCGCCCAAGAATATCAGAACACTAAAGGATCTTCTAGACAGCGATCTGAAGGCTGGTGCCCATGATATAGTGTACGATAGAGATTATTTTAAGGTATGTATAAGTTCAGGGCTTAGCGGTTGAAGGGTTGCTTTCCATGTACGAGGGTTTGAGTTCGATCTCGGCTATTGTTTTGATATTCAACTACCAATATTTTTCGACTTTGTCAGTAGAGATAGTGATTAAAATTTAATGGCACAGGTTTAAACATGGGCGTCCAGGGTGGGGCTAACTCAGATAGTAAATATTTGTCTTTTTAATAAATCTGGAAGTGCACAATGGGATTATGAAGCAATTTTGCTCCATAACCTTTTTTTTAAGGTCCAAATAGGTATAGACGGAGTCGAACATTGGTCTGCCTATTTTGGCAAGTTGACTGAATCTAGACCATACAAGGTTAGTCGGAAAGGGGGTACTAAGCCGCGGGCCACCTAAAGTATCACTGATGAATATTTTAAAGCAAGTATTAAAATTTCAAAATACGATAATTTTTATTTGCATGCGAAAAGATTTTTATTTTAGTTTTTTTCAAAAAAAGACACCTGCATTAGTTATGAATTCAGAAAATTAATTTTCCAATTTGTGACCCCAAATGTGAACTAAATTGAAAAAACAGCTGATCATAGCTGTGGACAGATAGATTTTAGCATATTTTTTACGAAATCTTTGAAAAGCTATTTCTCTTAAACTATCGAGTTTTGGGGAAAGTTGTAGAACAAAAGTTATCCCTTATTATTGGTACTTTAACACCCTCTCGGCTTAGTACCCCTTTTCCGACTAACCTTGTATAAGTAGGTACTTATTCTTGCCTGCGCCAGGGTGGGCCAAACGCCCCATTTGCCTCACCCGGAAGACACCCATGGGTTAAATTTAAGCAAGGTTCATTTTGCAGCGCACAACTGACCCGATTGCCATAGAACTTTACCATAAAAAAGTGGTCACTGCAAAACACTACAACTTCTTTACACCCGAGAAAGGCATCGCCATGGTGAAGAAAGGCGGCTTCGCTTTCCATATAGATACAACGGTGGCATTCCCCATAATAAAAGCAACATTCAACGAGAGGGAGATCTGTGAAACGAACTTGGTACTGTTGTATCCTCTGCAGAGGATGGGCGTCGTCGTGAGGAAGCACTCGCCTTATAAAGAACACATTGCTTATGCGTAAGTATTACATTGAATGAGTATATATACAGAGCTTAAACAAGTGCAATGTAAAATAAAACTTATTCATATAAGCGTAGAGAATAAGAGCACGTTGACGAAGGGACGGGACGGAACCACAGTAAATATTTAAGCTAAACCAGTATGGAAACTACGTTCCAACGGCATACTCACGCATCGACGAGACGGTTGAGCAGCGGTCGTCGTGCTGAGCACTGCGACCGCCGCGTTGGTTCTCGTCGACGCGCGCGTCTGTGCGAGTGTGACGTTTTCAACGTTTGCACGTAGCTTACATACTGCTTTAGCTTAAACATTTACTGTGACGGAATGGAGGACGGACGAGTGGCTGAGTTTGGCAATGTGCTTTCGTTGACGACCGCCCGTATTACCGTATAAAAATGTTCTTTTTAGCATTTTTGCAGATTTGTATCAATTCCGGATGATTGCAGAATTTAAAAAAAATGCTGTTTTACGGCTGTGGAACGCCTTTTGAACATTATTCATAGTAGGTTTAAAGAATAATAAAAAGCGTATGTTCCAGCATCCGCAAGATGTACGAGGTCGGTCTACCTGTTCGGATTCAGTCGGAGATCGACGAGCCGATGCCGGAGTGTGCGCACACGCCAGATTCCAGCGTGTTCTGTGTTGGGATCAAAGAGTTCTCCACGCCGTTGCTAGCACTTAGTTTAGGCATGATCTCGTCTGTGATGGTCCTAATGTGCGAGTTGATAGTGAGTAGGGTAGTTATTAGTAAGAGTGTGATTGAGTTTAGAGATTAATACTTCGATGGAAATACTAGTTTTACTCACTCATTTGAATTAACTATCTGAATGTGTTGATTGTACTATTTTATTTTCTAGATGTGAATAGTTATGTAGTTGAAAGTAACACAACATAATATCACGCCTATATTCCCCGAAGGGTAGGGTAGAGGTGTATAGTAAAACCTTAATTACGCCTAAGTCCCATGTAATAGGGGGCGAGCCTATTGCAATCAAACGGGCACATATTAAATAAAAAAACTCTGCCCGACCTGGGCTCGAACCCACGACCACGATCAGCAGTCACGCTTGCCATGAACGAGGCGGTTTAAAAGTTGAAAGTATTTTTTCAGTACCTACCTATACAAGGTTAGTCGGAAAGGAGGTACCTACAGCCGCGGGCCACTTAAAGTATCACTGATGACGGACTGTATTAAAGCAAGTGTTAAAATTTAAAAATTCGATAGTTTTTATTTGCATGCAAAAAGATTTTTAATTTAGTTTTCAAAAAAAGAACATGCTTGCATTAGTTATGAATTCAGATAATTAATTTTCTAATCCGTGACCCCAAATATGGCCGAAATTGTAAAAACAGCTGATCATAGCTATGGACAGATAGATTTTATATTTATGATTTACTCTCGTGCATTTTCGGGATTGCCAGACTAGTTTCGGACCCAAACGGAGCCCTTAATCATGAGCTGATCACCCGGAGAGGTCGCGAGTCGAAGAGATAGATAGATTTTAGCATATTTTTTACGAAATCTTTGAAAAGCTATTTCTCTTAAACTATCGAGTTTTGGGGAAAGTTGTATAACAAAAGTTATTCCTTATTATGGGTACTTTAACACCCTTTCGGCTTGGTACCTCCTTTCTGACTAACCTTGTCTCTCTATTTCTCATGTCGATATTTTGAGGTTTAACGTATGAATTCAATATCTGAATCTCAAGGGATCGATATAACAGAAAACGAATGCTAATTGCTCTAGATATGCGTGCAATAGTTTTTTAGTATAGTTTCAGTGTTAAACTAGCATTTACAATAAAATAAACACCAAATCATCTTCCATCTGTTTATTTATTTGGGTACATAACTTCCTCGCGTTACACTGTTACACTCCTGAGTGGAATTGAAAAAATTACAAACATCCAAAACTGTACGGATATCCACGTTCATAATAATTTATTCTATTATCATGTATGTATATAATACACTGTACTGTGGCCGACTAACTTGGAACGGTTTAGATGGCCACTCTATTCAAATGAAGTTTACATAAAAGATCAGTACATGGCTGACTCTAACGGGGTGTCCTGCATAAGCGACAAACGCGACGCGATGCGATGCGACACGGAACAAATACACGTTACGTCGCATCTCGCTACATAGGCCGCCAGTAGGGAATGCCGTTGTTTTGATCGCGCTCGTCGCATCGCATCGCGTCGCGTTTGTCCATCACGCAGGACACCCCGTTAGACGGGATTTTGAAGACATTATGTATAGACATAGTAACATATTAACATTGTTAAACGCAGCTCTTTGGCTATAATTTAAAAATATTGTGATGCATGTTTTTATTTCGTACTTTTTTGTTTACAAATAAATGATGTCACACATTGTCTTCATAATCCCGCCTTTGTTTCCCAGTCGAACAATCGATTTACAATATTAAGCTAACAATCATTTATATATAGATATAAATGAGGATTTTTAACGTCGCACTGTATACAAACAAGTCCGTTCATTCGACAGTAATGAAAGCTCACAAACGCAGCAAGGGGCTCCGTTATCCGCGGCGGGTACGCAACGCAATATAAACACTACTGATGTACAATAAAGTTCAAATTTTAACTCTCAATCTCAACTAATCAATTTGGAGTTAATCACGCATTAAAACCGTCAACGAGTATCAGACTGAAGGTAAAATGCAGCAGATTTCAATAAATATCTACGCTATCTGATTTTTCATCACTTTTTCTTCAATAAAATCACACACTAAGTATTTAGAAAATAATCTTTCACCTACTGTATTACTGAAAAGCATATTTATCATTTTTATAAATATTAACTACCCTCTTTCTTGAATTGTTTCGGATTATAAATAAAGTAGGTGACTTCGTTCGAGGCTGTCTCATTTCCTAAATGCCTTGAGTAAAGTAGCCGCATTATGCAGAGGAGTTATTTTTATTAAATAAGGGGGGGGGGTAGAGGCAGTCTCGATTAAAGTTATAGTTAAAATTCGCCTTGAAGACGCTGTTGACTGAAACTACAAAGTAGCAAAAAATTGAGAGCTAATACACCTTTTATCGTAGAATCTCACAATTTTGAGGTAGGCGAACGTATATCAGACAATTTCAGCAGTATACCATGTTAGAATCTAAAATAAGGGTCCAAAAATGATGTCCACTAATGGCTGAAGAACGCATGATAATTGGCTTCTTCACAAGACTGGCCATACGCGGGGATATCGCCCGATATATCAGACTTGACAAGGCCGTAGCTAACCGAGACTCTCAAAGAGCTCCCGATAAGTAGCAAAAAGGCCTCTCGACAGACTCGATCACTTGCTGTCCTAGGGCTTCATAGCGGCTAGCTACGGCTCAGATTACACAGAAAGATTAACTTGCGCTGTAAATAAATAATGCGTGCTTTTCTTCAATAATTGGACCTACTTATGCAAAAAGGAACCAACCCACACACATGCCAAAATCGAGTTATGTATGTAGCTTTAGAAATGCACCTTCTATCGACCCTGTAAGGATCAAAATGATCTTAAGTTTGACAGAATATGTGCCAAAGCTGTCAGATCATTTTGATCTTTACAGGGTCGATAGAAGGTGCATTTTGAAAGCTTTCTTCATACTTAGCTCGATTTTGGAATGTGTGTGGATTGGTTCCTTTTTGCATAAGTAGGTCCAATAATAGACTTAAATATATGGAAATAAACTGAAGAATACGCACTGCGAATTAAAAAAGTAATCTGCGAATAATTTCTTTTAGAGCGAGTTTATGTTATTTGTTGTTGTTGTTTGTTGTTGTGCTGAGTATGCCTAAATGTCATGTTTTGGACTTCCATTTATGATTCTTCAGTACAGCCGTTTATGGAAATAATATGAAGAACACGCACTGCGAATTATAAAAAGTAATCTGCGAATAATTTTTTTCGAGCGCGTTTATATTGTTTGCAGTGCTAAGTATGCCATAAATATCATGTTTTGGACATCCATTCATGATTCTTCAGTACAGCCGTTTGGCGGGATACGTCGCTGCTTTCTTACATTAGCTCCTAATTTAGTCAGTTACTACTCTGCGGTGTTATATGATATTCGGTAATGCGTGGAGGAGTCAAACGGAGGAGAGTGAGGAGTGGGGCGTGCGGCCGCGGCGGAGCGTGCGGTGCGCGTTTCACCGCTCCTCGAGCATCACCGTCTCTTGAGGATATAGCTTTAGTGCCTTCAGTGTACTGCTTGGAGATTCCATCGTTAGCTGTCAGAGATAATATTTAATTAGACATGAGTTTATTAAAATTGACATGGGACTGCATGGCTGAAGGTTGAGGCTGTATACACGATGATAGTTTCTCGCAGCGATTTTCATTATATTCATCTCTGTTTACTTTGCCGAATAAAAAGCCAGAACGAATTTCGCTTCGAGCAACTATCTTCGGGTAAATCAGTCTTTAGTAAGCATTCTTCAAGATGTTTTTTGAATCGAGTGTACAAAGGACTTCGTTCTGCCTTGTCTTTTCCCAACTACGTTGGGGTCAGCTTGCAGTCTAACTAGCTGCGGCAGAATACCAGTATTTTATACGAAGCGACTGCCATTAGACCTCCGCAACCGAGTTACAGGGCAATATAGATATCCTAAGGTTAGACCGGTTGTCAGACTTACGCAACGACTGTCGGGTCTTCATATGACACCCGGAGTCGACAGTTTAACGTGCTCTCCGAGACACGAGGGGTCTCGATGTGTAACGAATGGTCACCGACGCACGGACTGACCGCGGCGAGCGCAGTTTAACCTTGCAAATAATGATCCGCGCGGTTCTTAATTAGCCCCGAGACCCTCGTATGAATAAAGGACTATGATGCTTAATGTAATTCTCCAAACATTTTGTGGCAACATGCAAAGCGACCGGTACATTCTATGCATTTCTTCCGTCACTTAAATACACAAATATAGTCATGTTAGAATCAAATTGAAAGTGAATAAAAGCACTTACGTCTCTCCTGGGCCAGCTAGAGATGACCTTGTAGTGTTCTTGTGGATAACCCTTAGACGCGAGGAAGTCTAGTAAACCCTGGACGAAAAAATCAAAATTAATAACAGAAAATCCGCCACTATACAAGGTTAGTCGAAAAGGGGGTACTAAGCCGAAAGGGTGTTAAAGTACCCATAATAAGGGATAACTTTTGTTCTACAACTTTCCCCAAAACTCAATAGTTTAAGAGAAATAGCTTTTCAAAGATTTCGTAAAAAATATGCTAAAATCTATCTGTCCATAGCTATGATCAGCTGTTTTTACAATTTAGGTCATATGGGGGTCACGGATTAGAAAATTAATTTTCTGAATTCATAACTAAAGCTAGTAAGTTTTTTTTTTTAAATAAAAATCTTTTTGCATGTAAATAAAAATTATCGAATTTTAAAATTTTAACACTTGCTTTAAAATAGTCATCAGTGATACGTTAGGTGGCCCGCGGCTTAGTACCCCTTTCCGACTAACCTTGTATATCGGGTGTAAAAATATACCCTTAACGAAGCCGAGAGCCACGTATTTTCCCCATAAATACGAAGATTTTTTGGTATATACCTGGGAACCGACTGGTTATGGAGATATTGAAGGTCAAAGTCACCATATTTTTGTACGTTTTTCACGAAAACTAAGTTTAAATGTTATTACTAAACATATTTCTATACAAAAATTATCAACATTTTTGAAATGTAGGCACACTCTGCTGCGCGTGCCCGTCCATTACGCGCTACAATTAAAAGTTTTTTTAATATCAAAAAATAAAAGTAGTTTCCCAGCAATTATTTTTGCTATATGTTACTTAGTTTTATGTACAGTATGCGTAGATTTCGGCTTCGTTAAGGCTATTTTTAGAGGCAGTATATGCGATGACGTAACTATAACAGTATACGTACGGCGAGCGTGTCGTGTGCGTTGAAGCGTCTCTCGAGGCAGTGGTCGTGCGGGGGCGGCAGACGCACGCGGATGCGCGTGACGTCACCCGCCGCCGCGTGCGTCGACGGCTCGGCCGGCACTCGGCGCGCTGCTACATTGCGATCCGCCTGTACACGCAAACAGTATTAAGTGACAACACACATAAGGTCATCAGTTACATCATCAAGAAGACGAAGACCTCAGTACTTTTTTCTCGCTCTCAAGTGCGGGAGTACGTTAATCCTGGACCTGGACATAATAGAGTTGAAGGTTCTGGTCCACTTTTCCTTACTTTTACTCTGAAATAGATATCCCAAAAATTCATGCTCGTCCAGGATGTCCATCAATGGACGAATGTCAAACTTACTTCTTTTTTCGCTTCCTCCATTTGCCTTTCAGACTCTGCTCGTTCTAATTCTTGATTTCTTTCTAATTCTTGCTGTTTCTTTACTTCTTCTTTAGCCCTGATAAAAATATGAATTATTTTATTATGAAACAACGATAGGACTATTCTTCTTCCTATGATAGGAACTTAGAATTAAAACTAATAAAAACGCTAATATTATAAATGTGAAAGTGAGATTTTCTGTCTATTTGTTACTTCTTTACAACTAAACGACTGAACCAATTTTGATGAAATTTGGCTTAAATCCTGGAGAAGAACATAGGATAGCGAAGTCAAGGGCGTCAGATGGTACTTAATAAAATACATTAGTTATATATCTATGTAGCTAGTAGAAGTACCTGTCGACCTCCAGACTGCGCTGGTATGCCTCGTCCTGCTCCCGCTTGACACGCTGCCTCGCGTCCCGCTCGCGCTCCATCCGCGCCTCTTCCTCCCGCGCTGCACTGAACCGCTCCAACGCTTCTACCAATCCACCTAGAAGTTCTGAGACGCCGACGTTGCCTAGAATATGTAGAAATTTTTTTTAGATAAGAAGCTAAAGAACTGAACATGATACAGAAAAATAAAACACTCCTTATATGGGTCTCCCAATCTTTTTAGCCTGAGAGCCA
The DNA here is from genome assembly GCA_910594945.2 of Amphipyra berbera. NCBI lineage: Eukaryota > Metazoa > Arthropoda > Insecta > Lepidoptera > Noctuidae > Amphipyra > Amphipyra berbera. Next base: position 14,127,367 of record OU343138.1, read on the forward strand.
TACTGACTCCTCCACTAAGTCCCAAGGGCCAAAATCTAGCTAGCTCATTATGTCAACATACTGTAGTTTTGATGAGCATCCCCAATTCTATTTGGTGGTGCTCGCAGGCCATAGTCGGAGACCCCTACCTAACAACATTTCCGTATCGCAGTATTTTTGCGCGGCGCAAAAAGGTGAATTCATAGTGTAATGTATTGTTTGTCCTTCCAACCTTTGTTTAGAGCAGACGACGTGTCTATTCAAAGCCGCGTGAAACCACTTTTGTATTGGGTGACAAGAAAATAGTTCTCACATTTTTGCTATTCTTCTAAACGTGACGATGACGATCTAGACGTGTTTGCGGGGGCTAGCATGGCTAGAAACGGCACAAAATAGAGAGGTTTGGAAGACAAATGGGGAGACCTTTGCTCAGCAGTGGGACATTCAATAGGATACTGAAAAAAAACTTCTAAACGTGATTTTTTCGGTGTTGTTAACACTGCAGCACTCACCGTTAATGACAATAAGATTGACAAGCAACAATAATTCTGGGACCCAGTGCATAATATCAGCAAGCACATTGGGTCACCCGCGCGACGGCGCAACGAGTATTCCCAAGGAGGGTTGATGTCAGGCAGGCGGCCGGTCATAAAACAATAAGCCAAAACCTCTAACTTCACCTAGTGTGGGATAAGGGCAGGAAGAAGAAGACTCACCGTTAATTACGGAGTATATCTCTGTGTTGGACCTCAATCGCATGATGATCACGAGTGCGGGTAGTCGGTCCACCGGTATGTTGCGTATCGTCATGCTCGCTACAGGACCTAACGCATTCGCCACTGATGATAATAACCTGCAAAAGAAAAATGTTTTAATTTAAAATTGTGTCTTTTTTTCTATTATATATTCGTATTAAAAAAAAAACAGTTGCATGAACAAACTATAACCGTAATTTTACCAAAATTTCAGTAAAATGAATAAAATTAAATATGGCCAGTTTACAGTTATACCTAGTAAGTGCAACTGAGCGTTAGTAATTTTGGTGAAAGCTTAAACTATTGCGTTATTTGAGAGCTCTGCCTCATTAGTGCGTTGCAGCGTTACCGCTGCGTCGTTTTCCATATATTTTAAATGACATGCCACATTAAAGCGTTGCGTCGTCGCACGCGACGTTTCAACGGAACGGCGGACGGGAGACGAGGCGGGGGGAGGGTGATGTGCTGCGCTGTTGGAGCTCCGGTGCGACGACAGACAGTGTTCAAGAGGTGAGTGTGCTAGAGGGGCAAACGAGACTGATTGAGGTGCGTGCGTCGTCCTCTTGCGCTGCTACGTCGTGCGTCGTTGCAACGCAGGTGTGGCATACAATGCATTGATCCGTTGCGACGACGCAACGCAACGCACTAATGAGGCATCGCCCTTCAGCTTCTCATTAATATCTGTTTCCGCGAGTCTTTTACCACGATATTACAAGTGTCATGGTACTCTACTTACATGTTGTTGTTGTCGGGATGTGAGAGGTCCCAGCCGTACACTATGAAGTTGGCAGCCAAGGTCTGCAGTACCGCCTCGCAGCCCAGTAGCTGTGCGCAGAACACGTTCGATAGAACTGACTGCTCGTGGTGCAAGTATACGCCTAGAAGTTTCCTCTGGAAGAAGAAAAATATAGACATGAATGTCTTAGAATTACTAAAATAATAGGAAGACGGGTAGTACCTATCTGGACTCGCAATCTGTATTAGGGATGTTACGGAGGTGATTATACCGGAACCGGAGTCGAAACCGAAAGGTTTTAAATCTGATTTATCGGAGTCGGAGGCGGAGTAGAAGACAAATTTGTTAACTTAGGGGCAGGTCAGGCCGGGGTCGTGGTGCATGCAACAGCGAATACCGTGACCCCGGCCTTAGGTCAGAAGGAGGGACACCGTGGGGTTTTAACCGGTAAAAGTCCGGCACACCCCCCCCGTCTTTCTCAGACGGGGGACAGTCCATGAGGATAACCCCACGAAAAAAAAAAAAAATAATTCTGGAGTATGTTTTCTCACTAATTTTACACTTTGCCGTATTCACGACAACTTCACTAAAGAAGTTCTATATAACACTAGTTTTTGGCTTCATTGTTCAATGGAGGCTCGACAAAACGCATCTGACACACAAATTAAATGACAAATCAATTGATCGGGAAAAGCGAGCGTTAGTTAAAACAAGTCAAATCTTGTACGTATGCGTTTTGGCTGCGGTCGCTCGCTGCGTTTCGATCTTCGTTATAACCTCCGATTCAAAATTATCGGAGCCGAAGCCGAAGTCGGAGGTGTAAAATCAATCGGAAGTTCCGACCTTTCGGAGTCGGAGTCGAAGCTCCGTAACATCCCTAATCTGTACTTATTGACTTCCTCGCCGTGCTTCGGAACACGTTAAACAGTCGGTTCCAGGTGTCATACGAATACCTTTGACTTTCGTTACGGGAAGTCAGAAGCCCGAAAGTCTGACAACCGGTCTAACCTTGGAATATCGGCATTGCCCAGTACTTGGGTTGCGGAGGTCTGATGGCAGTCGCTCCGTGTAAAATAGTTGTATTCAGTCGCATCTGGTTAGACTAGAAGCTGACCCCAACATAGTTGGGAAAAACGCTATGCAGAATTTGACCGTTTCACCTTTTCAGAATGGTTTAGGAAGAAGCGAGGCGGTCTGAAAAATTGTATTATTGTAAAGTTGGAATGGTTGTCAGACTTTCGGGTTATACTGGGATCGATGGTTGAATGTTCTCTATGAGGCACGCATGTAATATAGCGTCATATTCATTTCCTCAAGTCTACTAAAGCAAGGCTCACAACTGGCGATGATGAATTAAATTTATCCCGTGTGGGGACGAGTTAGAATATAAAACTTCCTCACCGCAGGCTGGGAATAGACGCGTGTTGTAAGATTCACCAAAACCCAGCACCGTTGGTGGTAGGAACTATACGGTCCGCCTAGCTAGCTACCACCCTCACATTAAAGTCCGGCGCCAAGCAGTTTACTGTGTTCCGTCGTGTGTATGTGAGAGCTAGAGGGGTATAGGGGAATCCCTCTATATCTCTGTTCCTTGAATTCGTTTGCTCCATCTTAGACCCTGTCTGCGCTTACCATTAGGTGAGACTAGGGCAAAACGCGACCAAGTCAAGAATAAAAAAAAGTTGATGAAAATAAATTGAAATTGGTTCTCACCTCTTTGGCAGGTTTGAGACAGGACTCTTTGATGGCGTCCTGCAGCGTTCCTTCAAAGAAGTGTGGAGTGTTGGGCCCATACCGCGAGCGGAACCGCTGAGAGAACTCGATGCAACCCAGCGCCTCGTCCTCTACGCTTTCTGACACTGTTACAATATTAAAATAATATCAATGTAGATTGATAATGAGGAAATTGTGGTAGTCTAATATCAAGTGATTCGCAAACATTTTCTTCGAGAGCAGTTAATAATACTAGCGGCAGTTACAGCCTAGCGGTTAAATGTTTGCCTTCCATGCAAGAGGGTCTGAGTTCGATACCGCCCCACATCTCGGACTTTTCGAATTCACTCGCGTAACGAATCACTTGCGTTAACGGTGAAGGAAAACATCGTGAGGAAAGTCTGCACACTTGAGAAGGCTCCAAAATGGTCGCGAAGGTGTGTGTAGTCCGCCAGCCCACACCAAGCTAGCGCGGTAGACTAAGGTTTATACCCTTCTCATTCTGAGAAGAGACCCATGCCGTACTCAACGGTAGGACAGTAATGGGCTATCTCTGACAACCATCGCTGTGGCTCCTTTTCGCACGTGAGAGACAGCATTATGCTGAGCGATGGCCGTTTTGCGCGGATGTCACGCATATGTTTCCCAATAGTTTTTTTTTTGGTTTTGTTTTATACTTTTATTTTATTTTTGTGCGTCATGTTGGCGCGAATAAAGAACTTTTCTTTCTTTCTTTTCTATTATCTATACTAATATTATAAAGCTGAAGAGTTTGTTTGTATGAACGCGCTAATCTCAGGAACTACTGGTTGGAATTGAAAAATTCTTTTTGTTTTGGATAATCCATTTATCGAGGAAGGTTATAGGCTATATAACATCACGTTACGACCAATAGGAGCGGAGTATAAATGAAAAATGTTGCAAAAACAGGAAAAATGTCCACCCGTGCGAAGCCGGGACGGGCCGCTAGTTATGTAATAATACGGGCCTAATTGTGTACTCACTGAGCGGTTGCAACCTCTCCGACTGCACTAGGTCGACGAACATGTCATCCTCTCCGGTGTACCCTTCGGCCGTGTCCTCCACCTCTTCAACAGAACTGTTTTCACTGTCAGAACTCTCCACTATTATCTGGTAATGATACATTTTTAATTATTACACACATAGTTTACAAATGGAAATATTTGTATACTTCCAAGCCCGGGAAGGAAGATTGGAATGGAATATTGAATTCTAAAGCATGATTGTACAGTTTGCAGCAATAATATACTGCATGACAGGTTAGTCGCTTTACATCCGAAAACCATGAACTCTGCTCAGGGAACGTACCCATACTACGTGACACATTTTTTACCCCCCTCCTCCCCTTCGGTGACCACTCTAGTTTTCACGTAGTAATTCATAAATATGGCTTAAAATCATTTATTGCAAATCGAAAGATAAAAAAAATATTGGCTCGTATGTGCGTCAGTGTTGCCACCTGTGAGTTTAAAAAGCGCCAAACGCTGCGCGCCATATTTGAATATAGGTCGAAAAAGCGCGAGTTTTCCCTAGAGGATATTAACTACGTGACGAAAACCTAAGCCCCCCCCCCGCCCCTGTGACCTTGCGTGGTATTTTGAAGACCCCCCTCCCCTAAACAGGTCACGTAGTATGAGTATGTTCCCTCTTCATTCTGTACAACTTTTACAACAGACAAACTAGGAATTCATGAAAAAAAATTGAACAGAATGATGAGCAGAGTTCATGGTTTTCGGATGTAGAGCGACTAACCTAGCATGCTGTATATGCTTACAGACGGTCGTAAAATCTCCAATGATAACCATCTAACTATGGATAAATATGTGTCTATGTATACAACGGATGACTGTAATGTCCATAGTCACATAATTATGCTTGTGGTTTGGGTCAGATAGCCGTATTGGTAGTTTTAAAACCGTTAGTAGACAAATATAATTGCTAGAGTGCGCGTCACGAAAGAAGTCCCGCGGAAAATTGTGGAACTACATCTTTTTGAATGCAATGTGATGCAATGGCATAGACAATAGCGCCGCGTCAAAGGGACTTCATTGGTGGCGCGGACTCTACTGATTGTACAATGATTATTTTAGATGGGCATGTATGACCATAACTGAACCTATACGAATGAATAAAATCTACAAATATTTTTCTTTCAAAATGGAGGAGCTCATGAGTAATTTTTTTCATTTTTTAGGGTTCCGCACCTCAAAGGGTAAAAAGGATCCCTTATTTCTCGTTTTTTTTTTTTTACGTTGGGAACTTCTCATGGACTACTAGCCGGTAACCCCCCGTCTGGGGGAGACGGGGGTTACCGGCTAAAACCACCACGGTGTCCCCCCTTCTGACTTAAGCCCGGGGTCACGGGATTCGCTATTGCTTGCATCACGACCCCGGCAGCTTGCAGCTCTCTGAGTTTATGGGAAGTACTAGTTCTATTCTGATGATCATGAGTGAGTGAATGTCATAAATGCGAAACTTTACTTTCGCTTAACTTCGGAACTAAATGATCTACAGACTTGAAATTTTGGATTTTAAGTATGTGATTATAGCTTACTGGATGACGAAAATTTCTGCGTTCTGGTCTTATCCAGAGGTTCTCAAATAGGGGCCTGAAAATGCGGCGAAATGGTTCCAGTAAAGGATGGTACGGCAGTGTTTGCTTCGCGCTCGACTTGGCGGGGGCACTGCCGTGCCCCCCGATAAAAACATTATGAGGTCGTGCAGTTCCCGTCAAATGTAGGTATTCATTTGTGATAGAGGAGTACGTTAAAAAGTAGTATGTTAGTTATTTAATTTCTTAGCTGCCGCACTATTGGCCAAATACTCAAAACGTTACACAATATTAAGTTGCCAAAATTCGTGCTGTCACTTTCACTTCGCCTTAGAGTGACAGAGACAACACGAGACTTGACGGCAACTTAAAATTGAGTAGCATTTGAGTATTTGGGCATAAACAAACCAATGTTTTATTTTTTATTTAAGGTATTTTAATTAGAGATGGGCCGAATATTCGTTTTATTTTCGGTATTCGGCAGGTTTACCGAACATTCGTATTCGGCCAATTATTCGGCAAAAATGCCGAACATTCAACCGAATAATCTTGAAATCTTGCGTTAAAAAGTTGCCTCTATGCTTGTATGAAGTGGTATAATTACATAACTGTATCCATATCAAGTATGTCTTAACATTTATCGTCAGTTTCACAGAAAAATTTCCAAATGTTCAACCTCTTCCTTCCATTTATTTCATTGTTTTTTGGCAATTTACTGAGTTTTATCGATTTTGTACACAAAAACAAACGCACGTCCCGATGTTTTGCCGCTAACTAGATGACACAATAACAGTCAGGGGATAGCAGGGTCAGGGTCGCGCAATTCAATGCGTTCGACATGATTGTATAGACTTGAATTTTTGCAATGCATGATAAAGCGCCATATTATGCCGAATATTCGGCCGAATGTTTGGTTCGGTAAAGTTTTAACTGAACATTCGGCCGATTATTCGGTGAAACCCTTATTCGGTCCATCACTGAGTTTAACATAGTAATTTTCTCATATATGAACGTTTCTATGTATCGATGGCTAATGCTGTGGTTTGTGAGCTGCATTAGTAAAGTCGTCCAGTACCGTATTTACCCTCTTATACTCCTTGAGCTTGCCGGGCGCGCGCCGCACGCTCAGCTCGTGCTGCGGCAGCTCGAGGCCCGCCATCGCCAGCACCGTGTCGTCCAGGCCCGACACTGACGGCCAGCCTGTCCACATCTGTGGGGAACATGAATTACGTTAGTCTTTATCATTTATGTTGACATTTCGATAGAATTGGGAAGCATTAGAAGAGCCCCGATGAGTGACGAATCATGAATAGGGTTGCCACCCGTACTTTATAATAAAGTATTGTACGTTATTTCAGATAATAGTACTCTATACTTTATGAGAACAATAAAGTACACGAAAATACTTTATTTCGCATGATTTGATTTCTTTGGGATTTTGAAAAGTTTAGTCGTAAGTATTTTTTCGTTAAATGATATTTATCGATTGGTGCTGAATCGATGTCGCCACTCGCCAGCGCCACATCACTACTAATTTGATACAAAAAGCAAAAAGCAATAAAAAATAATGTTTTTAAACATAATAATAAAGAAAAATAAATTGTACTTTATTTTGATACTATGTACTTTTTTTTTCTTACCTATAATAACCAATGTACTTTAACTGCAAAAAAAAGGTGGCAATCCTAATCATGAAGTACATCCGATGAACCCTCCGATCATGCTAACTAGCTAACTTTTTAGCTCTGGGATGAGCTATAACAAGTTTATACACGCTTGTATTGAGTGTAAAAATACCCTTAACGAAGCCGAGAGCCACGTAATCATCCCATCATTAAGAAGATTTTTTTTTATATTGGGCCATACCTGGGAACCGACTGGTTATGGAGATATTGAAGTGTAAAGTCACTATTTTTAACCGACTTCCAAAAAAGGAGGAGGTTCTCAATTCGACTGTATGTTTTTTTTGTGTCTGTTCCGTGATATCTTTGCTAATTGTGAACCGATTTAAATGATTATTTTTTTGTTTGAAAGAGTATTCTTTCGAAGTGGTCCCATTTCAATTTGGTGAAGAACTTCGGAGATAGACAATTTGAAGTCGGTTTTATTTTTGTTAACTTTTTTTAATTTTTTTCGTTTTTCACGAAATGTAATTTTAAATGTTATTTCCAAACATTCTCCTCCTATTACAAAACTATCAATATTTTTGAAATGTAGCCACAGTCTGCTGCACGCGCGCCTATATTGCGCGCTACAGTTAACAGCTCTTTTTTAATACCTAAAAATAAATATCGTTTCCCAGCAATTATTTTTGCTGTATGTTACTTAGTTTGATGTACAGTATGCGTAGCCTTCGGCTTCGTTAAGGCTATTTTTACACCGTGTATATAGCGGATATTTAGGCGGATACCTTTTATTAAAGGACCTTATCGTGGACTAAGGCCTAAACCCTTTTCACTCTCAGAAGAGGCCAGTGCCCAGCAAGGGAGCAGTAATGAGTTGATTATACACTGACCTGATGTCTGACGGGTATGTCTGTCAGTGAGTATATGTCGCTTTTGACTTCCTGCACGGTCTTCGTGCCGGGATACTTGAGTGTGTATTCTTTGTCGTCCACTTTCACGTGCAACACGTATGTCGTTGTCAGCCTTTCTGCAACCCTGGTGTACAAAATAGATTATAAGTGGAAGTTGTCAAAGTGACATGACATGTGTTTTATATTACAAAGCTGAAGAGTTTGTTTGAACGCGCTAATCTCAGGAACTACTGGTTGGAATTGAAAAAATATTTTTGTTTTGGATAGTCCATTTATCGAGGACGGTTATAGGCTATATAACATCACGCTACGACTAATAGGAGCGGAGCATAAATGAAAAATGTTGCAAAAACGGGGAAAATGTCCACCCTTGCGAAGCCGGGACGGGCCGCTAGTGTGTTTTATAATCCTGTTGACCTACACCGTGACAAGACATGTCTCACGGACGGAAATGAACACCGGAAAATGATCATAATTGTGTCCGAAAAAGGGTAATAGGCTCGCCATCTATTACATGGTATAATACCAGAGGCGAAACGTGGGTGTATAGACTCCTGTAATAGGATAATCTCTGCTTATCCTTTCAGGAATTACAGACGTGAGTACATGAATGAAGGTTTTCGTAAAACGAGTATTCTTACTAAAGCTATATTGGTTTTAACATAACATAACATCACGCCTGTATTCCACGAAGGGAGGGCAGAGATGTATAGTAACACCCTCACTTCGCCGTTCTGTTTAAGTTCCATGTAATAGGGGGCGAGCGTATTGCCATCAATCGGGCACAAATCCAAACTCCGGGCTGCTATTGAAGAATTCCACACGGAAAACACCCAATAACACTGCCCGACCTGGGGATCGAACCTAGGGTCTCACGATTAGCAGTCGCGCTTGTCACCACTAGACCAACGAGGCAGTTATAGTTATTCGTTTTATCTATACTAATATTTTATAGAGGAAAGATTTGTATTTTTGTATGTAACGAATAAACTTAAAAACTACTGGACCGATTTGAAAAATTATTTTGCCGTTAGAAAGCTACATTATCACTGAGTAACATAGGCTACGGGCGGAGCCGTGAGGACACAGCTAGTTTAAAATACTTGTATTTGATAGACTCACTCGTCATCCGCCATGTTCTGCTCGGCCTCCTTGAGCCGCAGCATGGCGTTGGGCGGCAGGCCCAGCGACACGAGCGGCGCGTTGGTGGTGGCGCGCGACCCGCCCAGCCCGGACAGCTGCTGCCGACATACTGGCACGCCGCATTTTGTCTCCAATTCTTTCTTTAAATCACCTACAAAAAAAAAGGTTACTATAGCCAACATACAAATGGGAATAATATTACTGCAGCTCACACTATTATCAACTTAAAGCACATATAAACTAAGTAAATTTTAGCGTGACAAAAACAAAAGAACGGGTTATATTTAAAAAAAATACTTGCAAAGGAAACTGTACTGTGTACAATGGAATTAAGGTTTTTATCCCAAAGTCCAAATATCTTAGCCCAGTAGCAAGTAGTAGAATGATCTGAGCGACTGGTAGGAGGCAAGTGAAGTGGCAAGTGTAAACAAGAAAATACTTCAATAGCTTTTCCTTGTCCATTTTGTAACTAAATTACTGACCACTAGACTAAATTACAAGCAAACTTTCAACTGTAAACTCGATAGTCTGTGTACTGAATTATAGATTCACTGGTTTCATAGTGCGTTAAATCTATGAAGACGCGCACCACTCCTTGTGAGCGGTAGCCGCGTGGTGCGTATACACACATCTCTTAATAAACATACCATCACGCCTAGCATTCCCCGAAGAGTACGGCAGAGGTGTTTTTAGTACACCCTCGTTTCGCCAGTTATGTTTAAGTTTCATGTAATAGGGGGCGAGCCTATTGCCATTAACCGGGCAAAATCCAGACTCCTGGCTGCTACTGAGAAATCCCTAATGGAAAAACCCAATAACACTTTGCCCGACCTAGGGATCGAACCCAGGACCTCATGCTCAGCCGTCGCGCTTTCGACCACTAGACCAACAAGGCATCTCTGAATATTGTCTTATATTAGTGAGCGTGTGCACGCATTTGACTGTGTGTGGCAATAGAACTAACACAATAGCAACTTACAAAGCACACTTTTGTACTGTAGCGATTTAGACAAAGAGTGAGGCGCGTCTTTGTGGATTGAACTATCTGAGGTTGCACTTTACTGTTTTATACGACTATAGGAGGCGGTTCGCGTTGCTACCGAGACACTCGCCTTAGTCGCTTGTTCATGTCTTCGTCGCGACGCAAACCGCCATTGAAAAAACCGATACGCCTGCTCGCTTTGATAGCCACCTGGCTACCAGCAAGGGCGAGGTGCGTAGTTATGAATAGCGCAACTGCTTCTCGTATGTTCGTTCGCTAGGATGAATCATCCTAACTTCTGTCTAGTCATTAGGCGCTTAGCCTGCCACCTGTGGTGTGCTCGTAGGTTTGGTTGTACTCACCAACAGTCGAATTCCCAGATATTTTAATTTCTTGAATCTTATTATTACAATGAACTTGAAGTGTTAGGATAGGAACGACATTACAAAAAGGCGTTGAGGTTGATGCTTGATTACGGTCTTCCCGGTCTGTGGAATAAAGATAACAATAACTTAATTAATTAAATTGAAAATTATTTATATTTAAATGGTCTTTCAAAATAATGTGTGACATTTATGTTTAGGGCTAAACATGGCTAGAAATACGTTTTTGGAGTGTACAATAATAGTAATACACGATTTTAATAAGTAGCAAATTTTTTTTCTCGACTGAACAAGACTTTAAAAGTGTTCTAGTATGCTTAAAAATGAGTGCGGGGCTCGTCTACGAACCGCGTGTATCATACGATTTGCGAGGCTAAGCTGCGCTCGCCGCGATCAGTCTGTGGATGGGTGACCGTTCGTTACACATCGAGACCCCTTCGTGCGTCGGAAAGCACGTTAAATAGTCGGCCCCGGGTGTCACACAAATACCTATGACAGTAGTTACGGGGAGTCAAAAGCCCGAAAGTCTGACAACCGGTCTAACCATAGGATATTGGCATTGCCCTGTAACTGGATTGCGGAGGTCAGATGGCAGTCGCTCCGTGTAAAATACTGGTATTCAGCCCAACTGGTTAAACTGGAAGCCGAACCCAACATAATTGGGTAAAAGGCTAGACAAAACAAACAAAGAACGACAAAATGTGGACCATACCTGGTGGGTGAGTTTTTGGAGTTATCACAGATATATCATCGTCTATCATCTCAACGTCATGAGAGTCGTTGTCGTGTGCTGCTGAGCTGTTCCCATCCTGTGGCATCACCCGGTTGATTGCTGCCTGTAATCATTACATTGTATTTTTAAGAACTTCAGTTGGTTGCAAGTAAAATTAAAATTTTGCTCAGACTGACTGAGAATATGAAAAAACTTGAAATGTAAGCTAATGCTATTTTTTTTTAATTTGAAATGGGTTTGCTCTTGACTCTAGTCTAGGTCAGAGGAGACAGAGACAAAGTCTACGATGGAGTGAGCTTACCCAGAAGAAGCCTGTTAACTCTAACTTTGAAGAGGTTCAGGTTGAATGCGTTCGGGAACACAGACGCAGGTAGTGAGTTCCACTCTTTTGCAGTGCGCATTATGAAGGAAGTTTGGAAGCGCTTAGTGCGAATTGGTGGCTACAATTGCTAATCTACAATTTATCTACTCAGGGCCTGCGCCCATTGGCGGCACGGCATGGCAAAGGATTTTTTAAGCTCAAATAATTTTAAACCTTATTGTAATACCATTTAGGACTTGTACTTACCGTACCGTGGAATGTTTCCCACGACAAAGCATCCCGCAGTATGGTAAGCAAATATTATGACTGCTAATAGTATTAACATAAGGTTTAAAATTATTTGAGCTTAAAAAATCCTTAGGCATGCCGTGCCGCCAGTGGGCTCAGTTGAGCACCATTGCCACCATTAAGTTTGACGAGTCTGAGTGTCAAGCTTATTTACTAGTAATTATAGGTCGACAAACCGCCGAAAGTCTCATAATTAGACTAATCGTAGGATATTGGTATACCCACTAATTGGATTGTGGCGATTGGTTGGTAGTTGATTCACATAAACAAATAAAATACTCTCTTCCCAAGCACAATGCTAACCAGTGGCGTAGCTTGCCGTAGACGGGCCCTGTATCAAAATTTGCCGGGGGGCCATCCTAACAGATTGAAGCCCAAATGGAAATCCAAACTAAAAATCTTGGTACATGATTGGAAGGAGTGTCTGGGGTGTGCTGAGTTTAGCGTTTAAGAGCTTAGAGTTTGGCGTGCAGCCTAACATTTTACGAATTTTTGCTTACGCCCGTCGGAGCCCCTGTAGCACAAAACAGATAGGTACAGAAGTCAATCACATGTATGTACTTCACTTTTCATACCTACGCTCGGCGGTCGCTTTATCTATATATCTATCTCTCTCAAGCGCATAGCACTCGCGCTCGCACTCTAGTCCCAAACAGTCCAACATATCGTGTCCGTGAGCAGTGTCTATGTGTGCGTTGCTCGAGCGCACTTGTATGTAGATTGACTTCTGTACCTATCTGTTTAGTGCCTGTAATCCGGGGGCCCCGTATCATTGATACATCTGAGACGGCGGTAGCTACGCCCCTGATGCCAGTATAATGTATTATGTTGCAGTGGCTTAGCGTGTATTTATTCCACTCGGGGCCATCCCTAAATTTGCCGACCTCCAACCCTATTTTCGCATCTAAGCAAAAAATCGGTGAAAAGTCTGTGAAACCCTGTTGCTGTGTTGATTGCAAAAGGATTCAAAATAAAACTTGTCATGAAATTATGCGTAAATAACAGTCTTCTTCTTTTCGTGTGGTTAGTGACTGTTCTGGTGTCAGAGTTTATGCCCCCCATGGGCCTCTGACTTGGCTTCACATGCCGTCAAGAAATATTTCTCAGGCATGCCGGTTTCCTCACGATGTTTTCCTTCACCGTTTTTAAGCAAGTGATAACGATTTTTATACAATACGCACATGAATCCGAAAAGTCAGAGGTGCGTGCCTTGTGTTCGAACTCGAGACCTATGACTTGGCAGTTTGACAGTGGCACACCACTAGGCTATCACTGTAATTAAATACAGTCATCTGATCTGATGACTATTATCTGATGCTGCAACTTGCCGCCCCCTATATCTGCGTCGCCCCGGGGTCATGGACCCCATTGGTCCCCTCACACTACGCCACTGATGTTGCACAATCTTTACATTGTTGGATTATGGTATTGTTCTCCACAATCCACAACCATGTAGTTCCGCCCGCTTTGTGAACTTACGGGGTGTCCTGCGTAAGCTACAAACGCGACGCGGTGCAACGCGACGTGGAACAAATACGCGCAGGGCCGCCATTAGCGGGCGTGCAAAGCGTGCACCGCACGCGGGCGGCACACCCAGGGGACGGCAAATCGAGCGACTCATATAATTGAGATCAATTTCTATTTTTTCGGTTTTGTGTCACTCAAGATACAGGAGTAATCGAAAGAGTGAGGGGAGCGCCTAAAAAAAAAGCTCGTCCAAGTATCGCTTGGGAATTAATCGTTTTCATTCGGTATTGCACGCGGGCGACGAAACAGCTAGCGGCTGAATACGCGTTACGTTACGTCTCGCTACATAGGCCGCTAGTAGGGAATGCCGTTGTCTTGATCGCGTTTGTCGCGTTCGTAGCAGGCCACCCCGTTGACGAGACGCAGTGCGTGCATCTTCGCGTTGTATAGAAAATACGTCAGTTCGTTCTATAGTCGCTAAATCGTGCAGTTTTTCATGGGCAAATTTGTGTATTAACCGGTATAATTGCGTGCCTCAACATGTAACCATAACCAATTCCATATATGGAATGCATGAAAAAACATTGTTCTACATGGTGTTCATTGCTACTTGAGTGTACACTGATTGAGGGAAACAAGTACCTATTTGCTAGTAAGCAGAGAACTAGCAGCTAGTTATGTGTTTAGTTTTTTAATCCTATTTTAACTTATAGTACATTCAATGAATATTTCTGATGAGACAATAAAATTAAGAAATCATCTATTTATGTCAGCTTAGAGAAATTGTGTAAAATGGTGTTATATCATATAATACATGAAATGAGTTTTAACAATTTTATAATGTCTTGATTGCTTTTTTTAATAATAGTTCTAGAATAAACTATGAAAGAAACTACCATAAGCTCTATTCTAGTTTTAAAAACAACGGACAAACCAGTTGACTAATCTAGTAATAGAAGAACAAAGAAATGTTTTAGGGCTAGCGCGCACTACCTTACGTTTTTTTAATGTATAATCTGTGAAGTATGGAGTGTGAAGAGCGCGCTCTGCGAATTATTCACCACATACTGATTTACTTGTATTTATTTTATTCGTTAACCGCGGTGCGCACTAGGTCTTATTTATAGCTTAAAGAGTTTGGTTCCTCTATATTGGTAGGATATTGTAAGTAGGTCAACTTGTGAATGACTAACAATAGATAATAGAAATGTGTTACAAGGAATGGGTCTTAATTACAAGTTATGATGCTACAGGTGGTTCTAAAAGCTGATAATTATAATTGATTGGCGTCACTCATTATGGCTAATTGGACTTCTGTGTAATATAGTGATTACATAACATAACGTCACGCCTGTATTCTCCGAAGGGTTGGGCAGAGGTGTATAGTAACACTCTCATTTCGCCGTTACGTTTAAGTCCCATATAATCCAAACTACTGAGGAAATCCACATGGAAAAACCCAATAACACTTTGTCCAACCTAGGGATCGAACCCAGGACTTCACGAGCAGCAGTTATGCTTGCCACCACTAGACCAACAAGGCAGCTAATGATTATGTATACAATTTTTAATTAGAACATCTAGTTTATGCTTATTGATGAGCAGTCACTTGGGATGCATTAAAAGAGCCACTACAAGTAACAATACTTAAGTATGTCCAGAGCAGCCCGGGCAGTCAGCCGCACTACCAACCTTGCTGACTGGCTAATCTTTTCATTACGACATGAGTTATTTTCATATCTCCTTTCTTTTTCGTGTGGTTAGTGACTAACCCGGTGTCAGAGTTTATGCCGCCCATGGGCCTCTGACTTGGCTTCACATGCCGTCGAGAAATATTTCTCAGGCATGCCAGTTTCCTCACGATGTTTTCCTTCATCGTTTTTAAGCAAGTGATAATTATATAATACGCACATGAGTCTGAAAAGTCAGAGGTGCGTGCCTTGTGTTCGAACTCGAGACCTATGACTTGGCAGGCTTGTCACACCTATCACTGCATTTTCATATAACTTGTGCTGACATGAGATAACAAGTAGTTACTCGTCAATATGTATAAAATAGATGTGTTAGTCTCAACTGATAATGGGACTATTGTCTCATATGCTGATCATGATGGTCAGTAATGCCAGTATTCTCTAAATTGATCACTTACAGCCCGTAAAATTCTACTACAAAAAACTTTTGTGAGGGAATATCTCTATAATTAGCACACTTTTGCCATTAACCGGGCACAAATTCAGACCCCAGGCTGCTACTGAGGTAATTCCTAATGGAAAAACCCAATAACACTTTGCCCAACCTGGGGATCGAACCCAGGACCTCATGCTCAGGAATCGTGCTTAAGAGCACTAGACTAAAAAGGCAGTCAACATGATATGAGTATAATAAAGTAAACTAATTATAGTCTAGCCAATTAAATTATGTATAAAAGGTAAACAAACATTTCATATTGAAAAAGCACTCTATTTTCTTAAAGAATTCATTAAAAATCTAAATTTAATTAATAATAAGTGAAAAAGTTTTCTAATGTATACTTAAAGCAAAATTAACATTTCACGATCAAAGGTTTGTTTACATTTGAGACAAAATTTTAATGGCTAAAACTATAGTATATAATGTATATAACAGTGGCTGTCAGATGTGATGACATGCATATTTTATGATGATGCATAACACCAGACTGTCTGCCAAATACTGTAATTAGGGCAATTTCTCCTTCAATTGCTCAATGATATCGTCACCGGAAAGCCTATACTACTTAAGCCCCATTTTTGGCCAACATGAGTTATATATATATTTGGATTGGATTTCAAAAATCCAAACCAACAATATACTTTCCGATAGCCTAACAATAGGCTTTCCGGTGACCATATGGTCATTGGTAGGACCATGTTCAGATGTTTACAGCTCTTGTATTAGAGTAGTTTATTGTTCCTTAGCCGTATCTGAAGTTGTTATAACTGTTTAGAGTCAGTATGTTTACATATTGAGGCACTGATAGTCAACTAATTAGCATTATTTAATAATCAATGACACACATGATGTTTGATACAATTAAAAATATAAACAAACTGTTTTATGGACAGGATGACATAAAGAAAGTTGGAAATGCCTTTGTTTTCAAAAAACATTTTTCAGTATGACGAATTCCATTATAGATGAGATATTATTCTATAGTTTTATGATAAATACAGTTTAAAATTAGAATAAAACGTGTACTTACAAGTAAGTCCCAATTTGCTTCTTCTAGGTGGAATATAGCTTCTGCAACATCTTCTATGGCTGTTATACCCTAGAATTATTTATCTCATTTATATAAAGGAACTATAATGTTACCGTAATTACGTATACTACGCAATTGTAGAACGCAGTAAGTATCAACCACAAGTTTTACCTTGTAGCTTAGTTACTTCAAGGAAGTTAACATCGAATTTGCACAAAGAAACAATGAAGGTATAATTTGTAACGTATAACACGTGTCTAAAGTATGATTCACGACCGAAAAACCTATGCAGTTATACAAAAAAGGCAAAGAAATCTTGAAAAAATCTTGGAAAACTACGATAAGACCGAAGCACAAAGAGATAAACGAGAATTAAGAGTCACTGTTGTTGTACACTACATAACCTTTCCAATACACTAATGAGTGGTGTTATAGAAAATGTGGACTATGCTGTCTTACGACGGCACTATTACCTGAAAATTGGCTAGAATTTCCTCTCTGTTTTCTGCCATCCTGATATTATTGAGCTCAAAAAATACTATGACATTTGCGATTGCGACAAATCACTCAAACACTGACCAGAGACAAACAGAATAGACAACGATATTGCCATCCTTCAAAAAATTATTAAATGTTGCCAGCCACAGATCGAAAATAGTATCGTGAAGCGATCGTTAACAAACCATAGAGTAATATTGACGACGTATTTATTTGGCGGTTTTATTCAAAACGCTGGATTAGAATTCCAATCACTCAAGACAGCGATTAAATACAGTGTTAGTTCATTTGTTATAATAAAATTCTGTTTTTTATGTCTGAAACTTTTACGAAAGTACCTACTCGATGAGGTAAAGAAAAATTGCAGAATTTTACTTGCTTGCACTAGCGCGAGCGCTTTATAATAACATTATTAAGAGGTAAAAGATGATGTAGTGACAAAAATTGAAAGGAGTATGCTTAGGTGGTTTGGCCATGTTGAGAGAATGAGTGAACGGCGATTAACAAAAGAAATTTATAAGGCGGATGTTAATGGGAACGCCGGTAGAGGACGTCCTAGAAGGACATACATCGATGTTATTGGTGATGTTCTTCACAAAGGTCAGGTGCGTAGTACTCTCAACCGGCGTGCGTGTATGACAAGATGTATGAATGTGGATGAAGCGAAAGGGGTATGTAAGAGTCGTAGCATGTGGCGTTCTATAGTTTCTGCCTACCCCCATGGGAAAAAGGCGTGAGTTTATGTATGTATGTATGTATTAAGAGGTCTATGTTAACTAATTAGCATCACCTTAAGACGTTTACGGACTGAGCTAATGCTTATCACAAGAAGCTTTTCTGCTCGCCATATATTCTGTATCTAGCAGACTTGTATTGTGTTCTTAAGGTACTTAAGATTTTACATTTTTTTATAGCGTGTTGTATTAATTCAATCAAAGATTAAATCTGAAGAAAACTAAATTAAGTGTTGTCCGATTTACATTATATGGCTATGGAATAAGATAACTCATTCAATATGAGGCTGTAATACGCGTGCGCGTTGGATCTACGATCCCGGCGGCAGTTGAAAAGCGCGTAAGCGGCTCGCGCACGCGCATTTGTCCACCCAAGCTTTCGCGCGCCATCGAAACTTTACGCGGGAAAATTGTATTTTAATAAAACAAAATATCGCGGTAATTAATTTTTTCTTGAAACAATTTTTTTAATGTAAATATGATCCATATTGAAAAATATTACATTAAAAATATTTTTTTATTATAATAAGCAGAGCCTTATCATTTTATTTCGTAAAAAGTTTGCATGTCAATAAAATAAAAAACAAAAACTATGAAAATTTTTGTTTATTAAAAAAAATGTTTTTCTTAGTTTGTAAGATTTTAAACTATACCTACATGAATATAAATGAAAACACCCTTTTGTTCCAATATTAGTGGTAAATTATTTCTACAAAAAATACGGTGTTTCAGCAGACATGGCTTGTTCGGCCATGTACGCGCGAGCCTTGGCGCTGCTTGCTGTGGTGGTGGTCACACAATCAGTCATCGTAGATGAAGGTATGTCTTATCCATCAATGATTAACAAATCTACTAATAAAAAAACTATTTAACCACAACCTACTAATTTTTCATTTAATTTCGTACCACAAAAACATAATTATCTAGGCCTTAGCAAAACCTAGGTTAGGCATATTTGTTCGTTTTTAACCGAGTTCAAAAAGGAGGAGGTTCTATATTCGATTGGTATTTTTTTTATGTATGTAGGTACACCGATTACGCTGAGATTTATGATCCGATTTACGTGATTCTTCTTTAGTTTGACGCGGAATAGTCGCCATTTGGTCCCATAACAATTTAACATAGTTTGGCCCAGTAGTTTTCATTTTATGAACATTTGAAATATTAATTTACTATTTACTTGAAGTACTTATTAGGTAATTATTGTTAGTAGATTATACAGTTTTTGTATAGTGTAACAACTTCAATAATAAGTACCTACCCCTAAAATTGGGTACCTACCTTAGACCATTATTGGGTACACATATTTATCGATATCAAAGTATTCTAGAGCAAGGTCTACAAGGTCGATTAAAAACTTGTGACATTTTCTACCACCGATGGCACGATGTCATAGATCGACTATTATTTTCATTTATCTCTTCTGTGCCCTAAATATGAATAAATAGATTGACAGCAACTAACAATAAATACAGTTTACTAAAATACTTAGTACCGACTATGTTATCTAAACCTTTTTTAAAAGATAGGTATTTAATTAACCGATCAAGTGAACAGTTTATTCATTATATAGTTCACGTAACAAAAAAGCACCGTTCTGGTATTCTCGGTAGTTAAGAAGCCCTAGGTAGTTACGAAGCCCTAAAATGTACAGTTACAATTAATAAAATAATTATTATGAGTTCATTCAAATAGGATTTTGTTGGTATTTTGCTCAATCTGAAAGGGCAGAGGTCGTTAAGATACAAAATGTACTAAAAATAAACAATACCACTCCGGATCTTATCACTATGCGTAGGAGTTACTTGAAGGAATCTCACTTTATAGTAGGTACTATTATACCGTACTCGCAGACTGTAGGTGGTGGCCTAGCGACTTGTCACCACGTAATTATCTATCTAGCTGCTTATTCATGTTGTTTTGATATTAAATCTTTTAATGGGTTCAAATGTGTTGAATTTGTTGGTTGCCTTATTATTTTAACGATAAGATAAAAATATAGGGATACAGTTGTATTCGTACATACTACTTTCCAGTAAATATAATCTAGGTACATAACATAAAATCACGCCTGTATTCCCCGAAGGGTTGGGCAGAGGTGTATAGTAACACCCTCATTCCACCGTTGTGTTTAAGTCCCATGTAATAGAGGGCGAGCCTATTGCTAATTCCACACAGAAAAACCCAATAACACATTGCCTAACCTGGGGATCGTACCCAGGACCTCACGACCAGCAGTCGCTTAAGTAAATACTTTTTAGAGATTCAAATTTTTCTCAAACTTTATCTTCGGCTAAGGACCGATTACGCAGACTCCCTAGACTTATTCCACAAGATTTTTAAATACTTTAAAAATAAAACAGTAGGTATGTTCACCCTCGGTCACAGAAATACATCAGTCAGAGTAAACATAAATTCCCATTAGGAAAGCCACATACTATTCTCGGTGTCATTAGCGGCCGCAGAGAAATAGAACGAATGCACGCAGCAAAGAATGGCATAATTAACAAATGGCCGATGGAACGGAAGTGCAGGAATTTCAAAAGGATGTGCGGGAAAGTTCAGTGACTGTATTTGCTATGATCTTTCTTTATCGTAATATGAGCTCATGCTGACGTAAGCAAAATAGAAATTATAGTTCGTGAACGTTGCCTTCAGTGTGGCACGGAGTTTTATCTATACTAATATTATAAAGCTGAAGAGTTTGTTTGTTTGAACGCGCTAATCTCGGGAACTACTGGCTGGAATTGAAAAAATATTTTTGTGTTGGATAGTCCATTTATCGAGGATGGTTATAGGCTATATAACATCACGCTACGACCAATAGGAGCGGAACATAAATGAAAAATGTTGCAAAAACGGGAAAAATGTCCACTCATGCGAAGCCGGGACGGGCCGCTAGTAAGAGATATGAGAGGTCATTTACGTCGAAACCAATAATAGATCTCAATTCAGAATCTCTAGATTGATGTAAGTTTTTGACATTACTTCTATTGAATTTCTGTGAAAAACCTACATCAATCCGGCATGGCCGTTAGCCTGCTACAAGCATGTCACTTTTATTCAACTGTCGCATTTATTAATCACTAGCTATGTCCTCACGGCTCCGCCCGTAGCCTATGTTACTCAGTGATAACGTAGCTTTCTATCGGCAAAAGAATTTTTGAAATCGGTCCAGTAGTTTTTAAGTTTATTCGTTATATACAAAAATACAAATCTTTCCTCTTTATAATATTAGTATAGATAGTATAGACTTGCGACCCGTCCCGGTTTCGCACTGGTGCAATGTAATGTAAGATTATTATATTGTGGGGCATATAAACCTTCCTTAAAACTGCATTAAAATCCGTTGCGTAGTTTAAAAGATCTAAGCGTACAGACAGCGGGAGTGACTTTGTTTTATACTATGTAAAGATAATTACTGTGTAGAGTTTAAAATAATGTCAGATTAATGGCATGCGAACAGAAACATTAAAATTAAATTGTCAACGAAATAGGGATGTACCCGGAATTGTACCGTTTGTATCTGCATTTCTGCCTACCTTCTCATAGATCCACTAGTGATTCAGTTAAGCTAGGTCTAGCCTCCTCTAATTTAGTTCTCATAGATAGTTCAACTACACTATACGCTTTCTGATACTGAAGCTTTCCATGTTAGTGATATTATTTTTCCTAGACTTTTCCCAACTACGTTGGAGTCAGCTTCCAGTCTAACCAGATGCGGCTAAATACCAGTATTTTACATGGAGCGACTGCCATCAGACCTTCGCAACCCAGTTACTGGGTAATGTCGATAATCTACGGTTAGACCAGTCGTCAGACTTTCGGGCAGCTGTCATAGGTATTCGTATGACACCCGGGACCGACTGTTTAATTTGCTCTCCGAAGCACGGAGGGGTCTCGATATGTAACGAAGGGTCACCCATCCAGTCCATGTTAGTGATAATCTGCCGCCAAGACGGGCCAAATGAAGCGCAAGGGCACTACCTACCTTTTCTCGAAGCGCTTCGTCGTTTTTTTGAATCCTCATAACTTGGGTTTGAATTATACCAGATAAACAAAATTCTCGGAATTTGATTTCATTAGTGGACTTATTAAACATATAAAGTTTCAATTGCATAGCTTTAGATTTTATTGATATCTAAAAAACCCCGTTTTCGTCACTGACTCACTGATGATCATCAAAATTCTTAGGGTACTTCCTGAAGTTCTAGAAAGCTGAAGTTTTGTATGTAAGCTAGTATTAGTAAACAAACAACAAAAAAAATCTAAAACTTAAGAAAAAAATGTCATAAGTAACTTACAAAAAGAAGTGAAATCCCACCAAAAACATTCTCATGTAAAATATTGCCAAGATGAGACCATGCGGCTTACTCTGTCAAAAAGTTGTCAGATCTCATGTAGAGCCAAGCTTCTAACTCTACACGCCCTAACTCTACAAGCTCTAACTTCACAAGCTCTACACCGTAGTTAAAATACGTGGCTTGGCATTACATTCATATGGGTGTAAGGTGAAAAATTCATTCACTGTTCATTACTTTTCTGTTATACAATAGTTCTTGTAGTAACGAAATGACCAAGCCACATATTTAAACTAAGGTGTAGTGCTTATGAAGTTAGAGCTTTAGAGTTAGGGCGTGTAGAGTTAGAAGCTTGGCTCTACATGAGATCTGATAACTTTTTGACAGTACGAGCCGCATAGTCTCGTCTTGGCAACATTTTAGATGAAATTGTTTTTGGTGGGATAAACCTTTTTTGTGTGTCGGTGTAGCCCTAACAAACCCTCCTCTAATATCACTATGATCTTCTTCTTCTTCTTCTTCCTGCCCTTATCCCACACTAGGTAGGTCAGCACAACATGTATTTCATAAATCCATGTTGTTAGAGGTTTTGGCTTATTGTTTTATGACCGGCCGCCTGCCTGACATCAACCCTCCCTGGGAATACTCGTTGCGCCGTCGCGCGGGTGACCCAATGTGCTTGCTGATATTATGTACTGGGTCCCCAAATGATTTGCTTGTCAATATTATTGCCGACAACTAAGCAGACTGTGTTCTTCTTGGTGGAGTATACTTGTCGTTCCTCGACCCACTCATTCAGTTTGGCCAGGGACTTTGGTTCTGACACAAAATTATCGTAAACTAATATAGCACCGTGAGCTTTTCTGTAAAAACTTGATGTCAATGTTCTGTATCGCTCCTGTCTCTCTTATTCAGTATGATATGGCACTAAAACAGGACCCTAGTCTAAGCTCAAGATACTACACGTTATTGTGATAAACAAAGCCACTGAATTTGCCCGGGTAGGTAAATAAACCGTCTCGTAATCTATTTGTCACGCTTAGTTTGGACAGTGTCGTCTAGTGACCTCAGACAGGATTAAATGATATTAACATGGAGAATATGAAGCCTCTAGTACGACAAATAGAGGTACATAATTGTTCTGAAGAGCGAAGAGTTTGTGTAATAATGGTGTATTGAAAAACTTAAATTCTAGATACTTTGACGACACGTTTGGTGCAGTGGCTAAGCGATTGACTTCTACGCTGCGGGTCGTGGGTTCGATTCCCGCACGGAACAAATATTTGTATGGCCTACAGATAGTTGTTCCGAGTCTGGGTGTTTGTGCATGTGAAGATTGAAGATTTGTGTCTGTAAATGCACCCACGATACAGGAGAAATCCTAGTGTGGGTCTACTATTTAAAAAAAAATGATTGTTTAGGATTAAATTGTTTAATTGGTTGACTACTAGTAATTTCTATAATATAAAAGACTACTAAACTGGAAGATTTGCATGCCAAGTACAATTCTGGCAAAACATGTAAACTCTTTATTATAATTATTATAACACCATGTATATCATGTTTTATGCAAATAAAGACTATTTTTTTTTTATGTTTGGTTGGCTGCCTTGTTGGTCAAGTGATCACAAGTGCGACTGCTGAGCATGGAGTCCTGGGTTCGATCTTCAGGTCAGGCAAATGTTATTGGGATTTTCCATTAGAAATTTCCATTACCTACTGAAAAATTTCAGTAGCAGCCAAGAGTCTGGATTTGTACCCAGTTAATGGGAATAGGCTCGCCCCCTATTACATGGGACTTATAACTGGCGAAACGATGGTGTACTAAAACACCTCTGCCGTACCCTTCGGGGAGTACAAGGCGTGATGTTATGTTTGGTCTCTGTTGTTTGCTTGTTTAGGACAAGTACCTACCTACTTTTGTAAAATCAACTCAATTTTTTAAATTTATGATTACTTAGTTACGGTTTACTCACGTGCATCCCGGAAATTGCACGTGAGTAAACCGTAACTAATCATAAATATTAATGTGTCTCAATTTTTTTGTTAATATTTCATCTATTTCTGTTTATTTAGTTGTCGGCAATAAGATTGACAAGCATATCATTTTGGGACCCAGTGCATAATATCAGCATGCACACTGGGTCACCCGCGCGAACGCGCAACATGTGTTCCAATGGAGGGTTGATGTGAGGCAGGCGGCCGGTCATAAAACAATAAGCCAAAACCTCTAACAACATGGATTTATGAAATACATGTTGTGCAGACTCCACCTAGTGTGGGATAAGGGCAGGAAGAAGAAGAAGAAGAAGAATTTCTTCTATTTGTGTACCTACTGGGTCTCTACGTCCTTTAAACAAAAGCCGACTACGTTGCTCTTTTGTGTATTTTAAGATGAAAATGATGCCCAGATTTTTCTAACACACGGGCTTCGTTAATTTCGTACAGGCATTTAAACTGCCTTGTAGCATCTATAAGCAGTGATAGCCTAGCGGTTGAACGCTTGCCTTCCTTGCAGGAGGGTCTGAGTTCGAGTCCGGCCTATACCTCGGACTTTTCGAATTCATGTGCGGATCAGAATTTGATTATCACTTGCGGAAAAACATTGTGAGGAAACCTGCACAACTGAGAGTACTCCATAAAGTGCTCGATGATGTGTAGTATGTCAACCCGCACTAAGCCAGCGTGGTGTACTAATGCCTAAACTCTTCTCATTCTGAGAAGAGGCACGTGCCCATCAATGGGACAGTAACGGGCTAATTATGTTGTGTATGTAGCATCTGCGACCATATGAGAGCCTAAGTAATACAGAATTATAAATTTCCGATTAAAGCAGAAGCGTCACATAATCAGGTCAAGGGACATATGGTACACCTTATAGGGAACATAATACTGGTTTCACACAATGCGCATGTTTACCTACTTATAGGCTACAAATATTGTTGTGGATGTCGTAATTTAGTTGTGAGTCAAAATATCTGGAATTTGTTTACCTACTGCGGTTAATGAAAGACATTTGCAATACTTTGTTTATTTTAAATTGTGTGATAGAACTCAAATAATACATAAAACCATTTATTATGTATACAGGGTGTAAACGAAATTATGTAATTCCTTCAAACCTCGTGATGTGTACTACTGACAGATTAAAGCTGCACTTGGATACTTGTGGATACTTTTGGATTCAATAAAAAAATAATTACAAAAAGTGAACACGTGTTCTTAACATGAGGCATTTTAGCGCTCCGAGTTATATGACCGCGCGGCGAGCGGTAGCCGCACAATTCGCTCGGGGCGCTAAAATGCCTCAAATCAAATCAAATCAAAAATTTTTATTTCACATAAACCAATACAGGTGCTTATGAAACGTCGAATTTAGGTGCACGGTTCCAATTAGTTGTTTCCTATGGAGAAGAGCCGGCAAGAAACTCCATGGTTACTCTTTTAAAAATAATACCTTTAACAATTTCAGTGGATACAGTACAATGATTTAGGATAGTGAGAGAACAATGAGGTCCTGACCACAGACCAATGAGTAATATAGTACTAAAAGACTTGAGTACAAAAACTAACAAACAAAAATAAAATTTAAAAAAAAGTAATATGAATAATATTGTAGTAATTTACAAATGTATAGATGCAGGTCCACATGCAGGTCTCAGGTTAAGAACACATGTTTACTTTTTGTAAAAAAAAATGTATCTAAAAGTACCCCGTGCAGGTTTACACCCATATTCTAAGACGTTCCTCCAAAAAAATTTGAATTTGAAAACTTACTCCACTCAGAACGGCCTCGAAACCACCTTCAAAATTGTATCCTTAGTCGCAATTTTGAGTGAACTTTGAGGTTCCTCGACGGAGTCATTACGTCATAATTTGAATTATCTGCATCGCGCAAATAACGCCGCGATAAAAAATTGTAAGGGTTATCGTAAGCATATTTGAAGTCTTAAATTTTTTATTACATACGAACTTTGACACTTCCTTCTTTAAGGTAGGTTCCGAGGTACCCTGAGTTTGACAGTTGATTCCTTACCTCGACTGAGGAAAAATCTTGAGTCGAGGACGTTTATGTCAAGTCGAGATGGAGTCGAGTCGAGTAAGTTTTGGAGGAACGTCTTCGAATATGGGTGTTAATCTATGTCAGCAGTAACTACATCAAGAGGTTTGAAGGAATTACATGATTTTTTTTACACCCTGTATAGACGAATAAGCAATTTTAGCAAGAAATGTATAGTAATAAGCAACATGTTTGCTTCCAGCAGAGATTCAACACAGTGTTATCACAGTCTACCCATATATTACTCCTAGGTACACTCTGGTATTATGTTTTTATGAACCTTAACGGTCAATCAAGATATTCCTTCCTTGGTGGGCCACTTCTGTCTAATATTATATGAAATGGAGTAGTAAGTTATCAATATTAGTAACACGATGAGTGATTAAGGTGTATTACGTGTCTCACAAATTCGTCACACTTATGTAAAGGAAATTTCTTACATGCTATCATCGCTTTTATTACGTAATCTTAATAAAAGCATCACATTCTATATACAAGGAAAAAGTCGACCATTAACTTTTTGAACGTCATCGACGGCTGTAGACGTCAAACGAAAATGTGCTCGGGTCGACGACGCCAATAGCCGTAAAAAAAGTACGATGAATATAGCAAGGCGTGGAGGGAAGTACTGATACGTTTATAGCGTGGCGCTGATGCCTTCATGGGGCACCGTTGGAAGTGGATTTCCTATTTAGTGCCTTCACGAGGCTCGATGTTTCACTTTTCACATTGGGTCAACATAACACAACGTCTAGCCTGTATCCCCCAAAGAGTTAGGCAGAGGTGTACAGTACCACCCTCGTTTCGCTGTTATGTTTAAAGGATGATTTCCACCAAACGGCTCGCATCGCATCGGATCGGAACGGATTTTACAATCTTTAAACGATATTAAATCGTGTACACAGTATTTAAAGTCTATATTACTAAGCCGCGCACAGCAGCTTGACTGAGGGCGTCTTTCGCGACACGCGATCGTAGCCGAAAGTATGCTGTGTCGCGCGTCCGGCTCCGTTCGCCTGTCGTCGTATCCGATCGGATCCTTTTGGCTGCCAACACGGTAGGAATGAAACTATTTGACTAGTCGCAGAAACGGATACGTTAGCAAGTGACGGTACGGAGCCGATCGTATGCGTCGACATCCTGACGGACGTGTTCAGCTGTCGCCGCATCCGTTCGTATTCTTTCCGATACGATGCGATGCGAGCTGTTTGGTGGAAATCATCCCTAAGTCCCATGTAATAGGGAGACAGCCTATTGCCATCAACCGGGCACAAATCCAAACTCAGGGCTGCTACTGAGGAATTCCACAAGGAAAAACCCAATAACACTTTGCCCGACCTGGGGATCTAACCCAGAACGTCACGATCAGCAGTCGCGCTTGCCACCACTAGACCAACAACGTATTGAGTCTACCTTCTTCAATTATGCGGTCCACCTGGAAGTATTCCTAACTATGTCATCAGTCAACACTCAGGTTTTGTGAGTCAACTAATGGAAACTGATCGTTCTAGTCATCTAGCTAGTGGAAATAGCTTGTTACCATTTGAGCAATGCTGCTATTTTTATACTGAGTGTTGCAGTTATGTGTCTCCGAACACGTCCAATATAAATTAGATGTTGTAAGTGCGAAGAAAGTGGAGTTTATTAATTATTTTTCTTTATTCTCTTTCCATTGCACAATGATCACCGTTCTAACTTTTTTTAAACGTGTTGTCGTCAACTTGTCATTTTTATACTGGCTAGAAAGGGGGTGACTACTGAAATGACGGCTAATAGAGATGCATGGAAGAAGAAGGCAGGAGGATGATGATGATGAGGATGATGATACGGTGTTATATTAACTATGTTATATTACGATGAATAACTGTCATCTCATCTGGAAAGCTATGATATTTTATATTGTAAAGCTGCGAAATCTCTGTTCCATATTGTAGTGAATAGTAGATGTTCCATATTATAGTGAATAGTAGATGCTCCTATTGTTCTTCCTAATGTAATTCTTGAGTTGACTACAACTCTCACAAACCAGGGTATACTTAGGAGGGCTGCCTGACTGATCAATCTTTATTAAATTTGAAAGGTTGTATAAAATACTGAAATAAATCTCGTTAAGTTAAGAATTCATTTTACTTCAGATTAGAAAATGTCAAAGGTGTAACCAAGTTTAAAGAGGAAGGAACTCAAAGTGACAGATGGATTGGCGGATATGATGAATCTCTAAGGATTCTTACAGCCTACGGCCACTTTATTTAAAGCTTCCGACTTCAAAAGGATATTAAATATCTGATATATCTTAATGAATTTAATGTACAGTCGCGGAAAGAAAATGTTATACACCTTAAGGTCTATTTTTGCTTGCACAGTGCTAGAAATGAACTATTTTACTGATTACGTATTGCCAACATTATAGAAAAGAAAATACGAGTATTTTTTGACAAGACATTATGGTGACAGACAAGTAATGCCAATCTATTTAATCATCGATTTGATTGATGCCATGGTTTTTACAACATAACTCCTTAAACTAAATCAATGACATGGCACTAATACGTCATAATGGAGGCAAAAGGCAATTTTGTACTTTTCTACCCAATATTTAAACATAATTTTCCATGCATTGGTCTTTTCCGTTCAACAGTTTGAAAAGGTAACATGTGCCCGCGAAGTGGGAAAGGAATGAATTTGAAAACTGACGAACCTTATTCATCCCCTACTGTACAGTCACGTGTAATAATATGTATACACATAGCGAAATTAAAAAGCGATTTCCTTCTAAAATATCTATTAGAATTATGAAATATTCTACACATAGCTTCTACAATAACACTCGAATAACCGTTTCGAATATTTCAAAATTACACATTATTCTCTAAAAGAAAATCGCTTTTTAGGTTCGCTATGTGTATACATATAGATGTGACTGTACCTGTGTGATAAATCTTACTTCATCTTTTGATGAAAGGTAAACAAAGGCAGATAAATATTTAGTAAGTGGATTCTAAATTAGGTTCTAAGCCTCTTTCCAAAATAGCCCACTTGAGGGTCGTTTACGTAGTGATTTATATTAATAAGCCCGGCTTGAGGTTGAACGAAAAATTATGTATTTTTTCCGAGACAGGTTCACGGTAAAATATATTCTGTGATGGCGGTATTAACTTTCTTGTGCCATAGAACCTTTTATGTTGGCAATATATCAAATTCATTTACGCTTGTAAATAACTTCGTTCTACCTAGCTTTTCCCCAACTATGTTGGGGTCAGCTTCCAATCTAACCAGATGCGGCTGAATACCAGTATTTTACACGGAGCGACTGCCATCAGACCTCCACAACCCAGTTACTGGGCAATATCTGTCAGGCATGCCGGTTTCTTCACGATGTTTTCCTTCACCGTTTTTAAGCAAGTGATAATTATACAATACGCACATGAATCCCAAAAGTCAGAGGTGCGTGCCTTGGGTTCGAACTCGAGACTTATGACTTGGCAGATCGACGGTCACACCACTAGGTTATCACTGCTGTTAATATTTTCACTGCTGTTATTTGCCTGAAAATAGTAATGAAAACGAATAATTTAAAGTACGTATATCTACTAACTTTTCATACGCTTTACTAATTCTACGTAATTTACTATTCTGGCCTACGCCTCTTTCAAAATCCGAGTTGGCAACACTGGTTACCAGAGTGAAGCTAGCAGTTTAAGACGGCTAGCAACACATCTGGTGCCTACATTATACATAATTTATTAAGTCTGTTGACAAAACCATATGAATTATAACTTACAAAAGTTAATTGGGTGACGTACGATGTGAACTAGTATTTGATTAGGTTCGCAGATGTGTGGCTAATGGTTATAATATTAGAGCTTGCAAACTTAATTATAAAAACGGTAGAGCAGAGTCTGTGAAGGCAGTTAAAAATACGTTTTAACTGTCGCGTAATCCTCGGTACTGCCTCGCTGGTTTAACCTTTTAAGCGCGTAGTTAAATATCAATTGCCGTGCCCCTAGCGCGCGACTATATACGAATCGACAAAATAATACCTACAATAAATATATTAAGCTTTCTCAATACTTAGAGCTATGAAACAATTTTAAGTAATTGTTGTAAATCATATCTCTATTGAATAATCGTTTTAGTTGTACCATGCAGTTCATAGGACGAAAATAGAACAAAAAAACCATGCATGTTCTCTGTCGCAGAAATATGACACGCGCGGTAGGGGCACGGAAATATTTGTCGCAAAAATGCGACTCAAGCGGTTAAAAGGTATGGTGGCAAGCGCGACTGCTGATCGTGAGGTCCTGGTTTTGATCCCCAGGTCGGGCAGTGTTATTGGGGTTTTGCCATATTGAATTCCTGAGTAGCAGCTTGGAGTTTGGATTTGTGCCCGGTTGATGGCAATAGGCTCGCCCCCTATTACATGGGACTTAGACATGTGGAAGAACGATATGGTGTTCCTTCAACGAAAAGGGAGGATTCTACACTATTTATACTTACATTTTTGGAATTAAAGTAGGAAGTAGTTACTTTTAAACATTGTTCTAGTTTTGAACCAACTACATAACTCTACCAAACATATTCACAAGAGGAAAGTCATATGGAGTAGATCTTGAAATTTGTGAATATTTTTATAAAACAGTTTCAGAAGAACTAACAACTCTTCAACGAATATTTGAGACTTCATTGTCTGATCCTACAAGTTTATTATCTGAGAAAATAATTTTCCTCCTAATTCGAAGGCTCCGCTGAAGGGAAATTGTGTTATTTCGCTCTTTTTTTTACGCAAGAGAAGGTTTGTTTACTGCTCTGGGGTTTGTATACATTATGCACACAATACCGGGGTAGGAAGGCTTATTAGGAGCTTACAAAACTTTGAATGTAACAACGAGTAGATTATTTATTTTGAGAACATGATTCAGCTTTTTATATACGAGTACATGAGTGGTTAAATTGTATAAGTTTATTTAAAATCAGTGTAGAAACTGTAGAAGAATTAATTTATTACCTACAGTGTATTCGTTTAGTTGAAGGGCTCGTGGCTAATTACCAACCGCGCAGATCATACGATTTGTGAGGTTAAGCTGCGCTTGCCGCGGTCAGTCCGTGGATGGGTGACCGTTCGTTACACATCGAGACCCCTCCGTGCCTCGGAGAGCACGTTAAACAGTCGGTCCCGGGTGTCATACGAATACCTATGGCAGTCGTTACGGGAAGTCAGACGTCCGAAAGTCTGACAGTTGGTCTAACCTTAGGGTATTGGCATTGCCCAGTAACTGGGTTGCGGAGGTCTGATGGCAGTCGCTCCGTGTAAAATACTGGTATTCAGCTGCATCTAGTTAGACTAGAAGCTGACCCCAACATACTTGGGAAAAAGCTAGAGGGAACGAGTGTATTCGTTCAGAGTCGAGAGCCACGTATTCTTCCCATCATTATGAAGATTTTTTTGTATTGGACCATACCTGGGAACCGCCTGGTTATGGAGATAATGAAGGTCAAAGTCGTAATTTGTTCGAAATCAAGTTTATTTAAACATTCTTCTAATAATAAACATTATCAACATTTTTGAAATGTCGGAACAGTCTGCTGCAGTAGGGTAATCAAAAGCCCGAAAGTCTAACAACCGGTCTAACTAAGGATATCGGCATTGCCCAGTAACTGGATTGCGGACGCGGAGGTCTGATGGCAGTCGCTCCGTCTAAAATACTGGTATTCAGCCGCATCTGGTTAGCCTGGAAGCTGACCCCAACATAGTTGGGAAAAGGCTAGGAGAAAGGAAGTGTATTCGTTTAATAATTCATATTATGAAACATAATATGTCATAATCGCCGTTCCCGGAGAAAATAATGGTATTCGCAAAAACACAACTTTTTCAAAACAAAATAAAAACCGATTTTGACGACTGCTTGCCAGGTACAAGCAGTACTTGGCACTGTTACAAGCAGTACCTACTTGGCAAACAGTCGTCAAAAATCGGTTTTTATTTTGTTTTGAAAAAGTTGTGTTTTTGCGAATGCCATTATATTCTCCGGGGACGGCGATATGAGTTTGTATAGGATAAAAAAATCATATACGACAAAACGTGCTCTTGTACCGAACTCGATCTCGGGTCTATTCAGGCACGTAGTAAGTTATTTCGGAAATATTGCTTTTACGGGTTTCTTAATGTCAACATCTGATGATGTATCATCCCTATGTTTGACTAATATTAAAATTGGATACACCACACTATCAATCAACATTTATGAAGAATTTATTAAGGATGCCAAACATACTAATAATAGTAGATATTCTCCATAGCCTGTTTAAGCAATCGAGGGCGTATTTATCTATACATTTATATAATTACTTGTCCTGACTGACTGACTCATCAACGCAGAGCCTAAACCGCTGGGGCTTTGAACTTGAAATTTGCACAGTAGGTTCCTTTTGTAACGTGGGCATCCACTAAGAAAGGATTTTTGGAAATTCTATCCCGAAGGGGGTAATATAGGGGATGGAAGTTTGTATGAAAATTCACGCGGACGAAGTGGCGGGCAAAGTGTATATCTATACTAATATTATAAAGCTGAAGAGTTTGTTTGTTTGTTTGAACGCGCTAATCTCAGGAACTACTGGTTGGAATTGAAAAAATATTTTTGTGTTGAATAGTCCATTTATCGAGGAAGGTTATAGGCTATATAACATCACGCTACCACCAATATGAGCGGAGCATAAATGAAAAATGTTGCAAAAACGGGGAAAATGTCCACCCGTGCGAAGCTGGGACGGGCCGCTAGTCTGTAATATTTTTATAACTTAAGCGTTCAATGTTGTCTTCCAGTTTTCCAGAACGCCTGTGTCAAGCCTTTGCCTATTAAGTTTTTTGTGTGTTTAGGTCTTTAACAAAGAACTCAGTGTTCCTGCTAATCTTGAAGTCAAGGAGGGTTGAGTCAATTGCGGGGAATGACTAAATATCATTGGTGATTAATTAAGCAATGATCTAATACATCTGTCACTGTTCTAGTCATAAAATGTACAATGTATCAGGTTTCCCTAAGTACCCAGCGTCATCTACATACTTGGAATCTTCATTTCCTTATACTTGGTGCAAAGGAAATGGCTCTCGTAACCAATCCAAAATCTACCATTCACAAGTTTATTCATTCACGATTGTGAAAAATGATATCTTTTAAGCCAAATAAGTAATTTAGATTCACTAATAAAATGCAGCGGTGAGCAGGTTGCAACAATGACCTCATCGGCGCGGTTACTTACGAGTCTGCGCCTACGCATCGTGTCGTGAATTGGGTCCTACAAGTTTAATTATATTGCCTAGGAATTACGATTCATTGAATTATTGATGAGGTGTACCATGTACCTACCATTGATTCACATAAATAGCGCAATATTTTTATTTCGTTGAAATTTTAATATTTTTGAACACTGCTTGAGCACCTGGCGCATCTGATTACGTCAAATTCCTTTTACAATCTGTCATCCTTCTAGCCTTTTCCCAATTATGTTGACGTCAGCTTCCAGTCTGACCAGATGTGGTTGAATACTAGTTTTTTACACGGAACGACTGCCATCAGACCTAAGCAAACCAGTAACTGGACAATGCCGATATCCTAAGGTTAGACTGATTGTCAGACTTTCGGGCTACTGATTCCCCGTAAAGACTGTCATAGGTATTCTTATGACACCGGGGATCGACGGTTTAACGTGCATTTCGAGGCACGGAGGGGTCTCAATGCGTAATGAACCTTCCCTTTAAAGTCTGTCCAAAGTTTTTAATTGATGTTCGTATATGACCTCATATTAATCTTCTCTCTCAGCAGCGTTTCAGATGAACGTGGTGTAGGAAGTCGTGTATAAGAATACGTTGATTGTACATCGTCTGCAAGTGGCGTAGTAATTTCTCCAGTTAACTCGCACAATGTCAATGCGCCAGCAATCAGCTGATGCTGTCTGTAAACAACTGAACTTGGGGGCGTCGACAGAGCCAGGTGTAGATGTTTGTATATGTTTATTATTATGTTTCACGCTTCTAAAGCATTTGCATTAAATCCGTTTATCTATACTAATATTATAAAGCTGTAGAGTTTGTTTATTTGAACGCGCTAATCTCAGGAACTACTGGTTGGAATTGAAAAAAACTTTTAGTGTCGGATAGTCCATTTATCGAGGAAGGTTATAGGCTATATAAAATTACGCTACGACTAATAGGAGCGGAGTATAAATGAAAAATGTTGTAAAAATGGGGAAAATGTCCACCCGTGCGATGCCGGGACGGGCCGCTAGTAGGTACCTAGTTTATAGAAAACGCAAGAGCAGTAGTAGTATTAAAAATATAAAACTTATATTTTGTAAAATATATCTAGATATGTGACAGTTGTTAGAGTGACGTGCAATCTAAGGCATAACGTGTTATTTAAATGTGAGTTATATTACTTTTTATTTAATTATAAATAGTAAGACAAAATGTTCTTGTTAAAAACGGATATTATTATCGAAACAATCGTTCAAAGTTATGTTGTTGGTTGAGATATGACAGCTGACATGTATCAAGCAATATTTTACAAAGTATAGCTATACTTAGGCTTGTGTACTTATTTCAAAAACTTATTCAAGTACTAGCGGCCCGTCCCGGCTTCGCACGGGTGGACCATTTTCCCGTTCTTGCAACATTTTTCATTTATGCTTCGCTCCTATTGGTTGTAGCGTGATGTTATATAGCCTATAACCTGTCTCGATAAATGGACTATCCAACACAAAAATATTTTTTCAATTCCAACCAGTAAGTAGTTCCTGAGATTAGCGCGTTCAAACAAACAAACAAACTCTTCAGCTTTATAATAGTATAGATTTAACGAAAAATGAAGGGACAGGAAATAAAGTTATTATAATCATAGTCACAACAATTCGATTGGTTTTGTATTTATATATATCATTAACGGCTGAGGAAACCTGCACACCTGAGAGGGCTCTATAAAGTTCTCGATGGTGTGTGTAGTCCACCAACCCGTACCAGGCTAGCGTGGTGGACTGAGGCCTAAACCCTTCTCATTTTGAGAAGAGGCCCATGCCCAGCAGTGGGACAGTAATGGGCTAATTATGTTTTTATGTTTAATGGCTATTTTTATAATAACCTATCTATCAACGGTTTGTCGTAGGTACTAGAGATGGAAGACATTACTGTGGAGCTTATATCAAATTGATATCTCTAGTAAGGCAAACCGTCGATAGATAGGTTATTGATAATGGCCGTGAGCCACGTATTCACATTACTAGCAAACAATGTTTCCGATGCAAGTTGCAGATAGTTTCTGAAACATCAGGTAAATTCTTCTAGAAACAATATTTAGAAGCTGTCCCGTTGGTAGTGTTTATAGCAACATGTATCAATATTACCATAAACATTACAGACTGCCTTGTTGTTCTAGTGGTCGCAAGCGCGACTGCTGAGCATGGGATCCTGGGCTCGATCCCCAGGTCGGGGAAAGTGTTATTGAGTTTTTCCATGAGGGATTTCTCAGTACCATCCCGGAGTCAGGATTTGTGCCCGGTTAATGGCAATAGGCTCACCCTTATTACATGGGACTTAAACTAAGTGGCGAAACGAGGTTGTACTAAAAACACCCCTGCCGAACCCCCCGGGGAATACAAGGCGTGACGTTATGTTATGTATCAATATTTCAGAAACACGTAGATTCTTGTTTCCAATACAATGTTTATAAACATGTTTATACATGAATACGGCTGTTCTATTTTTAGGGTTGAACTATTTTTTAACATACGGAAGTAAAAACTGAATTAAGGTCAAATAAAGTTGTAAATACGCTTATTGAGAATGACATCATAATTGAATTAGCTACTTTAACACTTAATTAATGTACCATACAATGAACTGTTATGAAATCGGAATATGAAATCATCTACATATTATCTAGCTAGCGAATTATGACTGGTATGTTTGGTTGATGTTATTATTCGGAGGTTCTCTAAACTATGACCATTACAGTATTTAACTATTAAAGCTAGTTACCCGAAGATTCTTGTGCTGAGGAATCTGCTATCGAAAGCTTAATTATATTATTGGATATTTCACAGATAGTATATGTGGGATAACCCATTATTGCATCAAACTTCTGCCTAAGCCTTTTCCCAACTATGTTGGGGTCAGCTTCCAGTCTAACCAGATGCGGCAGAAAACCAGTATTTTACACGGAGCGGCTGCCATCAGATCTCCGCAACGCAGTTACTGGGCAATGCCGATATCTTAAGGTTAGACTGGTTGTCAGACTTTCGGGCTTCTGACTTCCCGTAACGACTGTCTTAGGTATTTGTTTGACACCCAGGACCGACGATTTAACGTGCTCTCCGAGGCACGGAGGGGTCTCGATGTGAAACCAACGGTTACCCACCCATGAGACCCTCCATATTGCATCAAACTACAATAAAAAAAAACCATCGTACGCCTTCGATTTTGACTGCCACAGGCATTAAAAAAATTGCCTTTGTTATTGAAAGAACTGCATTGCTGGCTTACTTGCTTTCGTCTTCTAGATGATTTATTACTTACTTCCTCTTAGCCTTTTTCCCAATTATCTTGGGGTCAGCTTCCAGTCTAACCAGATGCGGCTGAATACCAGTATTTTACACGGAGCGACTGCCATCAGACCTCCGCAACCCAGTAACTGGGCAATGCCGATATCCTAAGGTTAAACTGTTTGTCAGAGTTTCGGGCTTCTGACTACCCGTAACGACTGTCATAGGTACCTATTCGTATGACACCCGGGACCGACGGCTTAACGTGCTCTTCGAGGCACGGAGGGGTCTCGATGTGTAACAAATGGTCACCTATCCACGGACTGACCGCGGCAAGCGCAGCTTAACCTCGCAAAACGTACGATCGGCGCGGTTGTTATTTAGCCACGAGCCCCTCGAGATCATTTATTACTTCCCTTTTATAAAGTGATTAAGAAATACGATTATATATTGAAGATTTTTGTTCTATTAAAAAAAAATGCATGAACGTATTCGCTTCATTTTAATATTTACCAGCGATTTCCATAATCTCCCTATTAAAAGTAAATTTTTACGTGAAACTTCCGATAAAATCTGTTATTCTAATTTCGGCGAAACTTGAAAAAGCGATGGGAAGCCTTCGAAGATATTAAAGAAAATAATGTTTATACATATAAGTGAATGTTTGATATCGTTTGATTAAACCTTCGTTTCCGCCTGTTTTAGAGAGATCATCTTATCTATTCTCAATAAACAGCTAATCTGAATTCCTTTGTGTTAAGATTTTCCCTTTGACCATTAAAAGTAGGTACACGGAGATTGTATCTTGTTATTGAAAATTTGGAGAATCGCGGAGAATAAAATTTTGCTTAAAAATAGTGGGGCCCCACAGTGGAGAGGTCCACCAGCTGTTGGTGGACCAAGACCTGCCGGGGTTGCGGTGCATGCTTAGACGAATCCCGCGACCCCGGCCGACGGTCACGAAGAGGAACACCGTGGGTTTGCGTTTAGCCGGTAAGAGTCCGGCAGACCCCCTCGCCTACCCCGGGCGAGGGACATACATGAGGATTTCCCCATGATAAAAAAAGGGTGTACTAACCTCCCCCACTGAGGAGAGGTCCGCTATGGGTTGGCGGACCAGGACCTGCCGGGATTGCGGTGCATGCTTTTGCGAATCCCGCGACCCCGGCCGTACGGTCAGGAGAAGGAACACCGTTGGTTTTTAGCCGGTAAGAGTCCGGCAGACCCCCTCGCCTCCCCCGGGCGAGGGACATCCATGAGGATTTTCCAACGATAAAAAGAAAAAATAAATAAAAAAGTAGGGTGTACTAACCTACCCCATTTAGGCCAGAAACCTTTTCGAAAATTTGTTCTGGTTCCAATTTGAGGCTCTGTAGGAGTAGCATGAATATTGTCACGTTACCTACTAACGTAAACGTTACGTCGAGTGAATTTTGAATTGGAGATATTCGTTTCTCACATACTATTTGATT
Organism: Amphipyra berbera; assembly: GCA_910594945.2. Taxonomy (NCBI): domain Eukaryota; kingdom Metazoa; phylum Arthropoda; class Insecta; order Lepidoptera; family Noctuidae; genus Amphipyra; species Amphipyra berbera. The sequence continues at coordinate 14,165,788 of OU343138.1, forward strand.
AAATTGAAATTTTTATTCATATGTATGTACGATACAAATTTTGCATGTCGCAAAAAATAAACCTTAATGTTATAGGACAGTTGTATTTTCGATTCAAAATTCGCTAACATTAGCGATACGTATACGATACTATACGTCAAATGTTCGTGTAAGGCCTACTGGACTTTATTGACTGAGATATTTGTTAAAGACATCTAACATACATAACATAACATTACGCCTCACTCCCCGAAGGGTTCGGCAGAGGTGGTTTTAGTACACCCTCGTTTCGCCAGTTATGTTTAAGTCCCATGTAATAGGGGGCGAGCCTATTGTCATTAACTGGGCACAAATCCAGACTCCGGGTTGCTACAGTTTGCCTGACCTGGGGATCGAACCCAGGTCCCCATACTCAGCAGTCACGCTTGTAACGACTAGAACAGCAAGGGCAGTATCTAAAGCCGGGTACAGACTTACGAAATGTAACATGCAATATAACACGCAATGAAAGAATTTGCCGTCCACATTGTCGCAATGTATCATGCAATGTAACAGAATTCCTATAGTGTGGACGCCTTGCGCGCACGAACCGTGCACACTACGCGTGCGTACTACGTACCTTTCATGTTACATTGCATGTTACGTTACAGCAGTCTGTACCCGCCTTAACTATTTGTCTTAAAACAGTTTGACTGATCGCTTTGTCACAAGAACCGGTATAAACAGCTCATTATGAATTCGCCAAGCCTCTTTTCTGTATTAGGCAAGGCGGACCCTAGCACTGCCCACGCGGCGATTTTGATAGCCTAATTGGTACTGCTTTAACTGCCCGTGAGATAAATATACGAGCCCATACCTTTGTCATTATGTAAAGTACGTATAATGAGGCTTCCCGTTAGGAAAAAGAAACTTATGAATATTATGCACGATAAACAGCATTTGAGGGGCTCGTGGCTAATTACTAACCGCGCGGATCGTACGATTTGTGAGGTTAAGCTGCGCTTGCCGCAATCACTCCGTGGATGGATGACCGTTCGTTACACATCGAGACCCCTCCGTGCCTCTGAGAGCACGTAAAATAGACGGTCCCGAGTGTCATACGAATACCTATGACAGTCGTTACGGGAAGTCAGAAGCCAGAAAGTCTGACAACCGGTCTAACCTTCAGATATCGGCATTGCCTTGTAACTGGGTTGCGGTGGTCTGATGGCAGTCGCTACCTGTAAAATACTGGTATTCAACCGCATCTGGTTAGATTGGAAGCTGACTTTAACATAGTCGGGAAAAGGCTAGGCAGAACATTTGATTGACTGTAACACCCAGATGACCCAGAAGAAATGTTATGAAGGTAGTCTTTGGTCAGAGGCCAAATACAGTCATTGCCAATCGGAAAATAGAACGATAGATAGAGGAATATTTAGAGTAGCTAGAACAACTCTAATTGTCCCTTTGGGATCCCTTAATACTCTTCTTAAGTACCAGGACAGTAGATCTGCCAGGAGAAGTAACATGGGCCAACAGCTTAGATAAGTACAGCTAACAACCTGTTCGTGTAAGTACTTAGATCCTATCGGGTGGACTGATAAACACCTGCGACAGTGATTGACGATACTTGTAGATCAATTAAGTTTCTTTAAGCACTTACATACGTCAGTCCTCTATTGCTTATCATTGGCATCCTGGAACCGCTACAATAAATAGATGCGATGTGAGGGAATTAGGATTTAAGGTCTCTGAGACCTTGTTTATGTGCATATTTTTGCGATCTTCCGTTCCGTTCTTTCGTTTTTGAAACTGCTTCGTTGGTCTAGTCGTGGCAAGCGCGACTGCTGATCGTGAGGTCCTGGATTTGATCCCCAGGTCGGGCGAAGTGTTATTGGATTTTTCCGTGTGGAATTCTTTTGTAGCAGCCCGGTGTTTGGATTTGTGCCCGGTTGATGGCAATAGGCTCGCCTCCTATTACATGGGGCTTAAACATTAACGGTGAAATGAGGGTGTTACTATGCACTTCTGACCAGTCCTTCGGGGAATACAGGTGTGATGTTGTGTTTATGTTTTACGTTTTTCATCGCCTAAAAATATGCTGCATTGTATTTGGCTTTGCATTTCTGAACACAATTTCAGTTTATAACTCCTTCCATTTCTGACGCCATAGTACCTTAATTCGTTGTCTGACTTTCAAGGACGGAAAGCAGCACTTATCCTACAGATAGCAAAACATCTTTAAGTGTCTACTATACAATATTAGCTACATCATTCAAAGAAAAAAAGCATAGCGACATGGAATCGCAACGGGGTCAGGATCGCGGCGCGCTCAGCAGGAAGACCCTATAAGGCGATGCAAGTTAACTTTTTATCTCGTACCGTTACGCCATCGGCTCCTCTGTGACATCACTATGTCGCCACAATTACTTACTGGCAGAGGCTTTGAGATCAGCGGATAGCCTTTAATAACGGTCACTCTTACGATCTTCTGTGGTTGCAGTGGTGTATCATCGATTCCACAGATCGCCGATGATGGAATTTCTATGTAGTAAAGAGGATCCGATGATCCATGAACCATGTTTGGACAGGAATTGCGAGGGGCAGAAATTTAATTCACCATGCGCGTGACATTTGGCGTTTTGCTGACTTCGTGGCTATCTTTCACTAGTTGCAGAAGCACGAGAAGAAGAAAAAGAAGACCGTTTTAGCTCTTTATCATACATCATCCGCGGGTAATTCGTACTGTGGACCTATGTCTTCGGATAAGTCTTCCAAAGTCCGGTTTCTTCGTAACATCCGCATTACTTCTCCGTATATTTGAGTATTTTACCGTGAATGAAAAATGTACTGTATTTCTAAAGTTAATATCCTGAAAATTATATCAGCAGCGGGATGTTCTCGGTGAATAAATTCTCGAATATATGATATTGTTTCAGTCCGAAGCTCTTTTCTACGTTTGTACTTACGTAATCTATATCTATTACTAATATTATAAAGAGGAAAGATTTGTATTTTTGTATGTAACGAATAAACTTAAAAACTACTGGACCGATTTCAAAAATTCTTTTGCCGTTAGAGAGCTACATTATCACTGAGTAACATAGGCTACGGGCGGAGCCGTGAAGACACAGCTAGTACAGGGTGTACTTAAGGGCCAAGTAACATCTGACGGAAGATACGTCGCCGATCTTCCGTTGGGTAATTTACTCGAGGAATTTTAGTACCTAACCCATCTTCGGTCAAATGTGTACGCTGCGAGATGTTTATATGGAATTATGTGTACCGGCGGAAGATCGGCGACGTATTTTTTACCACAGACTTTATGGCCTCGAAATCAATGGTATTCCACATTGCGGGACTTGGGATATTTGTAGCAGATTCTCGGTAATCATTGTGGATCAATCGCCGATTCAAAACAAATGGTCCGTTTATTATTTGTATTTATTTTTGCAATCGTTTCATTTGGGATTTTGTGTAGGACATTGGCTTCATTTCATTATGTAGAGTGAAAATTATTTTGTTCTTATTTCTAGTATCGATATAAACTTTTTGTAAATGTTATAAATTACTGAATCAATAACGAGATCGTGTGTGGGAACATAAACAAAAATTACATTAGATAAGAAGCAAATTTTCTTTTCTATATGTCCATCAATATGTCCGAATGCATACAGACTTTGACGAAACGTTAAAAGTCTAGTATTACGCCAATATTTTTCTTTTTAGGGTTTTGTGAATTAAACAAAGAACCCATTTCACCTTCGTCTTAATCTTTTTGTGTAATAAAACAATTATGATGGCCACGGAAGTAACAAAACCCTATTTTCTGCGTGGTCTGTGATCCACTCTGCGTCTTTACCTTGATCGTCTAATGCCCGGTTCCTATAAACAAAAACGAATCGTTTTGCTTACTAATGGTACAATTTTCTTATGCCAAATTGGGCATATAAATAGACTCGTAAGCTAGTTTTACCTGTGATAGCTCCTTTATATTAGTGGGTCTACTATACAAAGCCATGAGGTATTTACTTCATTATTGGTAAAGATACAAGAGTCCCAATTTTAATCAATAACGCTTCGTAAATAACAGGAAAACCTCATCTATACTAATATTATAAAGCTGAAGAGTTTGTTTGTTTGTTTGTTTGAACGCGCTAATCTCAGAAACTACTGGTTGGATTTGAAAATTTATTTTTGTGTTGGATAATCCATTTATCGAGGAAGGTTATAGACTATATAACATCACGCTACGACCAATAGGAGCGGAGCATAAATGAAAAATGTTGCAAAAACCGGAAAAATGTGTCCACCCGTGCGAAGCCGGGACGGGTCTCTAGTAAGAGATAAAAAAGAGGTAGGTAACTATAAAAAAATAATTACGAAGAAACAAAATAAAAAAAAGCTTTTTCAATAAATTGAAATAACATTTAATCTAGTAGTCTAAAATGTTAAGTAAATAAATAAGTAAGAAACAAGTAAAAACAGTGATCCATCGCTGTGAGTCAACGGTTGTGTCATACAGTCCACATCCAGAATAACTTTCCTGGGAGCGACCGGCCAGTGTCGTTTTATTGGAACTATCTTGTTCTTGTTGCTTTTAAAATACATGTGTTTTAATGTTTAGAAGATACTGAAAGCAAAATTATAGTTAGAATGCTAGTAGCGCTTTTTATTTTGCAAAGAAGAGTACAATATAATTCTCTCTTTCCTTCTAAATGAATGAATGTTAAGTTTATCATGAAAACTGATATGAAACCGATATCATAATATGTAATTCAAGGGTCTTGATTGAAATTTTAATGATATTGTGAATTGTTATTGTTATGGGGCTCGTGGCTCATTATCAACGGCGCGGATCATACGATTTGCGAGGTTAAGCTGCGCTTGCCGCGGTCCGTCTGTGGATGGGTGACCATACCTTACACATCGAGACTCCCCCGTGCCTCGGAGAGCACGTTAAGCAGTTGGTCCCGGGTTTCATACGAATATCTATGATAGTATTTACGGGTAGTCAGAAGCCCGAAAGTCTGACAACTGGTCTAATCTTAGGATATCGGCATTGTCCTGTAACTGGGTAGCGGAGGTCTGATAGCAGTCACTCCGTGTAAAATACTGATATTCAGCTGCATCTAGTTAGATTGGAAGCTGACCGTAACATAGTTGGGAAAAGGCTGGGCAGACCAGGTGGAGTCGGTACAACACGTATTCCTCTTCCATTCCCCTCTATCAGCCAAATTCAATAAAAATCTAAGATTATACAAGGTTAGTCGGAAAGGGGGTACTAAGACGCGGGCCACTTATGACTATTTTAAAGCAAGTGTTAAAATTTCAAAATTCGATAATTTTTATTTGCATGCAAAAAGATGATTATTTTAGTTTTTTAAAAAAAAAACATATCTGCTTTAGTTATAAATTCAGAAAATTAAGTTTCTAATCTGTGAGCCCAAATATGATCTAAATAGTAAACACAGGTGATCATAGCTATGGACAGATAGATTTTAGCATATTTTTTACGAAATCTTTGAAAAGCTATTTCTCTTAAACTATCGAGTTTTGGGGAAAGTTGTAGAACAAAAGTTATTCCTTATTATGGGTACTTTAACACCCTTTCGGCTTAGTACCCCCTTTACGACTAACCTTGTATATGTAAAATTTCGAATTTTTGATTCTTAATCTCCAAGTTTACTGAATGAATATTGTGTTTCAATGCTAAATTAAGAAATATAGTTTTATACACAATATTTGATTTAGCAACAATATCTGGCTATCTTTCAGTTCAATGGGTTGACGAGCTGTTATCTTTAACCACGATTCCAATACAATTTATACAATAGGTACCTACCTACCTACACTTATCTGGTGAACCTGTGAACTTTGTTACAATTTCAACGAATTTCTACTTGGATCATTTGGTGGGCTTCTTTTGTGAAAAATGTTTATTATTCTGCCAATCTTGTTCGCTCAGAGTAAGATTTGTTATCTTGCTTTAACAGAGCAATTTATTCTTTTTCTTGCGAATTACTTACAAAGAGATTTTTTATCTATCTATACTAATATTATAAAGCTGAAGAGTTTGTTTGTTTGAACGCGCTAATCTCGGGAACTACTGGTTGGAATTGAAAAAATATTTTTGTGTTGGATAGTCCATTTACCAAGGAAGGTTATAGGCTATATAAAATCACGCTACGACCAATAGGAGCGGAGCATAAATGAAAAATGTTGCAAAGACGGGAAAAATGTCCACCCGTGCGAAGCCGGGACGGGCCGCTAGTTTATAATAAAAAAGATTTACGAATTTCGAACTCACTAGCATTTTGCTGAGTTGGTAATACCTTCAGGTATTATTTTTGAAAGTTATCGCAAATCGAACACTACTCTTGAAAAACGACACGTTTCGTTAGCTGTTGTTGATCTACTGGAGCAAATGAATGCATTTATGGTTTTTTTATCTATTTAGGGACAACCATCAGCAGTGTAATAATAAGTGAACATAGGTTAGAGCTTAATAATAGAGATAACAAATACACTACTCACAACGTTATCCACATATTACTAAACAGATCACTAGTTGTTTTGACCCATTTTGGCTTAGATATGCCGCTGAGCATTGGGTCCTCGGTTCGATCCCCAGGTCGGGCAAAGTGTTATTGGGTTTTTTCATTAGGAATTTCTCAGTAGCAGCCCGGAGTCTGGATTTGTGCCCGGTTAATCGCAATAGGCTCGCCCTCTATTACCTGGGATTTCAATATAACTGACGAAACGAGGGTGTACTAAAAACACCTCTGCCGAACCCTTTGGGGAATACAAGGCGTGATGTTATGTTATGTTGGCTTAGATATTATCACTGAGATGAATGAGAAAAAGTAGTGTTATCATAATAAGAATTGTTTTAATGCATTACATAATATGTAGGTACTCACTTTCTAAAGAATTTTTACTTAATTTTATAATACTTACTTTTTTGCGTAGCAAACTATTTTCCTTTAATTACTAGACCCAACCCCCCTTGCTAATATACATACGCTGAATTAAGCTTATACATCAAAAAATGTGGCTATACTGAAGTTATTCATGAAATAACTTTATACAGCTTTTATTATTAAGGGAGTAAGTCTAGATATACAAGGTTAGTCGGAAAGGGGGTACTAAGCCGAAAGGGTGTTAAAGTACCAATAATAAGGGATAACTTTTGTTCTACAACTTTCCCCAAAACTCGATAGTTTAAGTGAAATAGCTTTTCAAAGATTTCGTAAAAAATATGCTAAAATCTATCTGTTCATAGCTATGATCAGCTGTTTTTACAATTTAGGTCATATTTGGGGTCACGGATTAGAAAATTAATTTTCTGAAATCATAACTAATGCAGGTATGTTTATTTTTTGAAAAAACTAAAGTAAAAATCTTTTTTCATGCAAATAAAAATTTTTGAATTTTGAAATTTTAACACTTGTTTTAAAATAGTCATCAGTGATACTTTAAGTGGCCCGCGGCTTAGTACCCCCTTTCCGACTAACCTTGTATAATAAAGATATATATAATAATACACAAGAAAATCAAAACAATGCTCTCGATAATTAAAAGATAAATCTAAAGGCTCATTTACACGGTGGAAGTTTCTTGAAGTAAGTCTCATGCTATCTCACTAATTTTTGTCGGAGAGAAAGACAAAGATAGCACGAGACTTGCTTCAAGAAACTTGCACCGTGTAAATGAGCCTTAATACCTTTAAACGAGCAATTCTTGTATATATGTATATACATATATAATCTGAATCTCGGAAACGGCTCCAACGATTTTCATGAAATTTAGTATGAAGGGGATTTCGGAGGCGATAAATCGATCAAGCTAGGTTTCATTTTTAGAAAACGTCGATTTACCAAAAAAAAACGAGCAAAGCTCGGTCATCCAGGTACTTAAGTATTTAAGAAAAAATAATTACATGAAGCATAATTAATTGTTAAGTAATGTAGATTATTTCTTAATACTTCAATTACGCTTATTCAGTGAATCGTGACACGAAATTCCATTAGACACGCGAATCTTTTGATTCGGGGATTACGCAAACGTTTTCTAAAACCATTTTCAATAAGAACAATAAATGTTAAGTAGAAGTGTTATTACTTTTGTGAAACACCTTTAAAGCTGTAATGTACTTTTATTTTAGAGCTACTAACCTTTGGGATTATTTCGACCTTTACGTAAATAACTCTACCTACAGATGACTGCCTCGTTGGTCTAAAGCGCGACTGCTGATCGTGAGGTTGTAGGTTCCATCCCCAGGTCGGGCAAAGTATTATTGCCGTTATTGGGTTTTTCCGTGTGGAATTCCTCAGTAGCAGCTCGGTGTTTGGATTTGTGCCCAGTTGATAGACACTCGCCCCCTATTACACGGCACTTAAATATAACGGCGTTATGAGGGTGTTACTGTACACCTCTGACCAACTCTTCGGGGAATATAGGCGTAATGATATGTGGAAGTACGAGGTATGGTGTTCCTCCAACGAAAAGGCAGGATTCTTCAACCAGGCGGACCTCATGCCTGGCGGGTTACTGCCCAAATGTTGATATTGGGAAGTTGTATACAAGGTGTAAAAAGACCCTTCACCAAGCCGTCAACCATGCATTCAGTACATCAAACTAAGTAACCCTACGCAAAAATTATCGCTGGGAAACAATTTTTTTTGGGTATAAAATTTCGTTTTATTGTAAAGCTAATTGTAACGCACTCAAAACACTGTGCTGATAGATGCAATCAGTGGTAAACGGGTAATGGAGGTATTTCAAGTACATTTGCAACCTTCAAAACTAGTATTTTAATAAAAATTTGTGAAAAAGTTGGAACTTTGACCTCCTATATCTCCGTAACTAGAAGGTTCCCAGGCATAGTCCAGACCAAAAAAAATGTTCGCAATGACGTGGAGAATAAGTGCCTTTTGGCTTCGTTAAGGGTCTTTTTACACCGTTTGTACTATCTGCGGGTCAAGCGTTGATATCGCGATGCAGGATTTGTGACGTCATTTATGAGAGTTGTTATTATTGTCGCTGTCGTCTGCTAAACATTCATCGTGCTGCGTAGTTCGTATGTGGCGTGATAGATGCCGCCACAGTCGTTATGTATTGTTAGGTCAACTTAAGTCTAAAGATTTGATAAATTCAAATTCAAAGGTCAATGTACTTTGCTACGTTTTAATTATCAACAAATTTGCAAGTGTAAGTTCACATTGATTTTCCGTAATGACGGTTCCTTATCGTGCTGATATACCTATGAGAATATAAAAATAGCATCACTAACATAAAGTGAAGTTGGTTGGACTTTTTTTGTTGGGCTGTGATAAAGGGACGTACCCATACTACGTGACCCGTTCAGGGTGGGGAGGGGCGTCTTTAAAATACCACGCTTGGTCACATGGGGGGGGGGGGGGTTAAGTTAACGTCAAGTGGTCAATATCCCTCTAGGGAAATCTCGCGCTTTTTCGAGCTATATTCAATATGGCGCGCAGCATTTAGCGCTTTTTGAACACACAGGTGACAACATTGACGCACATTGAGCCAATTAATTTTCTTATTCTAAAAAAATATATTTAAAATCATATTTATGAATTACTACGTGAAAACTACAGGGGGAGGGGGGTATTGGCATATACTACGGGTGGTCACCGAGGGGGGGGGAGGGGGGGTAAAAAGTTGAAAAAATGGGTCACGTAGTATGGGTACGTTCCCTAACCTAGCGGTTGAACGCTTACCTTCCATGCAGCAGGGTCTGAGTTAGATCCCGGCCCGTACCTCTGACTTTTAGAATTCATGGGCGGATCAGAATTTGATTATCACTTGCGTTAATAGTGATGGAAAAACATGGTGAGGAAACCTGCACACCTGAGAGCGCTCCAAAATGTTCTCGATGGTGTGTGTAGTCTGCCTACCCACACCAGGCCAGCGTGGTGGACTAAGGCTTAAACCCTTCTCACTCTGGGAAGAGGCCCATGCCCAGCAGTGGGACAGTAATGGGCTAATTATGTTTTAGTTATGTTACAAAAATGTGATAAGAAGGAGCTTACAGACGCGAACACGGGTTTGAGTAAAATTACGTTTCTATTTATTTTATTTTTTAACCTACATATTTTAGTTTATTCTATTGTGTCACCAATACACAGGCCCGGACTGGCTATACGGGCAAATCGGGCAAAAGCCCGATGGGCCGGATGCCCGATAGGCCGGTGTGGCCTGATGGGCCGACCACATAGTCGAAAGAGAAATCGAAAGAGAACGTCAAAAAAAAAGGTCTTCCAACTATCGCCTATCGCTTGAAAAAGAAGCCGCAAATTGTTTATGTTTGTAAATGCAGGAGTAACAGTGAGGGGGGTCTAAAAAAAATACGTCGGGATGAATTTTTTTTTCCAGCTCTGGCCAACCGTCTCTCAAATGCCCGGGCCGATTTCAAGTCCCAGTCCGGCCCTGTAAATACATAAAGGACAATGGGCAAAATCTTATGGAGCCCCAGAGATGTAGCACTATAAGTTAGAAGTAAATTAATGTATATAAATGTCTGAATAACTCAATAATAAGCGAATGAATGAATGGTTGAACGAAGTAAAATTTTATTTTTGATATCGCATTTTTTTGAGTATTTCTACCATTCCCTTCGCTCACCATCTTCCCCCACTTGCTACGCTTCAGCCCCAGCATTTTCACCTCCTGAGACAGTTGAAGTTAATATAACATTCAATTATTAAAATTGTCTTTCCAGACCTAACAAGCAGCGTAATATCAGCAGCTGGGGCAGCCCGCGATGGTGGCGAGCTGGCCATTGTCATCCGAGGTCCTAATGATGTAAGAAAGAGCGAGGGACCTAGTCCTTTGAGACCTAGGCGAGAGAGGCTGCTTCTAGCGTCGGAAGCCGACCATACTATCATCTCAGTCTACTTCTATAAGAAGAAGGGTAAGTCAGATGAACCAAGATTAAGGCGTTATTGCTAGGCCCGTTCCGTTTTATAAAAAACGATTGAAGAATTAATTTACGGTTTTCTAAAAACACACATACATACATAGATAAACGCACGCCTTTTGCCCATGGGGGTAGACAGAAACTATGGAAAGCCACATGCTACGATCCTTACATACTCCTTTCGCTTCGTCCACATTCATACATCCTGTCACACACACACGCCGGTTCAGAGTGCTACGGTGAAGAATATCACCAATAACATCGATGTATGCCCTTCTAGGGCGTCCTCTACCGGGGTTCCACTGATATCCGCCTTATAAATTCCTTTCGTTAATCACCGTTCACTCAATTTCTCAACATGACCAAACCACCTAAGCATACTTACTCCTTTCAATTCCATTTCATTTCGTTTCTTTTCCTTTTTTTTTCTTTTTATAAAAATGTGTGTTTAATGGATTCTTCAAGCAATAATAATGTTTCATTATCGAAGGTTTGTTTACCTTTTATACAAAATTTTAATGGTTCGACTATATTATAATGTGCTGTAAAATAATGTTTACGGCTACCAACATCATGTACGGAGGGTTTGATACTCCTCAATGCTTTTGAAAATACATTTTTTAGCGATCCTCCTGAGACAATCTTTTGAACGCCCTGCACTGCAACCGTTACTAGAAAATACTATGCGAACAAACTGCAATACTATTTGTATGAACGACTGTGCACATATACAAGCTTAGTCGGAAAGGGGGTACTAAGCCGAAAGGGACAAAAGGGACGAAAGTACCCATAATAATGTATAACCTTTGTTCTACAACTTTCCCCAAAAGTCAACAGTTCAAGAGAAGTAGCTGTTCAAAGATTTCATAAAAAATACGCTTAATTCTATCTATTCTCAGCTACGATCAGACGTGTTTACATTTTACATCATATTTGGGGTCACGGATTAGAAACTCCGTTTTCTGAATTCATAACTAAAGCACTGATGAAGAATTTTTGAAAAAACTAAAATAGAAATTTTTCATGGAAAAAAAATGGAATTTTTAAATTTTAACACTTTCTTTAAATCAATCATCAGTGATACATTAAGTGGCCCGCGGCTTAGTACCCCCTTTCTGACTAACCTTGTATTTGCAGCCGTGTTTTCTCGGATCGTATTTTTTCGGATTCGGTTCAGCCGGTATGCACAAGTGCTCTTACTGGAATGCAGTTATTGTAAGCTCAGAGGCAAGATCAGGCTTTTACAGTAACTTTTTTGTTTCTAGTGTCGTTGGAGAGCTACCACATGGGTCACGTGAAGTTGGTATCATGGAGCCTGGGCGAGGATCCCCGAGGCACCCTCACTCTGGTGTTTACTCCCGGCAGGGTGAGGCTAGTCGTGGGTTGCAAGCCACTGCATTGGAGTACAATGACTGGCTTTCACGATATGTTGGCGGCGTTGTCCAGTGAGAGAGTAAAGCTGGTTAGTAATTTCATGACTTACGTATAAGTAGGATGTCTTCTTCTTTTCGTGTGGTTAGTGACTAAACTGGTGTCAGAGTTAATGCCACCCATGGGCCTCTGACTTGGCTTCATATGCCGTCGAGAAATATCTCTCAGGCACGCCGGTTTCCTCACGATGTTTTCCTTCACCGTTTTTAAGCAAGTGATAATTATACAATAAACACATAAATCCGAAAGTTCAGAGGTGCGTGCCTTGGATTCAAACTCGAGACCTATGACTTGGCAGTCCGACGGTCACACCACTAGGCTCCATAGCCTAGTGGTGTGACCGTCGGATTTATAACATCCTACTACCATTAGTAGGATGTTATAAATGAATTAGTATAAGTTTCCAGATTCTGAACCTTTCTAGCTGAATATTTGATCTCTAGTAGCCGTGTCTAATAAACAGTACAAGACCTCAATCATATTTTTGTTTAAATAATAATAAATTGTAACAAAACTAATTGCTATAATTAAAATCTAAATTTTCGGAATATTTAATTATTTAATGAGAATCTCGAGTAAAATGTACTTCAGTGGCCTGCGTTTTATTTTCAAGTACTTTTGAGAGGTCCAATCTTTCGATACTGAGGAGTGTGCTTGAAAATTACTACGACTTAATTAAAAACTTATTTAGTCGTTTTATAATTAAATGGAGAACTTGTTTTAGGATATTTATTATACTAGACGACTATTTAATTCTAATTTTTTTAATGAAAATTTTGATTTGACACAATCCAAAATGATTTTTTCAATATTTTTCTTACGTGATCTAATTACTGATATCTACATAATACGAGAATAATTTAAATGTCCTTCTTACAGTACAAGCCTGAAATAGAAAATGTAACAGTAGCAGTTTACAACAGCGAACGCGCAGCCATGGATGCTCTTGACTGTGACCATCACGAGGATACCGTGATACCTCAAGCTCTCACGAGAGTCGCAGAAACTGACTTTGAAGAAGTCAGAGACTTCTTGGCAAAAGACGCTAGGATGAAGCGAGAGGAACAAATGCAAGGGGATGATTATAGAGGAAACTATATAGATCCTAATGTCCTACCGCAGCCGCCTACGCCTCAGAGAGGAGATATACCTTCGAACGCTATTGAGTCTTGTGATGGTAAGAATGTTTTTGACATTTCAACCATATGGATAAGACCGTAAGATTTAAAGAATCGATTCCCACTCGTTTCAATCATTAAAGTCTGTCTAGTCATACAATAGATCTATAACGATAAAAATTGTTTAAGTTCAAACAAAAAAATATTTTCCATCTTTGCAATTTTAACTGAATAAAAATTAATAACATTGTTTATCATTATCATACCAGCCGGTCGACATCCACAGTTGAAGACAGGTCTGCCAATGTCTGCTATAATGAAACGTCATAGCTAGTGCCATAATCGATTGGTGATCGGAGATTGTGGTTGTTGAGGGGCTCGTATGATTTGCAAGGTTAAGCTGCGCTTACCGCGGTCAGTCCGTGGATGGATGACCATTCGTTACACATCGAGACCCCTCTGTGCCTCGGAGCGCACGTTAAACAGTCGGTCTCGGGTGTCATACGAATGCCTATGACAGTCGTTACAGGTAGTCAGAAGCCTGAAAGTCCGACAACCGGTTTAACCTTAGTATATCTGCATTGCCCAGTAACTGGGTTGCGGAGGTCTGATGGCAGTCGCTCCGTGTAAAATACTGGTATTCAGCTGTATCTGATTAGACTGGAAACTGACCCCAACAGAACTGGGAAAAAGCTAGGCAGAACGAACGATCGGAGGATGCTGTTATTCGCAGTAAACAATATTTATTCTGTAAAATATTACTACTGAATTATAATTCTCTTTAATCTTGCAGACGAGGTAATCCGTCAGCTCACGTTACTTCGTCAAACGATCGAACATCTGCGTCGTGAGGTCGGGGAACAGAAGGGAACCATCGACAGCCTGCGCACTCAACTGCGCCAATGCTGCAACAGGGTGCCTTCTCCACCACCCGTGGAAAGATGTTCCGGATCTTCATGCTATCCTGGTTATTAAACAGTTATATGAAAAATTTAATTAATTAATTAATTCTTGCCAATTTTAGCTTTTAAGACGAGGTTTCTTTTATCAAAAATATTACAAAATTGATTGTAATTTGCATTTATCGGAATTGTATGTTTTGGCGTGTTAATAAGGTAGTATTGGAAAAAAGTTTTGATTTGTGTTTGTGTAAAAGTTTGTTTTATTACAGTTAGTACAGAGTGAAAAGGTAAAGATATAATTTTTGAGAATTAGTTTAAAGATCTGTTACGTAATTTGTCTTGATTTTAAGATCTATGGATTTCGTGTCATTATTAATCTCCCAATAATATTGTAAGAATCTCAGTAATGACCTTTTATCGTTATTATCATTTATATTTTGTAGTTAAGTATTTTCTAACATATATCTAAAATTTAACTTCACTTTATCATCATTAATTTTAGTAATATCATCTAGTTCTCCCAAAATCATATCATCATTTAACTTAAGGTGTATCAAGCAACTTTTATATTCAAAGTGTGGGTTTTTATTAAAAGTGTTCTTTTAAAATCGCGTTTTATTTCTTAGTAATACTCCATGTGTGTCAGAACATCTAAATAATGTCTGTCTACAGAGTCGCGAGTCTCGCCCACCTAATATCAAGTTGCTTGATTAACCTTATTCACATTTGTGAATGAATAACTAGATTTGTCAATTATAATGAAGTCGGGATGATTGGTGACTCTGTAGGCAAAATTATAACGATGTTCCTTGTTGAGTGAAGGTAATTTAGTAAGCCAAGCGAGTACAATTAACGATGAAAATTGTTTGAATTATTTAGAACTTTTAGTGTTTCTAAATTGAAAATTAATTGAGGAATTGATACCTTTTGTTTGGGTAGAATTACATTTAACCTTAATTGAATTTGATTGAAAAGTTCGAAACAAATATGAAACTGATATATTTTAAATAACTCTAGTAAGTCTTCGTTGAAGAAGCTCTGTGATTAGTTTTTAAAATATAAGAACGGTGAACAAAGGAATTATGTTCTGACCTCACGAACATTGCATATTAAAATTAAGAGTATTCATAGTGTAAGCCAAGCTATAGACGTCACCTCTTCTCTTCCCGTGGTAGTCGTAAAAGATAAAGGTTTTTACCCAGCAAATAGACAGCCGCATCCACCAAGACATATTGGTATTAAAATCGAAATGTTAGGTTAAATAATCGCGGTTTTTAATCGTGTCGAGGAAACATCGATAGGTTCGACCCTTTCCCTTGGCATCGAGACAAGTTCATACTACACTTTTGCTTGTTCCTTCAGGAAATAACAGGAGGGTCAATTATTGTATTATGTTATGTATGAAAACTGTCGTGCAGGCGTGGAGTGCCGTAACACAGCAACTGGATTCGACTGTGGCTCCTGTCCACAAGGCATGGAGGGCGATGGTAGAAGATGTAGACCTATTTCTTGCAGCAGACGACCCTGTTCACAAGGTACGTAATCAAAACAGATTTTTTTGTTAGTATAGCTTTTGAAGAGGTAAATATGATGAAAAATTGAAATTGGGTTGTTCGGGATGATTTATCTGGATAAAATATAATTATGATAAAAGTTTTTATTCTGCAAGTCCAAAGTAGGTCGTTATGGCAATGGGCCACTTATATTATGTTATTAGTAAACCACAGCTATACGACAGTGCAATTCAACCTAACCATTTGAGGACCACCGTGAGGATTATGTTTTGCATACTTGCTGATTAATCGTTACTGTTGTACCGAGTTTTGGCTAAGCTCCAAAATGGTATTAACAGCGCTGGCAAAGCCACATGCAAGTAATTAACGTATTAGGTTAAAGAATAATTAATTGCTATGGTGCAATCTGTAAAAAACCGATGGCAACGTTCTTCAAAAGATTCAGCTTCATAACATTGCATGGATCTGGCAGATGCGAAATTAGTATTTAAGGAGCGAAGTACGTAGCTTTCTGCCTATGGGTTAATGTGTGATGCTTGTTCTCCAGTGGAAAGATGCGTGGACTCGGAGCAGGGTTACAGGTGCGAGAGATGTCCAGGACGATTAACCAGTGATGGGCAAACTTGTCGCTCTGCTTGCAGCCTCAACCCTTGCTTTGGTGGACGTGAGTACTTTATGTGTTATGTTGAAATTTTAACAATATAAGCTGATAAAGCATTACAAGACATACTATAAGATACGATGGCAGTGCGACTGACTAGAGCAATCTCTTCGATCAACAATTAGTCCAACCAGGCTTGAGTCGTCTATGTCTGCATGTCTTATGAGAATAATTAGCAAGAATTGCCAAAAAGATTTTCAGATAGCTAAAGAAGACAAAAAGTTGCAAATATCGATCCTTGCAAGTATATGTATATAGGAATGTTTTTTTGGAAATTGAGGGTCTTTATAATTTGAAATGTTTGTTTTTCTTATGTCATCATGTAGGTGTCCAGTGTCAAGATTTGCCTGACGGTACCTACCGCTGCGGATCGTGTCCAGATGGATACCATGGGAATGGGGAGAAATGTTACAGAGTCTCTTGCCGTCAGAATTCTTGCTTCCAAGGTAATATGTTTACAAAAACTTCTGCTATCAAGTTACTTTTAACGAGCTTTTTGTCAAATATATGTATATGTCGAAGAACGAAGGCGTCAGCAAAATGTGCGCCGGCGAAATAACCTATCGATCAAATAATTATTTTGGGAATAATGAGATTAATCAATATATTTCGGTGAAACGTGTTTTCGGTAAACGATGTGCTCCCGTTATTTCGTATTCATTAGATTTCCTGTTTCAAGACGCATACAATAATATAAAGTCACGACTAATAAGTTTCCTAAATTTTCAGGGGTAGAATGCCAGGAGACAGCATCAGGGCCCCGCTGTGGGTCCTGCCCGGCCGGGTACAACGGCAACGGGCAGACGTGCCAGCACATCTGCGACACTCACAGACCTTGTAATAACAGGCGGTGCACGCCCAAGTCTAGCAATCCGTTCTACGACTGTGAAGCATGTCCTAGAGGATTTGAGTGGAACGGTGAGTGACGTACAACGATTCAGAGATTTATTTTGTTGGACAGGTGTCTGGTAGCCGACATACTTGGGTATAAAAGATAAGTAAGAAGATGATAATGGTGGTAGAAAAACTGAAAAGTCTACTGTAATAGCTGTTGACTCTGCGACAAGAGAATTGTCTCTTATCGCGGAAAGTCCAGTTGCACTTACTGATTAAATGAAAAGCGTAGTAGGATAACTAGCATTGTATCACATATTATCACGTTCGCTGACAGAACGTCGTTAGGCGGGAAATTAAAATAGTGCGTTATGACAGTACGTCTAGAGACGTCCTCGTCTGTCGACGGAGTGTCGCATTTGTCAGGGAAACTCATGTCCAACATGACACAACGTCGAGAAACGTTCACGTCTATCGACGTAGTATCGAATTTCGGCAGGCAAACATATGGCTAACATGACACTACGTCGTGAAACGTTTGTCATTTAGTATGGAAAATTCTACTGCCGTCATGTGGTGTCAGGGTAAGTCTTCACTGTCAGCGAACGTGTTACTCATATTTCAAAAAAAGTTATAAAGTAGAAAGTAGCTCACTAATTTAAAATATAAGTGAATATTTTTGGTTATTAGAAATTTCTAAAATATTACTGGATGTTTGGACTATGCTAAAACTGATCATGTTCCTTGAGACTATCTAATGCAATGCTCAAACAATAATTTGAACCAAATGACATTCTTAATCAATCTTATTGCTTCTAGGATTTGCATGTGTCGACATAGACGAGTGCGACTTGATCCGTCCTTGCGACGAGGTCGTATCCTGTCGCAACGAAGAAGGCGGGTTCACTTGTGGGGCCTGTCCTGCTGGGTACGAAGGTAGCTCCGGATGGAGAGGCTCCGGCAGCGAGCGGCGAAGGGAGCAGTGCGTAGATGTGGACGAGTGTAGCGACGGACGAGCCAACTGTCCCAGAGGCAGGTTGTGTGTTAATACACCGGTAAGATTTGAAACTATTCGAATTTTTAATGGCAAACCAGATTTAAGAACATAGTCTCTACTCTCTACAAAGCTGAAGTACACTGGCCTGCAAAAATAAGTATCACACTTTAAAAGTAAATATCATTAAAAGTGTAGTACTTATTTTTGCAGGCCAGTATATTTTTTAAAATTTTTTTATTGTTAGAGAACGATGTTATACGATTTAATCTCGAAGCTGAAGCCTAGTGAGATCTCATCCATTATGAATTGGATTCTCCAAGTTTATAAAGGGAACCACAGGCATGACAGGAACGAACCAAAATTCTTTATATTTCTTGATAAAATTTTGGCTACGAAAAGTTGCTACGTTTGATTTGATTTTTATCTTATTTTTTCTTTTTTCTCCGTCAGGGCTCGTTCACGTGCGTGCCATGCAGCGGCAGCTACTACGTGAACACAACAAGACCCTGTGACGGTCCCGGCGAGATAATTCAACGCTGCGACCCCTCGCGTTGTCGCCGGTATAACGCCGTCTGCAGCTACGGGAACAAGTGTGTTTGTGCGGTTAGTATTGTCATATTGTATGATTATGATGATTAAGGAACTTAGAATTTTCAGTGGGATGCACACAACGTTCAGCTTTCAGCTTCCTAAAATGTCAACGTCAGCTGCAGGTGTCCAGTAACGAGGATCAACTTACCAATTTAAATGTCAAAAGCTGGTGACGGGTAGCAGTCACTGGCGTGAGTGACCTGACCCGGTGGTTACCAATCCCAGGCCTTTTGGTTATTTGACAAGCAAAATGGATATAAAAATTGTTTCTTTTTTATAAAATTATCTTTAATTGTCTGTGGATTGATAGGAGATCCACTTAATTAGAAAAAAGCAAGTTCCATATTAAAGTAGTTGTCTTTGTCATCAAATAATAATGAAAATTTATTCCAGACTGGCTGGGCAGGTAACGGCACTGTTTGCGGTCCCGACAAGGATCTAGACGGTTACCCAGACCACCAGCTAGCGTGTCCAGAACCTCGCTGCAAAGCTGACAACTGTCCCGAAGTGTCAAATTCAGGCCAAGAAGATGCTGATGGTGATGGCATAGGGGATTCTTGTGACCCAGATGCTGATGGAGACGGCATTCCTAATCTACCGGTGAGTGAGTTTGATTTTGAAGGAATTAGTAAAGGTATGTCTAACTTTAGGCAAGAGGATGTTGATGGTGATGGTACCTACTGTTAATCTGCCGGTTAGTTGGTGATGTATTTAAAATGTTTTCTTATGTACTTGGTATAATTTTTCTGAATTTTTCTTCTTCTTCTTCCTGCCCTTATCCCACACTAGGTGGGGTCGGTTAGAGGTTTTGGCTTATTCTTTTATGACCGGCCGCCTGCCTGACATCAACAGTCCTTGGGAATACTCGTTGCGCTGTCGCGCGGGTGACCCAATGTGCTTGCTGATATTATGCACTGGCTCCCAGAATGATATCGACACCTCCCGCGCATTAGGTTGTATGTCCAAATTTGTGATTTTTCAGGAGAGAGATTCTTAACTTCATCTTTGTCTTGATCAGCCGCAAACGATAGTGTGGGATTAATTTTAGAATATAGCAATGATTGAAGGTTAAAGGGGATAATGAGGCCTTTTGATTGAATTAAAAACTCATATTTTCGTAAAAATAGGCGAAAATTTAAACTTACAACCTTATTCTTGTTGTCGCAAAGTCGTATCTATTTGTTACGACCTTATACTATTAAAAAGCACAACGAATACAGCACGAATAAGGTCGTATGTCAGACATAAGACTTTATGCTGCGTACAGATTTTTTAAATACGATAATATTGACCGCGCATAAAATCACAACTTTCATGTTTCGACGTTCTGCGTCGGACGTATTTCAAATTATTAACTTACGAAAATAGTGATGAAAATCATTATACTTAAAAACAATTTACTAACACGATTAGGATAAACATGCAAATCATGATAGTAAATTAAAGTAAGAAATAAACTTACCATTTTGTCAACGTTCATTAGCCGTTATTTTCACGTTCGAATCATTTTGGTTATTTAAAGCTAATTTTAAATCTTTGATGACTGTACATTACTCATAGTACTAGTATCTAATAAAAACAAAACAGTAAAGTACAAAACAAACACAGTTTCTTGTTTTTTTAGATTTTCAAACTCCAAAGTAATATTTTGTACTGTTTACATCTTACGACGTCGGTACTGTGCCGTGATTAGCCGGTGCGCGGTCCAATAGTTCAACGTAAATCGTCGCAACTGTTGGCACGACCATATGCGCGGGAATTTAAACATGATAAGACTATTACCGGGTAAGAATCTTGGTATTTAATGTAAATATGAAAATATTGTTTTCAAGGATGTGTAGTATTTCTATAATAATGAACTGTAGTACTAAAATCTCATTTTACCAAAAAAACGTGTTACGACTTTTTGCGTGGGAGGTATCGATATGCTTGTCAATCTTATTACCGACAACTAAGCAGACTATGTTCTTTTTGGTGGAGTATACCTACTTGAAGTTCCTTGACCCACCCATTCAGTTTTGATAGGGACTTTGGTTCTGACACATCGTAAACTAATATAGCACCGTCAATGTTCTGTATCGCTCCTGTCTCGCTGTATCCCAAATACCAAGCTTGAATCTAACACCGTTCACGTCCATGACTTTACTACGTCAACTCCGATTGTAGCTGGGAATGATGAATTGTAGTCTCCCGTTGTGAACGCTAGGATTATGCCGGTTTACCCACACCGCTCTCACCGATAACTAGAATCTTTAATGTTGTAACGTAATCCGTATTCGACATCGTTTACAATAGAAATAAACATCGATTTATAATAAAATCAAAATCGATTCCTTTGTGACGCACTCACAGCAGCTAATAATATTTGATCGCCTCAAATATACACGTACATAATTCTTAATGGTTTTCAAATAAGGTCTAAATATTGTACAACAGTTTACAATAATTCACAATTTCTCAATGTAAAAAAATAAGCGAAATATAAATTTTATACAATATCCTATAATTTTCATAATTTTTCTGAATTGTTAAGAATTATTCCTACTCTTTTAGACAACTGTTCTCAAAATTGATCCAAACTTGTCAGTGTGGAATGTAACGTCGTATTTGGTTACTGCCGTAGCTTAAAATGCTGCTAAATTTAAATGAGATTAGGAGGGTTTCACAGCATCGTCTCTTCTAATCCCTGACACAGCGCAGCGAGATAAGGTTATTTGTTGCTTGTGCTTTATTTACCCTCTTTAGAATACAGCCTTCACGTTTCCAAAGACATTTTACTATACCAAGGTGAGGGATTTAAAAGATATCAAATAAACATAATTATTTTGAAATTATAATATTCATAAGAATGTTGTCTTATATTTATTCTTCAGAGAGATAGCCAGACGACTCGTCGTCTTTATTCTTATTTGTTTCATAAATGTAAATGAGACCGTACATCTTAGTAATTGAGACTATTTTCTCAAAGGCCTTGGTGTGCTCAAATAAAATCCCTGACTTACAATATATTAGAATATTATAGTAGTAAATTATTCTCATTTCGGCGAAGAGATAAAAGAATTTTAGTAGTCAGTACTTTTAATTACACGATAATAACGTTCGTTTTATTCACAATGAGAATAGCGTTTTAATTATTAAAATTTTGTTTGTAGCAGTCACGTAAAAACGATTCTACCGAATAACAAGAAATCCAGATTTTCTAAATCTAAAAATGCTTGAATGTTCCGACTATGGGTCGGTAACGACCCATGCTTTTTTTCTTTGGTATTGTAAGAGGCTATCGTTGCATCAATATCAGAAATGGTAGATACGTTTTCTTCTCATATCGAGTATTACTCTAAAGCCGGGTACAGACTTACGAAATGTAACATGCAATGTAACACGCAATGAAAGAATTTGCCGTCCACATTGTCGCAATGTATCATGCAATGTAACAGAATTCCCATAGTGTGGACGCCTTGCGCGCACGAACCGTGCACACTACGCGTGCGTACTACGTACCTTTCATGTTACATTGCATGTTACGTTACAGCAGTCTGTACCCGCCTTAACGGTTTCCACCTTAACACTTTACCATGATTACCAAGCATCATGTAAAAAAAATAACTTTTTCGTAACCAGGACAACTGCCCCCTGACTCCCAACCCTGATCAACTGGACCGTGATGAAGACCGGAGCGACAAGCGAGGCGATGCCTGTGACAACTGTCCTCGAAGGTACAACCCTGGACAAGAAGATACTGATGAAGACGGGGTCGGAGACGTCTGTGATCCCGACATGGATAACGATGGTATGGATTATTTTAAATAGTTGTTGCTTCACAGAAACGTTTAAAATTCAATTATTCTTTTTATTGGCCTTGCTAAAAGGATATACAACTGTAGATTACTTAATGATTTGAATCTAAATTGGCTTTCATTATTATTAGATTTATGAACCAATAAGCATATACCAGGCAAATATTGAAACATAAAAAAAAATACAAGGTTAGTCGGAAAGGGGGTACTAAGCCGAAAGGGTGTTAAAGAACCTATAATTTGGGATAACTTTTGTTCTACAACTTTCACCAAAACTCGATAGTTTAAGAGAAATAGCTTTTCAAAGATTTCGTAAAAAATATGTTTAAATCTATCTATCCATAGCTATGATCAGCTGTGTTTACTATTTAGGTCATATTTGGGGTCACGGTGTAGAAACTTAATTTTCTGAATTCATAACTAAAGCAGGTATGTTTTATTTTTGAAAAAACTTAAATAAAAATCTTTTTTCATGCAAATAAAAATTATCGAATTTTGAAATTTTTACATTTGCTTTAAAATACTCATCAGTGATACTTTAAGTGGCCCGCTGCTTAGTACCCCCTTTCCGACTAACGTTGTATTTATAAAGGTATTATATCCAGTTAATTCAGCAGTAGCCATAATTCTAATATTATAAATTACAATGCACACTTCAGAAAATTCATATGAAAATGAACCCATGAATTTACCTTAAACATTCTGTTTATCATGATCAACCAGGTATACCAAATGAAATGGACAACTGCCCCCGTCGCTACAACCCAGCTCAAGAAGACTTGGACAACGACGGTGCAGGAGATGCGTGTGACAACTGTCCTCGTATCCGCAACTCCGCGCAGGAAGACGCTGATCGAGATGGAGTGGGCGATGCTTGCGACAGTGACGTAGATAGGGACCAGTAAGTAAAAATATTTATTGTTGAACATGAGGTTCATAATATTAACCAGATGCGGTTGTATTTTGGCCTCATTATAAACTAAACTAACTTCTATAATTAAAGGCCATAAGAGACTAGACTGTCTTGTTGGTCTAGTGGTCGTAAACTCGACTGCTGAGCATTGGGTCCTGGATTCGATCAGGACAGCAAAGTGTTATTGGGTTTTCCATTAGGGGTTTCTCTGTAGCTCGGGAGTCTGGATGGAGAGGGCGAGCCTATTGCCATCAACCGACCACAAGGTCGGTTGATGGCAATAGGCTCGCCCTCTATTATATGCGACTTAAACATAACTGGCGAAACGAGGGTGTACTAAAACACCTCTGCCGAAACCTTCGGGGAATACAAGGCGTGATGTTATGTTAAGAGATTCGACCTTAGATGCTAAACATGGCCCTTAAACTAGAATATTTTTTTTAGGGACGGTATCCAAGACAGCATAGACAACTGTCCCACAGTTCCCAACAGCGACCAACTGGATGTGGATGAGGATGGTAAAGGTGACGCGTGCGATGATGATGACGATGGAGATGGCGTGCCTGATGTGGATGACAATTGTCCCTTCATACAGAATAGGGATCAGAAGGATTCTAACAGTGAGTTGTCTATTTTTGCCAAAGAACTTTGTCATTATACATTTTTTAACCAGGAATTACATTTACTTAGAAACTATTACAAATTTAAAACGTTCAATTGATAGTTTTACATTTTATCATGGTCCCGTTGAATATTAACTTGATAACCTATTTACCCACTCACCAGATGACAGCGTGGGAGACGTGTGTGACAACGACGAGGATGGTGACAACGTGATCAACGAGCTGGATAACTGTCCTAACAACTCCAAGATTTACCGCACTGACTTCAGGTTAATTTACATAATGATATCTATACTATATCTAGGAGATCACGACGCAAAATGTGCAAGACTTTTTTAAAAGACCTCAGATCAGTTAGTCTAGTGATATATGGTTGTCCACACAATAAAATTGAGCGTGTAGAAATTATTTATAACTCAATGTCTTTGTTGTTTAAGTATGTGAGATGATTTTCCGTACTTCATGTGCGGCGATCCCCGCCAAACATAACAATATATCGCAATTCATAGCTCGAGACGATGTGCATGTTTATCCGAATTTGTGAACTTGTTCGTCGAACATCAACATGCGTGTGAACGCACCATTATAATGAACATTTTTTATTTATATTTGGAACTTGTAGAACAGCTTGGCAAATGGAAAATCAAGATTTTTTTTCCATAACAGCCCTTGATTGATCACTATTAATGTTTTGAAGACCTATTTTCCTCGTGAAGGTTTAAAAGGCCAAGGCTAAGGTAACATTAATACAACCACAAATAAACGCTGTAACAAATCACTTGCGCTTTGCTGACGCATCTAATGCACTTTACTCGAAGTTCTGTTCTCAGGGAATAGATTAATCGAATCAGAGCGTGAAAAACAAGATAGGAAACTTTGCAAGTTCTAACACTGGGATTTGCTCAAATATATTACGTACTTGTACTAAGTTTAGAGAATACTCATTTGTTATACAGATGAATTATAAAATGTTCAATGCAGAGGGTTATTTTTATAAACCCGATAAAAATAGTAGTATGGTTGAGTGTACAAGTCCCAAATAATTGAAATAAGATCCTCTTTGCCATCCTGCTGAAGCTGACTTATACATATTTTTATCATTTTAGAAACTTCATGACAGTTCGGTTAGACCCTGAGGGCGAGTCTCAACAGGACCCCAATTGGGAGATCGCTAACCAAGGCGCGGAGATCCTACAGACACTGAATTCGGACCCTGGCCTGGCTGTGGGCTTCGAGAGCTTCAGCGGAGTCGACTTCGAAGGAACACTGTTTGTAGACACACAGATCGATGACGATTACGTCGGATTTATATTTGGGTAAGTTACAAAGACAATTTGAGATTTAATTGGGGAAGTAATTGCTAGATTTTAATTTAAAAAAAAAAAACAATCGCGATGACCATTTGTACAATATCTACAAAATTAAATATTGCTTGTCTACAGAATTTACTTGTTTATATATTAAAAAACGCGAAGGAGTCACGGTGTTCAACATGGTGTATGCATCCGTGTTATTATTTACAATCAATCTTGTGTAATACACAGTTTAGGGACTACGGTAAATTAAAAAGGGGTTACGAAAATAACGCAACAGTACTGAAGCTCTCTAAAGTATTTAACATTAACGAAATTTTAACGAGAAAATGTAAAATTTGTTCCAAAACTTGAATTCGGTTTGAAATGTTAGCATTTAATGAAAAGGACATACTAAAAGGTTTTTGTCAAATAGAACTTGACGAGGGTCTGTATTTTAACTGCATAATCTGTTTTAGTTTCATAAACTTTAATCGTTTTACTGCACATGAATATTGTCATACGTTGTGAACAAACTTGTTTCATTCCATTAGAATATAAACTCGTACAATTTTGAGTTATTGTTAGTTTTACGTACTTAGACGATATTGTTGTTTGATTAACCTATATAGGAGTGAAATGGTCGCAAAGGCGCGATATCTTTTTATGTTGGCTGAATTTATATTACTTGATTAAAATAGAATACTTAATTATAAAAGTATAGCACAATTAAAGAGTTTTTTTTTTATAGTAGGCCAGTTATGGCGTAGATGTATTTGTTTTTAGATAGATGCACATGAACTGTTATACTCTTCAATTGAATTTACCTAATACATTCCATTCAGCCAGGTTGTTTTATATAATGTCCTTATTTCTACCATCCATCCAGCTACCAGAACAACAAGCGATTCTACGTGGTGATGTGGAAGAAAAACACACAGACATACTGGCAGACGACTCCATTCAGAGCAGTCGCTGAGCCCGGCATACAACTCAAGCTAGTCAACTCGAAGACTGGGCCCGGCAAGACCTTGAGGAATGCGCTGTGGAATACTGAGTCTACACCTGATCAGGTATGTTGTTCATATGGACATATTGACAGATGACGTCATTGAGCGCAGTCGTAGAGCCCGTCATATAATTCAAAATTATCAACATGAACGCGATTTGGAATACCGAGTCTATGGCTGATCAGGTACGACTGCACAAATACTCGGCCGATTTTAGTATAAATCTTTTTTGTTTCTGTTAATATGATAAGACCTATCGTATGACAAAAATTGAAAGGAGTATACTTAGGTGGTTTGGTCATGTTGAGAGAATGAGTGAACGGCGATTAACAAAAGGAATTTATAAGGTGGATGTCAATGGAAACGCCGGTAGAGGACGTCCTAGAAGGACATACATCGATGTTATTGGTGATGTTCTTCACAAAGGTCAGGTGCGTAGTACTCTCAACTGGCGTGCGTGTATGACAAGATGTATGAATGTGGATGAAGTGAGAGGAGTATGTAAGGGTCGTAGCATGTGGCATTCTATAGTTTCTGCCTACCCCCATGGGAAAAAGGTGTGAGTTTACGTATGTATGTGATACTATTTTCAGACTCCATACATTTGTTTCCATTGCCTTTTATACGATACTCTGTGAAATAACAATATAGGATTTCTATAGCTATGTGACTAATATGCAATCCTTGAATAACAAGGAAACAAACAAGCTTGTCACAATTCACGGACTCTCTGCTTCAGACAATGCAATTTGCGCTGTATTTAATTTGCAATCCCGTCGCCGTGGGCAGCCTCACGTATGGCAACGTCATGTTACTAATTTACCTAATTGTTCTACGGAGAGATGCTATTATCTATGTAGGCTAATTAATGCCAAACAGGATGTGTTTTCTTTGAACACGTCGCTACAAGTACAATTGCAGTAACTGATTGCCATAGTAGACGCGTTGGTATGAGCGTACCTTTTGATATTAATACACTGGTCTGCAAAAATAAGTATCACACTTTTAAAATTGCAATAACTTTTTAAGTACACAAGATATACTTTCGAAACAAAAAGGACTCAAAAAAGAGTTTAATTTTGTACATAAAAACTTCATAGTCGGTAACATTCTGTTGAGAAATGGCTGAAAAAAACTTTAAAATCAAAAAAGTCCATTTCGAGTTACAATTTTACCATTCATTTTTTGTTTTTATTTTTGTTTTCTAATTTTTTCTTGATCGATGACCAACAACAGCACATAAACTTATCATGATGCCTCTTTCACCTGAAGAATGTACTAGGATCATGACTTTTCTGGAACTAGGCATCAGCATGCGTCGTACTGCAAGAATGGTGGGTGTGACGTTACGGACGGTCCAGAAGGTGAAGCGAAGGTACGAAGAGACTGGAAACCATTTGAGGAGACTTGGTAATGGCAGACCCAGGTGTACTAGTGCCCGAGAAGACCGTTATATTGTTTCCACTGTGTTGAGAAATCGCCACCTAAATGCAGTTGAAGTCCAGCAACAGCTTCTTCAGACCCGAAGGGACTACATTAGTGACAGTACAGTGAGAAGAAGACTGGCTGAAGCAAACCTGAAACCCCGAAGACCAGCGAGTGGCCCCAAACTCGAGAGAGAGCATCGAGTAGCGAGACTACGATACGCCCGTGAACACATACAGTGGGATCAAGAAGCATGGGCAAGAATTTTGTTTACAGATGACTCTAGATTCTCACTTTACACTTCTGATGGAAGGCGAAGTGTCTACAGGCGACCTGGTGAGCGATACCTTCAAGCCTGCTTCTCAGAAAGAGTCCAGTACGGTGGAGGCAATGTACATGTATGGGCTGGCATATTTTCAGAAGGTCGCACGGAGTTAGTGGCCATAGAAAATGGCATTCTGACTGGGGAAAGATATGCCCAGGAGATTCTCAATGAGTATGCAGGGCCGTATTTAGTAAATATTGGTGATGGATCGATGCTGATGCATGATAATGCCCGGCCACACATGGCTCGGTCCGTGCGAGAGTATATTCAGGAGGTTGGTATCAGCGTGATGGCTTGGCCATCAAGAACTCCTGATCTCAAACCGATTGAGCACGCCTGGGATGAGCTAGGGAGGCTAGTCAGAAGCCGCAGACCACCACCTACCACCCTCAGGGCACTAAAACAGGCCCTGATAGAAGAATGGGAGAATATTCCCCAACATCGGCTCCGAAACCTCGTGTTCAGTATGCCAGATCGACTAAAAGCTGTAAGCAGAGCCCGAGGAGGCAATACCAGTTACTAAAAAATAAATAACATGTAAAACATACTTGTAAATGTTAATTGAGTTTTATCACACTAAGCTAAAAGTGGCTATTTTTATTGTTTTATCTTTTTTTAGACTTAAAAATGTTACTAATGTATAATTTACTATAGTTTCAAAGAAAGCTGATAAAAATTGCTATAAAACGTTTTTTATTTTAAATATTCTTCTATAGTTTAGAAAAAAAAAATATTTTAAAAGTATAGTAGGTACTTAGTTTTGCAGGCCAGTGTAGAAATTCAAACGACGATAATATTTTATTAGCTCCTCTTGGAATTCTGCTACCAGGTCATTATGTTAAGTGGGGTTTATTAAAACGGGTCTAATAGCTGGTTGTACTCACTTCATGTTCTATTCTGCCTAGCCTTTTCCCAACTATATTGACGTCGGCCACCAGTCTAGTCAGATGTGGTGTGGCTGAATACTAGTATTTTACACTTAGCGACTGCCATCAGACCTCCGTAACTCAGTTACTAGGCAATGCCGATATCCTAAAATTAGACCAGTTTTCAGACTTTCAGGCTTCTGACTTTCCCTAATGACTGTCATAGTTATTCGTATGACACCCGGGACGGACTGTTTAATGTGCTCCCCGAGGCACGGAGGGGTCTCAATGTGTAACGAACGGTCACCCTTCCACGGACTGACCGTGGCAAGCGCAGCTTAACCTCACAAATTGCATGATCCGCGCGGTTGGTAATTAGCTAATTGGTTGTACTCACTTCATAACAGATGATAATCAAGTCTTCATACTCTCCAGGTGACTCTTCTGTGGAAGGACCCTCGCAATGTGGGCTGGCGCGAGAAGACGGCCTACCGCTGGCGTCTGCTGCACCGGCCAAAGCTGGGCCTCATCCGGCTGAAGGTGTACGAGAACAACCGGCTCGTCGCCGACTCCGGCAACGTTTACGACTTCACATTGAAGGGAGGAAGGCTTGGAGTGTTCTGCTTCTCGCAGGAGATGATCATATGGTCCAATTTGGTGTACAGGTGTAATGGTAAGTAATCAGGAAGGTTGTTCATTTAGTACATTGCGATCATCAAGGTGTTTGCGTAGTCATTATTAATTTTCCCTCAAGTCTGCTTCGTAGGAGAAGTCTATAAGTAGACTCAAGATCAGCTGTTGACATTTATGTGCTTAGTCTTACTCAAGCTGATTTATTTACTTCAGTAACAGCTGGATGAGAATGGCCGCGGTCGAGTTCAGGGGCGTGCAATAGGAGAATCCTATGGCCAGTAGTGGATTGGCTATAGGCTGATGATGATGACTGTTTGGGCCCCGATTGGAAAATCACATTCTGTAGTTATCCTGATAGATCCTGAGATGCTACAAAGTGCGAGCGCGCACTGCGGTGCGGTGACATGCGGTGCGTTTTTTTCACCGCAACGAATAAAATAAATATATAATTCAGAATGCGGTAAATAATTCGCAGTGCGCGCTCTTTTATGACACTCCGTACTTCACAGATTATACGTAAAATAACTCAAGGCACGCTATCTCGTAACTGTCCAAAACTTATTTTTCTAAGCAACTCATAAAATCTTACAGAGATCATCAATTCTAGCCCACATCTGGGCCACATTTGAATTGAGAAATAAGTTATTGTTTTTTTTAAGTACCAGAGCTTTTGTTCTTAATGTTTTTTTTATATTCACAGATAAAGTCCCTTCAAACATAGCAACAGAATTATCGACGAGATACACTTTCGAAATAGACCATGATTTCGTCTACGTTTAGCCAATAACACAATAATACTCCTGTAACATTTCCAGTAAATATAAAAAGAACCTCTTTTCCAAAACATCAACAAAAATAACCAACGATCCATAGACTAAATAAATAAATTGTATTTTAACATGAGGGTAGGTACCAATAAAATAGTACCTAAGCTTCAAATAAACTGCCGAATGTATGTAATATGTCAAAAGCTTTCATTGTATTAAATTAATTCTGTATGTTGTTCATCAACATCGTTTTTGTATTCAAAGTGGATTGTATTTCAGTCGTTGTGTGAATTATTGTAAGTTTCATTTTAGAGTTAAGTTCTAACAGTAATGTAATGAAATAAAGTTGACATTTATAAGTTTTATATTCTTATTCTATTCCTCGTTCCTTGAGAGTTCTTTCTTCTTTGGTTTTCCTGTCTTGTTCTTTGTTCTTTGGGTGTTACAAGTCCCAGAGCTGAGCTTTTTTTTGTTTTATTACTACTTTACGAAAATGGATCTAATTATGCGGTTGGGAGTCCATTGATGGTACTAAGGAAGTCCTTGGGTTCTCTTTTTATTGAATTTATTACTTACTTATTACGTACACCTACATTTTTATTATTTTTTTTAGTTTTAACAACAGTATTCCATTACCCCCTCTAGTGTAGGTCGCGACGTGCGTTGCGCGGCCATCTCGTTTTCTTAGCTGATAGCTCGACGAACTGTACTGATGCTGCTGCTGCAGCTACGGAAGTAATAATCTAGGAATGGGCTACTTGAGAACTTATAAAGTAAAAGTTGGGGGTGCTAATGGTCATATATTGTCAGTTTTTAGTCCAATAATATAAAATACGGGGTTAATTAAAAAAAAAAGAGTATTCTGTACTTTTTTAGCTATCTTGTCTTAAGTTTTTTTGATCGGGTGCGAGGCGGTTGCGTGATAACCATCGCGCTCTTGCTCCATACGTTCCAAACATATCATTATCTTCCTATCCTGGTACCAAATTACTTGGGGTCGGCGCAATATGTCGTTCTCTTCCATTCTTCACTACCAGCCGTCACCTCATCATTTACTAACTTTTCCTTCATATCCTCCGTTACACAATCCATCTATTTTTTCTTTGCTCTCCCTTCACCCTCCTAAGCCCCTTCCATCCACCAACATTCATATTTATTACTCTCTTAGTCACATGCGTTCCAAACATAAGATAAACAATTTATTTAAGATATTTTACTACTGTTTCTCATTATTGTTCGCTGATACAATTGCTTATTTATTTTACCTAGCTTGGCCACTAAGTAGGTCTTATATATTAATCGTTTAGGGTCGCGGGCCACATGAATCTTCGACCCGCCCCACGTAGCCCGCGGGCCGAATACCAGGTTCACACGATTTGATTCTAGTTGATCAACTGCTAGATCGCATGCGATTTGAACCGTCTGAACAGACTTTCAATCTAATTGAATCAATTTGAAGGAACAAAACGTTTCAACTTTTGTTGATCAACTAAAATCGAACCATGTGAATCCGCTATAACTTTGGCCATCGCTACTCTACACCACAGAATAGATACAATAATTGTATTGAAACTCTAGACTCTCTCTGTCATATAGACCAAAGATTACAATAGAATGATATAGACGTGGTGGGTAAAGCATAGAGAACGCATCAGATGCCATTAATTTTAGACTGCGTGCAAGATAACTCTGCGCGTGGTTAAAATCAGAACTAATCATGGTCCGCCATAGTGTTGCCGTTTTATTAACTTTGTCACTAGATCTACCTGATTTTAGGAATAAAAGAAAATATAATAATAAAGATTACCTTATCAGACGATAATCATCATAATGCATTCTTATTCACTCACGCCACATTTATCAGCTTAGTTCATTTCCTTTGCAAATTACGTAAAAATACTAATTAATTTAATTGATAGTTAGTAAATTTAAACGAACATAACTTAGCTCAATTAAAATATAATAAACCGCAAGAGGGCTGCCCAATTTTAATGCTCACGAATATATTACTTTTACTTAAAATGTAGGACTTTGTATTTTTGCGACCATGGCAACATTTAGCATGCCCTCCGTCGCGCGCAGAGTTATCTTGCACGCACTCTAGCATGAGAACCGTTCTTTGTTTTGTCTATGAATTTTCGACAATTATATTTTGCTCATACAAAATGTCAAGTTATAAAAACAAAAATATTCAAATAGATTCCATTTAACGTTATTTTTTGACAGGTTATTTGGAAGCTATTCATATTTATTGAATTTTATAAGATTGTTATATATAATGGATTTGCAAGAGATTGATGATGAGGTACCGGATATACATTTAGATCAAATAATTAATGAAAAAAAATCAGACATGGATGATTCTTCAGCTGAGGGAGGTCTTACTAATCTGCCACCTACAGTTGATAACTCTACTGAACAAATTACGGACAGTGGGGACGGTGTAGCTATCGCAAAACTGGAGCCATCTGCGACGACAAGCAGTTCCAAACGAATAAGCATTTCCAGTGGAAACATGAGCAAGAAGGTACAAGAGTTCGTCACGATTCTTCGCCCGGATTTGCCAAGAAAATCGAAGAACAAAGCTAATGAACTGTTAGAGAATATGATTAAGAAGACCAAAGCTAATAAACTGTTAAAGAATATGACTAGTGGGACCACAGTTGACCGTAACTATCAGCACAGTATCCGTCAGAAGAAACCAAAAAAGCGCTTGCTGCGTAAGCCAAGAGGTCCAAGTAACAAGACCAAATCATTGAGTATTTTTTGTAAAAATGCGCGCAGTCTGTTCGGGTCGTCTGATTCCTGTCGGTCGGATGCGTCTTGCCCTCGCTGCGGGTATTCCTGCAGATTTTCTAGATATTGATTTCCAGAATACTGCTACATTTGGAAAGTGGCGCCTGGATTAAACCGACAAACAATTTTCAAGGATTAGACTGTTTTATGATGCGTTTGATATTGTTATGAAATTATTATCTCCTTTATTCACACTGTATCATATTATTTACATTTTTAAATACATATAAAAAGAAAACAAAATACATATTTAAAAATATAAAAAATAGGGGTCCACCGGCAGCGGGAGCAGGGTCCAGGCTACCGGCAGTTAGGGCTCAAAAAAAAGGTTAAATTATTATTATTATTAGTCTTTGTTTTATTTACAATAAATGTTATAAAAATTGGCATTACTTGATTATAGTTAAAAGTAGGTAAGTACAAACGATAGGTTGCGGCGCCGCACCGCTATGATTTCGATGCGTTGGGTGCCACATAGCGGTGGCGGTGCAGCGTCGTAAGGCCCGGTATCCACCAAAGCGGAGAGGAGAGGAGACGAGAGATGTGTTTGAATAAACCAATCCGATTTCGTTATTTCCACATCTCTTCTCCGCTTAACTTGGGTGGAAATGGATCAAGCGGAGAGGAGTGGAGATGTCTCATTTTTCTATAGAATTTTGTGCGGCGAGCGAGCAAGCGGCGCGGCAGAGCGGAGAAGTGTCTAGTCCGGCGGCCGTCTTCCTTTCGTAGACAGAACTTGACTGGTTTCGATCTCTCACAGCTCACATCTCTGCTACACAAAGCTCACATCTCCTCTCCGCTACACTTCTCCTCTCCGCTTTGGTGGAAATAACCTGCCAGCTTCGCAGCACATCTCCTCTCGTCTCCTCTCCTCTCCGCTTTGGTGGATACCGGGCCTAACATTGCTCTTGCCATTAGGGTGAAGATATCAAGAAAGCATTTCACTGCTAAAGCTGGGTTTTCGCTTTATGCAATTCTTCGAATGTTTTTCATCCGTCTCCTTTGGGTCAGTTTCCACCAAACGGAAAAACGCTTGCGGATGCTCGAGCACTTTTTAAATTTCACTGATTATTCAGTTATTACTTATGTAATTGTATTAATATTGACATTAAGTATAAAATTCAATGTAGACATCAACCGAGCATACCCTCGAATTTTATATTTAAAGATAATACAAAACAGTTCTTTGTTAATTGACATTAAAAAGTGCGCGAGAATTTTTCCGCTTGGTGGAAACTGACCCTTGCCTCGTCCTGCCCTCCTGAATCTTGCGTCCCCAGACTACAGCCTATTTTGGCCTATAGGGTATTGGGCCCTGATTCTATTGTCATTACATTTATATCAAAGATTTATGATCTGATAACTAAAAAATTCCCTGTCAAAACTAGTGCACACCAAATGCACAACAAAACGTCTCCTGCAACAAGTTTTGTAGGTAATCTGTTGAAGTTCTAGCGGATTTCTCTGTCGCTGCGATGGGAGCTCCTTGGCGCCCCGCTCTAAGATAAGTGCATTCTATGTCAATACGCCAAGGACTTGTGAAAAGTACCGCGTAATTCTGAAGAACTTGCTCAGATATAACAAGGAGCTTGTCATCAAATACTTGATATACGAACTTACTACGGGGAAAATTTTATTGAGTGTTTCTTAAAAAAATGTACTCTGTAATCTGAATCAAGATCGTAAAGTTCATATAACAGAATATGTTCTACTTTGGTTTATGATATATGAGAAAAATGGGCACAATCACGTAACTGAGGGATAAGTGTGTGTCTAGACACGATTCTCTGCAGACAACTTATTACGGCTGCCAGAAAATACTAATCAATTTGCCTTCAGTTAATAGAAGATATTAATTTACTTACTGCCTCGTTGGTCTAGTGGTGACAAGCGCGACTGCTGATTGTGAGGTCGTAGGTTCGATCCCCAGGCCGGGCAGTGTTATTAGGTTTTTCCGTGTGGAATTCCTCGGTAGCAGCCCGGAGTTTGGATTTGTGCCCGGTTGATGGCAATAGGCTTGCCCCCTATTACATGGGACTTAAAAATTAGGGTGTTACTATACACTTCTGCCCAACTCTTCGGGGATTACAGGCGTGATGTTAATTTACTTATACCATTGTAACACTTTAGGGTGGCTTTCGGAGTCAACCCTCAACTAGCATGTGTACATAAAATTTAGCAGGCGTGTACTTACGGGGGGATAAAGAATAACACTTGTAACCGTACACTATATATATTTAATTAAGAATTACAAAGAGAACAACAGGGCGTAGTTCGTACAATGCGAGGAGTCCAGGTCTTCTTCAGCAGGTGTGGTACTTAACTGAGCAACTGCAGCGGCGCGAGAGGCCGATCTGCAGTGTGCCCGACCTTTTATAGGCCTGGACCCCGCCAGTCAGCCACCACCCGTCACACCATTACCTCTAACAATTTTAGGCTTTTCTGACTAAGGTTAGAGCAAATCAATTTAATAAATACCTCAATTTTATCATTGTTCAAAGTTTCATTGGCTTTAATTTTCATGGAATTATTTTATCAATTATAGACATAATAAATATAAGCGTCAGTTTATAGGCAAAATTTACTGTTAGTAACCCAAATTACTTTCCCTTACAACTTTGATCCAATGTTTGCTTTTCATTACATTTATTGGAAATGGTAAAATCCCGTGTCTCTGGTAAATACTGTGATTGTGCGATCGACTCGGCGGTACTGACTTATACGGTAAAGCTTGCCTATATTGAATTCAATGCTGCGTAATAAAAGTATTCTAACTCTAAGAAAAATTTATTTGTGTGTCATTCGGTATATTATATCTTCAAACGTATTTAAGGTTTCTAGAAAATATCTTGATCCTGCGTTTTTATATGTCGCACCCTTAGTAATGTAAGG
This sequence comes from Amphipyra berbera, assembly GCA_910594945.2. Taxonomy (NCBI): domain Eukaryota; kingdom Metazoa; phylum Arthropoda; class Insecta; order Lepidoptera; family Noctuidae; genus Amphipyra; species Amphipyra berbera. The sequence continues at coordinate 14,202,081 of OU343138.1, forward strand.
GCATAACTCGAAAATATCAACTTTTGGGAAAACGTGTTTAAAGATTCAGGGAACCCTATGTTTTCACGGTATTTTGTACAATATAATTACAGTATTTGCTTTAATATTGTCTTTTTTCTCTTTCTGTGAAAGCCAAGTGGTAGAACAGTTGAATTGAGACCATCTAACACAAAAACTCAAAAACTCGATTTCGAGTTGTGCCCTTAGATTACTAAGGGTGCGATGTATAACCAGGAGGATGAGTATCAGCATCTAACTCCTTAAGGCTGGACATCCACCAGAGCTGTGCGAGGAAAATGTGCGGTGCGAAAATGTGTAGCGAGGATGTGAAACGGTGTGACCCTTTCCACCAGAGCTGTGCGAGGAATGGGTAATGTGTAATGCGTAATGTGTACAAATGAGCGATGCGAGGATAGGTAGCGGACTTTTTTCGAATAGGGTGGTGTGGCGGGAGCGGTAAACATTAATCGTAACACATTCCTCGCAACACATCCCTCGCTCGCATTTCTCGCTTGTTTTGTATGAACAAAAACCTCGCACTGCTAGACCCATATCCACCAGAGCTGCGCAGAGCGAAGCTAGGTAAATGAAGTGATTCTATTGGTGCTTACAAAACACATTCCTCGCTACGCAGCTTAGCACAGCTCTGGTGGATGCTCAGCCTTACTGTATTCTTCTGTAACAACCAGGGCAGTCTTGTACGACTGGACCAAACTATTCGCTGTGGCGACCTGATACCAGAGCACCATATTCAACAATAACTTTAATATAGGATTACTTCAAATTAACCGCCTCGCTGGTCTAGTGATGGCGAGCGTGACTATTGATCGTGAGGTCTTGGGTTCGATCCAGAGCCGTCTTAGGCCATGCAGGGGCCCTTGGGCACAGAGAATTTGGGCCCCTTTTGGAAAGCCAAAAATAACGTGAATTATAACATCATTATGTAGTTTTGATCGGTAACATAATTGGTTATTACATTGACACTAACTTGTAGTTCAAGTTGTTTTTATATGGTAGTGAAAAGTTACAAAGTCTGAAGTTAGCAGCAATTTGTCTCAAATTAAAGAAAACTTCTGCTGCGCAACGTTTTGCTGTGCAACCCTAGTTATCTGGGTGCTTTGTTAATGATGCGTTGAACTAAGAAACCGATGTGATTTTTAAAATTGATTTATTGAAAAATACATGGTTGCACTGGGTTTCGGCATTTCGAGGCCCCCTTCAGACTGGGGGCCCTGGGCTCATGCTCCACGTGCCTTTATGGTAAGGACGGAACTGGTTCGATCTCCAGGTTGGGCAAAGTGTTATTGGGAGTTTTTCTGCATGGAATTCCTCAGTAGCAGCTCGAAGTTTGGATTTGTGCCCGGTTGATGCCAATAGGCTCGCCCCCTATTACATGGGACTGAAACATAACGGGGAAATGAGGGTGTTACTATACACCTCTGCCCAACCCTTCGGGGAATACACGGCGTGATGTTGTGTTACTTCAAATTAACTGTAATGTGTTTTATTAATGATACTTATTAACTCTGTGAAATTTCCCCAGTTAATTCGAAGTAACTCTATACATATAGGTATAGGTATTTAATTTAATTTATAGGTTAATTCCTATTGCTGAGCGCACCTAGGCCACTTAGTTGCTTGAGACTCAGTTGATCACTATTTGTTTAAAGCTTCAGTCACCATTCGATGCCTATAGCTAAAAACAAGTAGCCAGCTTACTCACATAGTTAGCAAACAATTACGCCATCGACAAAGTGACGCAGATGTTGGCTGAACGATCCAATAAATAATTATTGGGCCTATGTAATTAAACAGTGAAATCGAGCGTCTATTACGAGAAGCAATAAAGCGCCGATAACGATCTGTACGATAGTTTGTAGCCGATCAGCAAATATTACGTTCATTGTATTATTTATTACATCACAAAACTTCGAGTTAATGTACTGAACGGTAGTAAACGGGATTGCTACCAATAAGGAATAATAAAACAAACATTCTGTAATATCACAAATATAATATTTATTTTACCATTGTACATACTTTATATAACTCAGATGAAGTAGTTTTTATCACTCTGAAAAATATTTAATGAATCGAGTCTAGAATAAAATATCCCAATAAGGACAAGTCGTTTCTCTTGATTAATCAAAACGTTGTGCTAAAGATAAAGATGATTCAAAGATTTAAAAATTATGATTAAAAGATTGTGCTTATGAAGCATCAGGATGTTGGAAGCGCTCGGCTCGCTCTCTCAAAACATTTCATTTTGGTAAAAAATAACAACTTTAACATTTACACATTATGTACAATTACATTATTCGCTATTTTCCGTAAAATATTTCTTATTTAAACTATATGGAATATAATTGGACTATTTGGAACATACAACTTAACGTTTCAATTCCTGTGTTGTATGAATCTCAATACATGATTGGTATAACAATTTCTATTGTTAACAGAAAGACGGTACTCAGGCTTTTGTAATGGAAACAATGATTAACAACTTGTCGTTAGAATAATTATTCTTTACTAACTCTTTTGAGATTTTCTTTGCCTAAGCTGCAGCAGGACTGCTTACATTCGAATTAGAAGTAACAACGAAAACATTTTCACCGAGCAGCTAATCAATATTTATTTTATACATTCTTTGTTTCCATCGCATTGTCTGAATCCCCAGAAAATATTAACACGAGAAATTTTAACTGCCATTCGAAAAGTAAGAAGACCGTAGAGATATCTATTGTGAGAGCAAGTCGTGACCGTTTACGGTCCCTTTATTGCCCCAAACTACGTATTATGTCTCCCACAAAGTTTCCACGACTCACTGAACAGAAAGTATTTCGATGCATACCGTGAGCTTACCTTCTTATACTAGACGGTCGTCGAGGTACACGATAATACAACTTCACGTTTCTTTTTACTGAAAATCTGATATTACTAAAATATTGTAACTTTCTCTGCACTTACATAGGCGTAGGAATATAGAAATAAATGTTGTACGTACAAAAATTATTGCTTCACTAATATCGCCCGACCGAACGAGAGTTTGAGATATGACAAAACGCCTATCCATTGCCTACTAAAATGTAAAATAATTTATTGCATCTGTTCACCTTAACAATATATCGATGCTTAATTTATTATAATAATCAGTATATTATTAACCTTCTATTAATACAATAATCACCTTCATATTCTTTCCTGTTTCTACAATTATATACAAAGATGAATTTTTATTTCATTGTACTGCAAATATAATAAAAATGGTAAAATTTGCACAAAATATTTGGTATAATTGAACACATTGTGATGACCGTTATTTATTGGGGGACTCGAAATAATTAAAATACTATTGATAGCTTTATTATTAATTGTTCGTCAAAGACGTTATCCGATAATCGGAATTATTCAAACAATTATCTGACCCATTTGATTGTAATATGTAGTATTTCAAGTGTATAATTATTAAAATGCATTGTACATTCATATAAAATGGTCAACAATTGTCAAATAAAATGAAGGTAGTCAAAACGAAATAAGCAAGTATAAAACGTCCAACAATATGTAATGTTTACGTATCCGAACATAAAATCCTTATTTTAGTAATTGTGTCTGATATGTTTAAAATGGTAGAATAGGGGTAAAATAATTGAAATGCGCTTGTTAGTGCTCACTGGCTCCTTAAGCTTTGAAGATGCGTAAACTCTTAAGTTTCAACATGCTCATATTATATGGGTTCGATTTGTTATAACTATTATGTCCTAATTTAAACCTCAGTACCATTTATTAAATCCTTTAACTCTGCCAACAGTATTTACAACGTGAGCACTAGTATTGTCGTTTGTCTTTCCCTTAGTTCTTATTTCTGAACCGTTTATATTCTGTACAATATTATATATATCTAAGTACAAATAAGTTTAAATCTTAGGAGTAGGAAAAAATTTTTTGATGATTTTTTGCTCTTGTCATTTAAATCATCATCTTTATAATTTTTTTTTGTTCAATTACGAAATTTAAGTACAAAATGATCCTACTCCTTAGATTTGATCTAAGCAAAACGAGTACGAAATGACATGCATTGGACCATGTATCTACAGACGATATATTAAATAGCGACACTTGGCGTATTTACAGCGAAATATAAATTCTCTCCAACGAAGATGAAAGTTAGAAAAATTTAAGTGATTTTGAACCTTACGTATTGAGCACAAGGTCTGTTTTTTGTATAGTAAAAATAAATAGATGGTAGTCACAGTCTTCGATATTGAAGCGTACGTGAAGAATGTGCTTAATAAAGATCTGTCTGATGTATCTTTTTGAAAATTAGCTGTGATATTTTACGAGCAATATTCACCGATTTTAAAAAAGGCAACTTGATCAAGAATGTTTGACATTATATGTTGACGAATATTGTTCATAAAACCAAAACATCAGTAGCTTGAACAATTTATATTTTGCTCTATGGAAAGTTGAAATATTATGAACGGACTCGTATTCATTTCGTCATGAAATTATAACGAAAGCCTTACTAAAGATGTAATTGAAAACATCGATATGATTAGTTTTAGAATTGTGTTCAATTCAGTCTGTTAGCATCACACAGAAGATAAAGAGTACCAACTAGGTAACATTGAAAAGGGTCCCAAAAGGCCTACGAAGGGCACTACAAGTCGTCGAAACTCTAACGTTAAGTATTTGGTGTTAACAGTTATTATGGCTAATACTTCACTAGGTCAGTCCTTCACTGCTGTTTGTAATTTACTAATTTATTTGGTTGTGTCACCTTCAGGAGCTGGTTTTCTTTGGAGGCTTGATTTTTCTGTTGTTACCTGTAGAAAAATTTAGTCTTTAGAAACGTTTTTGCTGCGGCAGTGCGGCAGTCATTAAAACCAAAAAATTACAAATTAAATCAAAGTAAAAATTTAGTCAAATGAGATTCAAATCAATTAAGTTTGAAAATCAAACGATAAAAGGCAGCTCCCAAGAACGCCCGTCCTTCAATTTAATTTTGACTATGGCAACAGGTGTTATTATCAATAGACTTTTAATGTTCCAAAATGTTAATAATATCCTTGTTACGGATAAAGAGACAGCATAATTATAATAATTCGACTACAGTACTTGGAAAAGTAATCAAGTCCAGTATCTATTCATTGCCATTATCATATAAGAGCAAAGAGAAGCCTGTACCTAGCAGTGGTACAATTTGGGCTGATTTAATAATAATAATTGCCCCGGCCTTACCAACAATGGCTGGTAAAAGACAAAATGCTTACGTAAGTACCAGTTTCTAGCACATGGTCTCCGGCCTGGCGGGCGTGGGCGGCTGCGAGGGTGGCTGGTCTGCGGAGCGCTGGCGCGGCAGCTGCGACGAGTCCAGCACGATGGACGGCCGCGGCGGAAGGTTCTCGCTAACCATATGCGATAGAGACAGCTCGCTTGAAGCGTTCGTCTCACCTGTACACAATAATTCAGTAATTTCTGTTCATAGCTTTTTCAAAGTCTATGCAGCCTAAGTAATAAACGTAGCAAGAAAAGTACCAATCTACAACATTTGGGCTTGGGTGCCCGGCTAGGAAAATAATACATAATCTCTTTTAGAAGGTGTTTTATAATTTTAAACGCAGTGGTTAAGCGGTTCGTACAAGAAATACAAAATTATAACTATTTCTTTGTTTTTTAACAATGATTTTCCATTTTCTACAAAACAGTAGGTTGAAAATCATATTGATGATGAGACTACTTACCGGAAGGTTGCCGAGGCACTGGCAACAAAACTTCCCCACAAGCGTCCTCGTCTAATAGCGGCTGCAGCGGCGACGGCAGCTCACGAGTGTCGATAGCTGACGACCTTCTTAGCGAGTGCCTATAGTATTGTTTAAATTATCATTATATTGGATGAATGATTATATAATGAATTACATTCTACTAAAGTTTTAAAAGAAATTACAGAAGGCAGTAAAACAAACTTAAAAGTTGAGGACAAGGAAACTCATAAGAGACACAAAAGAGAAATCAGAGAAAGTAAAATAAAAGGACTCCACATAAATGAGAAGAATATCTTCGAAAACATATGAAGAATCGATCAGAATTCTGTTTCTTATAGTAAATTATTTCATCGATATTGGTGTCGATTCTGTTGCGCACTTTGACAGGACTAAACTAAACTAAGGGTGTTTGTCTCTTTCTGTTTCAATAGAAAAAGAAAGTGACAGTTGCGTTTAGTCTAGTTTAGTAGTGTCAAAATGTGCTACAGAATCGACACCATTCTTAATCAGTTAGCATCTCACCTGCTCCTCAGGAAAATGTTTCCATACCTCTGATGGGGCAGCCGCCTATGACTATCACTGACGGTCAGCAGCGTGGTCGTCTGCGGCGGCACCGTTTGTTCGTCCCCCCCACTGGTGTTGACGCACACGCTGATGCTGATGCCACTGACCCCACCCCCTTCTCCCCCCTCGCCGTCCACGCCCTCTTCCTCCTCGTATCTGTCCAGACCACCCATTTCTAGGCTACAGTACAAACGGCTGTTGTAGTAAGTATCGAGATCAGGACGGTCACAGAAGCTATAAGCGAAGGCCGAAGCAAGCTCAGCTCTTCTCGTTCTTGCAGGTGCAGGTGCATTTTGATGCTAGATTTTTAAAGGTTTCGTGACCAAACGAGGTTCCTTTTGTACGATGGAGATTTTATAATCAATCCATTGGTCCCAGCAATCTGTCACCGATGGACAAATGAATAAATTCGACTCCCTATAATTTTCTTACCGTTTCAAAATTACATTTAACTAGAATTGCTGAATAACTTAGTGGTTAGTGGTTATAGAATTTTGTCCTGTGATACGTAAAGGAAATTAACATGACTTAAATTAAGCCTATTATAAATCTATAGTTATATCTATGGTATGGTTAAAATCACTAATTTTACAGAAGACTTGTATGAGGGTTTGCTATAAAATAAATAGGAAATATTTTGTGGAAACCACGTTCATCTCGATAAAATTACTGAAGTTTTGTGTAAACTATTTCCTGCATCGCAGAGAAAATATTAATCTGTAATCTCCCCTGATGTTACGGTGTTACAAATAGTTTCACTTTGGCAACCTCAGCAAGGTTAGATCATTGAGATTTAATATCACCACGTCGGACACAGTTTGGAAAGTTCGGAACTTGTCGGGTTCTCATTATTGAGAGCAATATGTCGCTTAACCTCAAAAGTTATTTGGGACGACAATACTCTCTGTATTAAATGGTATAAATTCAGAACTTAGAGTAGCGTAATTAATTTTTGGTTTAGCAAGTTTTATTCAATTTGTTATTTTTATTTTGTTGTCACATTATTAGGGATGTATTTTAGATATTATTTTGTGGTCCCTTGTTAGAGTTTGATCTTTTCCACATGTATTTTTTTCCTAAAAATAAAATAAAATTTATGAGAAACAACGATAACTTTGATCTCGACGGGTCTTCATCCAACCTCAAACATCGTCTTCTACAACTTGTAGGTCAAAAGAAATATGATTATCACGTAGATTGTACAATAATTCTTATTTTAAGTGCTATGTGCATATTCATATTCTTAAAAAACCATCTTCATTGTAAGGCTATGTCGTAGCTGAGCGGTACATCACAAGACTTCTTTTAAATATAAATCGGTTATCGCGTACTCGTACGACGCATGTCCATCGCCTTTTTAAAGCACTGTCCAGCTATAACATGGTGACACATTTTTAGCAATATGCACTAATACCCTCCACCATGGTCGACGATTTACTATTACTAAAATTGTTTCATAAGCAATGCACACTTCCCCTCCCTGAACCTTAGGACCACTTACCGCCTCTGAATCAAGTTTTCCATGATGATGTAGTCGTCTTCCTCGGCGCCCCGAAGGTGTTCCTTCTCCATGTATAGAGCGAACTCAGGGTTGGACATCTCGCTGGCGTGGCGACGTCGGACTGAAGGAGACGCGGCTCGGGCCGGTGATAAGAGGCGAGAGGTTATTGGTGTCCTGAGGACATAGATTATTATAAGTTTTGTATAGCAAAATTGTTTCACAAACAGCAGGTTTTTCTTATTCATAGGATACTTACCCTCTTACACTCAAAATAATTACTAAATACTTAAAACGTTTTTACCTCGGCGTATGGGGAGGTGAGAACAGCCCATACACGGTCTCCAGCTCATCAGTAATGCTGGTATACTCATGCATGGCCAGCAGTAGGGACCGCGGCGCCCCGGCCACGCGGGTCCGGCCCGTGGGGATGCCTGCGGCGCCGCCCGTCACCTCCCAACCAGACTGACGACCTGTGGTAAAGTCATGGTGGTATTGGATACTTCTGGCAAACAATAACCCGTTGTGTTTCTTCCCGTGGCTGTCGTAAAATACGACAGGATAACTTGAAGAGGATAAGTAGCAGCATGCTCCTGTGCATAAATAATAATACATTGTAATGTCCAATTCTGGCATACGTGAAATTTTTTCTTACGGTCGGCCATTTTAGCGGTGAACGAATATGATGAAAATAGTGTGATGAAAGGAGCCTTAAGCTAATGGTAGTTATACATATGAAAGTATAGGAGTATAAGAAGAAGAAGAATAGTATAGGAGAATAGGAAGTATAAGAATTATACATACTCGTCCCAGTAACGGAGTTGTGCACGGAACCTGCATCGACGGCTGAGTTGTCAGGCTCGGAGTGCGTCTGACTGTGCTGGCGGCGCGGGGCCAGGTGCTGCGCCGAGTAGTGTCCGCCCATGCCGCAGTCGTTGCCGCCCTCCGAACGCCTGGTAACACCACCTCGTTTTACAACTTCGACTATTTGGTACTGACTGTGTCAAATTGGAAGATGTACTGACTGGTCCAAATGTCTTTATTGAGGAATTTTATTTCCAATTTAAGGGATTACTAACTTTCGATTAAATTGTGATAAAATGTTTTTTTTTTACTTTTAGGTTTGTAGTAGAAGGAACAAGAAACGACAAAGTCAGCGCATCTTCATAAAATAGTAAAATAATAATATTGCCACAAGAAAGTGGCAGAAGTATGTGTGCAGTGGAAGTTTAGTATAAGTACGTAGAAGTCGTTGTTGAAAAAATAATCAGTGGTTATAATTTTGAGATTAGTTAGTAGTGTGAAAACAAGATAGTCGAAAATACAACAGAGAACAACGGTGACGTTAGAAGATTAAATAATTTGAATACTGTAATGTTTGTAAATGATGAAATTTGGAATTTAGACAAAGCTTACCTTATAACAATCATTGTAATTATATTCGGAAAAGATAAATGTTGAAAATGAAATATAGCCACAATATTGCAGTAATTACTTTCCAAATTGCCATATGGAAATATGATAGCTGATCATAGAAATTAATAACCAAATAGAAAGACCAAAAGTTGATGTGGCTGAAGTAAGATTTGATTTGTGTTGAAATGTACAGAAAATACACAGACAGATGCTCAAATAAAATTGCGTCACATTGAAAACTGTGTTGTGTGTGACTGTTGAAAGTTGTGCTTGTTAATGCTAAACATATTGATAATCGAGCGTGTACACAAGCTGTAGATATGTGAATGTTTATTATACAGAGTAAGGCAACTACATCTAGCTACATTCGCTAAGAAGCTAAGCCAATCGCCAATGACTCTATTTGACTTACTGTTTCCACAACCGTCTCCTAACAGATGCAAGAAGGTAACAAAAAATAAAATTAAAAACAATCATGGCGATGATAATTTTGGTTTTGTACAAATAAACACAGTATTTGCCGATTTTGAGAATGAAGGAAATTATATAGTTTTGAGTGAGATTTGGCAGCTTTGGACAATGAAGACGATATTGCATTTACAAAAATCGACAACTTTTTTAAAGATTCTGTTTTTTTTTCTTAAACACTGTATATTTTGGAACCAATCAAAATGTTTTGTCCAAAACAGCCAAAACTCCATCACTTATAGTTCTTCCAAAGTAATCAAACGAAGTAATGGTTAATGAGAATGACAATCAAGAACAAAAAGTAACGCGGTCATGCTTCGACAGTATAGGTATACATGGGACCATCTGGCGTTGATGGCAATTTTATTGCAGCTGTACCTATGTATGGGAAATCTCATGTAATGTTTCGGTCATAATTTGGTACTTCCGTGACAAAATGATATGCACATGCTTTTTTGAATTCTTTGCGTGAATTTGATGATTCTATCGATTTCTTGCTTACCTTTTTAGTGACATGGAATTGGTGCCCAGACTATACTGAGTAAACATGTTTAGTGATATTTAGTTAATGTTATTCTTTCGGGCAGCTGTATTTACATATTATTACATCTACCTAAGTATTATAATGGAACTGGGAGTCAAGTCCAATCAGTTCAAGACGGTCACTTCATTGGCTTAAGTGAACTATCATGAACGCTTTGCATAGACTATAAAACTCAATATCATGTATTTCCTACACCTTCAAAATTTGTTAAAATTGATAATTAGAGGCTTAGATTATGCGTTACTTACCGTCTGGTGTTGGCAGTACGTCTGGTTCCGGCGGAAGTAGTGCGCGGACGTAGGCTTTGAAGGTCTGTCGGTACCTCACGAACTTCCGGTAAGAAAGCGTCATCTGTTGAAGATGCCACTAGGCGAGGTGGTAGGTAGATATCTAAATGAATTCATAAGAGTGAGAAAATGCTGGAAACATGTTAATAGTAAGTAGTAGTACAAGGATAAGTTTCAGATGACACCGCGGGAAAGAGAATTATAATATACACAGTATTCTTTCAGAAAAATAACTAAGATCCACCTGAATGTATTTAATAATGATAAATGATTTTTATTTCTGTAAATAAATCTATTACATACACTTTTCAATGTAATGTTTTTTTAAGACTATCTTAGCCGGCATTACCTATCTGACTAGCTCTGAGAATCTCTATGACTAGCTTTATTGCTATTATTGTATACCGGTTGCAGTTTCATCATTTTAGAATCGTCAATTGCCCATTTAAATTAATTAATTATTAAAACCTACCTTTTTTCTCATCACTAGGCTCAGTCCTGTTGCTATCCGAGGACTTCTGCCTGGCTGGCGTGATGGGCGGTTGCGGTTTGACCACCACCGTCACATTAGGACCCGCGTGGCCTTCCCCAGATGACGTTGATATTGAGTCCGCTTCTGGTTCCTTCTCCAAAACGGCTTCTGGCCCAGATTGGGGCAGTTCGTCCTGATGGTGATTATGGATGATGTAGGGGAAAGGATAGTTGTAGTTTGATAAAAAATAGAAAGTAATTGTTACAATAATACCTTGAGTAACTCTGTAATCTGGTGTGAATTCAGAAATACAGTGCAAAATTTATTTAATACTTAGTGTAAGTTTGTAACTTCAGGGTTTTATTCAGAGTTGAAATATAATAATATTGGAAATTAATAAGCAAAGTGAGACTGCGCCAAAAGCAAAATTAGAAAGTTAAAAGTGCGCACTGTTAACGCATAATTCAAAGTTTTTGCAAAGCTTTAAAAGTATGCAGTAAATAATATGTTACATAATTGAATAATCTGCAAACGAGATTTAAAAGTATTTATGTGAACTACGCATAATATACTTAAGAATGCAAGATTCACGTAAAAATAAAATAATGATATTACTACATGAATATAAATCTGCAGAGTACAAAATACTATTTGGTAAGCGAAAAGAAATATACGATACTAAAACTTTTGAGATCAATGAATTTTAAAACTATTAATCAGATCGTTTTATTAAATCAAATGGATACGTTATCTGCATATTAAACAAAATTAAGAATTAAAAAAAGAAAAACAGTTCTGGGTGCTGTCCCACACGACACAAAAGCAAATGCCTTCTGTACTAATTCGAATTAGCCTTCAATTTCTCATAACTGAATACTAATTTCGGTAGCCAATTAAAAATACCTAGCTAACCCGCTGGCTGCCCAAACAAACGTGCTACCGAAAAGTTTGCGAACCAACAAAATTACAGGGATGTTGGGAAACAAAATTATATGTTGAAACAAATGCTAAGTGTACAGAGACTGGTTTAGTTCAGTTAATTCTAAAGCTTTTATATATTGCTGCATTTGTGCATGAAGGAGATAATCCTGTTTAAGTTTCAGGTGGAACTTTAGAAGATATAGTTCCACCACAGTGCTATGAAAAGTGTCAACCAAATGGTTTGGACTTGCCTGTCGTACAACTGATATTTCACCGTCGCCCTATGGTCGAAACAAATAACTTGCATCATTACATTTTAAGAAATCATTAAAGGATATTTTTGTTGTTTTAGTAGTAATTGATTTAAAAGAATTGTTTTTACTATGTCATGAAAGCAACTCTGTCGCATCTAAATGTTCATTTAAAATGACTAGAAATCAATACTTAAATAATTTCTAGTCACAAAGTTTATTTAGGTGTTATTACTAATTTAGATCACAGTTTACGTTTTAATAGTGCTTCTACTTTCATCTACAGTTATAATTATTTTTATTTGTCCTTGAACTTTACAAACTAAACCCATGCAACTTGTTCGGGCAGCTAGGCGGCAGAAAGTGATGCTTACATCGGAGGGTCGCGATTGCTCGTCCTCCTCCTGGACCGGACGCACGGCGAAGCGGGCCGCGCCCGTGTCGCTGTCCGACAGCACCTGTCGTGACGTCACACATAGCCACCTAACTAGCACTTGGTTACAACGTCACCCGGAGATTTTGAAAGATCATGAATTTCTGTTACCAGCTAGATTGTATTGCGTACCTACACAACGTAACTTAAGCAGCTTAGATTTGCTTTGCTAATTTGTACTATGAATGACTATGTTTTAGCAGGGCAAACGCTACGGTTGAAGCTTGGAAAATGTGAAATAAAATTTGGGATATCACTGTTCGAGCATGAATTTCAGAAGACGAGTCTTCCCAGTTAAGTTCTGAAGTCATATTGTTAGTCGTCAGTTATCTTTATTGTATAGGTAGAATGTATTGTTTAATATGGTGAAAACCGTTAAAAAATCTTTTGTTCCATGAGCCCTAACATTTGCTACAATAGACCGCTACAATGGAAATAGAATAAATACAGTAATAATATCACGTAATCGAACTTCAAAATTACATAAAACAAATTTTCATTACAAAAATTAACGCACCTTTTCTCAAGATAAGAAAACTAGAACTTTTAAAGTAATACCGGTATAAAATACAATATTATACAATTTAGAGAAGCTAGCCACAGGCCACAGTTTTGTTTAACTTTAAGAAGTTGTGAGTGCACGAGGGAATTTGTGGAGTTATAGCCAAGTCCAAGTTAGACTATTCGACCATAACTGGATGTTGCATATTGCATATTAATGTTTAGTATTACTACATCGCATATTAATAGATGTAAATCTCCGAATGACGCTGAACCAAATACACTGAAGCGAATACAAATTACCAGAATTTATGTTAAGACATATTATGGCCTAGTGTCACTGAATAAAAATACAAGGATCCAGGAGGTATTTCTCTAAATAAATGAAAGTCTCTAACAGAAAATCTGACAATTTGCAGGTTAGGTGGGCCACTAACACTGAATGAAATACAAAAGTTTAAAATTAGCATCAACGCAAGACATCAACATGCTAATGGTAAACAGAAAATGTTGCGATTAGTGTTCTCAAGCATTCTTGTTGAGTTCGACATCAAACACATAATAAAAATAATATGACATCGAAAATTACACATTGATGACATCGATGAACTTATTTTTTGTGACGTTTCATAAAATATCAATAGATTTCTATAATATTTAACTTGATGACATTTTTTTCTAATTCTGTAGCATTTATAGACAAAACGTTAAATTTATCTTTGCGGGCATTGAACTAATGCAATTACGAATATAAACTGCTTATAACATTACTGACCATGTCCATTTACATTGTCAATCTTTTTTGCAAACTTGAAATGATTACTTAAGTTCTTCAGTTTGTTAACAAAAATCCAAAATTTTATTCTTTCCCCAAAAATTACTTTCTATCATTATTTTTTACTGTTTTTGTTCTTCTTTTATTATAACACTACTTACCTCTGAACGATCGCTGGCAGTTCTTAGCCTGGCCGCTCCAGCCTGGAAGGTAGGTGGTGGCGGTCCCAGGGTGTCGGTAGATCCTCGGTTCACCAGCGATGGATGCGTCGCCATGAACCGGTGGATTACCGCCAAGTGATTCATCGTCTGCTCTGCCACATCTTCTAACTTTCTTAACCTAAATTCTACACTCTGGAAAGATACATACATTAAGTTTGTTTGCTTTATCGCTATATTTTTTTTATTATGAATTCTTGCTTTACAGTGAAAAAGTGCTGATGGATCTTTATGACATTAATGTAAAGGTTTCTATCATTTCAGTTTAATATAATATAATTTTAGAGAAACAAGGCTTTCAACTTAAATCTGAAATAGAATTAGCCATACTTACGAAAACTGTGAATCTAAACTATAAGATTACGATTGCATTTAATTCTTAGATATTGAAATTAATTAGAACAACACTAATGAGCAAGGCCAAAAGAACAATAACTAATAACAGTTTTACCTGAACCGATTGTATTTGACAATTAGCTTTTTGATTTAAGTCTTCCATTTTGGTCGTGATATGTTCTACCCTATCAGTTGTGTTTCTCACTCTTTCTTCTATAGAATTTGATAATTTAACTTCCTGAAATATGCAATTAGGGGAATTAGTCTAAATGTAGTTTGTATATTGAACTGTAAAATACAATTTAATATTACAATATTACTTACTTGTTCCCTAAAATAGCCTTCAACGCACTCCTCCTCAAAATCATAAAGTCTTTCCATATCCTCCTTCTCTAAAAACAATTTGAGCCCATTGTCATACTGGAACCTTTTGTGCGACACGTTCCTCGTTACCCACTTGCCTATTGCGTATATGTGACATAAGGTTATTAATGGCGGCGGTAACACCGGTTTTCGTTCGTACTCCATCACCACTGTGAATCTTTGGAACATCCATACCTGAAAGGTTGTTTGGTGATTTAGGACGAGGAAATGTGGTTATAAATATAATTTGTTCAGATTTTTCAAAATTATTTATAATTATTTTTATAATTTTAAAGGGGCAATAAAATCCAAAATGCTCATAAGTGATGCTTTTATAAATGGCAGCAAAAATAATGTTACAAAAATAAAGGAACAACATCAAAGACGGCTAATGTAGACGTATTTAATTACGGAATAACTAATCAACTACGATATAATTCTGTAGGTAATCAAGATGAAACCGTAATTAAAAACATTTACCATGCAAGAAAATATGTTAGAATCACGAATACTTAGGAATTAAACTTTATATTGGCGTCATGACTCTAACAAAATACAAAAAAAGCAAAGTGCAAGTCATCTTGCGGAATTAGTTTTCCGTACCATAAGTTAAATTAGCTTCTAACATTGTATTTTTTATAAGTACCAATACGATTTTATTTTTGCCCTCAAAGTATGTCCTTAAAAATCTGATTTGTGCTTTCAGCACACCTTAACTACGAATTTAAATTCATTCCCTGTTTGTCGGGAAAAAATATTGTAAAAGATAGCCAGACAGAAAAATCCATAAATGTTTAGTTTTTCAACTCTGGTACAGAAAACTAACAAAACAATAAAAGAAAAATAAAATAAAAAACCTGATGCGAGACTTCATTGACTTCATTAAATATATTGTTAAAGACGGCAATGAGTAGGTTTATGAGTAAAATGTTCGCGACGAGCAGGTATATGGTCATCACGACAGGAGTGATCCACCTGCCGGTCACACACTTGGGCTCTCCCGGGTTTTGCCCGCACTTGGGGTCGATCTCTGGAGCGAACACCTCGCCATACAACATGAAGTACGGTTGGAAGAAGATCTACGGACAACGGGAGCTCAAACTAAAATGGCGGTAAAAATAAAACGGACAATAATAAAAACGAAAATTAAAATGAACTTAAAGTAAAATAAAATATTTAAATAAACTACAGGGAAACTAAATACTAATCAACTTATTGGACTAAAACTACCCAGGTGCTAATTTACTCAGGATGATAGACAAACTACAGTCGACCACTTCACTCTCTATAACAGAAGCATTTCTTTTACATTTGCAGACGTTATTTCCGAAAAAAAGAATTTCATTAAATTTTCAAGTCAATGGTACTGAAAAATTCTTTATATTTACAAATATAAAATTAACCTTTCTAAATATACAGAGTGAACATCTACTGTCTACTGAATTAAAATCCTTGAACTCCAACCGTAACGTAATCAAATCTCGCAACAGGCACTATAACAACATCGAAGCTACGACAGTTAACGATTTTGCCGCAAACCTGGTGCGACACACCGTTGACTTCAATGAAGATGTTATTGAAGACGGCTATGAGAAGGTTGACTAGTAAAATGTTGGCTATGAGCAAGTACACGCTCATGACCACGGGGGGGACCCAGTGACCAACGCGGCAATCCTCGAGGCCGGGCAGGCCGCAAGGGGGCGCCATTTGCTCAGCGAACACTTCTCCGTATAGCATGAAGTACGGTTGGAAGAATACCTGCAAATGTTAGTATATTCGGATGATACATTTGGTAAAAAATATGTTGTGAATATTTTTGATGATCTGGTTAGTTTTCAATTAACGAGGTATTTGTTGATGGTATATCAAAAAATATATGCGTATGTAAAACGAATAATGTGGGTTTAGACTCACGAGTCTAGTTTTTCATTGTATATTTTTCATTATAGTATTTTTTTGTCAGGTAAAATAACAAAGACCTAATCTTGCAGTAGAATTCACTTATTTTGTGATAATATCATATTGCCATCACCAATTCACCAGCAAAGTGCAATATAACCACCGCGATACCACAAAAGCCTTCCTTTGAGAGGTCCAGACAGACATTTCCCCACAAATATCTTGGTAATGTGTTGTAAATACAGTTTCTTGAACATCAAAAGCTTCTTAAAACTTATCACTTTTATAACATATAACACTTTCAATATTAACATTCAAACTTACTTCTCTGATGAGATGCCAACTCGCTTCCTCATCTGGATACAAGATCGCTTGCCGCGCCACACCGAAAGACATTAGCACCACCAGTAATAGCACCACGAAATATATCATGTTCTTAACCATCTTACCCATCATTGTGACTAGAGGACCTGTTGGCAATTACGAAATATGTAGAAGACGTAAAAGAACAGTGATATAATGTTGAGACGATGAGGCTTTGATGGTCTTCTGACAAGCGTTAACGTTAAGTCTAAAAATTCTAGATTAACAAACTAATAAATCGAATCTAGACAAATTGATATACAATAACATATTTAGTGTTAATTCTACCACACAGTTGGTCAAGCTTAGATGCAGTATGCAGCACTGCCGTCTCGCCAGCAAATATAAGGTAATCGCAACTTCTTCATTTGCATATACCTAGGTATTTGCGGGTGGGAGGGCGGTGCTGCATACTGCATAGGATTCCCAACCCTCCCGGATTGCCCGGGAGAAACCGGTAATAATGGTTGACCTCCCGACCTCCCGGGTTACAATAATTTACCGGTTTTTTGAAAATTATGCGCATCTGTCGTCGCTCGCAAGTCGCTACTCGCTCGCCATGCCACGCGCGCTAAACCGTCAGCTAGCATCCCCCCCTCTTGCTTTCTTAAATTCTCCCGGGTTGGTTCTTTCGAGAGTTGTCAACCCTGAATAATCTTGGATGCAGTATTACTGCATCCAAGGTTATTCAACTGTTTGGCGGAAATAACACTAAATATTGTTATTTTATATTTGTATTTCACGATTCCATTATTTAAATTGAATCTAGATAAATATTCCATAATTATAGATTCTCTCGAAATATGTATTATATCCAACTTATTTCAGTTCACTTTTATGGAAGCAATAACTTTTTTATAATGTATTTGAAAACTACTTTCTAAATTATACTATACACTACAGAAGGACAGGTCTTACCTAAGTACTTATTAACTCCCAATATATTTAATATCCTTAAGTACCAATAAATTATATCGACGCAGTAGATGACCCTGCCCACGTCCATGGAGACTGACCTGAGCCTCAGGGTCAGGCCCACCAGAAAGAATATTATGAAACCCGCGTCGTACGTGTTCCATAGGTTCCACGCCCATACGCTGAACTTATGTCTGTAATAAAGTAATTATTTTAAAGGTGTCTTGAAAATTTTAGAGCAGCACAAAGTAAACGAATTTTCGATAAGGTAAGTCCGTGGTAACTGTCTCATTGGTCTAGTGGTGACCAGCGCGACTGCTGATCATGAGGTCCTGGGTTCGATCCCCAGGTCGGGCAAAGTGTTATTGGGTTTTACCATTACGAATTTCTCAGTAGCAGCTCGAAGTTTGGATTATGCCCGGTTAATGGCAATAGGCCGCACCCTATTACATGGGACTTAAACATAACTGGCGAAAGGAGAGTGTACTAAAACACCTCTGCAGAACCCTTCGGGGAATACAAGGCGTGATGTTATGTAAACTTTTCAACCACCATTAATTGATTCACCACCAACCAACGAGAGGTTTAACTATGATTTTTTCTAGAAACTGTTTTCATCTCTTTTAACAAGGAAATATACAAATAATATGAAGTAACATTTCACTCTGATTGTGTTTCTTTCAGCCACTCGTGTCCGGTCTAGGTAAATATGTCCTGCATTGTGAGTTTCGTTCAAATATAGCTTTCGATCGCAAAGCGCCGGGAACCTTGTGCTTCCATTCTTTGATATTCAAAGTATACGTTTGTAAAATCTTTTGTAGATATTATAAAGGGACGAACAAATCACGGACGTTCTCTAAAAGGTCAAGGTGGTAGCACCCTAAACCGACGAGCATGAATGAGAAGGTTAATTAATGTAGACGAAGCGAAAAGGGTGTGTCAGGATCGTAGCAGGTGGAAATCTATAGTCTTTTCTTCTTCCTGCCCTTATCCCACACTAGGTGGGGTCGGCACAACATGTACCTACCTATTTCATAAGTATATATTGTTAGAGGTTTTGGCTTATTGTTTTATGACCGGCCGCCTGCCTAACATCAACCCTCCTTGGGAATATTCGTTGCGCCGTCGCGCGGGTGATCCAATGTGTTTGCTGATATTATGCACTGGGTCCAAAAATGATATGCTTGTCAATCTTATTGCCGACAACTAAGCAGACTACTCTTCTTGGTGGAGTATACCTTGCAGTTCCTCGACTCACTCATTCAGTTTTGCTAGGGACTATGGTTCTGACACGTCGTAAACTAATGTAGCACCGTGAGCGAAATCTATAGTATCTGCTTAACCCAATAGGAAACAGGCGTCATTTTATGTATGTATTCATGTACTAAACAAAATGTATGATATAACTACGTAGCCGAAAAGTTGAGAGACCAAAGTTTATAATGAATCTATCAAAAATTTAAGTGCACCTTGTCGGTGTAGCAATCTCCATCTTTCTTTGTCCAATGTCAACTCTTTCACTATAAGTTCCGTCTTCTAACAATAACGAATAGACAGACAAAATCATAGTAGTTAGAGTTAACAACATCTCAACTGCGACTGCTGATCGTGAGGTCTTGGGTTCGATCCCCAGGTCGGGCAGTGTTATTGGGTTTTTCCTTGTGGAAGTCCTCAGTAGCAGCCCGGAGTTTGGATTTGTGGTCGGTTGAGGCAACAGGCTCGCCCCCTATTACATGGGACTCAAACATAACGGCGAAATGAGGGTGTTACTATACACCTCTGCCGAACCTTTCGGGGAATACAGGCGTGATATGTTATCTCATAATAATGTAACAATTATTTAGTCATAAATATATCAACACACGCTATACTGAAATAAAAGTTTGGCCTTTTTCAGAAGCATTATTATTGAAGCCTGTTTTGATGACCTAAACTTAATTTGTATGCATTTTAATTAACGAAATGCCTGCATACCAGTATCAGATTAACGCGAACCATTAATTTGCAAATAGAATACTAATTTGCTTTTGCTAGCTAAATGATGATCACATTGTTGCGTGGACGATCGAAAGGGTTGTTTAAAAATATTTTTGCAAAAATAAATAAGTTTTATAAAATACAGGGGCTTAGTTAATATGGTGTTTAAATTCTTTCATAGTATAAACTAGGTGACCCGCGCAACTTCATCAGCGTTTTTCCCGTCTTTGCAACATTTTTAATTTATTATATCTACGGCGCACCTACTTACCCTACCTACTTACCCTACCTGCCTACCCTACCTACCTACACTACCTGCCTACTTACCCTACTTATCTACCCTACCTACCTACCTACCCTACCTGAGACTTCAAAATAAATTATAGCCTATATATTGCCGAGGACTAATAGCTATATAACAAAAAAGTTTCATCAAAATCCGTCTAGTAGTTTTTGTGTTAAAACCGGATAACAGACAGACAAAAATTTCAAAATGAATTTTTTTTGCTTGTGATACCCGTAAGGGTATTTTTAAAAAAAATATTCAATGTACAGAATTGAACTCTTCTACAGTTTTTTTATATGTATAGATAATAGAAAATACTTAATTGCACGAATAAATATCTAATGTAAAAAATGAGGTAATAGAAACATCTTTGTTATTTTAACCAATGTATTTCTTCAAATGTGTTCTTAGGACCTTTTCTATATAATAGGCTCAACAAGGTACTAAGCTTCTATAGTGTAAGGTTTAAAAAATGTAGCAAAATGTTATCCGAATATTTAGCGATACTCGATTACACAGACACAGAACAAGTTCTAGAAATTTTGGCGTGATGATATTTAATCCCCTCGTAAGTGTTTACTTTTGTATAATTACATAGGCTTAGTTTTAGGTATTAATGTACCATTAAGCTTTTTCTCGTAGTTATAGTTTAACCTTAAATTTTACTGTCCCAAAGTAATTGCAGTATAAAGTGATGGCCTGAAACACAGGTTTAAATTAACCTAGATCGGGCTGGTCGCTATCTAACGTTGCAATTCCGAACCACCATTACTTCCACCTATAATAATAATATCTTAGTTTTAGTTTATTTTTTAGGCATTATAATTGTATGGAAAATCTTTTACTGTTGGCTAAATGTACACTTTTTATGAACGTTTTTATTTGAATAAATTATTATATTATTATTATTTCACTATTGAAACTGCATTATCGAAATATACTTCGATATCGATATCGAGAGAATCCTTTCAAATATCTCTGAAGTAGATTATTATTGATAGCTCCGCTAAGAACCCTCAAATTAATAGAATGATTAATGGCTTTCTCCTGTCAATTTAGATGATGGAAACTTCAATTTAGTTTATAGGAAAAGTTTTCGAAATGGTTTGCTTTGAGTTATATTATATTTTGATATGAAATATTGATACTTATCAAATAAACTTTGATGTTTAAGCCTTCAATTGAAGGATATTGATTAGATTTCTCGTAATGTGTGTGTTATATAGTTTATTCGTAGTTATTAGGTGCAATCATCGATTCTGTGACCTAACCAAAGCAACGAATGAGAAGATATGATCGGACAGTCAGTTTCTATTACAGTTGTATGTGCAGTCATAATGAAGGTATAAAATAGTTCGTAGGCGACCAACAATGGGTGGCCGAGTAATCCTAGATAATGCAGATGGTAATGCCGACCGACTAACCGATATCGGCGAAACAATAGAATAAATATGAGGGCAGAATCTGTTGGAGACCATAAAAATAGGTCACCGGCAGAATAAGTGGAAGATTATCGGAAATACGGAAAAGAATCCGTTGTCTATGGCCAAACACTTGAGATGTGAAGAGCCAATAACTTACCTAATAGCAACAGGTTCGGACGTAATGATTTCCCTTATCTTCTCACATAAGAACGTTAATATATAACATATAGAATATATCTCGGGCCAAGATGGCGTCGGGTCCATCTTGACTAATACTGTATATGTAAACATCAATAGGAACAATATGTAGGCAATCTGGAAAAAAGAACACAATTATTATTAACATAAAATAGTACGCAATGTCCGCGTTTGTCGGGATGAATTGAACTAGTAGGGCGCAAACTTTGCGCGTGCTATCATTTAGTACCTGAAGGCATAGCCAGAAAAAAATCAGTTTAGATGATGAAGGACTAATTTTAGTATAAATATAATATAGTTGATCACTAATCCGTGATGCAGACTTTAATCCGACAATATCTTCGGGATATTACAGTCAGATCCACCAAACCAATCCACCATGAATTCTTATTGTGAAATAATCCTTTCTGTTCCTTTACCTGCTGCCTTTTTTGGTTTCCTAATAGTTTACAATTAAATAGCGTTGTTACGTTTAACCAGCACAACATAAATTCGTTATTCCATAACCATTTTGTGAGGCATCGTAAACAACACTTTATCCTGGATATTCCTATCAAGTTTAGTATCCTAGACTATCCATAGAGGAAGATTGTTAACATAAAATTTTGACAACGGAGATAATTAATTTCTAAGATCACAACATGGACACTGCCATCAAAATAAATGTTCAATTCCAAACAAAGCTTGCAGTTACTGCAGTGTATTGAAATGATAAGGTAATACTTCGAATTATAATAGTTAATCGCGTTTTCATTAACAGTGATGCAGAAGGTAAATTTAAAACAATCAAACAGTTTGATATCGATTTATCATTAAGCTTCTACTGAGGCTGGTGAAGACAATATATTCTAATGAATAATATATTGATTGGTTACTACTGGAATTGAATATGAAAGATATGAAATTTATTAGGTTAGGTTAGGGTAGTAGGTACTGTTAAGGTTTTTGTTTGTCTTACAATTATGATTGAAACAAAAAACTAAGCTAACTTTGAAGTAAGAAAATAAGTTCTCAATATTAGGTACGGATGTTGCCGTGGAAAGAAGTTTTAAGGGCTGATATTTTTATGTAGCACTTGTACTGGTATACCTACATTATCTTATACCTAACTAAAGTTCAATTTTTTTATTTCAAGTAGTTTTTACATGCTCTTTTGAAATGTCAAGAATTTAGTTGCATGTAAGGTGCACCTTATAAGGTTCTATAGTCATGAGGAATGCAATTTAGTGTTACCTTTTAAGTAAATTGCAGTTGCCACGCTCAAAATGTGAAGCAATTAGGAATTCGCTTCATGTACGTAAAGAAGTCTGTCGTGTGAATTCAAGTAATTAAGGGAATTCACAAAATTAAACTCATTTCAAGGTGCGCACAATGTACAAAATTAAGGGTAATTATTAAAAACAATTTGGGAAATTCGAAACAAAGAATTATTTGAAAAAATTAAATTTCATTTATATTACTGGTTCAGTTAGATTAACAAGATGATAACCAAAAAATTACATAACCACAAGAACATAACTCTACAAAAGAACCCAAGGAAATGGTTGCAGAAGGCAATGGCGGCATACCATAGACACAAAAGAATAATCCTACAAAAGAAATAAAAGTGGAATTAAAGAAAAAGGAGAAAATAAAAATTATGCTAATCCTACATAATTATGACACAGCCCGCAGGGCACTTGGTAATTTTCTGACGATAATTATTTTAGGGTATGAAGTAAAATTAGATGCCTTTATTTTTTCTGTTATAATATAATGTACGAATAGCACGAGGTTTTCAGCAGAAAGGTCTTATGACGGCGAAAATGATGGCCTTTATATCCTATTGTGTCCAAATTGCTCTCTACATTTCCTTTAATAATGTTTCGGTAACGATCGCGACGATTAGAACTTATTGTTCCATAGCTATGCTGAGAGTGTTGTTCTTTTGCAGTAACATTGCTGGAATTATATTGTGTAACAGTAAAATAGTGGGTTTTGAATATAAAACACAAGATATTTTCTACCTGCCTAGTTGGTCTAGTGATGGCAAGCGCGACTGTTGATCGTGAGGGTTCGATGCCCAGGTCGGGAAAAGTGTTATTCGGTTTTTCCGTGTGGAATTTCTCAGTAGCAGCCCGGAGTTTGGATTTGTGCCCGGTTGATGGCAATAGGCTCGTCCACTATTACATGGGACTTAAACATAATTTAAAATTAAGGTGTTACTATACACCTCTGCCGAACCATTCGGGGAATACAGGCGTGAAGTTATGTTATGTATTTTTTAGACTACGTAGATTATTAATAATAAGATGACTCGCGTACCACTAAAAACTTTATAAACCGAATACAGTTAAATATAATAATTGTATAACATTTTTCATTAAAGCGCTAACGACCACTTCAGATTCAAAGTCCGTAATACCTTTTAAACCTTTTATTACTGTCACTGGAACAAGCGCCATCACGGAAGTGACGATAAACCAGATTCTAACGGGGTTTTTATCGCTTAGAAGTCCTTTTTTTCTTATATTTCTAAACTCACAGCTCTACATTAGGTTTCTTGCTATCGAGGGCGCTGTTACATACGATAATCATTAACAAATAGCAAGGGTGGCAATAAATGTCTGTAGACATTAAAAATATATTCTCTGTGTGGGAATTTGCAGCAAGCCAAGCGTAGGTACTATGCTCGTTAATTTGTACGCCACATTTTTATGTATTACTGTAAAATATAACTTTATATGTTACTCACCGAATCAGCCCAGAACTTGGTGATTGGCGCTGTAAAGAACTCATAAATCTTCTTCTTTAGCCTAAGCGGCCTCATCATTTTGTCTTCAGGTGCATGGGGCTCCGGCAGCTCTCTGTATGAGGGTTCCCACCCTATTTTACCAACTTTTCCGTTCTGATCGACACGAGTTTCGCATTCGGCCCCTGAGCCAATCAACGCCTGCTTGAGTCCAGACAAAATCGTATAAAAGTTACAACAATATGTTCACACCGTAATAAATAGAACAAGACTTGGTAATAGAAAGAACATTCATAGAAAGCTTGAGTTTAACAGTTAATAGTGACAAAAATTTGAACATTTGCGGCATCATTCTTCCAAGAACAGATTGAGGTGACAACGAGGCTGATGACAGTACGTTAGTACAAGATTCAAGACGCAAGCATGACAATAAGCAGAATACTGATATTAACAACGCATACAATATCAAATATAAGCTCACGACATCACATAAAGTGTAGAGCCGACGACGTTCACAAGCTAAATCTTAATAAAGTCATCCATAAATTGAGAACATAGACAGTCATAAAATAATGATAAACGTAAAAGCCTCCAGCGATACGGTAGCAAATATAGAAAATATCGTTGTTAATATTGAGACGACAGCTTGAGATAAGATTGAAAATAATAACAAAATCTAACTACCGTCCACATCGACGCAAATTGAAATTTTGTATAGGTACAGAAGATTTTATTGTCACCGTTTAAGCTCCACCTCGGATTTATTTTAATTAAAGACCATTTTAATTAGTGTCGTCATTATATTTTATGGTGGTTGTAAAAGCGTTGTGAATGTTTAAAATTTTCAGAAGCAACCAGTTTTCTTTAGAAAAATGTTCTTCTTACAATTTTAATATCGATGTTTCTGGGTAAATTAGAAAGACGTCGTAAATTGAGCTTCTTTAGAGGGTCGTCTTGTACGTGGAGTGCTAAAATTCAAGGTGAGCTGTAAACGAACGACGTGGCCCGTAAAGACGGGCGTAAAGACAGTAAGGAGGTGAACTGAGAGGCTGGAAGTAAGGAGCGCCACGGAAGCCTACTTTCACGCAAAGCCATCGACGTATCGCTCAACAAAAAGGTTGTTTTTTGTGTGTGCACTTTGATGTAATACGAACACAAGAAAGTATTTTGTGTGAAGTTTAAAGAGCTCATGTTAGAGAGACGTACTTATATGACTGTGCAAAATGATGTCGTACATAAATCTGGTTTTCTTTCAGCTAAACACATAGAATAGTGCAGACTGCAAGAAACTGTTTAGTGGAACATTAAATTATTGTGTAGGATCTATGTTTCTACTAATGTGTAAAACATTAGTGCGAATTGTGTTCGTATCACAGTAGACCAAAATGGTCTCAAAGACGCGTCTACCTTCGTAGCTTTAAACGGTTGTCCAGGCGGTATTATCTTCTTGATAGATAGGGTACGCCTTTTCGCAACTCCAACCTACATACGCAACAATCATATATTTTATTCTAACAATATATCTAAGCACTGAAATTGTAAAATATATTATTATGTTCTTCGTTATGAGTGAACATGGAATGTATGTGAGTACAAATAGTTCCATCACCGATAGTTATTATGGATTTAGTCTCTTTACAGAAAGTTGGAAAATTGGAATTTCATTCAGATTTAAGTTTAAGAAGCTCTCCTCTAAAGGAAGTTTCTTTAATAAGATTCCACTCTTATTAAAGTAACTTTCTGTAGAGGTGAAATTCATTTAAAATTACAGCAAAGAGACTATTTTTAAATCCTGTTGAAAAAGATGCATTATGTTTGCAATAAAAGTGACCAAAAAATGGCTAATGTGACGTCATACTTCCCATGTGAATGTAAAGCTAAGATGGTGAGCAACAAAACACGAAAGCTTACCTCAGCATCAGTCGGGTCCTTCGTACTTCTGTCATCTTCGATGCTCTCGTTCTCAAGATGTTCCTCTTCCGTCTGCGGCATCAGCTGCAGTTCTTCCTTCGACTTGAACTCCAGTTGGAGAATGTACAGCGGACACAGCAGGCTCAGAATTACCTTCACACATCACGACAAAGCCGATGTGGCAAAGGAAATGCTCGTCGATGCTAACTCACTTTGACTTAAGCGGAACATGCTATGTTTCTAATTGAAACGGGGTTTCGACGCCGATTATGTGCAAGTGAGGTAGCAATATACTTTTTTTTATATTAAAATCTTGTGTGCATGTCTATGAGTCGAATTAAAGATTTTAATCTGTCATTAATTTGACACACATTCTTTCTGAAAAATCAAATTGGACTTGCATAAATCGGCGTCATAAACAAAGTGCATGCGAATTTCCAAATGATTATAATATATAAAGCGACTCATTGACACACAGACATCAAATTATATCTTTACAATCGAGTTCCTCGTTTGTTATTATCTAAGTTATAGTCTAACATCGAAATCTACTGATCGTGCCCTTTCACTACTAACAAGGGAGACGTGTTATATTATTTATGTCAAACCCACACAGAATGACGCCCTCTAATTGGACACATTCATGTTATACTCTGAAATCTATTGCTGACTACGTATCTATCACTTTTTCAAGATCTATAACCCCTATTATACTAAAACACGTCTCCTTTATTTTCGCATTCTGAAACTGTGCGAATGACAAGTCTGTGCGTTAATAAGATGAATGACTAAAAGAAAAGAGATAAAAATAAATATTAATTGCATGTACCTTTAAGTTAGTGTTTTTTCTTGTTCTCAGTCCTCCCATCCATAGATCTGCTAGTATGATTTGTGAACAAGGGTGGGCAAGTAGAGCACGATGATTGGCTGCGACGGCTAAGCTCAGGCAGGTTTGGCCCGACCAGTTCTGAAGTTCGCAAGTCAACAGCTGCTGGGCTTGGTCATCGTCTTGACGATAGCAGTAGTCTAGAAGCTCCAAGGCTAGGCAAGCACGATGAAATTTAAAATGAGTTTTGTAGAAAAGTCGTTAATTAAAGTTAATGATCTAACATATTAGGTGTCTAACCCTCACGTCTCTAGTTTTATGACGCTGTTAAGTTTATAATAGCTTGCACCATTAACTGAGTAAACGTTTGTCATTTAACGTAAAAATGAACAGTTAATAGGTTATTCATTATTCTGTTTAAGATTTATGAATTTTTCAAAGAAAGAGAAATGATTATGTGGCTGAAATTATAATTTACACAAATCTTTTTCTATTCAAACTTATTTTATAAGAATTATAAATAAGAACTTATTTCTTTATAAGTAAAACTCGTAATATTTATACTTCTACTTTTGATTTCAGTGTAATGAGTTTCGTCATATTAAAGTAATCTACGTTTGGGAAAGTTTTAATAGAAATTGGTCATAAAATAAAATGTTATCAAAACTTTGATGATTATAGGAACTTTATCGATTATTTTATATAGCTTACTTGATTTCGGCAAAATAAATGCGTCTACTAAGATATGCTTTATTTGGTCTCCAAATATGAGATGAAAGTTATTAAGATTTTGCTCTAGTATAGTACTATTATATAGACATATCAAAGGTATCATAAAACAGAGAAACTACGCCATGAGAAAATTAAAAGTATTGTTTAAGTAATTAATTTGAAAATTGGACATTTTTTAGTTTATCACTTTTAATTAATTAAAAATTGCAAGTTAAATATTGGCTGAAGAACAAGTGCCTGTCACAGCAAATACTCGTAATAATTTTTATCTAAGAGTCCTTCATGCATAAAGAAAAAGAAAAAATCATTAAAGAATAAAATCTTTACCTTTATTTTCAAACTCCTTGCCGTAGTGTCTGAGTTCTTCATACACCTCAGTCTCCATATCATCTTCAGCCGCTTCGTGCGCCATCGCCTTGTATAGCTTGCAGGCCACCAACGACTTAGCTAATGCTTCCTCGCCGTGAGTCCACATCAGTAAGGCCATTTGGTGCCGTTTTGTCAATACTGCCCACATCTAACGGTAAAACGAAATTGTATAGTAAAAGTCGCATTTACCTCGGGTAGCAGCCCTTAAGACTATTTGGCCCACGTATTGGGAGCGAGTAAGTCGAGAAAATAGGTCAAAAAGAGTACACAACAACCACACTAAATGTATGAGGCAATATACAGCAATTCGTGGAAGAGAACTATTAATTAGGTTAATGAGTAAAAATTTACTTACAAGTAGCTCATTGAAAGGGTAGTCGAAGAGCGCCATCTCAGTGGTGACGGGCATGAATCCAGTGATAAGAGAAAGGCCACCAGCGTTGTGTCTGGTGAAGGAGGCACTATTTCGATGAACGTTCACACTCTTGTTCATCACCTTAGCGTAGATCGGACGGAACTTGCGTCTCGTGTAGTAGCACCTGTTAAAAGAGAGGTAGAAAATACTCTGATAAAATACATAAAACAATTAAATAAGGTTTTATTTTTAAAAGTTAAATTTTTTTTTAAGAATTACCCTTGCAAGGTTTTAATTCAGTAATATAAATATTCAACTCAAACGAGGTTTTACTTCGACACTATAAAAGGATCTCACCAAGTTATGATAGCAGCGTCTAAAACTTAGTAATGTGCGTTGAGCTTCTGCTCTTATTGCACTCAAGTCAAAGTATAAATTAACTTTCAAATTGTTTAACTTGAAGTTATCAAAAGTAGAATAACAAACATACACTTTCTATGTAACTTTTAAGATAATATAATTTACATCGATGATTTTTTGATTTGTGACCGGGTTTTCATATAACCTTAAAAATACAAAATCAGTTTTATTAGAACATAATAACTTAGTGCTTACCTATATGCACCTCCCATTAGTTTGTTGATTACCAGCCCTATATCGTGTAAAGTATACACGTATCCCCTCGGCAGGTGTGGCCTGACGTCTCTTAAAATATACCTTAAGGTATTACTGGGGCCACTCTTCGTGTTATAAAGCTCTTCCAGGCGAGGGATTGTTAAGAATTTGCGCATGGAAACGCCGTTTTCTAGAAGAAGTTTGACGAAATCTATACGATCGTGTTCTAACGCCTGCATCATAGCCTCGTCGAGAGCACCTGGAACAATACATTTTATTAAACGAATCGTTAATTAATCAGAATTTTATGTCAGAATCTCACCAGTAGGTAAGTTATTCAGGTCAGGGCTTGGCGATATCTAGGATCCATTATACCTTGAAACACGGCACTACACTCGCAAATACATAATGTATAACCGATCTTGGTAGTCATACAAACTAATGTAGACTTGGGAGGATGTTCTTCGTTGCGTGCCAGCAGCTTATGAGATAATAGCCAAGGAATGGGCCTTGTAACTGGGATGATATTGCGCTAATGAACACAGAAGACGGTACTCCAGGTCATCCCGTAAGTAGAAAAGGTCACAACGATAAATAGTAACAAAACGACATTATAATAAAATATTCTAAAACAAATGAAACCCAAATTTATTGATCCGCGTGTCAGTATATTTGGCCTAAATAAATTAACGAACAGTTTGGTTACATCATCATCAATTTTAACCTAGTTTTGTTGTGCCAGCAGATTGTTAGTTTAATTACTAAACAATGTTTTTTTCAAACAAAGTAATCAACAACGTGGTCGCCTGTTCCATAACGATGTTGAATATTTTACGACAATCGATTCGGTATACTGCAAACGATAACTATGAAAAGATGCAATTAAAACTTAGTAATACCCCAGTAGAAATTTACAACAGGTACTTTGATATGTTGCTGAACTATCGACTTTGTTGATTTACTGTCCATTGTTTGTAATAGCGTTGTTATTTTTAGTACCTATCAAATATTTTGAACTTTCATACTTTACGGTACTATTATATTTTAGAAACAAAGGAAATTATATAATTTTACATGCTTAAGAATGATGACGGTGAAGTCTCAGTTGGTAGCAAAATAGTTAAAAGTGAAAAGTCTCACTACTAAAATCTACCGTCTGGCCATAAATACTGTTACAATTAAAAATAAGAAAGATACTACATTTGAATTTGGAATCTGTCATTTTTATACGATTGTTCTTTGAGTTTTCTAATTTTGGCGCCAATACATTGTACAATATTTTGCGATATTAAAGTGGAGTGGGGTGATAAAGAGAACCGAATCGCTGTGATTGCATTACACAAAGTTGGTATGGAGCCAAATGCAATTTTTAAAACTCTCCATACGCTTGGTATTAGTCAAATGTTTGTGTACCGGGCTATTAATAGGTACAATGAGACCTCCTCTGTTTGTGACAGAAAAAGATCTGGCCGTCCACGTAGTGTTCGTACGAAAAAGGTGGTCAAAGCAGTAAGGGAAAGAATTCGAAGAAATCCTGTCCGAAAGCTAAAAATTTTATCTCGGGAGATGAAGATAGCACCCAGAACCATGTTGCGTATTTTAAAAGATGACTTAGGACTTGCAGCCTATAAGAGACGTACTGGTCATTTTTTAACTGATAATTTTAAAAAGAATAGGGTGGTAAAATCGAAACAACTACTGAAGCGGTACGCAAAGGGAGGTCATAGAAGATTTTTGTTTACGGATGAGAAAATCTTTACAATTGAGCAACATTTTAACAAACAAAATGGCCGTATTTATGCTCAAAGCTCTAAGGAGGCTTTACAATTAGTCGACAGAGTGCAACGTGGGCATTATCCGACTTCAGTGATGGTTTGGTGGGGTGTTAGCTATGAAGGAGTGACTGAGCCATATTTTTGTGAATAAGGTATCAAAACATTGGCACAAGTGTATCAAGATACCATTCTTGAGAAGGTAGTTAAGCCCCTTAACAACACCATGTTCAATAACCAAGTATGGTCCTTCCAACAAGTCTCGGCGCCGGGTCATAAAGCTCGGTCCACGCAGTCTTGGTTGGAAGTGAACGTTTCGGACTTCATCAGAGCTGAAGACTGGCCGTCGTCTAGTCCCGATCTTAATCCGCTGGATTATGATTTATGGTCAGTTTTAGAGAGTACGGCTTGCTCTAAACGCCATGATAATTTGGAGTCCCTAAAACAATCCATACGATTGGCAGTGAAGAATTTTCCCATGGAAAGAGTGCGTGCTTCTATTGATAACTGGCCTCAACGTTTAAAGGACTGTATTGCAGCCAATGGAGACCACTTCGAATAAGCTTTTTAATATTTTAAACTGTTTTATATTTATGTATTAAACTAACACACTGTAAAAGTAATAAATATATTTTCAATAAAAAAAAAATTCTACGTGACAATATTTATGACAAGAGTAGGTATAGCATATGTACAGTTAACATCAAAGTAAGTGATGATAGCTCAAAGTTTCAAAAATAGTTTTATGAATGAAAACATGCAGATTATTGTTTTGTAGGTAACTAATAATGATGGAGTAGAGAATTCTTCAAAGAATAGTATTATGACGATTAATTTCCAAATCGTAGAATATTCTATGACTTTTGCTATTAACTGTACTTCATTTATAAAAATCGTCTATGGTTTTCTCTTTGTTTCATTTTCCGTATTTCTTTCTTTAACCACGCTATTTATTTCACGAAAAGCTTTCCGCTCTTCAAAGAGCTTCAATAGCTATGTACAGTAGAGGAATGAAAAGATTATCCATCTTAAGGTCTATTTTTGCTTGCTCAGCCCAAGAAACGAACTATTTTACCGACTACGTATTGCCAACATTATAAAAATTAAAATACAAATATTGAGTTATGATGACATGGTGACAGACACTAAATATGTAGTAATGTCAATTTATTTAATCATCGATTTGATTGATGTCATAGTTTTTACAACACAAAACCTTAAATCAAATCAATTACATTACATGGCACTATTACGTCATATGGAGGCAAAAGGTAATTTTGATCTTTGTTACTAAAATAATTAAACATAATTTTCCATGGATTGGTTTGTCCCGTTTAACAGTGTGAAAAGGTAACATGTGTCTGCGATGTGGAAAAAGAATGAACTTGAAAACCGACGATACTTTTCATCCCCCTACTGTACATATAGCAGGTTGTACCTGTTAGCTATGTAATATTGTAGCGAAGCTCTCTGAAGCATTAAGATAAGTAGCAACTGCCTCAGTTTCTTTAGAGAGAAAAACATTGCTTTCATCTAAGTTAGATTGGTTTTATACAGTATACTGGGTTTTAAACTGTAATTGTGCAAAATAAATATTCTGTTAAGTACTATCTAAGTACTTATTGCTACTGCTACATTTGTTTTAATATTATTGCCATAGTGGTATCTAAGGAAATTTAGTTCAATCGCTCCGGGCCCGTAAAAATGTATTTCTTACAATTCACGAGCGCGCCTGAAATAGTTGAATTTGAACTGTATGACAGTGTACATAAAAGTCACGCCACGCGCGCTCGTGAATTGTAAGCACTATATCGCCGCTCGGCAGTGAAAAACTCTTAAAACAAATTTTCTTCAAACGCGTTTTGTTTCTTCTTTAGATGGATAAACTCGTCATACGCATACTAGTTCAACAAACTTTCAATTCAAATGCTTCTAAGCTATCTACAGCGTACGATGACAAACTTGTTGACATTTGATCGGCCATTTTTTTTACGAAGACAATTTTCTCTATCTCTTTTAAACATTTATATTTTACACATACGTGGTTTTCACTGCCGACCGTCGATATATGAAAAAGGGTTTTCTGTTAGATACACGTAAAGCTCTGGTATTGTTTGGGTCCATAAATCATTATTGGGACTTTTGTTTTATATTGGTATCTAAAATATTAATTAGAGAATCTGTTTGCCCGTTTTTGCCAAATTGAGGACTCATAATCTTATCTAAATTCATAATATAATAGGGATTTAAGTAATAAATGAAATTTCAGTTTTGTCTGTTGTCAGAGTTGACAAACCTATAATAGCACCAACAGCAACGAAGTGATTTGCTGGATATCCTGATCTTTAAATACATACCTATGTTCGGTCCCCCAAGCTTCTAAATATGTAGATAATTGAGGCGTGGAATTTACGAATGGGCTAAGTGCCTAAAAAACCGAAGTCAAAATTTTTAATGTCAAAGGAGCTACATTGGGCAGCCAATCCATTTTAATTAAAATTTTTGATTCATTTTCTTGGCACTTAGCTCATTTGTAAATTCCACGCCTCAATTATACAACGCGTAACAGAAGTAACCCAAAAATCTCTGACACCCCAATTTAAATATCAAGTTAAAAGTTCAACACACATAAGGTTTCATTTTCTTTATATGAAAGAGCACTTATAAAAAAAATAAGTAGTCGATTCTAAACAAACTGCCTCGTTGGTCTACTGGTGACAAGCGCGACTGCTGATCGTGAGGACCTAGGTGCGATCCCCAGGTTGGGCAGTGTTATTGGGAATTTTCCGTATGAAATTCCTCAGGTGTTTCTCCGCTGTTCGGATTTGTGCCCGGTTGATGGTAACAGACTTGCTCTCTATTACATGGGACTTAAACATAACGGTGAAATGAGTGTTTTACTATACACTTCCGCCCATCCCTTCGGGAGATACAGGCGTGATGTTATGTATAGTCCAGGAGAAAAAACTGGTATTGGTGATTTTGTTGACCCTTATACATACACAAACTCACGCCTTTTTCCCATGGAGGTAGGCATAAACTATAGAACGCCACATGCTACGACCCTTACATTCTCCTTTTGCTTCATCCACATTCATACATCTTGTCATACACGCACGCCGATTGAGAGTACTACGCACCTGTCCATTGTAAAGGACATCACCAATAACATCGATGTATGTCCTTCTAGGACGTCCTCTACCGGCGTTTCCATTGACATCCGCCTTATAAACTCCTTTTGTTAAACGCCTTATATAATTGAACATAAGTATATGTACTACAATTGTCGACTGCACTTCTTGGCTCAACACATTTATAACTGGCTCCAACAATAATTCACGCGTCCGTGACGTTTATATTACCAAGATAAGCCCACAATTTCTGCGAGTAGAACAACTAGTTCATATAATTGGATTAAAATTAAAACCAGACCTTAATTAAACTACCCCACACTTTTTCCTAATTGGCGATGGAAAAAATGAAGTGGGCGACAAAGTTTAAGTGTTTCTAGCAAGTAAAGAACTGGAATCTGAAGGCAATTTAAAAGTTTGTGTCACATCTGATCCCATCGTGACTTTGTAGCCAGCTTTTATCGTAGATGAAGTAACTATTAAGATAAAGTAAGACTTTAGTTGAAAAATTAATTCAATGTTGCGGCAAGATCCAGTAGACTGTAATAAAGATGGCCTAAACCGAGCAAGTTTCGCGAGTTCTTTTTTACTCTAGAGTAGGGTTGATATTTTTAGACCGAAATTCGAAGCTATAAATAAGATACAAAGAATAAAACATGATTCTTAGAACTTAGAACATAAACGGTGTAAGTAGACCTTTAACGAAGCCGAAAGGCACTTAGTCTCCACGTCATTGCGATAATTTTTTTGTTCTGTACTATGCCTGGGAACCTTCTAGTTACGGAGATATTGGAGGTCAAAGTTCCAACTTCTTCACAACTTTTTTTTAAAATACTAATTTTGAAGGTTGCAAATGTAATTGAAATACCTCCATTACCCGTTTACTACTCATTGCATCTATCAGCACAGTGTTTTGAGTACGTTACATTGAGCTTTACAGTAAAACGAAATCTTTCATCCAAAAAAAAAATGTCGTTTCCCAGCGACAATTTTTGCGTAGGGTTACTTAGTATGATGTACTGAATACATGGTTGACGGCTTCGTGAAGGGTATTTTTACACCTTATATATAATACGATCCATACTCCAGGCTGCTATTGAAAAATTACTAATGGGAAAATCAAATAACACTTTGCCCGACCAGGACATCGAATCCAGGACCCCGTGCTTAACAGTCGCGCTTGCGACCACTAGACCAAAAAGGCAGTCGGGTTTTTCCATTAGAAATTTCTCAGTAGCAGCTCGGAGTCTGGATTTGTGCCCTTTTGATGGCAATAGGCTGGCTCCCTATAACATGAGACTTAAACGTAACTGGCGAACCCATTGTGTACTAAAACACCTCTACCGAACTCTTCGGGAAATACAAAGCGTGATGTTATGTTTTTTTTTATAATACGATCTATTTCGCCTATTTTGCGTACTACAAGAAACCCTTTATCTCATAAACGAATTTTCCATTTTGCACGTAAACTATTGGATACGTAGAACAATGCCGCCTCGTTTCACCATAATCCGGCGACAATGGATTCCACTGTGAGCTTGAATCCATTTTGCGTGAGAAACAGCTCTAGTTGGAAGGAACATCCCTATTCCCACGAGGAAAATACTAGATAATCGAATGTGCAGAATATCTATACCTTAAAAAACGCGGATATCAATTTACACAATATTTACTAGCTACGGCAACGACGTTAGAATACCTTAAATAGACACGCTATCTCGTACAGACAACATGTGCTAAATGCATTGACGCAATAAGGTTCAATCTACCGCTAGACAGCTGTCAAGTTCTATGGCTCTGTGGTTCCGAAACCACAACTCATTGATACCATGTTGTTTTTCTAAATAGCGCACCTAGTACGCAAGTACATATTTTATCAATGAGCCACGGTGTAGCGGCTGTATTCAATGCATCGTTGACCTTTGATTTTGATAGTAGAATTGGTCTCCAGTGAAATGTAGCTATCGTTAAAAAATATCTCTTGTGATTATAAGCAGTGATAGTCTACCGGTCTGAGTTCAATCAGCCGGGGCCCGTACTTCTGCTTTTCAAATTCATGTGCGGATCAGAATTTGATTATCACTTGCGTTAACGGTGAAGGAAAACCATCGTGAGGAAACCTGCACACCTAAGAGGGTTCCATAAAGTTCTCAATTGTGTGTGTCGTCTGCCAACCCGCACCAGGACAGTGCGGTGGACTAAGGCCTAAACCCTTATCATTCTGAGAAGAGGCCCGTGCCCAGCAGTGGTACAGTAATGGGCTGATTATGTTTATTAACCGGTCTCACCTTCGGATTTCGGTTCCTTCCAGCAAATAAGATGCGTAAGTCAGATAGTGTAAAATATTTAACATTCAGTCAAATCTAATTAGACAGGAAGTTTACTTTTAAATGAAAAGTAATTAAATGAAACGCGATATACATGTTTGGTCAGTAAAAAAATCTGTTATAAATAGTCTGAGCACCTCGACTAGGTTAGGTTAGAAGTGTAATTATTTCTTTTTAACAACTCACAAAAGCTTATTGTTGAAAATCTGACACAGTTTTTTCTCCACTGATCAAAACCTCAATGTTTAGCTAACTGTTTTTTTTTTAATTCTATTCGACGGCTTGTAGAAGGTCTTGCGGGCCGTTTCTTTGTAACCGGGTAGTTATTGGCGAAACCTGAAGGGTCTCCAACCAATGGGAACGAGAGTAAAATACTTAACCTAACTACTATTACTACTACTAACATCATGACTAGCTAGCAACAACAGTACTAAGGGCGACCCTTAATGGGACTCGGACCTCGGCTTAGGGCGTTGCTTGCGAGAGGACTGGGAGGGGCAGCTTGATGAGGGCTGAATTAACGGTGTGACTGCGGAGTCAGAGAAGCTAACTGTTTAAATGACACCCTTTTAAATAGTCCGAAAAAGGCTACGCTATTGTGTTGAGACTGGACCTTCTGTAACAATTTCTTCAGTGACAACACGCTGTGTAGTGGTTCGTTTGAATCTATTTACAAGACACCTGATGCCTATCTACGCGTCTCATACGCCACATACGACCCGATATTGTGTTTATGAACGTCGTAAAATATAGGATAATAAAAACGGAATAGACGCGTGCTGTGAATAAAATTGTTTAGGAGTACCTTCTGTAGGTACTTTTGCGAATTTGATGATCAGAGGAAGATTTTGGGTAAAATTGTTATAGAAAATGGGTAGATATAGACAAAGATGTAAACCACATCGTTGTTCCAAGGGTTTTCAATATACAAAGTGTTACTTAATTAATTAGAAACTATAAAATTGTTGGATTAGAATCGACTACTCATGCCTGGGTTCCTATGGCCAAAAACTAATAGTTTTGCTTACCTATGGTAGAAATTGTTATTACCAAACTGGGCATATAGATAGCTTCGTGAAATAATTTTACCTGTGTTAGCTACTAACGTATAGTAGGATCTATTATTGGTATTCAGCCGCATCAGGTTAGACTGGAAGCTGACCTCAACATATTTGGGAAAAAGATAGGCAGAACGAACTTAAATCTCTAACAAAATGTAATTATACAAATCTTTAATTATTAAGTACCTATGGCTTTATAAAACGCAGCGAAAACTCGCTTTAAACATTTTCGTATGTTTCTTAGTTGCTTAATGACGAGGCAATCATGCCGCGTTCAACGCTTAACTTAAAAGTTAACGGCCAGTAACAAGAGTTTGTAAAGTATAAAGTTTTACACTGACACTTGGTCTTGTAACAAAGTAGTTTTGTACTCGTTCTAAGCTGTATTTTAAGTTATAAATAACATAAAACTAAGTTTTTATGTAAACAAGATGAAAGAAAATCGTTTTATGCAAGTTAGAGGAAGATATCGCAGTTTGAATGTTATACAACTTTAGAAAAAATAAAAGTTATTTTCTTTGTCTCAGTTCGAACTACCTATATTTATAGTTTACTAGCGACCCGTCCTGGCTTCGCACGGGTGCAATGTAGATACTAATGTGGGGCACATAAACCTTCCTCTTGAATCACTTTATCTATTACTGAAAATTGCATTACAATCCGTTGCGTAGTTTAAAAGATCTAAGCGTACAGACAGCGGGTGCGACTTTGTTTCATCTATACTAATATCATGAAGCTGTAGAGTTTGTTTGTTTGAACGCGCTAATCTCAGGAACTACTAGTTGGAATAGAAAATTTCTGTTTTTTTTTTTTTTTTTTTGTATTTTCATCGATAATTTCGCCAATTGTGAACCGATTTTAACGATTCTTTTTTTGGATAGGGTATACTTCGAAATTGGTCCCATTTAAATTTGGTGAAGATCTGATGAAGAACTTCGGAGATAGACAATGGAACTCCTCAATGACGAACAGTACGCATATTGTGATGATGTGATTATGTTACGAGCAGCGTCTTTAGTAGGTCCAACCAAGTTTTAATTAAGGCCACTAAAATGAAAAAAATAAAAACTTTTTTAAATTAACAGTTTCAGAAGACGGTGCTGATCCACGCTGAACCAAATTGTGAAGGCACCGACTTCTGAAACTGTTAATTTTATATGGTAATTATTTTATTCTTTTTTGAAGTCGGTTTAAATTTTTTGTAAAAAAGTTTTTTAACGTTCGGTTTCTTTCTATACCTTTATTGATGTCATATTAAATTCGCCCAATTTTTTAAAATTTGTCTACTACTGTATCTCCAATATAATAACGCGTTCAGGAAGTTGACGGGGTTGCCACATTTTGGTAAAACATCGGGATTTCTTCTTTCTTTCTTCTGTTTATTACTTTTTTTAAAACAATGTTTATTAGTTTAACATAACATCACGCCTGTATTCCCCGATGGGTTGGGCAGAAGTGTATAGTAACACCCTCATTTCGCCGTTATGTTTAAGTCCCATGTGATAGGGGGCGAGCCTATTGCCATCAACTGGGCACGAATCCAAACACCGGGTTGCTATGAGGAATTCCACACGAAAAAACCTAATAACACTTGCCCGACCTGGGGATCGAACCTAGGACCTCACGATCAGCAGTTAAGCTAGTCAGTTTATTAGTTTAATAACGATTTGTATGTAACTTTTCTGAAATATCAATGACTTAATTAACAATCTTTTGACTTGTACTAATCCACTGCGAAGTATTAAGCTTCCTTTCTTTTATACCAATCGTCTTTATCCCGTGATTTATTTAACCAGTTCACTCCATATTCCGGCTGGCGTTCACCACCATTAAATCACACAATACATAAAATTCTGATACATTTTTTGAGTAAACATTGGCCATAATCGTCATACCATATTTAATCTTTAATCAACGAACTGTACAAAGTCTAAAAGGTCCAGTTTTATCAACGACTCATAGTCACAGTAAAAACAACGAAACAATTGAACCCTTTTAATTTTAACGCTCCGGTTGTTCCAATCCGTTTTCGAATATTAAAATAAAGTTATGCGAAATTCGCTCTTTCGTCTTTTGTTGGTATAAAATGGATTCAAAGGGTCCCCAGTGTTCCCATTCCCTATATAAATTCCGTTAATGAAATAGAAGGCTGCGAGGTGATAAGGTGGGATCCCTGTCTGTGCTATCCAAATACTAGGTTATAGGCTGGTAGGCTTACAATTGGCTCGCTTTTAAACGATCTGAAATTGTTATTTAGGATAGAACGGGGACGTATGGAAGGCCGTTGTAAATTTTCGGGTGTTTTGATAGCATACTGAATGGTAAGTGTAAAAAAGGGGTAGTTTTTTCGGCGATATTTCGACGGTCCCTATGTATACTATCGAAACTACAAAATCTCAGTTTTTATTTTATTATCAATGTACACCGATTACGCTGAGATTTATGATCCGATTTACGTGATTCTTCTTCAGTTTGATGCGGAATAGTTGCCATTTGGTCCCATAAATATTAATTATTTTATAACCTTTAAGATAACATAATTTCACATATTTTAAGCGAATAAAATAAAAACAGATTTTGTAGTTTCGATAGTATACGTAGGGACCGTCGATTTTAGTTTTGAGCTTGTTTTTGTGTAATAGTTTGGCTCACAAGCCGAAGATCCTCCGAACGGTAAGTGGTTATCGCCGCCTTCAACCCCAAGAGGATTGCTGATGCATTGCCAACCTTAGACACAAATACTCGTATGCCTGTAACTTAACCGGCATCCATACCCTTCAAACCTTTTGGAAAATTTCGGAGGGCAGAACTGAATGTTGTTGACACAGAACAGGAAAGTATGGTATAAAAGAAATATGAGGACATCAACAATAAGTGGTAAAAGTCGTTGATGATGACAATTATAAAAGAAGCGATGATGAAATATTGAAATCATAAAAAGCTAAGAAACGAAAGGACGACTTTACGTCACCTATAAATTATTTAATATCTGAACGCTTGCCTTCCATGCAGGAGGGTCAGATGTCAATCCCGGCCCGTACCTCTGACTCGTCGAATTGATGTGCGGATCAGAATTTGATTATCGCTTGCGTTAACGGCGAAGGAAAAACATCGCGAGGAAACCTGCTCACCTGAGAGGGCTGCATAAAGTTCTCGATGGTGTGTATAGTCTGCTAATCCGTACCAGGCTAGCGTGGTGGACTAAGGCCTAAACCTTTCTCATTCCGAGAAGATGCCCGTGCCCGTGAGGACTAATGGGCTAATTATGTGATGTTATGTTAGTTGTTTTGTTATGATGGTAACAGAAAAATACATAACATGCAAGTACGTATCCCGGAAAATGGTAGAGATCCCCAGAGAGCATACAAAAGCTATTTCGTTTTCTGATAGAAGGCTCGCCTACGTGCCTAATATTTAATATCCTTTTCCACATGGGTAATAGCTGGGAGAAAATGGAAACAGTTGAATAGTGGCTGTGAAATGAATACTAGTAAAGTATCGTGCACATTACATTCAGCCTCGTATCTTTTACACTAGTAAAGTATCGTGCACATTACATTCAGCCTCGTATCTTTTACACTAGGTTTCTTGAAAAAGAAATAAATAACTAACTAAGGAATACCCGTCTCGTTGGTCTAGTGGTGGCAAGCGCGACTGCTGATCGTGAGGTCGTGGGTTCGATCCCCAGGTCGGGCAAAGTGTTATTGGGTTTTTCCGTGTGGGATTCCTCAGTAGCAGTGCGGAGTTTGGATTTGTGCCCGGTTGATGGCCATAGGCTCGCCCCTTATT
This sequence comes from Amphipyra berbera, assembly GCA_910594945.2. Lineage (NCBI taxonomy): Eukaryota > Metazoa > Arthropoda > Insecta > Lepidoptera > Noctuidae > Amphipyra > Amphipyra berbera. The sequence goes on from OU343138.1 coordinate 14,243,577, forward strand.
ACACGGGACTTAAACATAATGGCGAAATGAGGGTGTTACTATATACAATTCTGGTTTGATGACCAATGTGTCTTTAAAACATGAACTCTTGCACCAATGATGCTGTTAATCGTCACCGAGGGACAAATCTACTGACAAATTTTTGCCAAACCGCAAATGAATCACATGACAACCGTCAGTCAGTTTTGGTTGACGAAAACAGTTTTTTTTTGTTTTATAAGCAATTTGACAGTTGCTGTAAACGAGAACTGCCTGAATGAACGGTTCGGTTTCGGTTGGTTAGTGATAGATCAAGGTTTGTATTTCTATTAGTAGAATTAAGCGCCAGGAGCATTTGGTGTAAGTACAACATCAGCAAACTCGGCGGTCGATCATCGATAATGCTAAACTCGATTACAAACGGTGTGTGATGTCAGCTTTAAAACTGATATTGTGCCAAGCCGCCTATTGCGACACCTACGGACGGGAAAGAAGTAGTCTATTCTTTACGAGGAACCACACAGAACACTATTCGCATCTTAGAAGTGTCCCTAATTGGCAGAAGTAAAAAGTGGGAGGGGCTAGCGTATCGACAGCTTTTGTTGTCAAAATGTACTACCGCGAAATTTTCCCACAGTACATGCATAATATCTATTATTAGCAGAGTGAAGAGATCTATGGACATAAAACCCCAGAAGATGAGTATAGTTCGACCTAGCCTTTTCCCAACTATGTTGGGGTCAGCTTCCAGTCTAACGAGATGCGGCTGAGTACCAGTATTTTACACGGAGCGACTGCCATTAGACCGCCGCAACCCAGTTACTGGGTAATGCTGATATCTTAGGGTTAGACCAGTTATCAGACTTTCGGGATTCTGACTACTTGTATCGACTGTCATATGTATTCGTATGACATCCAGGACCGACAGTTTAACGTGCTCTCCGATGCACGGAGGGGTCTTGAACGGTCAACCATCCACAGACTGACCGCGGCAAGCGCAGCTTAACCTCCCAAATCGTATGATCCACGCGACTGGTAATGAGCCCCGAGCCGCTCCTCTCACGAGCCTCGAAGATGACTATAGTAAAATTTTAAAACCATACCATCTAGTCGTAAATCACACGGCATTTTGACGCCGTGTTGTTGGTTCGTTCGCGAACCATGTTATTTTTCACTTCGACGTGGCTTGGACTGATTTATTTTGTTTGTGAATTAATTCCCGGTTTCGTCATCTTTGTGTCCTTATTTGATTGTTTTCTTGTTTTCACACAGTTGAAGGTCAAAGCTTTAATTGCGAGTAGGTTAATGTGCGCATGGCAAATTGTATTCAATGAATTATCTATCTTCTTATTTCTTTTTATAACTTTGTACTTTTAGGTCAGCACATAGGTATCTAAAGGTAACCACAAAGGTATCTAAAGGTAACCACAAAGGTTTCTTAAGGTAACCACAAAGGTATCTAAAGGTAACTACAAAGGTATCTAAAGGTAATCACAAAGGTATAAATGTCTGTCCCAAATACATTCAAAAACATTCAATAAAAAATCTAGGTCCTTATTAATTTATCCCATGCAGAATGCTTGTTCAAATTCTCATACATATCACATTTTCATTAAATTATACAAATATATGAATTTCCCTACGTCCCATTTCAATGGTCATGTGACGATAAATCATTTTCCAGTGCCTTCAACCCCAATAAGGGTCTCAATCTATGAATTTATTCTATATTCGACCCACCAAGGTCCAAATGTAATTTATTGGTGAACGCTGCGAGTTGACTGAGGTCTGTAATGAACAAACACTTTAAAGTTTGAATTTACAGTATTTAAACTTTGAACTAGCTTAGGTTTATTAGTTCTGCATCTAATAACGTTGTGAGGGTCTCTGTTTACGGAATTTTGGTTGATTGGGCTTTAGAATTTGGTGTTTATTCAATTTATAAAATTATTTCTTCACCGTAGCGTTTTGCCTGAGATCAGTTTTGACCTTACACCATGGCCTTTTTAACAAAGCAACGTCTAATTTTTCTTTTATAGTGTACTAGCGACCTGCCCCAGCTTCGCACAGGTGCAATGTAGATACTAATGTGGGGCATATAAACCTTCCTCTTGAATCACTATCTATTGTTGAAAACTGCAATAAAATCCGTTGCGTAGTTTAAAAGATCTAAGCGTACAGACAGCGGGAGCGACTTTGTTTTATACTATGTAAAGAAGATAATAATATGTATATAGTGTGTTACTGACTTCCACAATCCTTTAAATTATACCTATATTTCTACAAATATCATATTAAAAATATCACATATTGTGTCCTTTGAGAGTCAGAGGGGTATACGGGAATCCCTTTATATCTCTGTTGCTTGGATTCGTGTGCTCCGTATGAAACCCTGAGTGCGTTTACTGTCAACTGAGACGAGGGAATAAGGCGACCAAAAAACAAAAATGCTTTTAAAATCTGACCATTATTGACCATTTCATAGTGTCTTGGTCGTTTCTTTGCCAATTTTATTATGATCTATTATACAAGGTTAGTCGGAAAGGGGGGTACTAAGCCGAAGAGTGTTAAAGTACCTATAATAAGGGATAACTTTTGTTCTACAACTTTCTCCAAAACTCGATAGTTTAAGAGAAATAGCTTTTCAAAGATTTCGTAAAAAATGTGCTAAAATCTATCTGTCTATAGCTATGATTAGCTGTTTTTACAATTTAGGTCATATTTGGGGTCACGGATTAGAAAATTATTTTTTTGAATTCATAACTAAAGCAGGTATGTTTTTTTTTTAAAAAAGCTAAAATAAAAATCATTTTGCATGCAAATAAAAATTATCGAATTTTGAAATTTTAACACTTGCTTTAAAATAGTCATTAGTGATACTTTACGTGGCCCGCGGCTTAGTACCCCCTTTCCGACTAACCTTGTATATATATAAGGTTCAACCAAAATAGCTGGACAATCTTTTACACAGTGTTTCAGTATCTACGTTTAACTAAACATCTATGCAAAAAAACGAGATCCAAGTGTTTTTTTTAACGAATAACTTATTTTTAACATTTTTTTTCTCTTCTCCTTTTAGGTAAAACACAGCTCGCGCGCCGGCGGGGACCGTGCATAAAAATGGATGAGTTTATTCTTAGAGGGTACAGACAATTTGAAACGGTATTATTTTTTGGTTAGAAAAAAAAACACTTGGATCTCGTTTTTTTTGTATAGAATGATGTGTTTAGTTAAACGTACTTAACACTGTGTAAAAGTTGTTCAGGTATTTTGGTTGGAACTTATATATAAGGTCCAACCAAAATACCTGGACAAACTTTTACACAGTGTTCAGTAAGTGTAACTGAATATATCTATGCAAAAAAAACGAGATCCAAGTGTTTATTTTTCTAACCAAAATTTTTTTTTCAACTTGAATTATACTTCTTTTTTTTTACATTTTTCACTTCGCTGTTTAGGTAAAACACGGCACGGAATTAGCACGCACCCCAATGGCGGTCGATGCATAAGAAATGGATGAGTTTATTCTTAGAGAGTACAGGCAATTTAAAACATTATTATTTTTTTGTTAGAAAAAAACACTTGGATCTCGTTTTTTTTACATAGATGTGATTAGTTAAACGTATTGAACACTGTGTAAAAGTTTGTCCAGGTATTTTGGTTAGACCTTATATATATATATATATATCTTTGCAAGACAAGACAAGACAGTTTCTTGACAATAGGCAGCCTGGAACAACAAACCGTCAGGTATATACCTAAAATTTTGATTTATCTACGCTCTATATTCCACTATGCTAATACCGTATCAAGTTTGTTATATTTTAACGTTAGTTATGTACCTAGAATATTCTAAATTACTTAAGTACTTTGCCGACCGATTCTGGGAACCCTATTGTTAAGATGTAATTACAGTGAAACTAATAACATCTCTCAGTCGTTCTAATTTCAATATAACAAGAATAGATTTATTGAAATACGAGATTAAGTATTATGGCAGTAGGATAAGAAATGTTTGAGCGTTATTACAAAACTGTTTTGGAGAAAATCTTTAGTAAATTGTAGTAGTGTAGTTCCTACTTGATAAATAACTTCTCTCTTGGTATAATGGCTCTTTAGACCGATTTATTTTTCTCCAAATCCGTTCGAAACCATAATTTACGATCGGATAATGTTTGATCTACAGATAGCGGCCCGTCCCGGCTTCGCACGGGTGGACTTTTTTCCCGTTTTTGCTACATTTTTCATTTATGCTCCGCTTCTATTGGTCGTAGCGTGATGTTATATAGCCTACAAACCTTCCTCGATAAATGGACTATACAACAAAAAAAAAACTATTCCAACCAGTAGTTCCTGAGATTAGCGCGTTCAAACAAACAAACTCTTCAGCTTTATAATATTAGTATAGATGGGTTCTTACTCGGCTAAATACTAGAAGTCAAGTAAATACTCACAGAGTAAAAACGAGTATTATTTTTCAAACTCTTACCTGGTGGCCATTCTTGTCCATACACGAAGATCTCGGACCTGGCGATATCCACGCGGTTCCATGTGAGGGCCAAAGAGAGTTGTTCGCTGGGAGACAGGTGTTGTGCTCGGAACAGCGCCGTCAGGATGACCTGGTCCAACTCTTGGACCTCACCACCTTCTGCGCGCTCCTGGATTCGGAACACTGTGATCTGTGGACGAAGAGATGTCGTGAGAAAATGAAAATAATAATTAGATAGCAGACTTCGATCAATAACTATTATTGATAGCAGTAATAGCCTAGCAGTTGAATGATTACCTCCCATGCAGAAGGGTCTGAGCTCGAACCTGGCTTGCACCCCTGACGTAAAAAATCATGTGCCGATCAGAATTTGATTATCACTTGCGTTAACGGTGAAGGAAAAATATCGTGAGGGAACTTGCACACCTGAGAGGGCTCCATAAAGTTCTCGATGGTGAGTGTAGTCCACCAACCCGCACCAGGCCAGTGTGATTAATTTATCTTCACAGTCTGAGAAGAGGCCCATGCCCAGAATTGGGATATTAATGGACTGTTTATGCTATATGATTACCAAACAAATTATAAACATCGCAACAGTAAGACTCCACTGAAGGCGTATAGAAAAAAAATGTTTCAAGTGCGCATTACGTACCCGGTACCTACATACTACGAAAAACATTCTTCCTAGATATAAAATGTTGTCTCAATCCCTTGGTTGGTTTAGTTTAAGGTTAATGACCCGTAGGATTAAATAATTCCATAATCACCCAGAATTTTAACGGTTTATTTTAATAAACTTCAGAAACGCAAAGAATTTGACGCGAACTCCACTTAATTTGCTGATAAAGGGCTCACTTAGGTCGGATGTTGACCTTAACAAAATATATACTTACCTACTTAGAAGTCGGTCAACGTCCTTAAGAAATTGATACAAATTGGGTTATCCTACAGACTTTTATAGACCTTATTGATGGACATTGATGGTGAAATGGTTCACATAAACTAAAGGTCGAAGGTCACTTGACAAATCACGAAGACTGTTAATAAAGACACGAGTCTTTAACTTACGAAAGTTGAAACCGTTATGGGCCAGTCCATAGTACCTATATCTACGCATTATCAGCCCATTACTGTGCCACTGCTCGGCCTGGGCCTCTTTTCAGAATGAGGAGGGTTAAGGCCTCAGTTACGCTTTAACACTCGGTTACGCTTCAATGATACTCGAGTGAGTACCTGTTCACGAGCTATTTCAATTAAGAGGATCTATACCAAATTTTTTCTCTAAAAAAAGATTATATAATAAGTTTAGTAGTTTTTTTATGTGACTGTAGGAAAAAACTTATTTATTATTATTATTCAGCCATGATCATCCCTTTGCAGGGCAAAGGCCTCCCTACCCTCCTTCCACTCATCTCGGTTTAAGGTAATCTGCGGCCAATCCTTCCAATAAGTGTCCAGTTCGTCCCGCCATCTTCTTCTGGGTCTGCCGCGACGTCGTCTGACGTTGTGTGGGCTCCACTCAATGATGAGTTTTGCCCACAACTCTTCCGAATTGCGGCAGACGTGACCAGCCCAGTTCCATTTTAAGCTTACGACTTTCTCAGCTTTCAGACCAAGGTCGGCGATCTCAGTTTCGGAGCGCAGTACACTATTCCTTGTACGATCTGATAACCGGACTCCTAAGATACTGCGCTCCATGGCTCGCTGGCAAACCCCGAGTGCGGGCTTCTGATGTGTTGTCAAAGACCAAGTCTGAGCACCGTAGGTGAGGATAGGCAGAATACATACGTCCATGAGCTAGACTTACTTTCGCATAATATTAATAAGGGTAACGACTTTTTTATTAGAACTAAAAGCTGTAACATTGTTGAGGCGAAATTACAATTTAACTCTGAATAAAAACTAGTTAATATCTGCCCTGGCCTTATTTTTAATTACGTTACTTAGTTGAAGCGTGGTCAAGTAACTTTGTTTGTTACGATTTAGTAGCAATTTCATTTAGACGACTTTTATCGTTCTTTCGATAGTCTAGTAACATTATTTTATCTTTATTGTAATTTACACTTTTGTGTTAACACTCATCATGTCTGTATTCCCCGAAGGGTTGGGCAGAGGTGTATAGTAAGACCCTATTTTTTGTCTTGGAGAAATGCACACGCATACTGCACTGCCACGGGGAGATAGCGCAGTTATGTGAGACTCAAACCCACTAAAACACCACGGTGTCCTCCTCTGCCACATATGGCGGGAACACGGGCACGCGTAAGCACTCATCCGCGAACCCGTCGCGGCTGTCTGTCACCGGACTCTCCTCTGGGGGTATAGTAACACCCTTATTTCGGCGTTATGTTTATGTCCCATGTAATAGGGGCGAGCCTATTGCCATCAACCGGGCACAAATCCAAACTCTGCTGCTTCTGAGGAATTCCACACAGAAAAACCCAATAACACTGTCCGGCCTGGGATCAAACCCAGGATATCACGATCAGCAGTCGCGCTTGCCACCTCTAGACCAATGAGGCACAAACAACACTTCTATGCTACTTTTTTTTTTTTTTGTCTCCTATGATTCTTTTGTCTGTGTCTGACTGCTTTCGTGCCAAATAAATTTCTTTCTTTCTTTCTTTCTATGTTCATTTCAAATAAATAATTTAGAAAAATCACACAACTTTTATAGGATGTCCGGATTACGTATGCGAAACCTGCTGATAGGTATTATTTAGCAACTACCGGCCGGTCCCAGCTTCGCACGGGTGGAAATTTTTCCCGTTTTTGCAACATTCTTCATTTATGCTCCGCTCCTATTGGTCGTAGCGTGATGTTATATAGCCTATAACCTTCCTCGATAAATGGACTATCCAACACAAAAATATTTTTTCAATTCCAACCAGTAGTTCCTGAGATTAGCGTGTTCAAACAAACAAACTCTTCAGCTTTATAATATTAGTACCTATAGATAAAAAATAGTCACATCTATACTCAAAAGTTGCGTTAACGGTGAAGGTAAAAAAATATCGTGAGGAAACCTGCACACCTGTGAGGGCTCCATAAAGTTCTCGATGATGAGTGTAGTCTGCCAACCCGCACCAGGACAGCGTGGTGGACTAAGACCTAAACCCTTCTTATTCTGAGAAGAGGCCCGTGCCCAGCAGTGGGACAGTAATGGGCTAATTATGTTCTATGTTATTTATACTCAAAACATAATATTTTTCGAATGTTGCACTTCAAAATTTGAAATATGTACGTTTTTTTATGAAGTGACAAAAATTGGCGCCGAAATTGCCACGCGTATTTTTTTCGACACAGTTTTTTTTGTAGTAATCTCGTTAACTGTTTTTTTTATACAATGCCTAAAAATCTAATCCAGATATTTTCTGCACACAAATTGGGCCTAAACCACTATAATCCAATTTGAAATAGAAATTTGAATCTTTGAATGAAAGCCATAACTAAATTGTTCCAAACCTATTTTGTAGACCCAGTATCTAACATGATTGTAGAAAATTGGCGCGCGAATTGGAAAATTAGTTTTTAACGAATTTCAGTGGCAGCGGAAACGTTTCAGACAGCCACAATAATATTATTTTGTGTAAAAAGTTTTTCGTGTTTTTGTATAACAATAATTATGCTTTTATTTAGATTTTATTATTTAGAAAAATTGGCTTTTTTAATTTAAGTAACGGTAAATCTGACTAGTAACTGACTCGTTGGTTTAGTGGTGGCTAGTGCGACTGCTGATCGTGAGGTCTTGGGTTCGATCCCCAGGTAGGGCAAAGTCTTATTGGGTTTTTCCGTGTGGAATTCCTCAGTAGCAGCCGGGAGTTTGGATTTGTGCCCGGTTGATGGCAATAGGCTCGCCCCCTTTTACATAGGACTTAAACATAACGGCGAAATGAGGGTGTTACTATACACCTCTGCCCAATCCTTCGGGGAATACAGGCGTGATGTTATGGTAAGTCTGTCTTTTATAATATACAGCATAATTTGGTGTTCTAAAAGCATTGGCATTCGCAAGGCAATAGTAAAATCACGAGTTATTGTTACGAACAGCGGTAATGACGTACATGTACTCGTAAAACGCAAAAATATAATTTTTTTCCCGAACATAATCCAGCAAAAAATATAGGTACTAAAAATACGGTTATCAAAAATAATGTACGTACTTGAAAACGTATGTACCTACATGCATACAAAAGTACGTGGGTGAATATTTTATTAGTGAGCGAGCCGAATAAAGCTGTTTGTATAACGACGGAATATACAGAAAAGTCTAAAGCCGGGTATCCATTATGGTCGCGCACCAACTGTGCTCCGTGCATCTGCAACTGCTCTGATTGAGACGGTACGCATATCTCCGTATGAAACACGCTTGGTCCACACTCCCCTTGCGAACATTGAGCGAACATTTCGTCTCCATTAGTGGCTAGTGCAGTATATATTTTACTAGCTTTTACCCGCGGCTTCGCTCACGTGGAATTAACATGATGTTTTTCTAGGACCAAAAGTAGCCTATGTTACTTTCCATTCTTTCAACTAACTCTATGCCGAAAATCAAGTCGATTGGTTGCTTAGTTAGGGCGTGAAGGAAGGACAAACAAACAAACAAACACACTTTCGCATTTATAATATTAGTATGGATATGGAAGTATGGATTTCATTTTCTTCTCAAAGACTATAGAACACACACGTTTACACGTTTGGTGCAGTGGCTAAGCGATTGGCTTCTGCGCTGCGGGTCGTGGGGTCGATTCCCGCACGGAACAAATATTTGTATGGCCTACAGATAGTTGTTCCGGGTCTGGGTGTTTGTGCATGTGAAGATTTGTGTCTGTAAACGCACCCACAATACAGGAGAAATCCTAGTGTGGGGCAACGTTTTTTTTTTTAGAAAGATAAGATAGACTATAGAAGCCCTCCTCGCTTTTGGGAATCTGATATTTTCAAGAAAAGACGTCCGAATTCATTGGTGTTGGAACTCAAATCTCAGAAATTAAGTGGTTAACATTTTTCATCCGACCACTCCATTTATCCGAGCGTGGAGCGTGATACACGACACATACGCACTAAACGTGGTATTTTGCTCGCGTCCACGAACCGACTGAGCTCCCCTTTGTATTCGCCCAAAAACCGCCACCGATTGGAGCGCGGAGCGCGCACCGTTGCACGCTCCAGGAGCGCGAACGTATCCACTATGTGGAGCAGTTGCAGGAGCGCGGAGCGCAAGAGGATCGCGAACATAGTGGATACCCGGCTTTAGATGATGGCCTTCTTGGTCTAGTGGTCGCAAGCGCGACTACTGAGCCTGGATTCGATCCCCAGGTCGGACAAAGTGTTATTGGGTTTTTCCATTAGAAATTTCTCAGTAGCAGCCCGGAGTCTGGATTTGTGCCCGGGTAGTGGCAATAGGCTCGCCCCCTATTACGTGGTACTTTAACATAACTGGCGAAACAAGGTGTCCTAAAAACATCTCTGCCGAACCCTTCGGGGAATATAAGGCGTGATGTTATATTATGTTTTTATAATGACAACACTCTTTTTTACGGTTTTAACAAAATATTGAACAATTTGAAACCAATCGTAATTTCTAGATACCTTATCAATAAGAAAAGGATTTCTTAAACGCGAAGGGTGCTTGGTTGCCTATAATCTCTTTTCAACCTTATATGAAAAATCAACGAAAATAATTTACGCCAAATATTTGAAAGTAATATAAAATATCATTCTGTCACTGTCTAATGTAAATGCAGCGTAACCGGAGATATCCCAGGCGTGCGATTACGTCTCTCGAAAATTTTATACCTAGTCTGCGTAATAAACGTCACGTGGCGTCAATTTAGATCTCGTTATTATGATTTTATAGTCTGTGTGCGATTTGAGTATTAAAATGTATATTTAAATGTACCCTTGTCAAAATAAATATTAGGCGGGCGTTTGTGCATGTGAAGATTTGTGTCTGTAAACGCATCCATGATACAGGAGAAATACTAGAATGGGGCTACATTTTTTTTAAGAAAAAGAAATGGGTTGTCATTGAGCTTCTGTCAGCTCATTTTCATTTCACGCCAAAGGCTGTATGGCTTCAAGATCTTTGCCTGCCTATATGGACTTTTTAAACAAAAATCACCTGTCACAAGTTGTTTTCGATAGACGATTTTGACGATGAACTATCATTCACTACTTGTCTGTACTGAAAAATGTGTATAGTTATAGACAAATACGGCTATCACTGCCTATATTCTGCTTACACACAATAAAAAACGAATTACAAAGCTAAAATATTAATTTATAAGAAATACAAATAATGACTGCCTTGTTGGTCTAGTGGTTGCAAACGCGACTGCTGAGCATGAGGTCCTGGGTTCGACTCCCGAAGTGTTATTGGGTTTTTCCATTAGGAATTTCTCAATAGCAGTCTGGAGTTTGGATTTGTGCCCGGTTAAAGGCATTAGGCTCGTACCCTATGACATCGGACTTAAACATAGCTGGCGAAACGAGGTTATACTAAAAGCACCTCTGCAGTACCCCTCGGGGAATATGGTACGATGGGACCGCCATGTACTTTTGTATAAAAGTCCATAATAATAAATAAAGAGAAAAAAGAAAGGCGTGATGTTATGTTACATACAAATAATGACACGTATTTTTTTTGTGACTTAGAGCAGAGGTGCAACGCCATTCAGCCTTGTGTTGGTACAAAATTAATTGTTTCCACGAATCATTACCCTAGTTCAACTTACCATATAATTTTCATATTATACAACACATCGGAGTTTAAAATTCTACGAACGACGTATAATTGTGTTAGTTTATCATATTTGTTAATTATTAAATTAAAAAATGATACTGAATTATTATTGTTGCTGCACTATCTTCTTTACATAGTATAAAACAAAGTCGCTCCCGCTGTCTGTACGCTTAGATCTTTTAAACTACGCAACGGATTTTAATGCAGTTATCAGCAATAGATAGAGTGATTCAAGAGGAAGGTTTATATGTCCCACATTAGTATCTACATTGCACCCGTGCGAAGACAGGGCAGGTCGCTAGTTTAATATATTATAGGTATGTATTGCAGTGATACCCCAGCGATTGAACGCTTGCACCACACCAGGCCAGCTTGGTGGCTTAAGGCCCTTCTTATTATAAGAAGAGGCCCGTGCCCAGCAGTGGGACAGTAGTGGGCTAATTATGTTATGTATGTATACACCCAGTGCATTGGTTTTCGGACTAGGTAGGCAGGCACTAGCGATGTCGCTTTTAAATTGTACGCTTAAGCCCATTTCAATACGATTCTGACCAAAAGAAATCATAGCCATACACGCTCATTTTATTTATAGTAATAGTTAAAGATGGAGTAGTTAATTAAATCTTATGAGGTAGGCACTGCTTAATTACCTATGCACAATGCACGCCACTGTATACACCCCTTTTTGTGTGCCGGGGTTAAAAACAATAAAAAGTTCGTTATTGTCAAAATTCAATAGATCTTTCTTAAAAAAAGCTTTAGTTATTTAACTTTGCAGAGCTTCCGACGAACTTTTTGTGGTAAATTACTTCGTCTCGTTAATCAAGCTCAAAGTTTGGATAAGTTATTTTTTACCGGGAGGCGAAAAGAATTTCGAGCCATTAAGATGTAGCTATTTCACTTTCGCATTTTCACCCTTTGATTATTATTAGGTTAGGTTAAAAGGGTGAAGGATCAATATTATTTCGGTCAGCGCCATATTTCCACTTAGAGTTCTAATCTCCGCATCCAAAGACGTTAATGAAACATTAATTAACTTTTACTTAACAGTTCCCAGTGTATCTTGACTGGCAGCCACTTTTAAGTAATCGTTAGTTAATGACCCATTAATCTTCATGAGTGTGACTGTAAGTGTCATTTAGATATCGATTATAATGGTAATTTGATTTTTAAAAATTACGTTGTTAAATGTATGAAATTCAGATGATGTTTTCATTTTGATAGTTCCTCTTGGGATGTTGGTCCCAGACCGCCATGTTGAATGGGGTTTATTAATACGCAAGTCTTGGCGTAGCGTAATCTATTGTGGAAGTATCTTAGAAAGAGAAAGAAAGAAAGAAAGAAAATTATTTATTCTGGACTCACACAGGCAGTTACAGAAACAAAAACAATATATAAAAAAAAAGAATAATAATTTAGACTACCTGCACGAGGCCAAAAAGGGCTCCTATCTCAGCATTATGTTGCGACATTTAGAAAAAAAAAACATAATGTCGTAACGCTGGTTTTCAGATATGACCATAGTGATGCCACGGGCAATAACGACACAAATAAATAAATAAACATGTTACGTACAATATTAAATTTGAATATTACCAAACAAAAGCAATAAATAGATTAATATAAACTTATGTGTTACGTGTGTGTGTGTGAAATTGTCAATAAAATTATAATATACATAGTTATTAAATAAATTAAAGCCAAACCAGAAAAAATAAATATAAAATAAACTTAAGTATTTCCGGTCGAGCCAGCCGCTCGGCTTAGTTGTATAAAATGCTGAACTGAATGGAATCTGTGGCTGTAACTATGCCTCACTTATATGCAGTGCAATTTAATTCACTGTGTACAATATTGTAACTCTTTTTAATCAGAACCTCATATTGTAGTCCTCCAAAAAAGAAATCATGTGAGCACTAATTGATTGTCAATAATCGAGGTATTAATTCATCAAATGTACGCGGTTTTAATAAACTACATGGCTATGACAGGTCAAATTGTTTACCTGAAAGGTTTGTCTCGATAAACCAGTTAGTTTATTTATACTGGGCTAAATCATATGGTAACTAAGCGGTATGATTTAGCTCATAATAATATCTTCTGTATACAATTTTGATAACTATGAAGAGCGATCGTGGCTGTTCTGAGTGCTTTCTTTCATCACTCATTTCTAAATTATATTGTAAAACATTAGGATTATGACACTAGGATTTCTCCTGTATCGTAGGTGCGTTTATAGACACAAATCTTCATATGCACCCACGATCCGTAGCGCAAAAGCCAATCGCTCAGCCACTGCGTTAAACGTGTTGTCAAAAGTTACATGATTAAAATTCGATGATAGTAGATTTTCTTCTATTAATTAGTTTAACTGAGCGATAATTATACACTTTTCTTTTATATAGTCCCTTCAAAAAATTTGCCTAAAATTAAACAACACCAAGCAATGCTGTCAATTCCATGAATAGTATAACACCCATATTCTAAGACATTCCTACAAAACTTACTCGACTCGACTCCACCTCGACACAGCCTTTCTCACTACCATCGGTAGTTATAGTTGACATAAACATCCTCGACTCGTGATTTTTCCTCAGTTGAGGTCAGGAATCACCTGTCAAACTCAAGGTACCTCGGAACCTACCTTAAGGAAGGAAGTGTCAAAGTTCGTATGTAACAAAAATGAATTTTGAAGACTTTCTCGAATATGCTTACGATAATCCTTACAACTATTTATCGCGGCGTTATTTGAGCGATGCAGATAATTCAAATTATGACGTAATGACTCCACTCTACCTCGACTCATTTGAGGACCCCTCAGTAGAGGAACCTCAAAGTTCATTTGAAATTGCGACGAAGAATACAACTTTAAAAGTATTTTCGAGGCCGTCCTGAGTCGAGTATGAATCGAGTAAGTTTTGGAGGAACGTTTTAGAATATGGGTGTAAATCCACGGTCAATTCTAACAACTCCAGCAATAGTCAGCATTTTTTCTTATATATTTACTTCGATCCTTTTCGATCCCAATCTGTTTGATCCAATAAGTTTCAACACTCAGAGATTTATCCATAGACACTTGTTATTCAATTGTGTGAATTTTCTGCCATCGTGGGCGTCTAGACATAATTTCATTTTACAAACAGCGCCTCTCTGTGTAAATATGAAGCCTTTAACTTAGCTATTGTTCTTTTGATGTCACTCTGAACAGGTTTTTGCGATGAAGTAGTAAAAAGGTTGAAAGTATTCACTTATCTTTGCTTACCTACAGGTCTAAGTGTTTGTGGGTGGGTGAAACTGAATATTTGTGTAGGTAACGGAGGAGAACGGGTTTGTTTGTTGAACTCTTTACAAATTATTACAATATTTGAAAATGTACCGTTTATACACTTGAAGTCTAGCCTAAATGGTTTAGTGGTTACTGTTGCTAAAGCACTAGGAAAGGTACGTTTGGCTAGGGTTGATTTAAATATGATACAGATTAAATTATGTATAGTACAACCATTAAAATTTTGTATAAAAGGTAACTAAATATTTAATCGTGAAACATTAGTTTTACTTTAAGAATTCATTAAACACATATTTTGAGAAAACCTTAAAACTTGATATTCGATTTTTTTGAAGTAAAATTAATGTTTTACAATTAATGGTTTGTTTACCTTTTATACAAAAACTTTATGCCCGGACTATAGTTATAATTTTTTTAAAGCAGTTATTATTTGTAGCTCCTATGCATAGTTACATTGATGATGGCATTATTCCAGATTCTGGGTCACTTAGATATGAAAACCAAACTCCACAGTCTTCTTAAAGATGGTTCTGTAGAAGTCTTGTGCAATTTCAATGTCAATTTCTTTGTACTCACGGTTTACTGTTGATGGTTTAACTCATCAGGTACCACGAATACTTGCACTTAACAATTATTTGCACCTGTTCTTTACTGCACTGCTCTTTTAAACTTGTAGGTCCCTACTGGAAATAACTTTGCTCTAAAACTGTGTAAAAACAGTATTTTAAAGACATGGAACCAACTTCACGACCAATCTAAACTTCTCCGAGAAATCTTTGTTACATACTGGATATTGTTATTGTAAACATGATGTCGTAAACCGTACAGTGAAATCTTTTCTCTATACACAAAAATTAACAATGTGTCTGTCTAACTGAAGTCAGTACAACGGATTTTTTTTGTGTCCTTGTTAATTTTCCTCAATATTTTCAAATCTATACTAATATTATAAAGAGGAAAGATTTGTATTTTTGTATGCAACGAATAAACTTAAAAACTACTGGACCGATTTCAAAAATTCTTTTCCCGTTAGAAAGCTACATTATCACTGAGTAACAGACTATAAAACTCCTTACGCGGGCGGAGCCGTGAGGACACAGCTAATATTTTATAAAAAAACAGTAAGTTTCATTTATCCATCGGTAAGATAAATTAAAAGCTTATTTACTGTTTTGATCTCAATACTTTTTAAAATAATTATTGAATTACTGATATAAACTCTGGTGTATGATTATTACAATGGAAAAACCAGGTAGCACATAGACAGATTCCAGAGATTAGAAGCCAGCCGCTTAGTATAAAATTCCGATATTCAGCCACATCTGCTTAAACTATAAAAATGTCTCTCGAAAAAAAGTAAAATGGAAAAGAAGAAATAAAGATTTGAATTCAGAATGTAGTTCAAAGAAGGTATGCTGGAAAGAAGAAAGACGTTTTGAAAGAAGAATAGATTTGTATTCCACAGGCACCGCCGCAGGCAGAAGGTAGCTTAAATGTAACGGGTAAGGTATGAGTATTTATTGCAGGAACGTGTTTAGAACGCGGTGAGAATTTGTTTCACTTAAAATGTAGTTTGCCCGCGATATTTTACACGTGGTTAAATAATAAAAAAATGTAGTAGCACTAACGTTATTTAACTTGTAGGAGGACGTTTTAAAATGCAGTTTTATTTAAGCCTAATAATAAAACTTAAAAGGCTTTCAATGAATGTAGGTACTTGTAGTGGTTAAGCGCTTGGGGTCTGAGCCTTTGAGCTACGGATCACGGTTTCGATCCCCACATAGTACAAAAACTAAAACAGATTGTTGCTTTGAGTCTGTGTGTGGTATTTGAGCTCGTAACCGCACGCACGAAAAATACGACCTACCATTTTATTTTCCAGAAAACGAAGATTATTGCCTCATAAAAATAAATTTAAGTGAAATAATATAATCAAAAACCATAATCCATAATATATTACAGACAATAATTTTCCAGATAAAGCTCAACCCATTTCATACTGAGGATAATAGACAATAAAATGCAACACTGAATGCGTCCATAAAACCTTTCCATAGACAGTAATTTCTGACATTATTTAGCAGTAAAGATACCGTGCAAGAGCACGTAAGACACGTTAGTATTGTTTGAATAGCTTTTTTAATTTAAACTCTATCATTAAATACTTTAAAAACACAGTTAATACGCCGCCATCATTGTTATTACTGAAAGTATCTTTACAGGTTTACTTTCATGTACTCTTTGTACCGAAAAGGTGCCAATTTGATAGGAGTGTCCCTATCCTTATAATTTGGGCACAGCTCCAACGGCAGTAATTGGGAAAATAATAGAAAACACCTTTTGTTATCCAGCTTTGGAATCAAATAGTACCTAATATTTGAAAGGGTAAAGCATTATTTATTGATTTTAATAATGTAGGTATGTTATAAGAGAAAGCTGGTTATAATAATGGGGGTAGTTTGATCAGGTTAGAGTTAAATAGGGTCGAAACGCACATGTGCCTTTTCTCATAAAAATACAGCTTTTAACAAAATCTTCTTATAAAGAATTGTCTAACATTTTATCGCAAAAGGAAATTTTAGAAGAACGAAAATAAAAAGTACAGGACCAAGAATGACTCCTTGCGAAACCCCGCGTCTAGCGCCGCCTCGGGTCGTCTATTAAACGTGCTAACAAGGCACGCCCATCAATTGAACCGTTCCGGTGTACAGCATACTCTCTCTGAAACTATGAGCGAGGAATGATTTTTTTAAACGGAATTCTTCGTTACGTGGATGATTAACGTTCTCTGATGCTTTTGCAAGAACTGAATATTTTTATTCAAGCTGCAAAGTCGTTTAATTTCAGTAGTAATATCGCGCTCATGGCTTTATTATAAAACGCAATTGCAGACGTTTGTTGGCACAGAAATTTTGATGGAGTTTACTTAATTTCATTGTGATTCACGTTTAAAGTCGTTCAAAAATAAGTGAGATTTAAGTGTTGTTCATCCATTACGAGAAGTTCCAGTACTGCAGGTACTCCTAACCGTAAAAGTTCAACCAAATACGCAGGAACGACTGAGCAAGAAATGTGAGTACTTCCTATTAACTTTAATTTACGTGTTTTCATACATACTTAACGCCTGTAATCCCCGAAGGGTTGGGCAGAAGTGTATGGTAACACCCTCATTTCGCCGTTATGTTTAGGTCTCATGTAATAGGTAGCGAGCCTGTTTCCATCAACCGGGCACAGATTCAAGCTCTGGGCTGCTACTGAGGAATTCCACACAAAAAAAATTGAATAACTCTTTGCCCAACCTGGGGATCGAACCCAGGACCTCACTATCAGCAGTCGCGCTTGCCACCACTAGACGAACGAGGCAGTTTTCTTGTTGTGCATTTAGTTTTATAGCAGACTAGCGGCCCGTCCCGGCTTCGCACGGGTGGACATTTTTCCCGTTTTTGCAACATTTTTCATTTATGCTCTGCTCCTATTTGTCGTAGCGTGATATTATATAGCCTATAACCTTTCTCAATAAATGGACTATCCAACACAAAAATATTTTTTCAATTGCAACTAGTAGTTCCTGAGATTAGCGCGTTCAAACAAACAAACAAACTCTTCAGCTTTATAATATTAGTATAGATTAACCTGAAGCTACAGCTAGCTATCGAAAGGTGTAAATCTTAAACCAAAATTCATCCAACCACGAACAAAATGTAACTCTTGGAATTATGGGTTGATATTTTATACTGAACCATTCTCAGCTGACATAAAATTTTGCCTTGCAAATTCTCTCACTATTTATAGCAGTCGTATAAAAATAAAAGTAAATTATGAAAGGGATCTGTTTTCTTGAAGTTTTCAAGGCGATAATGGACAAACATTGCGACGCATTCAATAAAGAATATTTTTAGCGAAATCTTTGTCCTTTTTACGAATTTGACTGCCTAGTTGGTCTATTGGTGGCAAGCACGACTGCTGATCGTGAGGTCCTGAGTTCAATTCCCAGGTCGGACAAAGTGTTATTGGGATTTTCCGTGTGGAATTCCTCAGTAGCAGCCGGAGTTTGGATTTGTGCCCGGTTCTTGGCAATAGGCTCGCCTCCTATTACATGGGACTTATATACACCTCTGCCCAATGCCCTTCGGGGAATACAGGAGTGTTGTTATGTAATTTCCTTTTTACACTTATAAATTGTATAAAGTATGTAAAAATTTGCATGATAATATATTTTCCGGGAAACCTTATTAAATCAGGATTAAAATTATACATCAAAATGTTAATTTCGTACTAGTTAATTAATAATTAATTAATTGGTCAACAACACGAGGGTTTAATGTTATTTTTGGTATAATTGAATAACTCCAATTTGTGTTGTTTTCATCTAATTATATTATTCAGTGTGGCGTGATACGTATTAAAATAAATAATGTAGAATATCAGTAGCATAATTAAAACAAATAATAAATGTAACATAAAATAATCAGCCCACTACTGTCCCACTGCTGGGCACGGGCCTCTGCTCAGAATGAGAAGGGTTTAGTTCTTAGTCCACCACGCTGGCCTGGTGCGGGTTGGCAGACTACACACACAATCGAGAACCTTACGGAGCCCGCTCAGGTATGCAGGTTTCCTCACGAAGTTTTTACTTCACCGTTAAGACAAATATAAAATTCTGATCCGCACATGAATTCGAAATGTCAGAGGTACGGGCCGGGATCGAACTCAGACCTTCCGGCATGGAAGGCAAGCGTTCAACCGCTAGGCAATCACTGCTTCAATAATAAATGTAGATATAAAAAAAAAAACATTTTGTATGTTCGTTTGAAGACATTTGGATGGAACGATAATTGTGTTAATTATTATTGTAATGATGTATTTTAGTTCAGCACATACACTCCGCGACAGGTCGACATGGCAATCTGGTATGAGGTATCATGTACCCCGAGGACGCCCCGTACACCAGCGCCCGCAACATTTTAAGGTCATAGCTGATTAGAGCCACCCGAACCCAGACCAGCACCGCCTCGCCTTGTGCGGTTCGTATTCTTTATATGGACTTCTATGGATTAACGCTCACTACGTCAACTCCGTAGCGTCACCAGATCGCCCCGCCCGCAAGCTGTACACGCGCGGACGGCGAGTGGACCACGCGGCGTCCACTCATTGAGCGGTCCAATATTCACCCTCTTTTTTTCAATATTTAAATATTTCGTGCTCTCAATAAGCTTTCTTCTGGTTGACAGTTTGGCGTCCACCCGTGGACCAGCTGTCGACAACGAGTGGACGCCAAGCGACTAGGCGGCGCTGGTCGGGTGCCGGGTGGCTCTAATGAGCGATGACCTTTAGTCTTAACGCTGCACAATCCGCATCGACCGCGTTTATCGATTTCGATCTCGCTCACGTTGTTGCTTGCAGTTGTGTATTTAAAATGACTAGAAAATTGCCATGTCGATCTGTTGCGAACTGTAGGGTTCTATTTATCGAGGAAGGTGAAACTATTGGTATAAACGGAGCCGCGGACATAGTTAATCATCTTACAAAAATCTCTACCACAAAAACTATGTTTGAACGCTAAATAATACTCTTACTTGAAAGGAGTATTGACTTTGAACAAAATATGTATACTTCAAGAGAAACATAACTAAAGCGGGGCAAATAGGATCTGGGTCAGAAGAAATTGAAGCTTCGAGCCTTGAAAAAGATTTTCTTATGAAGGAGCAAGGTAGAAGTATTCCATTATTTTTGTAATACCCAGGTGCATTTATGGTTCGTTTGTGCAGGCTTTAGTATTGCGGTAGTTTTTCTTGACAACTTAAGGAATTTTTCTTGCAGTTATAATGTAATTCTACTGAAATATACTGAATTAAATTTAAAATATGACTACTATACAAGGTTAGTCGGAAAGGGGGTACTAAGCCGAAAGGGTGTTAAATTACGCATAATAATGGATAACTTTTGTTCTGCAACTTTCCCCAAAAGTCAATAGTTTAAGAGAAATAGCTGTTCAAAGATTTCATAAAAAATACGCTAAATTCTATCTATCTTTAGCTATGATCAGACGTATTTACATTTTAGGTCACATTTGGGGTCACGGATTAGAAACTGTATTTTCTGAATTCGTAACTAAATCAGGGATGAAGAATTTTTGAAAAAACTAAAATAAAAATCATTTTGCATTGATTTTTTTCTATAGAATTTTGAAAAAATTGATGGAGTAAGCTTAGGTGGTTTGGCCATGTTGAGAGAATGAGTGAACGGCGATTAACAAAAGAAATTTATAAGGCGGATGTTAATGGGAACGCCGGTAGAGGACGTCCTAGAAGGACATACATCGATGTTATTGGTGATGTTCTTCACAAATGTCAGGTGCGTAGTACTCTCAACCGGCGTGCGTGTATGACAAGATGTATGAATGTGGATGAAGCGAAAGGGGTATGTAAGAGTCGTAGCATGTGGCGTTCTATAGTTTCTGCCTACCCCCATGGGAAAAAGGCGTGAGTTTATGTATGTATGTAATTTTGAAATTTTAACACTTTATGATACGGTGATAAATTAAGTGGCCTGCAGTTTATTACCCCCTTTCCGACTAACTTTGTATACAGAAAACAGTACGTAACACAACGAAGAGCAAAGCTTGTAAACCTTTTCATCAGTATCTAAACCAGGGGTCACCAATTAGTTTCGCTCGGGGTCCGTTTTAAAAAATGAAATGACCATCGCGGTCCGCACAACATTTTATAGAAAAAAATATTTATTAAACAAATATAATTACGGTAATAACAAAGGTATTTTTTTAAATATCAGGTTTTACATGTCAAGTTGCTGTGTTCTCGCGGTCCGCACAAAATGGGTCGGCGGTCCGGACGCGGATCGCGGTACGCCATTTGGAGACCCCTGATCTAAACTAAGCCTTTGGCCAGACTGCAAACGCGCGCGCGGGGCGGGCGCGGTGCGGCGAGTTCAAACATAAGAACTTCATTTGAGTGTCCATAGTGGGCACGCGAGCGCGGGAAGCGGCGCGGGCTACTTGGTGCGTGCGCGGGTAGCTCACGCCATAAGTCGTTCATACAAGTGGCCGCAGTGAGAGCGCGGGCGGCAAGCGACAACCCGCGCGGGAGCGGGGTTCTCAAACTAGTTCGAGCTGACCACGCGCGTTGTTGTGATGGCGTCTTCAAAATTAAATGTTGAAGAATTAATAAGTGCTATTCAAGCACGATCTGCACTGTGGATGTCGAAACATCGTTTTTTAGTAAGAATTTTCCAGTAAAAATAAGTCTTCTTCATCCATATGATATTTTGACAAACACTGGACACGACAACGCTCAGAACGAAGCCGCGCTCCACTGCGGACAGGTAAATCGCGCGCGTTCCCGCACCCGCGCCGCTTCCCGCACCGCGCTGCCAGTCTGGCCGAACACTTACACGTCCATAAATTGTGACTAATAGACTAGATACACCTGAATAACTTTTCGTCCGATTACCATCATGACTAGCATTCCTGCAAGCCTTCATCCCGATATACATCTTCCAACCTATCGTCAGATCGTGACACGCAATTAAGATCGCAAGGTTTTCTGTGATTCATCTCATGATAAAATTGACAAAATCGAGAGGTACAAATGGGCTTTTAAAATAAATTATTCCAACATGCCTGGTAGCATCAAGGTTATTTTGGAATAAGTTTTTACCTCGAATTAATAAAGCAATATTTCATATGAACGGTGATGGATATATTGAGAACTTGTTATTTCTGGAAAACATTTTTGGAATTTTTAATGTTTATTGTAGCTTTTGATTACTTGCTTCTGGGATAGGATCAGAGATTACTTACGAGTTAATTAAGAACATGACATACAGTGTGAGATAATATTTCAGCGTCCCAATTAGATAAGCTCGTAGAGTATACACAACATAACATCACGCCTGTATTCCCCGAAGGGTTGGGCAGAAGTGTATAGTAAAGTATCACCCTCATCTCATTTCGGCGTTATGTTTAAGTCCCATGTAATAGGGGGCGAGCCTATTGCCATCAACCGGTCACAAATCCAACTTCGGACTGCTACTGAGAAATTCCACACAGAAAAATCCAAAAATAACGCTTTGCCCGACCTGGAGATCGAACCTAGGACCTCACGAACAACAGTCGCGCTTGCCATCACTAGACCAATGAGGCAGTTATATTTAAAGGCTATAGTTATTAGCTAACGAGGCTTGTAGAGTATATCTTATGTTATACATACATACATAAACTCACGCCTTTTTCCCATGGGGGTAGGCAGATACTATAGAACGACACATGCTACGACCCTTACATACTCCTTTCGCTTCATCCAATTGATACATCTTGTCATACACGCACGCCGGTTGAGAGTACTACACACCTGTCCTTTGTGAAAAACATCAATAACATCGATGTATGTCCTTCTAGGACGTCTTCTACCGGCGTTTCCATTGATATCCAGGTTTCATGTCCAATTCGTTCGCTGTCTCAGCAATCAAACTCTGGAACGCGCTACCCCTTGATATGAAAAAAGCTCCGAGTAAATTCATTTTTAAACGTAAAGTTCGGGAATATTTCTTAAAATCGCTGCAATCTTAGTCTGAATGAACTGTCCATCATAGTTATAAATATTTATGTGTATGTATGTATGTATAGATATATAGGTTTAATATGTATTTTTATTGTAATATATAGATATATATATAAAGTATATATTTTGTTAGTACTTATGTATTATTTTGTATTTAATAATTTTTATTTACCTATTCAATATTTGTTTTAAATTCTTTTTTTGTACCTTTTTCGAAGTGCTTAATTTTTGACCCAAAGGTTGACTGGTAGAGAATGCCATTGGCATTAAGTCCGCCTTATGTACCACCAATTGTACATGAAGTTTAAATAAATAAATAAATATCCGCGTTATAAATTCCTTTTGTTAACCGCCATTATTTTATGTTATTTGTTTGTGTTTAACATTCTAGATTTACTGCATTAGTAGGCAATGTGTAGGCCAATTGTCATTACGAGTTGTAAATCTTTTTATCTACCAGCATTTGCCAGGACCTGAGGTCCTCAATTGGTGTTGTTTCATAAATCACGCATATTTTTCTTTTATTTTTAGACATATTATTGTCTCACTGCCTGGTTGTGGTGGGAAGTGCGACTGCTGATCGTGAGGTCCTGGGTGCGATCTTCAGGTCAAACAAAGTGTTATTGAGTTTTGGAATTCCTCAGTAGCAACCCGGCATTTTGTTTTGTGCTGGTTGATGGCAGTAGGCTCGCCCACTATTACATGGGACTTAAAACCTCTGCCCAACCCTTCCGGGTTTACAGGTGTGTTGTTATATTATTGCCTAAAGTTTCGTCAATATTTCACTTTCTTTATTTTTTATATTGACCCTGCAATATTTGAAGCAGAAAGAAATTACGTCGTTAGTATCTTCATCATTAGTATAACAACTGTATTATTGAAATTGACGGACAGGACTACATTAAAGCTCATTAGATAGAGTGTTGCTTCCTCATTTCTGTTCGTTCATCATTATTACTTATAATAACATGAATTTATTTATATTTATTGGTTTATTTTCGGCCTTATGTCTTGTTTACATACCTTCCTTCAATAACCTATTTTGTAGACTTTTTGGGTTAACATTTTCATTCACTGTAATAGCTTACACCCTTATTTCACCGTTATGTTTAAGTCTCGCGTAATAGGGGGCGAGCCTATTGCCATTAATCGGGCACAAATCCATACTCCGGGCTGCTACTGAGGAATTCCACACGGAAAAACCCAATATCACTTTGCCTGACTTGGGGATCGAACCCAGGACCCCATGCTCAGCAGTAACGCTTGCGACCACTAGACCAACAAGGCAGACATCTGACCAGACTGAAAGCTATAGAACGAGTATGAATGGACCAAGATTTTATTACAAACGGCTCATTATACCTAATAGCCATTATACACAGACCCTTTCATCAGCACCTAATTACTTGCCAGATATGGCTTTGATTGATATGGACGCAATTACTTCGCTTCACCCTATGTATTCCCCGTAATGGACGGCGACCATGACGACCTTATTAATGGAGGTAAAGACAGTAATAATAGATGTATGGCTACAAATATAATAATTAGTTTTTTTATGTTATAAGCAAGCAAGCTGACGGTTCACCTGATGGTAAGTGGTTACTGTATGCTAAGGGGATTGCTGATGCGGTAACGACTCTGGGACAAAGTTAAAAAGATTTAATTCTATGCTTATAGGGATTATACATTATCAAAATTCTGTAACATCAGTTTCAACTGTTCCATAAAAATACAACTTATAATCACCTCGTTGGTCGAGGGGTGGTAAACGCGACAGCTGATCGTGAGGTCCTGGGATCGCTCCCCAGGTCGGGCAGTCTTATTGGGTACTAGCGGCCAGTCCCGGCTTCGCACGGGTGGACATTTTATCCGTTTTTGCAACATTTTTCATTTATGCTCCGCTCCTATTGGGCGTAGCGTGAAGTTATATAGCCTATAACCTTCCTCGATAAATGGACTATCCAACACAAAAATAATGTTTCAATTCCAACCAGTAGTTCCTGAGATTAGCGCGTTCAAACAAACAAACAAACTCTTCAGCTTTATAATATTAGTATAGATTTCCGTGTGGAATTTCTCAGTAGCTACCCGTAGTTAGTATTTGTGTCCGGTTGATGGCAATAGGCTCGCCTCCTATTACATGGTACTTAAACATAACGGCGTAATGAGGGTGTTTCTATACACCTCTGCCCAACCCTTCGGGGAATATAGGCGTGATGTTATGCTATGTTATAAAAATACGACATTTTTTAAATAGACGAACTGCTAGCGTTTGTATATACTGAAATAATTGCCATACTCTGAACATAACCTCAAACTATCTACAGTCATAAAACCAATTAAAATCATCAATTGACATAGCACCGAACCCCCAATGTAAAAAAAGACAAAAATAAAGAGTGCATAACCACAGACATCGAGTTAAATAGATATCGCAAGTTTGTCAAATTGAAAGAAAACAAACTTCTGTAACGTTTTGTTCCAACTGCCTACATTACATAAAACATAATTCGCCCATTACTATCCCACTGCTGGACACGAGCCTCCCCGAAAATGAGAAAGGTTTATGCCTCAGTCCACCACGCTGGCCTGGTGCGGGTTGGCAGACTACATATACCATGGAGAACTTTATGGAGCCCTCGCGGGTGTGTGCAGGTTTCCTTACGATATTTTTCCTTCAACGTTAGCGCAAGTAGGTAAGAGCAAGAATTCGAAAAATCAGAGTTAGCCGGGATCGAACTCAGACCCTCCTGCATGGAAGCCAAGCGTTCAGCCACTTGGCTATCACTGCTTACATAACGAAGACAATTTACTGCTGGGAATATACATTGCGCACGCCTCGCATTCGTTCTCGCAATTAAAGGTCAAGCACTCGCGTTATGCAATCATTCGCACAAGCAGAAATGGAAACGGTCGAGAGGGAACTGACTAGGCAGCTCAACAAGTAGGAGGATTGCTCCTACTGAATGACATATAAAGTAGGTCTAGTTGCGATATCTATTTAAGTTTATATCTGTGGTGCATTCAATCCCGTGAGTGAAAACCCTTGTATTTACTTTTAACTTTCAGCAGTTAAAGAGCTGCAGGTAATAGTGGTTTTTATTGTGAAATGTATTAACCTAATAGGGACACAATCTTATTTCAGGAAGAGTAGAAAACAAGTTAAATCTTTATTATAAAAATGGAGTAGAGAATACACAATTATATCTCGCGTAAGACCTTTAACGGCCAATGCCTATAATTTAAGGAGCGTTATTGGTTAAAATTGAGACTTGTATCTTTAAGAATAGTGAAGCAAAGACCTCAAAACTTTGCATACTAGATCCTACCATATGGAAGTAGCTACCTATCACATGTAAAATTAGCTTACGAGTCTATTTATATGTCCAGTTCGGCAATAAGTAATACTACCATTGGTAAGCAAAACGATTCGTTTTAGTTTATAGGAACCGGGCATAACTGTATATAGCTCCGTAATATGCCAATGTGGTGTAGTATAAATGATTTTTATTTTTGTAAATAAATCTGTTACAGACACTTTACCAAGTCAATGTAATGTGTTTTTTAAAATTAAATGGAATCTGTGGATTTGTTAACATCTGTTGCTTTCTTTGGAAGGGGTTGATTGGGAGTTTCACTAATTCCCCTGTTGTGGAAGTCCGTGTCGGTGAAATTGTGTTCGCTGATGTATGTGATTTTTTATATTTTATTTTATTCTTTATTATCTAATAATATAAGACGTACATATTGAGGCTTGCATAGTCGTCGAAGGGCGAACTAAAGCCTCGAAAAAAAACATTTGAAAATAAACAAAAAAAAAAGATTAGATGGCACCGGCATTTCCTATCTGACTAGCTTTAAGAAGAAAAGCCAAAACCAACTCGGAGATCAAAGTCTCTTTTATACAGACATTGTGGTATAAAAACTATGCGAGTGTAACAATGTAGGGCGACGTCTGGAATGGCCTTTTGAGGAAACTGTCAAAGCAAGTTTGAGTTGACCTGTCCTAACTACGGCACGCATGCATCACGCATCGTGTAGCTCAAACCTTATTTTAGGGAACTCAACAAGCCGCCGCACGATGCTACTAATCAGCCGGACATTGAAATAGACGAACTGCTAAAAATACCGTTTGTACCTATACAAGGTTATTCGTAATTTGACGGCAATCAGTTAAGGGGATGTAGGAGAGATCATTTGCAACCAAATGACCCCTTAAGACCCCTAAGCAAATGTCAATCATTTTCGAGTAATTTGACATTTTATATTCTATTATATTACATTTTATATTTGTCTTTTCTACAATAAACGGGTTTGCAATTTGGTAAAAAACTATGCGAGTGTAACAATGTAGGGCAATGTCTGGAATGGCCTTTTGAGGAAAGTGCCATAGCAGGTTTGAGTTGACCTGTCCTAACTGTACAGTATGTATAGTAGGTACTTACACATTTGGATCGAAAACTTACCAAAGGCTTACATTTAAATTGCGTAGGATGAGGCCTCATTTCATGCATGCTTGGTGTATTTTCTGTACCATTACCGAAACGAAACCTCTCCGACTAATAAAAGAGTGGCCTTAAAGGAAAGGAGGCTTCTCCATCGGCTTCAATCTCTTGATTACATAGTAATTCGTACACGGGACGGGGTTACCCATTCTTAACCTGGACCACACGGCAAATTGGTTTCATTGTCAGATTCAATCTTTACTTGTAAAACTAATATTATCTCTCGACTTAATCTTGCGTAAGCTTATTTATATTTTAAAACAAACATTATCACTTCAAATATATTCCAGTACTAACCAGGAGATGGCGGGACGAACTAGATACATATTGGAAGGACTGGCCGCAGAAAACGTTAAACCGAGAGGAGTGGGAGGAGGGTAAGGAGGCCTTTGCCCTGCAGTGGGATGAACATGGCTGAGTTATAAATACCTAACCAGGAGGGGCTCGTGGTTAATTACCAACCGCGCGTATCATGCGGTTTTCGAGGTTGGATGGGTGACCGTTCGTTACACATCGAGACCCCTCCTTGCATGGGAGAGCACGTTAAACCTATGATAGTCGTTACGGGTAGTCAGAAGCCTGAAAATCTGAGAACCGGTCTAACCTTAGAATATCGGCATTGCTCAGTAACTGGGTTGCGGAGGTCTGATGGCAGTCGCACCGTGTAAAACACTGGTATTCAGCCGCATCTGGTTAGACTGGTAGCTGACCCCAACATACCTATAGTTGGGAAAAGGCTAGGCAGATGTACTCACCAGGTTCTTTTTCCTGGTACACTGCAGCAGCTCTCCGTATAACAGCTCTGCTTGCTGCAAGCCAACTTCAAAGGTCTTCTGGATGGTACTGATCAGGTAATCCCGCATCGACTCCAGGACCGTCTGTTCTCCCGTCTCTGATGCGTACCTGGGATGATCAAGGATCTTTAGTTACTGGAGGAAGGACAAGCTGATCCTGGCAAAAGCTGGTACTAAGGCAGAATCAGAGTTACTGAAATACGAAGCTTGGCTAATAGACCATACGAAAAAGGCTAATAACTGGCAGACGTGGCGTAACCTTGGAGTCCTAAGGTCAGTTTCCATCAAACGGAGAAAACTTCGCGGATGCTCGAGCACTTTTTAAATTTCACTGAATAAGTAACTACTAGTGACTTTAAGTCTTCTTCTTCCCGCCCTTGTCCCACACTAGGTGGGGTTGGCACAACTTGTATTTCATAAATCCATGTTGTTAGAGGTTTTGGCTTATTGTTTTCTGACTGGCCGCCTGCCTGACATCAACCCTCCTTGGGAATACTCGTTGCGCTGTCGCGCGGGTGTACCAATGTGCTTGCTGATATTATGCACTGGGTCCCAAAATGACATGCTTGTCTTGAAAACTTGAAACTTCTCGTACTCTACACTACACACTACTATTCGACATTCGATTTATATAAGATATAAGAAATAAGAAATCTTTAGGATATTGGCATTGCCCAGTTACTGGGTTGCGGAGGTCTGATGGCAGTCGCTCCGTGTAATATACTGGTTCAGCCGCATCTGGTTAGACTGGAAGCTGATCCCAACATAGTTAGGAAAAGGTTACACAGAACAGAACTAAATATGTGTGTCTATCTGCCAGCATACGAATCCGTCACAAATATCGTGGTTTTTTTTCAAGTAGTTTATAAGCAGCACTTACTTATGTACAAAAGCGATGAGATCCGCCGCTCGTCCGCTGCCATCGCATACGACGACCGGCACTGGAGGCGTGTCTGTAACGTATTCCAACACGGCACGCACTGTGTTAGTGCCGCCCTCTATTACCAGGCAGACCACGGGAGTTGATGAGTGTGTATCTGGAACAACGACACGGTGTTTAAAACGGTGTATTTTATAAACCAATAGCGACCCGCCCCGGCTTCGCACGGGTGCAATGTAGGTACAAATGTGGGGCATATAAACTTTCCTCTTGAATCTATTGCTGAAAAGTGCATTAAAAACCGTTGCGTAGTTTAAAAGATCTAAGCGCACAGACAGCGGGAGTGACTTTGTTTTATACTAAGTAAATATTATACCCTCAGTAAAGCTGGGTCTGCTACAACAAAACTCTAACAAAACATGTTTAGTGAACACTCGGACGAAAAACAACACAGTAAACAGGTAGGCCACGCCCCAATTTTGTTAGAAAAACATGTTACATGTTATTTCTAACAAAAATATGGTCGCAGCAGATCTAGCTTGAGATTTATACAGCTTGTGAGCAAACAGACTTGTAGTAAACACTTGAAACACAATGCGTCTCTGTTTACACAGTTGAACTTTTGGGAAATCATATTTCGTTCGACTTCCTCGTTGGTCTAGTGGTGGTAAGCGCGACTGCTGATCGTGAGGTCCTGGGTTCGATCACCATGTCGGGCAAAGTGTTATTGGGTTTTTCCGTGTGGAATTCCTCAGTAGGATTTCGGAGTTTGGATTTGTGCCCAGTTGATGGCAATAGGCTCGCTCTCTGTTACGTGTGACTTAATCATAACGGTGAAATAAGGGTGTTACACCTCTGCCGAAACCTTCGGGGAATACAGGCGTAATGTTATGTTATATTTCGTTTATTGATACCGCATCGTAATTGCAAGTGGACTGTAACATCCAGTCGGCAGACATCACTCGGTTGCACTCTTAAGGCGGAGAGGTCTTGAAAACGGTCAAAAAGGTGGTTTTTAAAAGCAGTGTATCTCTTAAACCGTAAATAATTTTGACAAGTAAAAAAAATATGATATTTTCAAGTCCTTTTTGCACAGAGTGATGGAACTCAAAACATAATTTAACATACTTTAATGCATCAAAAAAATCTTCAAACATACCTCTTAATTATCTTTAAAAGCAGTTTATCCCTTCAAACTGCATTTCGACATCAGCAATGAATACTAAGCTAACTTGAATTTTGGGCAATTTTCGTTTTCAATGTCATGTTGTTTATAATATCGTCAGTGGAAACGTAAAAAGACTAAAGCGCCAATGTACCTACTTTACAGTAGAGAGATTCAAAGTATTTTTTTAAGAAAACAAACATAGTTATTTTTCTTAGAGTTTACATACCTAATTATTAAATAGATCAATTTTTTTTTTAACTTTCTGTTTGTAAAAATTGATTTAAAACCATATTTATGAATTACTACGTGAAAACTAGAGGGGAGGGGGGGGGGGGGGTATTGGCATATACTACGGATGGTCAAGGAGGGGGAGGGGAGTAAAATATTGTAAAAAATGGGTCACGTAGTATGGGTACGTTTCCTAACACAAGTAGGTAAAGGGAAAAGTCCGAAAACCGTGAAGGTCATTGGGCATATCTGACTCGCTTTGCGAAGAGTGGCGGGCATTAACCAAAATTAATTTAAAATAAAGAAAATAATGTGTCCTTTCATTGTATATAATTGTTTATTTAAAAATCGATGGGAGAAAAACGAACCGAATGTTTTTTTAGTAAAGTATACAGGGTTATTTGTAAAACACCGACAACCTCTCAGGACTATGTTAATAACATCATAATTAACAACTATTGTTCTGTGAATTTTAAAAATTCATCATACCTAGTTTAGTTCATCAGATTTTCACACAAAAATAAAAATATTTCAATTGAACGGTCTAAATGTTACGAAGTGTAAGCAAAAAAAGCGATAGTAAAATAGCGAGGGGAGCGGGGTTAGGGCAGCGGGGGCGCTTTAGAGCGTTCAATTTAAATATTTTTATTTTTGTATGAAAATCTGATGAACTAAAATATGATGAATTGTTAAAAGTCATAAAACAAAAATTGTTGATTATGATGTTAGTAACATATTCCTGAGAGGTAGTCGGTGTTTTACAAATAACCCTGTATACTGCAACAGGTTTTAAGCAACCAAGACATCTCAATGAGCTAATAATTGATTTGGATTAATTTCAATAATAAATAATAAAATTATATGTATAGGAAATGAATGAACAAAAATAAAATGAATTATTCATCTACTTTTTTGTTTTTAGAAACCGTAAAAAATAATTCGTGAGCAAGGATTCGAACTTGCGGCCCTCTGGTTAAGTACACGTGTTCCCTACATCACTTCAGTAACATTAGTAAATCGAC
This sequence comes from Amphipyra berbera, assembly GCA_910594945.2. Lineage (NCBI taxonomy): Eukaryota > Metazoa > Arthropoda > Insecta > Lepidoptera > Noctuidae > Amphipyra > Amphipyra berbera. The sequence continues at coordinate 14,275,255 of OU343138.1, forward strand.
GACATACTAAAGCTGTATTACGATACTTTTAATTTTTTCAAGATTCCCACTACCCACATTAATGCGACTAACATCATAGTAAATCAGATCCATATATCAATACATTCTGCTATATTTCATTTGTGTCCGCCGTGGGTAAGATTTCCAAACTAAAGTGCCCAATGACCTTTGTACGGATCCCTCGGTGCGCGAGTCCGACTCGCACTTAGCCGGTTTTTTAATAAAAATAAGAACATTTCTTTAAAAATGAAATACCCATACCGTTTCGTTTACTTAATTAAAGTTTTAATTAAGATTTCAATTAATAATTTCGCGATATGCTTGTAAGGTTAATTGGGAGGTTTCCAAAGTTTTCTGAGCGGGATTGCCGTTCTCAAACTTAAGGTAGAAATTACTTTCTGTTAAGTTTTGTTAGTTCAAATCTCAAAGATTAAGTTTTAGACAGAACGCTTAATTATTTTAACAGTTTTGATAAAGATTTGATATATTTTGTTTATCTTGATATTTCGAAGATGAAATTGAAGTATTTACCTACAAAAACTTTTTGATATTAACTGAAAGGTCAACCCGTAGTTTAAAAACTTCTGTATCGTATTGTCTTAACTCGTTATTAAGATTGTACATATAAACTTTGGAAAACTTGGCACCTTTTTACTAGTCTTTGAAAGCTCATGTTTGTGGCCTTATGCTGTGGACGGTGGTGATTACATAAGTAAAAAAGTAAAGGACACGAGGAAAGTATTATTTAAAAAATAATATGCTACTAACTAACATCTGCTTCTCCTACATCTTTTCGTGTGGTTAGTGACTAACCCGGTGTCAGAGTTTATGCCGCCCATGGGCCTTTGACTTGGCTTCACATGCCGTCGAGAAATATCTCTCAGGCATGCCGGTTTCCTCGCGATGTTTTCCTTCACCGTTTTTAAGCAAGTGATAATAATACAATACGCACATGAATCTGAAAAGTGAGAGGTTGCCTTGGGCATGCCTTGGGTTCGAACTCGAGAACTGTGGCAGTCCGACGGTCACACCACAAGGTTACCACTGGTGTTAATTAATATTATAGATGAGTTAGAATTGCATGTTTAAAGGATGACCTGGATGATTGTTATAAACACACGAAAACAGATGATAATGCTACAATTAAACACATAATATAACATCACGCCTGTATTCCCCGAAGGGTTGGGCAGAGGTGTATAGTGACACCCTCATTTCACCGTTTAAGTCCCATGTAATAGGGGGCGAGCCTATTGCCAACAACCGGGCACAAATCCGAACTCCGAGCTGCTACTGACGAATTCCACACGGCAAAACTCAATAACACTTTTCCCAACCTGGAGGTCAAAACCAGGGCCTCACGATCAGCAGTCGCGATTGCCACCACTAGACCAATGAGGTAGATAGAATTAAACTTTATTCAGAATCAATTTACACACAGGACTTTCATTTCGAACACTATGTTATTATTCTCGCAGACAGAGCCGCGGGCATAGCTAGTATTATTATATGAATGGCGGGAAAGCAGCCCTCTTTTCATCAAAGACAAATCTTACCTAACGGTCGGGCAAAGGAAAACTGACATACAGCCTCAAAGGAAGGGACAGAGAAAATATTAATTCTTGCAAGCGACATGTCATTGATCTCTTTACTATACAAATAAAGTCTATAGTTCGTACTTGTAATCTTTACATAGTATGAAACAAAGTCGCTCCCGCTGTCTGTACGCTTAGATCTTTTAAACTACGCAACGGATTTTAATGCAGTTTTCAGCAATAGATAGAGTGATTCAAGAGGAAGGTTTATATGCCCCACATTAGTATCTACATTGCACCCGTGCGAAACCAGGGCGGGTCGTTACTAGAAATATAAAAAAAGGTATATAGGTATATGATTGTATGTCTACTTTTGTATGTAAGATTGCTCATGAATTACTAAAGTAAACTATATCGGGTTAGAATGTCGAGGAAAAATTAACAATCTGATAATTTAATAATTATATTGAAACTGCCTCGTTGGTCTAGTGGTCGTGAGGTCCTGGGTTCGATCCCCAAGTCGGGCAAAGTGTTATCGGGTTTTCCGTGTGAAATTCCTCAATAGCAGCCCGGAGTTTGGATTTGTGTCCGGTTGATGGCCATAAGTTCGCCCCCTATTACATGGGAGTTGAACATAAAGGCGAAATGGGGGTGTTGCTATACACCTCTGCCCAACCCTTCGGGGAATACAGGCATGATGTTATGTTATATTGAAAATGGCGCTACTATAATTGTTCTTGGTATCTGCCTCTCGCTCATGCCCGTTAAAAATACCAAATACCAAATGCTATTTCTAGGGGGGCTCGTGGCTAATTACCAACCACGCGGATCATACGATTTGCGAGGTTAAGCTGCGCTTGCCGCGGTCGGTCGGTCGATGGGTGTCGGTTCATTACACATCGAAACCCGTGCCTCGGAGAGACCGAAAGTCTGACAACCAGTCTAACCTTAGGATATCAGCATTGCCCTGTAATTGGGTTACGGAGGTCTGATGGCAGTCGCTACGTGTAAAATATTGGTACTAAGCCGCATCTGATTAGATTGGAAGCTGACCCCAACATAGTTGGGAAAAGGCTAGGCAGAATGAACGGATCAGCCATTTATAACCCTACTCTTTAAGTTATCACGTTGTTGTGCGTGCGTCTTCTGGGTCATCTACTAATCACACGTAAATAAATACACATAAAGATAAGTGTAGGTACCGTTTGAGACATACTAAAGTTTCCAACGCGTCGTCTATATCTAGGATCACACTACCATAAACTGCTTACTGTGATCTAATAAAAGTTTCAGTGATATCACCTGTACTAGGTTTTATGTCAAAATGAACCTTTATTTCAGGCCGTAAAAAGCTGACTTTTTATGTCATTCTTTACGGCTTTCAGATGAATAGGATTTTTCCTTAAGTGCTTTTGGAAAGTAGGAGATTGAGTTAGGTAGGTGTCAACACAGATACTTTATACCTATCTGTTGGTATCACTGAAAAATGAAAATAATTTAAGAAAAAATAATAAAAAAAATCGAATGCACATATTTATATGGTGTTTTTAGAGTCATTAGCAGTGATAGCCTAGTGGTGTGACCGTCGGACGGCCAAGTCATAGGTCTCGAGTTCGAACCTAAGGCACACACCTTTGAATTTTTGGATTCATGTGCGTATTGCTTAAAAACGGTGAAGGAAAACATCGTGAGGAAACCGGCATGGCAGAGAAATATTTATCGACTGCACGTGAAGTCAAGTCAGAAGCCCATGGGAGACATAAACTCTGACACCAGGTTAGTCACTAACCACACGACAAGATGAAGAAGTGTCATGCGGATTTCGTCACACACACGGGATTGACCCGCACGCGTGGCGCCCTAATTTCACATTTTCATAGATGTGTTTATTATGACGCGTGATACACGCACGAAAAAGTGAATTGCGAGCGCCACACATGCGGGTCAAACCCGCGTGCTTGACGAAATCCGCACGACACTAAACACGCCCAACAGCACAGACTGTAGAGATTAATAGATAGCTAATTAGTTAATTAACTCCTGTCCTGGCCCCTGATTCTCTATAACATTTGAGAATAACATGCACGGTGTTCATGGCGCCACTCACTTGCAAAGGCCATTTCACAATAATATTTACGTAAAATTCTGTACATTTAAAATTAATAGCCAATTTTTCGGATTGCACATTCGGATGGTAAATCGGTCGTGTTATTTGCGTGTAACATTTTGCTGTGTCATCTATACTTCTATATCTATATTAATATTATAAAGAGGAAAGATTTGTATTTTTGTAACGAATAAACTTAAAAAACTACTGGACCGATTTCAAACATTATTTTACCGTTAGAAAACTACATTATCATTGAGTAACATAGGCTATATTTATTACTGGAATAAAACTACGCGGGCGGAGCCGTGAGGACACAGCTAGTAGTGAATAAAGCCCCTGCTTATGCTGCAATCTTGACGATAACAATTGTTTAACATTAATTAATCTCTCAGTAAAACCATACATTACAATCGTATTCATTTCAAAAGTACGTTTATGAGGTTTAACAATAGCAATCAGTATATTGCGTCGTAATTCCTGCGACGTGTGTGGTGGTTGACCGCAAAGTCCGGTGACACGCTGCGGACACAATTCTACAGCTGTGACATTGTAGGACCGTTGGAGAGGAAACTGAGGCTTGTAAACACGTAATATTTCGTACGGTCTACCGATAAAATCGTTTCGTGTGGCTTTTAGCAAAAGATAAGCCACCCTTACCATTATAAACAACATCACGCCTGTATTTGTATTCCTCGAAAGGTTGGGCAAAGGTGTATAGTAACTCCCTCATTTCACCGTTATGTTTAAGTACCTGTTAATAGGGGACGAGCCTATTGCCATCAACTGGGTACAAATCTAAACTCGGACTACTACTGAGGAATTCCACACGGAAAAACTCAATAACACTTTGCCTGACTTTTTTTTTTTTTTTCGATGGATACTCCTCATGGATCTCCCTCATCCGGGGAAGGTGAGGGGGTCTGCCGGACTCATATCGGCTAAAAACCAACGGTGCTCCTTCTCCTGACCGTTTGGCCGGGGTCGCGGGATTCGCAAAGTATGCACCGCAACCCCGGCAGGTCCCGCTCCGCCAACCCTCGGCGGACCTCTCCTCTGTGGGGCCTTACCCCACATCCTCCTGAGAAGCGCGCACGGAACACAGCGCGCCGCCTTCTCGGGCCTGTTACTGGTCGGGCGGCGGGTCCCCTAACCCACCGCCCGCAGGCCACACACTTTGCCCGACCTGGGCATCGAACCCAGGACCTCACGATCAGCAGTCGCGCTTGCCGCCACTAGACCAACGAGGTCTGACCATTATATGCCGTAAAAGGAATGAATGGGTTCTCTGCCTTTTCGCCGAAAATTGTTTGCCAGATTTTCACTTGCCAACTAACGTTTCGCAGAATTTTATTTTGCCGAATAATCATTTGCCAACTTATCATATAATTTTGTTTTATTTCCCAACCTCACAGTTACCAACTGTACGTTTGGTCTGCTTTTCACAATGATACCTTTTAAAATGCCAACTTTCAAGTAGCAGAATGTTTATTTACAAGGATGCCATTTTCTTTTGGGACAAATTATATACAGGTAGTTATTGTTATTAATATATAGTACCTGGATGACCGAGCCTTACTCGGTTTTTTTTTTGGTAAATCGTGTTTTTTGGAAAGAAAAAAAAGGGGAAATAGAAAAAGAAGGAACTTGAAAACAAAAAGGAAAATATATAATCGTCTGGATTCCAACCGAGATTTTCTGGTTTCGGGACCGCCTATTTCCCACCTGAGCTATTATAACCTTGAAGGCGGTGGCGAAATTTACATTCATATTGTAATGATATTGTAGCAGTTTTTCATTGCCTGAAAACACGGATAAAACAACGTTTTCTAAAAATGAAACCTAGCTAAATCGATTTATCGCCCCCGAAACCCCCTGCATACTAAATTTCATGAAAATCGTTGGAGCCGTTTCCGAGACTCAGATTATATATACATATATATATATATACAAGAATTGCTCGTTTAAAGGTATAAGATTTTTTTACTTTGTCTTTAATGTGACCGAACCTAACTTAACAGTTTCCTTTTACAAAAGCGATTCGCTTCTGGCACATCGCCGGCCGCTGCCGCGGCACGCTCGCTTCGCTCGCTCGGCTCGTGCGTTGTTTGTCATACTCTAACCTAACCTAGCCGAAATGTTTAACATATGATAAATGTCCCAAACGTTTTGTGTCATTATAATAATCAGCTTAACAACAATTCTACCAAATGAAACGTTGTCATACAAAAATTTGCTAATCGTTAGTTGTCAAAGTGAAACATCGGCGAAACGTTGGTTGGCAAGTGATAATCTGCCAATCAATTTTCGGCGAAAAGGCAGGATACCGAATGAATGATGCAGTTAACTACTTGAGCCAATTCAGTTTATTTCCCTTAACACCGCTGGAGGTGCCAACGAGAATTTCGGGATTACGTCAATGAATGAATAAATCATCACGCTTGGCAGACAGATTGGTGATTTCACCATACAAAGTAGTCTATGTTGTAATTGGTGGAAAAATATTACAAATCGTGACGTAGATGAAGTCATCGCGGGAAGAGACTACCAGGCGGAATTATACAAGGTGTAAACGAAATCATGTAATTCCTTCAAACCTCGTGATGTACAGTCACGTGTAATAATATGTATACACGTAGCGATCTTAAAAACCGAATTTGTTTTAGAGAATAAAGTGTAAGTAATTAAGAAATATTAGAAACGGTAATTCGTGTGTAATTGTAAAAACTGTGTAGAATATTTCATAATTCTAATAGATATTTAGGAAGGAAATCGCTTTTTAATTTCGCTATGTGTATACATAATAATACACGTGACTGTACTGCTGACATAAATTAACCTTGCACGGGATACTTTTGGATTCAATTTTTTTTTACAATAAGTAAGCATGTGTTCTTAAGGGGACGTATTTTAGCGCCCCGTGTTAAATGGTCAGCGATAATCGCGCTATTTGCTCGAGGCGCTAAAATGCCTCACGTTAAGAACACATGTTTACTTTTTGTATTTTTTTTTATTGAATCCAAAAGTATCCTGTGCAGGGCTAATCTATGTCAGCAGTACGTCACGAGGTTTGAAGGAATTACATGATTTCGTTTACACTCTGTATAACATACACTTACAATGCACAGGCCTGTAACCTTGGTTGCAGTGCATGCTTTTGCAAATCCCGCGACACCAGCCAACGGTCAGGAGGAGGAACACCGTGAGTTTTTAGCCGGTAAGAGTCCCGAGAGATAGCCCAGACGCCTTTCCCCGGGCAAAGGGCTGAGGATTGTCCGACGATAAAAAAAGACGAGGTGATAAGCAGAGGTGTTCTCCTATGAAAGGGGTCTATACACCCATGTTTTTCACCTCTGGTATTAATGTAATAGGTTCATCGACTTTTATATCTCGCTTGCTTGGCGTCGGAGGGGCATTGTATTCTTAATCCGTCCCCCTTTGGACTACGGACCACAGAGTAATATTATAATACCATGTTTATTAACAGACTAAAGGACGCTGCTGAGAGAGGCTGCTTAATCACCTTTTATGATACCCAAGGGTGGAGAGAGGAGTACTATTCTTGAAGGATGGATGTAAATGGACATTTTTCTATGTATTTTCTCGAGGGATTTTAAGTTAGATTAGTTGTGAGCCCGACAAAGACTGAGATATTCCTGTTACAGATATTATTTTATATTAAAGGATAAACAAAGTTTCGAGAAAGTGAAATGTGTGTTTGTTTTTGTTCTTTGAAAGTTGAAGATTATATTAAGTTTAGATGTCACTGGAATAATATCGATGTATAAAAATAAAAGTAACGATAGAATAGGTATAGAATTTGTCTTTTAGTTTATTAGGAAAGAAAGTTTTACTACACGGTTAGTGCGAGCGCGCACTGCGGTGCGGTTACTTGCGGTGCGGTAATTCATCGCAACGAATAAAATAAAAACAAGTACGTAAATCAGTATGCGGTGAATAATTCATAGTGCGTGCTCTTCTATGACACTTCATACTTCACAAATTAAACGTTAAAAAAACGCAAGGCAGTGCGCGTTAGCCCTTAGGTCGTTTTTAGATTTGTGCGGATTTAGTCACGCACGCGGGTTAGACCCGCATGCGTGGCGATAGCAATTCACCTTTTCGTGCATGTATCACGCAGCATAATAAACACATGTATGAAATGGTGAAATTAGGGCGTCACGCACGCGGGTCAATTCCGCGTACGTGACGAAATCCGCATGACTCTAAAAACACTCGAACACAGGCGACAGTGTTCAGGGTAAATTCCAAAAACAACTGGATATGATAATATAATGCTTCCTCTGGAAACGGTTTAACCGTGGTTATAAGTACAAATGAGAAATTCTTTAGATATGTAATTTTTCTAACACAACGACACGGCTCTTTATGAGGAGAGAATTAGCAATTTATGTCTACGACCAAATCTCTTATTTTCCTCTAAAATGTGAATAGAGTGTAATTCATCAAAGAAACCTTATTTTTTTCAACACATTTCTACTTCAACCAAACTAAATTAAACGTAATAAACTCAGCTTAGTACATTGTGACATCAAAGACGTTTATATCATAGCGGGCCACATGTTCAATCCAGATTGGTATTTTATCAATTTCGCCATACAAAGAAATTCACCTTAAATCTTTCTTTATGGCCGTTATATCGGATTTAGGGTACGATCACCTTACGCTCTGCCGAATATAGGGGGATATTTACTGGGATGTGACATTCGCACTTTCGAGCTTATGGTGTAAACGGAATACTAAGTTATTTATTGTTTTCAGTGTATATTTCTACGTATATGATGACAAGGATAAAAAAAAACACTTTTCGAATACCATTTAAACCCGACTGGCCAAAAACGAATCGTTTTTCTTACCAATGGTAGTATTATTTAATGCCAAACTGGGTTTTGAGTATAAATGTGGTTGATTATAAGAGTAGAGGAAGACCAAAGATACGATGGATGGATAGTGTGAAAGATGACATGGTTAGAAAGAGGATGACTACTGAGATGACGCCTAATAGAGATGTATGGAAGAAGAAGACATACTGCGCCGACCCCAAATAAGTTGGGATAAGGGCAGGAGGATGATGATGATGATACATACATACATAAACTCACGCCTTTTTCCCATGGGGGTAGGCAGAAACTATAGAACGCCACATGCTACGACCCTTACATACCCCTTTCTCTTCATCCACATTCATACATCTTGTCATACACGCATGCCGGTTGAGAGTACTACGCACCTGACCATTGTGAAGAACATCACCAATAACATCGATGTATGTCCTTCTAGGACGTCCTCTACCGGCGTTCCCATTAACATCCGCCTTATAAATTCCTTTTGTTAATCGCCGTTCACTCATTTTCTCAACATGACCAAACCACCTAAGCATACTCCTTTCAATTTTTGTCACTACATCATCTTTTAAACCGCAACTTTGTCTAATCTCTTCATTTCTCAATCTATCATTCAAAGTTACACCGCACATACTTCACAAGGAACGCATTTCCACGGCTGATGATGATGAGTGGTATATATAGTCATAAACAGCTATTAGTACATCGCAGTGCACTAAAAGCCTTCATAGTCACTACTTATAGAACAGACATTATATCAGACGGTACTCCAGACCGAGACCAGACGGAGCACCATATATAGTCAACCTCGCTACCAACGTTGCTGACTACCTAATCTTTGCACATTTTCATGTAGCTCTTGCCGAAACGAGAGACGTGCACAACTGAACAAAATTCTCTCCGAAAAAGGAGAGTACCTATTACTTTTATTCATTCTCTTTTAATTTTATTACCTAGTAACTACTCTGTTTTCATGGTACTAAAAAGCCTCATAAATTGGATGAGACACAATGTTGACACCCCGCTAAAGACTCTACTCTAAAGACTTTACGCTACTCATAACATAATTAACATAATCAGCCCATTACTATCCCACTGCTGGGCTCAGGCCTCTTCCCAGAATAAGAAGGGTTTAGGCCTTAGTCCACCACGCTGGCCTGGTGCGGGTTGCCAGACTACACACACCATCGAGAACTTTATGGAGCCCTCTCAAGTGTGCAGGTTTCCTCACGATGTTTTTCCTTCGCCGTTAACGCAAGTGATAATCAAATTCAGATCAACACATGAATTTGAAAATTCAGAGGTAAAGCCGGGATCGATCTCAGACCCCCCTGCATGGAAAGCAAGCGTTCAACCGCAAGTCTATTGTTACAGTACAATATCTTTGTGCTGTATCTACAATCTACATCGCAATCTTATGATCTTTATCGCACGTTCAATATCTATTAAATGTTTCTACTATCCGTGATCAACACGTAGTCGTTAGTATATAAGATGCACCTTTGGATAATTATAACCAGACTATACTACAACTTTGTCTCATTTATACCTAATCATATACTGCCAAGAAGTTTGGCAAATCTATTATCTATACTAATATTATAAAGCTGAAGAGTTTGTTTGTTTGTTTGAACGCGCTAATCTCAGGAACTACTGGTTAGAATTGAAAAATTCGTTTTGAGTTGGATAGTACATTTATCGAAGAAGGTTATAGGCTATATAAAATCACGCTACGACCAATAGGGGCGGAGCATAAATGAAAAATGTTGCAACAACGGGAAAAATGTCCACCCGTGCGAAGCCGGGGCGGGCCGCTAGTCTGCTCATAAAATTAAATTAACTCACAAGAGTTTGCGTAATGATGGTAACTATCAAAGCTCATGCAGTAATTTTGGCGATAATTATAACGTGTTGACAGACAAACATGATCCCGAATTTCTCAAAGTTTCGTCGTTCGCATTTCGCAGTGATCCTACTTTATGTGATAATCTTCGTGACAATACCGAAATCCTTCGGCTCATACACTCGAAGCTCGGACAGACACTATTATTGTATATAAGCGATAAAGAACTGTTTATTACAAGTTTCCACATTATCTGAAATTGAATCTTAAAATCGTGAGCCTATGAAATTGGTTAAGAAGGGGTGAGGGCAAGGCCATATTATTTGACCGGCCAATTCTTTTTAGATTCTTTGAAATGCTGTGAAAATTGGTTGGTTTTTCGTCTAATTTGCAAGACTGCTAGAGTAACAGGGTACACAACAGCCTTAGCATTATCGTGAGAAGAACAGGTGTCATAGATTAAATAGCATCGCGCACTTGCAAGGCTAGCACTAGGTACGTTGCTAGAAAATATTAACCGTAGAAACAGTGTCAAAAGACGTGACGGTCGTTCTCCGTAAGAGCAAGGAACAATATGACAATGGTTCTTCCTTCCCTGCCTTCAACTTTGTTAGCGTCAGCTTCCAGTCTAACCAGATGCGGCTGAATACCAGTATTTAACACGGAGCGACTGCCGCCATACCTCCGCAACCCAGTTTACTGGGCAATGCCGATATTCTAAGGTTAGACTGTTTGTCAGACTTTAGGGCTTCTAACTGCCCGTAACGACTGTCATAGGTATTTTTATGAGACCCGAGACAGACGGCTTATAATAATAATAATAATCGTTTATTTCAGGTATACACCCATATAAATTATTACATAATTGTTACATAAATTAAGTTAAAATTAAATCACATTACATTATATTATTGAAATCAAAATTAAAAATTATGACCAACATTAAATCAAATTGTAAATTAAAATTAAAATCAATCAACAACAAACAATTTAACGTGCTCTTCGAGACACGAAGGGGTCTCGATGTGATACGACACCCATTCACGGACTGACCGCGACAAACGCAGCGGTTTTTATTTAGCTACAAGCCCTTCACATGATCTCATGATGACAATCGATGTTAATCGATCGCTAGAAAAGACAATAGGCATTTCTGGCGGTGATTGGAGACTTTCATCTATTCTGGACTCCCAAATAGACTAGACCTACACGCCATATCAAAGACCAAAGAACTGGTCCCTAGCAATTGATATAATGCGCTCAAAAGTAAGCGCAGGTAAGACTGTTTCATAAATCCACAAAAAAAAAACAATTTTCGTCATTTATCGGAAATAGTGCGGACTTACCCTAGCTTCCAGCTAAGAGTCTGGTCCCTACTGGGATTGGAAACTGACAGAACTAAATGAAATTCTAATCTCTTCAGATAACTGTTTTTCATAGGACTTACCGCTTCGCAGAGTTGATAAAAGATAGTCGGATTGCTCATAAAACCTAAGGTTTTAATTTAAATTTGATAAATCTTTTTAGTCTCTACCGGAGTGAATAAAACTAAGAAATTTCATATCTGATGTGAGAAACGTATTATTTCATCTTTTCTTTGTAGTATTTTTTTCAGTCTATTTTGAGAGTCTACTTAGCTAATCATCATCAAATTAAAACAAAAAAAGCAGTAATAGCTTAGTGGTGTGACCGTCGGACTGCCAAGTCATAGGTCTCGAGTTCGAATCCAAGGCACGCACCTCTGACTTTTCGGATTCATGTTCGTATTGTATAATTATCACTTACTTAAAAACGGTGAAGGAAAACATCGTGAGGAAACCGGCATGCCTGAGAGATATTTCTCGACGGCATGTGAAGCCAAGTCAGAGACCCATGGGCGGTATAAACTCTGACACCAGGTTAGTCACTAACCACACGAAAAGAAGATTTGAAATAAGCTTAATAATTTTAGACAAGTTTATCCGCACTACCTGTCAAATCGCATGCTTTCAGTTGCGAAAGCATGCTATAGCATACCTACGCGTGCTGATGTATATGACAGCTGAATCGATGCGAAAAAAGTAAATACCCATTTTCTATGAGTAAAAAGGGAAGTCATGCTGGTAAGTGTGTTTAGTTAATCCCTAAAGATAGATACTCTCATCGACAAAAACTTTGTGTTCCAAAACACACAAACCTTCGTTCCCGTAATATCCCAAACACATAATAAGAAAACAAAAGTTATCACAAAATTGCTTCCATGTTCCATTATACGCATCCCATTCATATTCAGTACAAAATCCATGGGAATAAGTCCCTTAGGCTTTCATTATAAGAAAGAAGCTTTTATTCACCTGTGAATCTTCTGTGAAATTTGTGGAAAAAAATAGAAAGTACCTACCTATATTATAAGGGCGCTGCACATACGGGTACAATTCGACACTAACCGTCTAAATTGAAATCGTTAAATCGAAGAATTTATCAACGACTAGCTGTGTCCTCACGGCTCTGCCCGTAGCCTATGTTACTCAGTGATAATGTAGCTTTCTAACGGCAAGATAATTTTCGAAATCGGTCCAGTAGTTTTTAAGTTTATTCGTTACATACAAAAATACAAATCTTTCATCTTTATAATATTAGTATAGATAATCACCCATGTTAACAATGAAAAAAAAATACCGGCCAAGTGCGAGTTGGACTCGCGCACGAAGGGTTCCGTACCATTATATATAAAAACGAGCAAAAATAATCACGTTTGTTGTATGGGAGCTTCCTTAAATATTTATTTTATTCTGTTTTTTAGTATTTATTGTTATAGCGGCAACAGAAATACATCATCTGTGAATATTTTAACTGTCTAACTATCACGGTTCATGAGATACAGCCTGGTGACAGACGGACGGACAGACAGCGGAGTCTTAGTAATAAAGTCCCGTTTTAACCTTTGAGTACGGAACCCTAAAAATATCGTGAGATAACATGTTAACAAGAGAAGACTCCAAAAAAAAAATCTGGATGGTGTGTAGTTCGCCAACCCCCATCACGCTGGCCTGGTAGAGATTGGCAGACTACATATTTAGGTCTAAATCTTTCTCATTATGATAAGAGGTCCGTGCCCAGCAGTGGGACCGTATTATACCGTAGTTTTAGAACTGTGGTTATACTGTGCCACTGTTTTACAAAACAATAAGCGAAGTTTACGGAAACTTATTATACAGTGGAAAGAAGTCATAAGTCGAAATTCTTAGTTATGCTCGTTTCGTATCCTCAATTTGTATTCCCCTTTTACTTTATAAATGACTAGCTGTGTCCTCACGGCTCCGCCCGTAGCCTATGTTACTCAGTGATAATGTAGCTTTCTAACGGCAAAAGAATTTTTGAAATCGGTCCAGTAGTTTTTAAGTTTATTCGTTACATACAAAAATACAAATCTTTCCTCTTTATAATATTAGTATAGATTAAAATTAAGTCACTACCAATTTAACAAGAAGTGTTTTTCAAGCATTCTCTTAAATAATCTGACGTATTTTTTCCGAAAATTGTTGTAGCGGCGGAAACATTTTAATGTCAGACGAAAAGGATCCCTCGTTAAAATGCTTGCAAATTGCATACTTTCTGCCCGAAGAACAAAACGGTCTTAATGATGTAAATATTTGTCTGTGATGACTTCCTTGCCTACTTTTGTTTTGAAAAAGTGTATTGTACACACGTAATATAACATCATGCCTGTATTCCCCGAAGGGTTGGGCAGAGGTGTATAGTAACACCCTAATTTCGCTGTTATGTTTAAGTCCCATGTCATAAGGGGTGAGCCTATTGTTATCAACCGGGCACAAATTCAAACTACTGAGGAATTCCACACGGAAAAACCCAATAACACTGCCCAACCCGGGGATCGAACCTAGGACCTCACGATCAGCAGTCGCGCTTTCCACCACTAGACCAACGAGGAAATGCAAAGGAAAAAGTGTATGTCGTTTATTGCTGAAGTACACCTAGGTATTTGTTTTGTTAAGGAGTGAGTTGAGATACTTGCCGTATCAATTTCAACCCTGTCGTGGGTGTCAGGAGTATAGCACCGTGGTACGTTCGTTTGTTTTTATTGTGAATGGGAATTTGATTCGAGGACGCGGACAAAAAGTTTACAGCCGAGACACCACGTGAACTTTACCGACAAAAAAATTTTGAAGCAGGAATATTAATAAGATAAGGACTCTTTATTATAAACCTCATCGAAGAATTGGTAGCCAGGTAGCTCAAAGTTATCAACAAACAACAATCTGTGTTGAATATTTTCCGCTAACCAGTAAGTCGAGCACGCGTATCGATCGTGCATACAAACATGTTGGCGTACAAAATGTACAGTCAGTCAGTCACAGGCGACAGCGGGGGGATAAGGAGCACGCGGGACGGGGTACGAGCCTGCGACGCGCCCCACCCAACACGCTCAGTGACCTGCGCGCCGCGCCGCTCGCCGATCGCGTCGAGCGCCAACAAAATGTCCGACACATTAACCGTAGTCTTCCCGCGAAAACTAGTCAAGGAATTCATCACTTTATACCAGAATCTACCTTGCTTATGGGATAAACACTGCATTTCATACAAAATGAAGCATAAACGACACGAAGCAATCACGAAACTGACGCAGCTTGTACAAGAATACGATCCAAGTGCGACTCGAGTGCATGTATTGAGGAAGATTGAAAGTCTGCGGGCTTGCGTCCGGAGGGAATATAAGAGAGTGCAACATAGTAAAACGACTGCAGAGAACGAAGCAGAAGTATACACTCCACATTTGTGGTACTACGATCTGTTCTCGTTCATGTTTCAGACGGACGAGATGAATGAGACTTTTGAAAAGTCGAAAGAAGACCCCGCCTCGCCACAGCTTGCTATAGTGGTTAGTAAACATAGTATAAGAAAGATAAGCGCCGCACACGATAAAATGGTCGGCCGATGAAACTACCGGTATGTTACAACAGCGAACGCGCAAGTGCGTGTAAAAGTCCCTTGAAGCAGAAGGGTATTATTGTACTTTATTTCTAGTGAGAAGCACATTTTGAAATCTGTCAACAATGTTTTTCGTTTTTGCACGTTCAGTCGCGTGGTTTTATTTTTGTTGTATTTTTGACGCCATTGTTTTAACAGTACTTTAAAAGGAAGTCACAGTATATATGTCGTAGGATAATCGGAAAAATCGAATGTTTGCCATAATCCTAGGACGATTGCAAAGGACCGGATATTTGGAATCTATGATAGATTTTCGTAACCATCCGAGCTATTTTCAGGATAATTGCAAATATCCGGTTTATCTTAGTTAAGTCGTGAATACCACTCACGTTATGAGCGCCGATTGGCTGATATGCTCGTTATCACTTTTCTATGGCTATAGATTTTTGTGAGCCATGTTCTGACCAACCAGGATGAAGATGATATAAATCGACTCTTAGATTAGCCAATCAGCGTTCATGTTTCCAATCCTCGTAAACAAACTGGGACTTTTGCAATGATCCTGAAAATAGCGCGAATGATTACAAAAATCTGTCTTAGATTCCAAATATCCGGTCCTCTGCAATCATCATAGCATTATCGCAAAGATTAGATGTTTCCGATTATCCTACGACATACAGCTATAGCGAATATCGCTGGCTTTTGGACTCTGTCATAGTCGCACTCATGAAAGTATGGGTAAAAATGGAAAGCACACTACGAACACCTAGGTACTGAAAGTCAAAACATTTGCACTTTGGAATTCTGCGTCTTTCTAAATAGCCTACTTAGAAAAAGATAGAATATTTAGTTTCGAATTTCAAAATAAATATTCAAGACTATGTTTCGATTTTCAAGTATTCGTAGTCTCCATCTTTAACTATTTTGACAGGAACAGAGCAAAGCAGGCACAGACAAAAACCCATAAATCCTACAATTTTCAATATGTAGGTACTGTGACAGAGTTCAAAAGCCAGCGATATTCGCTGTAACTATAGTTATACTATAGTCATTTGCTCCTCTAATGAAATCGAAATGTGACGATGATGAGGGGTGCAATCTCCAAAAAACGAACGTCGAAAGTTTCGGATTGAAACATAACAACGACGAACATCGGACTTATAAATATATGATCAAAGTATTGTCAAAAAACGAACTACTAGATGTCAGTTAACATTGGGGAGTAGGGTGAACAAAAGATAAAATGTCAAATCGCAAAAATCTAATCGATCGTCGGATCCGAAACACTTTTGGGGTTGGAAAACGTACGATCCCTCAACCGAAAGCGTAGAAACTCGTAGTTCGATTTTCGGAGTATGCCTTCAGTCACCAAATATGGAGTTATAATAAACCATTCATTTACGAGTAAATTAACGTATTTTATCACAGTTTTCATTATGTTTTTGTTAGATACCAAAAATATGTCAATATTTATTAAAATAACAAAGTCGGGCAAACAACAACTTGAGATAAATCCATAAATAATATCGAAGTTTGGAACACAGGCGACATCGTAAAACCCGGTCGAAAGCCTACAAAACTAGGACAAGACCTAAGAAGTCTGTACGTAGGTAATATTGTCCCAAACTTGTACAACATTATCTACAGAAGTTATTTCATAAGAAGTAGATGTTTGAGCCCGTTTCTATACGGGGTAAGCAGAACGACAAGGTGTTACAAATCCGTAAATGAGTCCACAACTGGATATGTTGGTCTATTGGTCGCAAGCGCAACTGCTGAGCATGAGGTCCTGGGTTCGATCTCCAGGTCGGGCAAGGTGTTATTGGGTTTTTCTATTAGGGATTTCTCAGTAGCATCCCGGAGTCTGGATCTGTGCCTAGTTAATGGCAATAGGCTCGCCCTCTATTACATGGGACTTAAACATAACTGGCGAAACGAGGGTGCACTAGACTAGAGGCTAGACTAGACACACAGCTACTTTATTTTTCTTTTTTTTTTCTTTTGTTTTGTCTCTTATGATTTTTTTGTCTGTGTCCGACTGCTTTGGTGCCAAATAAATTAATTTTTTTCGTTCACCAAAACCACTTCTGCCGAACCCTTCGGGAAATACAACGCGTGATGTTATGTATGTGTGTTATGTAGTGTTGCATCCTGAAATTCACAAGTTTTATCTTATTCCAATGTACAAGCACGACGAACGGGATAAGTCGCGATAAATCACTTAAGTTAGCTCACATAGAGGAAACTGAACTTCACAGTAAAGTTAGCTACAAATAATCCAACTGTAATATATTACAGTCAGGAGAAACTTCAACTTGAACTTAGACAGTTTAAAGCTGTGTTTTAAACTGTACTAATAATAAAATTTATTGATTCCTTTGCGAAAAATACCCAAACTAGACGATGTTTACAAAATGTTGAATATCCATCTTTCTTCTTCTTTTCGTGTGGTTAGTGACTAACCTGGTGACAGAGTTTATGCCGCCCATGGGCCTCTGACTTGGCTTCACATGCCGTCGAGAAATATCTCTCAGGCATGCCGGTTTCCTCACGATGTTTTCCTTCACCGTTTTTAAGCAAGTTGTAATTATACAATACGCACATGAATCCGACAAGTCAGAAGTGCGTGTCTTGTGCTCGAACTCGAGATCTATGACTTAAACCACTTAAACCATCTTAAATATAAAGGCAGTCTGACGGTCACACCACTAGGCTATCACTGCTGTTAACTTTACAGTTGGATCACCACCAGTAGGACCACTGCACCAAATGTGTCCAGATGACGCATTTGGTGCAGTGGCTGAGCGATCGGCTTCTGCGTTTTCAGGTCTGGATATTTGTGCGTGTGAAGATTTGTGTCTGTAAACGCAACCACGATACAGGAGAAATCCTAGTGTGGGACAACGTTTTTGGTAAAATAAAAAAACAGTCACGGGTCTTGAGAATCTTTGCATGGAGATTCATCAGTGTGTCGGATAGATACCGTGTCCATATAACCACTTCAGCAAAATTTCTGAATTCTTTTTTATCAGCTATTCTGCTGTTGCTGTCGTCTTCAAAAAGAAAGCATCAAATGACAAGTTAGTCTTTAGTTGCTAGTGGGATTGTAGAGGTTGAACAGTGGTACTGGTAATAATTTTACAGGTGTTCCCAAGTGAAATACCGATGACCCTCATCTGGTTAGACTGGAAGATGACCCTAGTACCCTTTGAGGGGACGTTGGGACGAAGTTTCAGTATGTATTGAGTACGATCGAAAGTAGCGATGTGAAATAAGTATGGACATATAGGGTATGTATGCACAGGACTAGGGATTATAATTTAGGGGGCTGACGATTCCCGTCTTTGAATATTAATCATTAAATATAACCGGAAACGAAAACTTTAAACTATAGTTAATCCTGTTGCAAGAAAATACAAAAAAAAAAACTTCCTATTTCTAAAATCAAGTAAACTTTTGTTTATTTGATTGTATAAATGTAGCTTTTTAAGAACAATTTAACCGTAAAACGACATTATTTGAACACATTTAATCAATGAATTTACTATAACAATAATTATTACACTATCATTTGCAAATTAAGTTCGTAGAAATCCAATGAACTTTGCACGTCTAATTTTAGATAGGTAATGTAATCGACCAGATTTAGAATTGCTATACCTACCAATAAATCTAACTAAATTCACATCACTAAACATAATCCCTAAAGTTTAGTTAAGAATCTTGTGTGGGTTTACGGCCAGGTGTGCAAGAACACTAAATTTGAGAGATCCTGCCTATTCATTTGAAACAGAGATATTCCAATCTGATGAAAATTAGAAACTGATTCTTCCTCCTAGCCTTTTCCCAATTTGGTACCTTGGGTCCAGCTTCCAGTCTAACCAGCGGCTTAATACCAGTATTTTACACGGAGTGACTGCCATCAGACCTCCGCAACCCAGTAACTGGGTAATGTCGATATACTAAGTTTAGACTGGTTGTCAGATTTTCGGGCTTCTGACTACCCCGTAATGACTGTCATAAGTATTCTTATGACAACGAGTACCGGTGGTTTAACGTGCTCTCCGGGGAACGTAGGGGTCTCGATGTGTAATGAACGGTCAATCATCCACGGACTGACCGCGGCAAGCGCAGCTTAACCTTGGAAATCGTATGACCCGCGCGGCAGAAAGAAGCAATTAATAATATCTCCTTACTGACAGATTTAAAATCACAAAGAAAAGATAACATCACGCCAGTATTCCCCGAAGGGTTGTGCAGAGGTGTATAGTAACACCCTCATTTCGACGTTATGTTTAAGTCCCATGTCATAGGGGGCGAGTCTATTGCCATAAAAAAAAAATCGGATCCAGAGTAAAGCGAAACACACACTGCCCCGCGCTACGCTGCGGGGTGCGTGGCGACGGAGCCACAACACTGCGCGTGAATGCGTTTTCTGTGTTGCACTACGCGTGTTTTCTATACAAACACAGATACTTGCAAACAACGTAAGAACACGCACTCCCGCGCTACGCTGCGTGATACGGTGCAGTATGCTAATCTATACTAATTTTATAAAGCTGAAGAGTTTGTTTGTTTGAACGCGCTAATCTCAGGAACTACTGCTTGGAATTGAATTTTTTTTTTTGTGTTGGATAGTCCATTTATCTAGGAAGGTTATAGGTTAAATAACATCATGCTACGACCAATAGGAACGGAGCGTAAATGAAATTTGTTGCAAAAACGGGAAAAAAGTCCACCCGTGCGAAGCCGGGACGGGCCGCTAATCGCCTAATAAACAACTCGCGATGCACAGTGACCACCTAACCGCTCTACCGCTGATCGGCGCGGTTGTTAATTAGCTACGAGCCACTAGTAGCAAAACTGTAAATTGATTCCAACCTGAAATTAAAAGCCGATTTTGTAGAATATAAAGAGTAGTCGTCTATTTCCCGCTTTAAATAAAGTTGGTGAAAACTTTTGAAGTAAACATTTTTGAACAATGTATTTTCGCCGCTGATAAATGTTTTAGGTGACCTAGTTTAAAACTGTTGATTGGTTATACCGGACGATGTTCAACCATAATTGTACGGGGCGTTACATCCCACAAGATATTATATGAAACGTAGTACCTAACACAGTTTAATTTACACATAGGTACAAACGTACTTTAGACTTGAATTCTTCTTCTTTTCGTGTGGTTAGTGACTAACCTGGTGTCGGAGTTTATACCGCCCATGGGCCTCTGACATGGCTTCACATGCCGTCGAGAAATATCTCTCAGGCATGCCGGTTTCCTAACGATGTTTTCTTTCACCGTTTTTTAAGCAAGTGAATTATACAATACGCACATAAATCCGAAAAGTCAGAGGTGCGTGCCTTAGGTTCGAACTCGAGACATATGACTTGGCAGTCCGACGGTCACACCATTAGGCTATCACTTTTATCACTTGAATTAAACTAGACTTGAATTAAAAGTAGGTGTATTACATTGAGATATACAACGATAACTTTAACATTTAATATAACATTCACACCTACATTCCCCGAAGGGTTGGGCGAAGGTGTATAGTAACACCCTCATTTCGCCGTTATGTTTAAGTCCCATGTAACGAACCTATTGCCATCAACCGGGCACAAATTCAAACTCCGGGCTGCTACTGAGGAATTCCACACGGAAAAACTGAATAACACTTTGCCCGATCGATCAGCAGTCGCGCTTGCCACCACCAGACCAAAGATGCATAGAATACCTTGCTGCTTAAATATAACAATACTTACAAGGGTGTAGTTTCTGCGCCGCGATGTATTTCTCAAGCTTCCGCCTCAGTACGATCTCCGCTCCATATCGCCCGACTGAACCGTTGTCTACCAGAAGAAAGTATGCGTGTCTGTTGTTTAGAACTGCTAGTTTTGATCTGTAACAAACAATAACTTTATAAATATTGGTTCAAATCAAATCAAATCAAATCAAATCTTTTTATTCGTCAATGCAGGTGTACAATACAAAAGGTGTTAGAGTTACAGGAAGTTCGCTACATTGTGCCTGTGGGCATACGAAAATTATATTAAACGAGAATTACTTATATTCTATTGACATACTTTGCTATTAATTTCAATTAACCTATTATTATGTATATAATACTATCACATTTATATAATACTATTTAATTCCATCACTTATATCTATTCATTGCTTACCTTTTTAATTATTTGGCTTTCTTACTCTATTATATTTATATATAATACTGTTAATCTCTATTGTAATTATAGTTATTTCTTCTATTATACATATTTATACAGTCTGTTTCGAAAATTATATTAATTATATAATACTGTTATTTTTATTATTTTTTTATTAATCTAAATTAATTATATCATTCTAAAAATTCACTTATTGAGTAGCAGCATTTCTTTATTAACAGTTCTTTCAGCTTTTTCTTAAAGAGATTTATATTTAATTTTTTTAAGTCATGAGGTATTTTATTATATATTCTTGGAGCCATTTCATAAACACTTTTCCGTAAAAGGGCAGTGTTGCTATGCTCAATTCTTAGAATATTGGACTCCCTTTTCCTCAACTTTGGATCTGCTGGGGGCTTTATTGTAAATAATTGTAAGTTACTTTTTACAAACACCGCCACCTCATAGATATAAAGAGATGGAAATGTAAGAAACACTACTGTTACTACTGTTACTGTTACTGTTACTAAGCATATTCAGGAGGATCTCTATAAACCGATGGGTGTCGAAAACCTGTGATAGTCTAGTGGTCCAACGCTTCTCTTGCATACAGGAGTCTGAGTTCTGACTTTTGAATCCACGTGCAGATCAGAATTTCACAATCACTTGCGTGAATTGTGAAGGAAAAATATCGTGAGGAAGCCTGCACACCTGAGAGGCCCCTAAAAAGTTCTCGATGATGTATACAACGTGTTACATAATTCCCCATGAAAAATGTAAATAATCAAGTAGTCTTTTATGATTGTTGTAATTTACCTCTCAGAGGAAATTAGGTAAGAATGTAAATAACTTTCTGGGTAGTTTATTCTTTAGTTTTATGTTTTCAGGGTTGCGTTTCAATGAAGATTATTTTATGTTTTATCCTAATTCTTTTTTTTGGGTCATACTACGGTTTTCAAATATTGCCAATAGACTCTTTACAAGGGACCTTTTAACCACATTTCGGTTTTAGGGGTATTTTTGTAACAAACCAACCCAAGTCAATCGACCAGGCTAGGCGTCTTGGACTCAGGCCTAAACCCTTCTTATTCTGAGAAAAACCCCGTGCCTAGCAGTGGGACAGTAATGGGCTGATTCTAGCCAAATATAAAGAGACAGGATACTTCAGTTATTAATGTACACTGATCAAAGTAAAATTTGAATAAATAATGATCGCCGGACGTATCCGTGAATCAAGAAATTATGTAACTCCGGACCTCTGAAAGAACATTGGTAAATATGAATAAAATATAGGGGTGTGCGATCATCGCTAGTGTAATAAAGTATTTTTTTATTTGAATGTTATCTATCTTCTAATGATCTAGTACAGTGCGAGGGTTGAGGGGGTTTACTAGTAACCACTAAAGAGTTCCACTATCCACCTCCTAGCTATCAGACCCTGAACACCAAGTGCAATCTATTGGACTCATCAAAACGAATCATATGGACCCGAACCTCACATAGATCACGCAGTCGACGCCATCTTGGTTCTAGTTATTATAGTGGCTAAAATTTAATAGGTTTTGACAGCTGTCAGATTAGAACATGTTATGTCAATTTCGACATAAAATGTACCTACTGATCTGACAGCTGTCAAAACGGGCCTATTATATTTTAGACACTATCGACGCGCATTGTAAGCTAGTTAAATTTTGTCAGTTAATTTGATGCAAACTTGTATTTGTTGCTAGTCTGAACAAAAAAATGTTGACCAATTTGTTCGTGTTTAATTATTATTACTTCGTTCTGCCTAGCCTTTTTGCAACTATATTGGGGTCAGTTTCCAGTCTAATCAGATGCGGCTGAATACCAGTATTTTACACGGAGCGACTGCCATCTGACCTCCGACACCCAGTTACTGGGAAATGCCGATATCCTAAGGTTAGACCGGTTGTCCGACTTTAGGGTTTCGGACGTCCCGTAACGACTGTCATAGGTATTCGTATGACACCCGGGAACGACTGTTTAATGTGCCCTCCGAGGCACGGAAGGGTTTCGATGTGTAACAAACGGTCACCTATCCACAGACTGACCGCAGCAAGCGCAGCTTAAACTGGAACCCCTAATAAAATTAATTAATATTAATTATCTACTAATTAACCATACAACTATACCAAGATGGTGTATATCTCTTTTAGTAAGTAATAAATTGCGTAAAACATTTGCTATAACGAACAAAAGAAGTACCAAAACATGTACGCACTAAATTTAAGTTATAAGTACATAAATCAGACAAGTCTAGCCGTAACTCTGGTACACTCGACTTAACTAATGTTACCTTGTTACAAGTACCTGTCTAAATAAGGGTCTTTTGGGGAGTCAGGCTGTTCAGGTTTCATTGAGTTAGGATTAGTTTAGATATCATTATGAGCGTGTTATAACAAAGTGCCTTTTTATGCAAATAAAGTGCCTTTTTTATCCTGTTGTGGCGGCATCTATCACGCCACATAAGAATTAAGCAGCACGACGATTGTCTAGCAGACTACAGCGACAACAATGACAGCTGTCAAATGGAATGTCACAAATCCTGCATCGCGATATCAAGATTTGACACGCAGATATATATACAACTTCCCAACATCGACCGTTGGGCAGAAGTCCGCCAGGCACAAGACCAGCATGGTAGGAGGATCCTCACTTTTCGCTGGAGGAATACCACACCTCGTTTCTCCATACTGTTAAGAATAAAGATATATGGGTCGTGGGGCTTGTAGCAAAATAACAACTGCGCAAATCATATGATCTGCGAGGTTTGCCGCGGTCATTTTGAGGATGGATGACCGCTCGTTACACGTCGAGACCCCTCCGTACCTCGGAGAGCATGTCAAACTGTCGGTCCCAGTTGTCATACGAATATTATTATGACAGTTGTTATGGGTAGTCAGAAGCCCGAAAGTCTGACAACTTGTTTAACCTTAGGATGTCGGTATTTATTTATTAGTAAAAATACACCAACAGCAAAATATGCATTATGCCTTTTGCTTAATCAAATATTATAGGTACATTATCTAATGTATAGGTACAGTAATTATAGGTGTATATAGCTTTTTCAATTTAGAACGACATTAAACAAGAGCTTTGTTATTCTCTCCCGGCTAGTAAAAACAAATTAAAAGTTTATATAAAGAACAACAAAAGAAATAAAATTTTAAATACTAAGGCTGAGTTGCACCAACTAACTATAACCGTAACCATACTAAAATTTCTGTCAAATCAGTACAAATTTGACATAAAAATGGCAAGTTAACAATAATAGTTAGTTAGTGCAACAGCCTAAAACTAAATATAACAAGTCAGTAAGTTAAGTAGGAATTAGGTACGTGCTAGTTGTCTTAAAACATCAAGTATAATAAAAACTGTCTATTATCTTTTTCCGAATATCGTCCGAGGAATCATGAAATATGTCTAAACTTTAATTTAATTTATGATTGTTTAATTATTACTGGTATTGCCCAGTAACTGGCGGGAGTGATGGCAATCACTTCGTGTATAAAATACAGTCTTATCTTTTTAGACAGGAAGCCGACCCCAACATAATTTGGGAAAAGGCGAGGAGGAGTAAAGGTTTATTTAACTGGATGCCACGATTTACGCGCTGACAATTTATTTGCATGGCCTACATGTTTGATCTTAATCTGGGTGTTTGCGTACTTATTTATATGATTTGTGTTTTAAGTACACACTCACAAATTCGCAATGCAGAATTATTTTCCGTAACATACCTACTTGCATATCGTCGGTCGGAGTCATTACTGAAACCTCTCCAAAATTATATGTTTTGGACTTCCTACTAAAAAATTAAAAATATTGCATAGTTAGTAACAATCTCATAATAAACTGTGGTTTTTTTACGATATGTAGGCATATCAAACATCCAGATTACTTACCAAAAGCTATGTCAACAAAATCAGCCGTTCAAAATATATGAAAATTTTTAACTGGATTTTTCTAAAAATAGCATAATTTGAATTGTACCGGTAATGATTCCGACCGACGATATCTTAGGGGCTAATTAACAACTGCGCGGATCATACATTTTGCAAGGTTAAGCTGCCCTTGCTGCGGTCAGTCCGTGGGTGGGTGACTTTGTTACACATTGAGACCCCTCCGTGCCTCGGATAGCACGTTAAACCGTCGGGTGTCATACGAATATATTGACAGTCGTTACTAGTCAGAGGACCGAAAGTTTGACAACTTGTATAACCTTAGGATATCGGTATTGCCCAGTAAATGGCGGGGATATAATGCAGTCGATCCATGTAAAATACTGGTATTTAGCCGCATCTGGTTAGACTGGAAGTCTAACCCAACATAGCTGGGGAAAGGCTAGGCAGAACAATCAACTTGCATGTTTAACAAAAATGTGTTTTAAATTTGATTAAAAACTAGCTGTGTTCTCACGACTCCGCCCACGTAAGAAGTTTTATTCCAGTAATAAATATAGTCTATGTTACTCAGTGATAATATAGCTTTCTAACGGCAAAAGAATTTTTGAAATCGGTCCAGTAGTTTTTAAGTTTATTCCTTACATACAAAAATACAAATCTTTTCTCTTTATACCTAATATTAGTATAGATGTGGAATTTGATGTGTGAGATGGCGTATAACTATACCTACTTCAAAGACTTGCATTTTAATAGGCACACCCAGCGTTTTCAATCAAATCAGACCACGGTTAATTTCCATCAAACATAAATCGATCTCTTACCAAACAAACCAAACTTTTATGCACAAATAAATCCGTATCAACTAGAAACTATTTACTAGATATATAGGTATAATAGATTAAAACAACAACACGTGAACACCAGCGCAAACAACTTCAAATGGTCACTCACAGTGAAGCAATCAACTAATCGAATCGCCATCTGATGTCCGAACAAGTTGAGGATTTTTACAAGCCCCGGTCACTAGCTGACTCTGGAAGTTTAAAAATAATTGCACTTTTGAAGTGAATAAGTACTGTATTCAATACAGATCGCATTTTACCGTTTAACCTCCATCTTCCTCCTAGGCTTTTTCCAATTATGTTGGGGTCAGCTTTCAGTCCAACCAGATGCGGCTGAATACCAGTATTTTACACGGAGCGACTGCCATCAGACTTCCACAACCCAATAACTGGGGAATGCCGATATCCTAAGGTTAGGCTGGTTTTCAGACTTCCGGGCTTCTGACTATCGGTAACGACTGGCATAGGTATTCTTATGACACCCGGGACTAGTCCCGGACTAGTCGAATCGAAGTCTAGTCTAGGAGGAATGCCTGTTTAGAGTGCCTTAAATGCCTGATAATACAGAAAAATGCCTGTAGATCTCTCTCTCATGTCGGCAAGAGAATAGCTCATGCCGTTTCCTGAAAAGATTAGGCAGTTAGCAAGGTTGGTAGCGGTCTGCCGGGGTTGCGGTGCATGCTGCTTTTGTGAATCCCGTGACCCCAGCCGAACGGTCAGGAGAAGGAACACCGTTGGTTTTTAGCCGGTAAGAGCCCGGCAGACCCCCTCGCCTTCCCCGGGCGAGGGACACCCATGAGGATTTTCTAACGGAAAAAAAAGGATGGTAGCGGTGCTGACTACACAGTGTGCTCCGTACGTACCTACTAAAGTATCGTCATTCATAGAGGCTTTTTGAATACACCCTTATGCCTGGCTCAGAGTAATGCCGGCCGCACGCCTGTCCAAACCTTAAAATGCCTGTCATATGGTAGCCTTACCTGGGACCAACGGTTAAACGTGCTCTCCGAGGCATGGATTTTAACCTCTATAATCCCATAAAAAATCTTTTAAGTTAAAAGGTTTTATATTGCAGTAGCAGTATCAGGATTTAAGGATTAAGGGTTGAATTTATTATAATGTTGTATTGTCATGGAAATTGAATTTGTGTGCGAAGTTTCAGGAGAATTGGTTAAGCAGAAGTAGTTGAAAAATCTGTTACAAAATTTTAATCAAACAAACAAATATACGAAGTCAAGCTAATTAAAATTGTTTGAAATATGAGGTCGCCTTTAAAGTTCTATACTGATAGAGTACATGATACTGTAAGACTAGTACAGTAGGGGAATGAAAGGTTATGCGCTTTAAGGTGTATTTTTGCTTGCACAGTGCAAGAAATGAACTATTTTACCGACTACGTATTGCCAACATTATAGAAATGAAAATACAAGCATTTTTTGACAGGATATCAAATTATAATGGTGACATAGTGACAGACACTAGTAATGCCAATTTATTTAATCATCGATTTGATTTATGTCACGGTTTTTACAACAAAACTCCTTAAATCAAATCAACGACATTACATGGCACTAAGTTACTACGTCGTCGATCTTGCTTACCAAATAATTAAACATAATTTTCTATGCATTGGTCTGTTCCGTTCAACAGTGTGACTAGGTAACATGTGATCGCGATGTGGGAACGGAATGAATTTGAAAACTGACGAATCATTTCATTCCCCTATTGTACTATTCTAAAGTTGATTGGTTACTACGACATTAAATTTCAAATAAAGTATACCAAATTAGTTGTTGACTTTTGCTGTTCACTGTAACTGTGCTTACCTATATTTTATCTTCCTACCGTTCCTACCTCTGCGGAAATTTTTCTAACCCTAAAATACGGTAGCTGACACATATAAATGTCTCACTTTGAATGCAGGCGGGCAATCTCGTACTAAATGAGATGTTTGTGCCGCCCCCGCGACACACTTTACTGCGGCCGTAATATTTGCAACGTGTCAAAACTTGTTATTAGCCTAAATATTATGTGAGGGAATTAGTTTTTCACGTGACCAGATTATGAATTAGATAAATTGGGTTTAATTAAGCGGCATTTTAAGGCAGACAAAATTGTGCAGAAAATGAGATTGTTTTTTTATAATCCACTTTCAACTCATAATCACGGTAACATAACATACCATCACGCCTTCTATTCCCCGAAGGATTCGGCAGAGGTGTTTTAGTACACCCTCGTTTCGCCAGTTGTGTTTAAGTCCCGTGTAATAGGGGGCGAGTCTATTGCCATAAACCGGGCACAAGTCATTTTAGCGCCCCGAGCGAAATGCGCGGCTATCGATTGACGCGCGGTCATTTAACTCGGGGCGATAAAATGCCCTGCGTTCAGAACACATGTTTACATCTTGTTTTTTTTTTAATCCCAAAGATTCCCGTGCAGGGTTAATCAATGTCAGCAGTCCATCACGAGGTTTAAAGCAATTGCATGATTTCATTTACACCCAGTATATAAAAATGAATCCCTATTTCCCTTGGTCACGCCATAATTTGAGAACGACTTTACCGGTTGAAGTCATATTTACACAATATAATTGTTTTGTTGTGACAATGGTTCGTAGCTATGTTGGGATCCGATAGGTGGCGCTGTAGCTAAAATATTTCACGGGCACAACCGCGGTAGAACAGCTAGTAGGTACGTTAAGAAAACGCAAGGCAGTGCGCGCTAGTCCTTAAGGTATCGTAACCTCATATCGTAAACGTTTTCAGTCCCTGAGAAAAATTGCCAAGTCTCATTACAAAGCCTTTTGGGTATTTGAATGGTTAAAGACAAACTCATTTGAAAATTGAAGACAATAGAGTCTATTGTTATTGAATAGACCATCCTACATATATGAGGAATCGTATTGGGAGCTTAGGAAACTCGTCTGCTCTCCGTGTCATGTACCTAGTCTGCCTCGGGCAATACGTGCTTGTAACTGAATATTAGTATATCTTATATCACTACCGATAGCTGGAATTGTACGTAAATAGCAGTGTTTGGGTCTGTATAAACGTTGTATTACATTGCAGGATAAATCGATTTTTTGTTGCATCGATATTTTATTAAATTATTTAATAGTTTTTTTGTGACTTATCAGTGTATTGTAGTTACTATTTTACTTACAGTTAATGTCATGATTTCAAGGATGATAATATATACAATATATGTAACATAATTAACGCACATCCTCAAAGTAGTTTGTTCAGAATCGATTACTGAATCAATTCCTATAATTTTTAATATAGGTAATTTTTTATTCCAAAAATAATTAAAACTACGGAAATTAGTCACATTACCCCTGTACAGTCAAAACAAACTGAAATGGACCGTAAATCAAGGCAAAAAGACTTTTAAAAGTGCATTTTTATTTGTATTAATACAAATTCCGTCATACAATACAAAATAAAGAAAAATAAATCTTATTTCAATAACGTTAGTTTAATAAATAACAATGCCTATATTTTTTACTTTTTAAAACGCAGAATAAGGGGTGAATATTAGAATTTTTTTAACATTATTTTAACAAATCATTCTTCTCCCGGGTTGTTAACGTTATAGTATTGTCAGATTGTTTTTATTCTTGTTTTATTGCTTGACGGCAGCGGTATAGTTTGAGTTTTCATTATCATAATTATAGTATTTAACTTGCATTCTTAACTTTGGGATGATGCTAATGATGTTCTCAATTTTTGTTAATATTTTTCGAAGAATGCCCCACCGGCTAGTTGTGAAGGTGAAGTGGTGCCTAAGGGAGGATATAGGCACATGTTAAACTAAAATTTCGGTGTATGTATTATGATTATAACATAATATTCTAACTGGGGTGTGTAATTGGGGTTAATTACGTTACATGTTGTATATATTTTTTAAATGCTGCAATTTTCCTGGTGCATTCGAAATTGTCGACGACTATGAATGTCGTGACGATATTCATAGGTATTCGTATGACACCCGGGACCGACAGTTTAAGGTGCTCGCCGAGGCACGGTCACCCATCCACGAACTTACTGCGGCAAGCGCAGCTTAACACAAGTCCTTATCAGCATCATCTATTACAGAAGAATTCAAAGTAACATCAGTTAACTAGTTACTGGGCAATGCCGATATCCTAAAGTTAGACTGGTTATCAGACTTTCCGGCTTTTGACTTCCTGTAGGTATTCGTATGACACCCGGGACCGACTGTTTAACGTGCGCTCCGAGGCTTCCAGGGGTCTCGATGTGTAACAAACGGTCACCCATCCACGGACTGACCACGACAAGCGCAGCTTAACCTCACAGATCGTATAATGTGCACACTTTTTAATGTATCTACAGAACAAACAAAAGCGTTCCCAATTCCATTTTATCGAATCTCATGAACATTACATTTTACACGAAAAGACACGAGCTCTTAAAAGGACGCCATTCGATCAGAATCCGCTCAGATTCTGCTAGTCACGTTAGCTCTGACCTAATTTGAGCGTCCCCAGGCCTTGGCTGACGATGTTCCTACGACGCTATACGGATTAGTTTTAATCGATCCTTTATAAAAGACGGTCTTTGTTATCGTAACCCGTTTTATCTCTGTGAAGGTGAACGAAATTTCGAACGGTTAACCTTTAGAAATATTTAAAAGGAAAATGCAATCAGTATATTTTCTATAAATGGAAGATTGTAGAAGATTTTACTTTGCATATTTCTATTTCGGTCGCGGCGTAGGTGGTGTGACGATCTAGAACTATTTGCGGGGCTTGCATGGTTAGAAATGGCACAAAATAGAGAGGTTTGGAAGGCAAAAGGGGAGCCTTTGTTCAGCAGTGGGACAATATACAAGGTTAGTCAGAAAGGGAAAGCCAAAAGGGTGTTAAAGTACCCATAATAATGGATAACTTTTGTTCTACAACTTTCCCCAAAAGTCATTAGTTTAACAGAAATAGCTGTTCAAAGATTTCATAAAAAATACGCAAAATTCTATTTATCCTCAGCTATGATCAGCTGTGTTTACATTTTAGGTCATATTTGGGGTCACGAATAAGAAGCTCCATTTTCTGAATTCGTAACTAAAGCAGGGAAGAAGATTTTTTCAAAAAACTAAAATATCTTTATGCATGACTTTTTTTATCGAATTTTGAAATTTTAACACTTTCTTTAAAACAATCATCAGTGATACATTAAGTGGCCCGCGGTTTAGTACCACCTTTCCGACTAACCTTGTTTAGGCTAGTTAAAAAAAAGTCTACTGATGATTACTCGTCATTATCAAATCAGCTCAGAAATGTTCAGAGCTGAACATGAGCAATCAATTGCCATTATCAGCACACTTGGTAGGCAGATTGGTGATCGCAATATCTTGTTGTAAACACACAGGAGAACGCTGCAATTGCCTATTGCGACCCTCACTGGTGGAAAGGAGATGGTACATTTGTGGCGGCATCTATCACGCCACATGAGATCTACGCAGCACGACGATTGTCTAGCAGACTACAGTCACAACAATGACAGCTGTCAAATGAAATGTCACAAATCCTGCATCGCGATATCAAGATTTGACACGCAGCTAGTATATATCGTGTCGCTGCGACTGCAAAATCCGCTATGTATTTTTTTTTTTAAATCTGTCTTTGATGCTATTTTATAATACTGCTCAAGCCACGTGCAACTGTAAAATCCGTTTTTTAATAATTAATTAGGTTAAGAAGATACCAAAATAAATTATTAGAAAACGGATTTTATAGGTGCACGTGGCTTGAGAAGTAGGTATTATAAATTAGCATCACAGACCAATTTTCAAAAAAAAAAAACGTCGCGTATTTTTCAGGCGCAGCGACGATATACAACTTCCCAACATCAACCGTTGGGCAGTAGCCCACCAGGCACAAGATCCGCCTGGTAGGAGGATCCTCCCTTTTCGTTGGAGAAACACCACACCTCATTCCTCCACATATTCTTTGACGGGAACGCCGTAAGAATCTTGTCATGCTAATTTCATTTTTTGTCTCAGGAGTCAGAACCCGAAGAAGAGAGCCCGGCCGAAGACGAGGGGGCTTTCGACACCAGTATGGACAACTTCTCTGGCTTCAGCATCGCCAGCAACATCGTTGAAGTGCCAGAAAGCGCGTGTGGTTCCAAGAGTAAACGACATTGTACTGAAGTTACCGATGAATACGATGCTATAGGTAGGTTCTTGAATACTGTAAAGTGCCACCAAGTTATCTGAACCAGTGATCAAACAATATAACGTCACGCCTTGCATTCCCCCAAGGGTTCAGCAGAGGTGTTTTTAGTACACCCTTGTTTCGCCAGTTTGTTTAAGTCCCATGTAATAGGGGGCGAGCCTATTGCCATTAACCGGGCCAGTGATCAAAATTGAGAATAAAGTCGTCACAGAATCATTAATAAGCGATGACACTGAAGCTATCGTTACAGGATTAGTAAACTTGGTAGCACTGTATTCTCTTACATATCACACGAAAGAATGTATTCAGGAAATAAACAGAACATCACGCCTGTAATCTCCAAAGGATTGGGCAGAGGTGTATAGCAACACTCTCATTTTGCCGTTATGTTTAAGTCCCATGTAACAGAGGGCGAGCCTTTTGCCATTAACCGGGCACAAATCCAGACTCCATACTGCAACTAAGAAATTCCTAATGGAAAAACCCAATAACAATTTGCCTGATCTGGGGATCGAACCCAGGACCACACGATCAGCAGTCGCGCTTGCCACCACTAGACCAACGAGGCACTTTCAGGAAATATTACTTCCAATATAAGAACCCGAACTCGAAACAATATTAACTACAGAAATTGGGTTAATTGATTGATTACGTCTCTAGGCGCGGGATCCACTAATAGAGACATTATACAGGATGTAAACGAAATCATGTAATTCCTTCAAACCTTGTGATGTACTGCTGTCATAGACTAACCCCACAAAGAATACTTTTGGAATCATAAACATAAACTCATACATAAACTCTCGCCTTTTCCCCATGGGGGGAGGCAGAAACTATAGAACGCCACATGCTACGACCCTTACATACCCCTTTCGCTTCAACCACATTCATACATCTTGTCATACACGTACGCCGGTTGAGAGTACTACGCACCTGACCTTTGTGAAGAACATCACCAATAACATCGATGTATGTCCTTCTAGGACGTCCTCTACCGGCGTTTCCATTGACATCCGCCTTATAAATTCCTTTTGGATCAATAAACAAAATTACAAAAAGTAAACATGTATTTTTAACGTGAGGCATTTTAGCGCCCCGAGCGAATTGCGCGGCTATCGCTCGGCGCGTGGTCATTTAACTCGGGGCGCTAAAATGCCTCACGTTAAGAACACATGTTTACTTCTTATCATTTTTTTATTGAGTTCAAAAGTATCCCATGCAGGGTTAATCTATGTCAGCATTACATCACGAGGTTTGAAGGAATTACTTGATTTCGTTTACACCCTGTAGATTGGAAACAGTCCATAGATCTATACATTACTTGCTAATGAAATAACATGAGAATAGAAGGAAATAATAAGTTAATTGCTCTCTAATCATCTCACTAGGACGGACATGATGGAGCTATAATAATAAAACTCTTCGTACACAAGGATTTTGGAAGTTTCTTGGTTTTAGCCTAAATTATAGGAATAATTAACGTTCTGCCTAGCTTTTTCCCAACTATGTTGGAGGCAGCTTCCGGTCTACCCAGATGCGGCTGAATACCAGTATTTTACACGGAGCGACTGTTATCAGACCTCCGCAACCCAGTTACTGGGCAGTGCGGATACTATTTAAGTATTATACGAATTATACGAATAATTAATGTTGACTGCCCTGTTGGCCTAGTGGTCGTAATTGCGACTGCTGAGCATGGCGTCCTAGTTTCGATCCCCAGGTCGGGCAAATTGTTATTGGGTTTTTCCATTAGGAATATCTCAGTAGCAACCCGCAGTCTGGATTTGTACCCGGTTACTGGCAATAGGCTCGCCTCCTATTACATGGGACTTTAAAAGGCGAAATGAGGGTGTTACTATACACCTCTGCACAACCTTTCGGGGTCTACAGGCGTGATGTTTATGTTAATAATTAACGTGTCATATAAAAAAACGTTGTCTGTTCCAGGAGTAAACGTGGCTGCAAAACTGAGGAACCTTCCAGAAAACATGCGGATACTGGCAGAGAAGCTGATCAACGACGTGCTCTACCAAGCGCAGACGAACGTACTGACTAACGCGACTTTTATCAATACACCTGATCCCTTTAAATAAACTGGATTCCTCATGCTTTGCATCTGTGTTGGGTTACCATCTAAAAAAACTATTTAACACAGATATAAGACTGTCATTCATCCGCGTTTACCCAGATTAGTCTTACTTTCGTCCGGACATAATTTTATTAAGAGTGCGATAGGTATGAATGATCCTTTTAAAAAAAATCCAGGTCTTGAAAAATGACCAGGTTTCAACCTTAAAAGTCCGAGGTTTTCAAACTTTAGGTTGCCTGTCCACTGGAGCGGAGCTAACCAATAGAATTGCATAAAATTCACGTCTCCACTCTGTGAATATTGTGCATTTCTATTGGTTAGCTCCGCCCCGCTGCGCTCCTCTCCGCTCCAGCAGACAGGCAGCCTAAAGTCCAAAAACCTCGGACTTTTAAGGTTGAAACCTGGTAATTTTTCTCGAACTCAATTTTTTAGAAGATTCCGTGAGTCCGTCAGGCCGATTGGACTCTTAATAAAATTACGCACGGACGCTCTTTGGACGCCCCCAAAAGTAAAACTAATCTGGCACCGCAGATGAATGGCAGTCTTATATCTGTGTTAAATAAAGTCAAACGGGCAGCCACCCGACTCATTTGTATAGACAATAGTTATTAAGTATGTATCACATAATAATTAAGTGTATTTTAATAATTGTGTACATATGAAGGGTGTTGTAGGAAATAAACAGTTTTTTTTTAATAAGACCTCATTGTTTTATTCAATCATCTTTCCTCGTAGAAACTAACATCCATATTCTAAGACGTTCCTCCAAAACTTACTCGACTCAGGACGGCCTCGAAAACACCGTAAAAGTATTCTTAGTCGCAATTTCGAATCAACTTTGAGGTTCCTCGACTGAGGGGTCCGTCATAATTTGAATTAACTGCATACATACATACATACATAAACTCACGCCTTTTTCCCATGGGGGTAGGCAGAAACTATAGAACGCCACATGCTACGACTCTTACATACCCCTTTCGCTTCATCCACATTCATACATCTTGTCATACACGCACGCCGGTTGAGAGTACTACGCACCTGACCTGCATCGCGCTAATAAAGCCGTGATAAATAGTTGTAAGAATTATCGTAAACATATTCGATAGTCTTCAAAATTCATTTTTGTTACATACGATCTTTGACACTTCCTTTAGGTTCCGAGGTACATTGAGTTTGACAGATGATTCCTTACCTCGGCTGAGGAAAAATCTCGAGTCGAGGACGTTTATGTCAACTATAACTACCGATGGTAGTGAAAAAGGCTGAGTCGAGGTGGAGTTGTGTCGAGTAAGTTTTGGAGGAACGTCTTAGAATATGGGTGTAAAGCTCGCGATGATTAGTTTTTACAATTAATTAGTATTGTCAGGTTAATTCTGTAGGTACCTGCAGAGGCCTAGCTCGAGCGTGTGACGTATAGTATCGTTAACGTATCGCTAATTTAAGCGAGTTTTGTATCGAAAATACAATTGCCCTATAACATTTTAGTTTATTTTGTTGCGACATTCACAATTTGTATCATACAAAGATATGAATAAAGTTTGTGCTAGACGAATATTTCTGACTGCCTTGTAGATCTAGTGGTGGCAAGCGCGACTGCTGAGCATGGGTTCCTGGGTTCGATCCCTAGGTCGGATAAAGTGTTATTGGGTTTTTCCATTAGGACTTTCTCATAGGCTCGTCTCCTATTACATGGGACTTAAACATAACTGGCGAAACAAGGGTGTACTAAAACACCTTTGCCGAACCCTTCGAGGAATGTAAGGCGTGATGTTATGTTTATGAATATTTCTGATGTAAAATTCACTTACATTAACGTCACGTGTACGATAGTAACTCTACAGCATTCGTGCTGGGCCTACTGAACAGTGTAAAAGAAAATAGGTATAAATATAGAAGACACAACATTCACTAATAATTTATGCCCGTTTAGAAATTTCATTAGGGTATAATGAACCAATTTGCATTCTCTACCTCTTTCTTCCACCAATTTTTATAATAGGTAACACCAAGATAACTTCGCTCCCCTTAATATGAACAAAACTGAGGAAATAAAGAGGAAACGTGTACAAAATAGGGCCATCTCAAATTCTTAACGGTAGTGTGTGTAAATTTTTTGCAGAAATTGCTTACGTGATACGAATCATGTATGTTCGAGGATTTCTGCGAATATTCACTGGTGAAGTGAAGTGCCTCCTATTAATTGTTAAGAGGTTCTATCATAAATAAGGTTTTATTGACCTGTCTTGAGCAGTCAAACATTTCGTCCAATAAGCAGTCTCAAGCCTAATAGGGATAGGGATCTTAAGTACGATGGGTTGTCAATAAGCTGTTTGTCATTTAAAATAAAGTATAGAAAAAACGCGATATGTGAAAAAAATGCTATTCGTGTGGTTAGTGACTAACCTGGTGTCAGAGGTTATGCAGTCCATAGACCTCTGACTTGGTTTCACATGCCGTCGAGAAATATCTCTCAGGTATGGTTTCCTCGCGATGTTTTCCTTCACCGTTTTTAAGCAAGTGATAATTATACAATATGCACATGAATCCGAAAAGTCAGAGCTGCGTGCCTTGGGCTCGAATTCAAGACCTGTGATATGGCAGTCCGACGCTCACAACACTAGGCTATCACTGCTGTCAAAAAATAATCGAGGAGTTTTCTAAATTTGTGAAGGGGGCATTTTCTGTCCCCGTCGTGTGTAACGGTCTTTATACTGTGTGTTGTGGAGTTACAATGGCGTTAATGTGTTATGATGTCAGCACACAATAGTGGTGTGACCGTCAGACTGCCAAGTCATAGGTCTCGAGTTCGAACCCAAGGTACGCACCTCTGACTTTTCGGATTCATGTGCGTATTGTATAATTATCACTTGCTTAAAAACGGTGAAGGAAAACATCGTGAGGAAACTGCCTGAGAGATATTTCTCGACGGCATGTGAAGCCAAGTCAGAGGCCCATGGGCGACATAAACTCTTACACCCGGTTAGTCACTAACCACACAAGAAGAAGAAGCACACAGTAGTGCTATATCTGTCTAGTAAACAATTTTAAAACGCTTATAACTTGGGCATTTTATTAAATATTTCATTGATTTTTTCACTGTTGCTTATCATTGTAATAGTTTCGGGATTAATAATAAAAATAATAAAGGAGGATAATTTGATGACTTTGTTGATACTGATTTATGTGATAAGTAGGGTCGCCATACGTCCGGGTTTCCCTGGATTTGTTCTAGTTTAGAGGGCATCCGGGGAGCGTCCGGGCGGGGGGGCTTCATTTGTAGTTCGAGTTTAAATATTTAAAGTCTTGGGCCACCCGCGACACATTTTTGTGTCGTGTTTTTTATTACACTGACTATGTTTAAAAAAACCTGTTGACATGTCTGGGTTCTGGGCTCTAAAATCCGGGGTTTTCACGCGTCTTGTCCTGGTTGCCAAATTTTAGGAGATGGCAACCCTAGTGATAAGTCCCTTATTCGGTGTCTTATATTCATAAATATGTATATCTGTACTATGTCTTACACAAATATCCGACGATGATTGAGATGAATCACCGTCACTATTGGAGTTACCGAATTTCATTACATGACACTAGAGTATTTAATGTTGTATATTTTCCCAAAAGAAGATAAAAAAATAAACCAAATAGCTAGTAGAGGTCTACAAATAAATACGTCGTAGCTCTATAAAGGTTCACGTAAACACCGAAATGGCGGACCGTTCACCCACTGTGTGGTTATGGGTCGACCCAAATGGCCAAATGTTGTAATATTTATTCTGTGTTTATATCAAGATTGTTTGTGATTTAATGGCTCGTTTATGGCCGATCTCTAATTTATGGAGTGTTATTGGTTAAAATTGAGACTCTTGTATCTTTATCTATACCTACTAATATTATAAACCTGAAGAGTTTGTTTGTTTGAACGCGCTAATCTCAGGAACTACTGGTTGGAATTGAAAAAATATTTTTGTGTTGGATAGTCCATTTATCGAGGAAGGTTATAGGCTATATATCATCACGTTACGACCAATAGGGGCGGAGCATAAATGAAAAATGTTGCAAAAATGGGGAAAATGTCCACCCGTGCGAAGCTGGGACGGGCCGCTAGTCAATAATAAAGCAAAGACCTCATGGTTTTGCTTTGTAGACCCTCCCTTATGGAAGTAGTTATCACAGGTAAAATTAGCTTATTAGTCTATTTGTATGCCCAGTATGGCAATAAAAAATGTTACCATTGGTAAGCAAAACGATTCGTTTTGTTTATAGGAATCGGGCATTAACAATGTCCCAGGACATTATGCCAAAGTTATAGCTTGGTGTGCATCATTCTCTGCCGATGATTAATTTGATCTAACTTCTCCACGAAGTCTAAGGCAATATGCCAAAAATGACTTACTTCTCTCCATAAGACCCTGAGCAGACGACGGACATGTTGCCAGGCAGACTGCCGCAGAAAAAAAAACCAAGCACCACGTGCCGAATTTCGCGACGGGCAACAACTACCAACCACCGTCATGCGGTAGTCTACCGGACAAAAAGACCGTCGTCTGCTCAGGGCCTAATGGTATCTCATAATTTTAATTAAAACTGATCTGATCTATCCTCTGGTTCAGAAACTTATCGAATCGTTCTGAATCAGGGGGCTGTATGTACAGCCAACGATAGGTTGACATGGCAATCGGGTATGAGGCGAGTCGTGGAAGGGGGGCACCCTGCACACCCGCACAGCGCCCGCGCCATCTTAGTCACCAGTCCGCATCGACTGCGTATATTGATTTCGATCTCGCTCACGTTGTTGGTTGTAGTTGTGTATTGATGAAAACTACTAGAAAATTGCCGTGTCGACCTGTCGCGCACTATACAAGGTTAGTCGGAAAGAGGGTACTAAGTCAAAAGGGTTGTTAAAGTACCTATAATAAGGGATAACTTTTGTTCTACAACTTTCCCCATAACTCGATAGTTTAAGAGAAATAACTGTTCAAAGATTTCGTAAAAAATATGCTAAAATCTATCTGTCCATAGCTATGATCAGCTGTGTTTACGATTTAGGTCATATTTGGGGTCATGGATTAGAAACTTAATTTTCTGAATTCATAACTAAAGCAGGCATGATTATTTTCTTTTTGAAAAAACTAAAATAAAAATCTTTTTGCATGCAAATAAAAATTATCGAATTTTGAAATTTTTGCATTTGCTTTAAAATAGTCATCAGAGATACTTTAAGTGGCCCGCGGCTTAGTACCCCCTTTCCGACTAACCTTGTACATGCATGACCAGGATGACCAAGTTTATTAAGGCTGTTCCTACCTTGGTGAAGCTATAGCATGATACGGAACGTCTCGCCCTCTGCCAATGAGTTCGTTAGCGCCCTCCACGATGCCCCAGGGCGCTATTCCGATGCTGACCACTCGACCTGCTCGCTGTGATCGCTCCAGCTGTAATGCGTCGCCTACTTGACGAGTTACACCTGTAGAAGAAGAAGATGGTGGTTAAATTTTAAAATAAGTAGCATAGTGTTGATCAATATCTGATAACCGGCCTAACCTTAGGATATGGGCATTGCCTAATAACTGGGTTGCGCAGGTCTGCTGGCAGTCGCTCCGTGTAAAATACTGGTATTCAGCCGCATTTGGTTAGACTGGAAGCTGACCCTAACAGAGTTGGGAAAAGGCTAGACAGAACAAATTTGTGAGATCTTCCATCAGCAGCTACCATAAAGTAGAAATATTTGACAACATTTTTTTTTAATGTCTGTAGGGGAACGAGGTATGGTGTTCCTCCTATGAAAAGGGAGGATCCTCCTACCAAGCGGGTCTTATGCCTGGCGGGCTACTGCCCAACGGTTGATGTTGGGAAGTTGTATATATAGGTATACTAACTCCGTGTCAGATCTTGATATCGCAATGCAGGATTTGTGACATTTCATTTGATAGCTGTCATTGTTGTCGCTGTAGTCTGCTAGACATTTGTCGAACTGCGTAGTTCTCACGTGGCGTGATAGATGCCGCCACATGTCTCTTGTTATTTTAAATGAATACGGACTTAGGCCTTAGGGCCTAAACCCTTCGCATTCTGAGATGAGGCCCGTATCAAGCGGTGGGACAGTAATGGGTGGAAATAAGTGTCGCAAGTCCGATCCTGCATGGAGTATTGCAGACACCTTTGGGATGGCTCAGCAAAATATCAACTTGCCGCGCTTGACTCAGTGGAACGCAGAGCTAAGAGGCTCATTGACGACGAAAAACTGGTGGATGCCAAGCTTCACAGCTTGGCTCATCGCCGCAAGGTTGCCTGCTTGTCGGTCTTCTATAGACTGTACTTCGGAGAGTGTGCTCAAGAACTCCACAACCTCATCCCACTGGCCCCCTTCTACCATCGGACATCTAGACGCACTGCAAGTTACCATCCATACTTAGTTGCCATTCCACCAATTCGCACTAAGCGCTTCCAAACATTCTTCATAATGCGCACTGCAAAAGAGTGGAACTCACTACCCGCGTCTGTGTTCCCGAACGCATTCAACCTGAATCTCTTCAAAGTTAGAGTTAAAAGGCTTCTTCTGGGTAAGCTCACTCCATCGTAGACTTTGTCTCTGTCTCCTCTGACCTAGACTAGAGTCAAGAGCAAACACATTTCAAATAAAAACAAAAAAATACCTGTATTAGTGCCGCCAGTGAATATCCATGCTCCAGTTGTTTTCGCAGCCTTCAACAGTCCTTTTCTTAGCACCTTTTTGAGCTTAGGTTGCAGGTCGAAGTTAGCCTTGCCACCCTGGATGGTGATGAGCAACTTCGGTCGGTCGAGGGCCCATTCTCTTGTTAACAGCTGGACTATTAATTCAGGTCTTGTGTCGTGGGAGAGCCGGACGTACTGTGAGGACAGAAATAGGGTTTAGTTGGACGAGTATAGATGATCCCAGATTTGTGAGTATACAGGGTATAAACAAAATCGTGTTATTCCTTCAAACCTCGGGATGTACTGCTGACATATATTTACCCCGAACAGTATACTTTTAGATTAATTAAAAACAAATTTACATTTTAGCGCCCCGAGCGAATTGCACGGCTATCGCTCGTCGCGCGATCGTTTAACTCGGGGCGCTAAAATGCCTCACGTTAAGAACACATGTTTAATTTTGTTTTTTTATTTAATCCAAAATTTTCCCCTTCAAGGTTAATCTATGTCAGCAGTACATCACGAGGTTAGAAGGAGTTACATGATTTCATTTACACCTCGTAGATATATGTAGAGGCTTGACTACGATTACTATTACCTGCAATAAAAAGTCGTTATTACCATAATAATTGTTATCCGATGACTATCAGAGTATATAATAAGCTACCAGAGACCATAAGAAATCTTCCATTAAAAATATTTAAACGTAAACTATATTCGTGGCTAGTAAAAAAATGTTTATATTCTGTAAAAGAGTTCTTAGATGCACGTACTTTCTAAGATATTATATTGAATACACTATTAATTTCACTAAGTAAAAAAATAATTTATTATTTTGAGCTGTGTTCATACTATTAAAAAAAATTGTTAACTCTTTTATAAACTATTGCATATTTGTTGTTCAAATATCCATGTAAGTAATCGGATTCTAAGTTCTTGCGTATAACTTTGTATTAAATTAACCTTTTAATTTGCACACCATTGTATGGTTAAATATGCGGCTACTTTTGTGACTTAAATAGAACTGTCCTTACCCATGTTTTTTGCAAATAAATCTATTCTATTCTATTCTATTCTATACGTTTTTGGCTAGGCATCTTCCAAAATACTGTTCTGCCGTCCGATTTCGAAAAGAACGTTAAGTGATAGTTAGTTTTGTGTACCTACTACGTAAAACTGCAACGTTTTCTCTATCTATCAGTCTGGTTCATATTTATCTATCCTTTTTCAGTTACGAGATACATGATTTTTTATGGTAGATGGTCACATTTCAGTATAGAAAAACATGACTAAAAAACAATAACTGGAATTTTAGAAACAATACTAATCTTGGAACTCATTTTAAATTAGGAAATTTAAGCTTAAAAGTACCCCAATATATTGGTATAACAAAAACACATGTTTGTCTTGAGAATTTCTATAAACAACATTTTCCACGTTCATGCTCATTTATAAAATTTCTTTTCGCGTATTTTTAATTTTGATTTGTTTAATTGTGAATTATAGTGAATTATTGTAAACGATGTCGAATACGGATTACGAGCGGGACAGGAGCGATACAGCATATTGACATCAAGTAAACTCCACCAAGAAGAACATAGTCTGCTTAGTTGTCGGCAATAAGATTGACAAGCATGCAGCACCCGCAAGCCCGAGATGGAATAAGATCGTAGGTGGTGCTTGCCACCAGCAAAAGCATTCCCAAGGAGGGTTGACGTCAGGCAGGCGGCCGGTCATAAAATATAGCCGAAACATTTGTGCAGTATGATATGAGACATACTGCGCCGACCCCAAATAAGTTGGGATAAGGGCAGGAGGATGATTAACGGTCTGTTAGAAATCTGTCGGCAGTGTAACGGATGCCACGGATGGAAGGTCCTCCGCAAAATTAAAGCAGATGGCAGCACTACAGTACTCATCACAACCAATCAGAACGATAAATGATAGAATCAGGCGTTACTTTGCGGAAATCCATGACCTACAGAATATACAATAAAAATCAGATCGGGGCATTCTCAGATTCCTGAGCATGCGCCGTGGAGGGGCGGAACACGTCGTATCGGTTTGATTTGTTTATGTCTTGCATGTTATTAATCGCACCTTCTGCATTTGCATATATTTGCGGGCGGGAGGGCGGTGCTGCATACTGCATTCAGGCTTGATCAACTGTTTTCGCGGAATCACCACTAAATATTTTTATTGTATATTTGCAATCAGAACGAGTTAAATTGACATTATCAATAATATCAAACACATTTTAACGGATGAAATTGCTTCAGTGCTAACAATAGTGGCATCATAAGTATCCCAGTTCCTTATCCCATTGACGGAGATTCTGCTGTACCGCCAAATATTAAGATCTTTTTTTGGTCAAATCTTTTGGACAACATTTTAGTTAACAATTTAATTTAAGAAACTATTGTAACTGTTTCATATCCCTAATAAATAAAATAAAATAAACATCAACCTCTAATATTTATCTTTAAAAATACTGGGGGTTAGTGCTACCAATAGAAACGATGATTAATCTCAAATGAACTAAAAAACCCGAAAAAACCCGAGTAAAAAACCGAAACTGTCAAAAAGTTATTCAACAAAAACAAAATCACGAATTCAAACATTTTGACAGATTTCGTCGGCGAAAACCGTAGACGGAGAATAGAGTATCAACTAAAATCTTTTTACACCACAACTTGACACTTGTCTGCCATCAATTATTAGTGATGGCAAACATCAAAAAACCGATACGCAAATAGAGATAGAAAAATTATGCTATGTCCTGCTCACACATACACATTTTGACATAATTATGTGTTATCTCACTTTCGCAATTATTATTATTTTAACAGCATGTCTATACTCTATTCTCCATCTACGAAAAAACCGAAACTTTCATTCAGACAGTTTTGATTTGCAAAAACTGTCAAAAAGTTTGCCAACAAAAACAAAATCACAAAATCAAACATTTTGATAGATTTCGTCGGCGAAAACTGACTGACAGTAGTGGTTCGTTTGCAGGTTTGTAGTCCAGCAACAATTTTGCTAGTGAAATTTGCCTCCAGTCCTATCTTACCTGAGCTTTGGTCGGATGTGGTCCGCCCTGGAACTCGACAGTTCCGTAAGCGTCTGTTGGAGCTGACTGCGTATGCCTTGCTGGTACCCATGCATCCCCAGCGTTGGCGGTCTGGGTGTTTGATCCATGCGCTGTCTTGCTAAGCCCGCACCAACATCTGGATAAAAATAAATTGTACGTAAAGCATGGTTTTGTAAAATTGTGTTTTTTTCTTGAATCTTGCGTTTTGGTAGTTTTCAAGTATTTAGTAAATTAATTATAATCTAGTTGATCTATTGCATTTGGCTTTTGAACTATGAAAGTATAAGTTGAGAAATTGAGTCAGAAAGCTATGATATTTATATTATTCATAGAATGACAACACGAGCGAACAGAGCGTCTCTCTTAAGTTCACAGATAACTTGGTCCTAGTGTACTCCTAAATTCACTTTATTATTATCTATTCATCATCATTT
This sequence comes from Amphipyra berbera, assembly GCA_910594945.2. Taxonomy (NCBI): domain Eukaryota; kingdom Metazoa; phylum Arthropoda; class Insecta; order Lepidoptera; family Noctuidae; genus Amphipyra; species Amphipyra berbera. Next base: position 14,319,949 of record OU343138.1, read on the forward strand.
TATAGCTCTTTTCAAGTAGGTTACAAAATACCTACTTGAGAGTTAATTTTAGTATGAAAAATTTATAGCCTGTGACAAAAGTTCCTGCACTTACTCGAAATACAGTAACCTTGTGTTTTGCTGCTATATTTATTAACTGCCTCGTTGTTCTAGTGGTTAGAAGCGCGATTGCTGATCGTGAGGTCCTGGGTTCGATCCCCAGGTCGGGCAAAGTGTTATTGAGTTTTTCCGTGTGGAATTCCTCAGTAGCTGTCCGGAGTTTGGATTTGTGCCCGGTTGGTGGCAATAGGCTCGCTCCTTATTATATGGGGCTTAAACATAACGGTGAAATGAGGGTTTTACTATACACCTCTGCACAACCCTTCGGGGAATACAGGCGTGATGTTATGTTATTTATAAACTCGCCGCCTTTCCAGATCAAAGCGGTATACGATGGAGGCTTGGTGTTATCAAATATCAAAAAGAAAACATTAAACACAACAATAGTTTAAAACGTTACTACAGGGTGACATGGTTGCACTGAAAATAAAGGTACCCATGAATCAAACCGTATAATTATATGACCTATCTTAATTATATTTGTGGCGTCTCGTACGATACGACATACCGGCCTGATGTGGGCAGCTTTATTTGAAACGTTCATGAATGGGCAGCTTTAGTTGACGTAATTGGCAACACTGCAATTAACGAGGCCACACACGAGGCACCGGAATGTAAATAACTAATAGTCGTAATTATTTATTATCATGTAACCGGCCTATGTTGTTGTAACTTAAATAAAAGTTTTTTTTTATTGGACAGATTGGGCCACCGAAAAATATTTTGTCAATCAAACTTCTTTTCCGAAACCTAATCATAATTCTGGCACACTTCAAAAAGAATACAAACAGAAAACAAATGAGTATATTGCTATTGACTTTTTGACAGGTTCTAAACATTTTCTGTGAGTTTTTTTATAGTACCTATAAAGTACAAAATTATTAGTTATTTACTGCTAGACACTGGTTATGGAAGATGAAAACACGAAGGACGAGAATCAACCTTCCACAAGTAAGAAAGAGAGTCAGAGATCGAATTCTCGACATGACTTATACGACGAAAGGGGACATGATGAAAACGCAACAATTAGTGAATCCTCGGCGTCTGCTACCTACTCTGTGAGGAGTCGGATAGATATGGCTGATGCTCGACCAGAAGTGCCAAAACAACCCATCGGCAAAAGAGAGCCCAAGGCTCGTGGGAGGCAGAAAAAGCGAGGCAGAAAGGGTCCTGGGAGAGTTGAGAAGAAGCGACGTTCTTTTACACGACGTCAAGTAAGAAGAGCGGCCCAGAGAAAGAGGACAGTACGTCCAAGAGAGGAAAGAAAAGACTGCGGCCTGTCAGTTTCGACCATATTGACCAGATTGTCTTCTAGAAGCGGATCTAGAACTCCAGGTTGCGTACATTGTGGACACCGCTGCTGCCGCAGAAGGTAGACAACTTTGTGTTTTGAAATGTAAAGTGGATTTTTGATTTTATTTGTAATAAACCCATTTATTTGTATACTTTGTTTAATTTAAACGCCCTGAGTTAGAGCGAAGCGGTTTGTCGTCAGATTCCTAAGAAGATACCATAAATCGGCCAGCAAGAAGGTTCGAAAGATGAAGAGAAAAAGGCAGATAAAATTTTCGCATTTTTCAGGTTAGGATGATAAAAATTACATCATCATCTCCAATAATAATAATAATAAATTTATTTTCTCATCACAAATGTTGAATTAAAGTACAGAAAGTGCTTAATCTAATATAGAAAATTTTAAACATTTGTGAGAGACTGGTGCCCGAAGAAGGCATGAAAAGCCTGTGTTACGGGTCACCAGGCCCCCCAAGTCTTACAGCTAGATTATTTATGTAATTAGACCAAGTATTCAGAACTAGATGTGTGATGGAGTTTACTATGCTAATAAGTATATGATTTTAACAAAAATACTGTTTCTAAAATGGATAATAAAAAGATTTTAAAATGGATAATAAAAAGATTTATGTGTGTGTACAGGTTAATGTGAGTGAGTGTATATGTGTGTGTGTATGTGAGTGGGTGTATGTGTGAGTAGGTGTATGTGGGTGTGTGTGAGTTTGTGTTGCTACGTGTAGGTATACGAATGTTTGAGGGTGTGAATGGGGGTGGATATGTGGGAATGTGGATGGGTAGAGATGTGAGTTAGCGGATAGGAATCAGCAGACTTTCAGTTGCATGATAATCAAGAGTTTTCAGCCATTTAGATAAAGTTATTTTACACATTGACTTACGAAGAGGGTATAATGATAGTGTTGTATTAACTTTGTTATACAGATATCCCCCAAGAAAACAGTAAAATCTTTGCGAGAGACTGGTGTGAAAGACGCTTGTAGGACAGACATTTCCTTTTCAACGTTTATTCTTTATGAGATTTGGGTCATATTTTATTTGTGTATGCTTTTTAATTAATATAGTAAGTATAAAGGTCTGCCTAACTGTTAGTACATCGCAGCGCTTATATAGATCCGAGGTTGGAAAACGAAAAGGCAGTCCAGCTCCAACTTTGAGAATGGCTCTTTGAGAATAGCCCGCAGAAATCCAATGCAGAACATGAGCTAGCAACAAGACATCTACTAAGAATGGTCTTTAATGAACACTGCCATAATTACCACGATCATGGTGATTAATAGTGGTTAATGGTGATGGAAATTGGTGATCTCAGTATGTACTTCTTATTGCACTGGTTTCTTGCTTTATAATACCTATGGAAACAGGAGGTGGCTTTTTGTAGGGAACTACCACCGTCAAAATTGGAAAAAAAAAATTAGTTCAGTCCAGTCTAAAACCAAGTTGTAGAGAATAGTACCTGGATGACCGAGCTTTGGTCGGTTCTTTTCTTTTTGGTAAATCGACGTTTTCTAAAAATGAAACCTAGCTAGATCGATTTATCGCCCCCAAACCCCCTGCATACTAAATTTCATGAAAATCGTTGCAGCCGTTTCCGAGATTCAGATTATATTTATATACATACAAAAATTGCTCGTTTAAAGGTATTAGATAGATAGAGGGATGACACTTCTTCGTTCAAAAATTTTGTTATGTGCGGATATCGAACTTGTAACCCGTGGCGCGAATATAAAACAAGCAATCAGAAGCGAGTGAGAATCGCGCACTGAGGATTCTGTACAACATCATATTGTTTAACCTTTTAAGCGCGTGGCTAAATATCAATCGCCGTGCCCCTAGTGCGCGACTACGAATCGATAAAATAATACCTACAATAAAAATATATTAAGCTTTTTCAATACTTAGAGCTATGAAACAATTGTAAGTAATTGATGTAAATCATATCTCTATTGAATAATCGTTTTAGTTGTACCATGCAGTTCATAGGACGAAAATAGAACAAAAAAACCATGCATGTTCTCTGTCGTAGAAATACGACACGCGCTGTAGGGGCACGGAAATATTTGTCGTAGAAATGCTACTCAAGCGGTTAAAAGGTTAAAAAGGCTTTTTATTCTTGACTGCTGATCATGAGGGCCTGGGTTTGATCTCCTGGTAGGGCAAAGTCTTATTGGGTTTTCCGTGTGGAATTCCTTAGTAGCAGCTCGGAGCTTGGATTTTTTCTCTATGTTTAATGGATGACGCGTCTAATAGTTTCAAGGGTCGCTCCAGATCTGACGGAAGATGCGTCGGGTGTATCATCGTTACTACCACGACGCACTAACGCATCAACGGTTGAGTGTGTACGGTTTAATGTTTTACTCAAAATGCTTGTAATGTGGTCATTATTTTGACAATCTTCTTTGAGCAAAGTCGACCTTTCCGCGCTACTTGAATAGGCGCCAGCAAAGCTGTATGGAATTTCATTGCTGGTGAGTTTTAGCGACCAGCAATTTCCTTTGAAAATCCATTGTTGACGAGTTTTGTTTCAAAAATAGTCTGGTGCAAAAAGTTTTTATTCAAAATTTGACTGTATAGGTACAGGCAATACAATCATTACGAATAATTAAAAAAAACTAAGGCCCGGGGAAGAAACAAATCGTTACTTTAAATAAATTCTTACTTTAATAAGCTGGTTTTATTAAAATTCCTTGTATTGTTTGAGTAAAGCACTATACAAGCCTTGGTCTGCAATGACTGCGCTGCTGGCCACGCTATGATGGCCTCTTAGTTTAGTTTAGCCACGCTCTCAGCCTTCAAGCTTGGTCATCACAGCAGCCCTTGCTGTCCGCGCTATAAAAGCCTCGACCTTCGGTCTCGGCCTTTATTCCAGCTCGTCCATCAAGAGCTGCAATGTTGACCGCGCTGTGATGGCCTGGAGCTGCGCTACACTGCGCTTTCGGCCATCATCAGTGCTGCCAGCAACACAGTCATTACAGACCGCGGCAGTAATGTACTATTATTATCTACTTGTCCGTTCTGGTGTTACGCGATCGACGATGCGCAGCTCATCTTTTGTCAGATGTGTGGCGACCCCTAATCTCTTATACCGCATAGATTTGACCATACAATTTTGATGCAATATTAATCACGCATTGGTGATTTGGTATAGGTTTTGTTTTTTTTAAAACGGTTTGAATTAGCTTCAATTCGTATATTCGTTTGTTTGATTCAAATCTTGTAACAGTTTTTTTTAACAACTTCTGCTTATCTCTTGAAAGAAGGAAAATGGAAAAACACGGAAAATGTTGCCCCTAGAAATTCTGAAGACATACCATATAACGGGGTGAATAGGGATGCAAGGTTGAATCGGGACGAAACTTTAAAATGGATTTTAACGTTGAAATAATATAGTTTGTAGCCAACAAGGACACTTAGTCATTATACTATTACTATATAATATTATAAAGAGGAAAGATTTGTATTTTTGGATTTTTGTATGTAACGAATAAACTTAAAAACTACTGGACCGATTTCAAAAATTCTTTTGCCGTTAGAAGCTACATTATCACTGAGTAACGTAGGCTACGGGCGGAGCCGTGAGGACACAGCTAGTTAATTATAAATACAGTAAACACATTAGAGTATTTTTTGGCAACAAACTATATTATTTCAACGTTAAAATCCATTTTAAAGTTTCGTCCCGATTCACCCCTGCATCTCTATTCACCCCATTTTACGGTACAGGTGTTTTTGTTATATCAAAGTATTGGGCTACTTTTAAACTACATAGTATCATTTTTAATGAGTTACGTTACTAGTATTATTTTTAAAATCTCAGTTTTTGTGAGAGTCAACCGTATTTCAGGATTGTACAATCCCAAAAATGATGTAGTTAGTCGTGTAAGTAGTCCCTGGATCTCGACACTGACAAGGGACAGAAAAATGCGAATCAGATTGATAGATAGAGAAAAAGTTGCGCTTTCACGAAGTATATAAAAATCAAATTTGACAAAATGTGATTTTAATAATGTAAAGTTTTTAGGGCTGGCGTACATTTGGCGAAGCGCAGCGCAGAGCATTTTCCACCGCCAACGTTTAAAAATAATATCGAAATTTACCTTTCGCTTCTAGTCGCTTCGACACTCTTCGAGTCTCGGGGACTAGTATTTGTGTTAATTGATTTTGGATCTTATTTCAATTCACACAAAGATGATAATGCTTTGGCAGTAATAAATGCTCTGCGCTGCGCTTCGTCAAATCTACGCCGGCTCTTAGGGTCAGTTTCCACCAAGCGGAAAAAACCTCACGCACTTTTTTAATGTCACCGAATAAAGAAATGTCTCAGTATTGCCTTTAAATATAAAATTCGACACTCGGGTATGCTCGGTCATGCGCAAGTAAACGTTTGATGTCTACATTGAATTTTATACTTAAAAGTCAATATTGATACAGTTACTTATTCAGTGAAATTTAAAAATGCTCGAGCATTTCTCCGTTTGGTAGAAACTGTCCCTTAGAAAACGGACGGCAGAATGCTGGGACTATGATCTTTACACACACACCCTCTCTCACAAGCACACACACACCGCGAAATTTTTTATTACCTTTCTTTTCTCTTACTTTATTATAGTACCAGAAAACAGTCCTCTCCTAAGGCTGTCTACTCAAAACTACAATCCCTTATAAGTAATCTATCAGCACTTGTATAAATCAATCAGAAGGGCGGTTTCTTCTAACACAAGCAAAAGCAATTAATTGCTTAAAAGAAGACTCCTGACACTGTAATGTAATATGTTCAGTACCTGGATAACCGAGCCTTGCTCGGTTTTTTTTTTTGTAAATTGACGTTTTCTAAAAATTAAACCTAGCTAGATCGATTTATCGCCCCCGAAACCCCCTGCATACTAAATTTCATGAAAATCGTTGGAGCCGTTTCCGAGACTCTGATTATATACAGGGTTAGTCGGAAAGGGGGTACTAAGCCGAAATTGTGTTGAAGTACCCATAATAAGGGATAACTTTTGTTCTATAACTTTCCCCAAAACTCGATAGTTTAACAGAAATAACTTTTCAAAAATTTCGTAAAAAATATGCTAAAATCTATCTGTCCATAGCTATGATCAGCTGTATTTACTATTTAGGTCATATTTGGGGTCACGGACTATAAACTTAATTTTCTGAATTCAAAACTAAAGCAGGTATGATTTAAAAAAAAAAAACTAAATTAAAAATGTTTTTGCATGCAATTTTTTTTATGCTTTAAAATAGTCATCAGTGATACTTTAGGTGGTCCGCGGCTTAGTACGCCCTTTCCGACTAACCTTGTATATACAGGTATATAGGTATACAAGAATTGCTCGTTTAAAGGTATTAGATAAGTTACTGAAATACACATTTATTTTTTAACTTTTTGGAGCATTGTCCTTTGTCTCAATAGTCGTAGAACTTCCTCATGTTCACGGTCTCGTATCCAAAACTAATTTGAGTGTCTCAACTATCGCCACTGAACCGCATACGTATTTCCCAAGCGAACGTCTTCGACCGCCTGTCAAAACATTTCAATTGAGGTAGCCATTTGCATCAAGTTTGATGGCACTTTGTTCTCGGTGTTTAGCCTCTGGCGCCATTGGGTATCAGTTCTTGAAGGAAGATTAGGGACTATTCAAGTATTACGTAAGCAGAATTTTAGTAATTTTTGACCCACCCCTCCCCCTTGTCAGCAAAAGTAAGCAAAGCTTTTACCCCCCCCCCCCCCCCCCCTCCTATGCTTACGTAAACATTAGTTATATATTTTTAAAACTGATCAGGTTTCTTTATTATTCATGAGCAGTTTTTAAGTCTAGAAAAAGAAGTAAATAAATAAAAATTTGTTGACGTAATCATCATCTAGACACCCCCGTCCCCCATGACATCGAAAATAAGCTAAGCAAAGACCCCCTCACCCCCCTTTCGTGCTTACGTAATACTTGAATGGCTCCTTAAGGCTTATCCAAATTGCATGATCTTTTGTTATGGCTGAGAAATGTCGTAACTTTCGCTTTGTGACTCATTATGTTCTCAGTACCTTCAGTATTTAGCTGTTCAGGCCGACTCAGGACATCATGATAAATATATTTTATCTCGACTTTAATACCAGCCCTAGAGGGGGATCGTAGCTAATTACCAATCGTGCGGATCATACGATTTGCCAGGTTAAGTTGCGCTTGCCGCGGTCTGTCCGTGGATGGGTGACCGTTCATTACACATCGAGATCCCTCCGTGCCTCGGAGAGCACGTTAAAGAGCCGGTCCTGGAGTCCTTATCGTGGGGTCAGCTTCTAATCTAACCAGATGCGGCTGAATACCATTTTTTTATACGGAGTGACTGCCATTAGACCTCTGCAACCCAGTAACTGGGCAATGTCGATATCCTAAAGTTAGACCGGTTGACAGACTTTCGAGCTTCTGAATATTCGTAACAATTGTTATAGGTTTTCTTATGACACCCGGGACCGACGGTTTAACGTGTTCTCCGAGGCACGGAGGGGTCTCGATTGTAACGAACGGTCACCCATTCAGGAACTGACCGCAGCAAGCGCAGCACATCGTATGATCCGCGGAGTTGTAAGTAGCCACGAATCAGCGTCGACTTGCTAATCCTGAAAGATGGATGGATGGGTGTTTGTTATTCAAACACGCATAAACGACTGAACAGATTTGAATCGAAATTGGCACACAGATTATGTCCCGTGACGCAAAATACGCGCTCAGACGTAGATTTGCGGACACCAGCCCGTTATACCCTTTACCTTATGTCCTGAATTAACAAATAAGATACTTTTACATCGGGTATAAAAATACCTTTAACGAAGCCGAGAGCCACGTATTCTTCCCATCATAACGGAGATTTTTTGGTATCGGGCCATACCTGGGAACCAACTGGTTATGGAGATATTGAAGGTCAAAGTCACTATATTTTTGTACGTTTTTCACGAAAACTAAGTTTGAATGTTATTACTAAACATTCTTGTATACAAACATAATCAACATTTTCGAAATGTAGGCACAGTCTGCTGCGCGCGCGCTTCCATTGCGCGCTACAATTAATAGCTGTCTTTTAATATCAAGAAATAAAAGTCGTTTACCAGCAATTATTTTTGCTGTATGTAACTTAGTTTTCTGTACAGTATGCGTAGACTTCGGCTTTGTTAAGGCTATTTGTACACCCAGTATATATCTGTCTCGTTGGTTTAGTGGTGGCAAACGCGAAAGCTTATCGTGAGGTCCTACGTTCAATCCCCAGGTAGGGCAAAATATTATTGGGTATTTCCGTGTAGAATTCCTCAGTAACAGCCCGGAATTTAGATTTGTACGCGGTTGAACACAATAGGCTCGCCCCTTATTACATGGGACATAAACATAACGGCGAAATGAGTGTGTTACTATACACCTCTGCCCAACCCTTCGGAGAATACAATCGTGGTGTTGTCTCCAGAGGCAAAGCAGATTCAGATCGGCTCCCGGTGCAACATGCTGTCGCCTCTCTTCATTAACACTAACAGCACGCCAACAGCAGAACCTGTCGAGCTGCCAGCGCAAAGGCATTCTGAGGCAAGTCTTTTTAAGAAAATTATGTGAAACCTGATCCAAATATGACACACGATCTAAGCAGATCGATCTTAACCGTTCTGCCTAGCCTTTTCCCAACTATGTTGAGTTCAGCTTTCAGTCTAACCAGATACGGCTGAATACCAGTATTTTACACGGAGCGACCTATCAGAGCGAGCTATCAGACCTCCGCAACCCAGTAACTGGGCAATGCCGAAATCCTAAGATTAGAACGGTTGTCAGACTTTCGGTTTTCTGGCTTCCCCGTAACGACTGTCATAGGTATTCGTATGACACCCGGGACCGACAGTTTAACGTGCCCTCCGAGGCCCGGAGGGGTCTCGATGTGTAACGAATAGTCACCCATCCACGGACTGGCCGCGGCAAGCGCCGCTTAACCTTACAAATTATACGATCCGCGTGGTTGTTAATTGGCCATGAGCCGCTCAGATCGATCGTAACCGTAAACCAAAATTCCAGAAGGAAATATGTGATCCTTCTGACGCGATACTGTATGAATATGTAAAGTTATTATGATATCTATGATCAGCCAATTGATGACATACTGCTGGGCACGGGCCTCTTCTCAGAATGAGAAGGGTTTGGTCCACCACACTGGCCTGGTGCAGGTTGGCAGACTACACACACCATCGTGAGCTTTCTGGAAGGCTCTCTTTGGTTGCGGTGCATGCTTTTGCGACCCCGGCCGAACGGTCAGGAAGAGGAACACCGTTGGTTTTTAGCCGGTAAGAGTCCGGCAGACCCTCTCGCCGTCCCTGGGCGAGGGACACCCATGAGGATTTTCCAACGATAAAAAAAAGTGTTCATGTTTCCTCCCGATGTTTTTCCTTCAACGTTAACGCAAGTGAAAATAAAATTCTGATCCCCATATGAATTTGAAAAGTCAGAGTTCCGGGTCGGTATCTAACATTTTTTTTTTAAATTTATTATTAGGCCTGCGTTTGGCCGCCATCTCGCCTGATGTTAAGCGATGATGCGGTCTACGATGGAGCACGCTTAAAGCCCAGAAGAAACCGATTCACTCGTGACTTGAAGACACCCAGATTGTAACTGTCGGGGAACACTGTTTGGCGGAACTTCAGACCCTACAGCACGGAAGACGCGTTCTACCGCTAGGCTATTATTGGTTACTAGTAAGATAGTTTATAAAATATTAAAAGGTAAATATTCCACTTTCAGGTGACGCCAGAGATGATTTATGAAGCCCTGACGAACCTCATCAGGTGGAAGCAAGATGTGCCGACTTCAACGATTTGCGCATATATTAAGGTAAGTTTAGTTACTTTTATATACACGGTTATCGGAAAGGTGGTACTAAGCCGAAAGGTTGTTAAAGTACCCATAATAAATAATTGATAACTTTTGTTCAACAACTTTCTCCAAGTCATTAGTTTAAGAGAAATAGCTGTTCAAAGGTTTCATAAAAAAATCGCTAATTTCTATCTATCGTCAGCTATGATCAGCTGTGTTTACATTTTGGGTCATATTTGGGGTCACAGATTAGAAGCTTCATTTTCTGAATTCTTAACTAAAGCAGGGATGAAGAATTTTTGAAAAAACTAAAATAAAAATAACTTTGCATGTTGTTTTTTATCGGATACGAAATTTTAAGTTTCTTTAAGACAATCATCAGTGATACATTAAGTGGCCCGTGGCTTAGTACCCCCATTCCGACTAATCTTGTATAAACCTCCTAAATTCGTAGCTATGTCTATAGTTACGACCGATCAGGTCTGTTCGGATCAGAATTTGATAATCACTTGTATTAGCAGTAAAGGAAAAAAAAACATCGTGAGGAAACTTGCACTACTGAGAGAGCTCCGAAAAGTTCTTGATGGTGTGTGTAGTCCGCCAACCACCAGGAACACCAGACCAGCGTAGTGGACTAAGGTCTAAATGCTTCTCATTCTGAGAAGAGGCTGCCCAGCAGTGGGACAGTAATAGATTGTTTATGCTTATTCTGGGTGTCTAATTGCAATGCAGCAGTGTCTCTAAGCAATTATCGTTTCGACGAAAATCTGGAGTATTTTACTTTTATTTCCCAAACAACATAACACAATATCATGTCTGTATTCCCCGAAGACTTTGGCAGAGGTGTATAGTAACACCCTAATTTTGCATGTAATAGGGGGCGAGCCTATTGCCATCAAAAAGGCACAATTCCAGACTCCGGGCTGCTACTGAGGAATTCCACACAGTAAAATCCAATAACACTTGGGGATCCAACCCAAGACCTCACGATCAGCAGTCGCCTTTGCCACCATTAGACCAACGAGGCAAATAATAACTAGGTTATTCTCACAATACCAAACAAAGCCATTAACAGTGAAGGCAACTTCAGTTCACGTTTAAAATTAAGTGTCTTCTGTCAAAACTAAGAGTAAACTCCATCTTTTGACGCTGCACTTGCTATCGCACGCTAATTGACTGGGGACCTAACAGAATTAACAAATGAAACAAAACACAGAACGAAACGAAGTCCTCAAATGAAAATACACTTTGTATAACAGACGATAGAGTTGAGATTGAATTGGTTATGTTTGGAGTATCAATTAGGTTTAAGAGCGTCTCTTCTCGTGCTAGATATTTCTATGATAAGCACGAGTTAAGGTAAATGTGGTTCTTTGCTTTGATTGCGAGAGGTCAGGCGATCTGTTTGAAGTGATAACTCGTAGACTAAACGTATTTTTGTAAGGCCTCGTTCATGGAGATGCGGGATCCGCCGCGTACTGTCATTATTCATACAACTAAAACTAAAAATACGTACGGCAAACCGCTTCACAGTAAACGGTCTCTTACACCGTCATCAATCTAACACTGTACAAGGTTAGTCAGAAAGGAGGTACTAATCCGCTTGCCACTATCACTGATGATTGTTTTAAAGCAAGTGTTAAAATTTCAAAATCCGATAATTTTTATTTCCACGCAAAGTCATTCTTAATTCAGTTTTATCAAAAACTCTACAATTCTGGAAATGGAGCTTCCAATCCGTGATCCCAAATATGGTCAAAAAACTCTAAAATGTAAACACAGCTGATCATATCTGACGATACATAGATTTTAGCGTGTTATTTATGAAATCTTTGAGCGTAGAGACTTTTGGGGATAGTTGTAGAACAAAAGTTATTCGTTATTATTGGTACTTTAACACCCTTTCCGATTAGCAAGCACCCCATTTCTGACTAACCCTGTATAAAAAATACATATAAAGCTATGGTCACACCTAACTAAACATAATAAACAATAATCTTCGGTTCCCAGGCTAAGAATATGTTTGAATTGTCCGCTTTACGCCCCGCATTACGCTCCGCATTTCCGTAAACATGGCCTAAGTCTTGTTTGTGGAAATGGACGTACCCTAAATGTCCTTAGTTAGAGAGTAAACAAAGTCATAAAGGCTGAAATATTTGTTGTTTCAGTTGTAAGCTGGAAGTCTCGCTTTGAAATAATGTTCCCAGTTAGAAAAGCACACATTCATGTGATAAACATAATTATTTATGATATGCTAAGGCCTACACACGCGGGGTGACGGCAAATTGGTTGGCAACGGGTGTGCCATAAATAATTATGTTCATCCCATAAATACGTGCATTTCTAACTAGAAGCATAATTTCTAAGCGAGACTTTCAGCTTACAACTGAAACAACAAATATTTCAATCTTTATGAGTTTGTTTACTCTCTAAGGACATTTAGAGTACGTCCATTTCCACAAACAAGACTTAAGCCACGTTTATGGAGATGCAGAGCTTAGCGCGGAGCATAATGCGGGGCGTAAAGCGGATAATTTAAACATATTCTTATCCTGGGAACTAAAGATTCATCATCTTCCTGCCCTACATGGGGTCGGCGCAATATGTTTTTCTCTTCCACTTTTCCCTGTCAGCCGTCTCATTATCATTTACTCCCTTATCTTTCATATCCTTCCTCACACAATCCATCCATCAATATTCATATTCATCACTCTCTTAGTCACATGTGTTTCATCCCTCCTCATCACATGGGCATACCAAGACAAATGTTTTCCTTTCAACTTTTCTGTCACTGGTGTCACATTCAAACTCCCTCTGATATACTTATTTCTTACTTTATCCATTCGCGTCTTCCACACATCCATCTCAACATTCTCATCTCCGCTACGTGTAAAGAACTAAAGATTATTTTTTAATATTATATTTAGTTAGGTGTGACCATAGCGTGATAAGGGAATGTTGTGGAGTGAAAGAAGATGTACTGAGAAGGATTGAAAAAGGTATGTTAAGATGTAGAGAGGATTGACGAAAGGAGATTAACGGAACAAATACAACAATTACGATGCGACCATGCAACCGATGTTCTCACACGGTCAGTCTCAAGTTGTAACGAACTCAGTGATATCTCGCATCATCGTCTGCTTGGATTTGCTTTTCAACCTTCTGGACTAATAATATTCTTCCAGGATGGGTTTTGAAATTAAGGGGCTACCTGCAAAATCTTAATTTCCTTGGTGGTAGGATCTATACGGTTCACCTGGCTAGCTACCGCCTCACATTAAAGTCCGACAGCGCAGTTTAATGTGTTCCGTCTTGTGTATGTGAGAGTCAGAGGGGTATAGAAGAATTCCTTTATATCTCTGTTCCTTGGATTCGTGTGCTCCATCTTAATCCCTGTCTGCGCTTACCATCAGGTGAGACTAGGGCCAAACGCGAAAATTGCAAATGTGTGGGACTTTAGTAAATATTTTGGATTTTGGGAGTGTTTGAGAATCCCTCGCTCACTTGGCTACGCCCATGATGATGATGACGAAAGACACCCACAATAACTCTTTTAAGGTTTACTTTATTGCTTTAATAGTATTAATAAACATACTATGCGTGCCAAATAAGAATAGGATCGCGCTTGCTACAACTTCACATGATAGCTGTCAAATTGGTACTACCAGCAAAAAATACACTAGCATAGATTTCATTATTATTTACATTCATTTTTATAAAATGTTATTTATTGAATTCTATAAATAGATAATTTGGGGTAATTTAATAATATTAGAAAACAGTATTCATTAAAGAAATGAACCAATATATATAGTTAACTTCACGAAATGCTACTGGTCACCCTAATATGTCGCCATAATAATAATATAATTACTGTGTATGATTGTTGATAAAACTGTCCCGCATGACGAGAATCTTGTGAAAGCCGAGAAAGATAAAGAAATTAAATATCAAGACTTGGCACACGAGGTTGTCGACATGTGGGAGGTTGACTCAACAGTCATTGTGCCGATAGTCGTGACGGCCAATGGCTCAATAGCCAAGAGTCTCGACCAACATCTGACGAGGCTCTCGTTGGGCAGCTGGGTCAAGGGCCTGATACAGAAAGCGGTACTTCTCGACACGGCGCGTATTGTCAGGAAGTTCCTCTCTCTGAGACCCTGACCACCGGTAGCTTGGACCCTGTTCCCGATGCCGGTGGGCTACTATTTTTTATATTTTAAAATGTTTTTTTATATTTCTTATAGCAATATTTAAAAATGTATAAAATATGTATATACATGAATAAACGGATCTAATTACTGTGTAATTAATTTGGCGTAAAATTGATAAGAAATACCAAAAAAGTGAACAAAAATAATTAAACTGAATATAATTTCTTTCTTTACTTTTTTGCACACCTTACACTTTGGTAATGAAGTTCACGAGTATTGCGGAACAAAATGGCGTCTTGACAGTGCTATTCTTATTTGGCACGCATAGTACGTGTACGTAGTGTGTACGCATAGTACGTTACTTATAACACTATTACTGTTAATAGAGTTACTTATAGAAACACCAGTTTCAATATTAAAGGTTCAGCCTATGAAATTATTCTCAATAATCCTACAAACGAAACCGTAAGGCGATTATAAATCGAATCAACAGTGGAGCAATTGGTTGAAAGCAAATGATTTAATAATCCGCTTCCGAGTTGTTCGATATTCGGAAATACTTCTGAAAATACTAATTAATATCCGCGTAGTACAGGAGATTTGGCAATTGCTAATTGGCTAGCTCGATTGAGATAAATAAGGTCTCAGAAGGGGACCGTGTTCCGGGAGTTGAAAACTCTCGTGAATAAGTTTAATTTAAATCTTATCAGTGGTCTCGAGTTCGAACCCAAGGCACGCACCTCTGACTTTTCGGATTCATGTGCGTATTGTATAATTATCACTTGCTTAAAAACGGTGAAGGAAAACATCGTGAGGAAACCAGCATGCGTGAGATATATTTCTCTACGGCATGTGAAGCCAAGTCAGAGGCCCATGGGCGGCATAAACTCTGACACCAGGTTAGTCACTAACTAAACGAAAAGAAGAAGAAGTGGTTTAATATAACTTATTGTCTTAGGCTGGTGGTTGGTTCACCAACGTGCATTCTTTGAGTAAACAACTGTTTACTTAAAATTCTGGTACAATTTTCGAGTCAACGGTTATCCTCTTCCTTCTAGCCTCTTCCCAATTATCTTAGGGTCAGCTTCCAGTCTAACCAGATGCGGCTGAATACCTGTATTTTATACGGAGCGACTGCCGTCAGACCACCGCAACCCAGTAACTGGGCAATGCTGATATCCTAAGGTTAGACCGGTTGTCAGACTTTCGGGCTTCTGACTACCCGTAATGATTGTCTTAGGTATTTTTATGACGCGCGGGACCGACGATTTAACGTGCTCTCCGAGGCACGGAGGGGTCTCGATGTGTACGGTATGGTTGTTAATTAGCCAAGAGGCCCTCTAGTCAACGGTTATCTAAACAGGGTAAAAACCAGAGTTATTGTTTAGATTTCATGGAATAGAGCTTTGTGATCGTCGGCCGTTGAACGAACGCAATACGAAGTGACAACCGCGTATCATACAAGGTGTAAAAAGACCCTTCACGAAGCCGTCAACCATGCATTCAGTACATCAAACTAAGTAACCCTACGCAAAAATTATCGCTGGGAAACGACTTTTTTTGGGTGAAATATTTCGTTTTACTGTAAAGCTCAATGTAACGCACTCAAAACACTGTACTGATAGATGCAATGAGTAGTAAACGGGCAATGGAGGTATTTCAAGTACATTTGCAACCTTCAAAACTAGTATTTTTAAAAAAAGTTGAGAAAAAATTGGAACTTTGACCTCCAATATCTCCGTAACTAGGTTCCCAGGCATAGTCCAGAACAAAAAATATCGCAATGACGTGGAGAATAAGTGCCTTTCGGCTTCGTTAAGGGTCTATTTACACCGTTCATATCGCTAAACTGTCAAAATAAGCGAAATTAGTTGCAACACAGTCCTTGATACTCAACTTTGCAAAACCTAAGTTTTTCGACATCTTGACAAACGTTATTCAAACAGAATTTATAATAAATTGGTTTGACAGTGCCGTGTGTCTAGATGCCTAGTACATCTTCAGCTGTGAATAGGCCTCTGAGAATTCTTAGCCAATAAAGTTCATAGAAACCAGATCGATCTGAAACGTTTCGTGCTCTGTTACAGAACATGTTGGTAATATCTATGCATGATTGGAACTTTTAATATCAACATGTTACTGCAATAAGTACGTGACTTCGATGAAAACATAGAAGCTATGCATTTCCATGATATCGGACTACAAATACGCTGCATTGTTGTTCTGTAGCAAATGTGTAGGTAGAGAAATGCAATATGGGTCATTCATGTTCGCTGTTAAATTCTATTTTGGTAGATGTTTTGATAGACTTTTTTTTAGAAAATTAATGTCTGTTCTAATAGACTGCGTTGTAGCGGTATTATTCAAATTACTGTCAAAATGTAGAATTATTATAACTTATTAATCAAATCTTAGATTTCTTACAATAATAGATTTAAGGTTCGTACCAAGAGCGTCGCTGCGTCTGCAAAATCCGCTATGTATTTTTTTTTTGAAAATTGTGTTTTGATAAATGTTTTCAAACTTTCGCGCTTTGTACACATTATAAAAATACTAATTCGGGTCTAATCGCGTAGAAAATGTATAAGGCAGAAAAATACCTTATTTATCCCGACGTTTCGACCGAATTTCACCGGCCGTGGTCACAGGTAGACTCTGTTTTTTTTATAATTGTTTTTGTTTCTATTTTATAATAGTTCTTAAGCCACGTGCACCTGTAAAATCAGTTTCCTAATCATTTATTTTGCTATGTTCTTAATCAAATAAATTATTAGAAAACGTCCTAGAAGGACATACATCGATGTTATTGGTGATGTTCTTCACAAAGGTCAGGTGCGTAGTACTCTCAACCGGCGTGCGTGTATGACAAGATGTATGAATGTGGATGAAGCGAAAGGGGTATGTAAGAGTCGTAGCATGTGGCGTTCTATAGTTTCTGCCTACCCCCATGGGAAAAAGGCGTGAGTTTATGTATGTATGTATGTATGTTATTAGAAAACGGATTTTACAGGTGCACGTGAGAAGTATTATAAAATAGATTCAAAAAAATAAAAATACATAGCGGATTTTGTAGGCGCAGCGACGATAGGTATTTGTGGGCTCTGTGGTGCTAGTTAAATAAATTAAAAAAATAAATGCTGTTAAATGTTAATTCAGATCATGTTTACATTTTGGGAGCTCCTCTTGAGAGGCTGCAATTGTTGAGAGAGGTTTATTAATAGCTATTTTAAGGCCCCAATTACACTATCATATATGTCGCAGACACACACAGTTTATAGAATTTGATAGAATTGAGTATAGCATTACAGTTTAGACCAGTGTCTGCTTATCAGAAGGTAAAGCGGGTATTTCGTAAATAAAACAAACATACGACTCTCCACCACTGAGAGTACTTGTATTTGGGTTAGTCGTTAGTTACAGAAGCTAATTCACAATATATCACAATATTACAATTTACACAAATTCAGGAAATAAGGATAAGCTAGTCAGATATAAAAGGTCAGACTTCTTCGGTTGTTCGATTTTTTTTTTTTTTTAAAGAGACGTTGCCCCACACTAGGATTTCTCCTGTATCGTGGATGCGTTTACAAACACAAATATTCACACGCACAAACATCCAGACCCGGAACAACTATCTGTAGGCCATACAAATATTTGTTCCGTGCGGGAATCGAACCCCCCGTAGCGCAGAAGCCGATCGCTCAGCCACTGCACCAAACGTGTCGTCAATATGGAATGCCGCGCTCCGTCAAATGACAACTGTTTTTATAACGTCGAGTACGTTGATTCATCTTGACGACTACCCTCCTTTATTTTCTAAATTATTTATTCTCCGACATATATTTATCATACAAATATGATTTCATATCTGTCAGATTCTATGAATATAGTTAAATGATGCTGATCTTCATTTTTACATATTACACTTATGATCACAAAAACGTCATACTTAATCAAGATGGATAACGATTTAGCCGTGTTTTTCGTTGTCATTTTGACGCCATTTTTGAGGTTAGACAGATATGATCATATTTGTACGCTTGCTGTCAAATAAGATCCCTTAACTATGATCATAGACGATATGAATCATTAGCTAATATATCGTCGTAGGTTCTTCATATAAAAATGACTCATACATCTCTGATCATATTTCTATCATAGTCTAATACGCCACAATTCATGTTAGAACTACACTTACGAGGAATCTCTCAAATGAGAGCTGTTTATTAATAAGGTCCTAAGATTCTAAGCCACAAATTTCTGGTCCAAGTTTTGAAACCGGACTTACTTAAACAAAACTTTGGTAACTTTGGTTACTTTGCTTGTTCCTACAATTTCCATCTCCACCCGCTAATAAGGAAGAGCGTGGAAAAATCCAAACGAGAATATAAATCCTTTTTAATTAAAATATTTCTTCAAGAAAAGTCTACTTTTGTTCGTCGGCGAGGGGCGTCCCACATTAAATTTTAAAGTTCGCCGACTTTTGTCCAAGACGAACGAAGGGGTGAAGAAGGGGGAGGGGGGTATACACAAAGGTGGCAAAGAGCCACTTGAGTGCCAAGCTCGTATTTTCAGAGCTTTCACACGCCGCGAATAGAAAAGATGGCGTTTTACGATATATTTTGGATTAGTTGTTTGACCATTCCCTTAGCCGCCCTCTGACGGTTAAAGAGATCAAATGAGATATAGACGTTTTTTCTAGACACACACATAACATCACGCCTGTATTCCCCGAAGGGTTGGGCAGAGGTCTATAGTTTCACCCTATAGGTGGCAAGCCTATTGCCTTTAACCGGGCACAAATCTAAACTCCGGGCTGCTATTAAGGAATTCAATACGGAAAAACCCAATAACACTTTGCCCAACCTGGGGATGAAACCCAGGACCTCACGATTAGTAGTCGCGTTTGCCACCACTAGACCTACGACAAGACAAGACATCCTTGTATGGATATCAAGACTGTATTTTTAGTAGCACAGAAAAACTATTAAATTGTCCCTGGGGTTACCGAATGCTCGTCTGAGCCCTTCGTCTCTATGAAATTTAAGAATAAAGGATGACTCACGCTTGACCGTCCGGGTCCGAGCCTGGACCGGGCCGGAGATCACCATCGCATACATTTTGTACCGAAGCAAGAGCTCCGTCGCTTCCGGGCTGGTCATTGACGCTAACTAACCAGCACTGAGCGACTGAGGTCTTGCTTCGGTACAAAATGTATGCGATGTTGATCTCCGACTCGGTCTCGGCATGGACCCAGCACGGTCTAGCGTGAGTCATCCTTAACACGCAAGAAACAAGACCGTGATGATTGATCCATATTGCCGGCTTTTTTCCAAGGTCAACAACACAAGTCTTCGTCAACATCATAGTAAAGGCTTTTTGTTTGTTTCAGAACAAATATCCAGTGAATAGAGTTGATAGTGAGCTGTTCGTTGAATTGAAAGCAAAACTGAGAATAGCTGCAATTATCGGTAAGATGTGGAGTATACAACCAGATGTGGGGACGGGTTATAATATATAACTTCCTCACCACACGCTGGGAATAGACGCGTGTTGTAGGATTCAACAAAACCCAGCACGCTTGGTGGTAGGATCTATACGGTCCGCCTGGCTAGCTACCACCCTCACATTAAAGTCCAGCGCAAACCAGTTTACTGTGTTCCATCGTGTGTATGTGAGAGCCAGAGGGGTATAGGGGAATCCCTCTAAATGTCTGTTACTTGGATTCGTGTGCTCCATCTTAAACCCTGTCTGCGCTTACATATATGCATAAAAAAACATTTGGAGCCTTATTCATTACGACACTTAAAAAATAACACACACAAACAACATATGGTTCATAGACAATGCAGTTCATGGCGGCGCAGCTTGCAAAGGCCATGAAAGGTACGCCCAAACCAACGCATTCAGCTTGCGGCCACGGTGGCGTGCACGGTTGTGATCAGTTACCGTGGAATGGGGTTACTTTTAATCCAGAGGTTACTTTAAAAAATTCGTTTCGTAATAAATTCAAATTGTACGAATTCTGAACGCATTCTTCCGGTTATTTATTTACGGTTGGCAGCATTGAACGTCACTGTAAGCTTGTGATTTTTCGCAGCGGGTGGATCCTTGCCGGTTGATGAAAAATTATCTTTACATAATATAAAACAAAGTCGCTCCCGCTGTCTGTCTGTCCCTATGTGTGCTTAGATCTTTAAAACTACGCAACGGATTTTGATGCGGTTTTTTTTAATACATAGAGTGATTCAAGAGGAAGGTTTATATGCCTCATATTAGTATCTACATTGCACCCGTGCGAAGCCGGGGCGGATCGCTAGTTAAAAATATGTCAGTAATAGTTTTATGTAATTATTTATTCCTTATTGGAGTTACTTCCGATTTCCATAGAAATATAGGAAGGTATCATAAACCCAATCATAGTTCAACATTGAACACCAACATTTTTCTCAAAAAGTTATAAGAAAAATTACAATTTTATTCAAAAAATAAACAAAATCGATATTTATATTAATATTGTTTTTTGCTCTCTTAAAAAAATATACTTCAATTTTGAAATTGTTCAAAGTCACCCCATTCTACCAGTACTACAAAAACTTCACAACAACAAACAAGGAAGACTTTCGCCCTACATAATCTCTATCCTACTGATATCCGGATTTGAGGCTGATCTTCTCCTTACAGATGAAAATGTATTTGGTATTATCAAAAAAGATTTAAGTCGAAATAATATTGAATTAAACTTGTTCAAAACGAAGAACTTATAAAACTTTCAAAGTACTTCAAGTTACATTTTCTGTTCCTTCCTGCAAAAACAAGATTTGTATCTTATTTTATGTAAATTACATCATTATTTAAGAGGAAATGCGGTCGGCATTTAGTCCATACAAACGTATTCCTCAGTTTCTTCCTTGGATAATGTCACTAGAGCTAATGTTTTTTACCATATTATAATATATATCTAGCACCACTATGTCCCTATGTTTTGTTTTTGTCAATAAATTGGTTATTAAAAGAACTACAAACGTTTAAATTCTACAAAAATCTACCGGTTTTACCACCATTTTCAAACATCTGGCAAACAAAGGAGAATGGGCGAAATGTTTAGAAGTTGGTCTACTCCTCCTCTAGCAATGAGATATAATTATGTCATTAGAAATATCTTTTTAAGCGAAACATTTGATATTAACACAACTAAAGTCAATTGTTAGTATTTTCGGAGTTATAACACCTTTAAAGTGAAAAATTGTTTATATGCATACTATCACATGTTTTTCTTTTTTTTTACTTATACTAAAGTATCGCTAAATTCTTATCGTATTATTTGCAAATAATAGTTATTGTGTGAAGAAAATGAAAGGGACTTGAACATAACTGGCGAAATGTGGGTGCACTATATATCTCTGCCTACCCCTTCGGGAAATTCTGGCGTCATGTTATATGTGTTACTTAGGTAGGTATCTTAAATAATTATTATGACAAAGCTCCTATGGCAAAACCCTATGCTCCTATGGTAAAAAAAGATGATAAATAGCAATATTTGAGTGTTAACATAGTCTTTAAATGGTTACATTTAATGAGCTTTACCTCCATAAATACTAATAATTGACAGTAGCTGTAGTATAAAAATATATTCTACTTAAAATAACCTTTCTATTGATATGTCACTCATTGCTAGAGGCCGAGTAGACCAAAATACCCATTCTCCTTTGACGAATATAAAAAATAAAAGAAAAACATACAGACATAACCGAAATCTTTCTTAAATTATTACAGAAAAAAAATATTAAAATCGGTCCAGATTTGAAGAAGGAAATAGGGAAACACGGAAGTACGATTTCGCTAATATTGCACAGGAGAAATCAGTCCGAGATACAGGTGTCTCTTTCGCACTCAATCGCGGGTCATGGGTTCGATTCCCGCACGGAACAAATATTTGTATGGCCTACAGATAGTTGTTCCGGGTCTGGATGTTTGTGCATGTGAAGATTTGTCTCTGTAAATGCACCCACGATACAGGAGAAATCATAGTGTGTGGCAAAGAATGATATAAAAAAAAATGTTGGAGGCAAGGAAGGAATTTAACATGGATGAGTTAAGAAATCTCTAACTAGTAACTGTCTCGTTAGTCTAGTGGTGCCAAGCGCCACTGCTGATCGTGAGGTCCTGGGTTTGATCCCCCGGTCGGGCAAAGTGTTATTAGGTTTTATCATTAGGAATTCCTTAGTAGCAGCCCGGAGTCTGGATTTATGCCCGGTTAATGGCAATAGGCTCGCCTCTATTACATGGGAGTTAAACGTAACTGGCGAAACGAGGGTGTACTAAAAACACCTCTGCCGAACCCTTTGGGGAATACAAGGCGTGATGTTATGGATTAAGATATCTCATTTTCAACTGTTTCTAAATCCGACATTCAATACCATAACACATAACATCACGCCGGGCAGAGGTGTATACTAACACCCTCATTTCGCCCTTATGTTTAAGTCCCATATAATAGAGGGCGAGCTTATTGCCATCAACCGGGCACAAATCCAAACTCCGGGCTGCTACTGAGGAATTCCACGCGACAAAACCCAATAACGCTGCCTGACCTGAGGATCACACGATCAGCAGCCACGCTTGCCACCACTACATCAACAATGCAACATAAATAACTGCAGATTGCTTTTCTTCAGGTATCGTGGTCCAGCCAACCGAGGACTACTGGACCCTCAGCTGCCGGCTACAGCGGCGCAAGCTGACCGTCAACCACGTGTCCCTGTTCTGGAAGCTATACGCTGACACACTGAGTCCTATTAGGAAGCAGGATATCCCGGTAAGTCTTTTTACTTGCTGCACCGGTGGACGTCATCATGTTAATGCCGATTGTCGCTGAAAACCAGCGCTCTTCTTCTTTTCGTGTGGTTAGCGATTAACCTGGTGTCAGAGTTTATGCCGCCCATGGGCCTCTGATTTGGCTTCACATGCCGTCGAGAAATATTTCTCAGGCATGCCGGTTTCCTCACGATGTTTTCCTTCACCGTTTTAAGCAAGTGACGATTATACAATACGCACAAGAATCTGAAAAGTGAGAGGTGCGTGCCTTGGGTTCGAGCTCGAGACCTATGACTTGGCAGTCCGACGGTCACGCCACTAGGTTATCAGCACTGTGGCTCCATTTCGCACGTGAGACACAGCATTATGCTGAGCGATGGCCGTTTTGCGCGGATGTGACGCATATTTTTCCCAATAGTTTATTTTTGGTTTTGTTTTATACTTTTATTTTGTTTTGTTCGTCATGTTGGTGCGAATAAACTACTGTTCTTTCTTTCCTTCTTTCTTCTATAGTTTGCGCGCGAGGGTTAATAACCACATGCGGTATGTGAGCGGCGAGAGGGGGTGTACAACAATAGCCGCGGTCTGTAAGTTTGCTTTGCCTTTTGAACCGCGCGCAGTCCCTTCTGCCGCTCGCATACCGCAGACGGTGACTAGCCGCCACGCGCAGGCTATGATATAGACTCAGCGCACACCGAGAGTAGAGCAGAGCATTTTTTGAGACCAGTGAAAAAAATACTTTAAGACTATAGCATACAGTGCAAAATTAAATACACGTCCAAACTTGATTCTCGACCATGCTCGAGCTTGCAAGATGCGTGTTCGAGTAAGCGTTCTACATGCGCGAGCGCGCTCGAGCCGCCGCCGCGCCGTTGCGCGTCGCTCGCGCTCAGTTTCAGTATTGCCGCAACGAGAATTTCATGTTCCTCTTCCTCTGCCAAAAGGGCGATAATTACTAAGTCCCAGTCAATCATATTGAACACGTCTGCCAACGTCGGATTATGGCATCAAACTGGTCATGCACGCCCCCCTGGCATCCCAGAGCATTTTCAACGGAGCTCGTTCATGGAGGGGCGTGCATGCCGCCTGCATGGTCGAGCAGTTCAAATTTTGGTCGCGTGCGAGAGCATTTTGCAGTTTGGTGTGCGCTGGCCCTTAATGTCAGTTTCCACTAAACGGAAAAATCCTCGCGCACTTCTTTGATGTCACTGAATAAAGAACTGTATCAGTATTGCCTTTAAACATAAAATCCGGCACAGACATCAAGCGTTTCCTAACACATACCCGAGCATACCCGAGCGCCGGATTTTATACATTTAAGCAATACTGATACAGTTTTTTATTCAGTGACATCAAAAAATAGTGCGAGAATTTATCCGTTTGGTAGAAACTGTCCCTAACTGTCCTAAAGCGCCAATTATTCACTAACAAGTCAAATTGCGCAAGTTATTATAGCAACTGCTCCCGTAGTTCGCTACACTTTCACAATTCAACGAGACGCGGGTGTGTCCACTGTTGAAATTCACTTGCAGATGTCAATTTCCGCAATTGAACTTGCTAGTGCATTTGGCGCTTTAGACGGATTAGTTAGAGTTGAGAATTGCTTGCTTACCACTAATTGGGGATATAAGGTTGGTGAGACCTAAATTGTTACAACAAGAAACCCTCGCAATGCGAGTTGGTTCTATTACTACAAAAATCGACAATAATATTCACTAGTATCAAAAACCAAAGGTCTATTATTTATTATATTATTATTATAGCAGTGATAGCCTAGTGGTGTGACCGTCGGACTGCCAAGACATAGGTCTCGAGTTCGAACCCAAAGCACGCACCTCTGACTTTTCGGACTCATGTGCGTATTGTATAATTATCACTTGCAAGGAAAACATCATAAGGAAACCGGTATGCCTGATTTCTCGACGGCATGTGAAGCCAAGTCAGAGGCCCATGGGCGGCATAAACTCTGACACCAGGTTAGTCACTAACCACACCGATTCAATACCGACCATTCGAATGATACTTAGTTTACAACTGTTAATGTATTTAATATTTTTATTTCATGTAGGTAATTCAACCTGAATACGATAAGCCGACAAACACAACTAGGGAGAAAGAAACAGGAAACGACATCATTTAGCAACATATTAACAACCTTTTGAATGTCTTCCAGCTCTTGAGGTACAATAAAAAGTTCCATGATAAATTAAAAAGAGTTTCTTTTTGATAAATTATTTTTATTTCTGTAAATAAATCTGTTACAGACACTTTTACAAGTCAATGTAATGTTTTTTTTTTAAACTAGATGGCACCGGCGTTTTCTGTCTGACTAGCTCTGAGAAGAAAAGCCGAAACGAGCTCAAAGATTATGTTTTTTTATTTGAAATGGGTTCGCTCTTGACTCTAGTCTAGGTCAGAGGAGACAGAGACAAAGTCAACGATGGAGTGAGCTTACCCAGAAGAAGCCTGTTAACTGTTCTCTTTTAAAGTCCAAACATTGTGGTATAAAAACTATGTGAGTGTAATAATGTAGGGCAACGGCTGGAATGGCCTTTTGAGGAAAGAGCCATAGCAGGTTTGAGTTGACCTGTCCTAACTGACGGCACGCATGCATCAGTCATCGTTGTAACTCAAACCTTGAGTATGATTCCCGTACTGGCAGATCAGTTTTAATAGCTAAAGGCTAAAGAAGTCTTTTTATTATTCTTAAAATTCTTTAAACTGATCCGCGACAATTAAATATGACTGAAAGACTTTCAACCCTTAATACAGTCACTGTAGCGGAAATTCGAGATAAAAGTCAAAAAAATTGTGTCCGCAAAAATAATTTGAGACTTGTGCAATTGTATAACGGTTTTAATCAGGATTCCATTCATTTGAATTAGGGTGAATATTCGAAAATTTTTAACATTATTTTAACAAATCATTCTTCTCCCGGGTTGTTAACGTTATAGTATTGTCAGATTGTTTTTATTCTTGTCTTATTGCTTGACGGCAGCGGTATAGTTTCAGCTTTCATTATCATAGTTATAGTATTAAACATCTGCATTCTTAACTTTGGGATGATGCTAATGACGTTCTCAATTTTTGTTAATATTTTTCGAAGAATGCCCCAGGTCCTTTTTTGGTAAGTCTTCGTTTATGTTTTTTTTTCAGTGGCTCAAAAGTGTAAATTATACAGTACCTACGTAAAACAATGAAGAGCAAGAAACCTTGTAACTGGTTGATGGGTAGGTAAAGTATAGCACAATCATAAACTTTTTGTCACTATCCACGCTATTCACCAATTTTAATTTTCTCACTTTTCATAACCTCTTTCAGTTTTGTAGTCGGTTAACATAACTAACATCGTCCTACAAGATCAAGTAAGAAATTCAAAATTTCTCAAAATCCTGAATATCATTAGCTTGAACTGAGCCCACGTTTTAAGTTTTAACACTGCTATAAGTGGATAGCGTGGATAGTGACAAAAAGTTTACGATTGTATTACATTTAACCTACCCATCAACCATTTACAAGGTTTGCTCTTCGTTGTGTTACGTACTGTCTGTATGAAAAATGGGGTTGGAAACTGGGGAACTTGTGGCGCCACCATCGTTGGCACTACAGCAATTTCATTGGTAATGTGTTTGACATTATTAATAACTACCCGTTGCCCGCGGTTTCACTCGCATCCTAGGGGAACTACTTCATGTATCCGGGTGAAAAGTACCCTATGTGTTAATCCAGGACATGGTCTATCTGTGTGCCAAGTTTCATTCCAATCCGTTCAGTCGTTTATGCGTGAAAGAGTAACAAACATCCATACATACATACATACAAACTTTCGCGTTTATAATATTATATGTATATATAGTAAGGATGTCAATTGAACTCGTTCTGCTATAGAATAGAATATACTTTATTGAACACCAGAATTGTAACACAGCTCTTATAAAATAACAAACATTAAAGGGTACAATGGCGGTCTTATCGCTGATAGCGATATCTACCAGACAACCTTTGGATGAACATGAAGTCAATGAATAAGATAGGCGGGGTAGTCCATGGTGTACTGCTGCAAAAAAATATACTACACACCATACATAGACATAATACCTACATATATATATAAATATTGTAATATATATATATATGATATATAATTATGTGATAGGGAAAACAAGGTAGACTGATGATTTATGAGGAATTAGAAACGTGTTGAGAGAAGAATTAATGATCTTTAACTAATTTTTTAAAAGAATCCAGTGACTGAGCTTGTCTTACTGACATCGGCAACGCATTCCACAAACGCATTCCACAGTGCTATCTGTGGTCCTGCCATCTACATTTGTTTTGCGCCCGTTACCTCATTGGGTTTCTAGTTCGGTGGAAACGAAAATCGCGAAAAACAGAGTAATTTGTTACACGTTCGATACCCTCGTCTCTAGAGATTTGTAATTTTTTTGATATGGTATCGTGATTTAATTAAAATTACTGTCAGCGGATATCGGGGGAATTTTACCCTTCTTTTTACCCTCATTAGTGAAATTACTTCCGGGAAATACAGCCAAATCAGTTTATGTTTTTAATTAATATTTTTTTTTCTATTAAAGTTCCATAACAGAATTAGTTGTTATATATGCCAATGAGCCGTCTGGTTCCCGAAAGGCGCCCTCCCCTTAGAGAGAAAAAAAAGTTAAGGGATTTAGCCAAGAATATGAGTGTTATATTAGAGGGAGTTTGAAAGTAGCACCAGTGACAGAAAAGGTGAAAGGAATTCATTTGTCTTGGTATGTGCATGTGATGAGGACGGATGGAACGTGTGACTAAGAGAGTGATGAATATGAATCTTGATGGATGGAGGGGGAGAGGGAGATCAAAGAAAACATGAATGGATCGTGTGAAGGAGGATATGAAGGAAAAAGGAGCAAATGGTGAGGTGACGGCTGACAGGGAAGAATGGAAGAAAAAAACATACTGTGCCGACCCCAAGTAACTTGGAACCAGTGCAGGAAGATAATGAGTCACGAAGATGAGTGGCCGGCAAGCATTCTCCGACGCGCTAATACCCACATACAGCAATCACCAATATGTTTGCCGAACTTGGAGGCGGTGCCCTTAGTGAATTGTAAATGAAAGTTTATTCAACTAGAATGCGTGATTGATAGTGGACAACGGTGAATAAATTGTAACGATACGCGTACGATATAGTCCTGTTAGAGTTAAGGCCTTACAATAGTCGGATAACTCTTATGGCCAAATACTCAAACGCTACTGAATTTTAATTTCGTGTTATCACTGTCATATCGCCGTAAATTTACAGTGACCGGCCGAACTTGAAATTCAGTAGCGTTTGGGTATTTGGCCATTAGGCTCGTATTAATCAACAGCTCCCACATGGGAGATCCCTCTTAATTGTAGTTTTAACATGACTTGACGTACCTATATAAAAAAAAACAAATGTATGGAATTCTACTTTATGGTGACTACTGTTGGAAGATCTCTAAAATGAGAGCTGTTTATTAATACGAACCTTAGAGCTAATGCACACGACGTCATTTATACGCGCAGACAACGCGCGTTAACGTCAAAATTCATACTTAAAAAAACGTGTGTATCGTTTTTAACCGACTTTCAAAAAAGGAGGAGGTTCTCAATTATATTGTGTTTTTTTTTGTATGTTTGTTCCGCGATATCTTTGCTAATTGTGAACCGATTTTAATGATTATTTTTTTGTTTGAAAGAGTATTCTTTCGAAGTGGTCCCATTTAAATTTGGTGAAGATCTGATGAAGAACTTCGGAGATAGACAATTTGAAGTCGGTTTTATTTTTGTTAAAAAGTGATTATTTATGTAAGGAGTCTGATGTTAACGCGCGTTGTTGGCGCGTAAAAAAGACGTTGTGTGTATAGGACCTTAGTGCAGTGCATCATGTCGAAATTCCGCGAAAGAACTTTGGCGCATGATAAGCTCCACTTACAAAAATCAAACATTTTAAAACCGAAAAGCTTGTTAAGTATCTTGGCCACAATCATGGCTAAAGAATTTCCACTTTACCAGATGTTCCAACAAACCTGAAAAAGTCTACAAAATTACGTAGCTTCGCCCGCAAACTCGTGAGGAACGTAGCTAAGTACAAGACATTCTTTGTAATGGCACCTTAGATTCCAAAGGGAATACCTACTTGTGTGTGATAGTAAGAGATAAGTGTTATTTATCCTCCACATGACCGTAAGGTACAGTCTCCAAGCCGTGTGGGTATCGGTGAAGAAGAGGCCACTTTCTTTATTCTCATTGGTGTTGCAAGAGTAAACCTTTTTTGTCGTTGGGTAATCTTCATGTCGGTATGTCCCTCGTCCGGGGAAGGCGAGGGTGTCTGCCGGACTCTTACTGGCTAAATACCAACATTGTTCCTCCTCCTGACCGTTCGGCCGGGGTCGCGGGATTCGCAAAAGCATGAAACGCAACCGGTGTGCGCATCCCTGGGTTACGGTTATAGTTAGGTACTTGGTGCAACTGAACCTTAATCATAACTAGTAAGCCTGTGGAATTTCGCCAGTTGAGCTTTGCATTTGTGTGAGTGATCACCAGAAGCCGCACCGCGCCTCAGGCCGATTGTCAAAAAGCAGTATAAACCGGTTTAAACCAAGCAAAGGACGCGTCGCGCTCTAGGCCGATGTCACACCTATACTATTTATGTGCACTCACACAAATGCAAAGCTCAGCTTAGGCCTCGCGGACTGTAACCTTGTATATATTTTTAACTGCACTTCAAAACGTATGGTTATTATACAACAGCTTGGTAAGTAAATGGACCAGCTGCTTTCTTTCCCGTAACAGCTGTTATTACCTGAGGTGAATACGCTATTCAAACGAGCTGCTAACTACCTACTGCGCGAATAATTAATCTCTTTAATTGTACCTGTAACTGGAAGTTACCAACGGAACTTACGAAAGGTCTAATATCAGGGGAATAATCTATACTATCTATACTAATATTATAAAGCTGAAGAGTTTATTTGTTTGAACGCGTTAATCTCAGGAACTACTGTATGGAATTGAAAAATTATTTTTGTGTTGGATTGTCCATTTATCGAGGAAGGTTATGGGCCATATAACATCACGCTACGATAAATAGGAGCGGAGCATAAATGTTTTTTTTGCAAAAACAGGAATAAATGTACACCCGTGCGAAACCGGGACGGGCCGCTAGTAATTAATACCACTAAACCAATTGCCTTTTTGGTCTAGTGGTGGCAAGTGCGATCGCTTATCGTGAGGTCCTATGTTCGATCCCCAGGTAGGGCAAAGTGTTATTGGGTTTTTCCGTGTGAAATTCCTCAATAGCAGCCCGGAGTTTTGATTTGTACCCTGTTGATGGCAATAGGCTCGCCGTCTATAACATGGGACTTTACACATAACGGCGAAATGAGGGTGTTACTATAATACACCTCTGCCCAACCCTTCGGGGAATACAGGTGTGATGTTATGTTAATAGTTAATTGAAGTGTTTAACCTAAGCAGGTAGGTACTTTCCTTTATAATTACATTTTATAAGTTCAGTGTTGGGAGCACCTTTATACAACAGTATGTTACCGTCAGAATTCATAACCGGTAAAACTAATTTTTATTGCGAAAATACATACAGTTTTTTAATTTCTGTTTTTAAATTTACTACTGAGAAATTCCTAATGGAAAAACTTAATAACACTTTGCCCAACCTGGGGATTGAACCCAGGACCTCACGATCTGCAGTCACGCTTGCCACCACTAGACCAACAAGACAGTCAAGGAATTGAAATATTGTAACATGTTTTCATTTTAATGTAACTTCTTGACAAGCGCTTTTTAACTATATAAAAACAGTTGTCAGTATTTAAACTTGTTAGTTACCGTTAACCTGCAGTAGCGATATTCAGCATAACTTTGTAGGTAACAAATTAATGACCAACTCGCTAAGCCGTACACCCTTCAAACTAATAACTAGTTAGGAAGTCATGAACTTGGCTAATTCTGTACAGTTCCTGTCGTTATTAATACCTGCAATAAGTCAGCATCATATCTGTTTGTACATGTGTATATCTTTACATAGTATAAAACAAAGTCGCTCCCACTGTCTGTAGGCTTAGATCTTTTAAACTACGCAACGGATTTTAAATGCAGTTTTCAGCAATAGATAGAGTGATTCAAGAGGAAGGTTTATATGTCCCGCATTAGTATCTACATTGCACCCGTGCGAAGCCGGGGCGGGTCGCTAGTCAGATATAAAAGGTTAGACTTCCTCGGCTGATCTACACAGAAAGATCGCTTCGTCGAATGACTACCGCCTGTATCGGATGCGTTGATCCATATCGACGAGTACCTTCCTTTATCCACTTTTCCCAGTGTTACCAGCTATCGACAACAATTTGCGAATGTTGTCCTATACTTGTGGGTTCGTGCGAATGAGGAATCGCCATACGGCTATCGTAGTTAATGATGATAATATGCTAATTCCAGATTATAATATTAACAGTATTAGCTAACCGTCCGCTTGAATTAATTAGGCCTCCAACTATTATTATTATCTACTGCTGCACTTAATTATTCGTTTACCTATATATTTTTATAAACATTCAGATTACTAATAGCAGTTAGACTATGTAAAATAAATCTGTTTGAATTCGAAATTGAACGAAACGTCGAGTCGTAAATAAAAAAACTACCCCGAAAACTGAAATATGAAGTTTCGGCTGACGTCACGGATCGCACGTTTTCAAACACGAAAGTGTTTTGGATCCGACGATTCCCGCGATTTTACATTTTGTCTTTCGGTCACCCTACTCCCAAATGTTAATTGACATCTAGTAGAACGTTGTTTGACAATACTTTAATTGTATATTTATACCACCAAAACATATTCATGTAAAATGTTGCCAAGACGAGTCCATGCGGCTCGCACTGTTAAACAGTTATCAGAACTCATGTACAGCCAAGCTTCTAACTCTACATGCCCTTACTCTACAAGCTCTAACTTCACAAGCTCTACACCTTAGTCAAAACATGTGGCTTGGTCATTTCTCTAATAAACCCAAGTTATGAGGATTCAAATAAGCGACGAAGCGCTTCGATAAACGGTAGGTAGTGCCCTTGCGTTTTGCTTGTCTTGGCGGGGGCACTACCGTGCCCCCAGATAATGTTCATCGTTGTTTCGTTTCAATCCGAAACTTCTATGTTCGTTTTTCTGAGCAGGCCCCAGAGTCGTATCGTATATCACCTTCATCATACCAGTCGTGTGGCTACAGCTGGTCATAAGCCTACCCCATAAGCCACGTCCTCAACGTATGGAA
The DNA here is from genome assembly GCA_910594945.2 of Amphipyra berbera. Classification (NCBI taxonomy): domain Eukaryota; kingdom Metazoa; phylum Arthropoda; class Insecta; order Lepidoptera; family Noctuidae; genus Amphipyra; species Amphipyra berbera. The sequence continues at coordinate 14,352,475 of OU343138.1, forward strand.
CCGTTACGTTCAAAAACAAATGTTTTTCAGTCCGTAACCCATGACGCTACTGAGAATTTCCAAAGAAAAAAAATAGGAAAATAATCCGATGTAAAGGTATCGAATTCAGAATCTTACCATCAGCAGCCACACTTACAATAACTAGACCAATTTAGTACTACATTACTCATTGGTCTGTGGTCAGGACTTCATTGTTCTCTCACTATCCTAAATCATTTTACTGTATCCACTGAAATTGTTAAAGATATTATTTTTAAAAGAGTAACCATGGAGTTTCTTGCCGGCTCTTCTCCATAGGAAACGACTAATTGGAACCGTGCATCTAAATTCGACTTTTCATAAGCACCTGTATTGGTTCATGTGAAATAAAAAATAAAAAAATGAATGACATACGCGGTCATCTTATAAATGTGAACAGAGTATAGATGTTTGGCCGGCTTTACACCTGTAAGTTTTCCTCACATAAGTCCCTTTAGAATTAACTTTTGATAAATTTGCAAATGTTAACTCTCTTGTAAGTAGCTTATCGACTGTCGAATTAATTGACATAAGTCATAAATTTTACGGAAGGAAACCTGAAAGTGGCGCCGGTGACTGAGAATTTGTGTGGAAACCGGTTGTCATGGTATGTGATGCGGAGGAACGAGGTACATGTCGTGAGGAAAGTATTGAGTATGAATGTGGATGGTTATAAGAGTAGAGGAAGACCAAAGAAGCGATGGATGGATAGTGTGAAAGATGATATGGCTAGAAAGGGGGTGACTACTGAAATGATGGCTAATAGAGATGTATGGAAGAAGAAGACATACTGCGCTGACCCCAAATAAGTTGGGATAAGGGCAGGAGGATGATGAAGTCATAAATTTTACGGAAGCAACTTACAAGTGTATTGGAAGCCTTTGGATACTTACTCCAACCTTTATCACGAAGTAGAATGTATCTTGGATTAGAAAATAAAATATTATACAAGAAAACTAAATACGGACATGGGTTTGATCCCCCCAGGTCGGGCAAAGTGTTATCGGGTTTTTCCATTAGGAATTTCTCAGTAGCAGCGCGGGGTCTGAATTTGCGCCTGGTTAATGTCAATAGAGTCGCCCCTTATTACAAGTGACTTAAACAGCAAAACGAGAGTGAACTAAAACACCTCTGCGGAACCCTTCGGTGAATACAAGGCGTGAATATATGCTGTGTTTTAAAACGATATACCACTCCTGAAGATACTTAGGTACATCTGGCCAGTCTAAGGTCTGGCCTACCCTGGGCAGTTAACCCCTCTACCAACCTTGCTGATTGGCTATTTTACCACGACATCACCAACTAGGGTTGCCACGACCAAAAATAGAAAAGCTGGACACAGATTCATATTTAGCCGTGAAAGCTTGACAAACTGATTTTTAAAAGAAAAAAGTTGATACGCGAATCATGCGTGTCCGCGTGAGTCGCTCGCGCGCTTGCGTTCGGCATCTCTCTTGGCGGGGCGGGGGTGACCAAAAGCCGGACAAGCCGAAATTGTATACAGGGTGTAAACGAAATCATGTAATTCCTTCAAACCTCGTGATGTACTGCTGACATAGGTTAACCCTGCTAGGGATACTTTGGATTAAATAAAAGAAAAATTACAAGAAGTAAACATGTGTTCTTAACGTGAGGCATTATAGCGCCCCGAGCGAATTGCGCGGCTATCGCTCGCCACGCGGTCTTTTAACTCGGGGCGCTAAAATGCCTCACGTTAAGAACACAATGTTTACTTCTTGTATTTTTTTTATTGAATCCAAATGTATCCCGTGCAGGGTTAATCTATGTCAGCAGTACATCACGAGGTATGAAGGAATTACATGATTTCGTTTACACTCTGTATATTTGGCTGGACACGACTGTAAAAAGCCGGATATCTGACAACCCTACACCCAACACGAAAGACGAAGTAAAATAAGAAGATAAGTTTTCCTTGAAAATGAATAAATGAATAAAGTGAAACTTATAACAATTCTGTTTGGCAGTCGCCGTGTTTCCGCTGCATCAGTATTTCATGCCAAGCCGCCAGGTGGCGCTCACTGCTATTGCACTACAGACGTATAGATTTATTATTATTAGTCCTTGTGTTAAACATTGTTCGGAGGCATTGTTTATTTTAGGTTAACAGTTTGGGTTATTGTTGCTAGCTAACGTAAGCATCATTATTTTTTTATGATTAGTTACTATGTGGAGTTAAGAGAGTATTGTATTGCTTAATAAGCTCATAGGCCAATAATTTACGGTTCTTTGTGTTAGGGACTCAATCTATACTAATATTATAAAGCTGAAGAGCTTGTTTGTTTGTTTGAACGCGCTAATCTCAGGAACTACTGGTTGCAATTGAAAAATTCTCTTTGTGTTGGATAGTCCATTTATCGAGGAAGGTTATAGGCTATATAACATCACGCTATGACCAATAGGAGCGGAGCATAAATTAAAAATGCTGCAAAAACGGGAAAAATGTCCACCCGTGCGAAACCGGGACGGGCCGCTTGTCAATTAATAAACCTAATTTATCGCAGTCCACTGCTGAATATAGGGCTAAATCAATTTGAGTTAGGGTACGCTCAAACTGTAATTGTAGCGACGTGTTCAAACCAAATGCATCCTGTTTGGCTTGAACACGTCGTTACAATTGCAGTAACTGATCGCAATCGTGCACGCCAACGCGACCGCAAGTTGATCGCGTTCGTCTGATCACCAATCCAGGGTTTTATTAAGGAGGAGACTATTTCAAATGTACAGTAGGTACTAAGTTAACGGTTTATTTGCATTAAAAACTTTAGCTACTCAAACTTTGCATTTTTTTATATAAGTACTAGCGGCCGCCCGTCCCGGCTTCGCACGAGTGGACATTTTTACCGTTTTTGCAAAATTTTCCATTTATGCTCCGCTCCTATTGGTCGTAGCGTGATGTTATATAGCCTATAACCTTCCTCGATAAATGGACTATCCAACACAAAAATATTTTTTCAATTCCAACCAGTAGTTCCCGAGATTAGCGCGTTCAAACAAACAAACTCTTTAGCTTTATAATATTAGTATATAGGTAGATTAGGTTGGCAAACAGGCCGATTGATCACCTCGTGGAAATTGGTTACCGCACCAATAACCACCTACAATACCAAAAGGATTGCTGGAACGTTGCCAGCCTTAGAGACTAATGGCCGAATACTAACGCTACCATTAAAATACCTATAGGTAAAAATGGAGACCACATACTACGAACACCTAGGTACTGAAAATCGAAACATTTAGACTTGAATATTTACTTAGGAATTCTGTCTCTTTCTGAATACCCCACTTAGAAAAAGATAGAATATTTAATGTAGAAATATATCTGTTTCTAAATAGGGTATTTAGAAAGAGACAGAAGTCACAAAGTAAATATACAAGGCCAAACGTTTCATCTTTCAGTAGGTGTTCGTAACGTACCTACTTTCCATTTTTACCTATACCTTCATGAACGTTACTAAATTTTAAGTTGCCGTTAATTTCGTGCTGTCTCTGTCACTTTGCCTTAAAGTGACAGAGACAGCACGAGACTTAACGGCACTTACTTAAAATTGAGTAGCGTTTGAGAATTCGGCCATAAGTTAGAAAGTCTCATGTGTCTGTAATTGTTAAATATAACGCAATCATCGACATGTTCTGTGCAGTGGTTGAGCGATTGGCTTCTGCGTTGAGGGTCGTGGGTTTGATTCCTGCACGGAAAAATATTTTTATGGCCTACAAATAGTTGTTCCGGGTCTGGGTGTTTGTGCTGTTAACGGTAGCTGGTAACACTGGACAATGTTGATAAAGGAGGGTAGTCGTCAAGATGAATCAACGTACCCGAAGTTATAAAAACACTGGTCATTCGACGGAGCAAAGGATTCTATGTCGAACAGCTGAAGAAGTCTGACCTTTTATATCTGATTTGGTTGTTCTTATTTTCTGATCTTGTGTAAATTATTATATTGTGAACTAGCTTCTGTAACCAACCACTAACTCAAATATAAATACTCTCAATGTTGGTTTAATTAACTTTATTTACCATGCTCCCAACCCTGACATACATTAGTTATAACTGTTATGATAAACTAGCGGCCCGTCCAGGCTTCGCACGGCTGGACTTTTTTCCCGTTTTTGCAACATGTTTCATTTATGCTCCGCTCCTATTGGTCGGAGCGTGATATTATATAGCCTATAGCCTTCCTCGATAAATGGACTATCTAACACAAAAACATTTTTCCAATTCCAACCAGTAGTTCCTAAGATTAGCGCGTTCAAACAAACAAACTCTTCACCTTTATAATATCGGTATAGAGTATAGATTAACCCCTGCAAGAATCTGTTGTATGTATTTTACTGTGTATGTAAAGATTTGTTTTTGTAAACGCACCCGCGATACAGGAGAAATCCTTGTGTGGGGCAACGTTTTTTTTTAAGAAAAAAAACGTCATAATCATTGGTAGCGATATATTATTCCCAACCAAGTATACCTAAGTAACTGTCCCTTTCTTCCCTCTTCCTTCTTCCTTCTTCTCTCATACCGACTACCAAACGCGACGTCGTTTAAAATACATTAGAGTTCAAATTAAATTCCAACTTGTTTAAAGGACTGAGAAAATGTCAAACGACCTTGGTCTTTATATGAGGACTGTTAAAAGGCATGTTGTGCTTCGTCAGTCCATATTGTATCCAATGAATTGTGTTCATTATATTGCTTGGGTCTCGGTGGAATACCTGGGCTCTGGATTGTGGCTTGCTATGATTTGATTTAGAGGCTAGGGAATTGTGGAAATAATGTGTATCTGTGTAGAGTTGTGTGCCTCATATAATTTCCAACATATCAGGTAGGTACGTACGCGTTTTTAATTTTTTCTGAATTTATTGCTATTGGTTCTTGGAACTGACTAAAGATGGGAGATTCAAGGTTGTAGCCTGATAGATACATAGAGTCTTAAGTAAGTAAATATACAAGTATAAACTATAAAGGCTTTCGTCGCTAATAAAAGTAATGAAAACATTAATTAGACTATAGACAATAATAATCAAGATATTTATTTATAGCATTACTAGCGACCCGCCCCGGCTTCGTACGGGTGAAATGTAGATACTAATGTGGGGCATATAAACCTTCCTCTTGGATCACTATATCTGTTGCTGAAAACTGCATTAAAATCCATTGCGTAGTTTAAAAGATCTAAGCGTACAGACTGCGGGACCAACTTTGTTTTATACTATGTAAAGAAGATGCTTCGGCAGATAAAACGCGGGTCGGTTGTATCGATGGTGGGCCCACATTTGCCTTTGGTTTTGGTGTGACATACTATATAATATATGAATATACCAAAGTGCGGTCGTGGACCAGGCACAATTTGGTACAGTGACCTTTGTAACTACAACCAATTGCAATCTGTGTTGACGGCGGTCACCGCATCTGTGCGAGCGCGACGGCAAGATATTTCTGCGCGAGCGACAGAGATAAGTAGTGACGTGTCATTGTACGAAATTCGTCCTGCACCACCACCGCACTTTACGAACGCGGGCCAGCTGATGACACGCCCCGCTCGCGCCCTGCGTTTTGGGCGACTTGGCCTTTAACATTTTTTTCTCAATTTTTTTTTATAGTTGTGTGTATCAAGCACCCTTTCTAGACCAGTATTATTTTGATAATTAATACAAAAAAAAACACGGCTGTTTTTTGATCATCCTTTTTTGTCCACAACACCTTATACAAATAAAACCTATAGGTACTCACACATGCTCATCTTTGGCGCTGGGCACGAAGTATTTGCACTCCCGCTTCTGAAACGTGCTCTCAATCCAGCTACGAGTTGTTTTCTGAAACAAATAAACGGTAAGATTTAGTTTCAATTCAATGCATGAGTAAATATATCTACCTATATACTAGCGACGCGCCTCGTTGCCTCGTTGGTCTAGTGGTGGCAAGCGCGACTGCTGATCGTGAGTTCCTGGGTTCGATCCCCAGGTCGGGCAAAGTGTTATTGGGTTTTTCTGTGTGGAATTCCTCAGTAGCAGCCCGGTGTTTGGATTTGTGCCCGGTTGATGGCAATAGGTTCGCCCCCTATTACATGGGACTTAAACATAACGGTGAAATGAGGGTGTTACTATACACCTCTGGCTAACCCTTCGGGGAATACAGGCGTGAAGGCGTGATGTTATGTTAAATATACCTATAATATCGACTCTCCGTGATTACATACGATGACTTGCTTGAGGTATTTTTCATCTGGTTTCATCAAACATTTTTTGACTTCCTTGACAAAAACCGTGATAGCTCAGCTAATATTTACAATACGTGTATAAATTATACACATAAATCTTCCCCGAAAATCAAGCTATCTAATCGTGAAAAGCTGAACAAAATCCGTTCAGTAGTTACGGAGAAAATCGCGTACAGACAGACAGAAGCGGCGGAGGACTTCTTATTAACTTACAAATAAATTAGAAACAAAAATCATTAATCATGGCGTCATGTTGTATGTGTAGGGGAACGAGATATTGTGTTCCGCCTACGAAAAGGAGAATCCTCCTACCAGGCGGAGTCTTGTGCCTGGCGGGCCACTGCCCAACGGTGGATGTTGGGAACTTGTATATATACTATCTGCGTGTCAAACTCTGATATCGCGATGCAGGATAGTTCGCATGTGGCGTGATAGATGCCGCCACATATGTATTCCCCAAATAATCAGTAAACATTTCTTGTACTCCCAATATGTACTCAGGCTTTATTACCTTAAAGCTCATTCACACCTGTTCACATAAAAGACGAGAAAATTATTAAGACAATAAAAAAGTGCCATACATTGCCAGTGCATAAAACAGCTCGTATTTCACGAATTCAATATAAAAGCAGTGAACACTTTATATTACAATACTGTAGCAATAGATTCAATACACGGTTCGGAATATTCCGGACATAAATATTGTGAATTGTCAAACGAATTTACCAAACACGGAGGTCACAATAGAATATTAAACATTCAAATTTATTTGTTCATTTTCATACAACAGCTTTTTTTTAAAATATGAAATAATTTACATGATAAAAAGAGAAAAGATTTTATTTCTAATATTTAAAAAAGCAAATATAAACTGTTATAGCCAAATACTATAAGTAATCTGTGGTTAAGTCTCGTGCTGTCATTGTCATTTTAGGACGAAGTGACAGTGACAGGACGAGACTTAACAGTAACTTAACCCTTTATAAGGCAGTGGCAATATGTTTACCACCAACTTTTTTGGCAAATGTTTTTTTTTTTGGAAGGACCACTCGCAGTGCAACAACTCGCTAGAGGTTGATACTGCTTAACTGGACAATCCTGTGGTGGCCAAAAATTACTTGAAGGCCCCCAGCCAGGGCTTACAAACTAAGGATTTAAATTAAATGACCGGACACTAAGGGCACCCCCTGTGGGGGCGGCTTAGTGCGTCATCGAGGGGGGGGCAGCTAGGGTCGGGCTGGGTTTTTGGCAGATGTCGCGTAAGGCTCCTTGTTATATTTTTATTTTCAATCCTGGCTGTATGCAATTTTTTTTGCATTTTTTTTAACAAAATATATAAATATCATTTAAAAAAATGTATTTAATTTATTAGGTATTTAAAAAAATTAGCAAATTGTTTGTTATTTACTATTCCTAAAATCTTCTGCTTTATAAAGCGTTAAAATTGAATAGCGTTTGACTATTTGGTCATAAGAATATACATGCTGCTATGGAAATAAACTAATACCTATATAAAAATATAAGAATGATGCTTTAGTTAATAAAGTATAGGTACTATGCTGCTGAGAAGCAAATTAATAGATAAATAAACAAGAAATAATCATTAATGAATGAAGTATAAAGGGATCTTTCATTAGCGGTTATACTTACACACAACTTAAAGCTGTGAACAGATTTTTTAATATTTTAGTACGTTTCCACCATTATCTGGTCACCTATTATCATCATCATCATCTAAGCCTATGGAAGTCCGCAGCAGATTGAATTAAAATAGACATTCTTTTATAAAAATGAATTCTTCTAAATTCAAAACCTCATCGTGTGGTTACCAACAACGTGGGCGCCAACAAAAGAAAAAATATTGTGAAAGTAATCTCGAAAATTACCCAATTCCCGGAGTTTTTACGACAAACTGATATTAGCCTATTATTACACCCATTAAGATCGAATTGGGATTCATTATTTTATTAAAAAAGAAACGTTATAAACGCGTCCTTCCGTCCCTGATTTTACTTTTTTCGTGTACCTACAATGACGAGAAGGACAACGACAAAAAGGAATTTAAAATATTTTAAAAGTGTAATTCATTTGATCAAACATGAGGGGCTCATGGCTAATTGTCAACCGCGTGGATCATATGATTTGCGAGGTTAAGCTGTGCTTGCCACGGTCAGTCTGGGGATGGATGACCGTTCGTTACACATCGAGACCCCTCCGTGTCTCGGAGAGCGCGTTAAATAGTCGGTCCCGGGTGTGTTACGAATACCTATGACAGTCATTACGGGAAGTCAGAAGCCCGAAAGTCTGACAACCGGTCTAACCTTAGGATATCGGCATTGCCCAGTAACTGGGTTGCGGAGGTCTGATGGCAGTCGCTCTGTGTAAAATACTGGTATTCAGCCGCATGTGGTTAGACTGGAAGCTAACCACAACATAATTGGGAACAGACTAGGAGGAAGAAGAAGTTAGCATATTATACCATTGATTTATGGTGAAGGACAATATCATGAAGAAACCTGGACATAACGGTTTGAAATTGCCAACACACTGGTGGTGATCAAAATTCGTTTCAAGTTTGTATTAAAAGAGCCCTTTGCCTTGAAGCGGGCCAAATACAGGGTGTTATTATTATTTAATCGATAAACCTGAGAATAGTATTACAAATATCATTACAATTCTTTGTATTTTTAACCGACTTCCAAAAAGGAGGAGGTTATTAGTAAAGTAATCATCGAAGTCCTCGGTTCGATTGGCAAATTCCGATTCGGTCGGGCAAAGTGTTATTGGGTTTTTCCGTGTGGAATTCCTCAGTAGCAGCCCGGAGCTTGGATTTGTGCCCGGTTTATGACAATAGGCTCGCCCCCTATTACATGGGACTTAAACATAACTGCGAAATGACGGTGTTACTATACACCTTTGCCCAATCCTTCAGGGAATACCTGCAGGCGTGATGTTATGATGAAGTAATCATTGATAGCCTAAGCTTTGATGACGGATATTACTGCGACAGCAAATAATAATCATAATAACTTTACTTCAGAGAAACACTCCATATGATTACATAGTTACCTATTCTTATTCTTAGCAAAGCCACACACTTATCAAAAAGTAACAAAAAGCTAGAGATTCAAACAATGACCTTTTAGAACATTTTTTTAATAACTGATGTTGTTACTAAATTGCTCTATTTAATAACTGATGTTGTTACTAAATTGCTCTATTTAATAACTGATGTTGTTACTAAATTGCTCTATTGCCAGTGAAAATATAAACAGGCATACTGGTAATGTAGGCCTGCCATAACCTAAATTGCCGACACCGGACAAAGATTTCAAAAATTCCGGACATTTAGTGGAAATCGGGATTTTTCACCGAATGCCATTGAAAATATTAAAAATACAAGGTTAGTCGGAACGGGCGTACTAAGCCGAAAGGGAGTTAAAGTACCCATAATAATAGATAACTTTTGTTCTACAACTTTCTCCAAAAGTCAATAGTTCAAGAGAAATAGATGTTCAAAGATTTCATAAAAAATACGCTAAATTCTATCTATCCTCAGCTATGAACAGACGTGTTCACATTTTACGTCATATTTGGGGGTCGCGGATTAGAAACTCCATTTTCTGAATTCATAACTAAAGCAGGGATGAAGACTTTTTGAAAAAAACAAAAATATTTTTTTTTTCTATAAACCCATGCGGATGACAGCTTTATGTTTCAATAATCAAATCAAATCAATTTTTTTTATTTCACATAAACCAATACAGGTGCTTATGAAAAGTCGGATTTAGATGCACGGTTCCAATTAGTCGTTTCCTATGGAGAAGAGCCGGCAAGAAACTCCATGGTTACTCTTTTAAAAATAATATCTTTAACAATTACAGAGTACAATGATTTAGGATAGTGAGAGAACAATGGAGTCCTGACCACAGACCAATGAGTAATGTAGTACAAAAATTAACAAATAAAATAAAAACTATATGAATAACAGTAATTTACAAACTTATAGATGCAGGTCCACAAAGTTCTCACATTTACAAAAGTGAAAAGGAAGCTAAACTATATAAAACAATTGACATAATTAAATGTCATCAAAACTTAGCTAAAAAATCATTGTAAAATAAGATAAAGATATCTTGAGAGTAATGATACAAATAAAAAATATAAAAAATAAATAATCATAATTGAGGATAGTTAATAGACATACACATATGTTGTTAATGAGGTTCCAGGGAAGCCACATAAGTGTAAAAACGTTGTAAGTATAACATTAAGCGACGCGACGGGTGCTTAAAACTTACGTACGAAGTCAAACACAGTCAGAGGGGAATCCCAGTCTCTTCCTGCATTTGTTTATTTTCCGTTAGCTAATAATAAGTATGATAAGTAAGCGCTGAACGAATGTTATGAGAGCCTTTGTTTTAGATTGGGAAAAGTGAGGAAGAATGAACCATTGTTATGGAGAAAAGCATTTAAATAATTATGATTGATTCATGAAAGTCTCCTCTCCCCAACAAAGGTTGGACAATGGACAATATCAATATTCTCGTTGTATACTGTAGCCTTTTAATCCTCTTGGATGTCTCGCACGGGGAAGGCGAAGGGCTCTGCCGGACTCTTATCGGCTAAAAACCAACGGTATTCCTCCTCCTGACCGTCGGCCGGTGTCGCGGAATTCGCAAAAGCATGCACCACAACCCCGGCAGGTAGTAGACCTAGTCTAGCACGCACTAAAATATAAAGTGGAAAAAAAATTGAGGAAAATTTTAATCTTTTATGCAAAACCAGCGACCCGCCTCGGCTTCGCATGGATGCAATGTAGATACTAATGTGGGGCATATAAACCTTCCTCTTGAATCACTCTATCTATTGCTGAGCACTGCATTAAAATCTGTTGCGTAGTTTAAAAGATCTAAGCGTACAGACAGCGGGAACGACTTTGTTTTATACTATGTAAAGATTATTTAAACAACGGGGAGAATGTCTTTTCTCTAAAAAAGGTATACACTAGAAGCCGTTTTATGAAATATGCCGCCTGTTATCTAAAAGGTCGTTAACTGACATTTTGTCTGTGTTTTGTATACTTACTACGTAAGTGCGCAACTTCTTCTCTACCTATCAGTCTGGTTCATATTTTTCTATCCCCTGTCAGTTACGAGGTCCAGGGACTACTTACACGGCTAACTACATCATTATTGGGATAACACAATCCTGAAATAAAGTTAACTCACACAAAAACTGAGATTTTAAAAACAATATTAGCCTCGTATCTCATTAAAAATTATACCATGTACACTTAAAAGTAGCCTAATAATTTGATATAACAAAAACAGAACTGTATGTCTTCACAATTTCTAAGGACTATCTCCACGTTTTTGCTCATTACTCAAAATTAGGTTTATTCACTTAACTAGTTCTTTTAGAAATCGTATAGCTTCCAAAATTTGTACGTCATCATATTTCCAAATTAATATCCCTGATATTGCTAACATTTCTGGCCCCCTTTCCTGTTATGAGCCCAGGTTATGAACGATTGGGGGCTCTATGAATCACGCCATACTCGTAATTTGCACCCCCGTGACAAATAGCACCACCTATCGACCGTCCCCTTCCGCGTCTACTTCGTATAATCACTCGTTGAAGCGATATTGATGACAAGATTGATGGATTAATAAAGCAACAAGTAAATACGAATTGATCGTGGAATGTGTAATTTGTCATCAAAATGTGATTTTGCATAATATTCATCACTTCGAAAATAGCCTAGATATTTGTATGGCCTACAAATAGTTATATCGGGTCTGAGTGTTTGTGCTTATGAAGATTTGTGTCTGTAAAAGGACCCACGATACAGGAGAAATTACGGACTGATGTCTAGTTTTCCTTGGCGGGTTTGGTTGGTAGACTCAAATTAATTGGCGGGTCACTTCTTGGCCCGCGGGCCTGCGGTTGGACAACTTTGTTCTAATCTAGATTATCAGTTATCGCTGTCTCTCTCTTTCTCTCTCTCTGCGCCTGCCTACAAAAATAACGTCCAAAAGCGATTTATTTGGCGGCAACGTCCGCGCCATTATGCGAACTTTACAACTTGGCAATCTGCCATCTGGCTGTTTTGTCTTTGACAACTTGGAGAAGGCTAACTCAATTTTAAATATCGCTAGTACAATGCGCCTTAGAAAAGCAATTTGCAATCCTTTGAACGACGGTTTGATCCGCAGATTGTCGCTCAGCTAAGTGGCACTGAATTAGGACTTGTTTACACGCGGATAGTTTCTCGAAGGGAGGTTCATGATGTCTTTGTTATCTTCGCCAAAAAAGATAAAGTCAGAACGAATTTTGACGAGTTTAGAAGTTAGTGAGTATTTTCTAAGGAAGGTATCTGAAACTTTTAGGGATGCCAGTGAGTGACAAAATATTGTAAAATACATACAACCGAATCTTGAAGGGGTGAATCTATCATTACAGTTATAGCTAATATCAGCATGTTAGGATTGGGAGCATGGTAAATAAAGTAAAGGAAACCAACATAAACTCTCCACCACCGAGAGTACTTATATTTAGGTTAGTGGTTAGTTACAGAAGCTAGTTCACAATGTAATAATTTACACAAGATCAGAAAATAAGGACAAGCTAATCAGATATAAAAGGTCAGACTTCTTCAGCTGTTCGACATAGAATCCCCCTATATATTACTATGCTCTTTGTAGAATCCTTTGCTCCGTCGAATGACCAGTGTTTTTATAATCTCGAGTACGTTGATTAATCTTGACGACTACCCTCCCATGTCAACATTGTCCAGTGTTACCAGCTACCGATAACAATATTGGTGTAGTTATTGAAATAAAACCAGTTTTTTGCGTGAAGTTACCTTCATTTTATTATTGTTTATCTACACCCGCTTATTAATTAAAAATGAAAAAGGCATTTTTTTCATAAAATTTTAAACATAGTAAGTGACGTGTTTTTAAATGGTTTTGATTGGCTTTACTTCGTATATTTTGTTTGTTTAATTCAAATCTTGCGACAGATTTTTCAACTAGTTCTGCTTAAACCGATTCTTCTGAAACTTCGCACACAAATTCAATTCCCATGACAATACAGCATTATAATAATTTCAACCTTCAATCCTCAAATACTGTTGCTGCAGGGGTACTGTATATAAAACCGTTGAACTTCAAAGTTTTTTTAAGGGATTATTTATTCTTTTGTTGCATTGTATCTTTTATCTTTATACCTTTCCGATATAAAGTAATTGCATTGTTGGTCTAGTGGTGGCAAGCGCGACTGCTGATCGTGAGGTCCTGGGTTCGATCCCCATGTCGGGCAAAGTGTTATTGGGTTTTTCCGTGTGGAATTCCTCAGTAGCAGCCCGTTGTTTGGATTTGTGCCCCGTTGACGGCAATAGGCTTGTCCCCTACTGCCCAACCGTTCAGGGGAATACAGGCGTGATGTTATGTAATATCAAGTCACACTCACTGAATACATAACTTGGCTTTAATTTCCACATTTGGAAGTGAAGGTAGAGAATAGTTATGAGGTACCTAAGTGGAGAATAGTTATGAGGTACCTAAGTGGAGAATAGTTATGAGGTACCTAAGTGGAGAATAGTTATGAGGTACCTAAGTGGAGAATAGTTATGAGGTACCTAAGTGGAGAATAGTTATGAGGTACCTAAGTGGAGAATAGTTATGAGGTACCTAAGTGGAGAATAGTTATGAGGTACCTAAGTGGAGAATAGTTATGAGGTACCTAAGTGGAGAATAGTTATGAGGTACCTAAGTGGAGAATAGTTATGAGGTACCTAAGTGGAGAATAGTTATGAGGTACCTAAGTGGAGAATAGTTATGAGGTACCTAAGTGGAGAATAGTTATGAGGTACCTAAGTGGAGAATAGTTATGAGGTACCTAAGTGGAGAATAGTTATGAGGTACCTAAGTGGAGAATAGTTATGAGGTACCTAAGTGGAGAATAGTTATGAGGTACCTAAGTGGAGAATAGTTATGAGGTACCTAAGTGGAGAATAGTTATGAGGTACCTAAGTGGAGAATAGTTATGAGGTACCTAAGTGGAGAATAGTTATGAGGTACCTAAGTGGAGAATAGTTATGAGGTACCTAAGTGGAGAATAGTTATGAGGTACCTAAGTGGAGAATAGTTATGAGGTACCTAAGTGGAGAATAGTTATGAGGTACCTAAGTGGAGAATCGCTTATCGCAAAATGTTTCTACATTTACATAATTCAGAGTTACGTCGAAGTTCTGCCGGGATTCCACCTGAATGCATTTGTGCCATGTTGTAAAGAGGTACGTGAAGGGAACCAAGACCGGATGGTTCAGAAGAAATGGTCTTACCTATTCTTCTTCTTTTCGTGTGGTTAGTGACTAACCTGGTGTCAGTTTATGCCGCCCATGGGCCTCTGACTTGGCTTCACATGCCGTCGAGAAATATCTCTCAGGCATGCCGGTTTCCTCACGATGTTTTCCTTCACCGTTTTTAAGCAAGTGATAATTATACGATACGCACATGAATTCTAAAAGTCAGAGGTGCGTGCCTTGGGTTCGAATTTGAGACCTATGACTTGGCAGTCCGACGTTCACACCACTAAGCTATCACTGCTTATTATTCTTCATCAATAATACAGGGTGCAAATGAAATCATTTAATTCCTTCAAACTTCGTGATGTACTGCTGACATAGATTAACCCTGCACTGGATACTTTTACAAGAACAAATGACAAGAAGTAAACATGTGTTCTTAACGTGAGGCATTTTAGCGCCTCGAGTTAAAGGACCGCGCGGCGAGCGATACTGCGCAATTCGCTTGGGGCGCTAAAATGCCTCACGTTAAGAACACATGTTTACATCTTGTAATTTGATTTTTATTGAATCTAAAATGTCTTGTGCAGGGTTAATCTATGTCAGCAGTACATCACGAAGTTTGAAGGAATTACATGATTTCGTTTACACCCTGTATAACAGTCCGAAAGAAGCCTCCTAATTTAAAACCTTTTCGATAAGTCCATCCATCGATACGATTGGTTGTCTCCTTTTTACATACATACATAAACTCGTGCTTTTTTCCCATAGTGGTAGGCAGAAACTATAGAGAGTCACATACCACGATCCTTTCGCTTCATCCACATTCATACTTCTTGTCATGCACGCACGCCGGTTGAGAGTACTACTCACCTGTCTTTTATCTCCTTTTTCTCGTACACAAAATCCATACTTCCATATCCATACTAATATTATAAATGCGAAAGTGTGTTTGTTTGTTTGTTTGTTTGTCCTTCCTTCACGCCCTAACTAAGCAACCAATCGACTTGATTTTCGGCATAAAGTTAGTTGAAAGGATGGAGAGTAACATGGGCTACTTTTGGTCCTGGAAAAACATCATGTTAATTCCACGTGAGCGAAGCCGCGGTTAAAAGCTAGTGATAAATAAATAACAAATCGAATCAGTAGATCTAGCACGAATGATATCCAGTAACTGACGTAAACGTAACGTTAATATAGGTAAGTGAATTTACAATCGGTTATACTCGTTTCGCACATATAACTGTATTCGTATACAATATGTAACATAATTAACGCACATCCTGAAAGTAGTTTGTTCAGAATCGTTTACTGAATCGATTTCTATCATTTTTAATATAGGTAATTTTTTATCCCAAACATAATTAGATAAAACTACGGAATTTAGTCACATTACCCCTGTACAGTCAAAACAAACTGAAATGGACCGTAAATCAAGGCAAAAAGACTTTTAAGTGCATTTTTATTTGTATTAATACAAATTCCGTCATTCAATACAAAATAAAGAAAAATAAACCTTATTTCATGAACGTTAATTTAGTAAATAACAATGCATATACATGTTAAACTAAATTTCAGTGTATATATTATGATTATAACATAATATTATAATTGGGGTGTTTGAGGGTGTGCGTTAATTACGTTACATGTTGTATGTATGATACGAATTGCGCTTGTCAAAAAAAAATAAACCAAAATGTTATAGGACAGTTGTATTTTCGATTCATAATTAAATAAATTATAAATTCGGTTTCATTAGCGATACGTTTACGATGCCTACATTAATTGACCACTGAAGTATCGCAAAGTTACTGAATCGGGGTGGACAGAAAACGATCCCGAAAAGGGAAATCATTTTCTGTAAAAACGAAACGTTAGTCCAATCAAGACCAATTACTTTTTAATTGTTGAAGAAGAGCTAAAAAGGAAATGACGTTGAAGTAGGAAGGTGGTTAATAGAATCTTTTTGCCACCGCTAGTGTTCGCTTTGTGAAGGGAATAGTGAGGTGTAGATCCGGCACCACAAAGAATTTGCCTTTGTAGACATTATTTCTTTTCCTTTGCATTGAGTAAGGACGTGGATTTGTACGATCATCTTTTTATGTACCCGATAGAATACGAATAGAGCTTGTAAAACAGTATTTGTACTCTGTTGAAATAAGTATCGATATTCATAATTTTATATTTCTATCTTCATCTTCGCTCGTCGTATATTTGAATAGAAAAATCGTTTGTTAGGTTTTTCAAAAGTTGTACTTTTTCGCATTTCATACAAGGTGTCGCATTTTTTGGCACCTGCGTCTAAAAATGTCATCGATACTCAGCAAAAATATTGCGATTCGATGCAGATTGCGCCATCTCATTGTTTTTTTTTATCCCTCTTTAATGTTGGCAAACTGTTGTGAATGTGTATATATTTTCTCAAGAATTTTCGCTGTAATGGTGGTTTAGGATCCGTTTTGATAAAATAAAATCTGTTAAAACGTAACGACATTCGAATTTCATCCATTTAGCGTTATGTTTTTACTGTTTATTAAATCAGTCTCTCTAAAACATAACATCACGCCTGTATTCCCCGAAGGGTTGGGCAGAGGTGTATATAACACCCTCATTTCGCCGTTATGTTAAAGTCCCATGTAATAGGGGGTGAGCGTATTGCCATCAACCGGGCACAAATCTAAACTTCGGGCTGCTACATAGGAATTCCATACGGAAAAATCCAATAACACTATACCCAACTTTGGGATTGAACCTAGGACCTCACGATCAGCACTTGCCACCACTAGACCAACGAGGCAGATCAGCCTCTCTAGTTACATCAAAACGACACTTAAGAGGAAGTTCTCAAGGGAGACGTAGGTATTTATTAATTCGTTAAAGAGGCGGAGAAATATTTACAGTTCTGTACTGGCCATAATTTAATTTTTAGTCTTAAGAGGAAATGCGGTCGGTATTCAGCCCATACAAACGTATTCCTCAGTTTCCTCCTTGGATAATGTCACTGGAGCATATATTTTTTAACATATGATATATATCTGACACCACTATGTCCCTATGTTTTGTTTTTGTCTATAAATTAATTATTAAAAGAACTAGTAACATTTAAACTTTACAAAAATCGATCGGTTTTACCACCGTTTTCAAGCATCTGGCAAACAAAATTGACGAATACAAAAAATTAAAAAAAAACATACGAACATAACCAGTCTTTTTTAAATTATTACAGAAAAAAATATTAAAATCGGTCCAGATTTGAAGAAGGAAACAGGGAAATACGAAAGTACGATTTCGCTAATATTGCACAGGAGAAATCAGTCCGAGATGCAGTTGTCTCTTTCGCGCTCAATTGGGAAGGTTTGCGGGAGGGGTGGGACGGAAAGAGATCGCTTAAAACCCTTTTCAAATTATTAATATTTTGCAGCCCGCGTTTCCTCTTAAGCGCAGTATCGTAGTGGCAAAATTACTCCGTGTCAGTTTTCTTTGTATGTCATACGTTCGGCGAATAATTAACGTCATCAAACATCCCACTGTCAACAAAAGCGTTACTTCTCAATCAACTGTGTAAATACTCAACTAAAACATTCCCATACAAACAACGTTTATTTCATTCATAACCTACCTACCGACTTGGCAAAGTAAACCGAAACTTTTTAATCAAATCTAAACTTTATGGCAGTTGGCATAAGTTCTTTATTTGTTTGAAGTTATCGTTTTGATGTAGAAGTTAGTACAGCCATTGTGAGCGAGTAAGTGCTTATATGAGATTAATCTGTTTGTGAACTGTGAGGTGGTTATATGACGGAATTCAGTTATAGAAGACTAAATGTGGAATTTCAATTTTAGAGGAGGTTTAGTACCTACTGATCGTTATACACTGTTCTATACACAGTATAAAGGCTCATTTACACGGTGCAAGTTTCTTGAAGCAAGTCTCATGCTATCTCTGTTTTTGTCGGAGAGAAAGACAAAGATAGCATGAGACTTGCTTCAAGAAACTTTCACCGTGTAAATGAGCCTTAATAATAGATTTGTATAAAATTTGAGGAAGCGATTTATTATCGAATCTAGAATTAGGTAATATTAGTTAAATAAAGTTTTTTTTTAAACTGCCTCGATAGTCTAGTGGTGGCAAGCGCAACTGCTGATCGTGAGGTCCTGGGTTCGATCTTCAGGTCGGGCAAAGTGTTATTGGGTTTTTCCGTGTGGAATTCTTCAGTAGCAGCCCGGTGTTTGGATTTGTGCCCGGTTGATGGCAATAGGCTTGCCGCCTATTACATGAGACTAAAAATAACACCTCTACCGAACCTTTCGGGGAATACAGGCGTGGTGTTATTATGTTTGATTATAAAATAGATTTAAAAAAAGTGGTAACTTCCAAGTAAAGAAAAAAAAAATTTTTTTATAATTTTCTTTCATATTTCATCGTAGAATAGGTATTATCACGGCCATTTCAACTCTTCCCAAACAGATGGGTGGCTTCCCCGTACCTACCAACCTAGGCCCACAGGACCTACAACATTATTTTGAGAAAAACACGCAAGACACACGATCGCATTACATTTTTGCAGTTCATGACGGTGCTGCTAGCAAAAACCATTTGACAATAAGTCAAATTCAGTACAGTGCGCGGCAAATAACTTGAACCAAGATGGCGTCGACTGCGTGATCTATGTGAGGTTCGGGTCATATGATTCGTTTTGATGAGTCCAATAGATTGCACTTGGTGTTCAGGGTCTAAAGATGGAGCTAGGAGGTGGATAGTGAAACTCTTCAGTGGCTACTAGTAAACCCCTCAAGTTTAGCAGTTGACGCCATCTTGGTTCAAGTTATTTGCCGCGCACTGTACCGTACATTTCAAATGAATACTCTATTTTCCGGATACCTTAATGCGGCTGTGTTATTTGCGTGTTACGTTTTGATGTGTCATAGTAAATAAGGCTCCTGTATTAACATACCCGTATAACTACTAGCGGCCCGTCCCGGCTTCGCACAGGTGGACATTTTTCCCGTTTTTGCAACATTTTTCATTTATGCTCCGCTCCTATTGGTCGTAGCGTGATCTTATATAGCCTATAACCTTCCTCGATAAATGGACTATCCAACACAAAAATATTTTTTCAATTCCAACCAGTAGTTCCTGAGATTAGCGCGTTCAAACATACAAACTCTTCAGCTTTATAATATTAGTATAGACTTTATCCCGAACCGACATGACAAAAATATTTTCACCCATTTCAAAACTCTTTAAAGGATATAAAAATAAGCGTCCCTCTGCCCACCTCACAGGGGATCAAGCGTGAGTGACAAATACCCGACAAAAGGCGTTAAGGCTGCAAAATATAACATCAGTATGGAGACGATCCCCTGCGGAAATATCCCTTCATATTTTATTGATAGATAAACAGTAAAGAAGATAGTTTACATCTGAAATGGATTAAAGTACTTTTATTGGTAGAAAAATATAATAAAGAAAAATTCCCAAGGAGGGTTGATGTCAGGCAGGCGGCCGGTCATAAAACAATAAGCCAAAACCTCTAACAACATGGATTTATGAAATACCTACATGTTGTGCCGACCCCACCTAGTGTGGGATAAGGGCAGGAAGAAGAAGATTGGTAGAAAAATATTTTTTCATTTTGCATCTTCCGCCGAGCCTTTTCCCAATTATATTGGACTCAGCTTCCAGTCTAACCAGATTCGAATACCAGTATTTTACACGGAGCGACTGCCATCAGACCTCCGGAACCCAGATACTGGGCAATGCCGGTATCCAGTTGTCCGGGAACGTTATGTGTAACGAGCGGTTATCCACGGGCTGACCGCGGCAAGCGCAGCTTAACCTCGTAAATCGTATGATCAGTGCGGTTGTTACTTAGCCATGAGCCACTGCCACGTGTTTCATTTTGCATATAACCAATTATTTAATTAGGTTATGCAAATATTTGTTACGTGCGGTAATAGAAATCGCGGCCAGAATCGCAGTAAGCCAATCGATTAGCCACTGCACCAACCATGATGTCAAATCTGAATCATTTTGTATTCCTGAAATTCTTTTAGGGTCAGGCCACATCTGACGGAAGATACGCCGCCGATCTTACGCTGGTATATATAATTCCATACAAACATCTCATACCCTACACATTTTATCGAAGATGCGTTACTAAAACTCCCCGAGTAATTTCGTAAACGGAAGATCGGTGACGTATCTTCCGTCAGATTTGGGTTGACCCTTAATTTTTAAGCGGTGTTGTTTGTTTTATTGTTTCTGGATGTTTTAGTGCACTTCGCGTGACTATGGAAGCCTCAAGGTACCTCATATATTGGTTAAAATTATAACATATAGCATATAAATGTAAAACTAAAATTTCAGTGTATGTATTATGATTATAACATAATATTCTAATTGGGGTGTTTGAGGGTGTGCGTTAATTACGTTACATGTTGTATATCCAGTTTGGCAGAAAAGCAAGCTACCATTGGTAAGTAAAACGATTAATTTTTGGGTCTCAGGAACCGAGTCTTATTCAATTTATTCACAGTGGTAAAATGACAGACATATCCAGGATATCCATATTAGAGTGCGCGCAAGTTAACTCTGCGCGCGGCCAAAATCGGAACTAATCATGTTCCGCCATAGTGTTGCCGTTTTATTAACTTTGTCACTAGATCTGCCTGATTTTAGGTATAAAAGAAAATATAATAATAAAGATTATAGTAGACCTCATCAGACGATAATAATCAGAATGCATTATTTTTCACTCACGGCACATTTATAAGCTTAGTTCTTTTATTTTGCAAATTACGTAAAAATACTAATTAATTTAATTGATAGGTAGTAAATTTAAACGTACATAACTTAGCTCAATTAAAATGCAATAAACCGCAAGAGGGCTGCCCAATTTTAATGCTCACGAATATATTACTTTTCCTTAAAAAGTAGGACTTTGTATTTTTGCGATCATGGCAACATTTAGCAAGCCCTCCGTCGCGCGCAGACTTATCTTGCGCGCACTCTAGTATTAGTTAATAGAAATTCCCAGCTATCTGTTCTATATCTCCCGTTAACTTCAAAGTTCTGCTGTCATCAAGTTTAAAATGGGGGGAGTGTAATCCCTAGATGCGGCTGAATTCCGGCACTCGGTCCGGATATTCGTCCGGAAACTATTGAACACCGCAACGGTTTGCATAAAGGTACTAAGGCTTGAAAGGTTTGTGAGGCTTTGAAATCTGGGATTTCAGTTTAGTATTGAAACAGGCTATGTTCAAATTACTTGTTTGAAATGCATTTAGCCAATGCGCTTTGATCATTTCCGAAAAGATAACATAAAATCACGCCTTACATTCCCCGAAGTGTTCGGCAGAGGTGTTTTAGTACACCCTCGTTTCGCCAGTTATGTTTAAGTCCCATGTAATAGGGGGCGAGCCTATAGCCATTAACCGGGCACAAATTCAGACTCCAGGCTGCTACTGAGAAATTCCTAATGGAAAAACCCAATAACACTTTGCCCGACCTGGGGATCGAATCCAGGACCCCATGCTCAGCAGTCGCTCTTGCGACCACTAGACCGACAAGGTAGTCAGTTCCGAATAGATATGCACATTTTTTTGTTACGACCTTACTGTATAGTAATTGTTAATAGTGTGAATATCTCGTTGGTCTAGTGGTGCCAGCGCGACTGCTGATCGTGAGCTCCTGGGTTCGATCCCCAGGTTGGATAAAGTGTTATTGGGTTTTTCCGTGTGGAATTGCTCGGTAGCTGCCCGGAGTTTGGTATTGTGCCCGGTTGGTGGCAATCGGCTCGGCCCCTATTACATGGGACTTAAACATAACGGCGGAACG
This sequence comes from Amphipyra berbera, assembly GCA_910594945.2. Taxonomy (NCBI): domain Eukaryota; kingdom Metazoa; phylum Arthropoda; class Insecta; order Lepidoptera; family Noctuidae; genus Amphipyra; species Amphipyra berbera. The sequence continues at coordinate 14,374,880 of OU343138.1, forward strand.
AGGGTGTATTTATACACCTCTGCCGGACCCTTCAGGGAATACAAGGCGTGATGTTATGATAAACTAGCCGCCCGTCCCGGCTTCGCACGGGTGGACATTTTTCCCGTATTTACAACATTTTTCATTTATGCTCCGCTCCTTTTAGTCGTTGCGTGATGTTATATAGCCTATAACCTTCCTCGATAAATGGACTATCCAACACAAATAATTTTTCATTTTCAACCAGTAGTTCCTGAGATTAGCGCGTTCAAACAAACAAACTCTTCAGCTTTATAATATTAGTATAGATTTATTTAATTTACTACAATTACTACTGATTCTGTATTTAACGACTGTGATATTTAGGGTGCAACTGAAATGTCATGCATGATTGTAAAGTTCGTCTAATGCCACCCACATCATGCTACACCGCAAATAGTGTAGTACAGTGGGGAAATGAAAAGGTTCATCAGTTTTCAAATTCATTCCTTTCCCACATCCCAGGCACATTTTACTTTTTCAAACTGTTGAACAGAACAGACCAATGTATGGAAAATTATGTTTAATTATTTGGTAGCAAAGATCGAAATTGTCTTTTGCCTACATATGACGTAGTGCCATGTAATGTCTTTGAGTTAGGAGTTTTGTTGTAAAAACCATACCATCAATCAATTCGATGATTAAATAAATTGACGTTACTTGTGTCTGTCACCATGTCACTATAATATCCTGTCAAAAAAGACTTGTGTTTTCATTTCTATAATTTTGGCGATACGTAGTCAGTAAAACAGTTCGTGTCTTGCACTGTGCCAGCACAAATAGATCTTAAGGTGCATAACATTTTCATTTACACACACACACACACAAAAACACATAAATGCAACAAAATTATATAATACTAGCTGTGTCCTCACGGCTCCGCCCGTAGCCTATGTTACTCAGTGATAATGTAGCTTTCTAACGGAAAAAAAAAAATTGAAATCGGTCCAGTAGTTTTTAAGTTTATTCGTTACATACAAAAATACAAATCTTTCCTCTTTATAATATTAGTACCTATAGATAATTTTCTTTTATCTATTCTTAATTTAATTAAATTTTTAATCACCACAATAATTTATTGTTTCCTGTTTGAACTTTATTGTAGGAATGTTAAATAACTGTACTATGTTCCACGTTAGATATTATTACTAGCTTTGTGCCAATTTATCTGTTTGTAATCGTTAAGTTCAAAGTGATGATATGTTTTACACGGGCTCAGTGCATGGAAATAATATTATTTTTCTGCCTCCCAAGATACAGGTTTTTCACCTAGTTTGGGAGACAACAAACCGTGATTACACTATGCCTTGCCCTAAAATTGTCCAATAATAACTAAACAGTGATTTATAATCTTATCTGATTTTGTTACTTTATTATGTTTTACTGCATTTTGATTTAATACAATAAACGTTTCTATTATATACTAACAAACTTCGTTCTGTCAAAAGTTATTGGCCTGTAGTGGGAAAAGAAAAGTGTTGTTTTTACTATTTTCCACGCAATTTTTATGTTTTTTCTCTCCATAAGAACCTTTCTTATGCCTTAAGGAATATATTTAAAAAAAATTGCCGAATTGGTCGAGCCGTTCTCAAGCTTTGCGCTTAGCAACACATTTGGCGATTTATTTTTATTTATATAGGTAGATAGATTATTCCCCCACTGTACATAAGCACATATTATATCAATGATACAGAAAAACGTACAGATCCGCATACCGCATCAATCCATCATTGTCATATATTCCCCGCGCGCTCAAGGCCTCGTGTTGTCCGTTAATAAGCCAGGCCAAATTACGTAGCATGCATTTCGAGGACTCGTCCCCTTTGTATCTCGTATTCCGTTTGAATTGGCATGTTTTTTTACATTTTCCTGTTGATTGCGACGTACGGGCTACATTTCAACGACGGGTTGGATTAAATTCAACGGATTTACAGTCAGATTTTTTGGAGTTTACTAGATAATTTTGATTGGTTTGTGTCATTGACAAAAAACAACAAGAATATTTGAAAATGTATGACTTGAAAAAATAGGTATATAAACAAGTTTTCTTTGTTTTATGTTTAGGCGATCGGTGGCAAATCAAAGGTTCAGCCTGAAATTATTAGTCAGTAATAAAAGGGATGAGTATATACAAGGTTAGTTCGAAAGGGGGTACTAAGCTGAAAGGGTGTTAAAGTACGCATAATAATGGATAACTTTTGTTCTACAACTTTCCCCAAAAGTCAATAGTTCAAGAGATATAGCTGTTCAAAGATTTCTTAAAAAATACGCTAAATTCTATCTATCCTCAGTTATAATAAGCTGCGTTTACATTTTAGGTCATATTTGGGGTCACGGATTAGAAGCTCCATTTTCTGAATTCGTAACTTAAGCAGGGAGGAAGAATTTTTGAAAAACCTAAAATAAAAATAATTTTGCATGGATTTTTTTTTATCGAATTTTCAAATTTTAACTTTCTTTAAAACAATCATCAGTGATACATTAAGTGGCCCGCGGCTTAGTACCCCCTTTTCGACTAACTTTGTATAAATGAACTTTAAAAATAATAGTTTCCACTTTAAAAGGCCTCAAGCTTTAAGATTAATAGTTTAAACTTAAAGTTTAATAGTTCAACTTTAAAAATCATTGCTTGCACTATAATTTTAATGTTTCGAACTTTAATGTCCCCCCATAATAAGAAATAAAATCACAATCAGATAGCTGAAAGGTTAGGTTATGTTAGAACTGTGATCACTAAACGCACGAGCCGAACGAACGAAGCGAGCGATGTCGCGGCTGCGTCTGGCGAGTGCCAGAAATGGCCAGAAACGATTTGCTGATCACTTTCCACCATTCCTTTAATGGCTGCATTCAGAAACAAGTGGTTTTTGATTGATTATGGCACGAACTATTATTTTTAAAGTTAGAAGTATTAAAATTAAAGTACAGCTTACTATTATTTTGTTGTGAAAAGCATTACTTTTAAAGTGTGTCTCAAACATTTTTGTTATTATTTTCATTAATTTTAAAGTGCTTTTAAATATATTCCCTAATAAAACTTTGTCTATACAACGTGTTACAAAAATACCCCTAAAGCCGAAAGGGGTTAAAAGGTCCCTTGTAAAGAGTCTATTGGCAATATTTGAAAACCAAAGTAAGATACATTTTTTTTTGCATAAAACATAAAATAATCGTCATTGAAACGCAACCCTGAAAACATAAAACTAAAGAGTAGACTACCCAGAAAGTCATTTACATTCTTACCTAATTTCCTCTGAGAAGTAAATGACAACAACCATAAAAGACTACTTGATTATTTACATTTTTCATGGGGAATTATGTAACACGTTGTATATTTCTATATAACGTCTATTCATTTCTTCGTTGACAAGAACTAGAATGTACCCATATTTTACGAAACGAATGACTTCATTCATTACTGATAAAGCCCAAGTCGCATGCCTGAAAAATTCGCTTCTTCTTTTCAAGCTGCAGACAAAGGCCTTTCTAGCTACCTACATACATACACATACACCCAGCATTACTTGTTACATCGCTCGGGGACACATAAAGGCTATCGGCACGGAGCTGTGATGCCACTGACGTCGACAATGAATTGCTACCTATTGCACCCCCGGCCCGTGGCGCTCGTAAATTTATATTATAGACCTTGTTTCTCAAAGTGTTATTATCTCTAGAGAACTATAATAGTAGTGAGTTGTTAGGGTTTTGGAGTTAATGATGCAGGATTGACGGATGGTGTACGTTGGTCATGGTTTTTGTCTGTAGTTTAAAGTATATTGTTAAATTAAGTGTTGGATTTGGTAAACTGCCTCGTTGATCTAGTGGTGGCAAGCTCGACTGCTGATCGTGAGGTCCTGGGTACGATCCCCAGGTCAAGCAAAGTGTTATGGAGTTTTTCCGTATGGAATTTCACAGTTAGTAGCAGCCCGGAATTTGGATTTGTGCCTGGTTGATGGCAATAGGCTCGCTCTCTATTACATGTGACTTAAAGATAACCGCGAAATGCCCTCATTTCGCGGTTATATATGTCATACAAATACAAGTCGGTCCAGGGTGTCATACAAATACCTATGACAGTCGTTACGGGTAGTCAGAAGCCCGAATGTCTGACATAGGATATCGGCATTGCCCAGTAACTGGGTTGCGGATGTCTGATGGCAGTTGCTCCGTGTAAAATAGACTGGAAGGTGACTTGAAGATAATTAAGAAAAGGCTAGTATTAGCTTCAGAAGCAGCCTACATGTGTATCACTTAGTACTGCTCCAAACTTTTGTAAACATCTCAGTTGGAGAAGTGTTTAAGGCGTTTAGTTAAATTACTTCAAGACAACGCCAAGAGATTTACAAACTTTGTTCTAAGTTCAAAGAAAATGTTGTAGTGCCTAGGGACTCAAAGTCAAAAGTTTGAGAGCCAATGTTCTTAGAGATAGACAATGAAAATGCTAAAAAAGTTTAGCAATTCTATTGCCCTTAAGAGTGTTATTTATAGGTTTTGTCTGAGAGAAATTCTGTGACATTGAGTGTTAATAAATTAGTATTACTGTAGTTTATTTGTGGAGTGCAATAGACGAATGAGTATTAAAAATAAAAATGGCGACTGATATGTCTTAACAATGATTAATGACAGTGTTAAAATGAGTATTTTTCATTGTATTTTATTCTATTTTTGAACTTATCCAATGCATTATTTTTTAGAACACCGTACGCCATCTTGGTTCTTCGCATCCAATCCTTTTATCAGATGCAAGAAATATTAAAAATATAGGTTGCCTGTGAGAGTCGTGGCTAATTACCACGTGAATCATACGATTTGCGAAGTTAAGCTGCGCTTGCCGCGGTCAGTCCTTGGATGAGTAACCTTTCGTTACACATCGAGACCCTCCGTACTTCGGAGAACACGTTAAACAGTCGGTCCCGGGTGTCATACGAATACCTATGACAGTCGTTACGGGGGTAGTCAGAAGCCCGAAAGTTTGACAACAGGTCTAACCTTAGAATATCGGCATTGCCCTGTAACTGGGTTGCGGAAGTCTGATGGCAGTCGCACCGTGTAAAATACTGGTAGTCAGCCGCATCTGGTTAGACTGGAAGCTGACCCCAACATAATTGGGAAAAGACTGGGCAAAACAGAACTGTATTTCTAGGTCCTGTTCGTGGTCTCCACTTTCATAATCATCCTAGCCTATTAGTTACTTAGCCCCAAAGGGGTTTTTTTTTTTTTTTTTTTCCTATTCGACTATTGTAGATGGTCTTGCGGACCTTTTCTACGTAACCTGACTATTATTGGCGAGACCAGAAGGGTCTCCGAACCAATACCTACTATTCTAACTACCTAGCCTACGCAAAGCTAACTACTGTAACATCATGGTTATGACTATAGCAGCGACACCTCTGAGAGTGTCCCCAAGGGGGGACTCGAACTCTTAGGGTGTCGAATGCAAGAGGACTGGGAGGGATACGACAGCTTGATGAGGGCTGTATTCTCGCGTCATGGTGACTGCGCGGAGTCAGAAGGGACGACCGGCTCCGCGGCTGCGGCGGGTGAGCACGGTGGATCGGGGACGGCGGCGGTGGGACGTCGCGAGGGGCCTCGTCGGCGAGGGCGATACGCCGGTCGCCCCAAAGGGGCTTTAATTATTTTAATATAATAGAATATACTTTATTGTACACCAAAATTGTAACAATAAAGTATATTCACAGCTCTTATACAATAACAAACATTAAAGGGTACAATGGCAGTCTTATCGCTGATAGCGATATCTACCAGACAACCTTTGGATGAACAGGAAGTCAATGAATAAGATAGGCGGGGTAGTCCATGGTGTACTGTTGCAAAATATATACTACACACCATACATAGACATAATACTTACATATAGGTATATATATATACAAGGTTAGTCGGAAAGGGGGTACTAAGCCGAAAGGGTGTTAAAGTACCTATAATAAGGGATAACTTTTGTTCTACGACTTTTCCTAAAACTCAATAGTTTAAGAGAAATAGCTGTTCAAAGATTTCATAAAAAATACGCTAAATTCTATCTATCCTAGCTATGAACAGCTGTTTATACATTTTAGGTCATATTTATGGTCACGGATTAGAAACTCCATTTACTGAATTCAAAACTAAAGCAGGGATGAAGAATTTTCGAAAAAACTAAAATAATAATTATTTTTGATGGAAAAAAAATGAATCGAATTTTGAAATTTTAACACTTGTTTTAAAATAGCCATCAGTGATACTTTAAGTGGCCTGCGGCTTAGTACCCCCTTTCCGACTAACCTTGTATATACATTTATAAATATTGTAATATATAGGTATATATGATATTATATAATTATGTGACAGGGAAAACAAGGTAGATTGATGATGAGGTACTAATTTATGAGGAATTAGAAACGTGTTGAGAGAAGAAATGATCTTTAACTAATTTTTTAAAAGAATCCAGTGACTGAGCTTGTCTTACTGACATCGGCAACGCATTCCACAAGCGTACAGCTTGGTCTGTGAACGATTTGTCATAGAATTTGGTAGAATGCGAGGGCATCGAAAGTCTCAGATTTTCCGACGATCTTAAGTCTCTAGTATGAGTGTCATGAGGGAACTTAAAACGTTCTTTGAGATAAGGGGGGGTTGCAGGGATGAACAGAACACTGTAAAGCAATGATAATATATGAGCATTCCGGCGAAGGCGGATTGGCAGCCACTTGAGCTTAACGCGAAATTCGGAAACATGATCATATTTGCGTAAACCAAATATGAATCTGATGCAAAAGTTTTATAATATTAAATGTAGAAAAATAAGACCCATTTTAGCAAGGACATGTGTACAAATAAGCAACACGTCTCCTTCCAGCCGAGATTCAACATTCAGGGTGTAAACGAAATCATGTAATTCCTTCAAACCTTGTGATGTACTGCTGACATAGTTTAACCCTGCACGGGATACTTTTAGATTAAATTTAAAAAAATACGAGAATTAAATATGTGTTCTTAACGTAAGACATTTTAGCGCCCCGAGATAAATGACCGCGCGGCTAGAGATAACCGCGCAATTCGCTCGGGGCGCTAAAATGCCTCACGTTAAGAACACATATTTGCTTCTTGTATTTTTTTTTATTTTAACCTAAAGTATCCCGTATAGGGTGAATCTATGTCAGCAGTACATCACGAGGTTAGAAGGAATTACATGATTTCGTTTACATTCTGTGGTGATTTTAAGGAAATCAGCAAATTTGAGAACAAATAAAGCGGATTCCAGTCGTCGGGTATTATATAATGTGGCGGCAAGTTAAATTGTATATAATAGTTTAGACAGTGTTTGACCTAGGTCATACGAAGTTGGACATAAGCTTTAAGCTTGCGGTCAAACTTTCTTGGGTCAAACTCTGATAGGTTTTTGAGTAGCTTGAACTATTTTACTTAGCGTATAGCATAATCAGAGGAATTGGGTGTGACTCGTCCTTGTCGACATTTTAAGGTGGCGACTGACCTGAGCATTCGATTGTAATGTAACATTCGGAGCGAGCTTGTAATGTTGCTAAAACCCACGTAAATTCTCGTTCCGAACTCTGTGCTCGCTGTACTGACTGCCGTAATGCTCGTTTTGTAACATGTTAATTTACGCGTATATGGTCCGTCGCCGCCTTTACGTTATTAATAAATTAGTTTTCAAAACGTTTGATTTAACAGGCGTCAAACTAAAGCGTCATTGACGGGAGCGTTCGGAAAATCAAAACCGAACAAAAATTTGTTTTTTTTTTTACTTATTGATATTTTTATAAACATTTTTATCAGGTTTCAGAACGCACTATTTACTCCAAACCATTCCATTCGCTATTGGATTCCCGGCCTATAATAACTATAGTTAAGTCATAGTATCGAGTTAACGTAAGACGTTTATAAAAACTCGTGCTGCCGAAATACTTTACTACAGTATCGAAATCGTTTTCGTCTGGTATACACGTTACGATATCTATTCAATTTTGCTATAAACTCGTGCTAGGGACTCAGTCCATTATACTGTCCCGCTAATGTACACGGGTCTCTTCTTAGAATAAGGAGGATATATATTATCATAATATAATAAAAAAACTGCCTCGTTGGTCTAGTGGTGGCAAGCGCGACTGCTGATCGTGAGGTCTCGGGTTCAATCTCCAGGTCTGTCAAAGTGTTATTGGGTTTTTCTGTGTGGAATTCCTCAGTAGCAGCCCGGAGTTTGAATTTGTGCCCGGTTGATAGCAATAGGCTCGCCCTCTATTACATGGGACTTAAAACTTAACGGCAAAATGAGGGTGTTACTATACACTTCTGCCCAACCCTTCGGGGAATACAAGCGTGATGTAATGAATAATAAAATATAAAAAAAACGTGATATTGGTCAGTGATCGTAGGAATCTAACTACCTGATAAGGATTACCTAAACAAAAAATAAGCGTACTTTTTTCTTTACTGTTAATAAAAATAAACCATATTTCTAACATTTCCTTTAAAACAGTCATCGGTAATACTTCAGATTGCCCGCGGCTTAGTACCCCGTTCCCGACCAATCATGTATAATAACTAAACTTATTAAAGCCTTATCAACTACCTCTAATTAAAACCGGCCATCAAAACTGTCAAAGCGTCTCACCCGCTCTATAAAGTTACCAATTATATTGTGTACCTTAGTTAAGGGTCACTTTGTACCCAAATAGCTGTATACAACTCTATTGGCCCACAAAGGTCCGAAACTGACCTCCATATATAATGACTGGCCGATAGTTAAGGGTCCCGTTAGGGTACATATTTTAACCGATCTAAGCCACTAAGCTTCGGTGGAAGCTTAGTGGCTTAGATCGGTTAAAATATGATTGGTAACTCTCTGATCTATGGTGATAGATCAGAGAGTTACCAATGATACGCTTCAAGTAAATTTTACCTAAATGGCTCTTTGAAAAAGCCTTTTACTCTATTAAAAGAGTTTATGGAAGGTAAACATTATACAAGGTTAGTCGGAAAGGGGGTACTAAGCCGCGGGCCACTTAATGTATCACTGATGATTGTTTTAAAGAAAGTGTTAAAATTTCAAATTTGGTAAAAAAAATTTCATTCAAAATTATTTAAACTTTAGTTTTTTCAAAAATTCTTCATCACTGCTTTAGTTACGAATTCAGAAAATGGAGTTTCTAATTCGTGACCCCAAATATCTCTTAAACTATCGAGTTTTGGGGAAAGTTGTAGAACAAAAGTCATCCCTTATTATAGGTACTTTAACACCCATTCGGCTTAGTACCCCTTTTCCGACTAACCTTGTATAATGACTGGCCGATAATTAAAGGTCCCGTTAGGGTACATATTTTAACTGATCTAAGCCACTAAGCTACTAAGCCTCCACCATATATCAGAGAGTTACCAATGACACGCTTCAAGCCAATTTTACGTAAACGGGTAATAGAAGAAGCCTTTTATTCAACTAAAGAGTTTTTGGAAGGTAAGGGTGTAAATGAAATCATGTAATTCCTTCAAACCTCGTGATGTACTGCTGACATAGATTAACCCTGCACGGGATACTTTTGGATTCAATAAAAACAAAATTACAAGAAGTAAACGCATGTTCTTAACATGAGGCATTTTATTGCCCCGAGTTAAATGGCCGCGTGGCGACCGAAAGCCGCGCAATTCGCTCGGGGCACTAAAATGCTTCACGTTAAGAACACGTGTTTACTTCTTGCATTTTTTTATTGAATCCAAAAGTTTCCCGTGCAGGGTAATCTATGCCAGCAGTAGGTACATCACGAGGTTTGAAGGAATTACATGATTTTTTATTACACGCTGTATAGATAAGAAATATCTCTAAAATAAATGTATTAGTAATTGTCACATAGTAACATATTAACTATCACAGATACTCTTGTGAAATTTATATTTCCATGTTATTTGGGTTTAGACTTTTTATTATTTTTGTCATGATAGAAGCCATAGTAACACACTCTGAGAAAATTTCAACTGGGTACCTATTACGGTTTAAAAGATACAGCCCTGTGACCAATAGACAGACAAACGGCGTAGGCTTAGTAATAGGGTACCGTTGCCACCCCTTGGCCACGGAACCCTAAAATCGAGTATTTACTAACTTTGTGTTGTTTACGAGTGTACACTACACAAAATCACGCTTTGTACTCCCCGAAGGGTTCGCTAGAGGCGTTTCAGTACACCCTCGTTTCGCCAGTTATGTTTAAGTCCCACGTAACCGGGCACAAATCCAGACACCGGGCTGCTACTGTGAAATTCCCCCAATAACACTTTGCCCGACCTTGGGATCGAACCCAGGACCCCATACTCAGCACTCGCTTGCCACCACTAGACCAACAAGGCAGTATAATATACTATTTGAGTATTTACCCGCTTACCCATCTTTAATCTCTACCAATAAAACAAATTCATGCCATGGAAACCCTTTTTGCTGGCTCATTGTAAAGTATTGTATCCAAAGATAGCCAACTTATGAATTATGTATCTGGATTAGTGCTGATCCCGGATAATGGAGAACCTAACAAAAGGGTGCGAAAAAGGTTTCCTTAGGATATGGTTTTTACGAGTATATTGTTGGCGATACTATCTGACAGGTCCTATCTTCCGCCTAGTGTTAAAAAAAACGATTTTATGAGCAAACGTTGGTTGCTTTTTAATTAGGGTTGTACCCGTTCTAATGTACTAAATTACAGTAGATAGATAGTTAGATACAGATAGTTCAATCCACGATGACGCGCCCCACTCTTTGTCAAAATCGCTACAGCGCAAAAGTGTGCATTGTACCATTGCTATTGTGTTAGTTTTATGTCACACAATAGTTTGATGTGTGCGTACGCACACTAATATAAGAATAATAAGAGATGTGTGTGCATACGCACCACGCGGCTACCTCTCACAAAAAGGAGTGGGGCGCGTCTTCGTGGATTGAACGCACTGTAGCTGGTTTATTGTAAACCATAAGAATATCATAATGCAACACTAAAATTTTAATACTTATGTAACATAATTAGCCCATTACTGTCCCACTGCTGGGTACGGGCCTCTTCTCAGAATGAAAAGGGTTTATACCTTAGTCCACTGCGCTGGCCTGGTGCAGGTTGGCAGACTACACACAATCGAGAACTTTATGAAGCCCTCTCAGGTGTGCAGGTTTTCTCACAATCTTTTTCACCGTTAAAGCAAGTGATAATCAAATTCTGACCCGCACATGAATTCGAAAAGTCAGAGGTACGGGCTGGAATCGAACTCAGACCCTCCTGCATGGAAGGCAAACGTTCAATCGCTATGCTATCACTGTTTTAGTATAAATAAGGTAGTTTTAATTCAGGTTTATCATTACCTTATGAAACAAGTGTTTTTAAATGTTTATCTATCTCATTTATATGATCAGACTTATTATGATGGCGAGGATGAGTATACTGATTCGTTACTATGAACGCTCACTTAGCGCATCCCTAAATCTGTATGCAGTAGAGACATCGAATCAAATTGATGGATTACTCGACCAACAAAATAGTTGTGTTAGTTTTACTCTCCACACGATTCATACATGCATAAACTCACGCCTTTTTCCTATGGGGGTAGGCAGAAACTGTAGAACGCCACATGATACGATCCCTACATACTCCGTTCAATTATTATCACATCATCTTTTAAAGCTCCACTCTCTTCATCAAAACCAACTAAGCCAATTTACCGACCGATATTCCGCCTCACGTCACCACACAACAGCTCTGCCTAGCCTCAACGAACTAAGTTTGAAAATTAACCGCTCCGTCACGGAAACGCCGGAAATGAGGGAAGCGGAACCGGAAACCTGTCGAGGCGTATAGCCTCCCCGCACCACCTTACCCGCTGTCACGATTGTGGAGCAAAAATGTGGGTACTTAGGTATGTAAAAGTGAGGTTATTTACCCAAAGGCCTATTTAATGTTACAATAGTATTGTTAGGCCTGAAATAGTATTTGTTTCATTTGCTCATTATAAAGCCATGAATTCACTTTGTGAATTATTTTTAGGCGAGTGCGGTGTCGGTAAATTCGGCATAATCCTAGCGTTCACAACGGGAGACTACAATTCATAAACCCAGCTACAATCGGAGTTGACTACAAATGTAAAGTTTTGGACGTGAACGGTGTTAAAGTCAAGCTTGGTATTTCGGATACAGCGGGACAGGAGTGATACAGAACATTGACATCAAGTTTTTACAGAGAAGCTCAGGGTGCTATATTAGTTTACGATGTGTCAGAATCAAAGTCCCTAGCAAAACTGAATGAGTGGGTCGAGGTACCTACTTCAAGTATACTCCACCAAGAAAAACATAGCCTACTTAGTCTTAAACATAGTTACTGTTGGCAATAAAATTGACAAGCATATAATTTTGGGACCCAGTGCATAATATCATAATATATATATAGGTATGATGCTTGCATCAGCAAGCACATTGGATCACCCGCGCGACGGCGCAACGAGTATTCCCAAGGAGGGTTGATGTCAGGCAGGCGGCCGGTCATAAAACAATAAGCCAAAACCACTAACAACATGGATTTATGAAATACATGTTGTGCCCACCCCACCTAGTGTGGGATACGGGCAGGAAGAAGAAGAAAAGCCATGAATTCACTCGTATACAATGTTTCGGATACAAGCCGCCAGCAGTTTCTTTAACACCAACTAAAATGTTCGTAGAAATAATGTTCCGGAGCTTTTGTCGCCGTAAACCAACATAATTACGTCATACGATCGCCGTGGACACGACAAAATAGATGTCGATAATACTAAAGTGCATACTTGTGTTGCCTTCGAAACTTTCAGTGGAAATAAACTTTTGGGACCCTCAAAATTCATTAGGTAAAACTTGTAAGTCTTCTTTTCGTATGGTTAGTGATTAACCTGGTGTCAGAGTTTATGCCGCCTATGGGCCTCTGACTTGGCTTCACATGCCGTCGAAAAATATCTCTCAGGCATGCCGGTTTCCTCACTATGTTTTCCTTCACCGTTTTTAAGCAAATGATAATTATACAATACGCACATGAATCCGAAAAGTCAGAGGTGCGTGCCTTGAGTTCGAACTCGAGACCTATGACTTGGCAGTCCGACAGTCACACCACTAGGCTATCACGGCTGAACTTGTAAGTGAAACTGGGTATCTGTAAAACGAGGTGCAGTAGGTACATGTGAGGTAAAGCTGACTTAGGCTGTGTTTTCACGGCATACAATACGACACGACATCTGCTAGTGTTGTAGTAAACATCATCATCATCATTTCCTCCAACAGCAGTGCTAGCCTAGTGGTGTGACCGTCGGACTGCCAAGTCATAGGTATCGAGTTCGAACACAAGGCACTTACCTCTGACTTTTCAGATTCATATGCGTATTGTATAATTATCACTTGCTTGAAAATTGTGAACGAAAACATCGTCAGGAAACCGGCATGCCTGAGAGATATCTCTCGACGGCATGTGAAGCCAAGTCAGAGGCCCATTGGCGGCATAAACTCTGAAACCAGGTTAGTCACCAACCACACGAAAAGAAGATCTTCTCCTCCTTGCCCTTATTCCACACTGGGTGTGGTCGGCACAACATGTATTCCTCTTCCTGTCTCCTCTATCAGCCATCATCTCAGTACTCACTCCTCTCTTACTCATGTCATCCTTCACACAATCCATCCACTTCTCTTTGGTATACCTCTACTTATCCATCCACATTCATATTTAACACTCTTCTTGTAACATGACTTTCTTCCCTCCGCATAACATGTTCTTACACGCTAGTGTTGTAGTAAATGGTTGTTAAAAATATAATGGCGTTCGGAGTCGTTGCCACTTTCAGTCGTTTCGTGTCGTGAGCCCTGAAATAATGGTCTCAGGTATTATGCCAGGATGACGGCCACCAGCATCCTCCTGTGCGCTAATATCAACATACTGCTATTACCAATCTGACTACCAAGCTTAGTTTTTATGGCAATGTCCCTGGTGCGACTGCTGAGCAGGGGGTCCTGATGGGTTCGATCCCCAGGTCGGGCAAAATGTTATTGGGTTTTTCCATTAGGAATTTCTCAGTAGCAGCCCGGACTCTGGATTTGTGCCCGGGTAGTGGCAATAGGCTCGCCCCCTATGGGACTTAAACATAACTGGCGAAATGAGGGTGTACTAAAACACCTGTGCCGAACCCTTCGGGGAGTAAAAGGCGTGATGTTATGTTATGTCCTTCGCAACGTTCTATAACTGCGGTTTATGAGCAGGCTAATCTAAAACAATGGACGTTTGTGGACTGATACCATGATGATGATTAGTGACACAAAAGTAAATGTCTCCCAAACTAGTTCACATTCCAATTACAGACAATGACATATTTCCAACATCAGCCACGTCTTTGACATGACAAGCAGCTCAAATACTAATTAATACGAAGCTCCTAATACCGGTTTAATTAGCTACAAAGGTACAGTCATCTTATCTTTCAAAGGAGATCAACCACGCTAGGAATACCGCACAGAATTTAATGCCGCCGGTGTCACACTTTGTTGCGGTATAATCCTGTTGTTTATTCAGTTAAAACAATCTTAAACTTCTTTATTGCTAAGTAGATTACTCAAGTGGAGGTTCGTTGAAAGTTTAATCTTCCAGCCCATAGATGGCGTTGTTTTAATGTTATATAAATAAGCTAAGCTGAATCGTGCTAGTGAAGTCCGCATGGCAGTTAATTTTGATAATATGCGTAAAATGAATAGGACGTATGAATGATAGGTTTTTTTCGTTTTTTTAACGCTTTGGTATTATATCTCTGTGATTTTTAATATATTGCTTTCGAGTTCTTTCCGCGGCTAAAGGGTGCTAATACAAAATAATGTCGTAGCTGCACAATATAATCTGTTCTGCCTGGTAAATCTGACATAGTTGAAAATTGAAACAAGGATTACTTGCCAATCCAAAAGACTGTAACTCGACTTACATTATTTTATCTTAAGAACGCCCAATCCGTTTATTTAAGACTGTTTAGTACCCCTGACCAACATTTTTTTTCACTTCAATGTATATTTTGCAAGATAAGGCAAGCTAGAAAACACTGTATTATGTTCAAATTAAGGTTTAAAAATGCTGGAAAAACATAAATTATATCGTCAAAAATCTCAAACGTGGTTTTCAAAAGTTACAGTGTATTGGATTGGCAGGGCAGATTAGTTACGATTAATAGGAATAGAACATAAAACAGATAATGAAAATGAGTTTGGAAACTAGATACAATACTTAAGTAAATATTTAATTGTATTTAAACAATTTAATAAAAAAATTGCCCGCTCCCTTAGCACAGAACATAATACTCAAGAGTCCCTTAGGCTACTGGCTTCAATAGGGTATGTGACTATATTTTTTTTATTAGAAATTTCGAAACTATTACAAAAATGATAGGCAACAGTGAAAAAACTACTGAAATATTTAATAAAATGCTCAAGTTATAAACGATTGAAAATTGTTCACTAGACAGAGACAACATGACGCCACAATGACGTCATACCTTGCAAACTTCATAATTATTTGACACCACTCCGTACAATATCCGTTTCGCGCGACAAGGACAGAAAATACCCCCTCCACAAACTTCGCAAGCGTGTAGCTCCTCTATTTTTTCATCGATCTTATTTATTTTTTCACATATCAATTTGTATCTATACTTTCTTTAAAATAATACTAAATTGTTGTACATTTTTAATAGTAGTCAACTACCCTATTGAAAAAACAACAACAATAAAATGCCAATTTGACAGCAGAGTGACAGGGCTACTTTTGCAGTCATCCGCGTCGTTTCCATGCCATCGACCAAAAAGGTTCAATACAAACAATTCAGACAAATGATTGAAGCGAACCATTGTACCGGCTGAATGGTATAAATTCCTTAATTATCTGTCGGGAATTTCTGTACAAAACGCGTGCGCTTTTCAATTTTATCTGTACCGTATCCCCTATTCAGCTCCTGTCCCAATGGGTTTATTCGGTTTATTCCATAATGAATATTTGGTTTATTTTGCAATGACGCAGAATAATTGGGTTTTGTATTTTAATTAAGTGACCTTTGCCAAATTCATCTTGCTTGAGTGTTATTTATTTTTATAAAGGCCTAAGCAACATCTGCTTTTTTGTCTTATTTCTTGAAATGTTTTACTTCCATATATCGTCGCTGGGCAGTGAAAACCTCGTAATTGCAATGAACGTAATTTTACAGGAGGTGATAATAGCTGCCTGATAAAAAAAGTATGAAGTGTAGATGTAAGGTTCTTCTGTTTTATTATCTATTCATCAATCTATTTCATCTTAGAGCTGTGCACGTTCGTTCTAAACATACATTACAAGGTTTTTTACCCAACATGTGAATAACAAAAAATAAAAATGAATTTGTGCTTTACGAGGTTTTCACTGCCCAGCGGCGATATCAAGATCTCTTTTTTTATCTAATTTTTCTCAAGTCATTTTTTCATTTTGCGTGACTATGGAAGCCTCATAGGTACTTATTATTTAATAACTTAACATCATGCTCTTGTAGGATAGGCAGAGAAGACCAAGTTACGTGTGATAGATCCCTACATCACCAAATCAGCCCATTCACTTATACTGTTGATCACAGGCCTCTCAAAAGACTACTATGGAAATATGCTGTTGTCTATGTCCTTATTCACTCTAAGGTCTCAAAAACCCCTAGGATGGAACGATGGTGCCCTATTCATTGCCGGGAATCACAGGAGCTCAATACTCATCCCTATTTTATTTATATCTTCTTCCTCTTAGCCTTTTCCCAATTATCTTGGGGTCAGCTTCCAGTCTAACCAGATGCGGCTGAATACCAGTATTTTACACGGAGCGACTGCCATCAGACCTCCGCAACCCAGTAACTGGGCAATGCCGATATCCTAAGGTTAAACCGTTTGTCAGACTTTCGGGCTTCTGACTACCCGTAACGGCTGTCATAGGTATTCGTATGACACCCGGGACCGACGGCTTAACGTGCTCTCCGAAGCACGGAGGGGTCTCGATGTGTAACAAATGGTCACTCATCCACGGACTGACCGCGGCAAGCGCAGTTTAACCTCGCAAATCGTACGATCGGCGCGGTTGTTATTTAGCCACGAGCCCCTCCCCTATTTTATTTATATATGTCGCTAAAAAAACAATGTTTTTTTAAAATAATTTACAGATTGCAAAAATAAAATCTTAAATCTCACGCACAATAAAAACTCCTTCGTCAGCTTTCAAAGCTTTCTTCTTTTCTTTATTTCCAAAGGGTTTATCCCGCATATCCGCGGCAATCAGTCACCCTTTGCCGGGAGTCAGCAATCCTCCGCCCTCGCAAATCTCACTGAATGTTCTAGTCGGGTCAAGGTATGAATTATTTTGCCTTCCCATGTATTTTGTGAAGCTGCTTATTCAGCTACTGTTGATGAATTGTTTAGACCCTTATTTTGGAGTGAATTGTGTGAAGATGACTTTTGGAACTCAGACTCAGACGGACTTTTAGAAATCAGAGCCCACTTTGTTTTTCTATATCTAATTAAACTTTTGCTCAAGCTAGATATCTAAATCCGATCCTGAAAGTCTGAAGCGGAGTTTGTTTCTAATCAAGTAAACTAATTAAACAAAGTAAATCTTTATTGTCTTTTAGATAAGAGAACTGCAAAAAACCAAACATGTATACTTAAGGGTCTGTTTCACTATCGACAGTTAGCTTTAACTCTTAAATTAGATATAAATGTGGCAGTTTAACAGTTTCTCTGTAAAAAATCTGTCAAAGTGCTATATTTATTAACTAAACATTGATATAATATGTACTTACGTACTAGATGCGCTGTTTAGAAGAACAGCATGGTATCAACGAGTTGTGGTTCCGGAACCACAGTGCCATAGAATTTGACAGCTATCTAGCGGTAGATTGAACCTTATTGCGTCAATGCATATGGCACATGTTGTCTATACGAGATAGCGTGTCTATTTATTTCACCGTAGTTGTAACCAAATAAGAATTACCCTACGATTTTGAAATAGGATCTTAACTTTAATAAGTGGATGAATTAACTGAACCCATTTAAACCCCGTCCAAAAAACTCAACCCCCATTTTATTAATAAACTCAACCGAAAAACTCACATTCCTTTTGAACTGAATGCAAAGAAAATATGTTAAGTACGTATAGCAGAGTTTCATATGGTAATGTATACTGGGTTGAGTGGAGGGGGTGAACCCGCCCGTCGACTTAGCGCAACAGTTAGGAGGTGTTAGAGGGTAGCTGCCAACCCGCTGACGCATCGGGCTTTGGTGAATTTTGACTTGTTTGGGGGCAATTTCAGGCAGCTTTATATTAGGAACTAGGATTTGTATATAGTTTTAGAGAAATTGTTGTTTAATATTTTAGGGTGGATAGTTTGACAGGATTATGACGAAAATGTGGGATGAAACTACTCATAATGATATTGACTAGCCGTATTGTTTGTTAGTTAGGATATCCATTCGAAATTCACATACACATCATAATTAATGCGTAAGCATTCAGTTATCCGATGCTACAAAATAATTGTTGTTAGAGTTTTAATCGGGTTAGTTCATTAACCGACTTCAAAAAAAGAAGGTTTTCAGTTTGATCATTATTGGTTGCGTAACATACAAATTTTCCTTCTTCCTAGCGTTATCCCAGCCTTCAAATTCTAAAGTCTACTTAATGAATGAAGGGGTCACCCTCAAAGAGACAACCTAAAAGAACGTAACCAAAGGAATAGCAGTATTTTCTTTTGTTTGTTAACATTTGTAAAGAGTAGTCTAAGGGCCAAATCACATCTGACGGAAGATACGTCGCCGATCTTCCGCCGATACGCATAATCTATACTAATATTATAAAGCAGAAGAGTTTGTTTATTTGTTTGTTTGAACGCGCTAATCCCAGGAACTACTGGGTGGAATTGAAAGATTATTTTTGTGTTGGATAGTCCATTTATCCAGGAAGGTTATAGACTATATATAATTAAGCTACGACCAATAGGAGCGGAGCATAAATGAAAAATGTTGCAAAAACGGGAAAAATTTCCACCCGTACGAAGCAGGGACGGGCCGCTAGTTCCATATAAACATCTCACACCGTACACATTTGACTGAAGCCGCCCCCGATCCACCGTGCTCACCCGCCGCAGCCGCGGAGCCGGTCGTCCCTTCTGACTCCGCGCAGTCACCATGACGCGAGAATACAGCCCTCATCAAGCTGTCGTATCCCTCCCAGTCCTCTTGCATTCGACACCCTAACGAGTTCGAGTCCCCCCTTGGGGACACTCTCAGAGGTGTCGCTGCTATAGTCATAGCCATGATGTTACAGTAGTTAGCTTTGCGTAGTTAGCTAGGTAGTTAGAATAGTAGGTATTGGTTCGGAGACCCTTCTGGTCTCGCCAATAATAGTCAGGTTACGTAGAAAAGGTCCGCAAGACCATCTACAATAGTCGAATAGGAAAAAAAAACAAAAAAAAAAAAAAAAAACATTTGACTGAACATGCGTTACTAAAATTCTTCGAGTAAATTACGCAACGGAAGATCGGCGTCGTATCTTTCGCCAAATGTGTCTTGGCCCTAAAAACTATTATTTTATAACAGTCTATACGGCTAGCAATGTTTAACATCCCTTACAAGCTAACGTAACGTTGTAAGAATAATTATAATATCGTGTACTACAACCATTAGCTGATACAAATTTTAATTAATACCTCTTCATAAAAGGCTCTAGCTGGATATTTGAATAAAGTAAATAGGTTTACATTTACATTTTATTTATAAACATTACAATCGGAGCTTGCTTTTAAATTTACATTTCAGAGTCAATAATAATGGATTAGTTGGCTTACTAGACGATCCGAATTGATCTTCAATATTGTTAATTCAAATTGAAATAGGTACTAGATTTTGGACGCAGTTTTTTAAACACAAGTGGCATTGTCTTCTTCTTTTCATGTGGTTAGTGACTAACCTGGTGTCAGAGTTTATGCCGCTTATGGGCTTCTGACTTGGCTTCACATACCGTCGAGAAATATCTCGCAGGCATGCCGGTTTCCCCACGATATCTTTCTTCACCGTTAAGCAAGTGATAATTATACAATACGCACATGAATCCGAAACGTCAGAGGTGCGTGCCTTGGGTTCGAGCTAGAAACCTATGAGTGCCAATGTGATCTCTGGGCTGCTTGAAAAGAACCTCCACGATACTTAAGTATGTACCTACGTCCGGTGCATCCTGGGTAGTTAGCCCCGCTACCAACCTTGCTTACTAGTTAACCTTTTCACCACGCTATGAGCTATTCAGTGATAGTCTATCAGTTGTACGCTTGCCTTCCATGCAAGGAGGGTCTGACGATCCCGGCCCGAACCTCTGACTTTTCAAATTCATGTACGGATCAGAATTTGATCATCTCTTGCGTTACGCTGAAGGAAAACATCGTGAGGAAACCTGCACACCTGAGAGGGCTCCATAAAGTTCTTAATGGTGTGTGTAGTCTGCTAACTCGCACCAGGCTAGCGTGGTGGACTAAGGTCTAAACCCTTCTCATTATGAGAAGAGGGTGGTGCCCAGCAGTGGGACAGTAATGGGCTAATTATGTTATGTCATATATGAGCAATTCTCATAAAGCTCGTGCGGGAAAGAGAAAAAGAAGATCTTTACAACATATTGTACCTTCCGTTACTAACGGGCTGTCCTGCATAAGCGACAAATGCGACGCGATGCGATGCGATGCGACACGACATGGAACAAATACACGTTACGTCGCGTCTCGCTACATAGGCCGCCAGTAGGGAATGCCGTTGTTTTGATCGCATTCGCCGCATCGCATCGCGTCGCGTTTGTCGCTTACGCAGGACACCCCGTTACTGATCTACTAAACTCCATCAGTCTCACCTCGTTGATTTTTTATTGTGAAAGGTGAACCTTCTTTTGTTCCTTTTTGTGGTAAGACCTTACTTACTCAACAGCGTTCAAGGCTGGACATCCACCAGAGCTGTGCAAGGAAAATGTGCGCTGCGAAAATATGTAGCGAGGATGTGTAACGGTGTGACCCTTTCCAACAGAGCTGTGCGAGGAATGGGTAATGTGTAATGTGTTAATGTGTACAAATGAGCCGTGCGAGGATAGGTAGCCGACTCTTTTCGAATAGGGTGGTGTGGCGGGAGCGGTACAAATTCCTCGTAACACATTCCTCGCTACACATTCCTAGCAACACATTCCTCGCAACACATTTCTCGCTTGTTTTGTATGAACAAAAACCTCGCACTGCTAGACCCATATGTACCAGAGCTGCGCATAGCGAAGCTAGGTAAATGAAGTGATTCTATTGGTGCTTACAAAACACATTCCTCGCTACGCAGCTTAGCACAGCTCTGGTGGATGCTCAACCTTAGGGACCCACCGGACAAATGAGATAAGGGTTGCTTTTATGTTGTCAAGTAATGTTTGTGGAGCGGGCGCGGTAATGTTGCCAGCATGACGAATATCGGACGTTACTTTTATAGTACTAATAAAATTTGTAAAGGATAGTAGAATGTAGTCCATAAATAGGATGATTTGTTACAATTGCTGGTATGATAAATTCTGGTTGTTCAAGTTTCCACAATGTCTATGGTCTCGCCATAGAACGCGCAGATTTGTTATCGAAATATTTTTCTCCGCATGCATATAAACGCTGGAACGGTACGAATGATGGTTATTTGGAAGGTCGGAAGATGTTATGGGTCCTTGAGCCAACAATGTAAGTAGGCAGAACCTTTACCATTAAATAGAACGCTAATTTATTAAAAAGTCTATAACATTATTTCGAAGGAAAAAGACCAGACTTCAGGAAGCATCAGGCTTAGCCCTGATTCGCACAAACGCTTTTTCAACGCGCGTTAAAAAAGCGTTCTAATACAACAAATAGCAAGCCGTATGTGTTCACATGATAGCGCTTTTTTAACGCAGCTTATGTATTGTTCTCTCTTTAACGCGCGCTAAAAAAGCGTTCGTGCGCATCAGACCTTATGGCCCAGTACTCAAAGGCCGTGGCCGCACTGGTACGGCGGCAGCGACGTGACGGCGCTGTCACTCTAAGGCAAAGTGACAGAGATAGCACGTTTGAGTATTTGGCCAATACATCCAATATTATTTTATTAACAGTTTATCTATGTATAGTTGTATTCACTCAAAACTGAAAGCGGACACAACCCAACTCCATGTTATTATTGCTGAAAAACTCGGTTGTGATTTTTCTAATAAGAAGCATTTCAAGCGCTTTATTCGCTTAAAACAACTTACAAGGAACACGAAAGCGCTTAAAATTGCACCATTGCTTTACAATAATGTGTTGATATTTAAATCCAAATATACGATTGGAATTTTAAGTGTTAATTGTATATTTGTGACTGCTTTGTTGTCTAGTGGTCACAAGCGCGACTGCTGAGCATGGGGTCCTGGGTCCAATCCCCAGGTCGGACAAAGTGATATTGGGTTTTTCGATTATGAATTTCTCAGTGGCAGCCCGCAGTCTGGATTGGTGCCCGGTTAATGGCAATAGGCTCGCCTCTATTACATGGGACTTAAATATCACTGGCGAAACGAGGGTGTATTTAAAACACCTCTGCCAAACCCTTCGGGGACGTGATATTATATTATGTTGTATATTTGTTTATCATGGATTTCCGCAAAGTAACGCGTGATTCCATTTTTTATTGATATTTATATCGTCTACTTGGTATAACATTATTAGTAATCGCAGTCAAACTATAGTAAGTACCGGGTACCATTCTAACACATTTTCGGCTACATCTGGAGTTCCGCAGGGATCAATTTTGGGTCCTTTGCTGTTCATTATTTATATTAATGATATAAGTAACTGCTTTAAAAACAGTAAATATTTGTTATACGCCGATGACCTTAAAATTTTTAAGAAAATTATGTCGATCAATGATTGTTACCTTCTTCAAGACGATTTAAATAGATTAACTAATTACTGTACCAAAAATAAACTAAAATTAAGCATCTCCAAATGTAAATACATTAATTTTACCAAAAACAAAAAAGTAATCAACTACAATTATTGTCTCTGCGATGAACTCCTTCTTAAAGAAACCCAAATTTGTGATCTGGGTGTACTTTTGGATTGCAAACTTCACCTTAATTTACACATTGAAAAGATAATAGCCAAAGCTTTCCAAATGTACAATCTTGTTATGAGATCCTCATCCGATTTCAAACGCCCAGGCACATATCTATATCTTTTCAATTCTTTAGTACGATCACAAGTTGAGTACGCGTGTATGATATGGGACCCTTACTATGCAAGATATGACCAAGCATTAGAGAGAATTCAGCGCAAGTTTTTGAAAACACTGCAGTTTAAATGTCACTTGGAGCGCCAGCCATATGAGGAGTCGTTGCAGAAATTTAAATTACTAACACTACATTCAAGGCGTCTGTTACTCCAAGCCATGATGCTCCGTGGACTGATACACAACAAGTTTAATTGCCCTGAACTTGTGAACAATATATTCTATATAGTGCCCAGAACTGTTATAAGACGAGAGGTGCGCGCTTGCCCGCTCTTCGCTACGACCACTAGTCGTACGAATGCGGGTGAGCGGGCGCCTCTCCACAGATTAGTCAAAATATATAACCTACATTTTGTTAAGATAGACATATTTGCATTACCTCATAACGTATTTAGAAATGAATTAGTTAATATACTTAAAGCCTAACAATTTAGTATACCTACTGTTAAAATTAGCCCTTTCTTTCATCCATACTGTATGTAAGTAAATAATACTAATAGTAATATGTGGAAACGTTGTTGATTGTACGTTGATCTACTTTATTGTATACCTAGATGCAAGACAAAATGTACAATTGTTTGTTTTCCCTAATAAAATAAATAAATAAATAAAAAAAATAACACGGCAAATACGAAACTGCCTTCGGCCAATAATTTATATTTCTTTTAACCTTTTTTTAGGTCCAAAAATAAACCTTTCAGATAGACAAGTAATTTTATTTGCTCTTTAGAAATAGTCGTTTACATTTCAATATCAACGATTTCAGAGCAGATCGCTTCTAAGTAGGTACTATGTACCCTGCTTGATTCTAATAGATTATATTTAATGCCTAACGAATATTTGAATTGTTTCTTGTCTGTAATAGAATTTCGAATTTCTTATTGGATTTCTAGATATTTTTGGCAATCCATTTTCAAATAATATTGAGCTTAGGGTCTTAGGGATTTTATTGTTTGTCGCTGTGGCTTTATCACAGCATTATTGATAGTTGATACATTCATGTTCTGGGTGAATATTCTAAAAAACCTGGCAGAAATTAAAAACATCTTTAAGTATCATCATACCAAAAGTAAGAATGCAGAAAAGAAAGAAAGAAAGAAAATACATTTATTTAACACAGACTAAAAGGCACACAAAAACATAAAGCAGAAAAAAAAAGAAGAGATTAGTAGGAAAGTGTGCCTCACGGCTGCGCCAAAAAGGCCCAGTTCAGCAAAAATGCCAGACAACTAGTGCCTAACGCTGGTTTTCAACTGGACAGCAGACGTTTGAAACTCCAGTTATTATAATGAAAACCCAAACTAAACCACTGTCATTAAGCAATGAGACAAGAATAAAAACAATCTGAAACTAATGTTTATTTTTTAATCCCAGATACCTCCTAGTGATTTGACAGACACAAATGTCAAACTTGAAAATTTTAGGAACATTATTTGACAAGTTTGACATTAGTGCCAAAATTACAATCTGCGATTAAAAAAAAAAAAGACTACTAAAGTGTTAACAACCCAGAACGATAATGATTCGTTAAAACATGTTAACGTTGAAATTAATTCCAATATTCACTCTTCTATGAATACCGAATGTCTCTGACTAGCAAGATCTTAGGGAGCTCAGGATTTCACAGGATGATTTAATTTAGAGTAATATACATATAGGTAGACTGTGATTATACTGTGATTCGATATGTGCTTTGTAATAGTGACAACTATTATTAATAATTATGCCAATTTTGGAAATCGTTGTAGCGTCAGCAATCGAAATAATGTAAACACCATCATCGAAGAACGTGAAACAGCTTACTACTTCGTTTAATGCGCTATCATAATATTATAACTCATTTAGTTACTATTGCAAGAGAAGTAAATAAAACTCATTTTGATTACAGGCTACAAATAAACAGATGTTAGCTTACCCAAAATTGATAATTATTTAATTAAAACCACTCGGTCCTTGCCTCCAATTAGATAAACAAAACGAAGCAACAACAATAAAAGCATACAGTCTAAACGAAACTCAAACATTGGAACTATAAACATTATGTTTTCTATTGTAATTATTTTACTCTGTGTACAGCATACATAATTATTCCGATTTTGTAGAACGCTTCTGAAATATAAATAAATTAAATTTGTTCCCCGAGATTACCATGTTTATTAAACCAGTGTCTGCAACAGCGATGCTCAACATTTTTAAGCTCGGAGATATTATAATTTAAATTAAGTTTTTTAAAGTGTTCCATAAAAATAGTATAGGTGGTTTATTAAGATTTTTTTAGTCTTTGTATTACAATACCATTTCTATGTTAACTTTCACTGCTAAACATGAGAATTTAATCATTCAGTACAAAGCAAAGAGTTTCATGACAACTATTTTTAATTTATCAAAATCTATGAGTCCATGTAGCAGTTGTTTTTTTTTATACTTTGCCCCACATTAGGAGTTCTCCTGTATCGTGGGTGCGTTTACAGACACAAATCTTCACATGCACAAACATCCAGACCCGGAACAACTATCTGTAGGCCATTCAAATATTTTTTCCGTGCGGGAATCGAACCCACGACCCGTAGCGCAGAAGCCGATCGCTCAGCCACTGCACCAAACGTGTCGTTGGGATAGAACAATTTGACTTTAGGTATTTGGATTTGCAAGTTGGAAAGTAATCTGTCAGTCGTTAGAGCAGCATCAATCAGCGTCAGATTGCACCGTGTGCAGGTGAGGTTGTTGGTCGGGGACGCTGCAATATTGTGCGTCACTGCAGGAGATTTCATTTTTATTTATTACAGAACTGCAGTGAGGATTTGTAGAAAGCTTTTGTTGTGTTAAAATATGACCTCATTCTTTATAAGTATTGTATTCTACTAGAGAGAAATGTGGTTTCAAGAAATATTATTATCTACCAACGTGTTTACAAGTGGGACTGGTCCGTATGTCAGATCAATCAATGAGAGTCCCTAAAAAGCCAACGGCTTCGTTGTCAATCCACGTGAAGATGGCGGAACGGGCATGACGTTTATAAAAAGGATTTTCTTAGGTAAATGCCAAATGAATTGGAAAAACAGAGGCCTTTGTCCTGCAGTGGGAGACTAACAATAGACGAAAGTGGCCAACCAACGCACAAATATCTTTTGAACCATTTCAGCAAGTAGAATTTCAGCTCATCTTGATTAAACGTAAAGTTTTATAAAACTGTGTTGAATCTCTGGTAGAACGCTAGATGGTAAACACGTTGGATATTTCTATACATTATCTTGTTAAAATGGATTTTATGTGGGTAATATTAAATACAGTATAGTGTATCTTATGTTTTGCTGTAATATAATTAATGAAGGCTTCCATTGGAAAACCTACGTATTTTACCAGTAAAGTAAATAAGCAAGAAAAACTAACTACAACATGTTTCTTGGAAACTATGATAGCATTTATAATTATTATGAAAAGCCTTTACTATGTATTTCTATGAAAACTTGTTTGCGGTGTATTTCCTTGAAATATTCATTTATATCGTTTTTTTGCTCGTGGTTTCGGGAAAAGCGAATCAAGGGTTACATTGGGTGTGTGGAGGAACGAGATGGTGTTCCTTCAACGAAAAAGGAGGATCCTCCAGCAAGGCGGGTTTTATTCCTGGCGGGCTACTGCCCTACGGTTGATGTTGGGAAAATTATTTATTAAAAAATAAAAAATACATAAAAATAATAATAAAAAGCAACAGCAGCCACTTAAATAAAATAATCCTACGATTACGATTTGATTGCGAAGTGTGGTGATTATGGTTATAACATCTATGGCTGTTACCTGAAGCAATAGCTATAGAAGTAGCTCATATTGTTCAGTTGACATTTTTTCTTCTTCCTGCCCCCTTCTGAAGTTACTTGGGGTCGGCGCAAAATGTCGTTCTCTTCCATTCTTCCCTGTCAACCGTCACCTCGTCATTTATTTCCTTTTCCTTCATATCCTCACACAATCCATCCATCTTTTCTTTGGGCTCTCTACCCCTCAATATATCAACATTCATATTCATCACTCTCTTAGTCATAATTATGTGTTTCATCCCTCCTCATCACATGCCCCCATACCACGACAAACGATTTTGTTTCAACTTTTCTATGATCAGTTAAAAACAGATTCTCATTATTTTCTCCGAAAAACTCTTTCATCAAAGTTTTTATCTAAAGAATGAACTACATGAGGTTAATAGTCTAAGAGTGTCTTATAAATTCTGAATTAGACGTGTCTAGTGCACTGCCGGTCTTAAATCAAGGACTTAGCAAGACGTTGGCAAATTGCTACATAAATTAACTTGTTCTCCGTCTAGACATGTTCGTTGGGTTGTATAAAAAAGTTTGAGAATCACTTGAAGTTTCCAGCTACTTCAGATTTATTAAAATTTTTACCGTTTACCATTCAAATCACGATTTCACTGGTAATGCGGATAAGTGTGTTTAAATAACCAGCATTTTTTTTAATTGATGTGATTAGCTCATTCCATTCATTGCTTCCAGACCCAATAAGCCTTTGAATTCCACCTTTCATTCGCAAAAACCTTTTTTTAATTAACAAATACATAATCATGTTTTTTTCTATTGTTCTCCTTTGGGAAGTGGATGTTTTGTTTTCTGACCTTTTTGTAATCTCGCTTTTTTTTTTAGGAACAATTACATGTTAGGGAATTGTTTAACAAAAAATTAGGTTAACATTATTAATAATAAAAGTTGTTAGTGGAGTTTGCTAAGTCAGTTATTATATTTTTACTGATTAAAACGAAGACGGATTTTGGGATTATGTAGAATGAAATATGTATAAAAAAAAGATGGCAGAGTTCACAATTTTAGTAAATAATAAAACAAAAAATATTTTAGTGGTTGAAAAAGAGGTGTCCAACAAGATAATTATTAAAACGGAGCTAAACTAATTGAGAAACCGGCGAACAAAACGATCTAAGTAATTACACTTCTGGACAAAACAAATTTTTAATGACCTCCTTCGTCTTGTTCTGTACTCATTTTTAATCAAAACGGCCTTAAAGTCGGCTAAAATCAAGTCAGAATTTCATGATTTCGATCAAAAATTTACAATTTATAAATAAGTATATGTATAAATAAATAAATAAAATAAATAATATAATAAATAATATAATTTATATGTATATACAATGAATAAACGAAATATAAATAAATCATATAATAATAAATAAATAAAATAAATAAATAAATATGTATAAATAAGTATGTCATTTTTTTACCTTCTCCTATAAATTTGATTTTCTCAACCTTTTGTTCACCGGCTCCTTAAAGAATTCGGATGCATATAGACACGGTAAAAAGAAAAAGTGAAATAGATTGACATTTCAGAGATTGCATCCAAATATTCAACCTCAAAAATCGGAGCGAAGTTTTGTGCGTTACACAGCGGTTCGTACAAGACTTAGTGACTAGTCCTTCCTGAATTAACAATGACCGGTGGTAAGCAGGGTTGTTTGATGTTACCATCAAATATTTACGCACGCGTACAAAATGCTTTTACGTGAGCCACAAGCGTTTGCTCAGTCACGTGGGGTATATGCGTTTACACTAAAGGCCTGGTCAGAACAAAGAGCGTGGATTGGTGTGATATTCACGTCGCCTGTTGATTGCATGCTCTTGGCGAGCGAAGATGCACACCACGCCAAGCTTCGCGTGGCAGTCTCTATGTGGCATCTTCCATACATTGTCATAGTAATTCGCACGCCAAGAGCACGCGATCAACACGCGACGTGAATATCACACCCAGCCACGCTCTTTGTCTGACCAGGCCTTTAGTGTTACCTTGGACTATGGATTGTCAAAATTTAGGGCGTTTTCTGTGTCACGTGGATGTGGGGAGTGTATTTCACAAGTACGCAGAACGCTTAGCGCTTAAAACTAAAATGCACTAATAGGAAAGTGTGTCTCGGACCAGGGGGGCAATTCTCGTATCCTTCGATATCGAATTTGTGGTTCGAAGTATTTCTCTATTATGAAATCTCGGAAGTCTAAATAATTTTCTCGAATCTTATATTTTCAGCACTAATCGAAATAAACTTTTAAAGAACCCCGAGTCGAGCCGTGTGCGGGCGGAAATTCGCACCGCATAGGCAGAAAACACATCTCGACGATTTAAATGGTGTGCGGCAGTCAGCCGGTGGGATAGGAGCTGACTATGTGCCAATCCAACTGTGCAATCACTGTTACCAGTGCAGGGTGGCAGAGAGGTGTGGCGGGTTCGCGGATGAGTACTAATGCGTGCCTGTGTTCCCGCCATAAGCGGCAGAGGTGGACGCCGTGGAGTTTTAGTGGGTTGGAGTTCCACATAACTGCACTACCGCCCCGTGGTAGTGCAGTATGCGTGTGGATAACTCCACGAAAAAAAAACACACATGATATGCAGAGAGGTGACTAACAGCATAACCACATTTCTAAGTAGAAGTTTATATCCAGAGGTTAATGAAGATAGACCGGTGATGGCATTTTTTTAAAATTAATACCTACCATCGAAGTTAAGACTGCAACTAAATCTATGAGATTAATTTTGATATAATGCTGCGTCCAGACCTGCCGAATGCACCGCGTATGCGCCGCTCGCGAGCCGCTCGCGATCCGCTCGCGAGCTGCGCGCGTGCATTTCATGTTCGTACGAAAATCACGCGCCGTCCGCGAGCGGCGCAGGTGGTGCGCGAGTTAAGTGTGCTGAAACTAACACGATTTGCTTTGTCAGCAAATCACCTCCCACCTAAACTAACGAATAAGTAGTTCATAAGTAAATTGTTAACTTAGCAATAATTAATTATAAATACATCTGTTCAACTTAGAATAAAACATTATTATCTTCACTGTTACTCTGGTAGTTAAATAAAGTATTTTTATAAACTCTTTGAGTGTCGTTTACTTAATTGGCGCAGCCGGTAGGATCTCTGTAGTCGATCTGTGACGTATATAACTTTACAAACTGCAGTTGGACGTCTGTTTCTACAGTTTAACAGAGATCACCGAACAAACAAATTTATTAAGTATTAGACTCAACGGCTAGCGCAGTGTTTGATAGTAATCACAAGGAGGAGATGGGAGTAGCTACGGGACTGTGAGTAAAACTTTTCACTATCCTTTCTGTTTTCCTTTATCATTTTTGTCTCTTTGTTTTAAGTGTATGTGTTTGTGTTATTGTGGGTTAGGCAATACCGTAATAACATTCATTTTTATTACGATAAAATTTGCATAGTAAGTTATAGTAAATAGGTATAATTTTAGTGTTATTTTTCTGTCTCTTTTTCAAAATGGATCAAATCATGCAGGTTCCGTCAACAATGTCAAAAATTATCCCAGAATTTTGTGGTGATACGAGACAACTCCCACTTTTTATTAAAAAATGTGAATATATTCTGACTAAATTTCAAGGGGGAGAATTACAAAATGAATATTTATTCCACGTTATCACTAGCAGATTATCTGGGGAAGCCGCGAACTTAGTGGGAGAACGGGAACAAATTACTACTTGGTTTGATTTAAAAAATCTATTATCTCAACATTTTGGCGATCCTAGGACCGAAGAATGTTTAGTATTAGAATTAGAGGCACTAAAAATTAATTATAACGAAAGTTATTTAGATTTTTGTCATCGGATACAAAATTTGCGTAGTATTTTAATTGCAAAAGTAAATGAAACTATAAACGATCCTAATTTACGTCAAGCAAAACAGCTTATCTATACTAATTCTTCATTGAGTGTTTTCCTATATAACTTACCTCCTCATTTAGTTAGACTGGTACGTTTGAGGAATGTAACAATTTTGGAGGATGCTCTTAAAATTGTATTAGAAGAACAGAACTTCCAAACTGTTTATGATTTAAAGAATAATAAAGTCAGAAATAGTCAAAAAACACCTGGGAGATATAATAGTAATATGGGTAATAATATGGGCAATAATGTGGGGAACGTCCAACGGTCGTATAATCCACAAAGACAATCAACTACACCTGTACCAAGTAGTCCAATAGCTAATAATGGTCAATCAAATTCACCAAATAATTCATTACAATCTAGGAATTATTATAAACAACAGAATTATGTACAGAATCAGTGGTCACAACAAAGTAGGTCAGCGCCAGGACCGAGTCAGCAAGTCTCGCCTCGTCCGCCGCCGACGCATAATGCACCGTCTGCAAACTCGGGTTCAAACACCGATGTTACCATGCGAACTGCAAGTTCTAGACGTGTTAATTACACAAATAATGATTCATTTGTAACATATGATAATAATCACCAAGGTGACTTTGATTGCGAACCACAACCGAGTATGTCTTATGAGCCTGAACAGGTCGAAAATTTTTACCTAAGGGCCTCGTACAGAGAGAACAAATAGTTTTAAATTGTACAAATTTTCGTTCTTTGCCTTATATTATAATTCCTGAGTTAGGTAATGCAGTCTTTATGTTAGACTCTGGCAGTTCTAGGTCTTTCATAGGTCCGCGTATCGCGTATCAATACTTTAGAAATAATATTTATAAAGAACCTTTTGAAGTAGTTAGTACTCACGGTGTCAGTGTACATAGAGAAATTATTTTGACAACTTTGCCGGAAATATTTAAATGTCGCGAGGGTCATAAGTTTTACGTTTACGATATTGACAGTAATTACGACGGCTTATTAGGCAGTAATTTATTAAAACAGTTAGACGCAAACATTGATTATAAAACTTGTCACAGAGGTATTAGAGAGACGTTAATTAAATTAAAAAGAACATATTGGTGGAGCAATATGAAGGAAACGGTTACTGCTATTATTAATACATGTGACGAATGTAAAAAGATGAAGTATGACAGGAAACCTATAAACCATTTATACAATTAACACAGAATCCAGACGGTCCATTACAGGAAGTTTTCATTGATCTCCTGTACATAGAGAAAAACCAATATTTAACGGTAGTAGATTCGTTTAGTAAATTAGGACAAGCTATTTATATTCCTAATAAAAGCACTCCCGAAGTAGTGAGAGCTTTAATTAAATATTTCAGTATGTACGGAATACCTAAAAAGATAAGTAGTGATTCAGGTACAGAGTTCAACAACGAACTACTTAAGGAAATGTTAAGCTTATATAAATTAGAGCAGCACATAGGAACACCTAACAACCCTAATTCAATGGCGGTAGTGGAAAGATTTCACTCCACAATTATAGAAATTTATAGATTAGCGAAGTATGAGCAGACTAACTTAGATGCGGCATCTATTATGACTTACGCGATTATGGGTTATAACAATACAATTCACAGCGCTACGAATTTTACGCCATTTGAAGTAATTTTTGGACATACGGAATCAGGCAATGTTTTTGATATTGATAGAGATAAGAACTTAATGCAGAAGTTATTACAGGATCATCGTAAAAGGTTGAAAATCCTTTACGAACACCTAAGTAGTCAAATGATCGAGCGTAAGAGTATAGTTAAAAAAAAGAAGGGAGGGGAGGATCCCCCAAAAATTGTAGATGGCGACATAGTTTTTATGAAAAATACTAGGACTAGAAAAGCTAAAGAATTACCTCGATACGAAAAGGCCACTGTCACTGGAAAGCTCAAACATAATATAGTTCCAGTTAAACTTAAAAATAGGAATACTAGGGTAGCATTAAGAAATGTCAAACGTCCTTCACAGATGGTAGGTGATCCTGCTCGTCCTAGTGGATCAAGGGACGACTTTGAACATCCAGAGAATCGATCAGAATCCCGGGATAGTTCCGATCAAGATTGGAACAGCTCTGATGAAGAATAATCATTGGGATATAATTAAAACCATAGATCTAAACTCATTAGCTATACAATTAGAAAATAATATAGAAGAGTATAATAAATTAAAAATAATAAGTAACAGTAATAGCGAGACTTATAGGGAACTTTTAGGGTTAACTGTACAAATAGAATCTTTGATTGAAGTAACAAAAGACAGGTTAAAACAGATTTTACCTGTCAGCAGAACAAAGAGAGGAATTTTAAATCCATTAGGTTCCCTTATTAAAGTAGTAACAGGTAATTTGGATAGCGAAGATGCTATAAAATATAATTTAGAGATAACTAATTTAGGGAATAGGGAACATTCAGTGGAAAGAAAAGTATCGTTAATGCAAAAAGCTTTTGATAAGCTGCTTAATGTTTCCGATGACATCAACTTTAATACCAGACATTTGAATCTTAAAATAAAACAATTTCAATTGCTTATTCAAAATCAAACCAAGTATTCCAATCTAATAACAGTAATGAATAGTATGCACCAAGTTTTAAATAATTGTCGTACTATTTACACAATTATTTATGAACTCGAAACTGCCATCGCATTCAGTAAAATGCACATACTGCATCAATCTATTATTAATTCTACGGAACTACTTAGCATTTTTAATGTCATTAGGAAACATCATAATTTAATTTATCCGGTAAATATTGATAATTTAGTTAAATTAGAGGGGAACATAGAAATTAAGGGTTATATAGATAA
The DNA here is from genome assembly GCA_910594945.2 of Amphipyra berbera. Classification (NCBI taxonomy): domain Eukaryota; kingdom Metazoa; phylum Arthropoda; class Insecta; order Lepidoptera; family Noctuidae; genus Amphipyra; species Amphipyra berbera. The sequence continues at coordinate 14,408,735 of OU343138.1, forward strand.
TAGTAAAATAGTTTTTATATTAGAAGTTCCATTAATAGACAAAAACACATACATTTATTACAAAGTTATTCCTATCCCAATTTATAACCCAATATTCCAAAAACCATCTATCATAATACCTAAATATCCTTACCTAATAGTGAACAAGTCGAAATACAGACCTGTAGTAGACAGCTGTAAGGAGATAGATGACCTCACATATCTCTGTTCCGAGGACAATGTGTTACAGTATCCAGAGGAGACATGTATCCAACAACTGATGTTACTGCAAAGCAACTTCACCAGCTGCCAGCAGCACCAGGTGCAGATAGAGGAAATCAAAGTGCAGCCTGTATCAGACATCCACTGGTAGATTTATACAGAAAAGGAGACTGCAGCAACAGAACACTGTGATGACGAGACGAGAAGATACAACTTACGAGGCACATACATCGCACTACCAAGTCAGCATTGTACATTACAAATAGCAGACATCACAATTACAACAACAACGAATATCAGTTTAGTCTCCTTCAGGCTACCATCAGTACAGATGCCCGAGCTGCATCGAGATGTTGTCAAACCAGCCAAGCAGATGGACCTCAGAGGTGTGGACCTGGGTGATATCAAGGAATTGCTGAACAGGGCGAAATATAGTGATAATGTCAGTGATGGTGAAAGTTACGTCATCAGTGATAAAATCAGTGTATGGACAATAAGCATTTATGTCATAATCATAATTTTTCTTATAGGTTTTATTGTGCACAAAAGAGGGATGTCTATCAAGATATTTAGACGAAATTCTCTAAAGACAACAGAGTTGCCTTTAGATAACTTCGCTCTTAGGGAGGGAGGAGTTAAGTGTGCTGAAACTAACACGATTTGCTTTGTCAGCAAATCACCTCCCACCTAAACTAACGAATAAGTAGTTCATAAGTAAATTGTTAACTTAGCAATAATTAATTATAAATACATCTGTTCAACTTAGAATAAAACATTATTATCTTCACTGTTACTCTGGTAGTTAAATAAAGTATTTTTATAAACTCTTTGAGTGTCGTTTACTTAATTCGCGCGTGCCGCTCGTGGAACCTGCCACCAACTTCTTCTGTTTTTCCTTTTAGTTTTTGTCAGTAATAAAATAGCCGATGCTGCAGTAATTATGCTAACGGCAGTCGTATGGTCCGACATTTTTGGAAGCAAATTCACAACTGAGGCTCATAGTTCAAACGCGAAAGAAGCTATGTACGCACGAGCGGCGCGCGCGCTGCACGCGCGCCCACTCGAGCCTTGCAGGAGTTGCACTTGAGCGGCGCACCAAACGTATGCTGTAATTGCACGCGAGCAGCACGCGCGCAGTTCGCAAGCGGCTCGCGAGCGGCGCATTCGCGGCACGTTCGTCAGGTCTGGACGCACCATAAGAAAAACAAGTCACCAATCTTCACAAAAACAATTTTCATAACTCAAAGCCTCTATCAACCATATCTTTCCTTTCACGAAATTCCTTACAAAACAAAATAAAAAATAAATACATAGAGATCCAACAGGTGAATAATAGAGATTTGTTTCACAATGCAGGATCATTAATTTTGTCCGAGTGGCGCGCGACGGTGCCACTGCTTCGAATCGTTAATGGTTTTTTTTCCTCCTTTTCTGTATAACCACCAAATCTAGTCAAATGAAGATCATTTTTAAAGAATCTAGTTTTTTTATGTGAAATATCGAATGCAGCGGCTCGGTTGTGAGAGCAGCTGGTGCGTGGCGACGCTCGCGATGGCAGACTGTTGAATATATTAAAATTTGACATCTTATCAACATTTTGTTTAGTAAAGCGCCCTCTAGCTCTCTCTCTTGCTCGCCACCGCCGCCCATGTTCGCATCTACGGTTTTGTTACTGTATTTTAATTTTTATTTTAACATATATAAATAACCATAATCTCGTTTAATTTCAACACAGACACACGACGGCAGACCTTCGTAACTCGTCGGCTCTCGTCGGTTTGATTCGGCCAGTGTTTTTTTTTTACTTAATTTGTTTTCTTTTTTTCACATCTACCAGACGGCCCGCGACGACTTCATTTTTTTTTATTCCTGACTTGATCGCTTTTGACTCTAGTCTCACCTGATGGTAAGCGCAGAAGGGTCTAAGATAGAGCATGCGAATCCAAGGGACAGAGATATAAAGGGATTCCCCTATACCTCTCTGGGTCTCACATACACACGGCGCAACACAATAAACTGCTTGGCGCCGGACTTTAATATGAAGGTGGTAGCTAGCCAGGCGGACCGTATAGATCCCACCACCAAGGAAAAAGATACGAGTTTATTAGTTTTACTTGTGATATTTTTTATTGTCGAGAAAGTTTCTTCGTTCTTTAAAGAAATAGGTGGCCGGTGCAAGACGCAATTATTTTTAGTAACATTTCATATTTACTTAGCTTTTCTGAAATAAATTTCACGTGATGCTGTATTCAAAATTAGTACGTAGTTATATTGAGGGGGCCCCTGGCTAATTGACAACCGCGCGGATCATAAGATTTGCGAGGTTAAGCTGCGCTTGCCGCTGTCAGTCCGTGGATGGGTGGCCGTTCGTTACATATCGAGACCCCTGGAAGCCTCGGAGCGCACGTTAAACAGTCGGTCCCGGGTGTCATACGAATACCTACAAGAAGTCAAAAGTCGGAAAGTCTGACAACCAGTCTAACTTTAGGATATCGGCATTGCCCAGTAACTAGGTTGCAGAGGTCTGATGGCAGTCACTCCATGTAAAATACTGGTATTCAATCGCAACTGGTTAGACTGGAAGCTGACCCCAATATAGTTGGGAAAAGGCTAGGCAGAACGAACGTAGTTAAATTATGCTATTCTAAACCGGAAAAGTAATGGTGGAATTTGATTTCATTAAATTTTGTAGTCCTTTCACATTGGGTTAAACATTTGGTACGGAAAACTCGGAACTTTTGACACGGCTTGTAAATTAGTAATTAATGTTTCTCTTCAATCTCCAGATCCGTTGTTCGTATTCATTTTGTTCATTAAACATAACATCACGCCTTACATTCCCCGAAGGGTTCGGCAGAGGTGTTTTAGTACACCTTCGTTTCGCCAGTTATGTTTAAGTCCTATGTAATAGGGGGCGAGCCTATTGCCATTACCCGGGCACAAATCCAAACTCCAGGCTGCTACTGAGAAATTCCTAATGGAAAAACCCAAAAAAACTTTACTCGACCTGGGGATCGAACCCAGGACCCCATACTCAGCAGTCGCGCTAGCGAACAATAGACCATTTTGTTCATGTTTTAATTAAAATTTAATCTGCGTAAAATGTAATTAAAACAGTAGCTCGAAATCTTGTTAGACCCAAATCTAGATCCCTAAAGTAATCTAGACTAAAGAGGTTTTAGAAAATATCTTCTAACAGAACAGGAAAACATGAAGCCAAAAGGCCTGCTTTTAGATCGAAAAATAAAATGGCCACGCTACGTGCCTGAGCGATAGGTCGTTTGGAATTCAGTGGCCGCTGGTCGTTTAGCAAAAATGGTTCAACTTTACATGAAGTTGGCTCCTGAACTGAAGTATTTTTAATATGGGGTTACTACAAGCCTTTGAAAGCAAAAATGCAAGCTTTGCTTGAACGCGGTTGCATGGTATTGGACAAAGTGTAAAAGAATAAGTCTGAAATCGGATTCTTATTGTTAAAAAAGAATACAGTTCGTTCGTTCTGTCTAGCTTTTTCCGAAATATTTTGGAGTCAGCTTCCTGTCTAACCAGATGCGGCTGAATAACAGTATTTTATACGGAGCGACTGCCCAACAACCCCAACCCACTTACTACGCAATGTCGATATCCTAAGGTTAGACCGGTTGTCAGACTTTCGGGCTTATGTCGGGACCGACTGTTTAACGTACTCTCCGAGGCACGGCGGGGTCTCGATGTGCAACGAACGGTCAGCCATCCACGGACTGACTGCGGCAAGCGCAGCTTAACCTTGCAAATCGCATGGCCCGCGCGGCTAGTAAATAGTCTGAAGCCCCATCAAAATGAAAATACAAAAACGAAAACAGTGGTTCTTTAAATAATTTCAAAATTAGTGTATCTATATCATTCTATTGTTTTACAAACCCGTTCGCCAGTACCTATGTACTTAAACAATAACTAACTACTTAGGCCCGTCCCGGCTTCGCACGGGTGTACATTTTTCCCGTTTTTGCAACATTTTTCATTTATGCTCCCCTCCTATTGGTCGTAGCGTGATGTTATATAGCCTATAACCTTCCTCGATAAATGGACTATCCAACACAAAAATATTTTTTTCAATTCCAACCAGTAGTTCCTAAGATTAGCGCGTTCAAACAAACAAACAAACTCTTCAGCTTTATAATATTAGTATAGATAAAATTATTGAAAGTCTGCTACAATGAAAAATATCTAAGCGGAATAGATGGAAAAAAAATTGTGCAAATTCTAAAAAAAATCGTTGATAATATTAGGTCCTTACCTATGATATTGGCGATTTTTCTCACAAATAGAGAACCTCGTCACTTCTATGATTTAAAATATTTATCAATTGCTTGATATTATATCGAATAATGACCATCATAGACAACTACCAATAGTAAAAAAACCTTATTACTTATAGTTTTCTAAACATAAAAATACCTTAAAAATGACTCCCCTTTTTGTTAGCAGAAATGACCACTATTTTTGTTTTAACTTTGCCAAAACTTATTTTTATCGCATAATCTAAGTGGCATACGTTATCTTAGTTTTTAAACATTAGTGCATAAATGTTTTAAAACATTAGTGTTCATAATTGTTAAATAAATTAAGAAAATGTTAGTATGAAAAATGCAACTTCTTTAAAATTCTCCATACAAAACGCTGATTTCATAGGTAATGACCAAATATTATATACCAATTGAACACGATATCATAAATCAGTAGAGTTAGCACGAATGATGGCACGTTAGTAACGTAAACGTTACGTTAATGTGAGTGAGAACTTTGAATTTAAAAGTACTCGTTTCGCACATACTATACTGGCCTGCAAAAATAAGTATCACACTTTTAAAATTGCAATAACTTTTTAGGTACACAAGATATATTTTCGAAACAAAAAGGACTCAAAAAAGAGTTTAACTTTGTTACTATAGTTTCAAAAAAAGCTGATAAAAATTGCTATAAAACGTTTTATATTTTAAATCTCTAACTTCTATAGTTTAGAAAAAAGTGAAGTTTTAAAAGTGTGATACTTATTTTTGCAGGCCAGTGTATTTAATTAAATTGAAAACTTTATTCAAAATACGACGATGTATGATACAAATTGTGTATGTCGCAAAAAATACACCAAAATGTTTTGGAATAGTTGTATTTTTGATTCAAAATTAATTTACTTTAGCAATACGTTTACGATAGGTACTATAGTCAAACGTTCGTGCTAGACTAACCAGAGCCCACCCGATACATAACCTTGGGTCTTTTGAACGTATCTTTTTCTTTCTTTCTTTCTTTTTCATTTACTAAAAACGTTGCCCCCACACTAGGATTTCTCCTGTATCGTGGGTGCGTTTACCGACACTAATCTTCCGTGTGGGAATCGAACCCACGATCCGTAGCGCAGAAGCCAATGGCTCAGCCACTGCACCAAACGTGTCGTCGTTTTAATTATGAGTTTCCTTCCTTCACCCAACATATCCCTCATTCGTTCTAAAAATGCTGACGCACCCACAGTCTTTTGTTTAAACTAAACTTTGCCCCCAAGTCCTCGGCACACCTTAAAGGCTAGCTGAAACAACAGCGTCACGGCGGTTAATGCGTGGTCAGCCATTAATATTTTATTAAGTCGCTTCATCCCGGTACAACCATTCGCATTAGCATGACAAATGAGGCACCGTGGTCGCGTGAAGTAGGTCAGCGGGGAAATAATCTAGAATCTTCTAGAAGAGGCAAGAGGTTCTTTTTACAAGTTTTTTTTTTTATTGTATAAAATTGTATAAAAATCGGGATATAAGAACGTTTACTGTGACTGCGCAACTGCTGATCGTAGGTTCGATCTGTAGGTCGTAGGTTCGATCCCCAGGCCGGGCAGTGTTATTGGGTTTTTCCATGTGGAATTCCTCAGTAGCAGCCCGGAGTTTGGATTTGTGCCCGGTTGATGGCAATAGGTTCACCTCCTATTACATGGGACTTAAACATAACGGCGAAATGAGGGTGTTACTATATACCTCTGCCCAATCCTTCTGGAAATACAGGCGTCATGTTATGTATGTTTTTTTTGCGTGTATCCGAATGGTATAAAAATCGGGATATCAGAACGTTTACCTGATTATTCAGCCCTCAAACTACCTCCTCCACCAGCAACGCTCTAAGCCGAGGTCCGAGTCCCATTAGATCCTTTAGTGCTGTTGTTGCTAGTAGTTAGAATGAAGTTAGTTAGGTTAAGTGCTTTACCATTGACTTGAGACCCATTTGAACTCGCCATTTTATTTCCCGTTAAATAAAAAGAAAACCAATTATGACTTGTCCTGTAGAAAAAAGGTTAACCTGCACATGGTGTACCTTTCTACTAAGCTTTTTCTTTTTTTCCCGTCAATTTTAATTACACCTCTTCTTCTTCGTTTCGTGTGGTTAGTGACTAACCTAGTGTCAGAGTTTATGCCGCCCATGGGCCTCTAACTTGGCTTCAGATGCCGTCGAGAAATATCTCTCAGGCATGTCGGTTTCCTCACGATGTTTTCCTTCACCGTTTTTAAGCAAGTGATAATTATACAATGCGCACATGAATCCGAAAAGTCAGAGGTGCGTGCCTTGGGTTCGAACTCGAGAAAGTTAATTACAGGGACTAGGCTGAGCTACCTATAGATAACTAGCGGCCCTCGGCTTCACACGGGTGGACATTTTTCCCGTTCTTGCAACATTTTTCATTTATGCTCCGGTCCTATTGGTCATAGCGTGATGTTATATAGCCTATAACCTTCCTCGATAAATGGACTATCCAACACAAAAATAATTTTTCGATTCCAACCCGTAGTTCCTGAGATTAGCGCGTTCAAAGAAACAAACAAACGAACTTTTCAGCTTTATAATATTAGTATAGATTATTTTGGGAATAACAGCAGCAACATCTTTCGACATCTTCTATCGACCCTCGATGTATGAAAAACGACTCTGAAAACTTGACCGATAAAATTTTGCTTTATTTCACAGTTTGATCGATCTGCGCAGTGACCCCCTGAGCCCCTCTAAGTATCTCCTCCATTCTATTCCATTTTTAAATTCAAATTTCACCACGCTCTTATCGTATCCAGTGTTGCTAGCTCTACAGAAGCATGCAGGTGCGGTATCGCAGGCTTTACGAGGTAGGTTAGTACCTACCTCAGGACGACCATGTATACCGCTTCTCCACCTAATTACCTACTGGTGCCTACTTTGTTTTACTTTTCTGTATATGCAGACCAGCTAATTGGTTCTAGAATAGCTTAAAAATCTTTTAAGTTAAGCGGTTATCTTGCAGTAACCCTGCAGCATCAGGATTTGAGGATTGAAGGATGAAACTATTATAATGTTATATTGTCATGGGAATTGAATTTGTGTGCAAAGTTTTAGGAGAATCGGTTAAGCAGAAGTACCTAGCTGAAAAATCTGTCGCAAGATTTGAACCAAACAAATAATATGAAGTGAAGCTGATTAAAACTGTCTGATGCCCGGTTCCTTTGTACAAAAACGGATCGTTTTGCTTACCAATGGTAGGATTTTTTAATGCTAAACTGGGCATATAAATGGATTCGTAACCTGTGACAAAAGCTGATAACGAAAGGAAGAGCGTAAGCAAACGTATGGGGTCTTTGCGTAATTATTGGTAACAAAATAAAAATCATTTTTTTTTATTTCACGTAAACCAATACAGGTGCTTATGAAAGGTCGAATTTAGATGCACGGTTCCAATCAGTCGTTTCCTATGGAGAAGAGCCGGCAAGAAACTCCATGGTTACTGTTTTAAAAATAATATCTTTAACAATTTCAGTGGATACAGTACAATGATTTAGGATAGTGAAAGAACAATGAAGTCCTGACCAAAGACCAATGGCTATACAAGAGTCATAATTTTATCTAATAACGCTCGGTAAAGTACAAGCATCAGCCATGAATGAATGGATCGGCTTCCTGTCGGTTACGATAGATCAACCATTCTGTTAGTAGACTTGATCCCCAAGTTCCAAGCTGCTAAGGTTATAATTTAGGGATGGAGTGGAACCACCCCACAACACAAGCCCTTAACTGATCATAACATAACACCACGCCAGTATTCCCCGAAGGGTTGGGCAGAGGTGTATAGTAAGACCCAAATGTCGCCGTTAAATTTAAGTCCCATATAATAGGGGACGAGATTGCCATACAACGGGTACAAATTCAAATTCCGGGCTGCTACTGAAAAGTACCCAGAGTACCCAGGATCAGCAGTTGCGCTTGCCACCACTAGACCAATTAAGCATTTATTATTTCCCTTCCAGATATATTGCCCGATGATACAAAAACTATGAAGTATATACGCCAAACTTATCTTTTCAAGAGATCACAACAGCATGGCACAACACTTTACTAACTTGACTACAGAAACTTCAATTCAGAAAAACACTTAAGACAGTAAAGACAAAACCAGTTAGAAGCATGTAGAAACAAGTTCGCTAAGCCTAACTTATAAGTTGCGAACACAATAACTCGTAAAGTTCCTAAGAGCTGTTGAAACAGTAAAACTACTAACAGCTACCTGTTACATTTGGTATTCATTAAACTTGTTCTTATTTGCTTTGTTACTTAATTATAATACTTATTCTCTTTCCGTGTTAATGTAACATTAACTTTAACTTATGTTTGAGTGTAAAAGTATTACTCAGTAACTCACCTCCAGCATGCGTAGTATGACCACTGAAGACAAGGGTTTTGTTGACAAAAGAATAGACAAAATGACATATTGTCATTGTGTATATGTCAACTGCCTCATTAGTCTAATGGTGGCAAGGGTGACTGCTGATCATGAGGTCCTGAGTTCGATCTCGAATTCTGAGAGCATTTCTTGGGTTAATAGTTTAAATTGCGAATGAAAACAGAGGGCTAAAATATTATAAGAAGTACCCACGATAACATAAAACGTAACAATGTTGTTTTTTGTTTCGTGAGAGCCTGGGTTCGATCCCCAGGTCGGGCAAAGTTTTATTGGGTTTTTCGGTGTGGAATTCCTCAGTAGCAGCCCGGAGTTGAATTTGTGACCGGATGGTGGCAATAGGCTCGCTCCCTAAATGAGGGCATTACTATACACCTCTGCCTAACCTTTCGGGGAATACAGGCGTGATGGTATGTTATGTTTATGTATATTTTATTTTGTTTATTCTTCTGTCGACAACACCCCTGCCTACGGTGCTCATAGTCCGCCTGCATGTTATCGAAAAAAATACGCAAAATGTATGTGAGGTTTACGAAATTATCTAGAGTTGTTGGAACGCAATAAGCAGTATGTGTATTATAGTTTTATAATAAGCACCCAAGTCTGCAAATCTGACCGAGTATGGTCACGGAAAAAACTGGAATAAAAAATATCTATGCACATTTTTTAATGTTATATGACCATGGCTTCAGTAACCATAAGCGAAGAGACGAAAGAGGACCTTCTATAGGTATATCTTGTATTCCCAAAACACGCGTAAAATCCTTAAAGCCAATTCATCTGTTCGAAACAAACGTAGGGTGGAGGACACGATTGATGTCCTTCCTAGACTTTATATTCATAGATTCAAGGTTTATAGCTCACCCAAAAGAAATACTGACATACTTATCGTAAAAGTGCTTTTGTTGTTAGACAGCAACAAAAAGCACTTTTACTAAACAGACGTCGGTGAATGGTCCTCAGCCAATGATGTTCTATTAATGAAGATTGGATTAGTGGTCGTACATAATTGAATAGCCTCCATTTTCTGAAGAGGAAGGCGATGGTTTGCTGCATACATCCACGGGGTTTGCCGATAAAAGTATGGGGTCTTATTCCCCAAGACCAACCGCCATTTACCGGCCAATTCTGACCCTAAGAATGTATCACAGAATTTCATAAGAGAAATCTTAATAACACTATCTTATCTCGTTATCCACAGAAATTTTTAAAGGTATTATTTTTAAAAGAGTAACCATGAAGTTTCTTGCCGGCTTTTCTCCATAGGAAACGACTAATTGGAACCGTGCATCTAAATTCGACTTTTCATAAGCACCTGTACTGGTTTATGTGAAATATATTTTTTTGATTTTGGTTTTGATTTTGATCGCAACCTAAGCAGGACACAACATCAGCAGGCGTAGCCTAACCACCGTAGGCAAAGGTTTTGTTGACGGAAGACTTGACAAAATAACACAATGACAGTACATCATTTTGTCTATGCTTCCGTCGACAAAACCCGTAATTTTATCTATACTTACATACATAAACTCCCGTCTTTTTCCTATGGGGGTAAGCAGAAACTATAGAACGCCACATGCTACGACCCTTACATACTCCTTTCGCTTCATCCACATTCATACATGTTATTATACACGCACGACGGTTGATAGTATTACGAGTCTATTCCTCTGTCGATAAAACCCTTGCTTACGGTGGTGATGCTACTCTTGCTGGTCTCAAAATAGTATAAGTACTTGGAATATAAAATATATACAAACAGAATATTGTTTGTAGGTGTGAATCTACCATTACAGTTAAAGCTAATATCAGTATGTCAGGATTGCGAACATGGTAAATAAAGTAAATGAAACCAACAGACTCTCCACCATTGAGAGTACTTTTAATTGGGTTAGTGGTGAGTTACAGAAGCTAGATCACAATATAATAATTTACATAAGATCAGAAAATAAGGACAAGCAAATCAGATACAAAAGGTCAGACTTCTTCGGCTGTTCGACATGGAATCCTCTGCTCCATCGAATGACCAGATTACCCTCCTTTATCAACATTGTCCAGTGTTACTAGCTACCGATAACAGGACTATGACTGCACAACCTACTAAGTAACGTAACAAGTAATAAAACTCACCAACCATACATTTTAATAGTAATATCGAGTTTCAGTCAAGATAGGTAAGTGGTTGTCACTCCAACTTACAATGTTGAGCCGGAGTCTCGACACTCCTGGAGTAACAGGTGGCCGCATAGCTCTTACCTTTGAAATAAATCAGTTTTCGGTTCATTTATTGCAAACGTAACCTGTTTCTAACATAACAATTGTTTTTAACAATCATTTATATGACATTTACCATGTTTAGTGCAGTGGCTTAGCAATTGGCTTTGAACGGCCTACAGATAGTTGTTACGGGTCTGGGTGTTTGTGTATGTGAAGATTTGTGTCTGTAAACGCACCCACGATACAGGAGAAATCCTAGTGTGGGGCAAAGATAATTAAAAATTGATTGCGAATTTATTTATCCTAGCATTAGTCCCCGGCAAAACGCTCTTTACAGGATTTTTTTGCTGGGGGCGAATTAACCTATGTCGTAAACATCGTAAACAGGATAGCTTTGATTCCGTTTGATCAAGCCATGGACAACCTAAGGTTTGATCTAAACTAATCAAAGCGTTCCTGTTAATGACATGTTAAAAATATGCTTTACATTAAGACCGGTTGAAAAGAGCAAATACATTGTTACACTCGCATAATTTTTATAGCACAATATCTGGACTTTTAATAGAGACCTTGATCTATGAGTTTGTTTCGGCTTTTCTTCTCAGAGCTAATCAGAAAATGCCGACGCCATTTACACCCATATTCTAAGACGTTCCTCCAAAACTTACTCGACTCAGGACTGCCTCGATAACACCTCCAAAATTGTTTAGGACGTTTATGTCAACTATAACTACCGTTGGTAGTGAAAAAGGCTGAGTCGAGTAAGTTTTGGAGGAACGTCTTAGAATATGGGTGATAGTTTAAAAAAAAATATTGACTAGTAAAAGTGTCTGTAACAGATTTATTTACAGAAATAAAACCATTTGTCAAAAGTTAAATTCGAAAAAAAAACGTATGGTTTACAAAATGGCGTCTAAAAAAAACTAAAATGCCATGGTAGTCCCGCATATTGTTACAAACAACTTTTCAGTGTATAACGTGGTCAGTACACCAAGTTTACACTCACCTTGTTAAGTACACTCAATTTTGTTTAATTACATTACAGAATATTAAATCAACCGAGCGACCATGTTAAACATGCCCTTTAATTGTGTCATCCACCCTGTATACGCAAACAGCGGCTTTATTCTCACTTTTGCGTCCATTGCGTGTTTTGTTCTAAATTATTATGTTTGGTCGTTTGTTTCCGCAGCAATAGATGGAGGGAAGGAGATAGGATCAGTGCGTGTTTAGTATCGTTTTAAAAGGCTGTTCTCGGGGGTTAAAATATTAATCGAGGTGTGGCCAAGCTCACGTTGTGCTTTGATGAGGTCCAAAATTAGATGCCTGAACTTGTTTACGATGGTTGTACCTTTAGTGGTCCCGTACATCTCACTGGAGATTATCTTGATGGGGCCTTGGAAGATGTTAATAAACGCGTTGGTGTTTTTTTTCCTTTATTTTAGCTACAAGATTATCTGCCTTACTTCTTCTTTCGTGTCGACTGAGCTATTTGAGAATAGCTCATCCCGAAGATATAAGCCAGTCAACTAGGTTGGTAGCGACGCTGACTGTCCAGATTGCGCCGGACGTACTTAAGTAGGTATCGTCACTCGTGAATAGTGTTGCCAGGTATCGGGCTTTAGCTTTAGCCGGACAAGTCCGGCTTTTTACAGTCGTGTCGGGCCAAGTATATACAAGTCTGGCCTGTCGGGCCTTTGATAGGCTTTTGGTCAACCCCGCTACACCAATAGATGCCGTACCAAATCGCGCGAGCGACTCACGCGAACACGCATGACTCGCGACCTCGCAGGAGTCCAGTGTGTCCAAAAACCAGTGCGTCAGGCTTTCAGTGCAAAATGTCCGGCTAAATATGAATCTGTGTCCGGCTTTTCTATTTTTGGGCCTGGCAACCCTACTCGTGAAGACTCTTTCAATGCACCAAAATGCCTTTATATAAAATCGTATTTAACAGTTGTATAGACTAAACAAGTCTTAAACACGTTTTTATGTACCTCTGTACAATACTCGGCAGTAAGTATTATACACCAAGCTTTAGCCTCCTGGATGCCAGCGTCATATCTATATTACGTAAAGAATTAAAAATTCGTTCTAAAATAATCTGAGAAGACAGACATATAATGTCATATATATATTTGTCATATATATATGACAGAAGTAAAATCTATATATAAAAAACTATTGTTTTTTGCATTTTTTGGATGTGTACAGACCCGTGATATACCATAAAACCTAAGTTTCAAATAATATCGAATATTTTTTTTTCTGGAATCCAGGTTAGGAAGAGATATAATCGGCTAGCTTCTGTTTCGTAGAGCGTCGTTTCTGTCACTCATACCTATGTGACGTTTTGTGGCTTCGTGCGACAGAGATGACGCTCTATAAAGCCGAAGCTAGCCTATATCTCTATCTAAAGCTCGATGTGAAATATTTACTACCGGATACAGTGCGCGGCAAATAACTTGAACCAAGATGGCGTCAATTGCCAAACTTGAGGGGTTTACTAGTAGCCACTGAAGAGTTCCACTATCCACCTCCCAGCTCCATCTTTAGACCCTGAACACCAAGTACTATCTATTGGACTCATCATAACGAATCATATGGCCGGAACCTCACATAGATCACGCAGTCAACGCCATCTTGGTTCAAGTTATTTGCCGCGCACTGTACTGTATGTGTTTTTATGCACGTTAGACACGGTTTTAACACGTGTCAAAACGTTCGCAATACGACCCTATGTATTGAAGGTGGGTGGGGTGAGATCAACAAAAAGAAGGTTTTTTTTTCACAGCCTAACGTTTGACCTTTAATAAATAAGAGGGCCTTTTACTCACAAAATTATTTTATAACAAATTATTTATCTAATATTTTAGGTGCCCTTTATATCAAACACAAAAAAAGCCCCTTTTACGTGATACACAGGTTGAATACATAAGAACCTGTGTTTGGTAAATGAACAACATACACAAATCACTTCAGTTTAGCTGAAAACTCTCTGAAGGGGAAAAATCTTCTCGAGCGGACAGCAAATGGAGTGTACTTGTATGGAAACTCAAGATACAAACGGTTCGGGAAAAGAAATACGGTTTTTTATATATCAGGTTCGCTTCGGGCATCGGCTGCCATCTTGACATCAAACATTATTTAACGATACGTTTGGTGCAGTGGCTGAGCAATTAGCTTCTGCGCTACGGGTCGTGGATTCAATTCTCGCACGGAATAAATATTTGTATGGCCTACAGATAGTTGTTCCGGGTCTGGGCGTTTGTGCATGTGAAGATTTGTGTCTGTAATCGCAACCACGATACAGGAGAAATCCTAGTGAGGGGCAACGTTTTTTTTACCAAAAAAAAATATCTGCCGTCATCTCTTGGGTTGATATTTTAAATTGCGAATGTAAACAATTGACAAAATAAAATGCCGACGAAGATATAGCCCAGTTCCGGGTCGCAAAAAAGGGATTTACCTTGCATAAAGTCCGTTAGTTCTGATTTTAGGATATACCTATGTTATATTTAGGTTTTCCTATGAGAATTTACAATTTTCGACCTTGAGTGACCTCCGCGCGCTCCGCCATCTTGAAATAAAGACCTCAAAAATTTGTTTTTATTAAATAACTCCTTATTTATTGTTTTTACGGAAATAATAGTTCAGATCAATTTTGTAGAAAATTTACATAATAATATGAACCTTGTATTTCCCGAAGGGAAGGGCAGAGGCGTATAGTAACACCCTCATTTCGCCGTTATGTTTAAGGCACATAATAGGAGGCGAGCCTTTTGCCATCAACCGGGCACAAATCTAAACTCCGGGCTGCTATTGAGGAATTCCACATGGAAAAACCCAATATCACTTTGCCCGACCTGGGAATCGAACCCAGGACCTCACTATCAGCAGTCGCGTTTGCCACTACTAGACCAACGAAGCAGTTAAAATTGAATTCCCTACAATTCTTGATTGTATTTTTTTCGATTTTTCGATGGATGATAGTTTACGACATATTACGCTTTAAAGTAGGCAAAATACAAAATTACTAAACGTTTCTTATTTTAACACGTGACGCAAAAAAGAGGTGTTATAAGATTGCAGGCTATTTTTAACCGACTTCCAAAAAGGAGGAGGTTCTCAATTCGACAGTATGTTTTTTTTTTGTATATTTGTTCCGCGATATCTTTGCTAACTGTGAACCGATTTTAATGATTCTTTTTTTGTTTGAAAGAGCATTCTTTTGAAGTGATTCCATTTAAATTTGGTGAATATCTGATGAAGAACTACGGAGATAGACCATTTGAAGCCGGTTTTATTTTTGTTAAAAAGTGATTATTAACCCCCGACGCAAAAAGAGGAATGTTTTATAAGTTTGAAGCTTATATCAGTCTGTCTGTATGTATGGCTGCCTGTCTGTATGCCAGTCTTTTGTCTGTCTGTCTGTCTGCGGCATCGTAGCTCCAAAACGGATGAACCGATTTCGATGTGGTTTATTTTATTTGAAAGCTGGTTTAAAAAAAAATTATACTCTCTGTTTGATGGAAATCGGTTCAGCCGTTGCATGATCATCAGCTCTTCTTACAGTTGGTATAGAGATATCGGTAATACAATGTGTATTAAATTCACTTTGTGGAATGATAAACGATTTATATTTCTGTAAATAAATCTGTTACACACTTTTACAAGTCAATGTAACGTTTTTTTAAGTCTAGATAGCGCCGGCATTTCCTGTCTGACTAGCTCTGAGAAGAAAAGCCGAAACAAACTCAGAGATCAAGGTCTCTTTTAAAGTCCAAACATTGTGGTACAAAAACTATGTGAGTGTAACAATGTAGGGCAACGTCTGGAATGGCCTTTTTAGGAAAGTGCCATAGCAGGTTTGAGTTGACCTGTCCTAACTAACGGCACGAATGCATCAGTCACCGCGTAGCTCAAACCTTATTTGCGTAGGTCACAAAAAAAAACTCAAATCCGCCAAACAGTTACAAAATGAGTGTACCTATAGCTAGCCTACACGGTACTCACATTCAAAATTTGATAATGAATGAGCTGATGATCTTGTAATGGCCGTACCAATATGTACCTATAATTTCTTTGGATCACACCTCATAAGTAAAGCCAGTGAAATAACAAGCTTGTGTAAATTTATTGAATATATAAGGTACAATGAGTATTCTAAGCCTTTGGCCAGACTGCAAACGCGGGCGCGGGGCGGGCGCGGTGCGGCGAGTTCAAACAGAAGAACTTCATTTGAGTGTCCATAGTGGGCACGCGGGCGCGGGAAGCGGCGCGGGCTACTTTGCGCGGGGAGCTCGCGGGTAGCTCACGCCATAGGTCGTTCATACAAGTGAATTAATAATTGCTGTTCAAGCACTGTGGATGTCGAAACATCGTTTTTTAGTAAGAATTTTCCAGTAAAAATAAGTCTTCTTTATATGATATTTTGACAAACACGACACGACAACGCTCAGAACGACGCCGCGCTCCACTGCGGACAGGCAAATCGCGCGCGTTCCCGCGCCCGCGCCGCTCCCCGCACCGCGCTGCCAGTCTGGCCAAGCACTAAAGAGACCTTCACAACAGCTGGCCCTTTACAGATCTTTTGTTTAAATAGTACCTAGTTATAAATTGAAAGGTCAATGGTCAAATACTTAATGAAATGTGATATTTTTTGCAACTAAACTAGGATTTACTAATTTATACTATTATTATAAAGCTGAAGAGTTTGTTTGTTTGTTTGTTTGAACGCGCTTATCTCAGGAACTATTGGATAGAATTGAAAAAATATTTTTGTGTTGGATAATCCATTTATCGAGGAAGGTTATAGGCTATATAACATCACTCTACGACCAATAGGAGCGAAGCATAAATGAAAAATGTTGCAAAAACGGGAAAAATGTCCACCCGTGCGAAGCCGGGACGGGCCGCTAGTAAAATAAATATGACGTAACTCCACAATCTCTAGAATTTAATTTTAATTAATGTTCTATCCAATTTGTTTTCAAGTATGTTTCGTCGTAAAACTCGACCAAGTTGGAGAGCTCACTGAGCAGAAAAAAAATACTAGAAAAAAATAACGTGCGGCAAAACTTGGTTATCAATAATGTTCAAGCGTGTTACGTTCATCCGAATCAGCAAACAAGGTTTAAATTTCAATAAAAATTGCTGTATCAACAGTTTTTAAGAGGAAACACGGGCTGCATAATATTAATAATTTGAATAGGTTTTTAAGCGTCTATTTAAGTCCCACCCCTCTCGCAAACCTTCCCAATTGAACGCGAAAGAGACAACAGCATCGCGGACTGATTTCTCCTGTGCAATATTACCGAAATTGTTCTTTCGTATTTCCCTGTTTCCTTTTTCAAATCTGGACCGATTTTAATATTTTTTTCAAATCAAATCAAAATGTTTATTTTTTTATTTTTGTATTCATCAAATTAGTTTGCCAGATGTTTGAAAACGGTGGTAAAACCGGTTGATTTTTGTAAAATTTAAACGTTTCTAGTTCTTTTAATAATTTATTTATGACAAAAACAAAACACAGGGACATAATGGTGATAGATATATATCATATGATAAAAAATATTTGCTCTAGTGACATTATCCAATGAGGAAACTGGAGAATACGTTTGTATGGACTTAATGCCGACCGCATTTCCTCAATATTAAAGAATTAATTAATAAAGAAAATCCAGAAAGTATAGCTCTTTAAACAATTCTGTAATCGAAAATAAAATATTCATAAGTTCAAAGTTATGCGTTGAGTTCAAATCGAAAAGGAAGGAAATTGAAAAACTTTCAATATAATATTATTAATAATCGATGCTTGGCTCAATATTTATTGTGTTGTCGATAGCAAAGGAAAGTTAGAAAAGAAACTCGGAAAAGTAAACATAGTTATTTTATTAAACGAAGCTTAAAATGTTTCTTCAAAAGGTTTTCTGCTTGAGTTCTGTATTTAATGTCTTGAATTATGTTTGCGAATGTTTGAATATGTGTTGTTTGGGGAACGTATTTCTTGCTCCGCAAACAGCGTTGGATTTCTACAATATTTACATAGTAAAATCTGACACTCAGAGATTGTACCTATTAAAAACAGAAAAAAAAAGTTTGTAAGGAAACAAAAAGCATAGTAATTTTCTTTATGTTAAAAAGAATCCTTACTTCTTTACTAATATTAAGAACGCGAAAGTTTGTATGTATTGATTTATGGATGTTTGTTACTCTTTCACGCATAAACGGTTAAACGGATTTGGATGAAATTTGACACATAGATAGACCATATTCTAGATTAACATATAGGATATTTTTCATCCGGATACATAAAGTAGTTCTCCTAGGATGCGAGTGAAACCGCGGGCAACGGCTAGTAATAAATAAAATATCGCGCGAACTTGGCGGTTCACTTTAACAAAACATTTTCTGGCACGTATTGTGGAAAATAGTCTGATGTCATTGTTCAAATACTTATGAAGTTTGAAAGAAGTTTTAATTAAAAAAAAATCTTCGTGAGACGCCTGAAGGATGTGAAACATCGAAACTCATTTTGTAAAAAAAAACTGGCCGAATCAAACCGAAGAGAGCCGACGAGTTACGAAGGTCTGCCGTCGCGTGTCTGCCATCGCGAGCGTCGCCACGCAATAGCCGCTCTCACATCCGTACCGCAGCATTAGATGTCTCACATCAAAAAAAAATACCCAAACATTTTTAAAACAATTTTTCTTTTGTACAAACCCAAATCTCTTTCAGCAACACAGGGGAAACAAATTACCATAATGCACCTAAACTCCGAACGTTTACGAAACTTAGTTCAACAAAGACTTTGTTGAAGAAAGATCTAAAACTGAATTCAAAGATCACTTCGGAAAACTTTAGGCACTAATTTGAAGAACTTTTTGCTGTCTAGACGTACCCATTAGCCTTATATTGATATTGGCTATAGATAAAAATCTGGAACGGTATTTTATTTTAATGGGTTAGATAAAGAACTTGGCTCATTAAAAGTTTTTCAATTTTCTTATTGCAGATAAGGACAATGGTTTTTCTTTTATTGTGAAAGTTTAATTAAAAAAAAAACATTACTCGAGACTAAAAGTCGGATAACTGACTACCTCATTGGTCTAGTGATGGCAAGCGCGACTGCTGATCGTGAGGTCCTGGGTTCGATCCCCGGTCCGGCAAAGTGTGATTGGGTTTTTCCGTGTGGTATTCCTCAGTAGCAGCCCGGCATTTGGATTTGGGTCCAGTTGATGGCAATAGGCTCGCCGCCTATTATATGGGGCTTAAACTTAATGGCGAAATCGGAATTTTACTATATACCTCTGCCTAACCCTTCGGGGAAGACAGCGTGATTTTATAAAAGTAGGATACCTACTTTACTCTGATGATGTACGTATCAGAAACTTTACATGAAGTCCGTAAAAAAAACTTTTTCGTAGGCATTTATGATATTGTAAGTACATATTGTTTGACGACACGTTTGGTGCAGTGGCTGAACGATTGGCTTCTGTGCTATGGGTCGTCGGTTCGATTCCCGCACGGTTCAAATATTTGTGTCTGTAAACGCACCCACGATACAAGAGAAATCAGAAAGTCGGGAAAGGATTAAAAAACAAAATTAAGCTATCCTGGTACGCCTGGCAGATGTCAAACATCGAAACTAATATGGTAAAAATAAAAAGAAATTGGCCGAATGAAACCGAAAAGAGCCGACGAATTACGAAGGGCTGCCGTCGTGTGTCTGCCATCGCCACGCAACAGCCGCTCTCACACTCGTACAGCCGCATTACGCTTCACATAAAAAAAAAGTAAAGGAATTTCATGTTTGTTTGTACTTTAGGCCGTAAACAGCATGCAATATAAATTTAACCTCCAGTTCATCGAACAAGAAAAACATGTCGAAATTTTCAATTTGATAAATCTTCAGTGCACAAACAAAGTATGTATACAGAATCATAATACAGAAAATAAACTGGCTGTGTTCACCCATGTGCATAATTTAAAGGACTTTTATGAAAGGTGGATAACGACGCTCGGCAGTGAAAACCTCGTAAATAAATTTTCTTCAAAAGCCTTTTATTTGTTCTTTAGATTGATAAACTCGTCGTACACGTATTATACCAGGTTCACACGATTCGATTCTAGTTGATCAACTGCTAAATCGCATGCGATTTGAACCGTCTGAACAGACTTTCAATCAAATTGAATCAATTTGAAGGAACAAAACATTTCAACTTTAGTTGATCAACAAAAGTGTGAACCCGCTATTAGTTCAACAAACTTTCAATTCACATGCTTCTAAGCTATCTATAACGTACGATGACAAACTTGTATTAACATTTGATCGGCCATTTTTATTTCTGGAGACATTTCTTTCTATCTCTTTTAAAAAAATGTATTTTACACATACGTGGTTTTCATTGCCGACCGTCGATAACCGAAAAATGTATGTTTGTTATATATTCGATTTTTTATCTCGTGTGGGCACGAGCTGGACTATAAAACTTCCTCACCGTACGCCGGGAATAGACGCGTATTGTAAGATTAAAAAAAAACACAGCACGTTTGGTGGTAGGATCTATACGGTCCGCCTGGCTAGCTACCACCCTCATTTAAATCGGCACGGAGCAGTTTACTGTGTCCCGTCGTGTGTATGTGAGAGCCACAGGGGTAGAGGAAACCCTCTATAGAAAGAAGAAAGAAAGAAAAAACATTTATTTGTCACAGATACACTTTAACACAAAACATGATAGTATATAAATAATATTAAAATAAAAGACAACTGTGACAAAAAGGTGACCACTCAGCATAATGCTGTGCTATGGCGTGGGCCACAGACACAGCGCTGATTTTCAGTGATCATCTATATCTTTGTTCCTTGGATTCGTATGCACCATCTTAGACCCTGTCTGCGATTACCATTAAGTGAGATAAAGGTTAAAGGCGACCAAGAAATATAATGAAAAAAATTTGATGAGATCCAATAAAAATACTACGCACCGTGCACTATCTTATATATCTTATGGGATCGAACGTAGCTCATGTAGGACTGAAGGTAGTGACAGGTAGGTCTAATAAGGGAGGTCAGCAGCACGTAGTAGTCATGTACTGTTGTGCACCGCGAGTGTTGGGGGTGTAACGTAGTTCCCCGGGATGTGCCAAAGGCGCACGAGAGGGGCATAGGTGTATTCCACCAGAGATCCCAGAGCCCCACTGTTTTGTGCTGAGGACAACCACCAGGTGATTTGAACCGGTAAATCTAACATACCTCTCCACTTCCCCCAGACGAATGGTATCCATGAGTATTTCCCCTTGTATGTCCAAGCAGCTTATCAAAGTCCACTGCTAGACAATAAACATTGATCTCTCCAAAGCTGCTCTACAAGATCCAAGTTTATAAAAATAAAAACTTTTTAATTCAGACTTAGAAATCCATAGAATGTTAGTACAGTAAAACTTATGAAAGTAGTGTTAGTAGTTAAAACATTATAAATACTTATTTCCTAATGTGGGTATTAACCCAATGCTGGACGTAACGCGTGTCCTGCCTATCCGCAATAACAGCCAGGATGCTGTTGGTGCTAGCGTGCAACCTGCCGAGCGCCGCGGCGCATCGTTTGCGGAGCACGGCGTGGAAGCCGTCAACGTGTGCGTCCGCGAACATGCTCGACGCACTGCACCAGCGCGGCAGCCCCAACAACACCCTGAACGCATTATTATATTGGACGCGCAAGGCGCTGAATAATCATTGCGTATAAGCAGCACGTGTATAGTGAAGAGCAATGCGCTCTGAACAGTATTATTTTCACTTGAGCATTACAACGTTTAAACCTGTGAGCTATCATGTTCGCTCTGATAGACAGCGTCAGCGCTCTACGCTTCCTGTCCAAGTCATACTTTCCACATTCAACCTAAACACGCCACCATCTAGATTGGCAATCGCAATTTGCTGTTATCAGCCACCAGAGGACGCTGTTACAAAACCTCTTAATATAATTATATTTTCCTTTTGCGACACCTGCATGTAACAATGACCTATTCTCTGTCGAGAACCGGCTAGTAACTGGACTGGTCTGACTATAATTATTTACAAAGTTTATAGACCTTTAAAGGTAGAGGTAGGTATTATATACTGGGTGTAAAAATAGCTTTAACGAAGCTGAAGTCTACGCATACTGCACACAAAACTAAGTAACATACAGCAAAAATAATTGCTGGGAAACGACTATTTTTTGGTATTTCAACAGTTTTTAATTGTAGCGCGCAATGGAAGCGCGCGCGCAGCAGACTGGGCCTACATTTCAAAAATATTGATAATGTTTGTATAGAAGAAGGTTTAATAATAACATTTAAACTTAGTTTTCGTGAAAAACGTACAAAATATGGTGAATTTAACCTTCAATATCTCCATAACCAGTCGGTTCCCAGGTATGGTCCAATACCAAAAAATCTTCGTAATGATGAGAAGAATACGTGGCTGTTAGCTTCATTAAGGGTATTTTTACATCCGATATGTAATGAATTCTTAAGGAAACATAAATAGTGCTAAGCCACTAGTTATTACCCCGTCATAATTATAATATGCTTGCATTCTATCAAGTACATCCTAACTCAATTATACACCCCTCTCAGTTCGTCGACCGTTGAAACAAAGTTACCACCAAATTGAATCTCGCTGGCAGTTATGTGTTGGTAGCACAACAACGTAATAACACCAAATAATGAAGTTAATCAAAAACGTTTGCTCCACGCGGTCGGTGATCGCTACTAAGATTAAAATGATAACTTCATGAAACAAGTGAAAGTGATGTAACGTCGGCTCCGTTGTGTGGGAGTTACACCTAATCTAAAGTTGGCCACCTAGCAGATTTGATCCAAAATTAAGGTATGAAGATACTCTAATTGGACGTAGTTTGGTAGAAAGGACCCAATCCACAAAATTGTCAAAAATGAGTTATTGGTACCAAAATGGTCTATAAGGTAGGGCCTTTCATTCAGCAAAAAAGATCCAAGAAATAAACAAAGTAAATAGGTAGGTATTTTGTGACAAGGAACCAAACTATATATTAGACAGGTATTTTCTTTTTATTACCTATAAAGACCCAACCTGCTTAAATCATCCAACCCTATATTTTCCTAAATAAGTCCAGAAATACACTATATAACCACCAACCAACTTAAAGGTATAAAAATACGATTGATTTTACCAAGAATGTGTAATTACGTAACAAAATCTGAATACAGCATCACTAAAGAAATTGAACCTCTCCCAATAGGGACAATAGAAGGAGCTAAGCATTCAGAGAGCATCTGGAAAATCATTAAAAATCCCTCGGTTTTTGAATGGTTGATCAATCGAATTTACTGTCAAATCTCTTGTCAACGAATGTGATTGGTCAACCAAAATAGTATCAACCAACCACAGCACTTGACATGAGATTTGACAGCTAATTTTGCAAGAAACCAGGAGTAGGTACATCTGCCAAGAAACATGGTTATGGTAATATTCTAAGCACAGTGGCAAGCAGGATGGATTGTCCTATGATGCAACACTGGATTGACCTTCACATAACTCTTGTATTGAAGCCGTAAAAGATGTGTTTTACTAACATACATGCATACATAACATCACGCCTTACATTCCCCGAAGGGTTCGGCAGAGGTGTTTGAGTACACCCTCGTTTCGCCGGTTATGTTTAATTTCCGTGTAATAGGGGGCGAGCCTATTGCCATTAACCGGGCACAAATCCAGACTCCAGGCTGCTACTGAGAAATTCCTAATGGAAAAACCCAATAACACTTTACCCGACCTGGAGATCGAACCCAGGACCAGGACATGCTCAGCAGTCGCGCTTGCGGCCACTAGACCAATAAGGCGGTCAACAGTTAGTCAGTCAGTTTTACTAACATACAGTTTAATAATCTATAACTAATATAAATAATGGACTTACATACATACATAAACTCACGCCTTTTTCCCATGGGGGTAGGCATAAACTATAGAACGCCACATGCTACGACTCTTACATACCCCTTTCGCTTCATCCACATTCATACATCTTGTCATACACGCACGCCGGTTGAGAGTACTACGCAGCTGACCTTTGTGAAGAACATCACCAATAACATCGATGTATGTCCTTTTAGGACGTCCTCTACCGGCGTTCCCATTAACATCCGCCTTATAAATTCCTTTTGTTAATCGCCGTTCACTCATTCTCTCAACATGGCCAAACCACCTAAGCATACTCCTTTCAATTTTTGTCACTACATCATCTTTTAAACCGCTGTCAATCTATCATTCAAAGTTACACCGCACATACTTCGCAAGGAACGCATTTCCACGGCATTTATTCTACTTTCATGCCTCTTCTGCCACGACCAACATTCACTTATAATTATTAATTATAATTCACTTATAACATTATAATGTACTTATGTCTGAAATAAATTAATAACTTAAATATTTTGCTCGGTGGTAGAATCTATACGGTCTGCCTGCCTAGCTACCACCCTCACATTAAAGTCAGCAAGCAGTTTACTGTGTTCCGTCGTGTGTATGTGAGAGTCAGAGGGGTATAGGGGAATCCCTCTATATCTCTGTTCCTTGGATTCGTGTGCTCCATTTTAGACCCTGTCTGCGCTTATCATCAGGTGAGACTAGGGCCTAACGCGACCAAGTAAAGAAAAAAAAGAAACCAATTGACAAGAACCTGCCAAAGATCGAACTGAATGGCGTTGTCATGTATTGGAGGTCAAGACATAAGACCAAGACCCTTCCTGCCCTGGTCCCAAGTTACTTGGGGTCGGCGCAATATGTTTTTCTCTTCCACTCTTCCCTGTCAGCCGTCTCATTATCATTTACTCCCTTATCTTTCATATCCTCCCTCACACAATCCATCCATCTTTTCTTAGGTCTCCCTCTCCCCCTCCATCCATCAACATTCATATTCATCACTCTCTTAGTCACATGTGTTTCATCCCTCCTCAGCTCATGCCCATACCAAGACAAACGCTGTCCTTTCAACTTTTCTGTCACTGGTGCCACTTTCAAACTTTCTCTAATATACTTATTTCTTACTTTATCCATTCGCGTCACTCCACACATCCATCTCAACATTCTCATCTCCGCTACGTGTAATCTTCTTTCATCCGTCTTCTTCACGGCCCAACACTCTGGTCCGTACAGCACGACAGGTCTTATAATGGATTTGTAGATTTTGCCCTTCAGCTTGAGGGGCATCCGTTGGTCACAAGTTGTCCCTGTGACCTGTCGCCATTTCATCCAACCTGAGTTGATCCGATGCGTAACGTCTCGGTCAAATTCACCATCCCCTTGGACGAGTGACCCAAGGTACCGGAAGTCGGAGCAGACATAAGACCAAGACCCAGTAAGTAAATATCCTACAAGATTCAGAAACACCTATTAACAAGACAAAAACATTAAATAAATAGAAGTGTTTATTCAAAGGGAGATCAATTAACGAAGCACCTGTAGACACTTGACCTTTCCAGAGAGTTTAATTAACTTTTCAAATAGGTTAATGGTTTTATAAGACGGACTTGATTATACCGTGCGGGTAGCAACTGAATTAAAAGTTGTTGGTTTCAATACAAAGATTAGATTTCAATACAAAGAACAATTAAACTAGTATACTATTTAGACTTCTTTAATCTTCAATTGCCTCATTGGTATAGCGGTGGCAAACGCAACAGCTGATCGTGAGGTCCTTGGTTCGATCTCCAGGTCGGGCAAAGTGTTATTGGATTTTTTATTTATTAATTTATTTATTTATACTTCTATGCACTATTGTGGTACATAAGGCGGACTTAATGCCATAAGGCATTCTCTACCAATCAACCTTAGGGTTAAAAAGAAAAGCATCAAAATACGTAGGTACAGGAAAAAGATGAGTTGACAATTTTGGACTGAATATATCAGGAAATCAAAAAGTTAAATATAAATTACATAAAATACATATATACAAATAATAAAATATATAGATATTACAATATATATATATATATATATATCAATTACAAAACGTTATGAAAAACTTAATGCAATTATGACGAAGACTAAATTAGATGATTAGGAGTGCAGCGACTTCAAGTAGTGTTTCCTAACTTTGCGTTTGAAGGAGAATTTACTAGGAGCTTTTTTAATATCAAGGGGGAGCACGTTCCAAAGTTTAATTGCTGAGACAGCGAAGGAGTTAGAAATGAAACCTGTGCGATGGGAAGGTATTACGAGAAGTAAATTTTCCGAAGCACGAAGGTTGCGATTTTTTCGTATAGAATTCTTCAGTAGCAGCCCAGAGTTTGGATTTGTGCACGGTTGTTGGCAACAGGCTCGCTCTCTATTATGGGACCTAAACATAACGGCGAAATGAGGGTGTTAATATACACTTCTGCCCAACCCTTCGGGGAATACAGACGTGATGTTATGTTATGTTTCTGAATTCTTGGTATCAAGGTTGGAGTCAGAATAAATAGCAGGAACCTGGAAAACCAGATTTTGGTTTCCTAGATAGCGGCAATCATCCCTAGGAGGCCGTAAAATGTCCTCTTCTTCTATGGATATTCTTGAGACCAATTCTCCAAATCTATAATTCACAAGGACTTCATATTTATTGCCTGAAAACTTCCTCTCTGTTTTGCTCCACCGAATACTCCACCATTTTCAGTAGTAGAATCCACAACAATATTAATCAGCGTCTGGAAGCAGTTTGTTTGGCCGCGACTATTCTCCAGACATCTGGCGTTGCAGTTCAAATGGGAAAACTCTGCAATCTCACTTTATATTGAGTTTTGTAAAGAATTATTCACTTTTGTTCGAAAAAGTTGAAAATGTTGATAAAAGTTGTGGTATGGAATTATGTAGAGATAAATAATAATATGATCCTTATATTTTTTATAATAATCTGCTTAATTGCTTTATTTTGCAGAGCTGTATCCTCACGGCTCCGCCCGTAGCCTGTGTTACTCAGTGATAATGTAGCTTTCTAACGGCAAAAGAATTTTAGAAATCAGTCCAGTACTTTTTATGTTTATTCGTTACATACAAAAATATAAAAATACAAATCTTTCCTCCTTATAATATGAGTATAGATATAGATTGATAGCCTAGCGATTGAATGATTGCCTTCTAAGCAGAAGGGCCTGAGCCGTCTGAGTTCGATCCCGACCTGCACCTCTGAATTTTCGGAGTCATGTGTGGATTAGAATTTGATTATCACTTGCGTCAACGATAAAGGAATAAGGTTTCGATGGTGTGTAGTCCACCAACCCGAACCAGGCTAGCGTGGTGGACTAAGGCCTAAACCCTTCTCATTCTGAGAAGAGGCCCGTGCCCAACAGTGGGATAGTAATGTGCTGATTATGTTATGTATGTTAATAATCTGCTTTAATTTAAAGATTTTGATAATCTTTTTAATACAACAAGTAATTTGTGTGTTTATCAAAGACTGAAGATGTGTAAGATGTTCTCAAGTAAAGCTTTGGCATTGATTATAATTGCTACTTGTTTACTTAATTTATTTAATAAGTTACTCAGATAAGCTGACGGGCTGACCCCAACATAATTGCCAAAAAGCTAGACAGAACAGAATTTAAATTATCGCAGGCTGCCATTGCTAGAAATTAGAACTCTTCTAAATAAATGACCATTCCTGTAGTCATAAGATTATTGGCCTCTTATATTATAGCCACGACATCGGGCAAGCACGTTGGTGACCCTTCAAAAATATCATACAACATTACACTTTCCTTGCAATGTTGAGCAACAGATTCAATCTCTGTGACGTAATTCCCAGCAAAACCTGAAATACGTCGAGGAGATAAAATACAGAATAAAGCTGGAACCAACGACAGATTGCTTGCACAACAGTTTGCGGACATCTGTCGCTGTTCGGCCAACTTCACAACTATTTGCCAAACACTTATTGGATACTTCTATAGTAAATGTTGGATGTTGGTGCTAGGTTGGTCGGCCAACTTCAGAATTATTTGCTTTTCTTTTATTGTTACAATTTTTATAGTAACCGTTGAAAGTTGGTGTTGGTAGATATATTTTCAGCGGCAATGACAAGGATTTGTTACAATGTGTTTGTGTCGGTTATGGTATTGGAAACGAAAATACCAATATTGGAATAAATAATAATAATAATAAATGATTTTTATTTCGGACAACAATAGAAAAGCAATGTTATTTATTGTTCAATCTTTGAGACAAATTTAAAGGAAACACATTCAACGGCAGGCCGACATGGCAATCGGGTATGAGGTGATTCGTGGAGGGGGGGACGCCCCGCACACCCGCACAGCGCCCCCACCATCGTAGTATTACGCGGTGTACTGCGTAAGCGACGAACGCGACAAACGCGATCAAGACAACGGCATTCCCTACTAGCGGCCTATGTAGCGAGACGCGACGTAACGCGTATTTGTTCCACGTCGTGTCGCGTCGCGTCGCACCGCGTCTCGGTTATCGCTTATGCAGGACACTCCGTTAGCGCTGCACGAATCCGCTTCGATCTCGCTCACGTTGTTGCTTGTAGTTGTGTATTGAAAATTAATAGAAAATTGCCATGTCGACCTGTCGTTGACTACCTTTTTTTTATAGGACACAGTGTACTTTCCTTCGCTGTGAAGTAAGAAGATAACATGCGAAGTCGCGGATACAGCTGATCTTTACATCTATACTAATATTATAAAGAGGAAAGATTTCTATTTTTGGATATTTGTATGTAACGAATAAACTTAAAAACTACTGGACCGATTTCAAAAATTATTTTTCCGTTAAAAAGCTACGTTATATCACTGAGTAACATAGGCTACGGGCGGAGCCGTGAGGACACAGCTAGTCTATACTAATATTATAAAGAGGAAGGATTTGTATTTTTGTATGTAACGAATAAACTTAAAAACAACTGGACCGATTTCAAAAATAATTTTATCGTCAGAAAGCTACATTATCATTGAGTAACATCGGCTATATTCGTTACTGGAATAAAACTTCTTACGCGGACAGAGCCGTGAGGACACAGCTAGTAGTATATAAAACAAAGTCTACAGCCGCTGTCTGTACGCTTAGATCTTTTAAACTACGCAACGGATTTTAATGCAGTTTTCAGCAATAGATAGAGTGATTCAAGAGGAAGGTTTATATGCCCCACATTAGTATCTACATTGCACCCGCGCGAAGCCGGGGCGGGTCGCTAGTTTATAATAAATCAAATATTTACAATTATTAGTAATTTCGAGCTTAAATTAGGTCAATCTATCTCTCTGCTTTTTGGATGTCGTAGGTACATGGATAACCTCATTCTACGAACACATTGTTAATATAAAGCTATGTCTTCACGAACAAGAATCTAAGTGTTTACTGAAACTTAGATACATACCATGATGCGGTAAGCACGCGACAGCAGAAACACGATAACATAGTTACTAAAAACATTTACGTGGTGTTTCAGAAACTGTTGGCAACTTGTATCCGAATCATTTTTAAACACGTTTGGTGCAGTGGCTGAGCAATTGGCTTCTGCGCTACGGGTCGTGGATTCGATTCCCACACGGATCAAATATTTTTATGACCTACAACAAGCTGGTCTGGGTGTTTGTGCTTGTGAAGATTTGTGTCTGTAAACGCATCCACGATACAGAAGAATTCCTAGTGTGGGGCAATGATTAAAAGTAAACGGTTTCAATTAGCTTCACTTTGTATATTTGTTTGTTATTTTCAAATCTTGCGACAGATTTTTCAACTACTTCTGCTTAACCGATTCTCCTGAAACTTCGCACACAAATTCAATTCCCATGACAGTGCAACATTATAATAACTTCAACCTACAATCCTCAAATTCTGATGCTGCAGGGGTACTGCAGGATAAGACCATTAAACTTAAAAGTTTTTCGAAGGGATTATTTACTAGGATTATTAACTACCTCGGTGGTCTAGTGGCGGCAAGCGCGACTGCTGATCGTGATGTTCTGGAATCGATGCCCAGGTAGGGCAAAGTGTTTTTGGATTTTTCCGTGTGGAATTCCTCAGGAGTTTGGATTTTTGCCCGGTTGATGGCAATAGGCTCGCCCCTTATTACAATGGACTTAAACAAAATGGTGGAATGAGAATGCTCTGCCCAACCCTTTGGGGAATACGGGCGTGACGTTATGTTAAATGATTTATTATTATTATTTATTCTAAAAATGGAATGGGCAGGACATGTCTGCCGTATGCCGAATGAGCTGTGGGCCCGTATAGCACAAGACTGGAGTCCCGAGGTAGCGAGACGGAGTCGCGGCAGACCGCGGAGATGGCGGGACGAGTTGGATGCCTTTCATGATAATTGGCATGAAGCTGCATAGAATCGTGACAGATGGAAGGAATGGAGGGAGGCCTTTGCCCAGCAGTGGGACAGTACAAGCTAATTATAATAATGTAATAATTCTAAAAATATTCACGTGGTGTTTCAGAAACTGTTGGAAACTTACATCCGAAACATATTTTACTGGAGAATACATGGCTTAATGGAATAACCATGTATTACTCCGTAAAATAAAAGACGCACGCTATTCTAAACAAGGAAGCCGGTCCTCTAATGAGAACACAACCAAAATGAAACCACATTTCGCCAGAAAACCTGCAGTAATTACTCTGCGGCTTTACTAAATTAAGCGCGGACTGCTTACCGCCGAGATAAAAGGTTATTTCGTTCATAATTACGTTGTAAAAAGTTACAATTAATTTTTAAACATGTCGGTTGCACGCGTCCAGTTTAATTTGAACGGTTTTAAGACCACATCAATCATAACTTTTAATTTAATCTACACGCTTGTAGCAGAAAAATATTGAATGTGATGCTGCGTGGCGACCCTGGGTCTTAATTTACATACATAACATCACGCCTATATTCCCCGAAGGGTTGGGCAGAGGTGTATAGTAACACTCTCATTTCGCGGTCATGTTTAAGTCGCATATAATAGGAGGCGAGCCTATTGCCACCAACGGGCACAAATCCAAACTCCGGGCTGCTACTGAGAAATTTCA
Source organism: Amphipyra berbera (assembly GCA_910594945.2). Taxonomy (NCBI): domain Eukaryota; kingdom Metazoa; phylum Arthropoda; class Insecta; order Lepidoptera; family Noctuidae; genus Amphipyra; species Amphipyra berbera. The sequence goes on from OU343138.1 coordinate 14,439,910, forward strand.
CACGGAAAAATCCAATAACACTTTGCCTGACCTGGGGATCGAACCTAGGACCTCACGATCAGCAGTCGCGTTTGCCACCACAAGACCACGAGGCAGTTACTATACGATATTTTGTATCCAGTTCCAGGGCCTGCAGTCTAGACAAAGATAACGATTCTTAAGTCATTACGATAAACTTTTAAGACCGAAATGACGAACTTAGTTTTTTTTACATAGAGTTTACTTGCTGTAATCTTAAATTGATCATGCACATGCTTTTTCTTTATTATTAAATTATTTCTTTTTCGTGTGATTAGTGACTAACCTGGAGTCAGAGTTAATGACTTGGCTTCACATGCCGTCGAGAAATATCTCTCAAACATGCCGTTCATCGTTTTTAAACAAGTGATAATTATACAATACGCACATGAATCCGAAAAAGAGGTGCGTGCTTTGGACTCAAACTCGAGACATGTGACTTGCCGTCTGGCGGTCATATCACTAGGCTATCACTGCTGTATAAGTCATAACGATAAAGTTTTAAGACATGAAAAGACGAACTTACATTTTTTTTGCATAGAGTTTACTTGCTATAATCTTAAATTGATTATTATGGAAACATGGTTTTACTTCATTATTAAATAATGCAGTAAAACTTTAAAAGTAAATTGTAATGACTTAACGAAAGAAATCGGTCGTAAAGAGATGCCTATCTACGTCAAGACTGCAGGCTTAGTACTGCTCTGCCGGGGTTGCGGTGCCGAACGGTCGAACGCCGGCCGAACGGTCAGGAGAAGGAACACCGTTGGTTTTTAGCCGGTAAGAGTCCGGCAGACCCCCTCGCCTTCCTCGGGCGAGGGACATATAATATGAGGACTTTCCAGCGATAAAAAAAAGCCTAGTACAGCTAAAATAAGTGACACCTCGCAGCACCGGTAGCTCGGCGGAAAATATACATTATTAAAAGATAGTTCGAAATTTATTCGGGGTATATTCGGGGCTGTTCGCCTCCCTGGGGTGAACAGTCACACCGTTGGCTCGTATTTACTGTTAGTTTTGTAAAATAGAGGAAATAAATGAAAATGTTTCTATTTGAACGGGAAAATTTACGTAGTAAATGGTGAAGTATTATTCTCCTAGCGGTAGTTAGTGGATATTGTGAGGAAACCTGCACACCTGAGACGGCTTCATAAAGTTCTCGCACCAGGCCAGCGTGGTGGGCTAAGCCCTAAATCCTTCTCATTCTGAGAAGAGGCCCGTGTCCAGCAGTAGGACAATAATGGGCTGATTATGTTTATGTTATGGTAGTTGGTGGATATAGTCTCATTTTTTTCTTTAGATTCATGATTATACAAAAAACACTATTTAAAGGCAACTTAACATTGGGGTCTGCGGTCATTCATGATGGGAAGACTTTCTTTACATGTTATTAATTAATAAATATACAATAAAATATTTAGTGTTAATTCCGCGAAAAAACAGTTGATCAAGCCTGAATGCAGTATGCAACACCGCCCTCCCGCCCGCAAATATATGCAAATGCAGAAGGTGCGATTAATAACATGCAACACACAAGCAAAACAAACCGATACGACACGTGTTTCGCCCCTCCACGGGGCATCCTCAGGTGTGGGTGTCGTATCGGTTTGTTTTGCTTGTGTGTTGCATGTTATTAATCGCACCTTCTGCATTTGCATATATTTGCGGGCGGGAGGGCGGTGCTGCATACTGCATTCAGGCTTGATCAACTGTTTTTTCGCGGAATTAACACTAAATATTTTATTGTATATTTATAGATCATGTATTTCCGCAAAGTAACGCCTGATTCCATCATATATGTTATTAATTATTATTTGAATATACTCAAAGCATAAACTTTGCGGGATCTTTGACTATAAGGAAACTAGAGCTAATAACGCAAATTAACATACAGTTTGGTATGAAAATTCAGAGAACATGAAGTTACTAAATGTAGTCATCAAGTAATAACTTAATAGGATTTGCGAGAATGAGTACCCCTTCAACCTATCCTATTTTTATTATCATCTTTACATCCTTCCTCGTTAATGCATCCCTGTGGTAAACAATTACAACGTCAGCTACGGCACTCTATTCGGTAACATAAATAAAGATAGGTATAAGGTCAACTAGAATCTCATGGCATTAAAAATTAATAACAAACAGTGGTTTTCATATGGCAATGTCAACATGTCACTTGTCAAAACGAGTATGACTGTAGTTGATACATTTTCCAGTTCTGATTAATGTTTTCTTGTTCAAACATTTTTAATAAACATACTTATTTAACAAGGTTTCCTTTTCCATTACAATAAAATTGCAAAAAACCATATATCAGCATATCATTTTGGGACCCAGTGCATAATATCAGCAAGCACATTGGGTCACATAAAACAATAAGCCAAAACCTCTAACAACATGGATTTATGAAATACATGTTGTGCCGACCCCACCTAGTGTGGGATATGGGCAGAAAGAAGATCGAGAAGAAATCAAAGAAAAAAAATTACAAGTATCAAGACTTTTTATTCAACTTACCCTTGTGTTACCCACAAAAACATTTAATTTCCCTATTTGCCATCAGATTCTGGTAGACCTATACATGTATCTTTTGTGACAGGAATAGAGCTGTACCAGTTTTATTTCTTTTTTAAGGCCATGGACGCATCAGATTCAAACCAGAACATAAAAAAGTACCAAAGTGTGTTTTTAAATTCTTTTACATGCATACAATCACGCCTGTCTCCCATTGGGGTAGGCAGAGACTTTATAATTCCACCTGCTACGATCCCGACACACCCTTTTCGCTTCATCTACATTCAGTAACCTTCTCATGCATGCTCGGTTTAGGGAGCTACCAACCTGGCCTTTTTTGAGAACGTCTGCAATTTCATCGTGGTACGTTCGCCGAGGACGGCCCCTTCCAACTGTTCCATCCACACTCGCCTTGTACACTTAAAATTCTTATCATGACATATTTTTCCGTTAGATTAAATTATTCAATTAGTTTAAGTATTGATACATGGTTGGATATCAGGATATCACCCTGATTGGATTACACGTTCGCAATCGAAATCGCTTTTCTTTTGTGTTTATGCTTGCCCATGTAACCGGTTAATCTCATGTACGTATTTCGGGAAGCCCGACGACATTGCCGCGTAAGGAGCTCATGAATAAGGGCTTCGGATAAGGCCTAAACTAGTCGGGCCTTCGACATATGCAAGTGAGTTTAACCGTATATCCATGGGCATAAATTAGAAATACCTATACATAGTTACGAAAGTTATTATGTGAAAATTACTGTGTTGATCAACTAGTCAGATATTTGATGTGAAACATCTAATGCGGCGTTGCGGGTTGCATGGCGACGCTCGGGATGGCAGACTTCGGTTTGAGACGACCAGCTTTTTTTACAAAATTAATTTCTATGTTTCACATCTGCCATGGGACCCACGACGGCTTAATTTTTTTAAACATACGATTCAATGATAAATACCGATAGCTTCTGCAAATGTGTTACGGAATTAGCTTGCAGGTAAAAGAGTACGCTATTTAGCTAGCTCCAGGGACTCTGCAGCCTACGGAAGTCGTAACTATCGGAACGGGGTATCGTTACGTGAGCCCGAATTTACTACATTTCCCCGGTACACTCCGAAAATAGTCTGATCGGGGGGGAATGAATAAAGATGTATCTTTTTGCGAGGAAGTCGGGGGAATCTTTGGTAGTTTAGGAGGTATTGTAAAGGGATGGCGGAGCCGATCCAAGAATAAATAAACTTAATGTATATCATAAGGAAAGTGGGAGATACTTAGGATTTTTTACTATAGGGATGCTAATAAGTGAATGCCAATGTTATATAGATCTCATCTGATGGAGTTCGCTACCAATCGAATATGATTGTTCTGCAAATGCGGTTGAATACCAGCATTTTATACGGAGCGACAGCCCTCAGACTTCCGCAACCCAGTTACTGGGCAATGCTGATATTCTAAGGTTAGACCAGTTGTCAGACTTTCCGGCTTCTGACTTCCCGTAATGACTGTCATAGATAATCGTATAACACCCGGGACTGACGGTTTAACGTGCTCTTCGAAGCACGGAGGGCGCGAAGATAACCAATCGAAGATGATGATGAACAAAATATCTCTTAAATTTTGTGCGTGCTAGGGCATTATTTGTCAAAAAAGAACGTATTTAAGCATAATTTTACAGGAACTTATCTCCCTAAAGCACGAGAAAAGGGTAAAGAAGTCGATGGCAAAGTAAATCCCAATAAATATAAATCTAAATTTGGATTGACTTAGCAATCGGACGTGATAACTTCAACTGATCATAATACAATTGACCATGAATTTAAATACTATAAATATCTTGAAATCAATCAGAAATCAGCACCATAATGATACCAGCAAGAAAATAATAGCTATATCAAAACAAATTTGCGATATGACAAAGACAATAGAAGTCAGCCATAAGAAGTTCAAGTGGTAAATCACGCTAAAATGGTAATTGACCATAGTGATCTTTTTTGCCGCAATCCAACAACACGCCCAGAGTCAAACGAAGGTCGTATTAACGAAACTGGGTTAGAATTAATGAATTGTTGCTAATTTATTAAGGTCACTTTTTGTGGTAGGGTGTGATTGGAAGGATAATTCTAAGGTCACTTTCATATCATTTTGGAAAATGGAAACTATTCTAACGGATTTAGTAAATTCCCTGGTGGGTCTCTTGAGTTTGTATCAGGATGCTGACAACGAGATTGTCGCCGCAAGATAGAATGTTGAATAGATTAAGGGGACGACCCATTTTCAGCAGTAGTAATTAGGGCTTTGTTTAAATTATCAGCAATGATAATGAGCAAGCAATTAGTCTGATTACGTTAATCATGAATGAATTACTAGGAGAGGTACCTTTAAGAGTAACTATGCAGTATAAAACGACAGTGGACGAATCATCCGGCACAGTTTCACTTCTTCTTTGGATTGAAGTGTTATCAGTGAATTGTAAAAGTTTATTATCATAGTCAAGTGAGTAATTTCTAATATTTAATTGTAGTTTTTATAAAGTATTCAATTGTACTTTTATAATTATCAGTTCTTCATCGCTAGTTGGATCATAATTGAAATAAATTATGGTGTAAAGATAATGTGGCATCAGACCGATTTCCACTGGATATTCTTGAAATTTTTAGGATGTTTAGCCATTTTTGGCAAACCAAAATAGTACTACCTTTTCATAATTAAACTACTTCAAAGAATGCAAATAGTTGATCAATTTAATATGATCTTAGCCTTTAAAAAATATTTCAAGTCAAGCAATTAGTCCTGGGAATTTTCAGTAACTGCAATGATTAAAGGATAGAGTAATATCTTTTTGAATTAAGATAATTAGTCCTTCTTATCGTCAAATATAACTTAAATAATTTAATATTTTAAAACAACAAAGCAATGCTATCTAACGACAAATTAATGTGTTTTGTTACAGTTTCTCTCTCTAAATATTGTTTGTATTTTGTTTTATGAAATGAAAAAGTTTGTGGCAATGTTTCATGTGGCAACAATGCACCATCTGAGGGAGATATAAACCATTTAGTCCAGTTTACATTAAAAAGTTTACAGTACAATTTACCAAAAAGTTTATAATTTTATTTTCACATTTATGATTAAACTCCAGGCAATTATCATAATTAACAATAGTATGACTCAATCACCCTTACAATCTTACATTGATGAAACTTTTTTCCAAAAAGTTTTTTTTTTATCTTAAGATGCCATCTTGTTTATCGCTTGCGTTAAACTTACCTGTAAATAAAGAAAAAAACATATTATTAAACAATATTTTACTATGTACTAAATGCTTAGTAAATAACTTTGATAATGCTCCTGAAAATGATATATTTTCTTTATCAAAGGTATCAAGAACCGCTGTTTTGTTCCTTTAGGCATCAACACTATCAACATCTGCTAGACTAGAAGTAATTTTGAAGGAAAATCTAAAATTGAATTCGTTTACTCAGCATACAATTTATCAAATCTGACACCTAGTTAGGTAATATCAGTTTTACGGATAACACTCGTGTTTAATTTTGCTTGATGCTACTCTATTACAAGAGTATTAAATGATAAATGATTTTTATTTCTGTAAATAAATCTGTTACAGACACTTTTACAAGTCAATGTAATGTTTTTTTTTTAAGACTAGATGGCGCCGGCATTTCCTATCTGACTAGCTCTGAGAAGAAAAGCCGAAACAAACTCAGAGGTCAAAGTCTCTTTTAAAGTCCAGACATTGTAGTATACAAACTATGCGAGTGAAACGATGTAGGGCAATGTCTGGAATGGCCTTTTGAGGAAAGTGCCATAGCAGGTTCGAGTTGACCTGTCCTAACTGACGGCACATCTGCATCAGTCATCGCGGAGCTCAAACCTTATTTTAGGGAGCTCAACAACCCGACCGCCGCACAACGCTATCATTCAGCTGGACATTTGTGTGGTTCACAAAAAAAAACTCAAGAACCGCCAAACGTTTACAAAATTCGTGTATAAAGCTACCCTACATGGTATTCACATTCACAATTTATTAAAAAAGTAAAATAACAAATAAGGCGATGGTAAAATAATAATAATCATTGAATTTCATATTGTCATCAGACTCGATTCATGTCGTCATTAATTTTGAGGGAATTGTTTTAGTGTAACTGTCCAGCATTTATAACCCTTCTAATTTACCCACTCTATTAAATATGCCTGAACATACGACCTGAGCAAATCACCTCATATAATATACTCTTCCTATTTCTTGCAGGATGAAACTGCTTCTAGTAGCCGTCGCTATCTCCCTCGCCTGCGTGCAAGCTGAGGAATACCGCAGCGAGTACGGAAACGAGTACAAGTACGGGAACATGAAAGAGTACGAGAACATGAACAAGTACGGAGACATGTACGCGACCATAAACGATTTCGACAACAGTAGAGATTATGACAACAAGAACAAGTACGGGAACATGGAAGAGTACGAGAATAGGTACAAGTATGGAAACATGTACGGGAATGTAAACGAGTACGATAAAAAATACGACAACATGAGAGAATACGAGAACGATAACAAGTACGGAACCATGGAAGGGTACGAGAACAGGTACAAGTACGGAAACATGTACGGGAACATAAATGAGTACGGAAATAAATACGACAGCATGAGATACTACCAGGACAAATACGAGAACCAGGACAACAACAAGGACGAGAACAAGGATGAGAACAAAGGTCAAAACAAAGACGAAAACAAGAATGAGAACAAGGACGAGAACAAAGACGAGAATAAGGACAAGAACAATGACAACAACAAAGACCAAAACAAGAATGAGAACAAGGACGAGAACAAAGACGAGAATAAGGACAAGAACAATGACAACAACAAAGACCAAAACAAGAATGAGAACAAGGATGAGAACAAAGACGAGAATAAGGACAAGAACAATGACAACAACAAAGACCAAAACAAGAATGAGAACAAGGATGATAACAAGGACGACAACAAAGATCAAAACAAGAATGAGAACAAGGACGAGAAGAAAGACGAGAATAAGGACAGGAACAAGGACGACAACAAAGATCAAAACAAGAATGAGAACAAGGACGAGAAGAAAGACGAGAATAAGGATAAGAACAAGGACGACAACAAAGACCAAAACAAGAATGACAACAAGGACGAGAAGAAAGACGAGAACAAGGATCAGAACAGGGAGGGGGAGAAGAAGGACGAGAACAAGGACCAGAACAAGGAGGGGGAGAAGAAGGACGAGGATAAAGACAAGGATAACGACAAGGATAGGGACGATGTGATAAATGACTACATGAAGTGCATTCTCAATCAGGGACGTTGCAGTCCTCAGGGCGAAGACATGAAATGTAAGTTGACCAATTTTTTTAACGTATAAAAAGTCTTAACTTACATGACGAATACTAAAGGTTCCTGTTTGAATTTGAGTTTTGGTAAATTATAGATAGTTTGACCAGAACGCATCAGTCGGCCAATATCGCTATTAAAGTTAATGCCATTGAAGTAAACGTTACAGTGTATACTCAACTGCTGAAATATTTACAAGGTAATAGCATTATTTGGAAGGGTGATTGCCCCAATAAATATGAATATAAATAATAAAAAATACGGGTCGGTCATTTTTCAATGATCTGCAGTGTATTTAATACGAATCAAATCAGATGACTCAATTCTGCATCATGAATAAATCTAATGTCACTATGTTAACATTCGAAAACTATGAAGGCTGATTTCTCCGACTAAATTTAAATTTCGGCCGATAAAATAGTATGTATCGGTTATTTTTCAATACCCTGCAACATATCTTAAAACAAATCAAATCGGAGCCAGACACCTAAGCCTCAAAACAATTTTAATATGATGTTCCTCTCCATCTTCACAGATTACATCCAGGAAGGCCTCAGCTCCGGCTGCTCTAAATGCTCTGACCGTCAGCGCGAGGACTCTAGGAAAATGATGAATTACCTCATCAAGTATCAACCGGACTACTGGCGGCAGACCGTCGACAAATACGACCCCCAGAATGTTTACTCGAAGATGTACGAGAAGCAATCAAAAGGGTATTATTAAAACTAAATGTTAATGCGAACCAAGATACCGTCGGCATTTTTGCGACAAATTTTTAAATAAATGAATGTATTGTCCGCCAACCCGCACCAGACTAGCGTAGTGGAGTAAAGCCCTTTTCATTGTTATTATGATAAATCACAAAGAGAAGAAGAAGAAATACGTTTTCCAAAAAGCTTTATTCCTTTTATAACTTAAGAACGACAGTTAGATTTCGACACTGTTCATAACAAGGTTTTTAATGGCTATCTCAAAACTACGTTTTTTAGTATTTCCACCAACATCTTCAGCCTTTTTAGAAGGATAGTTTGGATTAGCATTAATATCGATATTGTTTGAAGTTTCGATTATTCGATAGTCAATTATATCCTTATTTAAGTCAGGAAGAGGAACAAGCTTTACAATTACATTCACAAGTGGAATAATTGTCGCAATCAGCCAAAGTTTATGACTGTCCCGATTCAAGTAACTTGCATTTAGGATAATCTTGATCTCTTTTTTAAATGTTGATTTAGTGACGTCATTCGTCGTTGCGTTATTTTAATAAAATATTTGATTGTAATGATATTTTTTACCCATAAACGGTTTTCAATTTACGCGAAAAGTGCTGTATTTTGGGGTCGCTAGGCTCTTTTTAATTATTATTTTTCGACTTCTTGAGCATCCACGCTTAAGTACAAGTGGAGATCATTAAAATTTGTTATTTATCCTAAATGTTAAAACAAATGTAAGATACGAAATCTGTTTTTTTTTGTGTTAATGTTGTTTTAAGTATTATTTATTTAAGCTCTTTATTGTTATGTTTAATGATTACTAATAAAAGCATTATAAAAACATTGCGTCTTTAAGTTTTTATCTTTATTATAAGAAGTTTATTGTTGTTGCCGACGTTATAACACTACGAATACTGGATGCCTACTTGATATTTTATAAAGTCGATATTCCCGACGTTTTGCAAAAAAAAAAGAACTCTAAAGTTTATTGTTTTATCACGTAAAAAGTTTTGTCTCATTTTCCCATCAAAAGATTACACTTTTTAAGTAACTCAAAAAGTTTTTAAAGTGCCAATGGCAAACAGATTAATCCACGATGAATATAATTTCCCGCTACGCCAACACTAAAAACTTTTTAATATCCAATTTGTTAACAAATACAGCCTTTTAAAACATTTTGCGCCATTCGTAATGGGCGATCATTATCAAAAAGTTTGTTGTGGAAACAACCTTTGAACTTCTGACATTTCGAAGCCAATTTTAAAATATTCTATAATTTGTTATTTACATTTACGACATTAAAGACTTTATTATTAGGTAATAAAGGTTATAATTGTTTAGCATAGTGACGTTTAATATAATTAACAGCAGAATTTGGTGTTCTCGAGGTTTTCACGACACTACAGTCCCTTCACTTCCAGGGGTTTGTTTATTTTAATACGTTTGCGTTTCGAATGGAAAATATTGTAAGGAAAGCTGCATGTTTATGAAATTGGAATTTTATGAATACGTTCTCGCAACGCATGAGGTGAGGTGGCTTTAGAGAGCGACGCTTGTCATTGTAGGAACCCATTATAAATATTCCCGTTGCTTTACGATATAAAGTTATAGTATCGATTTTTATAGCTTTGTAAGTAGACGAACGGATAAGTTATTCTTCATGGGAATTACTAGTAAATTTTTATGACCGCCATCTTAGATTGAAGAATCGACTTTATTTTCGGCATCGGCACTTCCGAAAATCATGCAAAACCCAAATTCATTTATAGGTATACACACATCAAAAAAAGTTTGCGATCACTTTGAAAAATCGTTTTTTTTTTGTTACGGTGGATTATATTATTATTTCTTCTTCTTTTTAGATTCTTTATTTTAAAATATAGATTTAGAATATAAAACAATGAAACAGTTCAATTGTTTTTCCATATAAAAAGGTTTTCATTCCTAGCTTACACTCATTCAGAAATCTCATTTAGTCAATTTTAACGGATTTAAAATAGGTTTCGCGGAAAGTTGTGATTGAAAAATGCCAAGAGGATTATCAGAAGTTTTACGAGCAAGAATAGTAACTTTGAGGGAAGAAGGATACACCACGAGAGAAATAGCACGCAGAGTTGCTATATCCCAATCGTGTGTCGTGACCACGTTGCAGAGGTACCGCGGGATGGGTAATTTAGCTGACCGACCCCGCAGTGGTCGCCCAACTGTTTTGACTGCTGCCCAAAAGCGCTATATTAGATTGCTGGCAGCCCGTGAGCCAACAATTAACGCCACTAAAATAAAAGCAGAAGTTCGGGCCGCCTCTGGGCTTGAAGTTAGCACTCAGGCCATTCGAAATTGCTTGCACCAGGCTGGATTACGAGCACGGAGGTCTTGGCGAGCTCCTTTGAATTCCCGGCAACGTCAACGATGGAGATTACAGTGGGCTAGGCTTCGGCAAAATGAAGAAGAAAACATTTGGCAAAACTGTCTCTTCGTTGATGACGAATCGTGAATCAGTACTCATCCAGATAACCGACATGTCCGTGTCTGGAGAAGACCAGGAGACCGTGAAAGGCAAATAACTGCCACTGGAACAGTTCAGCAAGGCGGGAAATCGGTGTCCTTTTGGGGTGGTATTATGATTGGAGCTAGAACGCCTTTGATCCCGTATCGAGGCTTCATGACAGCAGACACGTACAGAGCAGTTGCTATTGATGGAATTGTCAGACCATTCCGAGTAAACCATGGGCACCAATTTGTACTGGTCGATGATAATGCGCCCGCCCATCGAGCTCAACGAGTCAATGCTGCTCTCCGAGTATAGGACACCACAAGGTTAGACTGGCCTGCTGGCTCGCCTGACTTAAACCCAATAGAGCACGCGGGGGATGCTCTTAAGCGAGCTGTTTGGAACCGTCAGCCACGTCCCCAGACAGTGCCAGATCTCAGGGAAGCTGCTATTCAAGAATGGGACAGGTTACCCCAAGAAATGCTGGATAACTTGATTCTCAGCATGCCCAGGAGGATCTTCGCATGTGTTCGAGCCAGGGGAGGAGCTATATTATATTGAATATAAACCTTTTATTAATAAATTGTTGTTTAAGTTTGGTTAAACAGTCTTTTTCTTTCTATCAAATTTCTGTTACAATTACATTATGATTAATTACTCAATTTTTTATAAAAATAAGAAATAGTTTTATTTTTCAATTTCAAACTGGGTATTTCTATTTAAAGAAAACACAAAACAAAGAATTTTTCTTGATAAAGTTCAATTTAAAAAATTATATCAGCTTATGCTAGTGATCGCAAACTTTTTTTGATGTGTATACTTGAAAGGGATTCGAACATTTTTCTATGGAAGTTGGCATAGCCACTCTGCCTCCATCTTAACTAATTGCGTGTTTATATGCGTAATTAGTTCATTTTTAATGATTGTCATTATTCTCATATGGCTATATTTGCCTCCAAACATCTCGGCAACGTGACACTTTAGGGCATCATATTGCCGATTTGTTTAAGATCCGATATTTCAATTGTCAGATAACTGTTATCTGAGTAATAAATATGGCGGTGTGACATATTTTCTATACAAAAGCTGTCAAACTGCCATATTTATTCCCCAGATAAGAAAACTTTGCCCCACACTAGGATTTCTCTATATTTATATATATATATATATGTAAGTATTATAAGTGTGTAGTATATATTTTGCAGCAGTACACCATGGAATACCCCCTCTATCTTATTCATTGACTTCCTGTTCATCCAAAGGTTGTCTGGTAGATATCGCTATCAGCGATAAGACCGCCATTGTACCCTTTAATGTTTGTTATTGTATAAGAGCTGTGTTACAATTTTGGTGTACAATAAAGTATATTCTATTCTAATAAATTCTCTTGTATCGTGGGTGCGTTTTACAGACACAAATCTTCACATGTACTAACGCCCAGACCCGGAACAACTATTTGTAGGCCATACCTACAAATATTTGATCCGTGCGGGAATCGAACCCACGACCCATAGCGCAGAAACCAATCACTCAGCTACTGCACCAAACGTGTCGTCAATAGTTATCTGACAATTTAAAAATCGGCCTTTTGTGTTCTCTACCCATATAATTATGCATATCAGTGTCAATGTGAGCCGTAACGTTAAAAAAAAGATGGCGGCGTGGTGGCTACGCCATGAAGGTTGTACCCCCTTTACTCAATATTCAAGTACCTGTAGTTTTGACCTCATTTTCGACATCAACAGCCCTGATACCACGGAAATGACAACCGTGGCGAATAATTAGTAAAGGACATGGCTAGAACGACCCCATAATAGCACAATTCCATGTAGTAACGATAAAAAGCCCCGTAAAAATTATTTCAGTTTACGAAAAATACTAGTAAATCAATTATCAAATACATATACTCATGCCTATAATACCCTTAGGGATAACCAGGAGTTCACCTATTACCGGAATCTGTACACCCACGTTTCGCCTCTTGTATTTAGTCACATGTAAGGTAAAAAAAGTATTTTGTTTATTTCCTGTTTTTTCAAGCAAGGAAAAAACAATATTGCGCAGTCAGCCAAAGAATATGCAAACAACGAGAATTGACTGCGACCCGACCGGATGGAAGCCTGATTGGCTGTACAGTTGTTATTTTGTTCAAATTTTCCCTTTAATAAAAAGTTCTCTGTGATGACAATGTCAGTATTTTAAAATTTTCAATTCATATTTTGTACGTGTATTTATTTATAGAAAAAATTGATATTCAATGTTTATACTTTCTTTTTGTGAATGATAAATTCCTCTCGACGTATCAACACATCGATGTATAACGATAAAATAAAAAAAGTGGAATTATCCCGTATTGGCCTGTTTAACTTTTAGAATCCATGTGCGGATCATAATTTGATTATCAGTTGCGTTAACGGTAAAGTAAAATATCGTGAGGAAACCTGCACACCTGAGAGGGCTCCATAAGGGTCTCAATGGTGTGTATTCCGCCAACCCGTACCAGGCCAGCGTGGTGGACAAAGGCCTAAACCCTACTCATTCTAAGAGGCCCGTGCCCAGCGTGACAGTAATGGGCTGATTACGTTATGTTATGTCATCTGTAGTCAAGTCTGTGTCAATTGTAGACTTAATTTCAATGATTAAGATCTACAATTCTATACCTAAGCCATCTATTTTTTCCATCGATATGAGAAAATAGGCACGTCTTGGATTTATCCTATATGAGTAAGTGTTGTGTATTTTTGATACTTGAATGCGCTAGCTTACGAGTAATAGATGTTTATTTTTTAAAGGCGTATTCTTATATGTAAACTCAAAGGGACACGTATTTAGGGTTGCCAACTCTTTTGAAGGAAATTTCGGGAACGAGGAAAAATATAGTTGTTTGGGAGATGTGATGTGAGTAATGACCATTAATTGTCGAGCGAAATACGTTCGCTGACGCCACTATTGCGGTTTACTGCCGCCGCATTTTCTATGATTTGGCGCATATTTCAAATTCTAGAAGACTCATATATATTGGCGGCAGATTCCGCCAATCTGCTTAGTTGTCGGCAATAAGATTGAAAAGCATGTTATTTTGGGACCCAGTGCATAATATCAGCAAGCACATTGGTTCACCCGCGCGACAGCGCAACGAGTATTCCCAAGGAGGGTTGATATCAGGCAGGCGGCCGGTCATAAAACAATAAGCCAAAACCTTTAACAACATGGATTTACGAATTACATGTTGTGCCGACCCCACCTAGTGTGGGATAAGGTTAGGAAGAAGAAGATTCCAGGAGAGCTCTGAAATACCGCGACGGTTTCTTAAATACCTATTGTACGGATTGACTTAGTAATCGGTCAGGACAACTTCAACTTAGTACAATATACTGTTGACCGTGAATTTAAATAGGTACTGCTAATAGCTATAGAAATAATGGTATTTTTTTGCCGCTATTCTACTGCAGGGTCAAACGAAGGTCGCAAGCTAACTAAACTAGGTTAATAGATAATTAATAAATAGTTATTAATTTATGTTTAGGTCACTTTTTGGGGGGTTTTTATTATTATATTGAAACTCTTTATACATCTTTCATGTCGCCGATAATAATTCTACTAATATCATTACACATTATTTATTGAATCACTCAATTATCAATTCATACCGTGTTCTATAATCTAACTTTTTATAAAAAAATCGGTACGAAATTGTATCACTTATTACGATAACTGTTCACCGAATTTACGTTTCATAGAACTATTAGTTAATCAAAGTAAGTATCAATTTATCGATATAAGATTTACAGAATATACAATACATATTTCCTTGTTTCCACGAACAACCTTTCATCACAGTAACATCTTCGTACGACCAACTCGCCGGTTACCCTAACTATGCCGTAAACGACTAATTAAGACCAACTCTGTTCAGGAGAGAGCAGGTGATGGCAACCAGAGAGGCAGCGGAAAAGGAGACGAAGACGACTACTTCTCGCTCTTCCCACAGCAGACGCACCGCGCCTGAGCGTGCTCAACGATCTCCGACCACTGTAATGAGTGGCCTGCAGAAGGTAGGCTTGGGGGTGGTAATTTAAGGATAACTATAACAATGATACAAATTACCTGCTGACCAAGCAATGATAATAAGCAAGCAATTAATGTGATTGCGTTCATCATGAATGAATTACAAGGAGAAGGTCCCTATAAGGATAACTATTCAATATAAAATAACAGTGGAGGAGTAATCCGGCACAGTTCAACTTTTTATTTGGATTGAGAGGTGTTATCAGTGAATTGTGAAAGTTTATTTTCATAGTCAAGTGAGTAATTTCTCATTTTTGTTCAGAAATATCAAGAGTAGTTTAGAACCATTGGACTTAACAAAAGAGTTGGATCATTCTTGAAAATGAAAATGGTATAAAGGTATCGTGGTGGCTTTAGGCTAATATCTTCTGCTAGTTTTTCTTGACAGTCTTTGCAAACTTAGTAAGAACAACCTGCCCATAATAAGACTACCTCAATGAACTGAAATAGTGGAGTTAAAAAGTTCAGTCTTTAAAAATATGTCTGCTAAAATTTTCTAGTCCGACAAAAATGCTAAGAATTTTCTCTAAACTGCAACTTATAAAAGATTAAAAAGTCACCCCAACATGGAATTTTGAACATGAAAGGAATTTACGAATAAAGACGTTTTCTTGCCGCTGTCGTATAATATACATATGAAATGTAGATTTTTTTTAACAGAAGAATGCTCTTCAGATAAATTCTCTCTGAACATGAAAACTTTGTATTTTAATATTTCGAATGAAAAAGATGGTGGCAGTATTTCATGTTTCAACACTGCACCACCTGGGGGCGTTGGGAGATATAAAACATTTAGTCCAGTTTATTATTAATATGTTTCAGTACACACCCAAAGCGTACCAAAAAGTCTTTCTTATTTTCTCATTTATTTATGATTGAACCCAAGGCAATAATAATAAGATCTCAGTCACCCTTACAAATCTAGACGGACTAACTTAACTTTCCAGAAGTATATTTTACCTGAAAGTGCCACCTTGTTTATCTCTCGCATAGAACTTACCTGAAAATAATAAAAAAAGACATTATTAAACAATATTTTACTACATAATAAATAGACATTTATAAGAAGTAAATTAGGTACCAAACGGTTGGTAAATGACTTTGATAATGCTTCTGAAAATTATCAAGAACAGCTGTTTTGCCAACATCTGCTAGACTAGAAAATAATTTTGAAGAAAAATCTCAAATTGAATTCGTTCACTCAGCATGAACTTTATCAAATTTAACACCAGATGCTACGTAGGGTGATATTAGTTTTATGTGGATAACACTCATGTTTCCCTTAAATATTCGGTTTTTTGCGGGACTTTTGCCATCAAAATTTATTTTTGACTTTTGTCGCCATTAATTTTGATGCAACCGCTTTTATTAACAAAACTGTCTAACTGCAAAAAATTCGCCGGAACAAACGACCTGGACAAATCACATCATAAATATTCTCTCTATTTCCTCCAGGATGAAACTTCTCCTAGTAGCCATCGCCATCTTCCTCGCCTGCGTGCAAGCTAAAGAGAACCGCAAAGAGGAGTACCGCAGTAAATACGATAACATAAACTTGGACGAGGTACTGGGAAACAAGAGGCTTCTGAATGGCTACATGAAGTGCACCCTCGACCAGGGTCCTTGCACGGCTGAGGGCAAGGAGCTGAAATGTAAGTTTACAACATTTTTTAAACCCTGTTTATCCAACTGAGATGACAAATAATTTTAAAAATTCCAGTCCAAACGTTGGCTTTGGTGATCATTACCAAGCAAATGAATTGCTCACTGATGAAGCCTTATTTTAGTTAACCATACCCAAGAGATAAAAGATTAAAGCCGATACTAATATCGGAAACAGTAACATCATATTGCGTAGATTATGATGCAGTGTCAACTCAACCACTGAATTATTCGTTTAAATCACACACAGACATTCATTAGCTTCATGTAGCCGTTACATGAAATTTTAATCTTTTAGCCTTAAAACATCTCCAATATGATGTACCTCTTCATTATCACAGATTACATCTCCGATGGCCTCAAGACAGGCTGCTCTAAATGTTCTGACCGTCACCGCAAGGGCATCAAGAAGGTGATGACGCACCTCATCAAGTATGAACCCGATTACTGGCAGCAGGCTGTCGACAAATACGACCCTCAGAAGGTTTACACCAAGAAGTACGAGAAGGAGGTGAAAGATTGGTAAATGTATTTGCGAACCAAGATACCTATGGCATTTTTGCGACAAATTCGAGAAGAAAGTTTATGACAAATCAGAAAATAGTTTTTTATAAAAAGCTTCTTCCTCGTATAACTTAACATAAATAAAAGAGTTCAATGTTCGTAAAAAAAGATTTCGATGGCGGGCGTATCTTGCAATTACGTACTTGGTAGATTTTGGTGCGATTTTCTCTAACACTTGCAGCGTTTACGAAGAATTTTCGGAAAAGGCAATTGTATTGGTATTTGAAGTTTCAAGTATTTGATAGTCTATTAAATATCCTTACTTAAGCCACAAAGAGAAACTAGCTTTACAATTACATTCTGTTGGAATAATTGTCGCAATTAGCCAAGGTTTATGGCTGTCCCGATTTAAGCAATTTGCATTTAGGATAATTGTGATCTTCCGACTTCCGCCATATTAATAGTTATTAATTCCACTGTTATAGCTTACGCATGTTGTAATTACTGACACTTTTTGGTCACTGCTAATTAAGGTTAAAGCCCCGAATTGTTGATATCTTTATTAAAAGCTGACTAACTACGTGTATTTAATGCTTTAGGTTCACGATATCTTTTAATTAAATTATCTATAAAATGACGATATACTATTTATATTATTGTGTTATTTTGACAAACTTTTTAATTTTAATGTTATTTTTTTTCAAAAAACGCTTCTCAAATTGCGAAAATGTGTTTTTTTGGGATCACCAGGCAGTTTTAATTATTATTTGTCTTCATAAGCTCCCATCCTGAGTTGAGTTACTTATTACATTATAATGTCAAAAAAAATGTAAGATACGAAATCTGTTTTCTTGGAAATATTATGTTATTCTTAATTTTATTTATTTTACCTGTGTTATGTTTTTTAAACTTATTTATTATTTAACATCTTTAATGTTTACATGTTTCAATATTCATTATTATTAATAAAAAGCATTGTATAAAACATTGCATATTATTAACTACAGCCTTAATAACACAATATCCATTTTTAACAAATACAGCTGTACGGTTCGTATACTTGCAGAGTTGTTGTAGTTGGTAGAAGTGCAGAGAAAGATTACGAACGTTAAGATGAAGTTTATTGTATAACTATGTAAAAATAACAAGTAAATATGTGGCGATTCCTTTCTCAGTGTTTACGTATTACCGGTAGTTATTGCACTTAGTTAAATTGTATTAATCATGTGATTTTATAACAAGTGTGTCGCGGAGTCATCAATACGTTGTACAGTGAAAGACTGTACAATAGCATTTTTTTACATTTTTGCGTCATTTTTATACGCGATCATTACCAAAAAGTTTCTTGTACAAACAATCCAATCTTTGAACTTCTGACATTTCGAACGCAATTTAAAAATATTCTATAATTTCTTACTTACATTTACGACAAGGGAAAAGTAGACTTCACAGTACGATAATAGAGTTCATAATTGTTTAGCAAAATGGTGTTTAATGTAATTAACGGCAGAATTTAGTGTTTACGAGCTACGTCACTTCACTTCCAGTGGTTTATAACTTTTAGTTTATTTTAATACGTTTGCGTATTTTGCTTCGGCGAATTTATTGTGATCCGGATGGGAAACATTGTAAGGCAAGCCGCGTGTTAATGAAATAAATAATTTTATTAATACTTACACAATGCGTGAGGAAGGCGATAGTGTTACTAATTTCATGTATTTTCACGTTGTTTATCATAAAGTTATTAGTATATCGATTTTAATAGCTTTGATATCAGAATAAAAATCAAACTTGTGATCTATGTCCAATAGACAATTAACTGCCATAGCAGAAGTAGAAAGGGTTATAAGTAGGGTTGCCAACATTTTTTCAGCGAAATACAGTATTTTTCAAAAAAAGCTA
The DNA here is from genome assembly GCA_910594945.2 of Amphipyra berbera. NCBI lineage: Eukaryota > Metazoa > Arthropoda > Insecta > Lepidoptera > Noctuidae > Amphipyra > Amphipyra berbera. The sequence goes on from OU343138.1 coordinate 14,459,159, forward strand.
TAAAAAAATAGTAGGTTCTAAAAAATATAGTATTTTCATAAAAACTATATTTCTTTGCACTTCTTGAATTTTTTTAACAATGTTTTGTCTGATATAAAAGTGTCACACCTATGCTTTATTAGATTTAGATGACAACTGACGTGCGGCAGCCAGCCTCCAGTTAGTATAGAGCGCAGTGGGAGCCAAAGACAAAAGATTGTAGATGCGTTCGGAGTCTGGAACTCGGTTACACAAACTCGTCCCACTCAAAATTTAATGTAAAGGCACGTTAATTATTTTTAAAAATAAATATTTGTTTGTTAGATTTCGTTCGGTGTTGAAAATATAGTATTTTTGCGTACTATATATTTCTTCAACAGTATATAGTACGCCGACCCGAAATATAGTACAATACTATATATATTATAGTACGGTTGGCAACCCTAGTTATAAGTCCATTCATTTAAATTTTGAATAAAAGGTAAACAAACCTTACATCGCAAAAAAAGTCGTTTCATTAAGAATCCATTACCTACACATACACATTTATAGAAAAATTATAACACACTATAACATAACATCACGCCTGTATTCCCGAAAGGGTTGGGCAGAGGTGTGTAGTAACACCATCACCTCGCCGTTATGTTTTAAGTCCCATGTAATAGGGGGCGAGCCTATTGCCATCAACCGGGCTCAAATCCACACTCCGGGCTGCTACTGAGGAATTCCACACGGAAAAACCCTATAACACTTTGCCCGACCCGGGAATCAAACCCAGGACCTGACGATCAGCAGTCGTGCTTGCTACCACTAGAACAACGAGGAAGTTAATAAATACTATAATAATAATATTCCTAATAAACTTTTACTACTTAGTAAAACCTATACCTACCTAATTACTTTTATTTTCTTAAAATGTGTAGTTACGTTTATTAGATTCTTAAGAAAACTTTTGGTTTAATACATACATACATAAACTCACGCCTTTTTCCCATGGGGGTAGGCAGAAACTATAGAACGCCACATGCTACGACTCTTACATACCCCTTTCGCTTCATCCACATTCATACATCTTGTCATACACGCACGCCGGTTGAGAGTACTACGCACCTGACCTTTGTGAAGAACATCACCAATAACATCGATGTATGTCCTTCTAGGACGTCCTCTACCGGCGTTTTCATTGACATCCGCCTTATAAATTTCTTTTGTTAATCGCCGTTCACTCATTCTCTCAACATGGCCAAACCACCTAAGCATACTCCTTTCAATTTTTGTCACTACATCATCTTTTAAACCGCAACTTTTTCTAATCTCTTCATTTCTCAATCTATCATTTTGGTTTAATATGAAAGGTTTATTCACCTGTACTATAGATTTCTTTATTGCCTATGTTATAGCTAGTTCATGCAGAAACTGTTTACAGGATCCGTTTTAGCGGATATGTTTTTATTTTGGTGATGGCGCCTGTAGTTATATGAGCGAGTTCACACACACGACAGTATTCCGAATCCAGTAAAAATAACAGGATCCGTTATTTTTATCGTATCTTGCCTGTCAGATGGGACGCAGCTGCCATTTGTTTAACTGATCTGCGGTACAGATGTGAACAACACATCCAGTACCGATTCGTTGTGTGAACTCGCGATTAGGTCAAAGTATAGAATATACAAGGTTAGTCGGAAAGGGGGTACTAAGCCGGGGGCCACTTAATGTATCACTGATGGTCGTTTTAAAGAAAGTGTTAAGATATCAAAATTCGAATTTCTTTTTATCCTTGAAAAATCATTTTTATTTTAGTTTTTTCAAAAATTCTTTGTCCCTGCTTAAGTTACGAATTCAGAAAATGAAGCTTCTAATCCGTGACCCTAAATATGACCTGAAATGTAATGAAACACAGCTAATCATAGCTGAGGATAGATAGAATTTAGCGTATTTTTTATGAAATCTTTGAACAGCTATTTTTCTTAAAGTTTTGGGGAAAGTTGTAGAACAAATGTTATCTATTGTTATGGTTACTTTAACACACTTTCGGCTTAGTAACCCCTTTCCGACTAATCTTGTATACCGGATACACAAAATATATTTTTTACGCTTTTATCGGAAATCTAAATTGAAATTCACACAACATAAAGACCTACCCTACCGTTACCTACCCTACCGTATAAATCAAAAATAATATTTTTAAAATGGCCGCCAAGCAGCCTTATAAAAGACATACGAGTGTGGGAAACCAATAAAGTGGATAAGAGGCCCAGAGAGGCTATTTCATGGATAAATGCTGCCCAAGAAAAACCTTAGCCTTTTTATAAAAAATGCTTTATTTATTTCATAAGGAGGGTTTGAAAAATATTACGTGGGATTGAAAATAAGAGAATTTCTAAGCGTATTTTGATATAAAATATAATGGATAGCGTTTAAACATAGTATTGACAAATGGAGCGTATCATGATGTTATTAGTTCCAAGACTGCTGATCGTGAGGTACTGGGTTTGATCCCCAGTACGGGCAAAGTGTTATTGCGTTTTTTCGTGTGGAATTCTTCAGTAGCAGCCCGGAATTTGGATTTGTGCCCGGTTAATGGCAATAGGCTCGCCCCCTATTACATAAGACTTAAACATAACGGCGAAATGAGGGTGTTACTTATTGTATTATATTATATCTTACTTATATTCCCCGAAGGGTTGGCAGAGGTGTTTTAGTCAGTGATGGGCCGAATAAGGGTTTCACCGAATACGAATAATCGGCCGAATGTTCGGTTACAACTTTACCGACCCGAACATTCGGCCGAATATTCGGCGGATTTGGTACGCTTTATCGTGTATTGCAAAAATTCAAGCCTGTACTTGTCGAACGCTTTGAATCGCGCGAGCATTCCGACCACTGACACCGCTGAAGCCGCTACCCCCGACTGTTATTGCGTCATTTAGTTAGCGACAATACATTGGCACGCGCATTTTCTTTTGTGTACAAAATCCTTAAAACTCAGTCAAATGCTAAAAAATGTATGAAATGAGTGGAAGGAAGAGGTCGAACATTTGGTCATTTTTCTGTGAAACTGGTGTCGATTCTGTTGTGCACTTTGACAGGAGTAAACTAAACTAAGGGTGTTGGTCTCTTTCTGTTTCAATAGAAAAGGAACGAGACAGTTGCGTTTAGTCTAGTTTAGTAGTGTCAAAATGTGCTACAGAATCGACACCATTGACGATAAATGATAAGACATACTTGTTATGGATTCAATTATGTAATTACACTACTTCATACAGGCATAGAGGCAACTTTTTAAATCAAGATATTTCGTAGAATGTTCGGCATTTTTGCCGAATAATCGGCCGAATACGAATATTCGGTAAACCTGCCGAATATATAATACCGAACATAAAACGAACATTCGGCCCATCCCTAGTTTTAGTACACCCTCGTTTCGCCAGCTATGTTTAAGTACCAGGTAATAGGGGGCGAGCCTATTGCCATCAATTCCACACGGAGAATCCTGTGGAGGAACGAGGTATGGTGATCCTCCAACCATGCGGGTCTTGTGCCTGGCGGTCTACAATTTATTATTATACAGGTGTAAAAAGACCCTTCACGAAGCCGTCAACCATGCGTTCAGTACATCAAACTAAGTAACCCTACGCAAAAATTGTCACTGCAAAACGACTTTTATTTTTGGGGTAAAATATTTCGTTTTACTTTAAAGCTCAATGTAACTCACTCAAAACACTGTGCTGATAGATGCAATGAGTAGTAAACGGGTAATGGAGGTATTTCAAGTACATTTGCAACCTTCAAAACTAGTATTTTTAAAAAAGTTGTGAAAAAGTTGGAACTTTGACCTCCAATATCTCCGTAACTAGAAGGTTCCCAGGCATAGTCCAGAATAAAAAAATTATTGCAATGACGTGGAGAATAAGTGCCTTTTGACTTCGTTAAGGGTCTATTTACACCGTTTATAAGTAGGTACCTCAACTCGTTTCGTGTTTACTGAAGTCCGGCTTAGAGTTCATTTACACCATATTTGTTCTACTTTCGCTAGCCTATGTACTCGACGTTTTCACATAATTTACAACAAGCTATAAAAATGTGATAAACGCTTACAGCCTTATCAGGACGCCCCATTTCCTGACTGCGGTAATTAAGTAAACAATAAAAATACTCACACCCGAATTTTGTGTAAAATATACAAGAGTTTCACGTAAACTCGCGTGTTTCATAAATATTATTTGAACTACCTACATGTGATTTCCATTATTATAATTAGAAGGGAAATTAGGCCACTACGTCTTCGACACTGGATAAGGCACTCCCTATCTTTATAAAGCACCTTTGCGGAATATTGGCGTACCATATCTTGGTATAGTCCTCCTAATTATCTTGGAGGGGCTCGTGGCTAAATAACAACCGCGCCGATCGTACGATTTGCGAGGTTAAGCTGCGCTTGCCGCGGTCAGTCCGTGGATGGGTGACCATTTGTTACACATCGAGACCCCTCCCTCCCCTCCCGCCTCGGAAAGCACGTTAAGCCGTCGGTCCCGGGTGTCATACGAATACCTATGACAATCGTTACGGGTAGTCAGAAGCCCGAAAGTCTGACAAACAGTTTAACCTTAGGATATCGGCATTGCCCAGTAACTGGGTTGCGGAGGTCTGATGGCAGTCGCTCCGTGTAAAATACTGGTATTCAGCCGCATCTGGTTAGACTGGAAGCTGACCCCAAGATAATTGGGAAAAGGCTAAGAGGAAGAAGATCTTGGTATAGTCATTAGCACTAACATGTCATTTACACGTAGCGTAATTCAAGTAATTTTCTCTTTATATACCGATTTAATTTAATTATTCCTTTATTCATTTATCTATAGGTACATATCTATATATCTATACATATAATAAAACTGTAGAGTTCAATTCTGTACATTGAATAAAAACAAAAAAAATACCCTTAGGAGTCTTTATACAAGTAACACAAGCAAAAAAAATCATTTTGAAATTTTTATCTGTCTGTCTGGCTTTAACACAAAAACTACTAGACGGTTTTGATGAAACTTTTTTGTTATATAGCTATAAGTCCTCGGCAACATATAGGCAATTTTTTTTGTCTCAGTTATGGTAGATAGGGTGGGTAGGGTAGATAAGTAGGGTAGGTAGGCAGGTAGTGTAGGTAGGTACGTAGGTAGGTAGGTAAGTAGGGTAGGTAGGTAGGTAGGTAGGGTAGGTAGGGTAGGTAGGTAGGGTAGGCAGGTAGGGTAGGTAGGTGCGCCATAGATAAAATAAATGAAAAATGTTGGAAAAACGGGAAAAACGCAGACGAAGTTGCACGGGTCAGCTAGTAATACATAATTGATTAGATTTTTAAATATTTCTATAAAAAATTAAAAACATTTAAAAATATAAAAATAATAGCCCACCGGCATCGGGAACAGGGTCCAAGCTACCGGTGGACAGGGCCTCAGAGAGAGGAATTTCCTGACAATACGTGCCGTGTCCAGAAGTGCCGCTTTCTGTATCAGGCTCTTGACCCAGCTGCCCAACGAGAGCCTCATCAGATGTTGGTTGAGGCTCTTGGCTATTAAGCCATTGGCCGTAACGACTATCGGCACAACGACTGCTGAGTCAACCTCCCACACGTCGACAGCCTCGTGTGCCAAGTCTTGATACTTGATTTCTTTATCTTTCTCGGCTAGTGCTGCAAAAATGCAATAGCGGGATTTTGTTTTTTATCCTTTCCGACCCTAATCTTACCTGATGGTAAGCGCAGACAGTCTAAGATGGAACACATGAATCTTAGAAACAGAGATATATTCCCATATACCCCTTATTTGATAAAATAAATACATAGAAACGTATTTATAAAAAGGTGTGTCTTCATCCAAATGTTATGCAACCGCTCACCATACCAACAAGCTGCTGTTTAGTATTTTCCCAATTATGTCCGGGTCAGCTTCCAGTCTAACCAGATGCGGCTGAATACCAGTATTTAATACGGAGCGACTGCCATCAGACCTCCGCAACCCACTAACTGGGCAATGGCGATATCCTAAAATTAGACCAGTTTTCAGACTTTCGGGCTTCTGACTACCCGTAACAATTGTCATAGGTATTCGTATGACACCCGGGACCGACGTTTAATGCTCTCCGAGACACGGAAGGCTCTCGATGTGGACGGACGGTCACCCATCCACGGACTGACCGCGGCAAGCGCAGCTTAACCTTGTAAATCATATGATCTGCGGGGTTGTTAATTAGCCAGGAGTCCCTCACCATGCCAACAAACAGTTGATTAAAATAATAAAAAAAGAAAAAACATTGAATCTAAAATTAGAGACCGACTGTTCTTTCCGCTATAAAGCTACACTCAGTTACATAGTCATAATAAATTTAAACAGTAACAAAGGCAAATAACAGTGCCTTTATGTTTGTAAAATGGAATAAAAAACTGCGCTTTTTAAATACGAAATGTATTTATACGACGAACGAAGTTTGCAACGCCACGGCCGCGCCGTGCGACAAACCTATTACGGCTGTTACACATTATTTTAATCGTGTTTAAAAAGGTAATTTCGAATTGAATTCTCGTTTATTCACGTTAAAACGACATCGTTTACAATTTTAAATAAATAATAAGAAAATAACATACATTAATTAAGAATAAAAATGGAAGCTCTCTGGGACGGTCCAAGCCACTAACTAACAGAGACAAGAAATTATTTTTTTCACGGATTATTTCTAAGTATTTTATTTATACTTTACAAGCGACCCGCCCCGACTTCGCACGGGTGCAATGTAGATACTAATGTGGGGCATTATAATCCTTCCTCTTGATTAATTCTATCTGTTGCTGAAAAATGCATTAAAATCCGTTGCGTAGTTTAAAAGATCTAAGCGTACAGACAGCGGGAGCGACTTTGTTTTATACTATGTAAAGATGAGAAGTTGTGTGGAAACCGGTTGTCATGGTATGGGCATGTGATACGGAGGAATGAGGAACATGTCGTGAGGAAAGTTTTGAGTATGAATGTGGATGGTTATAAGAGTGGAGGAAGACCAAAGAAACGATGGATGGATAGTGTGAAAGGCGATATGGCTAGAAAGGGGTTGACTACTGAGATGACGGCTAATGAGATGTATGGAAGAAGAAGACACTGCGCCGACCCCAAATAAGTTGGAATAAGGGCAGGAGGATGATGATGACCCTTAACTTTTAACCCTGCATTCACTACGAAATAAAATTGTACCAAAACTGTTTACAAATTGTAAACAAGCAATTCCTGTAAACAAAAGCGGTGGAATCACGTACAACGCACAAAAGTACACAGTCATACAAAGAAATGTGTGTTTGTGTTTAGGATGTGTTATACGGGTAAAAGAAGAACACAATATAGTACGCGACGTTAGGCTTGTGACACCCCTGAACCTCATGTTTGTATACAGTAACAGTTCGTAAACATTCACTAACAACGACCGCTATTGCTAGTTTTGGTAGATGAAGCTCCTTCTATTTATTTTATTTCCTTCCTATCTATCTATTAATCTGTGGAGGCACGAGGTATGGTGTTTCTCCAACGAAAAGGGAAGCTCCTCCTATCAGGCGGGTCTTATGTCTAGCGGGCTACTGGCCAACGGTTGATGTTGGGTCGTTGTATATATACTAATTCCGTGTCAATTCTTGATACCGCGATGCAGGATTTGTGACGTTTCATCTGACAGCTGTCATTGTTGTCGCTGTAGTCTGCTAGATATTCGTCGTGCTGCGTAATTCTCATGTGGCGTGATAGATGTCGCCACAAACCTTTCGAACGCCATCGACGGCTATAGATGTCAATCGAAAATGAGATCCGACTGCCAACGACGTCAATAGCCGTAAAAAAAGTACGATGAATTTGTAGCGTGGCGTGGAGGGAAGTAGTCATATGCCTATACCGTGGTGCTCAAAAGATTAAAAGAACTATTGTTTTAGGCTTGTCATTTAAATGGTTAGCTAAATATTAAGGTTTTGGTCAGCGATGCATGATCAGCGGAGAAAACTGTGTCAGATTTTCAACATATTTTACAATGATTTTTTAGCTAAGTTTTGATGACATTTAATTATGTCAATTGTTTTATATAGTTTAGCTTCCTTTTCACTTTTGTAAATGTGAGAACTTTGTGGACCTGCATCTATAAATTTGTAAATTACTACAATATTATTCATATTACTTTTTTTTAAATTTTATTTTTGTTTGTTAGTTTTTGTACTCAAGTCTTTTAGTACTATATTACTCATTGGTCTGTGGTCAGGACCTCATTGTTCTCTCACTATCCTAAATCATTGTACTGTATCCACTGAAATTGTTAAAGGTATTATTTTTAAAAGAGTAACCATGGAGTTTCTTGCCGGCTCTTCTCCATAGGAAACAACTAATTGGAACCGTGCACCTAAATTCGACGTTTCATAAGCACCTGTATTGGTTTATGTGAAATAAAATTTTTTGATTGATTGATTGAACAATAAGCTTTTTATAAGCTGTTAAAATGAAATAACCACACTTCTAACCTAACCTAGTCGATGTGCTCAAACTATTTAATAGCAGTTTTTTTGCTGACCAAACATGTATGTCGCAATTCATTTAATTACTTCTCTTACATGAGTATATTTCTTCCACTCTCCGTTCTAAGATAATTTCGAATCGTCGATTTTCTACCATTTTATCCACGGTAATTGAAAAGTCATTTTTGTTTATTATGCGAAAATCTAGTGTTATTGTGTCTTTTAAAAATTACTTAAGCTAAACAGACGTATGTTTATTGAGATCAACGCAAGGAAAATACTTCAGAATCATGCTTTGCTTAAGGCATTTCATAAACCTTCAGTAAAGTACTTTGTACGTGCCTTATAATTTTCAACAAAATACAACCTCGATACGTAACAATAATCCCATTTTTTTACACATGACACTTTATAATTCAGCCCAAAGAGTAAGGACCCTAAATTTATCGGGCATAGCGGATATCACGCAGCATTTTAGGGTTAAATAGTATTTCGCGTGCGTATCCCCAACTGTGAGAACACGAACGTGACATAAATAGCCCGAAATTGCCCGAAGATTAGCTTTTTAGCTTTTTCCTCGTAAGGCTGAGTTACAGCGTAAATAGCCTGAAATTATTGCCTACATGATATTTAGTTTATGTGTATAAAGAAATATGGCACTTTGTAAAGCGTCAACTTATAGGTCAATGGCCAGTGGTTATGGCGATCAAGAGTCCTTGAATTTACAGCAATATTATGGTGGAAATTTTCCTAGTCCTAGTTAGACTAACATCAAAATCAGTAAGTTCGACTTAAGCTGAATCACACTACACAGTGCGGCCGCCGAGAGAATGCGTTCCTGACGGGTTACCTATGTTTCATCGGAAAGAAATTGAACAATTATCACTTCCCAAACAATTTTCCGCATAATTTCATTTGCCAAATTATTACTTAGCAAAAAATCTCTTCACAAATAATTGTAACGCAAACCTAATGTTTGGCAAGAGAACGTTTAAACAATAACTAGTTTACCAACTAGTACTTTTACCAATTTTTATGTAGTCAAATATTTCAGTTGGTATAACATATTTTACGCAAAATATAATAAGTTTGTAGTTTCTGGTTTTACATTCAAAAATATGTTTCCGGCAACAAACTAAAATAGTTAACACTGCGGCCGCCGAGAGGATAAGCTTCCAGTCTAACCAGATGCGGATTAATACCAGTATTTTACACGGAGCGACTGCCATCAGACCTCCGCAGCCCAGTTGCTGTGCAATGCCGATATCTTAAGGTTAGATCGGTTCTCAGACTTTCGGGCTTCTGACTACCCGTAACGACTGTCGTTGGGTATGTCATCCGCGACCGACGCTTTAACGTGCCCTTCGAGGCACGGAGAGGGTCTCGATGTGTAACGAATGGTCACCCATCCACGGACTGACCACGGCAAGCGCAGCTTAACCTTACAAAGCGTGTTCATGAAAAGTATGTCCCATTAAATTAATTAAAATTAATAAAATATGCCCCTAGAGTGTAGGTACAGTGAGTATCCCTGCCAGCTTACAGGGTAATGGAAAAAATATAGGTACCTACGCATTATTTTTATTTATTTTTCTCGAACAAAAAACGTTTTTTTAATCATGGTCGACAAAAAGAACGTAAAATGTGTCGTTTTATAAGGTAAATAAGTCCATCCAAAAATAACAGGTATTCGCAATTTATAAAATGTTCATATTTTATGTTAAATATTAATAACTCTAAAAAATATTAATTCCGCGGGCCGACTGACTACATTCAGATTAAATCCATAATATAACATCACGCATATATTTCCTGAAGGGTTGGGCAGAGGTATAGTAACACCCTCATTTGGCCGTTATTTTTAAGTCCCATGTAACAGGGGACGAGCCTATTGCCATCAACCGGGCACAAAGCCAGACTCCACGCTGCTACCGAGGAATTACACACGGATAAACCCAATAACACTTTGTCCGACCTGGAGCTCGAACCCGTAGGACCTCACGATCAGCGGTCGCGCTTGGCACCACTAGACCAATCAGGCAGTTAAATCCATTTCACTATTGACCGATATTTTAGCATGTGGCCACTCTTCATGTGAACGTGTTTTTTTTTTCCTCTCGAAATGTCAGTCTACCGTCAGTTATCCGTCAGTTCGGGTCAAATTGGCGTGAACCGTGATATGGAACGGAACGATTCGGGCGCGCACCGTCGATCTTCAATACGAATCAGACCAATCACTTGGGTGGAAGCGCCTTGATTGATTCGCTGTTAATTCTACAATATTGGGGTCTTAATTGGAATCATTCGATTATCCTTCAAGATTATATTAGGGAGTCGGTTTTAGAGGTTAGGTGGTAATTCAAAGGCTGCCTATCCTGTTGTATAAGACTTTATATATCTACTTAGTTGTTGAGGTGCTCGTGGCTAATTAACGACCGCGCTAATCATACGATTTGCGAGGTTAAGCTGCCCTTGCTGCGGTCGGTCCCTGGATGGGTGACCGTTCGTTACATATCGATACATCTCTGTACCTTAGAGAGCACGTTAAATAGTCGGTCCTGGGTGTCATAAGAATACCTATGATAGTTGTTACATAGTCAAAAGCCCGAAAGTCTGACAACCGGTTTAGTCGGTCTTGGCCTCTCGGCATCATGGAGGTCTGATGGCAGTCGCTCCGTGTAAAATACTGGTATTCAGCCACGTCTGGTAAGACTGGAAGTTGACCCCAAAGTAGTTGGGAAAAGGCGAGGCAGAACATACTTAGTTGTTGACAAACATCTTTGTTGTTGTTGTTGTTGTTGTAATAGTGTCGTGTTGTTTCGTATGTTAACGGTTCATCATTGAAATACAGGGCAATTGAAAATACACCCGAAACCTCTTAGTACTAACTTTGTATCATGATCCTGAACAAGGTTTGTTCTACGACTTTGATTAAAACTAAACAGGTATCCAAAAAAACATTTTTTCCTTTATTTGATTGCGTATACTTGTGCATATTTTGCCACTCAGCTCCGCCGACGTGACCCCGGCCTCTCATTGGCCGTCTCAATTAGAATATGCAAACTACAGAGTATGTACGTACAGAAAGTATGAAAAAAAAAGTTTAGAAATATGAGATAAATATTGAATAGAAATATTTGATAAAAGTCGTAGGACAAACGTTGTTCAGAGTTATAATACAAAATTAGTGCTAAGTGGTTTCGTGTATTTTTTCAATTACCCTGTATATGACACTTGGCGACGTCGCCACATTTTGTAGTGTCGAAAAAACGGCTTCAGTCACCTTTTACGACAACCATGGGCACACACCTTTGACAAACATTAAGGTCCTAGATTCCTAAGAACACATTCCTCGTCAAAGTTTATTATTGACTAATGGCTTCATAAAATAAAATTCTAATTCCGATGGCTCCATAAAATTCCCGATGGTGTGTATAGTCTGCCCACCCCCGCACCAGACCAGCGTGGTGGACTAAAACCTAAACCATTCTCATTCTGAGAAGAGGCCCGTGCCCAGTGGAACAGTAATGGGCTGATTATGTTACGTCATGTATGTACTAACGACTGCCCGCGGCCTTGTTCAGATAGAATGAGAAATTAAATATTTAACGTATCTCCCTCTTTTGGGAAGTAAACATATTTCTAGGCTCCCTCAGGAAATTAATTCTGGAAATAAAGGAATCTGTCACACAGCAACTGCCTCGTTGGTCTAGTGGTGGCAAGCGCGGCTGCTGATCTTGAGGTCCTGGGTTCGATCCCCAGGTCGGGCAAAGTGTTATTGGGTTTTTCCGTGTGGAATTCCTCAGTAGCAGCCTGGAGTTTGGATTTGTGCCCGGTTGATGGCAATAGGCTCGCCCCCTATTATATGCGACTTAAACATGACGGCGAAATGAGGGTGTTACTATACACCTCTGCCTTACCCTTCGGGGAATACAGGTGTGATGTTATGTGTTATGATATGTCACACAGCAGCATTATGCTGAGACCTTGTTTTATTTTTTTGTTTTTAGGGTTCTGTACCCAAAGGGTAAAACGGGACCCTATTACTAAGACTCCACTGTCCGTCCGTCCGTCCGTCTGTCACCAGGCTGTATCTCATGAACCGTGATAGTTAGACAGTTGAAATTTTCACAGATCATGTACTTCTGTTGCCGCTATAACAACAAATATTAAAAAACAGAATAATATTAATATTTAAGAGGGCTCCCATACAACAAAAGTGTTTTTTTTTTGCCGTTTTCATAGATAATGGTACGGAACCCTTAAAGCGCGAGTCCGACTCGCACTTGGCCGGTTTTTTTGAATGTTGTAATAGCGACTAATCATCAGCCCTAGTGACACCACCTCGCAACAAACGTCACATCCTCATGATTATGTAATATATTTTGATTTAATATAAATAATTATTGGGAGCATGTTGATTATTAATATTATTGTCTCATTATTATTAATAATTAGAATTAAAACTATGAAGTAATTGTAAATTAAGATCAATAATGTAATTGTTCGTGCATATTAAATACTTAGCGGTAGTGACGTCATTAGAGATTGATGTACCTTATATTTGTTAAGTAAAATTGTATTGTAACTACTTCTGAGCCATATAAAAGTAGAAGGATTGTGTAACCGACCCTTGTTAATTCTCATATCGACGCACTAAGCCGAGGTTCGAACCCCGCAGGGGGTGCCCTTAGTGACCGGTCGATATTCACATTAGTAGTTTTAAGCCCTGGCTGGGGGCCGTAATTTTGGCCACCCACAGGAATAGTCCGGTTAAGCATAAACAAAGCTCTCAGAGCTTTAATTGCGAGTGGTCCCTTCTAAAAAAAAAAAAAAAAAAAAAATTGGTGCTATTTGTTAGCTTGTACTCCAAGAAGAAGTGCTGCCCGAAAATATACTGGTGTATCAAGAACCTGAGTATTTCTTTACCCCACAGTCTGTCACAGTTGTCAACTTCTGCGTGATTCCAGTATAAATTCCCTGCGTGATTCCAGTAAAAATTCCCTGCGTGATTCCAGTATAAATCATTTCTACCTGTATTTCTTTCTTTTCTTTCACTATTAAAAGTTCAAGACAATTGGTTTAAGGCTTAAACGAAATGCAATCTTTGTAAGAACTGAGGTCATTTTTTCTTTCAATAAAGCAAATCTTTCCATCGAAGTATCTCTACATAATATAGCAACTCGTCTATCTAACCCAGGGATGCACAGACCGCGGCCCGCGGGCCACATGCGGACCTTCGTCTACATACATGCGGCGTGCCAGCGAATTAAACTCTTTTCTGCATTTGTATGAAAATACAGCAATATTTTTAAGTTTTTTAAATGCCCAATCTACTTCTTTTTATCAGTAAACTTAATTTGAACTATTTTGATTGTGTTTAATTGTGGTGGCCTGCTGTTAGCTCAAGGTCTGTCCGAGTGGCTCCTAGTCCAAATAAGTCTGTGCATCCCTGATCTAAACAGGCTGATAATCTTGCAACTTACTTTCTTTTCGACGGGTCCTACGTATAGGACATTGTCCTACTGGTACAACCCGCAAAAATGCGAAATCCACTTTTCTACATCAATCACCTTCAAATCACCGATAATTTACCCATTTTTTTTTTAAATGTAGATAATTTCGTGGTTACAAATTTGCAAACGAATGGAAATAACAGTATTATTTTATACGGGATATAATAAATATTTAAGATCTTTAAACCGCTCTTCTGTAAAGTTGTGTTTTTATACTTGCACCATTATACGTAGGACCCGTCGTTCTAACCTTTTCCGAACTATATTGGGGTCAGCTTCCAATCTAACCAGATGCGGCTGAATACCAGTATTTTATACGGAGCGAGTGCCGTAAAACCTCCGCAACCCAGTAACTGGGCAATGCCGGACCGGTTGTCAGACTTTCGGGCTTCTGACTACCCGTAACGACTGTCATAGGTATTCGTGTGACACCCGGGACCGACTGTTTAACGTGCTCTCCGAGGCACGGAGGGGTCTCGATGTGTAATGAACGGTCACCCATCCAAAAATTGACCGCGGCAAGCGCAGCTTAACCTCGCAAATTATATAATTCGCACGGTTGTTAATTAGCCACGAGCCCCCTCATTGTACGGTATATCTGTACAATGAAAGGTCAACTTAAACTGGATATCGTCGCTTAGGTAACAATACCGCTCAATTTAAATTTGACAAGTTTTCAGGAGAGACAAAAAACTGATTAATGCTGATTTACACGGTGCAAGCTTCTTGAAGCAAGTCTCATGCTATCTCCGTTGTTGTCGGAGAGAAAGACAAAGATAGCATGAGACTTGCTTCAAGAAACTTGCACCGTGTAAATGAGCCTTTATTATCTTTAAAATTACACAACAAACGACTTGCGCGGTGCCAGAACTGTTTGAATAACTCGCTGTGATTGGATAATTTTATTTTTTCTAACATCTTTCGATGCGCGCCGAAATATCTATCCAATGACGTATAAAACATCAAATTACCAATTTTCGACTTAGGCGGTATTGTTACCCAAACAACGATATGTATAGTTTGATTTGTCGTCGTTTGTCCAACGGATATTGGTTTCAGTACACAGATTTATTGAATCATATACACTTGATATTATACTAGGTACATGAAGCCAATGGTGCAAATATCTGCTCACGAATACAGTACTCCATGCTACATAACGCGTCACTAAGCACTGGTGCAAAGGAACTAATTTTCCACTGCATAGAGATCCATGTCTCCATCGGATTGTGATTTGACAACACGTTTAGTGCAGTGGCTGAGCGATTGGCTTCTGCGCTAGTCGTGAGTTCGATTCCCGCACGGATCAAATATTTGTATGGCCTACAGATAGTTGTTCCGGGTCTGGGTGTTTGTGCATGTGAAGATTTATGTCTGTAAACGTACCCACGATACAGGAGCAATCGTAGTGTGGGAAAAAGATAAAAAAAAGTTACTGTAGCTCGTAAGAGGCTTCTAAAAATTATATCTGGTTAGGTCAGACCAAGTATATGAAGTCCCGTATTCAGAAGACTTCAGCAGTAAACGGTTGATACGATGACGCAACAGCACCTTGAAATAGCACTGCACTTTTTACACCTTTATACAACCTTATTCATTGCGTAGTGAACAGTTGAGGAGATGAATTATTAAAATATACAGTGCAATAGATTTGCACTGTCAAATTCGAAACTATAATGATTGCGAGTGTGCAGTTAATGGCCAATGTCGTATGATTTACCGAGCGTTATTACTGTTATTAGTCAAGATTACGAGTGTTGTATAGGTACTTTTACATAGTATTAAACAAAGTCGCTCCCGCTGTCTGTACGCTTAGATCTTTTAAACTGCACAACGTATTTTAATGCAGTTTTCAGCAATAGATAGAGTGATTCAAGAGGAAGGTTTATATGCCTTACATTAGTATCTACATTGCACGCGTGCGAAGCCGCGCGGGTCGCTAGTTGACCAATAATGAACCAAAGAACCCATAGCTTTGTATGGTAGATCTTCCCATATGTTATTAGCTATCATATGTAAAATTAGCTTACGAGTCTATTTATATGCCCAGTTTTACAATAAAAAATCCACGATTGTTAAGCAAAACTATTCGTTGTTGCCCATAGTAACCGGGCACAAGACAACAAATAATTTGCGTAAATTCAAAAACTCGTCATGACATCAAGCACTCGACAATTTCTTTTACGCAAATGGCCAAATAATCAAACGCTACTCAATTTTAAGTTGCCGTTAGGGCCTACGCACACGACATCTTTCCTACGCGCAGACGACGCGCGTTAACATCAAACTTCATACTTAAAAAACATATGTAACGTTTTTTTATGTATGAAGCTAGAAATAAACGCGCGTCGTCTGCGCGTAGATAAAACGTCGTGTGCAAAGGCTCTCGAGTCTAATGCCGTCGCTGCTTTTAAGGCCTGACAGTAACAGCATGAGACTTAAAGGCAACTTACATTTTAGTAGCGTTTGACTATTTGACCAAAAGTGTAGGTACCTCGTTTAAAATGGATGTCGTCAAAGACCGGTTCAATTTACGATCTAGAGCATTGACATAAACAATACTACCGGTTGTCTGGTAGATATCGCTATCAGCGATAAGACCGCCATTGTACCCTTTAATGTTTGTTATTGTATAAGAGCTGTGTTACAATTTTGGTGTACAATAAAGTATGTTCTATTCTATTCTACCGAACAACACTTTGACCTTTTCACCGCCACGGACTTCAATAGAAGTTCTTGATTCTCGTGCTTCCAGCGCCACGACTTCATTAGAAGGTGTCCATTTTGACCCTATTATAAAAATAAGTTTACTGTATTTAACAGGTCATCAGCTCATCACTACTGTTTACTATATATTTCGTTATACATTTATAGCTTGGCGCTGGCGAGGCATCGTGTTGTGTGTACGTTGGCGGTAAAAAGGTTAATGCCTGTAACAGCCGAAAACCATAAACTCTTCAAGATATCTTCATTTAAAAGCATTTTACAAATTGCAAGACAACAATACTTCCTCTCGTAGTTCATTTCGACTTGATTAAAGACACAGTAGTGTTTGACAAGCCCATTGGATCGTGTGCAGCCGTCCTACGTCGCAGAACACTCGACCCAAATTAATCGCACGTCTGTGCTTCGCCTTATATCTGCGTCACTGCTTCTATAGTGTTGTGCATTGACTGAGACTCGAAGAAATATCCCGCGGGACACCGGGAACAATATTTGAGTTTCATTCTTATGTTGCTTTCCTTGATGTACACTGCTTGAGTATTGTTACAAATTGTATACTGGAACTTCAAAGAATAGACTGGAATTCCAGAAATAGATTTTTCGGTACCTAGCCCGCGTTTATTAATTCATTCTAGTCGATTTGTTGAGAACAAAACTAAGAAAACAAATGGGTTGCGACCAAGCTTGGTTTCAGAAATAAAAATACCTACCTACTTTAGTAAAGTACCTACATTTAATAAGCAAGCATCGTTTGACTACATATTTAATGCCGCAAGGCATTTGTTTAACCAAATATATCTACGTCAGAGTTTTGCATTACAACTGCGTGTGCTTAAATAGTACTCTTATGCTCCGAGAACCCTTGGGACGTCTCGATTGCCGGGACTTTTAAACCCACGAATTTATATGATCCCAATTTACCCTCTTCTTCGTAGGACTGTAGTGTCGGCGATGGATTGAAACAAAATATTAGTTACAAGTAGTTTCGTGTCCACAAGTAAAAAAGCTGCTTAACTCTTGCATGAAGGATGATTATCATCATTTTATTTTATTAACTAAGTACAAAAACAACGAACATTTAAGTTGTTTAGTCTAGAATTCTTTATAATTATTTATTATTATTATTTATCTTTATATTACAGACAACATTTGGGTCTAGTGTGTTAGTAACAAAGTGACTTATTCTATGTTAGTACTTAAAAACTAGTAAAGACTTGGTCCGGTTGACCAGCGCCCACACAAGCGGGCTATCAGCCCGGGTGGCTATCATGCGTAGGATGGTGTTAGGGCTGCCGCGCAGCCTGCGAATTAGAGAGGCGGACTTCTTACGCCAGAAGGCGTTGAATCCGTCGGTGCGCGCATCGGTGAACATAGCCGATGCACTACAATAAATAGCGCGGCAGCCGCAACAGTGCCCTGAACGCATTATTGAATTTGAATTTCATGCAGGAACTAGAAAACACTCGTCCCGTATCAATTGGGTATCCCGTGCAATCCCAGCACTATTCAAGAGAGATATTATCGGCTTCGGCTATACGTGTAAACATAATTAAACGTATGATGGATTGTACAACATAGAGCGATAGCACACGGATAGTTCAGAATTAATTCAAATGCGTCTATTTCTTTGACAAGATTTGGGTAAAGGCGATTCGGTTTCTTCCCAACTCGTGAACTCGAGTAATTTTAATTAGAATTTTTGTATTTCTTCTGTAAACCGGGACAATAAGGTCGAAACAGAAAAAAATACAGAGAAAGGTACAATCAGGGCTTGAATTATTGTTTTTTTTTTAAATATAATAACTTTGCTCCACACTAGGATTTCTCCTGTATTGTAGGTGCTTTTACAGACACAAATCTTCACATGCACAAACGCCCAGACCCGGAACACCTATTTGTAGCCCCTACAAATATTTGATCCGTGCGGAAACCGAACCTACGACCCGAAGCGCAGGAGCCACTCTCTCAGCCACTGCACCAAACATGTCGTCAAAGAAAGAAATATTTTGACTGCCTCGATCGTTACTCTAGTGGCGGTAAGCGCAGTGAGGTCCTGAGTTCGATCCCCAAGTCGGGCAAAGTGTTATTGGGTTTTTCCATGTGGAATTCCTCAGTAGCAGCCTGGAGTTTAGATGTGTGCCCGGTTGATGGCAATAGTCTCGCCCCCTATTACATGACACTTAAACATGAGGGTGTTATTATACACCTCTGCCCAACCCTTTGGGGAATACAGGCGTGTGGTTATGTTATTTTGATTAAAACATATGAGCCATTTACAAAAATATTTCGATGGTCCCTACGTATACTATTGAAACTACAAAATCACAGTTTTATTTTATTTGCATAAAATGTGTGAAATTATCTTATCTTAAAGATTATAAAGTAAAAAAGTTAAAATATCATATTATTTCGTGTTTTTTAAAACGTAAAGTTGAAAATATTCAAAGAACAATCTTCAAAACGCTCTCCCCAAAAGTAGTCATTATAGACTTTCGGTAGTTTACGTAGGGACCGTCGATTTGTGGATTTATATAGAAATCTTGAATCTTTGCAAGAAATAACGGCAAGAATTCTCGTATTTTCTGAACTGCGAAGCTGTTCGAAGCATTTTGGTTTATTCAGGATAGACAGCATTCCCTTTGAAGTTCTCTTGAATTTACAGCTGAGTGCAAATATATAGGTCTCTCCAGGATTAGCTCAATTCTCAGTAGCCACCAGCGTATTGACGTAACTATTACTGAAAATAGTGCACGAACGAAAAATTGAAATAAAAATAGGCCAATTTCCAAGTTTAATATTGATTAACTGAAAATCAGAAATTTAGTTAAGCATGCATGGAGAGCACGTTAAGTTGTCGGTCCCGGGTGTCATACGAATACCTATGACAGTCGTTACGGGTAGTCAGAAGCCCGAAAGTCTGACAAACGGTTTAACCTTAGGATATCAGCATTGCCCAGTTACTGGGTTGCGGAGGTCTGATGGCAGTCACTCCGTGTAAAATACTGGTATTCAGCCGCATCTGGTTAGACTGGAAGCTGACCCCAAGATAATTGGGAAAAGGCTAAGAGGACAGTTAAGCATGCATGAGAAGGGTAATGAATATAGATGAAGCGAAAAGGGTGTGTCAGAATCGTAGCAGGTGGAAATCTATAGTCTCTGTCTACCCCAATGTAAACAGGCGTGATTGTATGCATGTATGTATAAGTTAATTCTAAATTATTTCAATTCCAGCTGTCATACCATAGCAGCCTTGCTTTTATACTTGCCTGTGAGTCTGCGATATATATAATTATGTCTGTCTTCATCCAATATTTAGCATTGTTTGCACTCAGCATCGTTTAAGGTCATTTCGAAACCCACCCTCAAAATAGATAAAATCTACTTAAACTCTCGTCCAAAATCATCCAAGTAAAATACTCCGTCTTATCCAGTCTGCAGAATATTTTAAGCAAGGTAACGGTAAAACTAGAACAAGTTAAAGGCTGTAGGTACCTAAAATATTTTAACTAAAAACAAGCTCCATAAAATATTTAAGGAAAATCTAAAGGTTTTAGAATTCGGTTTGTTATTATTGAATAAAGAAGAGAGGTACCAACTGCTACTTTCTTAAAAATGTATTTGCAAGAAACGAGGCCTTTCAAAAGAGGTTTTTATAGTCAGAAATTTGTGAAATATGGCTGAATGCAAAAAGGAAAAAATAAAAGCATTTGCTGCGTAATTTAAATAACAAAAAAAGTACATTGTATTATACCACGCGGTACACCACGTTTTCAGAGTCGAAACAAAGAAACCAGCACCCTAATTTCGTAACATACTACCAATCAAAACAGAATTAATTTTAACTTTGAAACAACATTCAAAGCGTAGTCATATTTGTGAAGAACACGGATTATTAAAACATACGGAGCAATGGATATCGTTGAACTGTCAAAATTAAAGTTATCGCGATCGCGAGTGTGTTTTGCAACTCGGGTATAGGTGTACCAATAAAAAACGAAGCAATATCCACCTGTGGGTATTTTGATAAAACATAATATACTGTGAACTGGCGGCCTGGAACCACGACTACTGAGCATGGGTCCTGGGCTAGATCCCCAAGTCGGGCAAAGTGTTATTGGGTTTTTCCATTAGGAATTTCTCAGTAGCAGCTCGGAATCTGGATTTGTGCCCGGTTAATGGTAACAGGCTCGCATCCTATTTATATGGGATTTAAACATAACTGGCGAAACAAGGGTGTACTAAAAAGACTTCTGCCGAACCCTTAGGGGAAACCAAGGCGTGATGTCATGTTATGCTATGATAATTATGCTGTTTTTTTCCAACTACAACCTTATCATAAATTCATTTGGTCGCGTGTTAACCAATTGAAAAGCAATCGGTTTCTTTATACAAAGCGAACCCTGGCAAAAGCCCTTTAATTTTGCAATTGTATTAAACCATTTAATTCTCAAAGAGGAAATGAAAGCATCGTAATATTTATTCGCAATTTATCTTATTACACATTTGCTTTATTGACGTAACGAAACCTGCATTTACATTATTAAATGTGAAATCGAGATATCTGCGTTCCATTTTCATATTAATATTTATTTTTGTTCAGCAATTTAATTCAGATTCCTCCAAATTGATTAATGTATTGACGACAAGCAATCAAAGGAAATTCAATATCGAGGGTTTACGACTTCTGTGAATGTTGCATACAATATTTTGTATTTATTTATTTATAGGAGAACCAACAGCTGTAACAGATGAATAACAATTGAGTATGAAACATAGAGCCAATTACAGGTTCCCAGGGGTAAAAACACAAAAAATAGTAGAAATCTTAGGATCACTAACAAACACGATAGAAAATAATACATTTTAAAACTTAAGAAACAATAAGCAATATGCTCTTTTAAAAAAGTCAGCGTTCAGCCGAGTGCATGCAGAATAGGTTTTGGTGGTAAATGGGTCAAATGAGAACTCTTTACAGATAATATTAAGATCCTTACTCGCTCGCACCATGTATGAGTTTTGCTTGTAGTTTGAAGAAGAATAGAGATAGGCGGGTTAAATCTAACTGACCTCTGGGGGACATCGAAACGCAGTTTATGCAGGAGATCAGAACAGTCAATCTCATTAGATATTAAACAACAACTCCATTTGTAGCGTTCTTTCATTTGAATTTCTGTCATAATTGTACTATCAACCAGCACCTAGATACACAAACTTATTATAATACTTTAGGGTAATTACGAAAATGGGAATGTTCCGAAAATTACGAATTTCTACTAAACAAGGCAATGTTTTTTTGCTCTACCAACGTAATAATGCCAGAATGTGTAATGCAATGTAATGTAATGTTGCCAGAGCAAAAGATATCACCTGGTTTAGTAGTAATTTTCGCAATATTCCCATGTTCGTAATTACTAAAGCAACTTACGTGAAAATTACTTTTTAAATTACGAGATTTTACTAAAACACTTAGTACGAGAATTTGCTACATCAACCCTGTTCAGAGAAAAAATATTTCGGACGAATATCATAAAATCCCGGCGAAATATTTTTTAACCTTTACAAAAATGAACGAATATTTTAATATTCAGTATTCCCAGAGAAAATTCGAAACTTTCTACGTCCAAAGCTGCAGCTTCCAATTTCGAAAAAAGAAAAATAGCAAATTCAAATATAGAACGACGTTTCGATAACTTTCGCCACTTGGGTCGACTAGTGATGTGGTCGGCTATTGAATATTTGACTTAAGGTTAACAAAAATGCTTAACTTGAACTTAACCACGATGAGTTTCTAAGAAACATACTTTTGGTAAGAAGGTAGGTAACGATTAAAATAAAAATAAAAAGTCGTATACTATCGTTAACTATGAACTAAAGCCGCTTTTTTTCCCGGTAACTGAATTGACAAGCACAAATGTCAAACTTGAAAATAATGATCCTAAAATTTTTAAGTTTGACATTTGTGCGTGTCTCAGTTTAGTCTCTGAGATTAAAAAACGGACTATACGTTTGAACTACACCAAAGCGTTTGTTCAAGATTTGGTAAATAGGTAGTATACAAGGTTAGCCGGAAAGGGAGTATTAATCCGCGGGTCACTTAAAGTAGGTATCAATGATAACTGTTTTAAAGCAAGTGTTAAAAATTCAAAATTTGATAGTTTTATTTTTCCATGCAAAATTATTTCTATTTTAGTTTTTTGAAAAATTCTTCATCCTTGCTTTAGTTACGAATCCAGAAAATGGAGCTTCAAAACCGATACTTATGACCGTATATGTAAACACAGCTGATCATAGCCGACGATAAATAGATTTTAGTGTATTTTTTATGAAATCTTTGAACAGCTATTTCTCTTAAACTATTTACTTTTAGGGAAAGTTGTCGAACAAAAGTTATTCATTATTATGGGCACTTTAACACCCTTTCGGATTAGTACTCTCTTTCCGACTAACCTAGTATAAAAACTATTATATAACGGTGTGTAACTAATATAACAACATTGTAGAACACTGGCGCAATATAAATAAGTGGTGACCTTTTAATGCATCATTCTCCACTGGAGTGAGTTAAAAAGAGTTGTAAATTGCAAACCTTACGCTTCAAAATTCCGTGAATACTTTAAATAGACTGCGAACTGCTACTGCAGTCTACTAAGTCTTTTACCGTTGGAAAATTTTCCATTGAATTTCACCCCTCCTTACACCAGTAGCTGCCTGTATTCTTTTGCTCTAAGAATTTATTTATTATACTTAGTAAGTTACAAGTGTCGGGCGCCTTCGTCGAACGCTTTGGAAAACTGCATTTTATTTAGCGATGCAATTTTGCTTAAGCATCGGCATCGTCGGGTTATGGCGCGTAGAGTGTTCGAAATTTAATTTTTAAATTTAAATTCCGATGTTCGATGTTCGTTTATCGAATAAAAATAATCGAATCGACAATGTAGTGAAAATGGTGATCCGAACAACGATTCACAATATACTCACAATTAGCGCTTGATATAAATTTCTGTCAGTTTTTTGAATTGATACGAGACAGAATGGGGTTTTTATCGGTAGCAAAAAAAAAACTATTCTATGGTTTTAATTTTATTTAGCTCTAGTTGTATCTTATTACAACCACGCTTAATGACGGTATCTTATCTTTAAATACTTCTCGTCCTTTTTCGTCCTAGCATTTTCCCAACTATGTTGGGGTCAGCTTCCAGTCTAACCAGATGCGGCTGAATACCAGTATTTTACACGGAGCGACTGCCATCAGACCTCCGCAACCATCAGACCGGTTGTCAGAATTTCAGGCTTTTCACTAACCATAACGACTGTCATAGGTATTCGTATGAAACCCGGGACCGACGGTTTAACGTGCTCGGAGAGGCACGGACGGGTCTCGATGTGTAAGAGTCACCAATTCACGCGGTTGGTAATTAGCCACGCGCCCCTCAAAAATTGATAGGGTTTTATCGGTAGCTGGTAACACTGACAATGTTAACATAGGAGGGTAATCGTCAAGATGAATCAACGTACCCGAAGTTATAAAAACAGTGGTCATTCGACGGAGCAGAGGTATGTCGAACAGCCGAAGAAGTCTGTCCTTATTTTCTGGTCTTGTGTAAATTATTATGTTGTGTTATATTGTGAAATAGCTTCTGTAACTAATCACTAACCATATTAAAAGTACTCTTAGTGGTGGAGAGTCTATGTTGGTTTCGTTTACTTTATTTACCATGCTCGCAATCCTGA
The DNA here is from genome assembly GCA_910594945.2 of Amphipyra berbera. Classification (NCBI taxonomy): domain Eukaryota; kingdom Metazoa; phylum Arthropoda; class Insecta; order Lepidoptera; family Noctuidae; genus Amphipyra; species Amphipyra berbera. Next base: position 14,483,633 of record OU343138.1, read on the forward strand.
TTTACCGCTATTAGTTATAACTGTAATGATAGATTAACTCCTACACGATTCTATTGTTTGTCTTTTACTAGAGACAGAATGAAAAAATATTCTATATCTATAGTTTTAATAATTAAGACGCAGCCACCTTTAATCATGGTGTCCTATCTATACTGATATTACAAAATTGAAGAGTTTGTTTGTTTGTTTGAACGCGCTAATCTCAGGAACTATTGGTTGGAATTGAAAAAATCTTTTTGTGTTGGATAGTCCATTTATCGAGGAAGGTTATAGGCTATATAACATCACGCTACGACCAATAGGAGCGGAGCATAAATTAAAAATGTTGCAAAAACGGAAAAGATGTCTACCCGTGCGAAGCCGGGACGGGCCGCTAGTCTTTAAATAATAGAATTACCTATACTGAGCTCATGATGCTCTTCATCATACCGTTAGAACTCCAGTGACCCAAAACTTTTGTTTCGTATTATAATAATCTATATTCAGCAGGCTAATCAAAAAACTTCGCTACTTCGGGACAGTCTGCAAGTATAATAACTGTTGAAACAAGAAGTTGTCCGGACATAAATGAGTATAGTTAGTATCGAGAAGAAGATTAATAAGTACTCGGAATGTAGGTACTTTTCGCTGTCTCTGGAACATTTGCCTATTTTGTCATTAGGATATTGGCGAAAACAAACAAGGTATGGATTTAAAAAAAAATTAAGCAGCCCCGGCACACCTGGCAGATGAGAAAGATAGAAATTCATTTGGTAAAAAAAATGGCCGATTCAAACCGAAGAAAGCCGACGAGTTACGAAGGTTTGCGTCGGTTCCAGTTTATGTTGACCTTCCATTGTATAGAAATGGTTCTCTATTTTAATTCCTACGATTTTATGTCATAATTTAACATTGCATAATGTTACTTGTCGTAACATTAGTTACGCATAATACTCATTTGCCATAACTTTTTAATCATAATTTTTTAATCCTATTTACTATAAGCATAATATTTAATAAGCATACTATCCAAAAGCATAAGTTTACTTAAGCATAACGACGCATAACCATAACTATTATAAGCATAAAATAACATAAACCTAACCTAACCTAATATAAATACATAAATATTCGTAAAGTACGTTTCCTTTATGCTTTTTGATCATTATCACAAATAACTATTAGACAAATAAACAATATGCTTTACAACTTTATGCATATCAAAGTTATGAATATAAACAATAGGATATACAATATTTATACTTAATAACACAATATGCTAAAAGCAATTATGGCACACTATTATTATGACAAAGAAAATTACGCCTAACTTATTATGACAATTTAAATTAGAACAAAAACCATTATGAGAAAAAAAGGGATCCCTATAGAAATTTATTTCTTCTTCTTTTAAAAAAAACGTTGCCCCACACTAGGATTTCTCCTGTATCGTAGGTGCTTTTACAGACACAAATCTACACATGCACAGACATCCAGACCCGGAACAACTATCTGTAGGCCATACAAATATTTGTTCCGTGCGGGAATCGAACCCACGACCCGTAGCGCAGAAGCCGATCACTCAACCACTGCACCAAACGTGTCGTCAATTCCACACAATGAGAGGTCAGTTTATACTGGAAACCACAGCTCGATTTGTCATCGTGTGTACCAATCTCAACACAACAGAGCGAGAATCCCGTTAATATAAAACATACAACAAGATCATAATTTGTCCACACAAAATATTAAGGACGCATCAAATCCCGCGTAAAATTAAAATTTCACCTTTTATAATCCAATGGACCACGTAATCTCATAATCCGTGAGTCCCGACCGTCCTCCGATGGGAGATAAGGGACCTTGATTTTAGAACGTAAAATTGTGTTAGGTACCCTAATGTGACAACCCTAATGGCATTTCGCCGCGGGTTTATGGGAAAAGTTTGGTTGTGGTAAATTAAATGGAGCTTAAAACTGTGTGGAATCCTTATTTTATCTGTTGATTCAGTTTAATGGTATTTAAAGAACATCACGCCTGTATTCCCCAAAGGGTTAGGCAGAGGTGTATAGTAACACCCTCATTTCGCAGTTATGTTTAAGCTCCATGTAATAGGGGGCGAGCTTATTGCCATCAACCGGGCACAAATCTAAACTCCGGGCTGCTGCTGAGGAATTCCACACGGAAAAACTCAATAACACTGTCCGACCTGGAGATCGAACTCAGGACCTCACGATCAGCAGTCGCGCTTGCCAACACTATAGTCCGCGTGCAAGCGCTAGTCACCTCCTGAGGTTTGGGAGCGGCAGGAGGGGGGTGCGCGCGGTAGACAAGACAAAGCAAACTGACAGAGCGCGTCTATTGTTTTGCACCCTCCTCCTGCCCCTCTCATACCTCAGGTGGCGACAAGCACTTGGGCGCAGAGTCTAACGAGTAGACTAGAGTAAACTAACGAGCCAGTCAATAGTTAAACAGAAGAATAACGTTTATTTGACAACAGTAGGTACTTATAACCACAGTACTTATAACGGTACTTATAACCAAATTAAAACTTACATCTTCTTTTCGTGTGGTTAGTGACTAACCTAGTGTCAGAGTTTATACCGCCCATGGGCCTCTGACTTGGCTTCACATGCCGTCGAGAAATATCTCTCAGGCATGCCGGTTAACTCACGATGTTTTCCTTCACCGTTTTTAAGCAAGTGAAAATTATGCAATACGCACATGAATCCGAAAAGTCAGAGGTGTGTGCCTTGGGTTCGAACTCGAGACCTATGACTTGGCAGTCCGTCGTTCAAACCACTAGGCTATCACTGCTAAAACTTACGTGTTATATGGTAGGTATGTCGGGGGTGCACAACATTTTTACTGCCTCAATTTGGAACACACCTGCAGGCTTAATACGCAGTACAGTGATAAGAGATATAGCACAGATTTTGACGAATTTTGGGTGATATTTAATAAAATGCTTAAAAAAATGCGACTTGTCACTGTGCAGGCCACCTGATGCACCACACCACTGACCGATATCTTATAGATGGTAGAAAAACTATTCATCTTCCCACATTAAATATGCAAGGGTGGGTATAGACAGTTTATTTCACAAAGCATATTATATTTGTGTAACGCAAGTTAATATTCCATTCTTATAAAAGTGAAGTACCCAGGTGGGATGGATGGACGTCTGGCCATTCGTAAACTCATACAATTTTTAATTCCAATCCATTTAAGCCTTGGGTTCAGAAAACTCATCCCGTCGGTGCCGTTTCGAGCTCGTCTCATTTTCTATGTAAAAATATTGCATGTTGTACAAATCTACACAAAGGTTTTTCTTTCTTTTTCAACACAAAAATCCGGCGCTGTCATGCATCAATATTAATAATGTAGGCGTCATTTCGACAGCGGCCGACAATAGCCGACAATTGCCGACGATGCACGACCGCTAGGCTCGTACGTTTTTACAATTCATAACTAATTGGTTTTGCAAAATGGCATGTTGTGCGCCCCTGACAGATATTGCTGCATTTATTTGGATGATAAATGGAGTGGATAACAACAGAATATGGCGTTCATCATAGTATTTGTTACCGGGGAATATTTGAACATACTACTACAACATACAGAGTGTAAACAAAATCATGTAATTCCTTCAAACCTCGTGATGTACTGCTGACATAGATTAACCCTGAACGGGATTATTTTGGAAACTTTTTGTTTTTTTACAAAAAGTATACAGTATTCTTAACGTGAGGCATTGTAGCGCCCCGAGCGTAGTGCGCAGCTATCGCTCGCCGTGCGGTCATTTAAACCGGGGCCCCAAAATGCCTCACGTTAAGAACACATTTTTACTTTTTGAATCCAAAAGTATCCCGTTCAAGTTTAATCTATGTCAGCAGTACATCACGAGGTTTGAAGGAATTACATGATTTTGTTTACAACCTGTATTATATTTAACGATCCGGGCAAATAAGCCCTCGTTCGCACGAGAGCTTTTTCAACGCGCGTTAAAAAAGCGTCCAACGCCCGCAATAGAAAATCTGCGTTAAAAAAGCGCTATCATGTGAACACATTTTTCGCTTGCTATTTGTTGTATTAGAACGCTTTTTTAACGCGCGTTTAAAAAGCTCTCGTGCGAACGAGGGCTTAGTCAGCTGATGGGTGATAAAAACATGACTTCGAACAATACACTTAGGGCGTTTTCAATTTAGACGTTTCGTGTCGGACCGTTGCGGTGCTGAAAAGGTGCGTTTGTCGTAATGCGCATGGACGGTTGTTTGTTTTCATACAAAGCACGCGGTGCGGCAGCAATGCGGCGTCGGTACCGCGAACGCTCGACAACACGCACTGTTGCCGCACCGCGTTCTCTGTATGAAAAGAAACGACCGTCCGTGCGCATTACGACAAACGCACCGCTTTGGCACCGCAGTGGTCCGACACGAAATAACATTTATTTCATTATTTTACATGATTAGGTATAAATCCGAAACATCGATACCTACATATTGGGTGTAAAAATACCCTTAACGAAGCCGAGAGCCCACGTTTTCTTCCCATCATTACGAGGATTTTTTGGTGTGGGGCCATACCTGGGAACCAACTGGTTATGGAGATATTGAAGGTCAAAGTCACCATATTTTTGTACGTTTTTCACGAAAAATCAGTACCTATAAATGTTATTACTAAACATACTTCTGCGCGCCCTTCCATTGCGCGCTACAATGAAAAGTTTTTTTTAATACCAAAAAAACAAAACTCGTTTCCCAGCAATTATTTTTGCTGTATGTTACTTAGTTTTATGTACAGTATGCGTAGACTTCGGCTTCGTTAAGGCTATTTTTACACCCAGTATTTTTCCTCAGCGACAGGGGTCGCAAACACTCGGCGTATCTGTGAACAATGTCAGGCTGAACAAGTTATAATGAGGATTCCAGAGGCTGCAAATGATCGACGCTGATAACCAATAACCATTTATTATTTCTGGACAAAGAAAACCGGACCTTTTGTTTATACGAATTCTTTATGAGTGGTGTACGAAAAATCGATTTCCAAGATTTTTTTACAAACTTTGTTACAGGTGAAGCTAATGCCTTTGAGCGTGTTAAAATAGTCTTGTAACTCGATTAAATTTTTGGATGGCAGTATAGTGCCTTTAAAATACTAAAGCGATGTAAACCCGAGTTTTTGAAAGTACTAAGTTAAACTGCAAAACGATAGTCAATCAAAGATGGCCGCGGACAAATTTTAGAGTGGTATTTACAGAGTCATCAGCAGTGGCTTGCCTATAGGGCAAGCCCGATATTTTTTTGGTATTTATTTTGATATTTATAATTCGTCTGATAACAAATAGTTGGAGATCTTAAGATCGAATTATGGTTTACTAATGATAAGCATAAAATATATTGTCATAATTTATCATGCACATCAAAATAAGTAACAAAAAAATATCGGGCTTACCTTATAGGCACGCCACTGGTCATCCGAAAGTCTTCGAAAGTTGTTATAAGCAGTTCGAAATTTGAATTTTTGAAATGTAATCAACCTTGATAAAAATTATTTCATATAAGACTTTTCCTCAACTATTTTTAATTTACGAATCTTATAAAGTTGTAGAAGACAAATACACTACTTGGCTAACAAATATATTATTAAGTAAATACGCAACAATATCAACTCAAATCCTGAAAAGATCATTTACTAATCGGCTTATCGAGTGTAATTCCCCTTTATATCTCATCTATTTTAAGCAATGGACTGGACAATAGATATCCACAACCCATCGGGGTTTATACATCATAAAATATATATTAAAGGTAAGTATGTTGTCAATAGGTAATGTATAAAAAGAAAATAAAGGTAATAATGTGATGGATTAACTGTGTGGGACTTTGGAAAATAATATCCTCTCTTGTTCATGGACGTAAAATTGCCATCTTATTTTATTAAAAAAGTGCACAAATCCAAACACAAGGCTGCTACTGAGGAATTCCACACAGAAAAACCCACTGACACTACTCGACCTGGGAATCAAACCTAGGACCTCACGATCAGCAGTCACGCTTGCCACCACTAGTCCAACGAGACAGGCAACATGCAAGAAAACCTTCTTGTAATCAAACTTGCCCTAACATCAGTAGGTGTATTTTATCAATGTAAATGCATCATGGCGTACATGAATACTGTGAATACAGGGACTGTTTACGGCTCGGGCGGTTGTTTGTGTAATATCTAGCCGCCGCGCGCGCCGCAAGGATTTTATGTAGCGTTCGCGCTTCAGCATTGATGTGGAGTAAACATGGTTACGGATGATGTCAAAGTGTATTATAACAGGAAAATTTAAAGTCTATACGGAGCGAAAATTTTGGAAAGAGTAAGGTTTGAGCTATACGATGACTGATACGTGCGTGACGTCAGTTAGGACAGGTCAACTTAAACCTGCTATGCCACTTTCCTCAAAAAGCTATTTCAGACGTCGCCGTTCTATTTTTATACCACTACTAGCTGTGTCCTCACGGCTCCGCCCGCGTAAGAAGTTTTATTCTAATAATAAATATAGTCTATATTACTCAGTGATAATGTAGCTTTCTAACGGCAAAAGAATTTTTGAAATCGGTCCAGTAGTTTTTAAGTTTATTCGTTACATACAAAAATACAAATCTTTCCTCTTTATAATATTAGTACAGATAGATATAGATGTCTGGACTTTAAAAGAGACCTTGATATCTTAGTTTGTGTCGGTTTTTCTTCTCAGAGCTAGTCAGATAGGAAATGCCGGCGCCATCTAGTCTTAAAAAGAAACATTACATTGACTTGTAAAAGTGTCTGTAACAGATTTATTTACAAAAATATAAATAATTTATCATTTTAACATTTAGAAAAGATTGGTGCTTTAAAATTTGACCATAAATTTTTCAAAGAAGGTATAGAATGGACACAACTGCTGATAAAGTTTAGACAGACGTTTCAAGTGTTTGGAGGGGAGAATTTTTGTCCTCGATATGGAATGACGTCACTGACACGTTAGGCAAACTTTTGTTTGTGCCAGCGTCACTCTTGTGAGTCCCCGTGCAGGTGATTCCCGTGGCTTCATCGATGTCAACATACCAATCCGACGGCTGGAACAATTGGGATGTCCCGGGTTTCTTCGTCCTGACCTTGGCGACCATTCAGTAAAAAATTCTACCTCTAAAAGGCTATATAGAAATAATCCCTTAAAAACTTTACGAACTTTAAAAAATTTGAGGATTGAAGGCTGAAATTGTTATAATGTTGTATTTTCTTGGGAATTGAATTTACGTGCGAAGTTACAGGAGAAGATGTAGTTGAAAAATCTATCGCAAGATTTGAATGAAACAAACAAACAAATATACGAAGTGAATCTAATTAACCTTTCGACTGCCCCAGTCGAATTTACACGACAATGGTTTTCGTGCCCGTGTCGCCTCAGTCGTATAAATATGACTGAGGAGAGGCGGGCACGAAAACATTTTTATTTGTCGTTCAAATCCGGCTGGAGCGGTCAAAAGGTTAAAACGTTTAGTGAGAAATCATCAAAATTAACTTTGCTGAAATCAACACTTCTAATTATTAGCAAACTAAGTTTATGTAGTACGTCTCTAAGGAAACATGGTAACTTGCCAAAACTTGGTATCTCAGTATATGTAAGTAGCAACTAAATGCAGCATCATCCGGTGGAAGACGCAGCTACTAAGTACTTATAAAGCTAGATCTTACGGGATTTGAACGGTAACTGCCTGTTAGCCTGGGTTGATCAGTTAATACTAGTATTAGAACTTGTGACTTGGACATTGCAATCGATTTGTAATCGGAACAGTTTGAGAATCGAGATTATACTCCGAATTAGAGTCATGCAGAACTTAAATCGATATTTTACGAAGGAATTCATATTAGTTGCCTTGTTGGTCTAGTGGTGTCAAGCGCGACTGCTGATCGTCCTGGGTTCGATCCCCAGGTCGGGTAAAGTGTTATTGGGTTTTTCCGTGTGGATTTCCTCAGTAACAGCTCGGAGTATTGATTTGTGCCCGGTTGATGGCAATAGGCTCGCCCCCTATCACATGGGACTTAAACATAACGGCGAAATGAGGGTGTTACTATACATCTCTGCCTAATCCTTAAGGGAATATAGGCGTGATGTTATGTTATGAATTATAGTATTTTTTTGTAAAAAGAAATATCTTTTTAAACAAAATCTGTACTAATATTTTAAAGCTGAAGAGTTTATTTGTTTGTTTGAGCGCGCTAATCTCAGGAATTACTGGTTGGAATTGAAAAATTATTTTTGTGTTGGATAGTCCATTTATCGAGGAAGGTTATAACATCACGCTACGACCAATAGGAGCGAGCATAAATGAAAAATGTTGCAAAAACAGGAAAGATGTCCACCCGTGCGAAGCCGGGACGGGCCGCTAGTATAGAATACAGAGAGAAGGATAGTCAATCTTCTTTTGCCCGGTTCCTAAAACAAAAACGAATCAATTTGCTTACCAATGATAGCATTTTTTATTGAACTGGGCATATATAGGTAAATAGACTCGTAAGCTAATTTTGAGGGTCTCCTATGCAAAGGTCTTCGCTTCATTATTGATTTTAACCAATATCGTTCCGTAAAGTATAGGATTCTACCATTTGCGGTTAATTAGGCGATTACTTATTCGATTACCAAGTTATCAAATTAACAAACTTCGTGCCTCGGAGAGCACGTTGAACAGTCGGTCCCGGGTGTCATACGAATACCTATGATAGTCGTTACGGGAAATCAGTAACCCGAAATGTCTGACAACTGGTCTAACCTTAGGATATCGGCATTGCCCAGTAACTGGGTTGCGGAGGTCTGATGGCAGTCGCTCCGTGTAAAATACTGGTATTCAGCCGCATCTGGTTAGACCGGAAGCTGACCCCAACATACTTGGGAAAAGGCTAGGCAGATTGACTAATTAACAAACTTGCTTCTACGTATACAATGAACAAAATGAAAACTTTATTTCGCCCATTACAGTTCCCTCAGTGAATGTCTATTTTTCACCCAGACAACACTATTGTCAGTGTCACTATTTGAAAAACTATCGTCAAAAGACGAAAGTCTTTTCCAATGTTTTTCAACTATCAGTAGATCTCGTTTCGCGACCCCATTAAAAGTTTTTACAAGATAAATACATTACTTTTACCTGAGCTTTGAGAAAAAACTGCACGAATGAAGTTTTTCAAAAGAGAAAATTCTTACTAATGCTGAATTGGAAGAAGTCTGGCAACTTCTCTGTATATTTTTGCCTTTCATGTCTTTTGTTCAGGTACCTAGTAGACAATTTTTTTTTTATTAATTATTGTCTCAAAATGTTTAACTTGACTGCCTTAGGTATTGGTCTAGTGGTGGCAAGTGCGACTGCTGATCGTGAGGTCCTGGGTTCGATCCCCGGATCGGACAAAGTGTTATTGGGTTTTTCCATTAGGAATTTCTCAGTAGCAGCCTGGGGTCTGGATTTGTGCCCGGTTGGTGGCCATAGGCTCGCCCCCTATTACATGGGACTTGAACATAACGGCTAAATGAGGGTATTACTAAATGAGGGCATAACCCTTCGGAGAATACAGGCGTGCTGTTATGTATGTTTGTGTTAATATTTTCTTTATTAATCGTCTCAAAACTTTTACATAAAACATAGGCAAGAAGGAAAAAGTCAATAAAATGCTCAAGCTATAAGTGGTTTAAAATTGTTAATAGACAGACACCGCATTATTGAACGATGACGTCATCGTTCAAAAACTTCATAGTACCTAATTTGACATTACTCCGTACCTTGGATAAAATACCTCTAGATGTAGCAAGAATCTAAAACTAGATGTAAAAGCATATATAAAAAAGTATTAAGAAAACTGAGACAAACCATCATAAATCTTCTGTTTCATATGACGTGTCGTTTTTTAGCTTGGCTAACTTTTTATTGTTAGCCAACTTACTGTCTCAGAGCGTCAGTTTCCCCGTATTCTTGTATTTATGAGAAATAGACTCCATTTGTGTATATTGTTTGCTCTACGATGTGAGGATGCAGTAATTTAGCAATATATTGCTGTCTCATGAGCAGCCACGCGGTGGCTCTATCTAGAGGTATATAATCTAAGCTCCGTATAATATCCGTTTCGTGCGACAGAGACAGAAAATGCCCCCCACGAAAACGATCCCCCCCATTTTTAGATTGATTTTAGAGACAAAGTTGGAAAGTCTGGTGTGCTTGTTATTTCACTGATATACCTTTCAAAGCGAAACATAGCAATGCTGCTTGGCGACAGAAATCGTATGCTGATGGTACTTCCCCCCCCCCCCCCCGGACGAACTCTTTTACAAGGAGTTCAACTAGAACTAAAGTTAGGAATAAGAGTAGTCTATAGGGCGTTTTCGGTGTATCGTTCCCGTCACCGATATCATCGCTGACAACGACATCGGAACCGATACTAGCGACGACACATAACGAGATGAAAAGTAACTAACGGATCAGGCACCAGCGCCGCGCCAATGTACTGTGGTCAATACTTAAGGATGATTTCCACCAAACGGCTCGTATCGCATCGGATCCCAATGGATTTTACAATCTTTAAACGATATTAAATCTTGTACACAGTATTTAAAGTCTATATTACCAAGCCGTGCACAGCAGCTTGACCGCGGGCGTCTTCCACGACACGCGATCGTAGACGAAAGTATGCTGCGATGCGCGATCGGCTCCGTTCGCATGTCACCGTTCTGATCGGATTTTTTCAAAAATTAGAACACGTCAACACAGTAGGAATTAAACAATTTGACTAGGCGCATAAACGGATAAGTTTGCAAGCGACTGTACGGAGCCGATCGTATGCGTCGACATCCTGACGGACGCGTTCGGCTGTCGCCGCATCCGTTCGTATCCTTTGCGATCCGATGCGATGTAAGTCGTTTGGTGGAAATTATCCCTAAGCGCGTTATGTTAGGGCGATATGATGGTGTCGGGTCGGTACCGGTGAGGCTGCCGATAATGTCGGTAATACCGTATAAAAATGAAACTCCGCTTCATAAACACCCACTTCCCCTTTCAGCTCGCAATGCCCCAAGGATACGCTAAGGCTTCCAGCCCTTATGGCTGTTATTTATTTAATATTCTCACACGGAACTTTACGAGCGTGCGAGAGGCGGCGGTTTGACTGACTTGTTGGTTAAACCAACGCGAGACGGTAGGACATTATCATGACCTTGGACCGCGAGTTTAGCACTATACGATTATTATATATTGTAATCATTAAAAGCAGTAATAGCCTAGCGGTTGAATGCATGCCTTCCATGCAGGAGGGTTTGAGTTCAATCCTGGCCCGTACCTCTGACTTTTCGAATTCATGTGCGGATCAGAATTTGATTATCACTTACGTTAACAGGTGAAGGAAAAACATCGTAAGGAAATCTGCACACCTGAGAGGGCTCCATAAAGTTCTTGATGGTGTGTGTAGTCAGCCAACCCGCACCAGCCCTTCTTAAACTGAGAAGAGGCAGTTGGGCTAATTATGTTTTATGTATTATGTTACGTCATTGTTGTCGCTATAGGCTAATGCGAAAACGCCCGTTCTTTGCGGTTCCATGTTGTGTTATTACCCCTCGAATATTCTAGGATAGTAGTACAGATAGGCATGTTGGCACCTCGCCAGCAACCGAGCCTATCTATGGAACACAAATAGACTTTTACAGTGCTCTCGTATTTTAGTGCTATCTTGTATGAGAGCTCGTATTATTTTGTTTTATGGCGTCTCTGTCTATGTTGTTTATGTTTCATATCATTTTGTTTTTTGCCGCATGTCTGACGACTTAGGGCCAAGTCACATTTGAAAGAAGATACGTCGCCGATTTCCACCGGTACACGTAATTCCATATAAACATCTCACACCGTAAACATTTGCCCGAAAATGCGTTACTAAAATTCCTCGAGTAAATTACGCAACGGAAGATCGGCGACGTATCTTCCGCCAGATGTGGCTTGGCCCTTATGGGCAAAAATAATCAACTGAGATGGCCTAACATAGGGGTATATGGGAATTCCGCTATATTTTTGTTCCTTGGATTCGTGAGCTCCATCTTAGTTCTTGTCTGCATTCACCATCAGGTGAGATGCAGTGCATAAGCGCTTAAAAGCGAAATTCAAATGCATCCAAGTCAAGGAATCCTCAGTAAATCAACACCAGTAAATATGAAAACACCCTTACACCCATATACACAAACATTACTGGAAGGTCTCACAGTATGCTCGAACGCACTGCGTTAAAGACGGCTCGTTGATTTGTTGTTTTTAATCTCGCAACATAAAGGCGACCAATCCCAGACCCGTATTCAACGCAGTGCGTAAGAGAACACTGTGAGGCCTTCTAGTAATGTTTATGCATACGGGTGTTAAAACACTATAAGGTGCTATGTGTGTATACATCCCGAGTGTCAGATTTAAATAACTAAGAAGATATACAGGTTATTTGTGAATGTAGGCTACGTGGTCATAACATTATTAAGAGTAATTAAGTATTTGAAATGTCTATCTTTGTTCTATCAAATAATATCATATTAATAAAGGAATCAAATATTGATGTAGATGGATATAATAAGTAAAGGCAAGCCAAAGAAAAGATGGGTGGATTGTGTGAAGGATGATATGAGTAAGAAAGGATTGAAAACTGAGATGACGGCTGATAGAGGAGAATGGAAGAGGGATACGTGTTTTGCCGGCCACACCTAGTGTTTAAAGGCAGGCAGATGATGATTAATAAAGGAATTAATAATAACCTTAATATACTTGATCACTCCAGCGCACATTCTGCCGAAACACTTATTAAAACTAAGATGGATGAGAAAAACACGATCGCACACACATCTCTCCTGCTACATAAAGATATAATAAATTAATCAGAGTAAATTATACCTAACTGCGTCTTTCATTCGTTCTCAAATCCCAAAAATCACTCCTCTGATATCACTTTTTCTCATTTAAAAATGAGGCACAAGAAAATAAACCTAGACCACTTTATTATTTGCATTTACACTACTTTTTTCACAATGAATATCAATTCATAAAAATTCTTCATTTATAAAGACTGTTCAATACGACCGGCGCGCACGCATGCTAGTCCGAAGCGAATAAATGTGAACATAAATAAGCCTCTCCCTTTCTTCGCCCTGCAAGCGATGATTTTGTCTCTTTCTCACAGACGCCAATATATTTAGACACATCTTGGTTTATTTATTGTTAACATTTAATATTACAAAGTCAATAATACAAGAGGTCTTATATGACTGGTTGTTATATTGTAAGCCAAGATTCTAAGGAGTCTGTTCAGAAAATGGATCAAGGTTAAGGGTTTGAATTAAAAGATGGTAAACGAACAAAAGATAGGGTGTCTTTTTTTTGTAAATGGGTTTGCTCTTGACTCTAGTCTAGGTTAGAGGAGACAGAGACTAAGTCTACGATGGAGTGAGCTTACCCAGAAGAAGCCTGTTAACTCTAACTTTGAAGAGATTCGGGTTGAATGCGTTTGGGAACACAGACGCAGGTAGTGAGTTCCACTCTTTTGTAGTGCGCATTATGAAGGATGTTTGGAAGCGCTTAGTGCGAATTGGTGGAATGGCAACTAAGTATGGATGGTAACTTGCATTGTGTCTAGATATCCGATGATAGAAGGGGGCCGGTGGGATGAGGTTGTGGAGTTTTTGAGCATACTCTTAAAATAATAAGATTAATAGAGTCTATAAGATTGTTGATAGAAACTGCGTGAATAAGGACCAAAAAGTCTAATACAATGAAGATGTGAATCTTTGTCAAAACGTAGAAAATATTCAGGACACTTGCAATAATTGTTTGTGTGAACAGAGTGAATTGCAATCACTTCCAATTGAATCTTAATTGGATGCAAGTCGTACTATGTATTTGCTTCTTGAATGTATGCCTAGATCTATCAAAGATATTTGGCACGAAGAATATTATATTCCGAGTTCTTGCAACATTACCATTTTGCCTTTCCAGACTTCCCAAAGAAAATGTTTTTTATCACAAGTTTTCAAGCCGACAAACAGAAGACCACACGATACGACACGCTAAATGTGGTGACGATTTCGACTGCTATATATTTCTATGAACCGTTTTCTCACGGAACGATACGATTAGTCGTACACGGTTTATACAAATATATAGGTGGAAGGGGGTACTAATCCGCGGGTCACTCAAAGTATCACTGATGACTGTTTTAAAACAAGTTTTAGAATTTCAAAATTCTATCATTTTTACATAACATAACATAACATCACGCCTGTATTCTCCGAAGGGTTGGGCAGAGGTGAATAGTTACACCCTCGTTTCGCCGTTATGTTTCAATCCCATGTAATAGGGGGCGATCCTATTGCCATTAACCGAGCATAAATCCAAACTCCGGGCTGCTGCTGAGGAATTCAAACCCAATAACACTTTGCCCGACCTGGGGATCGAACCCAGGACCTCACGATTAGTAGTCGCGCTTGCCACCACTAGACCAACGAGCCAGTCCATAATTTTTATTTTATATCCTTATTTTAGTTCTTTCAAAAATTCTTCATACCATCTTTAGTTACGAATTCAGAAAAGAAGTTTAATCCCTGAACTCATATATGACCTAAAATGTAAACACAGCTGATCATAACTGAGGATAGATAGATTTTAGCGTATTTTTATGAAATCTTTGAACAGCTATTTCTCTTGAACTATTGACTTTTGGGGAAGGTTGTGGAAGAGAAGTTATTCATTAATATTTTTCGGATTAGTACCCCCTTTCCGACTAATCTTGTATGTTGTCACCACATTTCATCGTGTCGTGTCGTGTACCGTAAGAAAACGGCTTTAAGCTACTTAACTTAAAACCTTGGCGAGCAAAATAGTTACTTAGCCGCAGCTTCCAAGTCGTTAAAGCAAATCACCGACAATTTGTAAACCCTATTTCAACTACCAGTCGTCTTCGGAGAGTTTAATCAACTGAAAGGTCTTCTAATTATCCGTAAGGAGCACTTGGATGATTACCCATAAGTACGTCCTTTGAGATATGTAGAACGCTGGTCATCAAATGCTGTAGAGCGGAACATGTCTGCACTCAAGCATAATCAGCCTATTACTATCACACCGGTGGGCATGGACAGAGGCCATTTCATTTTGGGAAGAGCCCAAAATAAGAAGGGTTGAGGCTATAGTCCACCACGCTGGCTTGGTGCGGCTTAGCGGACTACACACATCATTGAGATTTTTTTGGTGCCCTCTCAGGTGTGCAGGTTTCCTCACGATATTTTGCTTCACCGTTAACGCAAATGATAATCAAGTTCTGATCCGCATTCTTCGTAATGCAAGCGAAAATCAAGGTCTGATCCGCACATGAATTGGAAACGTCAGAGGTTGAAGTGTTCAGCCTTATTGGAAGTATGTAGTGTCTGTCCCTGCAAAGAATAGACCCACCTCTGTAGTACTCTGGGTGGTGTTAAAAGCGACTATAGGATAATGTCAAGAAGATGGCCATCATCGCCTCCTGGAGTTCACCAAATTGTTTGCGAAGCGTGGCAATTATGACAAGACTTCGTTACGACTATTCATTGTAGAGCTTATATTCAGCAGTGGACATTTACGGACGTTCTATAATATTAAACAAAACAGTCTACGGATTTCCAAGAAATTTATCAAGTGAATAATCTCCTAATTACCCATAAGGACCGAATCCGTAAGGTCTTCAAATCTCGATAGGCCCATAAGGACCACAATTGAGGTATACGTCACTATTCATCGAATGTTGTGGAGCGTAAACGCTTGTACAAACGTCCAGCCTAATTGGACGTGTTTGGTGACCGTTCTTGGTATTTAGATCAAAGGCTACTGTCGTTTCTTGTGCAAAGACGATTGCACAGCTGATACGAATTGACTCATGACGGAGAATGAAATACAAATAGGTATGATATGAAAAGAAATGGAGTCTAAAAATAAAGGAGTACATAACAGATGGACATAAGGGTCTAACGTTTTGAAGATAAGATGTTGCGAGGTAGATGCTATGTGTAAAACTAGAATCGAATTCTTATCACAAGAAAAGAATTTCAAGGAATCTTTCCAAAAAATAAATCAGATCAATGATGAAGAAAAACTATTGAATAATATGGAGAAGATATCTGGGACTGCTGTAATCTATATATATATATATATAATTACTTGTCCTAACTGACTCACTGATTCATCAACGCAGAGCCTAAACCACTGCAGCTGGAAACATGAAATTTGGTCAATATTTTCCTTTTGTGACGTAGGCATCCACTAAGAAAGGATTTTTGGAAATTTTACCCCTAAGGGGGTAAAATAGAGGATGGAAGTTTGCATAAAAACAGAAGTGGACGAAGACGCGAGCTAAGTGCTAGTTACTGATAAACGAGTAATAGATAACTTTTTGCATTTTGTTCTTCTTGATGGTTACATTCTATGGAACATTCTCCGGGTGATCTTATATAAATCTATACCAATATTATAAAGCTGAAGAGTTTGTTTGTTTGTTTATTTGAACGCGCTAAACTCAGGAACTAGGTAGGTACTGGTTGGAAATGAAAAATTCTTTGTGTTGGATAGTCCATTTATCGAGGAAAGTTATAGGCTATATAACATCACGCTACGACCATTGGAGCGGGGCTGTGAAAAATGTTGCAAAAACGGTAAAAAAATCCGTGCGAAGCCGGACGGGCCGCTAGTTTAATACAAAAATATGCTTCAAATATAATATATATATAATATTATAATGCTTCAAAGGTTTTAAACACAATATTTCATCATTAGTCAACAACCAACCAACTGCACTGATTGTACCTAAATTGCAGTCGCAATAAGCATTATCAACTATGAAATATATTGCGCGGTTAGTTCTCATGTGACCACTAACTATACTCCATTAATATTATGAAATACTTATGCAAATAATTGGAGGTGGAATATTCAGTAACACTGCCTTTACAAAAAAACTGAGGAGTGTATGGGAAGCTACACAAAGAGAAGTGTGGAAGGTTCTCACATAAATGAGATAAAATAGATCCCGAAGAAAATAACCGTTTAAAGGAGCCACGACCAAAAGGTTACTTTACCAATGAACTTAAGGGCTTGTACACAAAATTGCGAATCGACGCGATGCGAATTCGCAACGCAGAAAACTGCGACGCAAATTGCTGCGATGCGATTTCGTGCGGCTAGGCGTCTTCCTTCCAAGGTTCGGGTGACAAATCCCTCGACGATCGTCAACCGTATTGAATGTATTTTATACTAGGTAGAATAAATTTGCGTAAAAAGATTTGCGCACTGCTGTTACTGATAAGAAGATATAGGAAAACTCAATTACGCGAATCAATTCGCAAGTTCTTGCGATGCGTCGCGCGAGATCGCAGATTTTTACGATGCGACGTCGCATTTCACTTTTGTGTACAAGCCCTAACACTGACCTGCTTCGTTGGTCAAGCGTGATTGCTGATCGAGAGGTCCTAGATTCGATCCCCAGGTCGGGCAGTGTTATTAGGTGTTTTAAGTTTGGATTTGTGTCCGGTTGATGGCAATAGGTTCGCCCCCTATTACATGGGACTTAAACATAACGATGAAATGAAGGTGTTATTATACACCTCTGCCCAACCCTTCAGTTATGTAACTTAACACTATACGTAATTGAAACTGCTGATCTCGATGTTTAATTTCAGAAATTAAAACAGTTATCCGAAGCTTATTTCAATTCGTATATTTATTTTTTGACTAGCGACCCGCCCCGGCTTCGCTCGGGTGCAACGTAGGTACTAATGTGGGGCATATAAACTATCCCCTTGAATCACTCTATCTATTACTGAAAACTGCATTAAAATCCGTTACGTAGTTTAAAAGATCTAAGCGCACAGACAGCGGGAGCGACTTTATTTCATACTATGTAAAGATTACTTGAAATATTACAGACAGTAAACTAAGCCAGCAGCGACGCCGAGACACGTCTTCTAAAAATCAACATTAAATAAAACTCTGGGAAACAAGTCGTCACTTTTAGTTCTGTTTTCCACAGTCTTTTACAAATTCAGTTTACGAACAAATAAAGTTCATTTTGCAACTTCAATGATTCTAACCGGTCTGTTTAGTTCAAATAAAATAGGTACCCTTTTAACCATATATCGTGCAGCAGACGCAGTATAAAACCAGGTATAATTGGCTTACTTCCGCAACCCTCGGGTTGGCGTGCCGACCTTCGTAACTGCAGTGAAGGACAACCAACAGTGTTGAAAACACGATACAAATATGTACAGAAGACAAACACCACACGAAACTCCCATAACATAACATCATGCCTGTATTCCCCGAAGGTTTGGGCAGAGGTGTATAGTAACACCCTCATTTCGCCGTTATGTTTAAGTCCCATGTAATAGGGGGCGAGCCTATTGCCATCAACTTGGCACAAATCCGGGCTCCAGGCTGCTATTGAGGAATTCCACACGGAAAAACAGAATAACACTTTGCCTGACCTGGGGATCGAACCCAGGACCACACGATCAGCAGTCGCGCTTGCCACCACTAGACCAACGAGACAGTCCAAAACTCACAAGGCTTCAAACTCACCTACCTACACATGATTAAACACCAAGCGAAAATCTTTTCATTGTACATAATGTGTGGCTGGTAGATTACCGAGAAAGAATAGGTAATCTGATTGTAAACTTAGAATTATGTACAGCTATACTCACGTGCATTTTATCATTTAAAAATTAATTTTAATTTTTTTAATTTTATTTATTATTTTAAGGGGTTCGTGGCTAATTACCATCCACGCGAATCATACGATTTGCAAGGTTAAACTGCGCTTGCCGCGGTTAGTCCGTGGATTGGTGAACGTTCGTTACACATCGAGACCCTTGCGTGCCTCGGATAGTACGTTAAACAGTCGGTCTCGGGTGTCGTACGAATACCTATGACAGTCGTTACGGAAAGTCAGAAGGCCGATATTATGACAACCGGTCTAACTTTAGGATATCGGCATTACCCTGTAACTGGTTTACGAAGTTTTGATGGCAGTCGCTCCGTGTAAAATACTGGTATTCAACAGCATCTGGTTAGACTTGAAGCTGACTCCAACCTAGATGGGAAAAGGATAAGAGGAAAAAAAATGTTTGGAACGACCTCTGACTGTGATACTGATCTGTTCTAATATATCTATACCCGTAAAGATATTTTCTGTGCGAGTTTAGCAAATTATTACAAAGTGGACCTTCCGTTTCATTATTTTTCAGTTTACTCGTTGATTAGAATTAGGCCTGGTATCCACCAAAACGGAGAGGAGAGGAGACGAGAGGAGATGTGCTGCGAAGCTGGCAGGTTATTTCCACCAAAGCGGAGAGGAGAAGTGTAGCGGAGAGGAGATGTGAGCTTTGTGTAGCAGAGATGTGAGCTGTGATAGATAGATGGGGTGCGGGGTGCGCGAGAGTGAGCGCCGCCCGGCCGCCCGACTGGACACTTCTCCACTCTGCCGCGCCGCTTGCTCGCTCGCCGCACAAAATTCTATAGAAAAATGAGACATCTCCTCTCCTCTCCGCTTGATCCATTTCCACCCAAGCTAAGCGGAGAAGAGATGTGGAAATAACGAAATCGGATTGGTTTATTCAAACACATCTCGTCTCGTCTCCTCTCCTCTCCGCTTTGGTGGATACCGGGCCTTAAAAACCTACGTGTTATATTAATTGGTTTATTACAATTTTTTATTAAAAACCTTGAAAATTATACTTTACAGTAACCACATATTAATTTAACTCAAGTTTCTTGTAAAAAGATGATTATTATTGTAGGAAATTAAAGTCAGGTTTTTTATTGGCATGTAGCACGAACATTTTGGCGGGTTTTTTGTATCGTAAACGTATCGCTAATGTAAGCGAATTTTGAATCTAAAATACAACTGTCCAATAACATTTTGATTTATTTTTTGCGACATGCACAATTTGTACCATACGATATGAATAAAGTTTTCAATTTAATTGAGTAATATGTGCGAAACATATAAATACAGGGTTATTTGTAAAACACCGACAACCTCTCAGGAATATATTACTAACATCATAATCAACAACTTTTGTTCTATGACTTTTAAAAATTCATCATATTTTAGTTCATCAGATTTTCATACAAAAATAAAAATATTTAAATTGAACGCTCTAAAGCGCCTCCGCCGCCCTAACCCCGCTCCCCTCGCTATTTTACTATATCTTTCTTTTGCTTCGCATACACTTCGTAACATTTAGACCGTTCAATTTAAATATTTTGAATTTTGTATGAAAATCTGATGATCTAAAAATGATGAATTTTTAAAATTCATAGAGCAAAAGTTGTTGATTATGATGTTATTAACATAGTCCTTAGAGGTTGTCGGTGTTTTACAAATAACCCTGTATACATAATAAATGAATTTTGAATTGGAGTATTTCCAATTCAAAATTCATTTAGTATTTGAAACAATTCTTAATTACCTAAGTAAGTTTCGAATTTTTCATTGCCTAGTTTCGTATTTAACCACAGAAGGACGTGGTAATATTATTTAAATATGTTTTTTTTTTCGTTCCGTAAATAGGGTATTATAAACTTAATAGCGATGCCGTAAAACCTAAATTCCTACAACAGTTTCTAGCCCAACAGTGAAGAAAATATCTTGTACAAACAATTTTTTTCCTATCATACAACCTTAATACATACATACCTCATTTCCATACACGCAGCACAAACATAATTATGCATTACCACTACTTTCCTAATTTTTACTTAGAACCTTACTGTAAAAGAAATAAGGTCCAATTTCTCTTGAACTTCTAGCATAAAAGGAGCCTACATTGGCAGGGAGCTCCAGTTAATTTAGAACTTAGAATCTTATTTTCTTTAAGATAAAGTTTAATATCGCTTGCATATTTGAGTACAAGTAGCTTAGTTGTACTGGTTTAGTTAATTGAGTTTACTTGGCGCTAAAAAAGCAAGTTGAAAGGGTAAGGCGAGCCCCTTAAAGTTATTAGAACCTAGTAGAAATGGTTTAGGTATTTTTATATTTTTTAACTGCCTCGTTGGTCTTGTGGTGGCAAGTGCGACTGCTGATCGTGGGGTCCTGGGTGCGATCCCCAGGTCGGGTAAAGTGTTATTGGGTTTTTCCATTAGGAATTTCTCAGTAGCAGCCCGGAGTCTGTATTTGTGCCCGGTTGATGGCAATAGGCTTGCCCCCTATTACATGGGACTTAAACATAACTGGCGAAACGAGGGTGTTACTATACACCTCTGCTAACCCTTCGGGGAATAGAAGGCGTGATGTTATGTTATGTTTAAATAGAAGTATTCGCGGTACTGGCTATTCTCCTCTCGTATCGGCATGAGCTAAATGAGAATAGCTCCTTGTTCTGCCTAGCCTTTTCCCAGCTACGTTGGGGTCAGCTTCCAGTCTAACCAGATGCGGCTGAATACCAGTATTTTACACGGAGCAACTGCCATCAGACCTCCGCAACCCAGTTACTGCGCACTGCCGATATTCTAAGGTTTGACCGGTTGTCAGACTCTCGGGCTTCTGACTTCCCATAACGACTGTCATAGGTATTCGTATGACACCCGTCACCGACCGTTTAACGTGCTCTCCGAGGCACGGAGGGGTCTTAATGTGTAACGAACGGTCATCCATCCACAGACTGACCGCGATAAATGCAGCTTTACCTCACAAATCGTATTACTCGCGCGGTTGATAATAAGCCACGAGCCTCTCTTACAAAATGTCTACCAGAAAAATATGAAAATAGCCTATTAACATAAATAAAGCCTAAAGAGTCTGGAACATTAGACTCCATTATCAGAATAATGATGATAACTTCATGATGTGCCTGTTTTCGGGAGAAAATCTAGTTATCCAGCTAAGGCTAGGATGAGGCTGGATTATTCGGAGCTTTGTTTTAGATATTATAGATGGTATACTATAAGATTTTCTAAATCTTTGTCTTATTATGATTAAATTTCTTGCACGTTATTAGAGAGAGGAAGCCTGGGTGGAGGTAGCTATAGGTACACGTAAACAATTATTTAGTATTATTTTAATTTAAGTACTAATAATACGAATATAGTATATCAATTTCACACGGAAAAACCCAATAACACTTTGCCCGACCTGGGGATCGAACCCAGGACCTCACGATCAGCAGTCGCGCTTGCCACCACTAGACCAACGAGGCAGTATGGAATTCCTCAGTAGCGGCCCGGAGTTTGGAATTGTGCCCGATTGATGGCAATAGGCTCACCCCTATTACATGGGACGGCAAAACGAGGGTGTATTAAAACACCTCTGCCGAAACCTTCGGGGAGTACAAAGGGTGATGTTATAATGTTATGTCTTAGTATATTAATATGTTACTAACTCATCACCAATAACCTAATTACTGAATATATCTGAAATAAATATATTTTTATTATGTTAAAGATATTTCAGTGTGTTTGTTGTGTCAGAGCTGCTACTACTTATTTTTTAAAGATGTTTTTAAGGAGATGTGATCATTAATCTATCTTTGAGACTTAAGTTTGTCAGTGGAGATAATATACTTAGGTCAGTTGTAAGTGATAACTGCATTGCAATAAGTTTTATCTTAATGTTTTCTTTTGGTATTAATATGTAGAGCAACCATGAGCTGGTATGCTCTGTCCATTCTTCAGCTTTATAATATTAATATAGATTTTGTATATAATAGGGTATGTGACTATAATTTTTTTATTAGAAATTTCGAAACTATTACAAAAATGGTAGGCAACAGTGAAAAAACTACTGAAATATTTAATAAAATGCTCAAGTTATAAACGATTGAAAATTGCTCACTAGACAGAGACAACATGACGCCACAATGACGTCATACCTTGCAAACTTCATAATTATTTGATACCACTCCGTACAATATCCGTTTCGCGCGACAAGGACAGAAAATACCCCCTCCACAAACTTCGCAAGCGTGTAGCTCCTCTATTTTTTCATCGATCTTATTTATTTTTTCACATATCAATTTGTATCTATACTTTCTTTAAAATAATACTAAATTGTTGTACATTTTTAATAGTAGTCAACTACCCTATTATGCTTCTCACTTTCACACTTCCTACTGTAATCATGGCTACAGCTCGAGGTATTTAATCTAAGCCTTAATGTTACAGTGATAGCACGGGACCTAACGGCAACTTAAAATTGAGAAGCATTTTAATTTGACCATAAGCCTCTTCTACATTCGCGTAAGTAGACAATTTTCTCAGCACAATAAAATGAAAGAGTTACTCGGTTCTATAGGAATAAATCCATTGAGTAGTGCTTAATTCTCGACGAAGCGTCCACTAACCGTGTGTTTATCATCAATCCGGGCACACACTGCTGAGCATTTCACAGCTTTAAATGAAACATATTCAACATGAACAATGTAAGATTTAACATCCACATCCACAGTTCCACCATTTATCGACAGTTCCACTATCGCGTAACAATTTATTGATAATTCCGTTCAGTACGGTCACTGGGGAACCATTTGGATATTGAAATTCTATTGTTTTCCTTCAACACAAAGGTACTTGTAATAGAGTAGGTCTACCTATTGTGTGTTCGCGGGAAACATGAATTTTCTTAAATATGGGGTTATTTTGGATTTTGGACCCTAGTAGTTATACAGGGTGTAAACAAAATCAAATAATTCCTTGAAACCTCGTGATGCACTGCTCACATAGATAAACCCTGCACGGGATAGTTTTGGATTCAATAAAAAAAATACAAGAAGTAAATATGTGTTCTTAACGTGAGACATTTTAGCGCCCCGAGCGAATTACGCGGCTATCCCCCGCCGCGGTCATATAACTCGTGGCGCTAAAATGCATCACGTTAAGAACACATGTTTACTTATTGTTTTTTTTTTTATTGACTCCAAATGTGTCCCGATCAGGGTTTATCTATGTTAGCAATACATCCGAAGGTTTGAAGGAATTACATGATTTTATTTACACCCTGTATAAGGTTATCATAACTAGTGGTGTGACCGTCGTACTGCCAAGTCATAGGTCTCGATTTCGAACTCAAGGCACGCACATCTGACTTTTCGGATTCATGTGCGTATTGTATAATTATCACTTGCTTAAAAACGGTGAAAGAAAACTTCATGAGGAAACTGCCTGAGAGATATTTCTCGACGGCATGTGAAGCCAAATCAGAGGCCCATGGGTGGCATAAACTCTGACACCAGGTTAGTCACTAACCACACAAAAAGAAGAAGATAATTACGCGGCGAATGAAGTGTTCGCGTCACGACATTGCTGCGTAAAGAGCTCATGATTATGGGCTCCGGTGGAGTCCACATCTAGTCGGGCATACCCGGATAACCAGTGAGTAAAACCATCTAAATCCATAAACATAAATCGTTTTGCCTAGCTTTTTCCCAACTATGTTGGGGTCAGCTTCCAGTCTAACCAGATGCGGCTATCAGTATTTTACACGGAGCGAATGCCATCAGACCTCCGTAACCCAGTTACTGGGCAATGCCAATATCCTAAAGTTAGACCAGTTGTCAGACTTTCGGGCTTCTGACTATCCGTAAGGACTGCCATAGGTATTCGTATGACACCCGGGACCGACGGTTTGACTCTGAGGCACAGAGAGGTCTCGATGTGTAACGAATGGTCACCCATCCACAGACTGACCGCGGCCAGCGTTGCTTAACCTCGCAAGTCACGAAAGTTATAATAATTTTTATAATTCAGCCATGATCTTCCCACTGTAGGACAAAGGCCTCCCTACCCTCCTTCCACTCCTCTCTGCTTAAGGTTTTCTGTGGCCAATCCTTCCAATAAGTATCTAACTCGTCCCGCCATCTCCTTCTGGGCCTGCCGCGACGTCGTCTGACGTTGTGTGGGCTCCACTCAGTGATGAGTTCCGCCCACAGCTCGTCTGACATGCGGCAGATGTGACCGCGAAAGTTATAATCTTTACACAGAATAAAAAAAAGTCGCTCCCGCTGTCTGTACGCTTAGATGTTTTAAACTACGCAACGGAATTTAACTCAGTTTTCAGCAATAGATAGAGTGATTCAAGAGAAAGGTTTATATGCCCCACATTAGTATCTACATACATAACAGCAGTGATAGCCTAGTGGTGTGACCGTCGCGTCGGACTGCCAAGTCATTGGTCTCGAGTTCGAACCTAAGGCAAGCACCTCTAACTTTTCTGATTCATGTGCGTATTGTATAATTACCACTGGCTTATAAAAGGTGAAGGAAAACATCGTGAGGAAACCGGCATGCTTGAGAGATATTTCTCGAAGGCATGTGAATTGTGAAGCCAAGTCAGAGGCCCACGGGCGGCTTAAACTCTGACACCAGGTTAGTCATTAACCACACGAAAAGAAGAAGTATCTACATTGCACCCGTGCGAAGCCGGGGCGGGTCGCTAGTGCTTATTATAATTTGTGAAAGAGCTGGTTTAAACACTGGCCAACCTGCAGTCTATTAACATTACACTCGCAATCGCAATCACTTCAATATTAATAATGATCGATGAATCAAATGTTGCGGCCAGGAATTATCGGAAAGGAAATGAATTAATGATTCATCTGCAATTCGCCATCATGTAAGCACACACAGTATTATGTAGGTACCTGATGTGGTACTTTAGAATATTATGTCTAACACACGCCTGTATTTTCTGAAGGGCTGGCAGAGGTGTACAGTAACACCCTCATTTTGCCGTTGTGTTTAAGTTGTATGTACCTATTACATGCAACTTAAACAGCGGTCCTCGGTAGCAGTGATTGCCTAGTGGTGTGACCGTCGGACTACCAAGTCATAGGTCTCGAGTTCGAACCCAAGGCACGCACCTCTGACTTTTCGGATTCATGTGCGTGTTGTATATTATCACTTGCTTAAAAACGGTGAAGGAAAACATCGTGAGGAAACCGGCATGCCTGAGAGATATTTGTTAACGGCATGTGAAGCCAAGTCAGAGGCCCATGGGCGGCATAAACTCTGACACCAGGTTAGTCACTAACCACACGAATAGAAGAAGACCTTTTTATGATTTCGAAACCGAAAAACATCGAATGTTAAATGAATCATGTCTAATGCTATCTGGGGCTTCATAGCGAAGGACAGACTGGCTCGGCGGTACATCAATGAAAACCCTTATTTATACAAGGTTAGTCGAAAAGGGGGTACTAAGCCGAAAGGGTGTTAAAGTACTCATAATAAGGGATAACTTTTGTTCTACAACTTTCCCTAAAACTCGATAGTTTAAGAGAAATAGCTTTTCAAAGATTTCGTAAAAAATATGCTAAAATCTATCTGTCCATAGCTATGATCAGCTGTTTTTACAATTTAGGTCATATTTGGGGTCACAGATTAGAAAATTAATTTACTGAATTCATAAGTAAAGCAGGTATGATTTTTTTTTGAAAAACCTACAATAAAAATCATTTTGCATGCAAATAAAAATGATCGAATTTTGAAATTTTAACACTTGTTTTAAAATAGTCATCAGTGATACTTTAGGTGGCCCGCGGCTTAGTACCCCTTTCCGACTAACCTTGTTTAAGTTTAGGTACCGATACCGGAATATACCGTTTCGCATTTTCAGACTCAACATTTCGGTACCAAAATATATTTAAGTTTCGTAATTACAAGTACAGGTAGTACAGTATACAACATAAAAATAAAGAAAAATATATCCTAATAAAACTATAAACTAAAATAAGGCGTCAAAATATTCCATCCTTTCGTAATATTCAAGTATGGTTACTTGAATATTACGAAAGGATTTTAAATACGGTATGACGTCATCCTTCTAAATTCTGGTGAATTTAGAAGGATGACGTCATACCGTATTTAAATGTATATTAATTTCGGTTTATTCAGTCCCTGGTTTCATCTGCTGACGTAATCTATGTAATAACATGTATACATGCAACCAACGCAGGTGCACTTCAAAATGCAATTTCCTAGGAAACTGAAGTTCGGGAACAGGAATTTCAACGGAACAGTTACCTACACGCTCGAATACGTCCTTATTTTAAGGTACCTATTGTGTCAGATACACGCGTTTCCGAAAAGCTCAAATAAATTTGTGATATTCCGGATTTTCCTCCAAAAAATCCGAGCTGGAATTAGGTACGTGGCTAGGTACTTTAAAAAATTAGGACGTATTTAGATGATCTATCTCACACCCTGAACACCAAGTGCAATCTATTGGACTCATCAAAACGAATCATATGACCCGAAACTCGGGGGGTTTACTAGAAGCCACGGAAGAGTTCCACTATCCACCTTCTGGCTCCATCATCAGATCAGCTCCTAGATACCAAATTATAGTATTGTCATCCGAATTACATATACATACAAAGTTTTATTTCGATACGACAATTAGAAGTAGGTTAAAATTGACTTCCAAGATTTTATTACATTGTTAGTTAGTTACAAGTGAAGCTAATAATAATAAAGCGTAAAAAAAAGTTATAGAAAGAAAACGATCATTGAAAAAAAAAAACTATCTAAAAATGGAGTAAATACACGATTTTCAAGTTTTTAAATGTTGTATTTTCTGTCCTTGTCGCACGAAAGAGTAATGTCAAGTTATTATGAAGTTTTTGAACAATGACGTCATCGTGCAATAGTGCTATCTCTGTCTTTTAGACATTTTAAATCGCTTATAACTTGGGCATTTTATTATACATTGTTGGCTGTTTTTTTGTAACATTTTCGATGCAAGTAATACCTAATAAATAAATTGTCGGCTACCCAATTCCTAACGAGATTCCGGATGCAAGCTGTCGGCTTCAGAATTAATTACTGTACTACTAATCACCCAATGATCAATACGTGCAATACCTACTTTTATATTAGTCTAGCTTTACCCGGCCCGACTTCGCACGGGTAGCACTAAATATCTACGGCGCACCTACCTACCTACCTACCTACCCTATCTGCCCTACCTACCCTAACTTCCTACTTTTTTTTTATCGTTGGAAAATCCTCATGGATGTCCCTCGCCCGGGGAAGGCGAGGGACAGCCGGACTGCCGGACTCCTACCGACAAAAAACCAACGGTGTCCCTCCTCCTGACCGTCCGGCCGGGGTCGCGGGATTCGCAAAAGCATGCACCGCAACCCTACCTACCCTCCAAAGTTTCATCACAATATGATCAATGGTTTAGGAATGCATAGAGGACAAACATACAAACATTCATTTTTATTAATAGATATAATTTCCAGCACAATATAAAGAACACTAAAACTGCAACATGTTACCACAAAGAGTACCTACTTGCTTCTACGACTCATTTAAGTAATTCATTGCAATTACGACCTTAACTTTAGAGACAGTAAAATTACATCTCCCATGAAGATAATCCAACTTCAACTTATAGCTAGAACTGGACAAAAACACAATGATATACAGGGTAGAAGACATCTGGCAATTTGGCATAAGTGGTAAACGACTTTGAGAACTTTGGCACATTGCCAACTGGGGCAAAATGTAATTGCGAGTGTGTAACCACTTGTTTAAGTACCTTGACGGTCTGTAGTTGGTACTTCATTGTTTTAGCCGCCTTGTGGCTTAAAGGCACTTACGACCTTTCTATCCGTATTTGGTGAAGTTAAAGGAAAGATTGGAGTAAAAGGTAGTATGAGACATGTGGAATAAAGACGGTATTTGCGTGGTTACATTTTCTATAGAAAAGACGTCGGTTAATTTAAATAAGGAAGGTTGTACGGAGGTTTAACTAAAATTCTAAATGGTTTAATTAAATTCTAATGTTCATGAGAGATGAAACGAAACCATAAGATTTCCCATGCTTCTAATTAATCGTCAAAATTTAATTATTGTTTTTACATAGAGATTAACACACGGTTTCTGAATTAAGTATTTAAGCAAGAGATAAGCAAGGGATAAGTAAGGTTTGAGCATGGTTTTAAGTAAAACTCTAAACAAAACTATTCTATTCATTTGTTACTTATCCTGTACTTGTCTAAGGGCTGATTTTTCAATCGTCAGATAACTTTTATCTGGGGTATACAGGGTGTAAACGAAATCATGTAATTCCTTCAAATCTCGTGATGTGCTGCTGACATAGGTTAACCCAGCACGTTTGGATTCGATGAAAAAATTATTACAAGAAGTAAACATGTGTTCTTACTTAACGTGAGGTATTTTAGCACCCCGAGCGAATTGCGCGGCTATCGCTCGGTCATTTAACTCGGGGCGCTAAAATGCCTCACTTTAAGAACACATGTTTACTTCTTGTATTTCGTTTTTATTGAAACCAAAATTTTCCTTTGCAAGTTTAATCTATGTAAGCAGTACATCACGAGGTTTGAAGGAATTACATGATTTCGTTATATCGATCGAAATATTTGACGTTTTGACAGCTTTTGTATAGAAAATGTGTCAAACCACCATATTTATTCATTAGATAAAAGTTCGACGAATGAAAAATAGACCCTTAGAATTTTTAAATCGAAAATCTATCGCAAAACCTTCCTCTGTAACGACCCAGAACTTAAGTAGGTACTACCTATGTAGTTCATTTTTTTTAATAGCTGTCTTCTTACTGAATTAGCAGAAATTGGATCTGGGATCTTAGCATCTAAGGCCAAGTTGACAGTTATAAATGTATTCTTCTAGAAACATCAAAAAAATATACAAAACTTTGCTAAAAGACCTTGTCACCGAAACAACAAAGAAAATGTCGTCGCAAAGAATTCTTTACAAAAGTAGTTCACCTTTCGACCCCCTGCAACACGCAAATACGGACTTTTGTATGAGCATAAATAATTAAAAGGGGTTTCAACTTGTTTGCGTGACTGTACTACATGTCATCGAAATAGCGCGAGGTACTGCCAATTCGTGTAGCTATTTTGTATGTTTTAGAGGACTAGGAAATCACGTAACCCCATTTCTTCCGGGAGACAAGGTATGGTTACATGTTTAAGTTTAAAGATCTTCAGTTTTCGGCTGTTCATCTAGATATTAAATTCTTATTTTTTTTTTTGGTTTTGTATGTAGGTACCTAATATAAGTCGGAAGTTAAAGTAGGAAGTTAAAACAAATAATATCATTCGTAAGGGCCACCGCAGATACGATATTTTTTTATAGGATCGGCGATGCAGGCACGATACTTTTAGCATCGGCGATCGGCAATTATGTGGCTGGGTCGCGTTTTGGCGACCCTCTGCATTCGATCGCGGTATCAAATTCAAACGTTAAAGCTATTCAATTGCATCGGGCACTGAGCCATGTTGAAGATGCCAGAGCCTCACTTAATCGCCTCGACTGGTGTTCGAATATGTGCGTAATAAAATGTTTAGTTTCGGAATCCAGCGACCGCAATGCGATTAAATCGCCGAACGCTAATAATAAAAGTGTCGAGTGTGTTAGGTCCCAAACTTAGTAAGATAATCGATGTTAAATTTGGGTTATCTTTGCTTTCAAACTAATCCGCAGTTATGACTGATATAATATTAATTTTGATAACATATCACGGCTGTAGGTATTCCCCGAAGGTTTGGGCAGAGGTGTATAGTAACACCCTCATTTCACCGTTATGTTTAAGTCCCATGTAATAGGGGGCGAGCCTATTGCCATCAACCGAGCACTGATCCAAGCTACTGCGGAATTCCATACAGAAAAACCCAATAACACTTCGCACATCCTTTTTTCTTTTTTTTTTATCGTGGAGAAATCCTCATGGATGTGCCTCGCCCGGGGTAGGCGAGGGGGTCTGCCGGACTCTTACCGGATAAAAACTCACGGTGTTCCTCTTCGTGACCGTCGGCCAGGGTCGCGGGATTCGCCTAAGCATGCACCGCAACCCCGGCAGGTCTTGCTCCACCTACTTTGCCCA
Source organism: Amphipyra berbera (assembly GCA_910594945.2). Taxonomy (NCBI): domain Eukaryota; kingdom Metazoa; phylum Arthropoda; class Insecta; order Lepidoptera; family Noctuidae; genus Amphipyra; species Amphipyra berbera. Next base: position 14,514,542 of record OU343138.1, read on the forward strand.
TCCTGGGGTTCGAACCCAGGACCTCACGATCATTAGTCACGCTTGCCACCACTAGACTAAATAGGCAGTGATAATGTATTTTTTTTAAATGCCCTGTCGTCCTTTTTTTTACATAACATTTTATTTTAATATTTTTTTTATTTTAACTTTTTTGGTTGTTGTTAATTACGTTGGCCACTAGTGATAACAAGTCTGTGCATCCCTGACTTACATGGTTGAAGGTTATTAATGTCAGATTTGCAACAAATCACTGCTACACGCAACCATAGGTAGGTAAGTACACCTTGACTTTAAACCAAGGTTAGGTTTAATCGATTTCAGTCTTACAGTGTTTATAAACGTGTATGGTAACTGGTAATGTGTTTTGTAAATAATGTACTATGTAAGGTAACTTACAAGCAAGTTAACATCTACTAGTTAGAAATAAAGGATTTTTTTTAATAGGTTCGTAAAACTATGCCTTTGTAGAACTATAATTACTGTAATAATAACTCTATCATACTAAATCGGGTCTAATCGCGTATAAAATTTATAAGGCAGAAAATTCGGTCGAAACGTCGGGATAAATAAGGTATTTTACTGCCTTATAAATTTTATACGCGATTAGACCCAATTTAGTATTTTTATAATGTGTACAAATCGCGAAAGTTTGAAAACATTTAATAACTCTATCGTTAGTTGAACTTAAAAAGATTAAGTATGAGCTACATTTCTCTTTACTTTAAAAGTGTATTTTTATACCCTATAGGCATAAAAAATATTAGAACTTCAACAGGAATACTTCGTCACGATTTATGATGAATATATTAAACTTGAGTTTGTTTCGGCTTTTCTTCTCACTGTTATGCTACGGCTACATTATCGCGATAACGCGAACAAACACTTCGCGCGTTCTCTGTTGCACAGCGAGAAGTTGAGCGTCGTGTGAGAGAGAGCGCGTGAAGTGTAGTTCGCGTTAACGCGACAATGTAGCCGTGGTTTTAGTCAGACAGGAAATGCCGGCGCCATCTAGTCTTAAAAGTTAGTGAAGGAACATTACTTGTCACTTTAATTTGCTATTTCTTGATTATCGCTCACATTTCATCTACTTTCTTATTTATAATATATTTATTTATTAGTTTGTTTAAGTTATATGTATTACGTTTTTCTTTCTATTTTATATATTTTTGTAATAATTGATGTGTATTTTATGATTATTATTTCTAAGTAATATTATGTACGATACGTACTTGTACATCAAGACTGCCCGATATCTATTTCCGTTCTTCCAGTCCATCCTAAGGTTGTCTGGAAGAGATCGCCTTGTGCGATAAGACCGCCCATTGTACATATTGTGTAAATCTGTTCCTTTTATCGCTTACCGGTGTACTTATTATGTACAATAAAGTGTATATAAATAAATTAATAAATAAAAAACACATTACATTCACTTGTACAAGTGCCTGTAACAGATTTATTTACAGAAATAAAAATAATTTATGATTTAGACTAGCTTTTACCCGCAGCTTCGCTAACGTGATTTTTTTCACCTCCTTAGGAGAGGAGTTTTGAAAAATCCTTCCTTAGTGGATGCCTACGTTATAAAAGGTACCTACTGTCAAAGTTTCAAGTTTTAAATCAATCAGTCAGGCAGTGAGTCACTTTCTCCTTTTATATGTATATACTGATAACGTGCGTTAGGGCAAGCCAGAGTACGGGTAATTTCGTTCAAGTTGATTTGCCGCAGAATGTGTCGTAAAATATTACGACGCGGACTGAAATGTGGCACGCTATTTATGCAAGCAATTAAAAACAAACACATTCTGCGGAAAATCCGTTTAAATAAACTTACCTACCCTATATTCAGACTAACCACAACGGCCCTGATAGCTAATATTGTCAACATAATAAAAACTATACCTCGCTGTAAGTATAAAAATAATAGTCAGCCCACCCGTTTCGCTACTACACTCGGGAGCAATGAATCCGGGTCACTAACATAAACCTTAATATCTCAGAAAACATTATTTAACATTTTAACATTATTTTGTTTATGTTGGTGACCCGGATTCATTGCTCCCGAGTGTATTTCAAAGTTGGGTAACATTTTTGGCAAATGCGAAAGTGTATCAGAAATTTGTATTTTGCATAGTACTCTCAATCGGCGTGCATGTATGACAAGATGTATGAGTGTGGATGAAGCGAAAGGAGTATGTAAGGATCGTAGTATGTGGCGTTCTATAGTGTCTGCCTACCCCCCATGGGAAAAGGTGTGAGTTTATGTATGTATGTAACTATAACATAATATTCTACCGGTAGCAGTTACCGCTCTCTGCATTGATTCATTCACACATTCTCTCTCCCTTGACCAGCCCGCTTATCGAGAGGCTCTTCAGATATTCATCAAGGCTCTTAGGCATTAGACGCTAAAGTATTAGTCGTCGAGTCTACATTTCACATGTCGACAATCTCGAGTGCTTACTATACGGTTAAGATGCTAATTAGGTTTAACGTTGGAACTTGGAACTGAGTAACGCGAAGTTAGTGTTTTTGTAGCTTCACTTCGTATAAATGTTTGTTTGATTTAAATCTTGCGACAGATTTTTCAACTATTTCTGGCTAACCGATTCTCCCGACACTTCGCACACAAATTAAACTCCCATGACAATACAACATATAATAATGTCAACTTTTAATTCTCATATCCTGATGCTGCAGGTGTACTGCAAGATAAAACCGTTCAACTAAAAAGTTTTTAAGGGATAATTTATTTTTATTTATTTAAAGTTTGCCTGATAACAGGGTACTTATGAAAGGTCAACACTAGGTACTTAACCGGTACCAACTAGTAGGTCCTATGGAAAGGAACTGGCAGGAAATTCCAAGGACACACTTTCAAAAATGATTTGACAATTTTCATTGGTGTAATGCGAGAACAATAAAGATTAACGTAACAGATAAAGTACCTACATGAAGGACAATGAGAAAATTAGCTTTTAAAGAAAAAATCGCGATGAAATTTGGACCGGTCCGTGAATGACACGCTACGGTGTCGGTCGTTGATGAAAAAACAAAAATAATATAGTACGAAAAATTACTATATTTTTATCCCTAATTCAACTGTCGCGCTTTTTTATGTTAACTGGAAAAACGGAAAGAAGAAAGAAATAGAGCATCTTAATAGATGCTCTATTTCTTTCTTCTTTCCGTTTATTAAATTAATATTTAATTAAAAATGAATTGTTAATTTATTAAATTAATATTTAATTAAAAAAGAATTGTTAATTTATTTTAATATGAATCTAAATTGCTCAGATTCCTATAATTATTTTAAAGTTAATATGGGTCATTGATGGCCAAAGCGAAGAACAATAATAAATATACATGGAAAAATACATAATGATAAAAAAAATATGTGTACCTTTTTTTTCCAGAATTTCCCAAAAGTACTATATTTTTGCATCTTTTTTGGGAAAAATATTATATTATTTGTTCAAAAAAAAGGTGATAACCCTAGATGGAAAGGTCTAGTGGGCATTGTCTCCTACTAATCCATACAATATTTTTTTGCCTGTGCTGGTACAATTACGGTCCTAGTGTACGGTGTAGTGGGCAGAGCCCTTTTTATATTATTATACATCGTGTGTAAAATAGAACAAGTTTATGAAGCGAATAATGCAACAGTATAGATTTTTCTACTATCTCACTCTTTCTCTATATTTCTGTCAAACTTTAAACAAATTTGTCTCTTTCTTACGAAATTCAGTAGTATTGTTTGAGAATAAAAATTAATTGTGATCCAGGAACGTCTTAAGAGGAAATGCGGCCTACAAAATATTAAAATTTGAATAGGTTTTTGCGATCTATTTCCGTCTCACCCCTCCCGCAAATCTTCCCAATTGAGCGCGAAAGAGACACCTGCATCTCGGACTGATTTCTCCTGTGCAATATTAGCGAAATCGTACTTTCTTATTCCCCTGTTTCCTTCTTCAAATCTGGACCGATTTTCATATTTTTTTCTGTAATAATTTAAGAAAGACTTCGATTATATCTGTATGTTTTATTTTTTCTATTCGTCAAATTTGTTTGCCAGGAGTTTGATAACGGTGGTAAAACCGGTCGATTTTTGTAAAACTTAAATGTTTCTAGTTCTTTGAATAATTAATTTATTGACAAAAACAAAACATAGGGACATAGTGGTGGTAGATATATATCATATGGTAAAAAATATTTGCTCTAGTGACATTATCCAAGAAGAAAACTGAGGAATACGTTTGTATGGACTAAATGCCGACCGCATTTCCTATTAATCAAATATTGATGTATTGTTTAAACAATGATCGTCTCATCATAACAGGTAAATAAAACATACTAAATATTACGTCGAATCACATGATTTGATAAGTTTCCATTACCGGTAGGTACATCTTACTTAAATATCTTTTAAATTATAATGGTATTAAAAATGTATTAAACAAATCGGGAATGTCGTTATTAATCGTTTTATTATTGTGTTTAATGTGTGGAACTACCCAAAACATCTTTGTTGTCGGTTTCTTATTATAAGGATCAAAGGCGCCTCAGATTGAGGTGTTTTTTTCCCGCGTGATGACCAATTGAGGCTCCATTGGGGGCCCATGTTCGGCAGGGCTCGTGGCTAATTACCAACCGCGAGGATTATGCGATTTACGAGGTTAAGCTGCGCTTGCCACGGTTAGTCCTTGGATGGGTAATCATTCTTTACACATCGAGACCCCTCCGTACCTCAGAGAATAGTCCTTACTAATATCCTTACTAATATTATAAACGAGAAAATTTGTATGTATGGATGTATGGGTGGATGTATGGATGTTTGTTACTCTTTCAAGCAAAAATGGCTGCACGGATTTGGATGAGATTTGGCACACAGATAGACTATGTCCTAGATTAACACATAGGATACTTTTTATCCGGGTACATCAAGTAGTTCCCCTAGGATGCGGGTGAAACCGCGGGTAATAGTCTAATCCATACTAATACTAATTATACTAATATATATATAATATATATTTATATAATATAATATTATATTATAAATGCGAAAGTGTGTTTGTTTGTCCTTCCTTCACGCGCTAACTAAGCAACCAATCGACTTGATTTTCAGCATAGAGTTAGTTGAAAGGATGGAGAGTAACATAGGCTACTTTTGGTCCTGGAAAACATCATGTTAATTCCACGTGAGCGAAGCCGCGGGTAAAAGCTAGTCGTCTATAAATAGAATAGAGTCTAATGCTTCAGAGTCTTTAGGCATTATTTATGTTAATTGGCTATATTCATAATTTTGTGGTAAACATTTTGTAAGAGGGGTTTGTGGCTAATTATCAACCGCGTAGCTCATACGATTTACGAGGTTAAGCTGCGCTTGCTGCGGTCAGTCCTTGGATGGGTGATCATTCCTTACACATCGAGACCCCTCCGTACCTTAGAGAGCACGTTAAACAGTCGCTCTCGAGTGTCATACGAATATCTACATATAGTCGTTACGGGTAATCAAAGCCCGCAAGTCTGTCAACCGGTCTAACCTTAGAGTATCGGTATTACCCAGTATCTGAGTTGCGGAGCTATAAAATACTAGTATTCGGTCGCAACTGGTTAGACTGGAAGCTGACCCCAACATAGTTGGGAAACTAAAACGGTGTATGGTGTACTAAAACACCTCTGCCAAACCCTTCAGGAAGTACAAGGCGTCATGTTGTGTGTTAAAGTATGATATGAGAAATATGAAGGATATAATAATAAACATAGTTAATGTGTCACCTGGATATCAAAGGGAACTCGTAGAAGATGACTAAGAAACGCCACGACACCAATCGACTCATCAGTTACTAGTCAGTCAATATATTCCTATATTATCAAAACCACAACTGCCTTCCACAAAAAACCAACTGCGTCATGATCCCTGACAAGTGACATACACCCATATTCTACGACGTTCCTCCAAAACTTACTCTACTCATACTCGACTCAGAACGGCCTCGAAAACACCTTCAAAATTGTATTCTTAGTCGCAATTTCGAGTGAACTTTGAGGTTCCTCGACGGAGTCATTACGTCATAATTTGAATTTATCTGCATCGCGCAAATAACGCCGCGATAAATCATTGTAAGGATTAGTAAGCATATCAGATAAAGTCTTCAAAATTCATTTTTGTTACATACGAACTTTGACACTTCCTTCCTTAAGGTAGGTTCCGAGGTACCTTGAGTTTGACAGATGATTCCTTACCTCGACTGAGGAAAAATCTCGAGTCAAGGACGTTTATGTCAATTATAACTACCGATGGTAGTGAAAAAGGCTGAGTCGAGGTGGAGTCGAGTCGAGTAAGTTTTGGAGGAACATCTTAGAATATGGCTGAGGGTATCATAATCTGACCATTGCTGTCGCACTGCCGGGCACGGGCCTCTTCTCAGAATGACAAGGATTAAGGCCTTAGGCTGCTGTCCTGGTGCGTGACTCCTTACTGAATGGATTTCACATATTAGGACCAACTTAGGACCAAGCTTAACAATATAGTTTTAATCATTACCTTCAGTTCAGGCTACTCCTACCACCGTAATCGTTTTATATACAAAAAAATATATCCTTCGGTTTTAATCGAAATTCGATTAAAACATTGCACTATGTACAGACTATAGAGACCATTTTCCTAGCTATCTTCAATCCACACATACATAAGAGTAACTAGGGTCTGGCAAACGAAAGCAGAGATTGCAATAGTGCGGCAAATTAACAAAATATCAACATAGCAACCCCAAAATAAAGGATATTATGATCTAACTAGCGACCCGCCCCGGCTTCGCACTGGTACAATGTAGATACTAATGTGGGGCATATAAACTTTCCTCTTGAATCACTCTATCTATTGCTGAAAACTGCATTAAAATCCGTTGCGTGGTTTAAAAGATCTAAGCGTACAGACAGCGGGAGCGACTTTGTTTTATACTACATGTATGTAAAGATTTGATACTTTAGAATTATTTGTTTTCGTTGATAAATAGTTGCCATATAAAAAGTTTGCAAATAACTCGAGTGTCTACTTTCGTTTCCCAGACTCTATTAGCCTCATTGACTAAACAATAAAGTACCTACCAAATTACAAAGGGTACACCAGTAGTTAGTGACCCCTTAATATAACCTCTGCGCCTACGCAGACACACTATCGTAAGCATTCATTCAATTAGTACTAAGACGTAGCTCCATAAACTCCAGCGTATTATAAAACGTCATCGTCATGGCATATTTCCAAACACCTGCAAAAAAACAACAGCAAACGTTCCATTTTTAAAACGTCTTGCTCCCGAGTCAATTATATAATCTGTGCGATGACCTCATTGATAATAACAAACGCTGATAAAACCGATACAGTCAGGCATACAGATAAAAAATATGCATCATCTGTCATTCGTTCACGGGCGATCGAGGAGAGCGCACGCGCGCTCGTAATTTGAAAAAAAAGCATTAAATCTATGTGTGTGTAACCATGTTAGAGTACGCTTTGTTTGTGTTTTTACTTGCGTACGCGCATGGTTGGCAAGTGAATACTACGGAAGGTGTTGTGGAAGGATCTAAAGCAGTCGACGGGGATTATTATGCGTTTTACGGTATTCCTTATGCAGGACCGACGTCGGGCCAAAACAGGTTTAAGGTGAGCTTATTTTAAGACCTTTTTTGATGCAGGTAGTGGGTTTTACCAAAAGAAGTTGTATGGGTTTTAGACTTAATTGAGAAGAAAACTATGTGGTTTCCTAAAATAGCTTGTTTTGTTGTTTGTTTTGAAATTACACCGTGCTTTTTTTGTTGTATTTAATTTCAGCACGACTTTGTACATTTAAGTCCATTTTAGACAAAATATAATGCTTTATTATATGTGGAAGTTAGAATCTGTGGAAATCCCAATGTATATTGTGCAATGATTTTCATGAGTCATGGACAGACAATAATTTTATTGTGAAAGATGTTCCATTTGTTTCGTACAATGAACTTGTGATTATGCTTTTGTGAACACTTTAATTAATTCCATATAGGAGTAGGAGATATCCTTTTAAACAATCACGCTTACCGTTATAAGTAGCCTATACTCCAACCAATCTTGATGTGGAATTTATGTAAACAATCTATCGTGCATTTGGTATTATTGTTACATAACTATTATAATGTCGCAGTGATAGCCTAGCGGTTGAACGCTTTCTTTCCATGCAGGAGGGTATGAGTTCGATTCCGGCCCGTACCTATGACTTTTCGAATTCATGTGCAGATCAGAATTTGATTATCACTTGCGTTAACGGTGAAGGAAAAACATCGTGAGGAAACCTGTACACCTGAGAGGGCTCCGTAGAGTTCTCGATAGTGTGTGTAGTCTGCCAACCCGCACCAGGCCAGCGTGGTGGACTGAGGTCTGAATCGTTCTCATTCTGAGAAGAGGCCCGTGCCCAGTAATGGGCTAATTATGTTATGTTTTTAAGTATTACAATTGCGAATGGTTTAATCTTACTTAAATATATCGGAGAGGTGCACTAAAAATCCACCACGAGTGACGATGTGTAGGTACGTCCAGCGCATCCTTGCTAACTGGCTAATATTTTCACCGCGCTATGAGCTATTCTCGCATAGGGTAGGTATTGTCTTGTTTTCCATAAAATCATTTGTACTATTATTCTTTTCCATAATCGTCCTCATAATATTTACTTGCACTATTATCATTTATACTAATAACGCTTGTCATATCAACTTCTTAGTCATAACTTTTATTTGCCATAAAATAAGTTTCCATATATTCCATATAACATGTGTTATAATCATTAGTTTCTATAACTAACACATTACATAATCGATACTCGACATAAGCAACATTTAGTATAATTTAGAAACGTTTATTGGTTTGTACAAAAAATAATGTCATTAAGGCATTTGGTATGTAATCAAATGATTTATTACAGCAAACAATCTTTAGACAATAAACAGTTTGTCAAATTCGAAATGGCTTGGTTGGGTTAGGTTAGAACAGTGACCACATAACGCGCCAGATTTCCTCTTTTGCAAAGCAAGCATTCATGGTGATTGCAGGCGCTTGTACTGCACTAGCATTGTTGTGCTAGTATGGGCAAATTAATATTATGGTGAATACATGTTATGGAAAATGACATTATTGAAAATAAAAAATATAGCAAATAAATTTATGGATTAAAATTATTATAACACTTGATCGATTATGACCAATGAAATTAGTAAAAATTATTTTATGCAATTTCACGATTATGGCAACTGAAGCGTTATTTCTAATGAAATTATGGCAAATACAAGTATGGTATATAAAATTATTGCATTTTAAATTATGGCAAAAATTAGTAAACCCTCGCATAGCTCATGCCGACAAAAGAGGAGGGGGAAGTGACAACAATCCTATACGAAATTTAAATTCTGTTAAAAAAACAACTTTTATTAAGTGATTACATGAAAATGTTTGGGCGGTTTGCTTACATAAAATCCACATCAAGTTTGATTGGAGTATAACTTTCATATCATAAATCACACATAGATAGATACATACATACAGCAGTGATGGCCTAGTGGTGTGACCGTCGGACTGCCAAGTCATTGGTCTCGAGTTCGAACCTAAGGCACGCACCTCTGACTTTTCGGATTCATGTGCGTATTGTATAATTATCACTTGCTTAAAAACGGTGAAGGAAAACATCGTGAGGAAACCGGCATGCCTGAGAGATATTTCTCGACGGCATATGAAGCCAAGTCAGAGGCCCATGGGCGGCATAAACACTGACACCAGGTTAGTCACTAACTACATGAGAAGAAGAAGATGAAAATGTTTGGGCGGTTTGTTTACATAATATCCACATCAAGTTGGATTGGAGTATAACTTTCATATCATATTACCTATAGATAGATAAAACTTGTAGAAGGTAAATATCTCATTTATTGTGTGTAGACATAAATATCTTCCATGAATACATACTTATCTTCAAGGAAAATCGGATATCTGTTAAAACACAGCACAATACGTTTACCTTGTCAGTCTCTACATTCAACATAACATCACGCCGTGTACTCCCCGAAGGGTTCGGCAGAGGTATTTTAGTACACCCTCGTTTTGCCAGTTATGATTAAGCCCCATGTAATAGGCCTATTGCCATTAACTTGGCACAAATCCAGACTACAGACTGCTACTGAAAAATTCCTAATGGAATAACACAATAACACTTAGCCCGACCTGAGGATCTGACACCTAACCAGATGCGGCTGAATACGAATGTATTCAACCTCATCTGGTTAGATTGGAAACTGACCCCAACATAGTTGGGAAAAGGCTAGGCAGAACTAATTATAGGAATAGCAGTTTGTAAATCAGTTAATGTGTAATTATTGACTTGGTTTCTTAGAACACAATAATTTACTAATTTGCTAATCACCAGAACACATTTACCGGTTAATTAAAACGGATTAACATAATTTATGTTGTTATTCAATTAATCAAAATCTATCACTATCTATTACAGAAGCAAGGAAATCATTATCACGTCGAAACATCAAACATAACACTCTGATAAAAACTATCTGACGTTTAAAAATTCAGCCCTAAAATAGTTTACTAAAAAAAACATAAAAAAACAACATCACGCCCGTATTCCCCAAAGGATTCTGCAGAGGTATGTTTAGTACACCCTCGTTTTGCCAGTTATTTTTAAGTCCCATGTAATAATAGGCAAGCCTATTGCCATTAACCGGGCACAAATCCAGACTCCGGATTGCTACTGAAAAATTCCTAATGGAAAAACACAATAACACTTAGCCCGACCTGGGGATCAAACCCAAGATCTCACGATCAGCAGTCGCGCTTGTCACCATTAGAGCAACGAGGCAGTTTAGTTTATTTTACTTAAAATCCTTTTAAAAAGTGATGCAAATCGTAACAAAAGAAAATCATCTCGTACAAGTTCAAACTTGCCCCAATAACAAGTCAGCTGAGGGAAATGAGTCATTTAGCATACGATCCTACACGTCATTATAATCAATGCGCAAGCGACCATTTGACGCTACAATGAAAAAATTGAAAGACACCGCAGTAAGCTATCACAATACAGCATTCCAGATTAGTTTACACAAAGTGTTTACAGGATCCGATTTTATTCTGGTGATGGCGCCTGTAGTTGTTTGACGAGTTCACACACACGACGGTATTCCGAATCCAGTAAAAAAATACTGGATCCGGTAATTTTATCGTATTTCACACAATTCGTTATACATCGTGACCCCTCCGTGCCTCGGAGAGCAAGTTAAACCGTCGGTCCCGGGTGTCATACGAATATCTATGACAGTCGTTACGGGTAATCAGAAGCCCGAAAGTCTGACAACTGGTCTAACTTCAGGATAACGGCATTGCTCAGTAACTGGGTTGTGGAGGTCTGATGGCGTTCGCTCCGTGTAAAATACTGATAATTCAGCTGCATATGGTTAGACTGGAAGCTGACTCAACACAAATGGAAAAAAAACTTAGGCAAAACGAACTGGGCTGCAAGTCAGACACTTAAAACAACATAATTTCGCCAGAAGACCTCTGCAGTCGTAGATTGCACTGAATGTTGGTTCTGTCTGCATTTATTTTAAACTAAGTATATTCTGTATCTTCGTGTACTAGGTCAGTACGTAATGACGTCACACGTGACGAAATCAATTTACACTTATACATACATAGGTTTGTGCAGCACTTCCCAACGCATTGGCCCGATAGCTCGATATCAATTCCAATGATTAAACAACAAACGCCAACGTTTTCATATCTTATTCTGTACAAGATAGAGCTCAAATTGCTATATCCGGTTTAGCGCATGGCAGGAGTAAGGTGTTGGTAACTAGCCTAGTTTCTGTTAAATGTAGCTTTGATTTATGTCAACGCAATTAGTGTTAGGTTTGCTTGAAGTTCTGTTAGAGAGAGAAAGGGAATACAGGCGTGAAGAGGTCTCTGTCTAAGCTTAATGCTGCAACGGTACCTAAACTGCTGCAGTTTTAAAACAGGGACCATCATGAAATCATGATGCCACTGACAGTAACTACAAATACTTATAATACTAATGAGAGAATCGATTACGAATAATCGACTAATCGACTAAAACCGGGCTTAATCTAAACTAGCGACCCGCTCGGACTTCGTACGGGTACTATGCGTGCCAAATAAGAATAGGATCGCGCTTGCTACAACTTCACACGATAGCTGTCAAATTTGTACTGCCAGCAAAAAAATACTATGAATTTTTTTTTTATTCATAGGTTTCATTATTATTTACATTCATTTTTTATAAAATGTTATTTATTGGATTCCATAAATAGATAATTTTGGATAATTTAATAATATTTGAAAACAGTATTCATTAAAGAAATGAACCAAAATAATTATAGTTAACTTCACGAAATGCTACTGGTCACCCTAATATGTCGCCATAATAATAATAATATAATTACTGTGTAATTAATTTGGCGTTAATTGATTAGAAATACCAAAAAAGTGAACTAAAAATAATTAAACTAAGTATAATTTCTTTATTTATTTTTTTGCACACCTTACACTTTGGTAATGAAGTTCACGAGTATTGCGGAACAAAATGGCGTCTTGACAATACTATTCTTATTTGGCACGCATAGTACTATTATGTCAGAGGGGGTATGTAAGAGTCGTAGCATGTGGCGTTCTATAGTTTCTGCCTACCCCCATGGGAAAAAGGCGTGAGTTTATGTATGTATGTAGTACTATTATGTTACTTACTCGAGGTATTTTTCATCAAACATCGTTTTTTTTTACTTTCTGTCAAAAATCATAATATCTCAGCTAATATAAACAACACATATATAAATTGCTAGCGACCCGTCCCGGCTTCGCACATTTTTCCCGTTTTTGCAACATTTTTCATTTATGCTCCGCTCCTATTGGTCGTAGCGTGATGTTATATAGCCTATAACCTTCCTCGATAAATGGACTATCCAACACAAAAATATTTTTTTAAATTCCAATCAGTAGTTCCTGAGATTAGCGCGTTCAAACAAACTCTTCAGCTTTATAATATTAGTATAGACTAGCTGTGTCCTCACGGCTCCGCCCACGTAAGAAGTTTTATTCCAGTAATAAGTATAGTCTATGTTACTCAGTGATAATGTAGCTTACTAACGGCAAAAGAATTTTTGAAATCGGTCCAGTAGTTTTTGAGTTTATTCGTTACATACAAAAATACAAATATTTCCTCTTTATAATATTAGTATAGATAGATAAACATAAACCATCCCCGGGAACCAATCTATCTAATCGTGAAATCAAGTACTGATTAACCCAAAAATTAAGATAACTTTCATATACGGTAAGACGTCATACACCTAAATTCTGATTACATGAATATTACGATACTAAAATATATTTCGGTACCGAAATGTAGTCTGAAAATGCGAAACGATATACTCCGGTATCGGTACCTAAATCTTTATAAATAAGGGTTTTCATTGATGAACTATGAAGCCCCAGATAGCATTTGATCTAAAACACGATCTTGCTAGATAATGACTGCTTTATTTTTTACATGCACGGTGGTACATCTACAAAACATTATATTGAGTTACCCACAAGATAATGCAACAATTAGTAGTAGCATTAGTCATCATTCGATGTTTTTCGGTACCGAAATCTTAAAAAGGTTAAATAAGGGTATGACCCCAACGTTTATAAGAAACGGTATCCATTTTAAAAGTATCGTAACACTCGTACTGCAACCGCTTTAAATCCCTGAAACCCGTTCAGCAGTCACAGAGAAAATCACACACAGTCAGACAGACAGACAGACACAGCACACTTTGTTTTATAATAACGTAGTCATAATTGACTGCCTTGTTGGTCTAGTGGTCGCAAGCGCGACTGCTGAGCATGGGGTCCTGGGTTCGATCCCCAGGTCGGGTAAAGTGTTCTGCCGGGGTTGCGGTGCATGCTTTTGCGAATCCCGCGACCCCGGCTGTACGGTCAGGAGAAGGAACACCGTTGGTTTTTAGCCGGTAAGAGTCCGACAGACCCCTCTCGCCTTCCCCGGGCGAGGGAAATCCATGAGGATTTTCCAAAAAAAGGGTAAAGTGTTATTGGGTTTTTCCATTAGGAATTTCACAGTAGCAGCCTGGAGTCTGGATTTGAGCCCGGTTAATTGCAATAGGCTCGCCCCCTATTACATGGGACTTAAACATAACTGGCGAAACGAGGGTGTACTAAAAACACCTCTGCCGAACCATTCGGGGAATGTAAGGCGTGATGTTATCTTATGTAGTCATAATTATTCTGTAGCGTAGAGAAAGCTTGTCATCCCTAGGGTACCTACTTTAAAGGCGGCTTATGAAACTTTTAAACTACTATTCAGATTCGTCAAGTTTCGTAAGTAAAGCCTCTTAAAACATGATCAGCCGTAGGATGTCGAAACTCCAGCCAAGATACAACAACTTTGTATCGAAGTCAATACACAACTTTATTTGAACGCAAACGACTCTTCGTTAAGGTAACTGATTAAAATTTAATGGAGTATTAATTTATCAGTTGATAAGCTTAATGGTATAACAGGTTTAACTATCTTCAAATTAAAACGTAGTAAATGTTTTGTTCGTGCTGATATAAGACTGGAAGGAAATGGAAAATACAATGATGATAATATCATTCATAGCAACTCAAATATTGATGGTATTTGTACATATTGACCAAGGGAAGCAGTTACACCCATATTCTAAGACGTTCCTCCAAAACTTACTCGACTCGATTCCACCTCGACTCAGCCTGTTTCACTATCATCGGTATTTATAGTTGACATAAACATCCTCGACTCGAGATTTTTCCTCAGTCGAGGTAAGGAATCATCTGTCAAACTCAAGGTACCTCGGAACCTACCTTAAGGAAGGAAGTGTCAAAGTTCGTATGTAACAACAAAGAATTTTGAAGACTTTATCGAATATGCTTACGATAATCCTTACAACTATTTATCGCGGTGTTATTTGCGCGATGCAGATAATTCAAATTATGAAGTAATGACTCCACTCTACCTCGACTCATTTGAGGACCCCTCAGTCGAGGAACCTCAAAGTTCACTCGAAATTGCGACTAAGAATACAATTTTGAAGGTGTTTTCAAGGCCGTCCTGAGTCGAATAAGTTTTGGAGGAACGTCTTAGAATATGGGTGTGAGTCAATTAACAGATTAACAGTGAGTGACTTCTTAGATCAAGCAAGTATCAGTCAGTAATCAATAAATAAATAGTAACAAAGAAATTATCCCAATATAAAACCTAAACTAGTATAATATATATCTAAGGTAAAAACTAACTATATACAAAATATGTTATGTATAAAAATAATTAAAAAGTGCACTCAGGCGTCAAAATATTACTCCACATCACTGTCATCTGGAAGCGTGTTCAGAAATAGCAACGTTGCCACGTTGGACGGCAAATAAATCAATTGGATAAACCTTGGTAACTTAACTTTAGTTAACAGATTAGTAGGTACCTACACAGTGATTCAACATTTCTTATCCTATCTGTGACAGAATGTCTTATCTGGTACTCGTACACCGCAAATAAATTGATCCAATAAATACATGATTACTGAGTCTATAGTAATTTTATGCACATATTTTGTTAACTAGGGAAATTTTAAGCCATGAATATTTAAAACAATAAGCTAACATGTTATTCCCTCATTAAGTAAACTACAACTACATAACACACATTTACATCACAGTGTTTTGCGGTAGAGTTTACAAACGCTTCGATTATGAAAATCGATCCTACAGTTTACACAATTCTTAGTGCCCACACCTCTGCCTTTGTTACTGCAACATTTGAATTAAAAATATAAGAAAATGGCTTACAATCTATATATGATAATTACTTGTCCTGACTGATTCATCAACGCAGAGCCTAAACCATTGGGGCTAACCACTTGTAGACAGTAGGTTCCTTTTGTGACGTAGGCACTAGACACTAAGAAAGGATTTTTGGAAATTCTACTCCTAAAGGGATAAAATAGAGGATGGAAGTTCGTATGAAAATTCACACGGACGAAGTTGCGGACAAAGTGCTAGTATTTCATATTTCCAATACAACTTGACTAACCACCACATTAAGTACCTATAGATAAAACTTTTTTATAAAAGAATGGCCGTAACTTATTATCGATACTACGAATTCTATTTGTGTTGGCTATCTATAAAATGGCCGTCACGCCTTAACCTTATCTTATTATAATATACTTGAAATATTTTCCAGGGACCGGTGCCGCCTTCACGTTACCCTGGACTCTTTCATGCGATGGACAGCAGCGTGATTTGCGCCCAGCCATCCGCCCGGGGACTCATCGGGGTCGAGAACTGTCTAACCCTTAGTGTGTTCACCAAAAACGATACTGTTTCAAAACCTGTCATCGTGTGGCTCAACTCAGAAGAATATACCAATTCAAATACTCAAATGTTCTCTTTCCGAAGGCTTGTTGACTTTAATTTGGTTTTCATAACGATGAACTTTCGGCTCTCAATCTTCGGATTTCTATGCTTGGGTGTTCAGGAAGCTCCAGGCAATGCTGGTTTAAGAGACGTCATTCAAGGTCTGAAATGGATCAAAGCAAATATTGCCAACTTTGGAGGCGATCCAGACAACGTTGTTCTTATGGGACACGCATCTGGAGCAGCAATGGTAGATTTGTTAACCATCTCGCCTCAAACAGAAAATTTAGTGCATAGAGCCATTTCTTTAAGTGGTTCCGGCTTAGCTCCATGGGCTGTAGCTTACGACCCTATTGGATATGCACAACAATTGGGAGCCAAACTTGGTTACACCGGCAAGACTCCAGCGGAGTTGGCTAAACATCTAATAGCTACTGATATCACCGTATTACATACTGCTTTGACTGAATTCAAGTTCCAGAATAATACACCTTTATTCGCACCATGCCTTGAGAATCCAAAACTAAATCCTAACGACACAGTCCTTGCTGAAGCTCCTATCAATGTGCTGAGATCAAGCAAATACTCCCAGATTCCTTACATTTACGGATATACAACAAGGGAAGGAACAATGAGAGCAGATGAGGCAGCCTTCGGAAACTGGCTAACTACCATGCAAACTAACTTTACAAACTTCCTACAAGTGGACTTGCAATTTGGTGATAACAGAACAGCTGAAGCAGCGTCCATCCGTGATTTCTACTTCGGCAGCAGTCCGATCAGTATGGGGACCATTGAAGACTACTTGGAATATCAAGGAGACACCCTCGTACTCGTCTCTGTGATCAGAGCAGCTAAGGAAAGAGCTTCAACATCTAAGAGCGCAGTCAGATTGCTGGAGTTAGGTTATTTGGGGACCATGAACTCCGACTGGATTTACAATCAGATTCCTTTGAGTGGTGCCAAACACGGAGCCTTCTTGAACTATCTGTTTAACTATGATTTAAGACCTGTTGATGAAGCAGTCACTCTGTCGATGGTGATGCGGTTCACAGAGTTCGCACATGACATGTAAGATTTATTTTATTTATAGCATATAGGGTTACGATGTTATTGGTCGTGTAAATTTACAGGGCATTAAAAATGCTTCCACGGGTGACGATACTTAAGAGGAAACGCTGGCTACAAAATATTAATAATTTGAATAGGTTTTGCGATCTATTTCCGTCCCACCCCGCCCGCAAACCTTCCCAATTGAGCGTGAAATCCATCTGCATCTCGGACTGATTTCTCCTGTGCAATATTAGTGAAATCGTACTTTCGTATTTCCCTGTTTCCTTCTTCAAATCTGGACCGCTTTTAATATTTTTTGTTTGTAATCATTTAAGGAAGACTGGTTATGTCTGCATGTTTTTCTTAAATTTTTTATATTCGTCAAATTTTTTTACCAGATGTTTGAAAACGGTGGTAAAACCGGTAAATTTTAGCAAAGTTTAAACGTTTCTAGTTCTTTTAATAAATAATTTATTGACAAAAACAAAACATAGGGACATAGTGGTGGTAGATATATATCATATGGTAAAAAATATTTGCTCTAGTGACATTATCCAAGGAGGAAACTGAGGAATACGTTTGTATGGACTAAATGCCGACCGCATTTCCTCTTTGGCAGTAGGCCCTGCTACCAACCTTGCTGACTAGCTAATCTTTTTACCACGGCATGAGCTATTCTCATATAAATCGTGTCGACACGAAAGAAAAAGATGTAGATCTTTAAGTAAATTCATTCATTTGATTCACAGTTTTCGTAAACTGTTTTAATTGGCTTCACTGGTATATTTATTTGTTTGATTGAAATCTTGCGACAGATTTTTTAACTACTTCTGCTTAACCGATTCTCCTGAAACTTCGCACGCAAATTCAATTCCCATGACAATACCACATTATAATAATTGTAACCTTCAAACCCCAAATCCTGATGCTGCAGGGGTACTGCAAGATAAAACCGTTTAACTTAAAAGTTTTTTAAAGAATTTTAATGATGTTTTTACAAAATTATAACTTCATTCAAAGAAACTGCCATCCCAACTATACATAAGTTTCATACAGAATAAATACGTCTATATCAATATAATTTTCTACTTTCAGGACTTCACCAGCAACCGTCGGTGGTAACAACTTCCACGCATGGCCAGCAATCACCAAGGAGGCGACAAACTACCTCTACTATGGTGGCATCCAGGGTCCGACAGTCAACAACACTGCGATTTACGTCGAAGAACCGAGATTTGACCCTCATGTCCAGCGAATGACCTTCTGGGCCAACCTTTACGCTAAATATTACGTCGCTCCTGCCCAACCGAGTTCCTCTAATGTGACTGTCGGTTGCTTCTTATTTGTTATGCTATGTCAATTGTTTGTTCGTTTGTTTTAAATTATTGTTATTTGGGCTCCTGTAGACTGGATAATGTTGGCGTTAAAATATTTTAATTTCTTAAATCTTTATGCTGCAAAAGATGTTTAATTATGTCCAGCATTGGGCCATTTTGTACAGGAGCCTTATATTGAACTGCTAAGTATTTTGGTTGCCATTGTTAGGACAAGTCGTAAGCGTAATTCATTTAGAATAGACGTGACATGTGCTCTGACGTCAGATAAGTCTGTTTCTCGTCTACGTGATGTCGCAGTCCTAACTAGTACAATAAATATTAGGTCCCCACCTACAAAATCAGCGTTTTGTATGGAGACTTTTAAAGAAGTTGCATTTTTCATACTAACATTTTCTTAATTTATTTAACAACTATGAACACTAAGGTTTTAAAACATTTATGCGTTAATGTTTAAAAACTAAGATAGGGTATGCCACTTAGATTATGCATAAAAAATAAGTTTTGGCTAAGTTAAAACCAAAATAGTGGTCATTTCTGTAACAAAAAGGGGAGTCGTTTTTAGGGTATTTTTTATGTTTAGAAAACTATAAGTAATAAGGGTTTTTTACTATTGGTAGTCGTCTATTATGGTCATTATTCGATATACTAGCAAGCAATTGATGAATATTTTAAATCATAGAAGTGACGAGGTTCTCTATTTGTGAGAAAAAAACGCCAATTTCATAGGTGGGGACCTAATATTAAGACAGGAGTAAGCAATGGACATACGGTCATATCTGTTATGCACGTATCGCCTTCTGTGTGTAAGTTGCGCCTGGGCATGAAACTAATGCAAAATGTAAGACCTAATTTAGTTTTAAAATGAAAACGACTATTTTAAAAGACTTTTATTGCATTTTATGTTTGCTATGATAAGATACTTATTATGTAATTTTAAAAATATTAACGTTGACGTAATAATGACTCAATAATTTAAATTATCTACAATGAGTATTAAATTCATTCTTATATTTTATTGACTGACTTAAGTTGTTATTTAGTAACGATTACTTATGAGTTATTATTTATCAATAAGATAAATGCTTCGAGCATTCAGAATATGAAATAACAGAACCACATAAAATGAGACGTAGGTAATTAGTATTATATTCATTTCTGAAATCACTCCGATACTAATACGTATTACTAATTCCCAAGGAGGGTTGATGTGAGGCAGGCGGCCGGTCATAAAACAATAAGCCAAAACCTCTAACAACATGGATTTATGAAATACATGTTGTGCCGACCCCACCTAGTGTGGGATAAGTGCAGGAAGAAGAAGACTAATAATTTATTTACTAAAAATTGTCTTCAATTAAAGACAAGAAAACATTCGCTCAATGGATACCGTCCTTATTTCAATACTGCAACACAAAATATCTAAAGTAGAATCTTAAAAAATGGGATTTCAAGAATGTAAGCTTAGAATTACAGTCGCAAGCACATATATTATAGAATCTTACATCTTAAACAATGTAGCGGACTTGATTCATAAGTTTTACCTTAAAATTTATTGGAAAAAATTGAATTTCTTGAAAGCGGTGCGGTATCAGCATAATATTATTCTTATAAGAAGTACTGAGAGATGAATTTATTATAAAAATGAAATGAATTTACTTAAGATTAATGAGTCTCCACTGCGGTTGGAGCGCAGCGAAGACCAATCATTAATCTAAGGAATTTACTTACAAAAGTGAAGAATTCAGAATCACAATATATTTTTATCATTGTTTTTTGTATTGTAAGAAGTATTGTAATAATCAAACTTTAACAAGTATTTATCATTATTTTTACTCTGTAATAAGATTTACAAAAATACAATAAGATAAATCCCTAAAAACACTTTTTCTTCTTTAAAAAGTTGAGAAATAATGAAGAATATTTCAGTTCTTTATTATTAGTTCTCTTTCCCTTAATAGGGCATAAGGTTTTAAGAAAAGTAAATAAACAATTTCGCATTTTTTTATAAATAATAATTAAAATGTATTTTTAAGTAGGTGTCTCTTTATTTTTATTTTCTGTTAAAGAAAATAGTAAAACAATATAATATTGCTAAGTTTTAAAATAAAAATATAACAGGGAAGCTTAAGGGTTAAAAAATAAGTATTAAAAATATTCAAGTGTATTAACGAAAAAACTAAAAACGTAAAATACAATTGCAAATATTATTGATTTGATTTAAACAATAGGTACCTTTTTTTTGTTAAAAGTTTTATATACTCTGGAGCAATGAATCCGGGTCACCAACATAAACCTTAGTATCTAGGACAGAGGTCCTCAAACTTTTTGGTCTCATAGACCACATGCCATGTTTTTCAGTTTTGGGTAGACCTGCTTATCTAATATTGCAAATTCATTGTCTTCAAATGTGTTTAGAACAAAAAAAACACACGTTTTTGATACATTTAGTAAACCTACGACAGTACCTACAATAGTACTATCGTCGTCGGTCCGTTTGTTACGTTTTCAAGTAAAAACTAACCAATAAATCATCTGTCTATGTGGGTTATTCCATTAATGGAAAGTCAAAATTAAAGTCACAACCTGCTCAAATGAGATACACTATCGTGGACCCCCGTTTACATATCACGGACCCCCAGTTATTTTTTTCATCCACATGGACCCCTGGGGGTCAATATATACCATTTTGGGTATCACTGTATTGGTTTATGTGAAATAAAAAAAAAATATTTTGATTTTTGTCTGATATAGGAAAATATTGTTTTGTGTTTGTTGGTGATCCGGATTCATTGTTCTCGATTGTATAAAAAACTCAAAAAGATTGCTTCTATTATTTCAAATTGGTTCAAACAGACTTTATACATGTCAATACGGGATAAAGCCATTGCTATGGCAGACGCCATAGACTCCCAAGGGAAAAGGGATTTAAAGACACAAGAGAATTCACACACGCGAATTGAAGCGAGAATATCATTGAATACTTTCGCAGCCAAAGAAATTTGAACCTAATTTCTTGTCGTGGAGGACTTAAATTGTAATTGTGTACTTATTGCTAAATCAAATGGAGTCTAGTAAATCAAAGGATTACGTTATGGCGTGGGACTGATTTGAATGTGACCAGAAAATTATGGCTTCGATATATTTCAAATAAGGTACCTATTGCTTTTTCCAACCTGATGAATGTCTATAAATGGAAACGAAAACATAGCTATCATATTATTATGATTTATTGTTCAAACACATGAAAAATCTCCCTGTATCATGAAGACATCACATAGGGATAGATTAAATGGAAAAACTTCACATGAGGAAGGTGCTAAAAAAATCGCACCGAATAGAGAACCTCCAACTTTTTTTTAAATCGGTTAAAAATAAGTTTTACTTACGTAGGTAACTTAGTAGTAGGTAGTACATTAGTAGTGTGCAGTTTCACTCAACTTACCTGAAAAAGAAAAACATAATATTAAGATGATTGACATGACATTTTTGATGCAAATAAGACGCCTAAATTATTTTTTAAATTGATTTCAATTAATGATTACTTCTATTATGTAGAACCCATGTTATCACCAAGATCACTCAACCTAATGTTAGCGATCATGCTAAAATAGGTTAATTCTACAAAATAAAATGTGGGCGTCTAAAGGAACGATGGAGTACGCCAACTCACACCAGACTAATGTGGTAGACTACGTCCTAAACCCTTCTCATTTTAAGAAGACACCCGTACCCAGCTTTTGATGACACGTTTGATACAGTGGCTGAGCAATTTTCTTCTGCGTTAATAATAATAATAATAATAATCATTTTATTATCAGGCAACTGAGGCCCATAGAAAAAAAAAAATACAAAAAATAATCTTATACAATAATAAACTAATACATATTAAAAAAAACAAAAACCTTATTAACTAAACACGTAACGTTGTCGGCGGCGTCGTGTTTCGCTGCGTGGTGTCGCGTAACCGACCTCGGAAACGTCGATATACGACACCCTTCGGCCAAAATTCCTCTTTTAAGAAGGTCTGTAGATGGTGGGTTGGAACCCGTACCACAAACGACTTAAAGTTGATGTTGTGGCGCGATTCCAACCTTTCGACCCTCAGAGTCCAGTTGGTCTTCACTCTTAAATACTCTTAATGGTCGTGGGTTCGATTCCCGCATGGAACAAATATTTTTATGGCCTACAGATAGTTGTTCCGGATCTGCGCGTTTGTGCATGTGAAGATTTGTGTCTGTAAACGCACCCACGATACAGGAGAAATACAAGTGTGGGGCAGGTAACGTTTTTATTAAAAAAACTGAGACAAATGGGCCTATTGTGTGTATCTTGTTTTATACATATTCCTACTTACATCATTTATTAGTAAAGCATATTTCGCGACAATGAAATATCCGAAAACAAAGAGCACACAGCTGCGTTCTAATGAAAGTCTTCACCGTTTCAACATGATAATGTATTTCCCTCAAGAAACTCTACGTGATGCTGAAGCATTTAGTTGCTTTGCTTTAGAATTTGTGGGGCTCGTGGCTAATTACCAACCGCGCAGATCATACGATTTACAAGGTTAAGCTGCGTTTGCCGCGGTCAGTCTGTGGATAAGTGACCGTTCGTTACACATCGAGACCCCTCCGCGCCTCTGAGAGCACGTTAAACCGTAGGAGTCCCAGGTGTCATACGAATACCTATGACAGTCATTACGGGAAATTAGAAGCCCGAAAGTCTGACAACCGATCTAACCTTAGGATATCGGTATTGCCCAGTAATTGGGTTGCGGAGGTCTGACGGTCGCTCCTTGTAAAATACTGGTAATATAATGAACCGCATCTGGTTAGACTGGAAGCTGACCCCAACATAGTTAGGAAAAGGCTACACAGAATGATTTACGTCATTATGTTTCATGGATCTCTACCACGAGAAAGCATATGGCATCTTTCTTTTTCCCGTTGTAGTTCTATTTCCTCAACCTAAACTAATGACAGTCGTTCAAAACTCTTCTTTATATAAGTCTGTTTGACAACCGGTCTAACCTTAGGATATCGGTATTGCCCAGAAATTGGGCTGCGGAGGTCTGATTGCAGTCGCTCCGCGTAAAGTACTGGTATTCAGCTGCATCTGGTGAGACTGGAAGCTGACCTCAACATTGTTGGGAAAAAGGTTAGGCAGAACAGTAAAGCAGATTCCGCGACAATGAAATATCGTAAAACCACACATTCTAATGAAAGTCGTCACCGTTTCAACACGGTAATGTATTTCCCTCAAGAAATACTCTACGTGATTCTGCAGCACTTCGTTGCATGTTGTCTCTTGGCTGACAGTAATCAGCTCACTTATCGTAGTTGTATAAAAGCTAAGTTTATTTAGACCACGTCTTGCAACACTGGCTCGTAGTGCTATTATTTTATTCTGTGACAGTGGCTTCTGTCTTGACTAATGGGGTTATTCACCAGTGATTCCTAGTGGTGTGACCGTTGGACTGCCAAGTTATAGGTCTCGAGTTCGAACCTAAACACCTCTGACTTTTTGGATTAATGTGCGTATTGTATAATTATCCCGTGCTTAAAAACGGTGACGAAAAACATCGTGAGAAACGAGAGATATTTCTCGACGGCATGTGAAACCAAGTCAGAGGCCCATGGACGGCATAAATTCTGACACTAGGTTAGTCACTAACCACACAAAAAGAAGATGAAGATTCAGCCGTGTTACTTCAAGACAAAATTAAATCGAGTCAACTTAGAGAAGTGCTTACAGCCAGCCTGGAAAATTACTATTAATATCTAAGTAGTGATAGCCTACCGGTTGAACGCTTGCCTCCCATCCAGGAGGGTCTGAGTTCTATCCCGGTCTGTACCTCGATCTGTCTGTTCCTGATTATTCGAATTCACGTGTGGATCAGAATTTGATTATCACTTGTGTTAACGGAGAAGGAAAAACATCGTGAGGAAACCCGAACACCTGAGAGGGCTCCATAAAGTTCTCGATGGTGTGTGTAGTTTGCCAAACCACACCAGGCCAGCGTGATGGACTGGACTAAGGCCTTTACCCTTCTCATTCTGGGAAGAGGCCTGTGCCCAGCAGTGGGACAGTAACATAACATCACGCCTGTATTCCGCGAAGGATTGAGCCAAGGTCTATAATAAAACCCTCATTTTGCCTATTCCCATCAACCGGGCATAAATCCAAACCCCGGGCTACTACTGAGGAATTCCAAACGGAAAAACACAATAACACTCTGCCCGACCTGTGGATCGAACCCAGAACCTCACGATCAGCAGTCGCGCTTGCTACCACTAGACCAACGAGGCAGTAATGAGCTAATAATGTTTATGTTATGTAAGTATAATCTGCAGAAAATTCAAAGAAACGCCAAATAGATCTATGTAATCTAAAACTATTCTACAACAACTTCCTAAAGATCTATCTCAATTGCTTATGTCGGGCTGACCTTGTACTGACTGACGACGAAGTAACGACAAGGATGGTCCGTGAACTGCGCTACACAACCACAGAAATACAGTCCACCCAGTATAAAATGTAAAGCTAGTAATAGCTTTCTTTCGCTTAGCACTCAGGAGTCCCTTCATCCCTTTAAAAAGTAAATTGTTTTGTCTCAGCGCGGCGGAGTGAAAGGTAATGGTTCGAAACGTTCCTATCTTTAGTCTAGACTAAAATATAAGTCCTTCAGTCACGACGAGGTACTGGATTGATAAAAGTATGTTACAGCTAGTTCACACAGAAACTGTTTACAGGACCCATTTTAGCGGATCCGTTTTTATTTTGGTGATGTCGCCTGTAGTTGTATGAGCGAGTTCACATACACGACAGTATTCTGAATCAAGTAAAAAATACTGGATCCGTTATTTTTATCGTATAATGCCTACCAGATGCGAAGCTGCTGCCATTTGTTTAACTGATCCGTGAGTACAGATGTGAACAACATATCCATTACCGACGGATCCGTCAAAACGGATCCGCTGTATGAACGGGCTCTTAGTCTGTATCTCCTTGTATGGTGGAAGCCGGGTAGACGACATGTCTTGTGTGGAATCCTAAAGGATTAAAACCTTTTGGGCGGAGTAGCTCTTAACTAGTTATTTGTTTGTTCGTTTCAAATCTTGCGACAGATTTTTCAACTACTTGTGCTTAACCGATTCTCCTGAAACTTCGCACACAAATTCAATCCCCATGACAATACATTATAATAATTTTAACCTTGAATCCTTAAGTTCAAATCTACTGATCATCATTTCCAAATCTACTGATCAAGGCACCTTAAATCTGAGCATTTAACAGGTGGTGATAATCGCTTTACACGATTGCCAAAATATTACAAAAAAAATCGCATGTTCAACTCGTATACAACATAAATTCCCGATAGAGGCTCTCAGGAAATTGAATCGGCCAATGGCTAGAGTAGTGCATCAACTCGGTTGATTTACTGCGGCCAGATCATATCAGGTTGGTTGGTGTATCACTGAGAAAGAGGAGGTTATTCTGCTCCATAGTTTTGTCCACTGATAACTCTACCTATAATTTATTTCTGCATGGAACGTCAATCTTTAATGAAGCCTTATTAAAAGTAATTACATAACATCACGCCTGTATTCCCTGAAGGGTTGGGCAGAGGTGTATAGTAACACCCTCATTTCGGCGTTATATTTAAGTTCCATGTAATAGAAGGCGACTAGGCCATAGCCGGGGGAGGGGCTGGAATGGGGGTTCAACCTCCTGAAACCTCAGACTATTAAATTACTTTTAAAATGTATACACCCGTTATTGTAATTGGTTTCTTGTTCAGGGTTCGACCCCCCCAAATATTTTTTCTGGCTACGGCCTTGGGGGCGAGCCTGTTGCCATCAACTGGGCACAAATCCAAACTCCGGGTTGCTACTGAGGAATTACACACGGAAAAATCCAATAAAAGGTTGCCCGACTTGGGGATCGAACCCTCACGATCAGCAGTCGCGCTAGCCACCACTGGACCAACGAGACAGTTAAGAAAGTAATTCTTAGAAAAAAAAATTAACCAATTGGGCAACATCGTTTGGCCCAGGACTAAAGCGATAGCCCAGTGAAGTTCGGATGGCTGTGACAAGGATTTATTTGGCAAGCCCTAAGTTAAACGAGGTAACGCAAGTCGGTCTAAGTTTAGTAAAGATTTACTTGCGGACATTTTGCAAAAGTCTATTGAGTTGTATTTACACTACGTATTGGTATCTCAGCAGCCTGTAAACATTCCAACGATCGCTACTACAATTAGCTTTGTTAGAGACAGTCTGAAAAATTTATGAAATTTTGGTTTGTGTTTTAATTTTAGTGAGACACATTCATGAAATCATAAATATGAATAGACTAGTTTTGGACCCAAATGGAGCCTTTAATCATGAGCTGAACATGCGGTGAGGCCGTGAGTCGTTCTTCTTCTTCCTGGCCTTATCCCACACTAGGTGGGGTCGGCACAACATGTATTTCATAAATCCATGTTGTTAGAGGTTTTGGCTTATTGTTTTATGACCGGCCGCCTGCCTGACATCAACCCTTCTTGGGAATACTCGTTGCGTTGCCGTGCTTGCTGATATTATGCACTGGGTCCCAAAATGATATGCTATCAATCTTATTGCCGACAATTAAGCAGACTATGTTCTTCTTGGTGGAGTATACTTGAAGTTCCTCGACCCACTCATTCGGTTTTGCTAGGGACTTTGGTTCTGACACATCGTAAACTTGGTGAGTGAGGCCGTGAGTCGTTCTTCCCGTAAAATTGCACATGAGTAAACCGTAAACCATCATAAACCTTGACTTTCTTTGTTTGGCGACAGGTTGGCGAACTTTATCATAATTTTCGGAAGAATAGCACAAGAAGACGGTCGTTATTTGCAGAATGCGGAACGTAGCAAGTATTTATAATATGCGACCCTAAACAGAAAAGGTTGAGTACCTCTGCTTATCATTCCTTTACGCATAAACGAGCTATTCAGACATTTAACGACGTAACTTCTTGTCGATATGATAGATGTTCAGTTCATGTTTTGTTTCACAGTGGCACGACATGTTTCATAGTCGACGTACAATGGATAGCGTTTTAGGTGTTCTCGTCACAACACGACATTGTCAGTCGTGAGTTCCGAGATAACGGGTAAATTGAAGTGGAAATAATGGAGTCTAGAAATATCTTTATTACTTATATACGGAATATAATGTTTTGTGTTGTAATTCCTATCTAAGTTGTATTTTATTATTTGACTTGAGACAAAGACGTAGTCGTAAAAGTCGTATTATTGAACTAACAAAATGAACTTATCATTGTTGACCTCGTTGTCTGTTATTAACCTCAGTTCCTGATCTTATTGTTCTGGACAAATTCACAAATCAGACAATAAGAACAGTGTAACCCACGTTTTAAATAACAAATCAAAAAGCAAGTACAGTTCTCCACAAAAGTGTACAACAAATGGAGGCACCACTAGTCATATATTATACTAGCGGCCCGTCCCGGCTTCGCACGGGTGGACATTTTCCCCGTTTTTGCAACATTTTTCATTTATGCTCCGCTCCTATGGGTCGTAGCGTGATGTTATATAGCCTATAACCTTCCTCGATAAATGGACTATCCAACACAAAAATATTTTTTTCAATTCCAACCAGTTATTCCCGAGATAAGCGTGTTCAAACAAACAACCAAACAAACTCTTCAGCTTTATAATATTAGTATAGATACCTACTTATCTACTTTAAATATAATAATATTAATTTTGATATTATTTTTGTTGTGCATCTTTGATAAGCTATATGAATATGCACGAAGCGAAAGGAGTATGTAAGGTTCTCATGGTAAAAAGGCGTGACTTTATACAAGGTTAGTCGGAAAGGGGGTACTAAGCCGAAAGGGGGTTAAAGTACCCATAATAAGGGATAACTTTTGTTCTACAACTTTCCCCAAAACTTGATAGTTTAAGAGAAATAGCTTTTCAAAGATTTCATAAAAAATATGCTATCTATCCATAGCTATGATCAGCTGTGTTTACTATTTAGGGCATATTTGGGGTCACGGATTAGAAACTTAATTTTCTGAATTCATAACTAAAGCAGTTATGATTTTTTTTGAAAAAACTAAAATAAAAATCTATTTGCAGGCAAAAAAAAATTATCGAATTTTGAAATTTTAACACTTGCTTTAAAATAGTCATCAGTGATACTTTAAGTGGCCCGCGGCTTAGTACCCCCTTTCCGACTAACCTTGTATATGTATGTACCTATGTGTGTATTAATTTTAAATCAATTTGTGCGTCTTAATACATATTTATTGCCTGATAAAACATTGACTGACACAACACTGACAAAATACAAAATTAGTTTTATTTATAGACTTTTATGTCGATCTGTACGTCTGTTTGTGTTGTACCTAGGTAGTATAAAAAGTTATGAGCAACAGCTACAAATTGAAATCGTGCACCATAAATTATAACAGGCTCTTTCATCATTAAATACACATACTTTAATGTCATTGGCGAACTATTAATTTATACTACAACTAGCTGTGTTCTCACGGCTCCGCCCGTAGCCTATGTTACTCAGTGATAATGTAGCTTTAGTTCTAACGGCAAAAGACTTTTTGTAATCAGTCCAGTAGTTTTTAAGTTTATTCGTTACATACAAAAATATAAAAATACAAACATACAAATCTTTCCTCTTTATAATATTAGTATAGATTAGTTCCGATACTTCTCTTTTTCCCTTCGAAAACCATAAGTGAGTGATATAAAAACATATATTGATCGGTTCCCAGCAGAAGTATCCTTTCTCCAACCGTGGATTTAGTAAAAAAATACCAAGGTATTATGTCAAGAAGATGGCCAGCAACATCCTATCTGCTAATAACATCAAACTGTTAGCCAATCCCAACGCCAAACGTGGGGATTATCTTCTTCTTCTTTTCGTATGGCTAGTGACTAAC
Organism: Amphipyra berbera; assembly: GCA_910594945.2. Classification (NCBI taxonomy): domain Eukaryota; kingdom Metazoa; phylum Arthropoda; class Insecta; order Lepidoptera; family Noctuidae; genus Amphipyra; species Amphipyra berbera. The sequence goes on from OU343138.1 coordinate 14,544,366, forward strand.
CTGGTGTCAGAGTTTATGCCGCCCATGGGCCTCTGACTTGGCTTCAAATGCCGTCGAGAAATATCTCTCAGGCGTGCCGGTTTCTTCATGATGTTTTCCTTCACCGTTTTTAAGTAAGTGACAATTATACAATACGCACATGAACCCGAAAAGTCAAAGGTGCGTGTCTTGGGTTCTAACTGAAGACTTATGACTTGGCAGTCCGACGGTCACACCACTAGGCTACCACTGCTCTATATTATTATTATTCTGGGGATTATTAATCCGCATCCGTCATTGGGACGCCGATGTTCAACGAACTGATGTGATGGGACGTTTACTAGCAAAATTATACTGCGCGAATTTTCAAATCCTAATGTGTGTGATGTTAGTTATAGAACGGGCACTCAACCGAGATGGTATAGTCATCATACGCGTTGCATACCCGTATAGACCGCGACTGATACCCGTATAGACCGCGACTGATACCCGTATAGACCGCGGCTGATACCCGTATAGACCGCGGCTGATACCCGTATAGACCGCGGCTGATACCCGTATAGACCGCGGCTGATACCCGTATAGACCGCGGCTGATACCCGTATAGACCGCGGCTGATCCGTTGCAGTGGGCATAGGAGTGAACGTAGCGTTTTTGGCCGTGCAAGACACATTCCTATTACGGTCTTAGTATATGTTGTAGTGGGCAGACTCCTTCAGCGCAGAAATTAAACTACAAGTTATAGCTAGTTCACACAGAAACTGTTTACAGGATCCGTTTTTATTTTGGTGATGGCGCCTGTAGATGTATAAGCGAGTTCACATACACGACCGTATTCCGAATCCAGTAAAAAATACTAGTCCGACATTTTTCACACATGGATGCCGGAACAGTATAAAAAACGAATCCGAACATGAAGATGTATGGGGAAGTAGGTGCCTTCTAGGGTTTCTTTTCCGGATTCCCGATCCCAGGAATAAATAACCGCGAAAACTATCGATCCGTTTTCATCGGACCGTTTTAACGGATCCGTCGGTACGGATGTGAATAATATATCTGTCTGTGTATCTGTGTGAACGGGCACTTATAAATGCATTATACAAGGTTAGTCGGAAAGGGGATAATAAGCCGAAAGGGTGTTAAAGTACCTATGGGTACTTTAATTATTGGGATAACTTTTGTTCTACAACTTTCCCCAAAACTCGATAGTTAAAGAGAAATAGCTTTTCAAAGATTTCGTGAAAAATATGCTAAAATCTAGCTATGATCAGCTGTGTTTACAATTTAGGTCATATTTGGAGTCACGGATTAGAAAATTAATGTTCTGAATTCATAACTAAAGCAAATATGATTTTTTTTTGACAAAACTAAAATAAAAATCTTTTTTGATGCAAACAATAATAATCGAATTTTGAAATTTTAACACTTGCTTTAAAATAGTCATCAGTGATACTTTAAGTGGCCCGCGGCTTAGTACCCCCTTTCCGTCTAACCTTGTAGACAAGGTGTAAAAACACCCTTCACGAAGCCGTCAACCATGCATTCAGTACATAAAACTAAGTAACCCTACGCAAAATTTGTCGCTGGGAAACTTTCTTTTTGAGTGAAAAATTTTGTTTTACTGTAAAGCTCAATGTAACGCACTCAAAACACTGTGCTGATAGATGCAATGAGTAGTAAACGGGTAATGGAGGTATTTCAAGTACATTTGCAACCTTCAAAACTAGTATTTAAAAAAAAAAGTTGTGAAAATGTTGGAACTTTGGCCTCCAATATCCCCGTAACTAGAAGGTTCCCAGGCATAGTCCAGAACAAAAAAATGATCGCAATGACGTGGAGAATAAGTGCCTTTCGGCTTCGTTAAGGGTCTTTTTACACCGTTTACAATGGTCGTTACGCCTTTGTTTCAGCACAATTATACAATGATTTGCATCTGTGTCAGTAAACGTTAAACAGATGTCATAATCCATGACATCAGTTACGCGGTTGTTATTGAGAACGGTATGAACAATGATGATGGATTATATAATAACAGGAAATCATTGTATTGTGAACTGTTTACTTATGTTAACTCTGATGGTGTTACACGTGGCACAAAATAGATAGGTACAGAAGTCAATCTACATACAAGTGCGCTCGAGCAACGCACACAGACACTGCTCACGGACACTATATCTCAGACCGTTTGGGACCAGAGTGCGAGTGAATGCGAGCGCGAGTGCCATGCGCTTGAGAGAGATATATACCTATATAGATAGAGCGACCGCCGAGCGTAGGTATGAAAAGTGAAGTACATACATGTGATTGACTTCTCTGTACCTATCTGTTTTGTACACGTGGGGAGTAGAGGGCTCTGTTAATTACAAACAATGTACTTATATATGTACTTAATAATGTACTTAGCACACAATCTTACTAGATGAGATAAAATCCTATTTCTCCAAGTCTAAACGGCTTGCTCTAAAGTAGCGATGGCACGAGGCGATACAATGCACATAACATCATGCCAGTATTCCCCGAAGGTTTGGGCAGACGTGTAGAGTAACACCCTCATTTCGCCGTTAAGTCCCATGTAATAAGAGACGAGCCTATTGCCATCAACCGGGCACAAATCCAAACCAACTGCTACTGACAAATTTCACACAGCAAAACCCAATAACACTTTGCACGACCTAGAGATCGAACTCAGGACCTCATGATCAGCAGTCGTACCTGCCACCACTAGACCGACAAGGCAAGTTACATCATGACAAAATAATCCACGTAGAATCTAAGTAAAATTCTCCACTTCGTCGTTCTTCCCCATCCCCACTGCCACTCTCTCCTCTTTCCGCTTCGTTCAGACTTGCATCCTCCTCGTTCAGTACAGCAGTCCATTTCATTACTAACAAACTCAACACCGTATCAAGAGGATTTGAAATCCTATTTGCGGTTGGAACAATCCGATTACGAAAAACCATTTGTACCGGTAACCAGTGCAGTCGCGAACAAGGGTGTGTTCAATTTACCGCACTGATGAAAGCCAGGCTTTGCGTTGAGCTTTTGTTTTTACCTGTACTTTTCTGCACGGAGAAACTTTTGATTTTTCAATCGTCAGAAGTCTTTGAACGACAAGTATCATTCTTTGACGTGCTGTTATACAACGTGTTACATAATTCCCCATGAAAATTGTAAATAATCAAGTAGTCTTTTATGGTTGTTGTCATTTACCTCTCAGAGGAAATTAGGTAAGAATGTGAATAACTTTCTGGGTAATCTACTCTTTAGTTTTATGTTTTCAGGGTTGCGTTTCAATGATGATTATTTTGTTTTTTTCTTTTTTTTTTTGGGTCACACTTTGGTTTTCAAATATTTCTAATAGACTCTTTACAAGGGACCTTTTAATCCCCTTTCGGCTGCAGAGGTATTTTTGGAACACGTTGTGGATGAAGCGAAAGGGGTATGTAAGAGTCGTAGCATGTGGCGTTCTATAGTTTCTGCCTACCCCCATGGGAAAAAGGCGTGAGTTTATGTATGTATGTATGTTGTATAGAAAATCGCAAATTGGCACATTTATTTCTCAGATAAAAGTCATCTGACGCTTGTAAAATCGGAACTTAACGTATTTTTGTTCCATTTTCGAACTATTCCTCTTAACCCTTTCCAACTATGTTGGGGTCAGCTTCTAGTCTAACCAGATGCGACTGTATACCAGTATTTTACACGTACACCGGTAAACGAAAAAAACGAGTGAACTAGCTAATTAATTGCTCGAATGAGCTCCATTTTGTTGGATACGCAAAAAAATCTAAAGGGTCTGGTGATAGAAATATATTTATTTGCCAGAAAACATGGTCACAAGTTGATACATTTCGTGATAGTACATCATGTTTCGCAGACATGGCGGCATGAAAATTTATACAAAACTAGCGGACCCAACAGACGTCGTCCTGCCCGGATAATTTGGTGACATACCGACAGCAGCGCCACCTATCGGGTCCAATTGTGAATCTAAACCATCCAGGGCGCCACCCAAACTCATACAAAAAAATCATTCAAATCGGTCCAGCCGTTTAGGAGGAGTTCAGTGACATACACACGTACAGTCGAATTATATATAGGTATATAAAGATAAACAAAAATAGGTGCAATCATTTAAAGTAGTATAAAATAATTACACTTATTTACGTACTTATTATATTATTAAAATTAAATTAAAATATTACCTATACTTAAACCTATATTTGAATTTTAATCTTTAGTCAAGGAATTTTTTTACATAATAAAAAGATCTCGCAGATTATGTCGTTTATACCAGGTATTAAAATGGTTATATATATTATATAAAATGGTCCCTCCAGGTGCGGTTTAAAAAAATCCTTACCTTTATATGCAACCCCCATAAGCAGCACAAGATTGCTGCGAAATATAACTTGAACCAATTCAACTTGAACTTACAAATTTCAGTTTAGGGTGAATCTTCGAAATTTTTTAACATTATTTTAACAAATCATTCTTCTCCCGGGTTGTTAACGTTATGGTATTGTCAGATTGTTTTTATTCTTGTCTTATTGCTTGACGGCAGCGGTATAGTTTCAGTTTTCATTATCATAATTATAGTATTAAACATCTGCATTCTTAACTTTGGGATGATGCTAATGACGTTCTCAATTTTTGTTAATATTTTTCGAAGAATGCCCCTGAAACAGCCTAACATTAAAGGTATCTTCAAAATGTAAACAAAAAGCTTCTTGCAGCAAGACTAAACTCAACTGAAAACTTTAGTAACGGCTCCCTTGAGGAACAAAGGAAAGGGAATCCTATCTTGAATAAATAAAGAAGAGTTTTGAACGACTGTCATTAGTTTAGGCTGAATAAATAGAACTACTACGGGAAATAGAAAGATGCTTTATGCTATCTCGTGGTAGAGATCCATGAAACATAATGACGTAATCGTTCTGCCTAGCCTTTTCCCAACTATGTTGTTGTCAGCTTCCAGTCTGTTCAAGCCGGGAATCGTACCAGCGACCCATAGTGCAGCATGCGATTATTCTGCCATTGCTCCACCCTAGCCGCTGCGATCCGTAACCGTTATCGCAATGACGTGCACTAAAGTGCAAGCTTACCCTAAATTCCAAGTAGTTCCAATCAATCAAGGTGTATCGTAAAAGCGTTGGCAATGTTGATATTCTGAGCACAAGTAAATTGTTTTGTTATCCCCTTTTATTATGCCATTATTATGATAATAATGCTGGCCGACAAACTACCGGCTATTTGCATCTTATTTGCTTTGGCAATAACAAGATAACGGTGCCGATTCTGTTCTGCACAAACTAAACTTAATTTAGGCTATCGCTATCCTTTTCTCTCTGGTAAAATAAGAAAGAGACGGACAAAATAAAAGAGACAAGAAAGAGAACAAAAAAGAGACTGATAAAATAAGAAAGAGCTGGTATATTTATATAAATAAACATAATTAGCCCATTATTGTCCCACTGCTGGGCACAGGCCTCTTCTCAGTATAAGAAGGGCTTAGACTCATATTCTAAGACGTTCCTCCAAAACTTACTCGACTCGACTCCACTTCGACTTAGCCTTTTTTACTACCATCGGTAGTTATAGTTGACATAAACGTCCTCGACTCGACATGTTTCCTCAGTCGAGGTAAGGAATCATCTGTCAAACCCAAGGTACCTCGGAAGCTACCTTAAGGAAGGAAGTGTCAAAGTTCGTATGTAAAAAAATGAATTTTGAAAACTTCATCGAATATGCTTACGATAATCCTTACAACTATTTATCGCGACGTTATTTGCGCGATGCAGATAATTCAAATTATGACGTCATGACTCCGTCGAGGAACCTGAAAGTTCCCTCGAAATTGCGACTAAAAATACAATTTTGAAGGTGTTTTCGAGGCTGTCCTGAGTAGAGTGTGAGTCGAGTGAGTTTTGGAGGAACGTCTTAGAATATGGGTGTTAGTCCACCACACTGCGCTGGTGCGGGTTGGTAGACTACACTCACCATCGAGAACTTTATGGAGCCCTCTCGGGTGTGCGGGTTTCCTCGCGGTGTTTTTCTTTTACAGTTAACGCAAGTGATAATCAAATTCTGATCAGCACATGAATTCGAAGTCAGAGGTACGGGCCGGGATCGAATTTAAACCCTCCTGCATGGAAGGAAAGCGTTCAACTGCTAAGCTATCACTGCTGTGGTAAATATAATTGATCTAAAATTGAATTGATCTAAAATTTAATTGATCTAAGATTTCCATACAAGTTTAGATGACACGTAGGAACGTGTTGACTAAAAACACGATGAAACTCAAGATGTAAACTAGTTTGACATCACTAACTGAGTTCTTATCTATCACCGTCCTCTTCTCGCGCTGTCTGTTAGTTAAAGATAGCAATTCTCTAATTTTAGTTTAGTTGGTGAACAAGAGAATCGGATTCAGTATGATCGTTATTCTCATTTGATCCGGTTCAATGGATAACGATGTCTATATTTAAATACAAAGTATCAGTACTGCTTTGATTAACTTTGACGATTGTTATGTACAGTGGGGGAATCAACTAAAGGTCTATTCTTGCATGCACAATGCAGGAATCAAACTATTTTACCGACTGCGTATTGCCAACATTATAGAAATGAAAATAAAAGTATTTTTGACAGGATATTATGGTGACAACAGAGACAGACACAAGTAATGTCAATTTATTTAATCATCGATTTGATTGATGTCATGGTAATTACAACAACACGTCTTAAATCATATCAAAGACATTACATGGCACTCATCATCATGGCATCATATGGAGGCAAAAAGCAATTTTGATCTTTGCTACCAAATAATTAAACATAATTTTCCATGCATTGGTCTGTTCTGTTCAACAGTTTGAAAAGGTAATATGTGCCCGCGATATGGAAAAGGAATGAATTTAAAAACTGACGAAGCTTTTCATTCCCCTACTGTACTTACGAGGTTGCAAATTAGAACGCGGAAATAGTTTCTGTGAGCACGCAAACTGAATTATGTACAAGGTTAGTCGGAAATGGGGAACTAACCCTTGGGCTACTTAAAGTAGGTATCACTGATGTTCTGCCTAACTTTTTCTCAACTGACACCCATATTCTAAGACGTCCCTCCAGAACTTACTCGCCTCAGGACGGCCTCGAAAACCTTCAAAATTGTATTCTCAGTCGCAATTTCGAGTGAATTTTGAGGTTCCTCGACTTAGGGGTCCTCAAATGAGTCGAGGTAGAGTGGAGTCAGTACTCATTACGTCATAGTTTGAATTACCTGCATCGCGCAAATAACGCCGCGATAAATAGTTGTAAAGATTATCGTAAACATATTCGATAAAGTCTTCAAAATTCATTTTTGTTGCATACTAAGTTTGACACTTCTTTCCTTAAGGTAGGCTCCGAGGTACCTTGAGTTTGACAGACGATTCCTTACCTCGACTCAGGAAACATCTCGAGTCGAGGACGTTTATGTCAACTATAACTACCGATGGTAGTGAGAAAGGCTGAGTTGAGGTGGAGTCGAGTCGAGTAAGTATTGGAGGAACGTCTAAGAATATGGGTGTATGTTGTTGTCAGCTTCCAGTCTACCCAGATGCGTCTGAATACCAGTATTTTACACGGAGCGACTGCCATCAGACCTCCGCAACCCAGTTACTAGGTAATGCCGATATCTTAAAGTTAGACCAGTTGACCTGTCGGGCTTCTGATTTCCCGTAACGACTCTCATAGGTATTCGTTTGACACCCGGGACCGACTGTTTAACGTACTCTCCGAGGCACGGAGGGGTCTCGATGTGTAACGAACGGTCACCCATCCACGGATTCACTGCGGCAAGCACAGCTTAACCTAGCATAACGTACATTCATGCATCTATAAGTGTAATTAAAAGCGTAGGTATAAATATAACGTAGCATGTCTCTGGTAGCGACTACTGATCGTGAAATCCTGGGTTCGATGCCCAGGTCGGACCAAGTGTTATTGGGTTTTCCGTGTGGAATTCCTCAGTAGTAGCCCGGGGTTTGGATTTGTGCCCGGTTGATGGCAATAGACTCGCCCCCTATTACACGGGACTTAAACATAATGGCGAAATGAGGGTGTTAATGTACACCTCTGCACATCCCTTTGAGGAATACAGGCGTGATGTTATGTCTCTGGTAGAAATGCACGTCGCCTTTGCTACAAAGGCTTGCATTTTCCAGTCACAAGTTACAACTAGAGTTGTTCTCCTTGACTATTACAACGGGCTTCAAGGAATAATTCCCTGGCTTGACTCATAGCGGAAGATTTTAATTACCTCATAAAGTTATGCGTTATAAATTCTTGACTTCGCAGTTAAATGCTTGTGTGCTTTCTACAAAATGTACATTTGTGATGGCTTGGCTTTTAAATTGTGTAAGTAAAATGGTTGTTTGAAAATTGAGATTCTTATTTGTAAATAATTCTTAACCGAGACAAGAGAAAAACGGTTCAGGTATAAAAAAAATAAGGCAGTTAAAGAAAATGAGTTATTTTTTTAGTTTGAATGCTACCTACCTTATTTTTTTTTTGACGTGACTACATGTAACCTTCTCAGGGGCTCGTGGGTAATAACCAATCGCGCGGATCATACGATTTGAGAGGTTAAGCTGTGCTTGCCGCGGTCAGTCCGTGGATGGGTGCCCGTTCGTTACACATCGAGACCTCTCCGCCTCTCTGAGAGCACGTTGAACACTCAGTCCCGGGTGTCATACGAATACCTACGACAGTCGTTACGGGAAGTCAGAAGCCCGAAAAGTCTGACTAGTCTAACCTTAGGATATCGGCATTGCCCAGTAACTGGGTTGCGGAGGTCTGATGGCAGTTGCTACGTGTAAAATATTGGTATTCAACCGCAGCTGGTTAGATTGGAAGCTGACCCGAACATAGTTGGAAAAAAGCTAGACAGAACATTTTCGTTTTTAATAATTTGTGTAATTAACGCTTGAATTTTGAGCATAGTCATAGACATATAATTGTATCATCGCATAATGGGTATTTAACTTAATGGTCGATTCCTATAATTTACTATGCGTGCCAAATAAGAATAGGATCGCGCTTACTACAACTTCACACGATAGCTGTCAAATTGGTACTGCCAGCAAAAAGATACTATGAAAAAAAAATGTTATATTTTTTTATCCATAGATTTCATTATTATTTACATTCATTTTTATAAAATGTTATTTATTGAATTCCATAAATAGATAATTTAATAATATTTGAAAACAGTATTCATTAAAGAAATGAACCAATATATATATATAGTTAACTTCATGAAATGCTACTGGTCACCCTAATATGTCGCCATAATAATAATATAATTACTGTGTAATTAATTTGGCGTAAATTGATAAGAAACACCAAAAAAGTGAACAAAAATAATTAAACTGAATATAATTTCTTTATTTACTTTTTTGCACACCTTACACTTTGGTAATGAAGTTCACGAGTATTGCGGAACAAAATGGCGTCTTGACAGTGCTATTCTTATTTGGCACGCATAGTACGTCTCTGATCCACCGTGCTCACCCGTCCTAGCCGCGGAGCCGGTCGTCCTTTCTGACGCTGCAGTCACACCATTAATTCAGCCCTCATCAAGCTGTCGTATCCCTCTCAGTCCTCTCGCATTCAGCGCCCTAAGCCAAAGTTCGAGTCTCCCCTAGGGGACGCCTTTATTGGTGTTGTTGCTAAGTAGTCATGATGTTACTAATATGTAGTAGTTAGCGTAGAGAGCTAGTATTTAAGTTAAGTATTGGTTGGAGACCCTTCAGGTCTCACCAATAACTGCCCGGTTACGTAGAAACGGTCCGCAAGACCATATACAAGCAGTCGATTAGGAAAAAGGAACCTTTAATTTACGAAGCGTTATTGGTTAAAAATTGAGTGTCTTTACCAATAATAAAACAAAGACCTCATAGCTCTGTATAGTAGACCATCCCATATGGAAGTAGCTATCGCAGATAAAATTAACTTACGAGTGTATTTATATGCAATAAAAATTTCTATCATTGGTAAGCAAAACGATTCGTTTTTGTTTATAGGAACCGGGCATTTAATCGGCGTTTCTGTGTGCGGAGGTTTAATCTTATTTATTATATTTATCTTTTAGAATGTGTTTGTGTCTTCGATCAGCAATAGAACTAGATTAAGAATTAGGAACAAAAACACATCGCTCAAGTGGCCGCGATTGCATATAAGTTGATTAATCTATATAAATAAAAATGAATCGCCAAATGTGTTGCTATGCGCAAAACTTGAGAACAGCTCGAACAATTCGTCTATTTTTTTATATATTCCTTAAGGCATACGGAAGTTCTTATAGAGAGAAAAAACGTAAAAATTGCGTGGAAAATAGTAAAAACAACACTTTTCTTTTCCCACCACAGGCCAATAACTTTTGACAGAACGAAGTCTGTCCGGGCAGCTAGTTGATTATATATAAACCTTAACACTCAAACATAAAGTTTATTATCGTATGCAATATACTTATTACTTCAATTGAAAAGTAAACATATTTTTAAAATAAGAACAAAGATGTTATGGGAAAATAAAGTTGAAAAACTATGTTGTAAAATAAGACCACAACATTATTTGTGGTCTTATATTTCTGGCCGTTTTAGATGCGCTCATCGAAAATCTAGTACTATTGTTGTTCGAAGATTTGTGTAGTACTTTTCATTGCACATTACAGGGTAAGAGGTGATTGCAAAGGGGTAGCATATTAGCAGCCTAATAATTGCCTCGTTGGTCTAGTGGTGGCAAGCGCGACTGCTGATCGTGAGGTCCTGGGTTCGATCCCCAGGTCGGGCGAAGTGTTATTGGGATTTTCCGTTTAGAATTTCTCAGTAGCGTTCCGGAGTTTGAATTTCGGCCCGGTTGATGACAATAGCCTCGCCCCCTATTACATGGGACTTAAACATAACGGCGAAATGAGGGTGTTACTAAACACCTCTGCCAACCCCTCGGGGAATACAGGCGTGATGTTATGTTATGTTATGTTATATCAGCAGCACCTACCTCCTGTGGTATTGTCATACTGTATAACTCTGATGAGCTTTGAGTCTCCACGAGTGACGATGATTAAGTACTATGCGTGCCAACTAAGAATAGTACCGTCAAGACGCCATTTTGTACCGCAATACTCGTGAACTTCATTACCAAAGCGTAAGATGTGCAAAATAAAAATTTTACTCGGTATATTTTGAGTTTACTTTTTTGGTATTTCTAATCAATTTACGCCAAATTAATTACACAGTAATTATATTATTATTATAGCGACATATTAGGGTGACCAGTAGCATTTCGTGAAGTTAACTATATATATTGGTTCATTTCTTTAATGAATACTGTTTTCAAATATTATTAATTTATCCAAAATTATCTATTCATGGAATTCAAGAAATAACATTTTATAAAAATGAATATAAATAATAATGAAATCTATGAATATAAAAATATAACATTAATTTTTTTTGCTGGCAGTATTAGTTTGACAGCTATCGTGTGAAGTTGTAGCAAGCGCGATCCTATTCTTAGTTGGCACGCATAGTATTTCCAGTGCACCCCGGGCAGTTAACTTCGCTACCAACGCTGACTGCCTAACCTTTCCACCACGGCATGAGCTATTCTCGTAAATTTCGTAACAACGTGAACGAAGAAAAAAGATTGATAGCCGAGTTTGAGTTTGAGCTAACAAGGCATAATCACAAAATAGATAGGTAAAGAAGTCAATCTACATACAAGTGCGCTCGAGCAACGCACACATAGACACTGCTCACGGACACGATATCTCGGACTGTTTGGGACTACCGCTTGCGAGAGACAGACATAGATAGAGCGACCGCCGAGCGTAGGTATGAAAAGTGAAGTACATACATGTGATTGACTTCTGTACCTATCTGTTTTGTGGCATAATGCTCTCCAAACAAAATAAAGAACGAAACCTCTTTTGCGTTAGGATATAACAATTCTACGGAAGCTCACTAATAAGGTACCTAAAACCAGTTCTTTTAATATTTCTAAAGGACCCAAGAATGTTCTTAAATTGAGAACAGTAGACGTGTCTCGTTAGAGCAGCACAATGCTTGCAGAAAAAATACCTTCAAACATACGCACATACCTACATATATAAACTCACGCCTTCCAGTCTAACGAGATGCGGCTGAATACCAGTATTTTACATGGAGCGACTGCCATCAGAGCTCCACAACCCAGTTACTGGGCATTATCGGTATCCTGAGGTTAGACCGGTTGTCAGACTTTTGGGCTTCTGACTAGTGACGGGGATTCGCGTTGCGTAACGAACGGTCACCCATCCACGAACTGACCGCCCGCGCCGCAAGCGTATGTAATCTCGTTAATCGTATGATCTGCGCGGCTATTACGTAGCCACGCGCCCCTCAACAGCGCATCTAGTACGTAAGTACAGTAGGGGAACAAAAATGTGATACAACTTAAGGTCTATTTTTGCTTGCACAGTGCAAGAAACAACCTATTTTACCGAATACGTATTGCCAACATTATAGAAATGAAAAAACAAGTATTTATTGACAGGATATTAAAAATTATAATGGTGACATGATGACAACCACTATTAATGTCAATTTATTTAATCATCGAATTGATTGATGTAATGGTTTTTACAACAAAACTCCTTAAATCAAATCAAAGACACACACATCTACACAAACACACACACATCCACACATTTATTTAGTCCTTATAAAACACAAGATAAATCTTTTATACTTTATGTTGTATTATTTACTTTTTTTAGATTATGTAAAAGAACATACCTTAATACATGATTTCCAAAATTTGTCTTGTGTAACACAGTAATATTAAATTAGTAAACGGAACGAAAGAGCCTAGATCTCACGACACAGGGAATCCTAGTGTGAGGTCTAGGACTTCAACTGAATTGTAATCGTAATCTTTGAGACAATAAATTTATTCTTTATTTATCTTATTCTTTAAAGACATTACATGGCACTACTACGTCATATGGAGGCAAAAGGCAATTTTGATCTTTGCTACCAAATAATTAAACATAATTTTCCATACATTGGTCTCTTCTGTTCAACATTTGGAAAAGATAACATGTGCTCGCGATATGGAAAAGGAATGAATTTGAAAACTGACGAACCTACGTATTCCCCGACTGTACATATTATATCAATGCTTTCAAACAAAAATGGTCACGTTTCAAATGAAAACAAGCTTGAAAATACATTAATAGTTTTATTATTTTCGTTTGCGGCTCAGTCAACATTGTAATCGATATCGTAGTTATATCCCTCGGGATTCGATTCTGCGTAAAAAGCAGTCTATATCGGGCATGAGTCACAAGCACGGATTTCGGCGAAATTGTGAGTAATGGACGAACATACAAACCGATTTTGATTTATTATGTCAGTAGGAGTAAGGCGTTCACGAGTAAGACATTCAGGATGTAGGTAGACTATCCATTCTGTAGATGGTTATAGAGAATGTTCTGTCATAGCTATTCGTATGGCACCCGGGACCGACTATTTAACATGCTCTCCGAGGCACGGAGGGGTCTCGATGTGTAACGAACGGTCACCCATCCACAGACTGACCGCGGCAAGTACAGCTTAACCTCGCAAATCATGTGATCCACGCGGTTGGTAATTAGCCACGAACCCCTAAAATATAAACTATAAGTCAAAAAGATGCTTTACATAAACTGAGATAAAATCTGCACGTCTATCACAAAATCACCTGACTGGGACGCATTAAGTGTTGTTATCTCCAGGACGGAGCTGCGCAGGGAAGCAATCTCAGCTGTACGGATAGCAGCCACAATTGTATTGGAAAATATCGCTTTTTAAGCTTAAGTACATATGAGAGCGGAGGATTTTTAAATTGGAAGTTAGCTTCAGTAAGATTAAAAAACATTGTTTTTTCAGTGTAAGAGCGCTTTTGCACAGCATACGATCCAAATCCGGTGGGAAATCTATGATAGCAGCTTGAATTCGAACCAGTAACCACTCATACATATACCTACGACTACTTCGGACCGTGTTTCGGACCGCAAGCGCTCTTAGGCTGCGTTCAGACGACACGCGCCCACTAAGCGCACGCCACGCGCGTCAACACCCGCGTCTAACTCGCTTTGAATTTTTTGTAGGTATATATAATCTTAAATTTAATTTATCGAAGTACAACCGCACACGCCAAGCGCCCGCTTCGCGCCCGCTTCACGCCCGCTTCGCGCCCGCTTCACGCCCGGTTCGCGCTCGCCTCGCGCCCGCCTCGCGCCCGCCTCGCGCCCGCCTCGCGCCCACCTCGCACCCGCCTTGCGCCCACCTCGCGCCCGCCTCGCGCCCGCCTCATACCATGCTTCGATAAATGCAATTTGAGATCTATTGATGTGTCATAAGACTCAAATTATATACAAAAACTTTCAAAGCGAGTTAGACGCGGGTGTGGACGTGCGTGGCGTGCGCTTAGCTGGCGCGTGTCGTCTGAACGCAGCCTTACTGGTCGTCACGATCACAATCTTTAAAAAGTCAAACATGTGGAGGAACGAGATATGGTGTTCCTCCAACGAAAAGGGAGTATCCAGGCGGGTCTTATGTCTGGCAGGCTACTGCCCAACGGTTGATGTTGAGAAGTTGTATACTACTATCTGCGTGTCAAATCTTGATATCGCGATGCAGGATTCTGTGACGTCATACTTGAGAGTAATTTGTCGCTGTAGTCTGCTTCATAATCATCGTGATGCGTAATTTACATGTGGCGTCATAGATGTCGCCACAATAACAAATATGTTGTAGCCCCCTACTCCGCTACTAATAACAATTATCGAACCACATCAGTCGACGCGGGCCTCTAACCAATTACTGGGTATAATTCCAACCTGGAAACCGTAACTGGAAACCCATTTTTTTTCCTCTACAATTGTTTCTGTACAGAAACCTCATACACAACAATAAAATTAACAAAAAGAAAAACAAAACATAGATCCAATTCAATAGTTGACTACTTTTAAAAATTACGAAGAATTTAACATCATTTTTACTATATCAATAAAGGTAGGTATATAAAGAAAATGATCGTTGAAAAAATAAATAAAATCAATATAACATGGAGAGAATACACGTTTTTAAATTTTTGAATTCATTTTCTGTCCTTGTCACACGAAACGGACATTATACGGATTAATGTCAAGTTACTATGAAAATGTTTAACAATGACGTCATCGTTCAATAGTGCGGTCTCTTTCTATTAACAATTTTAAATCGTTTATAACTTGGGCATTTTATTATATGTATATTTCACTAGACTATTACCCGCGGTTTCACTCGCATCCTAGGGGAACTACTTGATGTACGGATATAAAGTATCCTATGTGTTAATCCAGGGCATAGTTTATCTGTGTGCCAAATCTCATCCAAATCCGTTCAGCCGTTTTTGCGTGAAAGAGTAACAAACACCCATAAATACATACAAACTTTAGCGTTTATAAGTAAGGATTTGATTTTTCTTTGTTGCCTATGTTGTTGTAAAAGATTCGAAACAATAAAAAAATATTGTCAGCTATCCAATTATCTCCATTTTCGTACTGCATTGTCGATCAAAGATGACATTTGGGACCTCACTATTATTCGACAGACACAAAATTAGTTTTCTGGTTCAGCAAGCGTATTCAGGGAGCATACACCATCGAATACCTACTCGTCTTCAAACAAACCAGATTAATGTTATCGAATAACTCCGATTATATGCCGGATTTGAACAGAGACATTTATATTTTGAGGATGTTCTAATCACTGAGCCGAAAAGAGTCTTAGATGTACGTAATTTTGAGTTTGTTTCAATGATTACACAAGATCTGTTTGATAAGATCCTTCTGCCTTAATTAAGGTCCCTCAAACTCCTTCAAAAGGAAGACATAGAGTACAACTTGACATTATTTACTTTTATACCTGCAAAGGACGGCTGCATACCAAGCTACAATTTTCCAATATGAGCTGATCTCGCATTGTATACGTTTTCTATGTAATGAGAGGTCAGGTTATACTAAAAATTTATAACAATAAGTAAGCCGTGTGTACAGTCAAAATTTGCGTCTGTTCGCTAAGTTCGTGAGATTTAGTCAACCGGTCTAACCTTGGGATATTGGCATTGCCCAGTAACTGGGTTGCGGAGGTTTGATGGCAGTCGCTCCATGTAAAATACTGGTATTCGGCCGCATCTGGTTAGACTGGAAGCTGACCCCAACATAGTTGGGAAAAGGCGAGGCAGAACTAAAAAAAAGCCTTATTCCTAAAGTTTTTAAATAAAACCTATTAAAAATCATTTAGTTTGTCGTATCTGCTATCGGTACCAGCAAATGACTCGGATGCACCGTCATGCAAGCCCGCGCGTGCGATATTAGCGCTCCCTGCAGCCAATCTCCGGGCTGAACCTTTTGCTAATGTTTGACAACAGAAACTATAAAGTCAAAGTATTAATTTCAATTAGGCACATAAAAGGCACTTCTGAACGTTAAAGGCACTTCTGAACGTTAAAGTTTACAAAAAAAATTGAATTGATTCTAGTCGCCCCTTCCAAAAGGTAGTTTCGCATGGAGAAGAATGGGCAAGAAACTCCACCGTTAGTCTTTTAAAATGTCTTACAATATTTTGTATAGGTGCATTAATTATGCAATTATATGTGAAGACGATGCACCTAGAATAATATACCAAATAGGTAAAAACAATTAAAAATAAAGCAATGACATATTAATTATGTGAGTCTTCCTCTTAGCCTTTTCCCAATTATCTTGGGGTCAGCTTCCAGTCTAACCAGATGCGGCTGAATACCAGTATTTTACACGGAGCGACTGCCATTAGACCTCCGCAACCCAGTAACTGGGCAATGCCGATATCCTAAGGTTAAACCGTTTGTCAGACTTTCGGGCTTCTGACTACCCGTAACGACTGTCATAGGTATTCGTATGACACCCGGGACCGACGGCTTAACGTGCTCTCCGAGGCACGGAGGGGTCTCGATGTGTAACAAATGGTCACCCATCCACGGACTGACCGCGGCAAGCGCAGCTTAACCTCGCAAATCTTACGATCGGCGCGGTTGTTGTTGTTGTTCGGTGAGTGGTGCTCACATATTTACAAACATTGCAAAAGTATACGTTTAAAAATAAGAAGTAGGTAGTCTAATGGTGCGGCGATACACTCAATATTATTTGCGCAAATTCTAGTTTGCACAAGTAAACATGTACGTCAAGACGGCAAAAAATTTGCGCAAACGGTATTGTTATTACCGACAATACCGTTTGCGCAACGTTTGCTCAAACCGTTTGCGCATGCAAGTCGCTGCGTTTAGCTGGACAATAAGAGCGTTTGTGCATTGCATTCGATATAACATAACAATAATTGCAATCCAATATAACAAGTAATTCTAAGCACAAGTGCAACGTTAACCCGTCGTAAAGTTTACAACCCCGGCTTACGTAGGGTTATCAGACATCCGGATTTGTTTTGACATGTCAAGATTTTTAAATACCGGGCTTTGAAAATGTCGGGATTTTTGATTATTTAATGAAATACTGAATAATTCTATATTTTTTGCAGAGCCCAGAGACCCTGGTAATGCGCGGTGACACGCAAAATAAAACACTAAACTTGCATTGCGTTCGCGACAATAATGTCCGGACATTTTTTATAGAAATCAGGCATTTTGTCACTTCACAATTCATTTTTGTCACTGCCTCGTTGGTCTAGTGGTGGCAAGCGCGACTTCTGATCGTGAGGTCCTGGGTTCGACTCCCAAGCCAGGCAAAGTGTTATTGGGTTATTTTTTGCCGAATTCCTCAGTAGCATCTCGGAGTTTGGATTTGTGCCCGATTTTTGGCAATAGGCTCGCCCCCTAGTACGTAGGACTAAGGGTGATACTACACACCTCTCCCCAACCCTTCGGGGAATACAGGCGTGATGTTATAATATTATGTATTTTGTCAAGAATTTTAGTTTTACATTTATGGTAACCCTAGGCGTGCGTCGTCTACAAATATTTGCAGTATAACCTTTTACGTTACTCTAACCGTTTGCCGTTTACTCTAACCGTTTGCCGTTTACACTGCACGTTTGTAGTTTCAAGTACTTACAAAGAGTAACAATTTTGTTGCCTCAACAAGTTGGCTTGTTTCATTCTGTGATGCAATTCGCGGAAAATGAAATGCGTTTTCTTTGATGGCTTTGCTTAGCTTGAAACGACTAACTAAGGAATTTTATTTTAATTAAGCAGTGATAGTCTACCGGTTGAACGTTTGCCTTCCATGCAGGGGGGTCTAGTTCTATCCCGGCCCGCCCTTTTCGAATTCAATGCAGATCAGAATTTGATTATCACTTGCGTTAACGGTGAAGAAAAAACATTGTGAGGAAACCTGCACACCTGAGAGGGCTCCATAAAGTTCTCGATAGTGTGTGTAGTCTGCCAACCCGCACCAGGCCACCGTGGTGGACTAAGGCCTAAACCCTTCTCATTCTGAGAAGAGGCCCGTGCCCAGCAGTGGGACCGTAATGGGATAATTATGTCATGATGCTTAATTCCTTTCTCACTTCTGTAGCAAATGCAAAAGTCAAATGAATTTTCCAAAACATATTCAGCGCTAGACATTACTTGACCTACCAGAGCCGCTTTGCAAGTAACCAAGATGTATGGAATGCATTCTATTATTTTATTATAAGATAAATAAGTTTCTGACGTCCGTAACGAATCGGTTGCTGCGGTAAACGGCAACCAAAATCCAAGTGTACAATAAATCAAATAAATGTAAACAATTCCAATGATGTATGGCAGCGAATAAAATAGCATCAGAATCTATGTAAACTATGTTTATAGCTAATAGTATTTGATATACAAGACCGCGTTCTAGTCAAGATTCTCGAAGTGCCTCGGAGAGCACGTTAAACAGTCGGTCCCGGGTGTCATACGAATACCTATGACAGTCGTTACGGGAAGTCAGAAGCCCGAAAGTTTGACAACTTTCTTTTTATTTGACACACGTTTGGTGCAGTGGCTCAGGCATAGGCTTCTGCGCTACGGGTCGTGGGTTCGATTCCCGCACGGAACAAATATTTGTATGGCCTTCAGATAGTTGTTCCGGGTCTGAGCGTTTGTGTATGTGATTATTTGTGTCTGTAAACGCACCCACGATACAGAAGAAATCCAAGTGTGGGGAAACGATTAAAAAAACTAGTCTAACTTTAGGATATTAAAATTGCCCAGTAACTGGGATGCGGAGGTCTGATGGCAGTCACTTCGTGTAAAATACTGGTTTTCAGCTGCATCTGGTTAGACTGGAAGCTGCCCCAACATAGTTGGGAAAAAGCTAGGCAGAACGTTCTAGTCAAGTACATGTTAAATTCCTCTTGATAACAGAATGGAAACAGTAACAACAGGGTTGAATCTGCAGTAAACAATGTGCTTGACCACTGCGCTAAACGGGTCGTCAATTTATACTACCGTAGAATAAGTAACTACCTATTACGAAACAATAACCGTGCTCTGAGAAGCTACCATTTCATTAATGAACTGTTGCCCAAAAAATAAGTCTACAAGCAGTGACATCACCATCATCTCCCTGCTCTTATCCCACATTAGGTGTGAACGGCAAAACATGTATTTCTTTTCCATTCTCCTCTATCAGCCGTCATCTCAGTACTCACTCCTTTCTTACCCATATTAACCTTCACACAATCCATCCATCTTTTCTTTGGCCTACCTCTACTTATACAAGGTTAGTCGGAAAGGGGGTACTAAGCCGAAAGGGTGTTAAAGCACCTATAATAAGGGATAACTTTTGTTCTACAACTTTCTCCAAAACTCGATAGTATAAGAGAAATAGCTTTTCAAAGATTCCGTAAAAAATATGCTAAAATCTATTTGTCCATAGCTATGATCAGCTGTGTTTACTATTTAGGTCATATATGGGGTCACAGATTAGAAACTGCATTTTCTGAATTCATAACTAAATCAGGGATGAAGAATTTTTTAAAAAACTAAAATAAAAATAATTTTTGATGGAAAAAAAAAATCATCGAATTTTAAAATTTTAACACTTTCTTTAGAACAATCATCAGTGATACATTAAGTGGTCTGCGGCTTAGTACCCCCTTACCGACTAACCTTGTATATCCACCCACATTCATATTTAACACTCTTCTAACAACATGGCTTTCTTCCCTCCGCATTGTCTACAAGCAGTTGCATGCCCAAAAAGTTTATGCAAAACTGCGCAAACGGTACTGTCGATATTAATAACACTGCGCGGTATTCCGTTTTGCCGTATCTTGTGCAAACGTTTGTGCAAATTAAGCGTTTGTGCAAACGCGTAAATAACATTGAGCGCAAAGAAAGGTTCAACGAGCATTAAATTGTTGTTAAGCAAAATATTTTTGAACATTTCGAGCGTTAAATTCGTTAATTATGCGGTAAATATGAAAGGTACCCTCGTACCTTTATACAAATAAAAGTTAGCTTAATTAACATATAAACATTATGTTGAATAAAAAATTGAAATATTTAGCAGGGGAACAATTTAAACAAGTTATTAGTCTACCTCGAATGGCAAACGGCAGAAAAAAACAATGAAAACGTTGTATTTTTTGTTTGTAAAAGGATTAATATTTTAAGCTAAGTGATTATTTTTTTCGTTAAGTTTACATAACATCAAGCCTGTATTCCCCGAAGGGGTGGACAGAGGTATATATATAGTAACACCCTCATTTCACCGTTATGTTTAAGTTCAATGTAATAGGAGGCGAGCCTATTGGCATCAACCAGGCACAAATCCAAACTCCTGGCAGCTACTGAGGAATTCCACACGGAAAAACCCAATAACACTTTCCCCGACTTGGGGATCGAGCCTAGGCCTTCACGATCAGCAGTCGCGCTTGCCACCACTAGAACAACGAGGCAGATAAGTTTATTTGACTGTATTTTAAGTCAGGGCTAATTTATCCTAATGTTTAGCGACCCGCCCCGGCTTCGCACGGGTGCAATGTAGATACTAATGTGGGGCATATAAACCTTCCTCTTGAATCACTCTATCTATTGCTGAGAACTGCATTAAAATCCGTTGCGTAGTTTAAAAGATCTAAGCGTACAGACAGCGGGAGCAACTTTGTTTTATACTATGTAAAGATGATGATATAAAGAATTAAAATGTTATTTGGCGCATCAGTAGGCCTAGCGCAAATGCTGTCGAGTTAATAATGTAAACTTAGCATTAATGTAAGTGAATTTTGAGTTGGAAATACTCCTTTCACACATACTATTTACCTAATTAAACTGAAAACTCTACTCACATCTATGTATGATACAAATTGTGTATGTCGCAAAAAAATAAACCGAAATGTTATAGGACAGTTGTATTTTAGATTCAAAATTCGCTGAGATTAGCGATAAGTTTACGATACTATACGTCAAATCTTCGAGATAGGACTTCTGTATACCTGCTATCACCTCCAACTTCAACAGCACTGATAGCTTAGTGGTGTGACCGTCGGACTGCCAAGTCATAGGTCCAAGGCAACCTCTGACTTTTCGGATTCATGTGCGTATTGTATAATTATCACTTGCTTAAAAACGGTGAAGGAAAACATCGTGAAGAAACCGGCATGCCTGAGAGATATTTCTCGACGGCACGTGAAGCCAAGTCAGAGGCCCATGGGGGGCATAAACTCTGAAACCAGGTTAGTCACTAACCACACGAAAAGAAAGAACAACCTCTAACTAAGTTAAGTACTCTTATGTCAGCAACGAGTAGAACTTAAATCAGTGCTACTTACATACCAGGAAATAATCTGAGAAGCTTTTAGTATTTTTTTGAAATTGTCCACCTAGTCTTTCAATAATTTCCTAGCAATGTCGGCTCTAGGCCGAAGCGGACATTGCTACTGTACGTTCGCTCTACAAGCCTTGCTCTACAGGTTTAGGGATTAGGGAGCTTAGCGGTAGCTTCAGTACTGAACAAAGTCCTCTGTACAGAAATATGGAACGGAATTTAGATTCCTAAGTAGGTACTTAGGAATCTAAATTGTTAATCTCTTTTGAACACAGGTAGGTACCTGTGTTCAAAAGAGAATAACAAGTAGAACTTTAAATATATGAATAAACAGTTAAATCTATACTAATATTATAAAGAGGAAAGATTTGTATTTTTGTAACGAATAAACTTAATAACTACATACATACATACATAAACTCACGCCTTTCTCCCATAGGGGTAGGCAGAAACTATAGAACGCCACATGCTACGACTCTTACATACCCCTTTCGCTTCATCCACATTCATACATCTTGTCATACACGCACGCCGGTTGAGAGTACTACGCACCTAACCTTTGTGAAGAACATCACCAATAACATCGATGTATGTCCTTCTAGGACGTCCTCTACCGGCGTTCCCATTAACATCCGCCTTATAAATTCCTTTTGTTAATCGCCGTTCACTCATTCTCTCAACATGGCCAAACCACCTAAGCATACTCCTTTAAATTTTTGTCACTGCATCATCTTTTAAACCGCAACTTTGTCTAATCTCTTCATTTCTCAATCTATCATTCAAAGTTACACCGCACATACTTCGCAAGGAACGCATTTCCACGCCATTTATTCTACTTTCATGCCTCTTCTGCCACGACCAACATTCACTTCCATACATAAGCTACTACATACTTAATAACTACTGGACCAATTTCAAAAATTCTTTTGCCGTTAGAAAGCTACATTATCACTGAGTAACATAGGCTACGGGTGGAGCCGTGAGGACACAGCTAGTAGTTTATAATAGGAAAGAAAAAAAACCATCGGCCCCGGGTGTCATAAGAATACTTATGACAGTCGTTACGGATAGTCAGAAGCCCGAAAGTAGAATAACCGGTCTAACCTCGGCATTGCCCAGTATCTGTGTTGCGGAGGTCTGATGACAGTCGATCTGCGTAATATATTGGTATTCAGCCGCATCTGGTTGGACTGGAAGCTGACCCAACATAATTCGGAAAAGGTTAAGAGAAGAAGGATAGAATAATAAATCTTATTATTATAATAATCTTACCTTACAATACACATGACTCAGATTCACAGGTTGCATCAAAATAGGGTCCAACACATATTGAATCATTTTGGAAAATATTATAAAACAAAACTTCAAGAAATTAATCATTAGTTTTTCTCACATTTACTTATTTAATGACGTCATTGTTTAATAAAAAAAAAAGGAAACACAGCACCTGCGCCCGCGCCGCGCTCTCACTGTAATAGGGGATTTAACCTATTTTAAATTCAGTGTAAAATTCTCGTTCTATCCGTAAAAAGGTGAGCACACTTACTAAATATTTACTTTTGTTCAAGGTACAGTCGGATACGGAGATTTTAGATTTATAAATAAATTCTTCGTCTTCCAAAAAAATACACACATCATAACATCACGCCTGTATTCCCCGAAGGGTTAGGCAGAGGTGAACAGTAACACCCTCATTACGCCGTAATGTTTAAGTTCCATGTAATAGGGGGCGAGCCTATTGCCATCAACCGGGAACAAATCAAACTCCGGGCTGCTACTGAGGAATTCCACACAAAAACCTAATAACACTTTGCCTGACCTGGGGATCGAACCCCGGACCACACGATCAGCAGTCGCGCTTGTCACCGCTGGACCAACAAGGCAGTTAATTTTTTTTTATTAATGAATATTATTGTACTAGCGGCCCGTCCCGGCTTCACGTTGGTGGACATTTTTCCCGTTTTTGCAACACTATTCATTTATGCTCCGCTCCTATTGGTTGTAGCGTGATTTTATATAGCCTACAACCTTCCTCGATAAATGGACTATCCAACACAAAAAAAAAATTCAATTCCAACCAGTAGTTCCTGAGATAAGCGCGTTCAAACAAACAAACAAAAAAACAAACTCATCAGCTTTATTAGTATAGATTTTAGTAATATTGTGAAAGGTTTCGCTTTTATTAATCTCATTTTGGAAACTAGTTAGAAATGTTTCATGTAGATGACTGATCTCGTTAACAATTGCAGGTATTGTCTATTATTTAGGTCTTGATCATAAATTCTCCGAGTTCATTTAGACCCTTCTATCAAATACACGCGCGAGTGTAATTGATCTCCACTTAATAATTTAGTTCAGTTCAATAAAGCTATTAAAAGAGAAATCCGATACATACATACTGAAGCTAAATTTATTCCTAGCAATAACATTCTAAGACTGCCTCGTTGGTCTAGTAGTGGCAAGCGCGACTGCTGATCGTGAGATCCTGGTTTCGATCCCCAAGCCGGGCACTGTTATTGGGTTTTTCCGTGTGGAATTCCTTAGTAGCAAGCCGGAGTTTGGATTTGTGCCCGGTTGATGGCAATAGGATCGCCCCCTATTAAATTCAGACTTAAACATAATGGCGAAATGAGGGTGTTACTATACACCTCTACCCAACCCTTCGGGGAATACAGGCGTGATATTATGTAACATTCTGAGACTGTTAAAATATTATACCTCTACAAGATAATATTTCTACATTAAAAACAAAAATAGGTGCCAGTTTCCATTCCAATAACAATCATAAAATCACGAAAATAAGTAAAAATAATTTTATTATCTTTTACATAGTAAGAACAACGATCATATTTTGGCAAGCTGTTCAATTTTATGCTAATAAAAATATGAAGACGACTGTACCAATATATTCTCAAAATAGAACCAACCTTGTACTTGAGTACGTACAAACACGTGTGGAGTGCAAGTTATAAGATACTAGCGACATCTGGGCTTAGCTTTGAATAAAAAAAAGTAGTTTAGAAAACTAAAAAACACGCTTTTATCACGCACTAAAAATTATAAATGAAGAGTTCCACTATCCACCTCTTGGCACCATCATCCCCCCAAGATACCTACATATACATACAAAGTTTAATTTCGATACGACAATTAAAAATAGGTTAAAAGGACATGTTATATTTTTGTATGGAAGCTGGGCTTTGGCTGTGAACAGAGAAGAGATATTTTTTTTATGAAAGTACATAAAATATGGAGCTTTCGTATATATTTTTTACTTTTTTTTTAAACACCCTTCTATTGTTTTTTTTAATTTAAATATTAGAATAAAAAAATAAAGTTGCAACCCACAGTTGTTAACCCATAATTATTAATTCTGGCAACACTTCTATTGGATGACATTTATTGTCATTGTCAACGTCAGTCATTGTCAAAAAGTCAAATTCAATTCAACTTATTCAACTGTTGTCTGTTATTGTGACTGGGGTTCATGTGTTTTTGACTGTGTATCATTGTTTTGAGTTTTTTTTATTTGACCTGGCTTACAACAATAGATAGCGATTTTGTGTGACAACCTTGCTGACATACAGTAAATATTTTCTTTTATTCTATAGAGACAAGGGAATCAATGCCATACATCCAAACCATTAAGTTAATTCATTGATTTTATTTTAATTTAAGCCGTTTAATATTATTTTAATATTAGGATAAATATTATGCTTTCAAAAATGATATATATCATTTTTATTTCTAAGTTTTTTATCAGTTTATTCGTTTTTTAACAAAAAGAAATATCAGGATTTTAAATGTTTTATAATTAAATAATAGTGCTTTTTAAAAAAAAGTGTTTTTGTAAGCATGTCCTAGACAGTTTTCCCTATCAGAAAAACCGCACATGTAAGCGGTTCAAAAATAAAATTATTTTAAGCCCATTTCATAACATGTCCTTTACTTCCAAGATTTTATTACATTGTTAGTTAGTTAGTTACAAGTGAAGCTAATATAAAGCGTTTAAAAAATTAGTTTGCGACATAAGTCTAGCTTATAGGAATACCCACTCAACCGCCCGGCCGGCGCCGCCAAATTTCAGTGTACCGCCACGGACCGCGCGGTCTTATTTGCGAGCTCGTTCGGCAGTTTTGCGCAACTTTATCATAATAATCTCGCTCAGCAAACGAATTAATTAATTCTAGTATAGAATAGTGGTACATGAGGATTTTACTGTCCACCCTCTTAGCATAATCCATTAAATTTTCCTCCCACGGGTGGAGAGATAGCCGCTTCCATGAAATCCGACCGCATAACTTTTATTTTAATAATGATAAATTATTCCTAGGTATGCAATTGCACTTTCCGTTCACAATTTTATCCTCAATAAATTACAGATTAACTATACATAAATTCTCTTTAATTAACCAAGGTAAAATTATATCTCATTGCTTTTCTACCATTTTTCTGATTTGCTTATCACCTTAAGTAAGAGATAAATAACGTAATTTCTTGGTGAATGGTGTTGTCGTTCCCGGAAAAGAATCAGAGATCCCTATCGTCCTGTGAGTGTCGTAAATAAAGAGAAATCTCAGGAGAATCGGCTGCAACATCTTTGTGCTAGCAAATATATTGTGCGATCAGTAATTCTCAAGCATGGTCACTATGGCCCTTGCCGTAATCACCATGAACGTTTCCCTCGCGACAGTCGATAGTTTACAGACTTGAGTAAAGTTATACAATAATGTGTCAAATCACAAAAATATGAATCTTGTGGTAGTTCTACTCGACGCTTGAAAATATGCCCAGGACTGTAGTAAATTTAAAAGAGTGCTGTCTATCAAAAAAAACCTTATTGCAGTTTGCATTTGCTCAAGCGTTGAGTAGACTTACCACAAGAACTAGATGGCGTTAACACAAAATTCATATTTTTGTGGGTTGACACATTATTGCATAACACAACAATATTCATGACTGCTGATCGTGAGGTCTTGGATTCGATCCCCAGGTCGGGCAATAGTGTTATAGGGTTTTTCCGTGTGAAATTCCTCAGTAGCAGTCCGGAGTTTGGATTTGTGCCCGGTTGATGGCAATAGGCTCGCCTCCTATTACATGGGACTTAAACATATCGCCGAAATGAGGGTGTTACTATACACCTCTGCCCAACCCTTCGGGGAATACAGGCGTGATGTTATGTTATGTTACAACAAGATTCAGCGCTTAACATTTAAGGGGTGATAATTGATAATGAAACATTGCCCGCTGCCGCTTATGACCGGTTCCATCAATCATTCAAACATAAAAACGTTCGCTGAAATTAGATCATATGTTTTTATCAGAGAGAAGGAGCTACTGGACGGTTAACTTCCAACCTGCATTGATTTGTATACTATAACATACACCCGGTTCTGCTTGAACAGATTATATTGTGGCAGCATCTATCACGCCACATGCGATCTACGCAGCAAGATGAATGTCTTGCAAAACTACAGTGACAACAATGACAGCTGAGTGACAACAATGACAGCTGTCAGATGAAATGTCACAAATCCTGCATCGCGGTATCAAGATTTGATACAGAGTTAGTATATACGAGGTTAGTCGGAAAGGGGGTACTAAGCCGCGGGCCACCTAAAGTATCACTGATGACTATTTTAAAGCAAGTGTTAAAAATTCAAAATTCGATCATCTTTATATGCACGCAAAAAAAAATTGTATGCAAGTTTGGTATGCAAGGCGTGATGTTATATTAAAATCACAGAATCAAATGTTACCTAACCTACTCAATCTTGGTAGGTAATAAAATCCCAGTCTTACAAAATTCACTTGAAAATATACCTAGTAGACTATTTGTATCCAAGCAGACTTAAAATTAAACCGC
Organism: Amphipyra berbera; assembly: GCA_910594945.2. NCBI lineage: Eukaryota > Metazoa > Arthropoda > Insecta > Lepidoptera > Noctuidae > Amphipyra > Amphipyra berbera. The sequence continues at coordinate 14,572,049 of OU343138.1, forward strand.
TATATAAAAGCATATTTACAACATTTCCCATTCAACAGCAACTATTTACTTTTCACTCCGTGCCCTACATTTTTATTGAAATCGGCGCCACATAAAACTGATACATAAAAAGGTTGCTGATACAAATCGCTATATAAATTAGTTCAACAGAAGTTCCGATCTGTGCAAATTGCGATGGCAAACTCACGCACCCAAGTTCCTGGTAGAGTACCTACATAATTACATCGAAAAACGGATTATGTCGCACAATTAAGAGGAAATGCGGTCGGCATTTAGTCCATACAAACGTATTCCTCAGTTGCCTCCTTGGATAATGTCACTAGAGCAAACACTTTTTACTATATGATATATATCTACCACCACTATGCCCCTATGTTTTGTTTTTGTCAATAAATTATTTATTAAAAGAACTAGAAACGTTTAAACTTTACAAAAATCGAACGTTTTTACCACCGTTTTCAAACATCTGGCAAACAAATTTGACGAATATAAAAAAAATAAAAGAAAAACATACAGACATAACCAAAGTCTTTATTAAATTACACCAGAATAATTTCTCCTGTGCAATATTAGCGAAATCGTACTTTCGTATTCCTTCTTCAAATCCGGCCAGAGGAATTGATAGACAATTAAATCATAAACAGTATAAAAAAAAAAATTGTTTAGGTAGGTACTTTAAAACTCTAGCCGGAAAGTTGATTTGAAACGAAAAAGTCACTTTTTCGCCACTGTGCGCCGGTCAGCGGCAGCAGATTGAACGATATTCTAATGTTGCACGCTTTTAGAAACACAGATTAATATTGAAAGCACGTAATGTATGACGTAAGGCACTCAGCCCATTGTGTGGTAGGCGAGCCCCATAAATCATAATCAGCCCATTACTGTCCCATAGCTAGGTACGAACCTCTTAGAATGAGAAAGGTTTTAGCCTTAGTCCACCACGCAGTGATAGCCTAGTGGTGTGACCGTCGGACTACCAAGTCAAAGGTCTCGAGTTCGAACCCAAGGCACGCTCCTCTGACTTTTCAGATTCATGTGCGTATTGTATAATTTATCACTTGCTTAAAAATGGTGAAGGAAAACATCGTGAGGAAACCGGCATGCCTGAAAGATATTTCTCGACGGCATGTAAAGCCAAGTCAGAGGCCCATGGGCGGCATGAACTCTGACACCAGGTTAGTAACTAACCACGCGAAAAGAAGAAGACCACGCTGGCCTGGTGCGGCTTGGCAGACGACATACCATCGAGAATTTGCCTTGTGACCGTTCTTTATGGCGGTATTTGGGAGCTTCATGTTCAGTAGTGGACGTTTACGATACAAGATGGTCATGTCTATCCTTCTGTTCCCTTTTTGTCATGTGCACCAATAGTGTTACAACCTTGATACTACATTATTTTAATATTTCTATTTATTGTGACGTCATCTTGATATTTTTCTTATTACTTTAATGGATAACGTTGTTATGTAGACACAACAATATTGCTCTTTTCGTTGCGTTATTCATAAATTCAAAATACATAATATTTGACTGGAAGTACGCAAATATAAGGGGCGAAATGTTTGACGATGACGCAACGTCATTTGTACGCGATGAAGTCGACGACAGAAAAAATTAAAAACTTTTTAACAAAAATAAAACCGACTTCAAAAAACGATGAAAAGAATAAAATAATGACCATATTATAAAATTAACAGTTTCAGAAGTCGGTGCTAACCGTAAGTCGCGCCGAACCAAATTGAAGGCACCGACTTCTGTAACTGTAAATTTTATAATATGGTAATTATTTTATTCTTTTCATCGTTTTTTTGAAGTCGGTTTTACTTTTGTTAAAAAGATTTTTAATTTTTTCGTTTTAGTGGCCTTAATTAAAATATGGTTGGACCTACTAAAGACGCTGCTCGTAACATAATCACATCATCACATTATGCGTACTGTTCGTCATTGAGGAGTTCTATTGTCAATCTCCGAAGTTCTTCATCAGATCTTCACCAAATTTAAATGGGACCAATCTGGAAGTATATCCGTTAAATATTTTTTTTTATCTAAATCGGTTTATAAATGACGGAGTTACGAGGTAACAAACATTTAAAAAAAAAGATAAAAAAAACATGCAACCGAATTGAGAACCTCCTCCTTTTTGGAAGTCGGTTAAAAAAGGATTGTGATTTTATCAGGCTATATATTATTACAAAAGTATTGTACGGATGTCTTCTTTTTCTTTAAACTCTAATGCTATTGAAATTAACTATTACTATGACATAGCTATCAATAGTATGTAGATTGTGATAGACATTATGACGATAAAACAAAAAAAAAACAGTTTTAGTGGCTGAGCGATTCGCTTCTGCGCTACGGGTCGAGGGTTCGATTTCCGCACGATTCAAAATTGTATTCTTAGTCGCAATTTCGAGTAAACTTTGAGGTTCCTCGACGGAGTCATTACGTCATAATTTGAATTATCTGTATCGCGAAAATTACGCCGCGATAAATAATTGTAAGGATTATTGTAAACATATTCGATAAAGTCTTCATTTATATTACATACGAACTTTGACAGTTCCTTTCTTAAGGTAGGTTTCGAGGTACCTTGAGTTTGACAGATGATTCCTTACCTCGACTGAGGAAAAATCTTGAGTCGAGGACGTTGAGGATGTCAAGTCGAGGTGGAGTCGAGTCGACTAAGTTTTGGAGGAACGTCTTAGAATATGGGTGTGAAGAGCATACTGCGCAGGGGTAGACGGTGTGTCTATTACTAACAACCTTGCCTTGCCTAATACGGACTTTTTTGTCTGATCAAAATGTAATTTTCAGACAAAAAGTAATTTTCAGACAAAAATTTAAAAAAAATGTGTTATCTTCTATACTTACTTATATTATAAAGCTGAAGAGTTTGTTTGTTTGAACGCGCTAACCTCAGGAACTACTGGTTGGAATTGAAAAAATATTTTTGTGTTGGATAGTCCATTTATCGAGGAAGGTTATAGGCTTTATAACATCACGTTACGACCAATAGGAGCGGAGCATAAATGAAAAATGTTGCAAAAACGGGAAAAATGTCCACCCGTACGAAGCCGGGACGAGCCGCTTGTTGCATTATAAGATAATTTTAAATTAACATTACATCACGCCTGTATTCCCAGAAGGGGTGGGCAGAGGTGTATAGTAGAGCGCGAGCGTATTGCCGTCAACCGGACACAAATCCAAACTCCGGGCATTATAAGCTAATTTAAAAATTAAACTGATCAAATCCTCACGGAACTCTAATATGACCATTATACAGACGTTAAACTCCACATCGACTTCTAAAACAAGAAGTAAGAACTGAATATCCCACATTTGCCCGCATACCCTTTATCAATGCGAAACAATGCTAACATCTTGTCCCAATTCCCTACTTGGCTGGTTCAATAAAGTTGTCAAAGTGTAATGTAAATTGCTTGACGGCTTATGCGCTGTTCCCATGTCAGTAGTTTCAACACTATTCAGTTGCGGCGGCCGCATAGCTTGGAGTATTTATGATGGAAACATACGGGAAAATGTAGGAGGACGGAAACGCAGCGTTTTTGTAGAAAATATCAAGTAATTTTATTTTTTATTCATTACTAGCGACCCACCCCGGCTTCGCACGGGTGCAATGTAGATACTAATGTGGGGCATAAACCTTCCTCTTGAATCACTATTAAAAAAAACCGCATCAAAATCCACTGCGTAGTTTTAAAGATCTTAAGCATACATAGGGACAGACAGACAGCGGGAGCGACTTTGTTTTATACTATGTAAAGATTACATAAACATAACATCACGCCTGTATTCCCCGAACGGCTGGGCAGAGGTGTATACTAACACCATCATTTAACCGTTATGTTTAAGTTCCATGTAATAGGGGGCGAGCTTATTGCCATCAACCGGGCATCAATCCAAACTACGGGCTGCTTCTGAGGAATTCCACGCGGCAAAATCCAATAACACTGCCCGACCTGGGGATCGAACCCAGGACCTCATGATCAGCAATCACGCTTACCACCACTACATCAACGAGGCACTTATTTTCATTATTATATCAGAATAAAATGGTTATTGGTCATAATTTAAAAAGATACATGGTTGAACAATCAAAGATTGGCGATATTACTTAATTCCTAAGCAGTGATAGCCTAGTGGTATGACCGTCGGACTGCCAAGTCATAGGTCTCGAGTTCGAACTCAAGGCACGCACCTCTGACTTTTCGGATTCATCTGCGTATTGTATAATTGTCACTTGCTTATAAACGGTGAAGGAAAACATCGTGAGGAAACCGGCATGCCTGAGAGATATTTCTCGACGGCATGTGAAGCCAAGTCAGAGGCCCATGGGCGGCATAAACTCTGACACCAGGTTAGTCACTAACCACACGAAAAGAAGAAAGAAGAAGACTTAAGTCCTTGTCCAAAGGTGGCCAACCGACACGTTTGGTGCAGGGGCTGGGCGATCGGTTCTATTCCCGCACGGAACAAGTATTTGTATGGCCTACAGATAGTTGTTCCGCGTCAGGATGTTTGTGTATGTGAAGATTTATGTCTGTAAACGCATCCACGATATAGGAGAAACCCAAGTGTGGGGCAACGTCTTTTTTAGAAAAAAAAACCAACAGTTCCCTATCACTGAGCCTGTGATGTCAGTCTGTCCGTCTTTCTACTTTATATCAGTGACGGTAATTTGGATAGGGGCGAGCCATTTATCGATAGGCACATACAACACGTCATAATGTCATCGTCAGCCTACCCCCTCCCAAACATCGCTGAGGTCGGTTTAAATACATGCTTGTTACTCATATGTGACAAGAATCTAATAGTACATAATTGATTGTTTGATAGCGGTTGTCATAGCAACGGCCCTTGTTATGTTTATTGATGTAATGCTGTTAAATTGGTTAATGAGGTATAACGGCTTGCAATACATTTAAATTGCATTGTTGCAACCGTAATTAGGGTTACCATCTTTTTTTTGCAGTTAAAGTACATTGGTTATTATAGGTAAGAAAAAAAAGAGTACATAGTATCAAAATAAAATATAATTTATTTTTCTCTATTATTATGTTTAAAAACATATTTTTTATTGCTTTTTGCAGTTTGTAATTTCGTTTAGCGAAAAAATACTTACGACTAAACTTTTTAATATCCCAAAGAAATCAAATAATGCTAAATAAAGTATTTTCGTGTACTTTATTGTTCTCATAAAGTATAGAGTACTATTATCTGAAATAACGTACAATACTTTATTACTAGCTCTGGTCTCACGGCTCCGCCCGTAGCCTATGTTACTCAGTAATAATGTAGCTTTGTAAAGGCAAAAGAATTTTTGAAATCGGTCCATTAGTTTTCAAGTTTATTCGTTACATACAAAAATACAAATCTTTCCTCTTTATAATGTTAGTATAGATATAGATAAAATGCGGGTGGCAACCCTAACCGTAATAGTAGCTCTGACAGCAATCAAACGACAGTTACCTATCTACATAAGTCGATATCAACGTGTTCGTTCTGCCTAGCCTTTTCCCAACTATGTTGGGGTCAGCTTCCAATCTAACCAGATGCTGCTTAATCCTAGTATTTTACACGGAGCGACTGCTATCAGACCTCCGCAACCCAGTAACTGGGCAATGCCGATATCTTAAGGTTAGGCCGGTTGTGAGACTTTCGGGTTTCTGTATACCCGTAACGACTGTCATAGGTATTCGTGTGACACCCGCGACCGACTGTTTAACATGCTTTCCGAAACACGGAAGGGTCTCGATGTATCAAACTAACATAAGTTCACAAATATTGAACATGCAAAAATGATTAAATTGAAAACATACTCGATGTCAAATTGTGACGGGGACGCTCTCATCGATGTAAAAAAAGTTATGAAATATTACATACATACATAAAATCACGCCTTTTTCCTATGGGGGTAGGCAGAAACTATAGAACGCCACATGCTACGACCCTTACATACACCCCTTTCGCTTCATCCACATTCATACATCTTGTCATATACGTACGTTAAGACTACTACGCACCTAACCTTTGTGAAGAACATCACCAATTACATCGATGTATCTCCTTCTAGGACGTCCTCTACCGGCGTTTCCATTGACATCCGCCTTATAAATTCCTTTTATTAATCGCCGTTCACTCATTCTCTCAACATGACCAAAACACCTAAGCATACTCTTTTCAATTTTTGTCATTACATTATCTTTTAAATTCATTATGTGTGAAAGTGAGTTGGTTTGTGTGATTGTCAATTCTTCATTTCTTACTTCTATATTTGCAGGCGGGAAGGCGGTTCGGCGGTGACCTCTCGCTTCCGGCTGTGGTTCTGTCCATGGTCGGGAGCGAGACTGCGTGGGAAGCCATCGCCTCCTTTTGTGAGGGGGTGATGGCAACCAAAGAGGAAGCGGAGAGGGAGAGGGAGCGGTGTGCTCTTCTCCCTTCCCGCGCCAGACGTACCGGGCGCCGAAGGGCGCGTGTACGCGATAATCTCCAGCCACCCTAGTGTGTGGCCTGCGGGCGGCGGGTTTGGGGACTCGCCGCCCGACCAGTAACAGGCCCGAGAAGGCGGCGCGCCGTGTTCCGTGCGCGCTTCTCAGGAGGACGTGGGGCAAGGCCCCACAGAGGAGAGGTCCGCCATGGGTTGGCGGACCGGGACCTGCCGGGGTTGCGGTGCATGCTTTTGCGAATCCCGCGACCCTGGCCGTACGGTCAGGAGAAGGAACACCGTTGGTTTTTAGCCGGTAAGAGTCCGGCAGACCCCCTCGCCTTCCCCGGGCGAGTGACATCGATGAGGATATTCCAACGAGAAAAAAAAAAAAAAGGCGGGAGGGCGGTGCTGCATACTGCATTCAGGCTTGATCAACTGTTTGGCAGAATTAACACTAAATATTGTTATTGTATACAAGGTGTAAAAAGACCCTTCACGAAGCCGTCAACCATGCATTCAGTACATCAAACTAAGTAACCCTACGTAAAAATCGTCGCTGGGAAACTACTTTTTTTTGGGTGAAAAATTTCGTTTTACTGTAAAGCTCAATGTAACGCACTCAAAATACTGTGCTGATAGATGCAATGAGTAGTAAACGGGTAATGGAGGTATTTCAAGTACGTTTGCAACCTTCAAAACTAGTATTTAAAAAAAAGTTGCGAAAAAGTTGGAACTTTGACCTCCAATATCTCCGTAACTAGAAGGTTCCCAGGCATAGTCCAGAACAAAAAAATTATCGCAATAACGTGGAGAATAAGTGCCTTTCGGCTTCGTTAAGGGTCTATTTGCACCGTTTTTATTATTTGTATGTCATGGATTTCCGCAAACTAACGCCTGATTTCATTATTTAAATTAGTTTTAGTTTCATAAGTCACTGCAAAGTAACTTTAAGTCAAGATTTATGAGATGCTGTCACCCTATGCTGCGCTCTTCTGGTATGTAGTCTTCTTAATTAAAATCGCACCATCAGTTAATATATAATTTAACTAGCGGCCCCTCCCGGCTTCGCACGGGTGGATATTTTTCCCGTTTTTGCAACATTTTTCATTTATGCTCCGCTCCTATTGGTCGTAGCGTGATGTTATATACCTAGCTTAAAACCTTCCTCGATAAATATACTATCCAACACAAAAATATTTTTTCAATTCCAACGTTCCTGAGATTAGCGCGTTCAAACAAACAAACAAACAAACTCTTCAGCTTTATAATATTAGTAAATAGGTAGATTTTAATATTTTGGCGTCACAGTTGGCGGACTACCTGCACGTTTAGCTACTGCGTAACGTGTTGTGGGTTCGATTCCCGCATGAAACAAGTATATTTTGTGAGGCCTACAGTATTTTTCGGGTCTGGGTGTTTGTGCATGTGAAAATAAGAGCTTGTAAAGGCACCACAAACAAACAAAATGTAATTCAGCCAACGGGTTTCGAAAATCATTTTACACCAACTTCCTGATAGAAAGAAATCCTTTTTAACCGACTTAAAAAATGAGTACGTTCTATATTCAACGCGTATGCTTTTCTTTATGTATTTTCACCGATTTCTCGGAGTTTTGGAGAATTGAGTAATTTTATTTTTATATTTCTTAAAATTCAGTTACGTTGACATAGGAAAATTATTCTTGGGTGATTAACGTTATCTTAGAATTCCTTAGTAGTTGATTAGAATCTTTTACGTCCCGGAGTTGCGGTGCATGCATTTGCGAATCCCGCGACCCCGACCATAGGTCAGGAGGAAGAACACCGTGAGTTTTTACCCTTCGCCTTCCCCGGGCGGAGGGTACCTCAGGGTAAAAAAGAAGGCTCGTAAGCCTCAGTATCAGCTTAAGGCAGTCTTTCCAAAAAAAAATGGGTCGCGACCCACTGTGAGTCACGAGCGGTTACAAAAATTTCGATTAGAACTGGATGTCATTCTTTTTTTCTTAATTGAACATAGGTACAATTTTTTAACGAGAAAATGCTGTAGTATCAACATAACGCTGCTTTTTTTTCTTCATGTTAGACACGGGGTGAGTTCCAAACTTGTATTTTTTTTAAGATGGTTTGCGGTCCAATAACCTTTGGGACCACTGGTTTAAGGTATAACACTTTTTGACCAACCGGGACAGTGTTTTTGTAAAATAATATATAATCTAACTAAAAACAATGGCGTACACAATTCATAAATATCTATCTAGCCTATTCCCAAACATCTTGTTTCAATACCAGTATTTTACACGGAGCGACTGCTATCAGACCTCCACAACCCAGTTACTGAGTAATGCCAATACTCTAAGGTTAGACCAGTTGACAGACTTTCGGGATTCCGACTTCCCGTAACGACTATCATAGGTATTCGTATGACACCCGGGACCGACTGTTTTATCGTGATCTCCGAGGCACGAAGGGGGACCTACCGCGGCAAGCGCAGTTTAACCTTACAAATCGTATGATCCGCGCGGTTGATAATTAGTCACGAGCCCCTAAATAGCTAGCTTACACAAGACATGACGTCACTAAAAACGTATCATAAATAAATACAGTAAATCGAGTAAATCAATACTCCCCAACGTCACACGAACAATATTTATTTTTATAAATACCGTCTTATCAATTGAATCAAAATAAATAAAGAATTAATGATGAATCTCTTGTCACACACCGGACTTTGAATAATAACTTTTTAATTCCTCGGCGCGACGATGACGTCACTATTTAGGGTTGCGTGACCCAAATAACCAAACACCTTTACACATTTTACGCGCCATGTATCATTTGGGCTTTTTGAAGGTTTTTAAGTACCTAAGTGTTCTGTTAAATATTGTTTTTACATTTTGTTTTTAAACGAGGCATAGGGCCTTAGTATTATTCCTGGTCGATCAAATCGTGACCCGTATCATGGGTGCGTTTACAGACAAAACACGTCACACTACATCATAAATGTGAAAGTTTGTGAGTTTGGATGTTTGCTACTCAATCATGCATAAACGGCTGAACATATTTGGATAATTTTTGGCACACAGACTATGTCCTGGATTAATATATAGGATACTTTTTATCCGGGTACATGACAAAATTTGCTTAGGATGCGAGTGAAACTGCGGGCAACATCTTTATTTAATAATATGTAGAGAATTTAGGTGGGACTTAGAAGAAAAAAATATGTTATAATTTGTGCATCACGCTGGCCTTTTTTTTGCGTTGGAAAATCCTCATGGATGTCCCTCACCCGGGGAAGGCGAGGGAGTGTGCCGGACTCTTACCGGCTAAAAACCAACGGTGTCCCTCCTTCTGACCTAAGGCCGGGGTCGCGGGATTCGCAAAAGCATGCAGCGCAACCCCGGCAGGTCTTGGTCCACTAATTGCTGGTGGACTTCTCCACTGTAGGGCCCCAACCCCACGACCTACTGAGAGGCGCGGGGAACACCCCACATCACCGGCGTACCAGAACACATGGTACGCCGTGACCACCCCGGGGACCAAACAGGCACATGGGCGCCAGACGACCCCGCGTCCGGGCACCCTTGGTCCCCCTGCGACGGGTCAGGTTAGTGGCCCCGCTGCCTACCACTTTTCGGCCACAGAGGATAGGAAGAGCGGCTAACTAAATACCGACACTCCTCTCCCCCTGCGGCCCCACCGTGTCCGCCATCTGACGGTGGCGGCCCCGTCAAGGCTGCGGCAGGTAGGGAGAACGGCGCACCGTAATACAGGCACTCTTCTCCCGCCGCGGCCTCCACCCTTCAGCCGCAATGCCTCCCATAAGACATCGCAGCCCTCCTCTGTTGCGATGTCGTCCAGACGACACCGCAACCTACTTGGCCGCTACGTCGAGGGCTTGCAGGCCCATGCCCCGACGAGCAGTTCTCGAGTTCCACTTCGCTTCACCGTGGAGCTCCAAGCCACGGCTACTAAGCCCCCCCCGCAACGACAATGTGGGAACCCAACCGGGGGTGTCCCACGCTGGCCTGGTGCGGGTTGGCATACTACACCCATCATCGAGAACTTTTTGGAGCACTCTCGGTGTGCAGGTTTCCTCACGGTGTTTTTCCTTCACCGATAACGCAATTAACATAGGATATGCAAAAAAATACGACGATAAAAATCATTAACTTAAATTAATATAAAACTGTCAATAATTCAATGAAAAACTGACTAATCGACAACTAGTTGATCAGGGTTGACTCACAAAACGTGTGGTAGGTATTTATCATAGGTATTATTTATAGACCTAAATGGGTTTTTGATGACCCATTAATCAAAAAGATCGGATTAATTTTCACCATATAAGTAAAGTCGTTCATTATTTTTTATTTATGTTGACTATTTTTGTGACAACCCTGTCGCTTCGGCGACGGAATAGCAACAAAAGGAAATTATTATTTTCTGTTATAACGAGGGTCTGTGCATTGAAGATAAAATATTTGGGCAGTGTTATCCAATAATGTGTCAACCCACAAATGTATGAATTTTGTGTTAACATCATCTAGTTCTCGTGGTAGGTCTATTCGATGCTTCAAAAAATACCCCGAACTGTACTAGAGACTGACTGTGTGTACTGTAATAGAGAGTCTATCAAAAAATTCTTAATGCACTTTGCATTTTTCAAGCGTTGAGTAGACCTACCGCAATAACTACTTACATGGCGTTAACACATAATACATATTATTGTGGGTTGATACATTATTGCATAACACCCCCCCCCCCCCCCCCCGGTTGGGTTCCCGCATTGTCGTTGCGGGGGGGCTTAGTAGCCGTGGCATGTAGCGGCCAAGTAGGTTGCGGTGTCGCTCGCCTCGGCGACATCGCAACTGAGGCGGGCCGCGGCCGCGATGTCGTTTGGAACGCATCGCGGCTGAGTGCGGGAGGCCGCGGCGGGAGAGGAGTGCCGGTATTACGGTGCGCCGTTCTCCCTACCTTCCGCGGCCTTGACGGGGCTGCCACCGTCAGATGGCGGACGCGGTGGGGCCGCAGGGGAAGAGGAGTGGCGGTGTGTACCTGGCCGCCCTTTCTATCCTCTGCGGCCGAAAAGTGGTAGGCGGCGGGGCCACTAATCTGACCCGTCGCAGGGGGACCAGGGGTGCCCAGACACGGGGTAGTCTGGCACCCATGTACTTGTTTGGTCCCCGGGGTGGTCACGGCGTACCATGTGTTCTGGTGCGCCGGTGATGTGGGGTACCCCCCGCGCCTCTCAGGAGGTCGTGGGGTGGGGCCCTACAGTGGAGAGGTCCACCAGCAATTGGTGGACCAAGACCTGCCGGGGTTGCGGTGCATGCAATAGCGAATCCCGCGACCCCGGCCTTAGGTCAGAAGGAGGGACACCGTGGTGGTTTTAGCCGGTATAAGTCCGGCACTCCCATGAGGATTTCCCCACGTAAAAAAAAAAAAAATGCATAACAGCTCATTTATAATTATAAATTCGTGTCTGTAAGTTTTAATTTTTTTTATTTCGTATATCTTTTGTAGCTTTCAGGGTTCGTTTCACGGCTTTTTATTATAGCAAAAAAAAAACAGATTTATTTTACGGAATGAAATATTGTGTTGGTACATTTGAGATTTACTGGTGCCACTGAGTGCCAGCCCGTGCCCAGCAGTGGGACAGGAAGAATATGCTATGCTGTGCTATTCAGACTATATTGTAGTAAAAATAAATGTTTATTAACAGACTTTAAATTTTTGTAAAAATAATGAAATTTGATTTTCACCCCGATGTGAAACTTTGCAAATGTTTGTAATTCTGATAACCATAAAATAATATGGTACCATCGAGCTGATTTCATGATATAGCCAGAAGGTGGGTACTGGAACCCTTATAGTTTTTAGTTTTCAGTACCTACACTAACAAAAGCGTGTTTTTTAGTGTTATTCGACTATACAACGTGTTATTGAAATAACACAAAACCTCCTAAACGTTCATTGTACTCATCATTATAAACAACTTTTACTAAGGACCAAGCCAGAAATTGCGAAAAAAAAATGTATGTTGCCTACATTTTGTCGGGTTCTGCGAACATAAATGTATGGAGCTGAATTTTTTTTTTGCGATTTCTGGATTGGTCCCTAATAAAAGTTGTTCATATTGATAAGTACCAACAATGAGCCCTTAAGAGGTTTTGCATTATTTCAATTACACCTTGTTTATTTTTGCAATGACTGATTCTTCGTTTTTAGAAGTTAACAGAATTATGAATAATTAAACTTTTTAACAAAAAAAAACCAACTTCAAATTGTCTATCTCCGAAGTTCTTCGTCAGATCTTCACCAAATTTAAATGGGACCACTTCGAAAGAATACTCTTTCAAACAAAAAAAGAATCATTATAATCGGTTCACAATTAGCAAAGATAACGCGGATAAACATACAAAAAAAAAAAACAAAAATAAAAAAGTTGTGTATTTGAGAACCTCTTCCTTTTTTTGGAAGTCGGTTAAAAACGAGTATATACGTTACTAGTAAAAAATGGTTTTGGGTTGTTTTTGATACAGTTTTTAAGAATAAAAACGAACAATCTGTCTTACCTTCTTCGGCACAACTTTCACAGGTTTCTGCGTATACGCCGACGTGAACAATATGGTGTGGACAGGAGCCTCAGTGGGTATCCCCAGTGACGTCATCCTCACATTTCTCACTCAACTATTCATGTACAGTTTTGATGCACTATCACTATTTTTATGTTTATCACTCCCAACTTGGGTGCTTATGTCCAGCAGTGGCTGAGTTGATGGTTGATATCACTACCAGCAACTAGCAAAAGAAGCTAGCATTTTAGAAACACTTATCTATGTATTTCGGCGGGAGCGTAGTGGCCGAACACTCAAACACTACACAATTTTAAATTATCGTTAAGTTCGTGCTGTCAATGTGACTTCGCCTTAAAGCGACAGAGACAGCACGAGACTTAACGGCAACCAAAAATTCAAAATTAAAATAAAAAAAAATATTTCACATTAACCAATACAGGTTCTTATGAAAAGACGAATTTAGATGCGCGGTTCCAATTAGTCGTTTCCTATGGAAAAGAGCCGGTAAGAAACTCCATGGTTACTCTTTTAAAATAATATCTTTAACTATTTCAGCGGATAGAGTACAATGATTTAGGATAGTGAGAGAACAATGAAGTCTGACCACAGACCAATGAGTAATGTAGTACAACTAAAAGACTTGAGTACAAAAATTAACAAACAAAAATAAAATAAAAAAACAATATGAATAATAGGTAGTAATTTACAAATTTATAGATGCAGGTCCACAAAGTTCTCACATTTACAAAATTGAAAAGGAAGCTAAACTATATACAACAATTGACATAATTAATTGAGCAGCGTTTGAATATTTGGCCATAAGGCCAATCGCCATAAGGCCAATCGCCATAAGGCCAGTCGCCATAAGGCCAATCGCCATAAGGCCAATCGCCATAAGGCCAATCGCCATAAGGCCAATCGCCATAAGGTCAGTCGCCATAAGGCCAATCGCCATAAGGCCAATCGCCATAAGGCCAATCGCCACTGCGGCGGTGAGGAGCGCTTCTCTCCGCTCTAGAAGAAAGGCAGCCTTTTTTTTTTTTTTCTTTTTTTTTTTCTCTTTGGAAAATCCTCATGGATGTCCCTCGCCCAGGGAAGGCGAGGGGGTCTGCCGGACTCTTACCGGCTAAAAACCAACGGTGTTCCTTCTCCTGACCGTACGGCCAGGGTCGCGGGATTCGCAAAAGCATGCACCGCAACCCCGGCAAAGACAGGCAGCCTAAGACGGCTTTGATATTTTTAAACCGGAGTCCTATGATACCAGTTAAAATTATAAAGAAACCAAAGCTAAACCTCACTTCATGTTTTACATTAATAAATACGGTTCTGTGATTGGTTGTATTATATTACAAGTAAAAAGGCAACCAATCAGAGAGCCGTATTCAACGCATTGCGTTTGCATAGTAAAAGCGTCGCTTCAGTGTGGTCTGTTCATACAAGCCCTTGCGTAGGCGACAGTTTATTCAAGCAAAGAGGGTATTTCGAAATAGCACAGTGTAGCTATCTCCACAGTGGTTCAACGATTTCGACAATGACACTTCATAAAGGCAACACAGGACATTACTGCCGTCTACAATTCGGGCGGCGAGTAGTGACCGCTCTGAACATCGTGCAGATGGTTGCGAAATAGATTTTTTAGCAACAAAACAGCTTTTAGTTAACATTTAATTACAACGATCTTAGGATTGGGTATTAGTTAAGTAAAGTTTATTTAATAGTTTTTACATTAACTGTTTTCTTCACGAGTGTACATGCGCGAAAGTTCGCAAAGCCTATGTTCAGAGTGGCCATGACTTGTCGCCCGAACTGTACCTCCTCGTTTAACTACGCATTGGACAACTGTAAAGTAGTTAGACTGTGGTGCGAGAAAATTATTTTGTTATTGCCTAAAATTTAATAGGCCCGTTTTGACAGCTGTCAGATTAGAACATGTTATGTCAATTTCGACATAAAATGTACTGATCTGACAGCTGTCAAAACGGGCCTATTATATTTAAGACACTATAGAATGATACAAGAAAATGGTTATAAGGCGTTTTACGCTATACCTACACATTTCGATATGATGTTGTATCAGGCCATTACAATGTAAAACCACAACCAATTAGCAAGTAGTTACTCTATCCATTAATGTGTAAATTGCAAATGGCTGTGCCCACTTCAAACGAATATTGAACGAGGGTTTATGCTAATCTAAGGGACTCAACAAAAGTCTAAAACAAGTTGTTTAAAGTAATAATACTATACTGTTCTTTGCCGTGTTACCGTTAATTGACTGAAAATACAAAGTTAACTGCATATTGGAACCATGAAAGAATAATTCGTTTTAACTGTTAAAGATAATTTGACACAAAAAAAAACTATAAATATAAGTAATTACTCAGAAATAGGTATAATAAAATACATTTTCAATAATAACTCAACACTCACTCACGTTATTTCAAGTCAAAATAAATAAATATTCTCACAAAAACACTCAACCGGGGATTCGAAATTGGAACAATTCAAAAGTAGAAATGCTCAGGCGCAACGAATCACACTAACTACAGTTTAAATAAACGCATCCTTCTTGCTGACGTGACGACGCAACCTTGTCAGGAGGACCATTTTACTTGTTTGCGTTAAAGATAACTGTGTCGTGATTACGACAGTGTAAAGTAATTACTTTGAAAATTACTGTTTTCTTGAAGTTTCTCGTTTGATCAATTAACCATTTACTATGTTCATTCATTGGAGATAATAATTTATGAATGAAAAACTTATAAAATGACATCGCGTGTTTATTATCTTAAGCTGTAAGTTAGCGGCAGGGTACGTATTCATCCACCCACGCAAAATAAATAAATGTAAAAGATAATAGGTACTGAATAAAGTTCACACAAAATAGCTTTCGTTTGACCCTATATTTAAGTACGTGACCGATTAAGATATCTCTAACCTTTAATTATACAACCTTAGGGACTATTAAGCTGATTCTGAGTGGTAAGTATTATTGCTACAATAACATTTTACTAGAAAATAATGGCTTAGAATTAAAACCTACTCAAAGAAATTTAATTTATTTTATACTAGCGACCCACCCCGGCTTCGCACGAGTGCACTGTAGATACTAATGTGGCGCATATAAACCTTCCTTTTGAATCACTCTATCTATTGCTGAAAACTGCATTAAAATCCGTTGCTTAGTTTAAAAGATTAAGCGTACAGACAGGAGCGACTTTGTTTTATACTATGTAAAGATGACACTAATCGTTTTGTGCATGGTACCTACATTTTTATATAGGTAGTCGTACAACTTGATTTCCTATTTCCAATATCGTCTTAAGTAATGTAGACTAGATACCGAAAGTTTAGTTTTACTAAAAAAAAACAACATTAAAATCGGCCGATCCGTTTGAGCGCTTGATGGACACAGACAGACTCACAAACAAAGGCTTCAAACTTACCCCACTTTTCGGTCAAGGGTTAAACAGTCTAAGGGAGCTTCTTTTGGTTACATATTGTGGTATCATTCTGCTGCTCATATTAAAATAAAAACAGAACGAGATAAGTACAAAATATATTGGTATTGTTGAGCAATTGACTTCTGGAGACCCGGAGGGGTAATTAAAAGGATCAAAGTCAGTAGTCAGTAGTATCTTGCAAACAAAAACATGACAGAAAACCAAAAAGATTATAATCATTCAATTATTTAAAAAATGACCCCTTCTAAAGTCAAATATCAAAGAACTGAAGAATACAATGGGTCACAGCTCAAAATAACCCCAGGATAAGGAGGTCAAACGTCAACGTTGGAAACTATTTACAAAGCTTATAGTTATTACGAAAAGCTTTTTTATAAAGTTTACGACAAACAAAGGCTCGGGAGACGATGAAAAATCTGGTTACGTAACAAAAAGATACAATCTTGAGATAAAGACATCACTGACAAAAATGAGGTTTCATTTAACGAAAAAATTATGGTGGATAAAGTCACTGAAGTAAACAATGCCTGTAATAAAACCTCAACAGTTCTTGTTCAGAAGCACCGAGGCAGAAATCACGAAAAATAAGAAATACTTTTTATCCAAAGATATCTATTAAAGTCGATTACAGAACCATTCACATTATAGAAAATAATAGAGCTTTAGACCGTTATTAAAATGGATGTACAATCGATTAAATTCTACAGTCGAATAGAGAACCTTATTTAGAATTTTCTCACGGTTTTAGTTTAATAGCGAATACTTTGTTGCAGATAATTATTAGTCAAGCAAATAGTTTTCTAACAACTGCGGGCTGTTAGCCTCATTACTTGTACTTATAAGAGATCCATTTATTTTTCATTGTAATCACTAAGAAGCGCTCAAGTATCTCAAGCTCTTGCATTCCTGGAAAATGTGTTTTCATCAGCATTATAAGCTACTCCACCTATACAATTCCAAAGCCGCTTTTTACGTCACCAACGTTGGCTTTTTCCAGCCGAAAACCTCAAGCCACACAAATATTTAGTTCACCTACATCATGACCCAACTTTTCCATAAAGGAAAAGCGACAGTGTCAATTAGGGTCTTTACTCGTCCCTTAGATGTTACGTAAAAAAAACATCCACGAAAAGCGGCCCTTAGTGACTCGCAAAGTGCCTTGCAGCCACTCCCGAAGAAGGTTCACCCAGAAAATTGGGACGACGAAAATTTACTCCGGGCGTACAATAGTGTTGACCCTTCATGGAAACATTTAGAAGTAGTATAGAAGCCGTAATTTAAGGTGAAAATAGCAGTTTTGTTTGACTCATCAGTCGACACAGCGACAAAGTCTGCTACTTTTTGAGTTTGTGAATACTTGTTTCGTGCAAATGAAATGTCTATTCATTTTCAGTTTGTGGTATCTCAGTTCAAAGGGGACGAAGAGCGGTCGTTCCATACCTACAGTATTATTTTTTATTCAACACGTTTTACCATTTTGGTCCATTACCTCACCTATTGCTGCCACAAACATGTAATTAATGTTTTCTCTTCGTGTTTCTAGCTTAATTAATTCTAAGCTTCAAGTCTTATATTGCTTCAACAATTTTTACTTCGCTTCGATGCTAATCAAAGCATAAAAGAAAGGAGAAAAATAAAAAATACTCATTTCCTTTAGAAGATAACGAGTTGGAATGAGTATTTGTAGCCTTAGTGAAGATTATTAAAAAAATTGTATGGTCTTTATCGAGCAATATTTTAGCAGTTTTTTCAGCTACTTTTATTCAATAATTTAAATTTTGCTTTATTCTATTCATTGCAAGCAACTAGTTTTAACCAATTGAAAGGAGTATGCTTAGGTGGTTTGGCCATGTTGAGAGAATGAGTGAACGGCGATTAACAAAAGAAATTTATAAGGCGGATGTTAATGGGAACGCCGGTAGAGGACGTCCTAGAAGGACATACATCGATGTTATTGGTGATGTTCTTCACAAAGGTCAGGTGCGTAGTACTCTCAACCGGCGTGCGTGTATGACAAGATGTATGAATGTGGATGAAGCGAAAGGGGTATGTAAGAGTCGTAGCATGTGGCGTTCTATAGTTTCTGCCTACCCCCATGGGAAAAAGGCGTGAGTTTATGTATGTATGTATGTAGTTTTAACCACGATACAGGAGAAATCCTAGTGAGGGGCAAAGTTTTTTAAAAAAAAAAAAGAAGTTTTATTGAAGTTAGATTTAGCTAGCTTAGATTCCGGAAAGTAAACTCGCTGGTGGTTCATTTGTGAACACAGATTTAAACAAATTGAGCGTACAAGACAAACCTAAAGGCCTGGTCAGAAGAGAGCGTAGCTGGGAGTGATATTCGCGTCGCGTGTTGATCGCGTGCTCTAGGCGTGCGAATTACTATGACAATCTATGGAAAACGCCACACAGAGAATGCCACACGACGCCAAGCTCTATCTGACCAGGCCTTAAGTGAATGATTTTAAGAAGACCCTTTAAATATACCTGGATAACGCAATAAAGAAGAATCAAGATGTTGTTAAATTGTATCCTTTTAAAGTACAATTTGCTTAGAACATACAATACCTTTGTGCCCCACTTACATCGTTGAAAGGCACAATATACAAGCTTCCTTTCATGTCAAACAACTTCATATAATATGTTTTTGTAGAAAATCTGATACTTGAAGGATGAAAGAAAACATATGAGTGTACCTAACAGTAAGATTTTACTGATGTAAAAGTAATACCTAATAAAAGATGAGGGTTGCTATTTCAGCTGCCAAAGAAACACATGCCAACTTAAATGTTGTTGTTATTTTAATCTTTGATGTAACATTTTCAAACACTTTGATGTTGAAATCAAACACATGGTTGGTCTTGTTTGGAATTTATGGAAGTCGTTGTTGCCGATCTCTGGAAATTAAATTATTATCTTTGACATCCTTATACGTTCCTTGTAAGTTATCCTAAATCATGGTGTTTATATTTCGCAATCTGCCTCATCAAGACAATGTGGAAAAAATATCTTGTAACCTACCATCTGATCTCCAATAACGTTAGAAAAATCTATTTTCTTTTTTTCCTCTGTGCTAAAGTTAGATGCTTGCCGGTCATCGGTGACAACATAGAAAAACTAACAATCAAATCAAAAATAATTGGGGATCATCCTCACAAAAACCAGCCAAGTGCGAGTCGGACTCGCGCACAAAGGGTTCCGTACCATTATCTATAAAAACGGTTAAAAGACACGTTTGTTGTATGGGAGCCCCCCTTAAATATTTGTTTTATTTTAATTTAATTATTTATTTTTAAAGTGAATATATAACTAAATATTCTGTAAATATTTCAAGCGTCTACCTGTTGCCGTTATCAATATCGAGCAAAAACGAGCAAAAAAATCACGTTTGTTGTATTGTATGGGAGCTCCCTTCAATATTTATTTTATTCTATTTTTTAGTATTTTTTTGTTATAGCAGCAACAAAAATACATCATCTGTGAAAATTTTAACTGTCTAACTATCACGGTTCATGAGATACAGCCTGATGACGAACGGACGGACGGACAGCGGAGTCTTAGTAATAGGGTCCCGTTTTACCCTTTGGGTACGGAACCCTAATAAAAAACACGCACAAAACAAATAAATATATGAAATCTGGAGCTCAATATTCTGGTTCCCGAAAATCTTCTTTCCAAAGGTAAAGCATATTCCACACTTAACAACCTCTGTGCAGGCTGTACGTGGTACAATATTAACTACGAAAGCGACGTGAATAGGCGCTACAACAAGATTAATGATGCTAAATCACTTAAAAGCATACTTTACTTAGCGTGATATGGGAAAATAATGTTCAGAAGATTTTAAAATAAAATACTCAGAAAGATTTTTACTGGAACTAACATAACTTCATTATACAGCGATGTTTTTTTTTTTATCACCATACAATTTGTTTCTAGACATTAAGTATTTTACACAGACAATTTTTGACAAAAAAATAAGTTATTCAAATATTCTCTTTATAATAATTTTACCGATTCGCTCGAGAAAGGGCCGGCTCTGCAACAGAGTGAGTGAACTTACTATATTCTTTTACAATAATAGAATTTTTGAGTAATAGTTATGCCTAGAAAATGTTTGGATGGTGATAAAAAATCAGTCTTTATACAGCCGTAAAGATCAAATAAAAATAAGAAATATGCTTCTCATAGAATTTTCTTTTGGGAAAATCTTAATCTCGCCCACCTTCATTGGCTTATAGATCGCAGTAACATTTCATCAGGTCCATACTGTTGTCGATACACTGAATTCGTAGTAATGTTGTTTATTGGTGATTTTTACGACACCCAGAAGAAAAGAGGCAATCTAATTTTCACGAGGATCTATTTATACGAATTTCTATTAAAATAGACTTTTATTAAACACTTAAGTTTACTGGAGCAAACTCAATTTCCGCTAGTAATTTTGCAATATTTTTAAATCCAATCTCCTAGAGCACGGCATAATCCGAACCGTTTATTAAATAAATTCGCCCATCATTTTGGTAAATATTTTTGCCAGAATATAAATCGCCGTCCAATCTCCGTTTATAATAAAAATAACTGAAACATGTTAACGTTCAACGATGGTTGTTTTTCAAATAAAATTTTAATTTTTCGTAGTTTTGTGCGGACAATTTCATATAGCAGTTTAAAATTATGTGTCATTGCAATTGTCCCTTAAACTATCTCTGTTCTTTCTCCTCCATCATTTTTAACTGGTATTATTGCGCCTTGTGAAACCTTACTAACCTATAGCTATACAACAATTAAATTTTTACAACAGATAACAGCCATTACCGCAGATTTATTCTACATTAAAAAAATACAAATTACATCCCACTTATTTATTCAATCCAATTTAACACAAAAAAGCAACAAATATTTTACCGCCACGCCGCCGCTGCAAGCATACTTCGTTCATCCGCCGACTTAACTTATCAAGCGCGTGTAAATAAGGGTAACTACCACAATCAAACAATTTTGTGTAATCAGAGCTTCTACATCTATAGATTAGGTACCTTGCCACTGTTAGGTAGGCGTGAAGACAGGTAGATCACTGATATAGAGATAATAATAGAAGGAAAGTTTTCTTAGATTGTTAATCACGAAAACGAAAACAAGGTTACCATTGCAGATATACTATTTTCTTCACTTCTATTAGGTACTATTTTATAATGCCTTCTCATCACATATCGAATATTAATTGGTAACATAAAAATCTAGAATGTTTTTTTATTTCCCGCTTTTATTTTTGTGGTTTAGGTGATTCCATCGGTCGTTCCGTGTATTTATTTACGTTTTAAAACGATATATTTTACTGGATTGTTAAACAACAAAAAAGTTGTTACATACATACACACACAAACTTATGCCTTTTACCCATGGGGGTTGGCAGAAACTATAGAACGCCACATGCTACGACCCTTACATACCCCTTTCGCTTCATCCACATTCATACATCTTGTCATACACGCACGCCGGTTGAGAGAACTACGCACCTAACCTTTGTGAAGAACATCATCAATAACATCGATGTATGTCCTTCTAGGATGTCCTCTACGTTTCCATTGGCATCCGCCTTATAAATGAACGCCTTATAAAGTTGTTACAAATGAACTTAACATTTAAAATTGTGTCGAAGCCAATGAATAGATACAATGAATCTATAAGTAGTAATCGCGAATAATAGAAGTAAGACTTAAAGATGTTCACATATTACATAAAATATTAAAAACTCAGAAAAAATGTTTTGCGCGGGCCAATCGAAGGTGGTGGCGGCATCTATCACGCCACATGAGAATTACGCAGCACGACGAATGTCTAGCAGACTACAGCGACAACAATGACAGCTGCCAGATGAAACGTCACAAATCCTGCATCGCGAAATCGAGATCAGACATGGAGTTAGTATATATACAACATTCCAACAGCAACCGTTGGGCAGTAGCCCGCCAGGTATAAGACCCGCTTGGTAGGAAGATCTTCCCTTTTCGTAGGAGGAACACCATACCTCGTGCCCCTACAAAGGAATGAAGTTAGTCACGATCGAGTGTTATGTAATAGAACTTTTCTTTGACCGATTTGTATTGTATTACATTATGTTCGATATTTAATTATAACCCACGCCAATAAAGAAACGAATCTAAAATGGCGGCACTTATCACTCCCTCTCACTCGCATATTATTCCTGTCTTTAGTCACACACGTCGGTACAGCACGCAAAAAAATAAATAGGTCTCGGTTCTTTCTAAATCATTGTAACTATTTTTTATTTTCTGTTAATTTTTTTCGTTGGTATTGACGGTCGTTGCTGTTTATTGTTAACATATTAGGTGGTTACGTTAAAACAGTTAAAAGGAAAGATTCTTCGAAGTGATGCGAGTGAAATCGCATATAATGTTATAAAATACTTTCAAGCAGAAAATAATCTTGAATGATATAATTCATTTGACGACCAAGTGTGAGTCGGCCTCACGCAAAGGATTTCAACAACTATTCAATATATTATTCTATTTAAATTTTGTAGGTACTCAGACTTAGGTGTTAGGTTTTATACGTTCTAGGAAAGTAAGGTACCCGCGGTTTGTGAGTCCGATTCGTTCTTGATCGGCTTTTTTAATATCTTGCTTACTTACTACTTTTCAAACAACAAAAGACTATAATGAAAAAATAGTTTTGCCATTACATTACATATCTGTCATTACAAGTACGAACCGCCATTTTAGATTCGATTCTTTATTGGCGCGGGTTATACCAATGCAGTCAGGTCAAAGGTGACGAAAGAACAAGTTATCACTGATTGCTAAGCTTATCACCTAGATATTGGACTACGTGACCTTTACAATTGATTTACTTAAAAAACTTAATTCATCTACATCTTTTACGAACCTACACACGTAAAACTATAGGATACGCACTCATTATCATGCGCGTGACCCTGTCGTATGACCTCGACAATCCATAGTGCGTTTGCACACTGCATCTGACGAACGAGAGAAACGGTCCAATCAAACTCGAGAGGGAAATCTATAATAGTTTGAAATCCAGTCATCATAATCATCACGCTTTACGATTCCGATATTGGTGATCGCTGTACCAAATGACTTGGTTATCAGCAGAGAGACTCCTCTGCTAGTCTGCTACCCATTATTTTACCATAATCCTGCATTAACAGCGTCTCCACGAGCGACCATACTTAAGTACGTACGGCTAACCCTGGCCAGTCAGCTCCGCTACTAACCTTGACTACCTAATCATTTCAACACGGCTCGAACTATTCCCATATAGCACGTACCGACACGAGAGAAGAAGTAATAAACCTTAGTCCCATAATGATATCATAACATCACGTCTGTATTCCCCAAAGGGTTGGGCAGAGGTGTGTAGTAACACCCTCATTTCGCCGTTATGTTTAAGTCCCATGTAATAGGGGGCGAGCCTATTGCCATCAACCGGAAACAAATCCAAACTCCGGGCTGCTATTGAAGAATTCCATATGGAAAATCCCATTAACCAGTCGTGTTTGCCACCACTAGACCAACAAGATAGTTGTAACGATACCCACGGGTAGGTTACCCATATGACAGGTATTTTAAGGTTTAGACAGGCGTGCGGCCGATATTACTCTGAGACAGGCATAAGGGTGCATTAAAAGCCTCTGAGTGACGATACTTAAGTAGGTATTTACGGAGCATACTGTGTAGTCAGCCCCGCTACCAACCTTGCTAACTGCCTAATCTCTTCACGACACGGCATGAGCTATTCTCTTGCCGACATGAGAGAGAGATCTACAGGCATTTAAGGCACTCTAGACAAGCATTCCTCCATTTTGAAATGGTAACACTACCCACGGGTGGAAAACGGGTACCTTATCCTTTTCTAATGCGGGTCACTCACATTCGCACGAATACGCAAACCCACAAGTGTGGGACTGACATTTGCAATGATTATGCGAACATTTTCCATACAAAACGGAATACATTCGTACGTTGTGCGAATGTTTATATGTTTATGTAAATTTGTAAATTACTACTATTATTCATAATTATTGTTTTTTTATATTTTTTTTTTTGTGTTAATTTTTTGTACTCAAGTCTTTTAGTACTTCATTACTGATTGGTATGTGGTCCGAACTTCATTGTTCTCTCACTATCCTAAATCATTGTACTGTATCCACTGAAATTGTTAAAGATATTATTTTTAAAAGAGTAACCATGGAGTTTCTTGCCGGCTCTTCTCCATAGGAAACGACTAATTGGAACCGTGCATCTAAATTCGACTTTTCATAAGCACCTGTATTGGTATATGCGTTTTTTTTTTTTATTGTTCGTGCGCATTTGGTTGACCGGGGTAAGGATCAGACAATACAAATCAAATAAAACCCAAAAAATCACACAACGCTATCGAATCTGAAATTTAAAATAAAGCCAGACAGAGACCCGATCATGATAATAATTTATATTCGGATCGGTAGAAGATATAAACGGATAAAAAACTCATTTTCGCGATTCCGTTCCATAAGCCTACTGAGATTTACACCCAGCCGGTGACATTCTCTCCAATACGATTTGGTGTTACGGCCTGAATAACTTAAAACATTCTTTACCCATTTTTTCTAGACTTTCGATTTAGGTTTGTATTTCTAAAATAAAAGAAACCTAGAGAGCTTGTCACCTCCATAGTGTTGTCTGTTGCCTAATCTAAGATTCGACGGGTTCTTGGTTCTTACTTTACCTCAAAAAAGATAATGGGATATAACTATATAAATGAACTTTAAAATAATAATTCGCACTTTAAAAGGCTTTAAAATTAATAGTTTGCACTATAATTTAAATTCTTCAACTTTAAAATTGATTGTTTGAACTATAATTTTAAAAGCTTCTAACTTCAAAGTCCCCCCGAAATTCTTTATATAATATAAAACAGTCACCCCCGCTATCTGTACGCTTAGATGTTTTAAACTATGCAACGGATTTTAATGCAGTTTTCAGCAATATATAGAGTGATTCAAGGGGAAGGTTTACATGCCCCACATTAGTATCTACATTGTACCCGTGCGAAGCCGGGGCGGGTCGCTAGTTACATAGTATAAAACAAAGTCGCTCCCGCTGTCTGTACGCTTAGATCTTTTAAACTACGCAACGGATTTTAATGCAATTTTCAGCAATAGATAGAGTGATTCAAGAGGAAGGTTTACAGTGCAAAGCCGGGGCGGGTCGCTAGTAAGAAATAAAATGACAAACAGATAGCTGAAAGGTAGGTTAGGTTATGTTAAAACTATGACCACTCAACGCACGGGCCGAGCGGTGCCGTGGGCGAGTGCCAGATATGGCCAGAAACGATTTGCTGATGACATTCCATTAATGAGTGCATTCAGAAACAAATGGTTTTTGATAGATTACAGTACGAACCATTATTTTTAAAGTTAGAAGTATTGAAATTAAAGTGCAACTGTTATTTTGTGGTTATTTTCATAAATTTTAAAGTGCTTTTACGTACATCCCAAAGATAATGCAAATATTCAAAAATGGAAAGTCCTTGTCATCGAAATCGCTCTGTTCCACGTGCGAATTAACAATCACACGGGCTAAAGCGCGTATCCAAACACGCGAGAGCACAGATTATATAATAATCACTCAAAGTTTATACAAAGGAGTCATGTGTCTACCTGTGCGTCTAACATTCTCATCGCGTAAGCCGACACTGTTGCTAAGTGGAGCGATGGGGCCACGAAATCAAGGATCATGTCG
Organism: Amphipyra berbera; assembly: GCA_910594945.2. Taxonomy (NCBI): domain Eukaryota; kingdom Metazoa; phylum Arthropoda; class Insecta; order Lepidoptera; family Noctuidae; genus Amphipyra; species Amphipyra berbera. The sequence goes on from OU343138.1 coordinate 14,598,290, forward strand.
ATAAACCTTTTAACATACACTCATGAGCCTTCCGATAGCTACTATTAACAAGGGTCAACGGGACCCAGGGGCGTAGTTACCCGCCGTACCATTGATACGGGGCCCCCGGGCTACAGGGGCCCCAACGTGTGTAAGCGAAAATTCGTATGTTATCCATTATCTCACTCAAGCTCTTAGGCCGTAAACCAAACTAAACACTTAAATACTAAACTCGGCACAGACACTCCATACAACCATGGATCATGGTTTTTGGTTTGGTTTTCTCCATTTGGGCTTCGCCGCAGTTGGATAGAAGGACCCCACTACAAATTTTGATACAGGGCCCGTCTACGGCAAGCTACGTCACTGAGGGCGCCATTTGCTGTAATTAAGATGCTTGACAAATGCTATACTATATTGTCAATGGCGAGTGGGAGGAAACATCTGCCCATCCTCTTGGCATAAACCTTGATGTCAAAACAACTCAACTGCAGAAAATAATGTTGTCCTGATTTTAATAACAAATAATTTAAATTGGGATTTTCCCAATCTTATGATTAAGCTTAAGAAGATTAGAGTGCTTTAACGATATTGTTTTCGTATTCTTCTATAGTATTATTTGGCATTAATGTAATAATTATATACTTACGTACTAGACTCGCTGTTTATAAGAACAACGTGGTATAGTACGACAAACCTAAGAAGTCGCATCGGCAAACTTCGTAAAACCGATCACTTCCGAACTAAGTGCGATTTCAAGACCACGAATGTTTATTAGTACTGCAGTAAAAAATGATCTTTACACTGACGCAATAAATGTAAGGAGCAGTGGTGGCCCAGTGGTAACGGCCCCGACTTAAGAGTTGTATGTCGTGGGTTCGAATCCAGCCAGGCGCATTACTTTGTGTAATTTATTTCATGACCACTGCTCTCAAAACGGCGAAGGAAAACATCGTGAGGAAGCCGGCAAAATTCGAAGACATGTGACACCTACCAACCCGCACCGGGCCCGCATGGTGGATTACGGCCCATTCCCTCTCACAGAGAGAAGGACTCCCACTGCTGGACATAGGGAAGCCTATGTCCAGCAGTGGGAACATTATAGGCTGATGATGATGTATCAACAAGTTGTGGTTCCGGAACCACAGTGCCAAGAACTTGACAGCACTGCTGTCTAGCTGTAGTTTGAATGTTATCGCGTCAATGCATTTGGCATAATTAATATATTATCAAAGAAATCTAGTATTGAACGTCTCTCTTTTTTATTTAATTTTTAAAAAACGTCGCCCCACACTAGGATTTCTCCTGTACCTATCGTGGGTGCGTTCACAGACACAAATCTTCACATGCACAAACACCCAGACCCGGAACAACTATCTGTAGGCCATACAAATATTTGTTCCGTGCGGGAATCGAACCCACGACCCGCAGCGCAGAAGCCAATCGCTCAGCCACTACACCAAACGTGTCGTCTTTGTATGTTATCTATACGAGATAGCGCGTCTATTTATTTCAACGTCGTTGTTATAAAGCGGATAAGCACCACCGGATTTATTCTGTAGCAAGAATATACCAAAACTCTTTCAAATATTTTTCTTGCACTTGTAATTACAAGTTATTTATTTATTAGCACACTTGCACGCGCTAACAGGATTATTAGCGAGAATAACACGGCTAGTACTCTTAAAAAATTACCCAATACACTATGGGAGACAGCATCGCATAAACAAGAGTCTGTTTTATTTAATGAATGCAATTTGGCAGCCTCTCAGCGCATAAACTGTGTAACGAAAAGAAAGTCGAACAAAATTAAATGCAAAACAAACAGTTTCCTCTTATTGAACAGAAAATTTGCGTATTTGGCATTTGTGCTAGTCAGTGCTGATTCAATGAATTTTATTGTGCTGTAAAAGATTGTAATGAGTGTGCATTGAATATAATTTCCAATAAATCGTTGAGTTGTTTCTGAGTACTTCTGCCTTTTCTAATGAGCTTGTAAACGTCAATTGGGGGGGTGCTTGAATTTATTGTTTGTGTCCGTCTTCGACTAGGGTCACATCACGCCTGCATTTCCCGAAGGGTTAGGCAGAGATGTATAATAACACCCCTCATTTCGCCGTTATGTTTAATTCTCATGTAATAGGGGGCGAGCCTATTACCATCAACCAGGCACAAATCCAAACTCTGGGCTGCTACTGAGTAATTCCACCCGGAAAAATTCAGTAACAGTGTGCTCGATCTGGGGAACGAACCCAGGACATCACGACCAGCAGTCGCGCTTGGCACCACTAGACCAACGGGGCGATAATTTAGTGATCGCAATGTACAAAGATCACAGTAGTGTCTATTTATTTGAACTTCTGAATATGGAATTATATTTATCTACAATTTTTGACTTGAACTGATTTAAAAAAACATTGTTTGGTATCAAATAAGGTTTTTAGTAGACTCATCCAGCAATGGATAATTATAGGCTGAAGAAGGAAGTTACTGGCTGGCCAGAATTTATATTATTGTTTTCTTTACGACGCTATCCCGTGGCTCTCATGGCCGCACGCCTCCGTCGATGCGTGTGACATTCTCGTGAGGATTACTTACTTAGCTACGAACACAGCGAGCGCTCGCTTTGACTTCCTCATCGCATTGTTATTACACATTAACACAATATCTGCATAAGTTCACATTTACACCAGTGTCTGTGAGGTTTTTGATAAGAATTGACCGCTCATAGCTTGGAAAAGGTCCTCTCTTCACGTCATCTGTTTGGTGTTACGTTTTAACAGATGGTCAGCTCATGCTATATGGCAAAAAGGAAAAAGTTTCTATAGTACGCTAAAAAGTTCTTATAGTACACTAAAAGTTCCTATAGTACGCTAAAAAGTTCGTATACTACACTAAAAGTTCCTATAGTACGCTAAAAAGTTCTTATAGTACACTAAAAGTTCCTATAGTCCGCTAAAAATTCCTATAGTACGGTAAATAGTTCATATAGTACAGTAAAAAGTCACTCAGTATTTGACACTTACATAATACCTTGCGTGTTAACATGCTTAAATAGCTTAGTATTAGAGAAACTGCAAGTGTGAGTGGATAGAAACTGATCTTATTTACTAAGCAACAAGTACTAAGTACTCATATGCATCAGAAAACTGATTTTGTTTGTTTTATTTATCGAAGTATTATAATATAACCATCTATAACACCCAGTCCCTATAAACAAAAACGACTCGTTTTGCTTACCATTAGTAGCATTTTTTAGTACCAAACTGGACATATAAACTCGTAAGCTAATTTTACATGTGATAGCTTCTTCCGTATGGACGGGTATACTATGCAAAGATATGAGGTCTTTGCTTCATTATTGGTAAAGATACAAGTCTCAATAAATTGTAGAAATCGACTACCTAATAAATATGTATTTCACATTTCTCGTAATGTTATTTAATATATTATGTACTGCATACATCTCAGTTTATTTATATGCATTTTACCACTCACATGGTCGACATGTGTGCTCAGTGATCGTTCATATTAGAATACCGGTCTTCAAACACTGTCCAAGATGACTGATGTATGTATTTTGTATTATCTTGAGGAAACACCTATTTACATTTATATTATAGTTACTGCTTGTTTTGTGCCTTGTATGTATACAAAGTGTAAATGCAAAAACTGAAAACCTCATTAGGATTCATTGTACATAAATCATGATGAATAACTTTTACTAAGGCACCAATAAGGCGGATGTCAATGGAAACGCCGATAGAGGACGTCCTAGAAGGACACACATCGATGTTATTGGTGATGTTCTTCACAAAGGTCACGTGCGTAGTACTCTCAACCGGCGTGCGTGTATGACAAGATGTATGAATGTGGATGAAGCGAAAGGGGTATGCAAGGGTCGTAGCATGTGACGTTATATATTATCTGCCTACACTCATAGGAAAAAGGCGTGAGTTTATGTATGTATGTAAGGCACCAATCAAGAAATTGCGAAAAAAATCAGCTGTTCCCTTCATTTTGTCGAGTTATGCGAACATAAATGTATGGAGCAGCATTTTTTTTCGCTATTTTAGGGTTGGTCCCTAGTAGAACGTGTTCATAACGATGAGTACAATGAGCTCATAAGAGGTTTTCAGTTTTTGCATTTACACTTTGTATAAGTACCTACAGTACGGCCGATACTACGGACTGCCTTATTGGTCTAGTGGTCGCAAGCGCGACTGCTGAGCATGGGGTTCTGGATTCGATCCCCAGGTCGGATAAAGTGTTATTGGGTTTTTCTATTAAGCATTTCTCAGTAGCAGCTTGGAGTCTGGATTTGTGCCCGGTTAATGGCAATAGGCTTGCCCCCTATTACATGGAACTTAAACATAACTGGCGAAACGAGGGTATACTAAAAATACCTCTGCCGAACCCTTCGGGGAATGTAAGGCGTGATGTTATGTATGTAGTAGGTAAGTACGGCCGATTTATCTTGGCCGCCCTGAACATAGGCTGAAATAGGCTCTCTGGGCTTTCGCGTTTGTAAATTCAAGAAGAAAACAGTTAGGTACTGTACCTAAAACCTATTAAAAAAATCTTTGATTACGATCCCAAGATGGTGTTTAACATTTATCTACAATATAATAATCAAATCTGAAATAATAATTTTCCATAATAGAAATTATACAATATGTAACATAGTTAACGCACATCCTGAAAGTAGTTTGTTCAAAATCGTTTACTGAATCGACTTCAGCCATTTTTATTGTGTATTTTTTTTATAAAAGTGTTTCTTAATAATTAGTTTTTTAATTGGCATAACGAAAATTGAGCCTCACGTCAAGGGCATAAGGCTTAATTTTAAATGAAATTAACAATGAAAAAGTAATACTATTTTCTTGAATAAACAATATTTAATCACATAAAAAATAAAATATCAGTGTATGTATTATGATTATAACATAATATTCTAATTGGGGTGTTTGAGGGCGTGCGTTAATTATGTTACGTGTTGTATAAACATAACATCATGCCCGTATTTCCAAAGGGTTGGGTAGAGATGTATAGTAACACCCTCATTTCGCCGTTATGTATTTAAGTCGTATGTAATAGGAGGCGAGACCGAACCGGGCACAATTCCAAACTCCGGGCCGCTACTGAGGAATTCTTTACGGAAAAACATAATAACACATTGCCCGACCTGGGGATCGCACCCAAGACCTCACGATCAGCAGTCGCGTTTGTCACCACTAGACCAACAAGGAAGTTAAAAGACCTGTATAGTATATTATGTTTTGATGCCGTTTTAGTTTATACTAATAAAACATATTATAAAATACAACTAACTGGCAAACAAAAACACAACTACCACTAAAATGAAGTGTTGTTTATTATCAACAAATGATTGATTATAATTTAAATAAATAGGACAAAAAAAAAAAAAAATTAAATAAAGGCAACTAAATTCAAAAAACCAAGTTATCTACCAACATACAAAACAAAAAAAAACATAACTATACTTCATACTAAACTTCTATTTGTTTTAAATTTTATCTAATTTAATAATGATCCTCCTCTCTCCTACTTTGCTGTGCCCAACAGGGTCCACAATTGTAACATAATTTTCTATTACTACCACCTAAGTAACATTGTGGAATACGCAAATAAATATTGAGTATTGAGTATTGAACATTTTGTTTCACGTTATCGTTGCGATAGCATAAATAACAATACAACCTAATCTTGTTTAATAACATCGAAAACAAATTCGGTTTAGATTGTCAAATACTAGCTGTGACAGCGGCTCTGCCTGCATCAAGAAAAATATTTTTCAAAATAATGGCACTGCATAATCAGCCCATTAATTTGCGTAGTTAAGCTGCGCTTGCCGCGATCAGTCTGTGTATGGGTGACTGTTCGTTACACATCGAGACCCCTCCGTGCCTTGGATAACACGTTACACAGTTGGTCCCGGATGTCATACGAAGACCTACGACAGTCGTTACAGGAAATAAGAAGCCCGAAAGTCTGACAATCGGTCTAACCTTAGGGTATCGGCATTGCCCTGTTACTAGATTGCGGAGGTCTGATGGCAGTCGCTCCGTGTAAAATACTGGTATTCAGCCGCATCTGGTTAGACGGGAAGCTGACCCCAACATGGTTGGGAAAAGGCTAGGCAGAACGATAATGTCCCACTGCTGGACACGGGCCTCTAGTCAGAATGAGAAGGGTTTAATCCACCACGCTGGCCTGGTGTGGGTTGGCGGACTACACACACCATCAAGACCTACTTTTGGAGCTTTTTCACTTGTTCCATTTTCTTCACGATGTTTTCCTACACCGTTATCGCAAGTGATAGGTAATCAAATTCAGAGAGAGTCAGAGGTGAGGGTCTAACTTAGACCCTACTGCAGCATACCGTTTTGCCGACTTAGCGTAATACTTGTGCAAATTAGAATTTGTGCAATTAAGACTGAGCGTAACACCAGACTTAAACTGAAACAAAAACGTTACTAACGCAATAAAATGACATTGGACCTCGCTAACGAGACGTTGCCAACGAGTGCCAATTGAATTTATTTCATTTTATCACGTACTCGTTAATTTTGATGACAGCGACGGCAATCCACACTCGTGCGCACCACCGATGATTATATTATCAATTCACGCTCACCACTTCATTGGGACTCCCTGTATCTAGGGTCACGAAACTTCAAGAGTTTTAGACACTGTACTACATAACATAACATCACGCCTGTATTCCCCGAAGGGTTAGGCAGAGACGTATAGTAACACCCTCATTTCGCCGTTATGTTTGTCTCATGTAATAGGGGGCGAGCCTATTGCCAACAAGCGGGCTCAAATCCAAACTCCTACTGGGGAATTCACGGAAAAACTCAATAACACTTTGCCCGACCTGGGGATCGAGCCTACTAACCGAAGATTCCAGCCGGACTATGAAAATGTCAGGATTTTTGTTTATTGAATGAAATACAAACACATCGGGGAAGGCAATACATCGTGAGGAAAGACTTGAGAGGGCTCCATAAAGTTCTGGATGGTGTGTGTAGTCTGCCCCGCACCAAGCCAGCGTGGTGGACTAAGGCCTAAACCCTTCTCATTCTGAGAAGAGGCCCGTGCTCAGTGGAACAGTTATGGGCTGATTATGTTATGTAGGTATGAATGAAATACTGAATATATATTTTTTTATTTGTAGGTCGTCGGGAAACCACGACGAGATGGGCAGCGCACAAAACACTGTACCCTAAACTGAGCTGTGTTATGCAATAATGTGTCAACCCACAAAAATATTAGTTCTGTGTTAACGACATCTAGTTATAGTGGTAGGTCTACCCAACGCTTGAAAAAAATGCAAACTGCATTATGATTTTTTTGATGGATGCTCTATTAATTTTACTACAGTTCTGGGCTTTTTTTCAAGCTTCAAGTAGACCTACCACAAAAACTAGATGATGTTAACACAAAATTCATATTTTTGTGGGTTGACACATTATTGGATAACACAGCCCAACTAGCATTGCGCTTGCACAGGTCAATATAGTCAGGACATTTTTATTGAAATTATACCCTGTTCGATGAACGAAAAAAAATATAAACAATATTATCATGTCCTTTTGTGGTTAAATACGAAACTTGGTGATGAAAAAATTCGAAACTTAATTGAATAAGAAGTGTTCCAAATAGATTGACATCACACAATTTCTTTTTGTTAGAAATTAATGTTATGAAATATTTTACACAAAATATCTCTATAAGTGTAGTCAAATGTTATTAAATTTGTTTTGTTCCGTACATATTGTTTAGGCTTTTTATCAGGACCTTTCAGTTTTACATCTGGTAACCCTACCTGTGTCGTGTGCGCTTTGACCTACAAACACAGAAACACGTCGTGTGTACACATTTCATACATGAATTCACAATACTCTCTGATGCGAAGTGCTCCAATTCTTACAATTTCACACTTCTTTTGTTTCTTCTACAAACTGTGTCGCAGTTATGAAGTTATAGGTGAAAATGAAGACCATACTACGAACCTACTGAAAGTCGAAACATTTAGTCTTTGATATTTAGTTTGGAATTCTGTGTCTTTTTAAATACCTACTTAGAAAGAGATAGATTTCCAAACTAAACATTCTATCTTTTTTATTATATTTAAAAAGAGATAGAATTTTTGAAGGTAAAATTGTTTGACTTATTTACGTAACATCACGCCTTATATACCCCGAAGGGTTCACCAGTGGTGATAAAACATCCTCGTTTCGCCAGTTATGTTCAAGTCCCATGAAATAGGGGGCGAACCTATTGCCATTAACCGGGCACAAATCCAGACTCCAGGCTGCTACTTTGAAATTCGTAATGGAAAAATCCAATCCAATTCGACTTATTATCGGTGTATTAAGTCCCATGAAATAGATGGCGAGCCAATGCCTATTGCAACGACAACACTGGGTTAGCGGAATATCCCGGCGAAGGTTTATTACATACACAAACATCGAGGCTCAAAAGATATACGCGATACAAATCCCGGTGCGGGAATCCAACCCGTAATATTGACCACAAAAACAACAATGTTCAAGCTTGAGATAAGTAAAAGGTCGAATAAAAACCCAGTAGGTACAGTGGCGACCAAAAGTCCATAGGCAATCTCACAAAGCAATAGCTTGACGTTTAGTTAGACTTACGACCTTCTATTTTTAAGAGACACATGCATCATGATTGTACTTCATAATTTCAATTTAAAAGTTCGAGTTAAGATGGCTTAATGGTTTAGGCGTTTACTGTACATAACTAAACAAATATTCTAGAAAAAAATGTCTTACCAAGCAATGATAACCCCCGTTTTCAAAAAGGTTGATCAATTTAATCTATTGTCAAATCTCATGTCAACGATTGGTCAACGAAAATTCTAACAACCAATCACTTGACATGAGATTTGACAGATGATTAGATAATTTTAGCACTGACAAGCCTTTCCGAAACCGGGGGTGAGTCTTTAATTAAATCCATTGAGTTATAATGATTAAACCACATTATTTAGCACAACACGACGCAAAAGACAGGATCAGATGGCGAAATGTAGTCAAAGGGAGGCTGATTCCAAAGGGGAGTCACGACCCTCAGCAGTAATTGTAACATTTATTTATCAGTTTTAATTATGTTATTTATTTATTTTTTACATAAATAATGTATAATCGGATTATTTATTTCCGTTTACATAATTATTATAAATTAGTACACAACTATATTCACACACACATGCACTGCCCATATACACACACATGTTGGTTTAAGTGAACGGGCATGACCACTGAGACATCCGTAATTAAAGTTCAATAGTATTTATTTTTTTATTTATTTAAGCACGCTATTTATTTATTTATCTATTTGGAACTGGTTTACATCAGTTACGTCACAGTGGGTTCAGTTGAAAACCAGCGTCAGGCTCTAGTAGTCTGACATTTATGCTGAACTGAACCTATTTGGCGCAGCCGCTAGACACACAGCTACTTTATTTTTTGTTTATTTTTCTTTTGTTTTGTCTCTTATGAATTTTTTGTCTGTGTGTCTGACTGCTTTCGTGCCAAATAAATTTCTTTCTTTCTTTCTTTCTTTCAGTAAGGAACACGACGCGAGAAGGATTTAGCACACACTCATTAAAAAAAAACGCACCTTGAAAAATTATTAGTAAAAAAAAAAACAAACGCAGAAATCAGCATTGGGTACTTAGTTATTATTATTAAAAAAGTATCTGAAATGTAAAAACGAATGGATGTTGTTTTTGTTAGAAAAATCATGTTTTTAAACGTTCACGTAAATAAATCATGTCATACATTACCTTCTCCATTCAAAAAGAAGGCAACTTCCTAATGACATATGGACTAGACTATTATTTGTGCCAACCTTATCAGATCTTAGAGAAAATCCTACTGAGAGAGAATGCTTTGCACCTTTCAGATTCATCTTTGAAAAACGTCGCCTTCCACGACAATTTGAGGGTCTCAAAACTTTGACTAGTGATTGATGAAAACAAATTTTCCGAACACCTTTTTGAAGTAAGCGGCCTCTACATTAATAAGGATTATCTAGTCAAGGACGTGAAAAATCTGGGTACTAAGCAGAAAAATCCGCTTTACGATGCTTCGATCCCGTTTTGGGGTCATATTCGCAGATGTGTAGCGTGACTTTAACTGGATTGATAAATTATCTCACAATTTCTTGCGATGAGACAACATTTTGTGTTTTTTCTTTATTTATTTGTTGTTTGTCTAGTTTTTCTACAGAACTACTGAACCGGCCTTGATGCAGTCATGCTAAAAATATGTCTCATCAATGCAAAGACATGCTATATAGGGTGTTAAAAAATTAATTCTAGTGGAGTCACTCGGTATCGGAAATTGAATAACTTTCGCAGAGCAACTGTTCAAAATTCACATTGTTTTTATTACTTGCCATACAAATTAATAAAATATTTTATTCGATTTATATGGACAGTAATAAAAAAGGACGTGAATCTCGGAAAAGTAGTTCTACGAAGGTTGTTCAATTTGCGATACAGAATAATCCCATAAAATTCTTAGAGTTAATTTTTTAACAGCCTGTATAATTTATAAATCGCAAGATTATTGTATCTATCTGAGTATATAAAAGTTTAGTCGGAAAGGGGTACTAAGCCGAAAGGGTGTTAAAGTACTCATAATAAGGGATAACTATTGTTCTACAACTTTCCCCAAAACTCGATAGTTTAAGAGAAATAGCTTTTCAAAGATTTCGTAAAAAAAATGCTAAAATCTATCTGTCCATAGCTATGATCAGCTGTGTTTACTATTTAGGTCATGTTTGCGGTCACGGATTAGAAACTTAATTCTCTGAATTCATAACTAAAGCAGGTATGATTTTTTATTGAAAAAACTAAAATAAAAATATTTTTGCATGCAAATAAAAATTATTGAATTTTTAACACTTGCTTTAAAATAGTCATCAGTGATACTTTAAGTGGCCCGCGGCTTAGTACATACCCCCTTTCCGACTAACCTTGTACATAAAATACATACATCATCAGCCCATTACTGTCCCACTGCTGAGCACGGGCCTCTTCTCAGAATAAGAAGAGTTTAAGCCTTAGTCCATCACGCTGGCGTGGTGCGGGTTGGCGGACTACACACACCATCGACAACTTTATGGAGCCCTCTCAGATGTGCAGGTTTCCTCACGATATTTCTCCTTCACCATTGAGTAAGATTAATTTAGTAGATGTCAAAAATGGTTCATCATTTCCATATGTCAAGCGGTTAATAAAACTGTGATGATCTGATGATCATGCGCAAACATTACTGACTTTATTTTTCTCATGGACGGGCACAGAGAGGGACAGCATCGCCAGGCCGACCTTTTTGAGACCACTTTGGACGCCCTGTAGGAAATAAATATGTTAAGGGTAAGCGATCAATATTTTACGGCAATGTACAGCAACTATATCTCAACAATTACTGGCAATTAATTGCCCATCGGCAACACACAGCCATACCAGCAATATTGAAACCAATCTATATTTTACGGCAATGTGTACCCGGCAATGTACAGAAACTATAACTCGACAGTTACCGGCAATTAATAGCCCATCGGCAGCACAAAGCCTATACCAGCAATATTGAAACAGATCAATATTTTACGACAATGTGTAGCCGGCAATGTACAGCAACTATGGCTCAACAGTTACCGGCAATTAATTGCCCATCGGCAACACAAAGCCCATACCAGCAATATTGAAACAGATCAATATTTTACGGCAATGTGTAGTCGGCAATGTACAGCAACTATGGCTCATAAATTAACGGTAATTAATTGCTCATCGGCAACACAGCCATACCAGTAGTGTTGAAACAATATTGCCGGGTAACATCATCTAATTATGATTCATGTTCAACAAACGCGTTCTTTTGTTAATCACCTGTCTAATCTTCATTAATATCAATCAGCTGTCTGCCTTTTCTTCGCGCATGTCTAAACAAGTCAAAATTATGAGCTTGTTATAATTTTTACTGAACAAGTTTAAATAGATAGTTTTTTTAGTTATGAACTACTTATAGTAATACATTTTTTACATGAATTAAATAAAAATGGTTCTAAGCCTAAGGCCACATTATGGTTAACCGCCAGTGCGTTTGCTTGTATTGATATCTTTGAATCACAAAATCATGCGGTTAACCGTAGTGTGGCCTCAGGCTTATTCGAAGAAACATTAAACAACTTATAGTCGCCGGCACGTAACTTGGCAAGGTTTTGGCGTAGTGGGAGTAAGTTCGTGCATGTACACTTAGCGCAACAAAAAAATGGTCACTTTTATTGCTTGTCGCTATTCTTTGATTATTCCAATAATTTATTTTTAAACATGACTGTCTGCTTAGAAGAAATAAAGACAGGTCTTCTCTACTCTTGCCAAGTTACGTGCCGGCGACTATACTTTATAACTGTTGTTTGCCCGAACCATAGAGCGAGCAACGCGACCATCGAGTTGTAGACCGCGTTGCTCTATAGTCCGAAAAAACCAAAGATATAGGTATAGAAAACAAATATCATACTATGTTTACGGAGCAAACAGAAACTTAATTATTCCATAAACGGAATTCTAAAAAAAACATTATTAACCGACTTCCAAAAAGGAGGAGGTTACTATGTTCGTCTGTAGGTACGTTTTTTTTTTTTTGTGTATGTTCATCGATATTTTCGCCAATTGTGAACCGATTTTAATGATTCTTTTTTTAATATATATATATATAATGATTCTTTTTTTAATATATATATATATATATATATATAATAGGGTATACTTCGAAGTTGGTCCCATTCAAATCTGGTGAAGATCTGATGAAGAACTTCGGAGATAGACAATGGAACTCCTCAATGACGAACAGTACGCATATTGTGATGATGTGATTATGTTACGAGCAGCGTCTTTAGTAGGTCCAACCAAGTTTTAATTAAGGCCACTAAAATGAAAAAAATAATAACTTTTTTACAAAAAATTTAATTTTTAACATGTTATTTTGACAATATCCCAAAGCAGGCATTATTTATAAATCATTCATTTTACCAATAATAATTTCAAAATTTAAGTACTCAATTTTTTTATTTTTCTATATGCAAGCGGAACCTTTGTCAGCTCATTTCGTTATCTGTAAACCCATGGACCACCCAGACCAATGTTTATGTAACGCATCCGCGCATTATAAACTGCCCGATAGCGGCGCGTACGCACAGCACCTGTACCGAAAACTGGTCACTTAAACTAGACGTATCAAAATTTTAACGGTATTAAGTTATCCTGTGGTATCCGGCGTAGAATAGGCCACGAAAGGGGTAACCTTCTTCTTCTTTTGGTGTGGTTAGTGACTAACCTGGTGTCAAAGTGTATGCCGCCCATGGGCCTCTGACTTGGCTTCACCTGCCGTCGAGAAATATCTCTCAGGCATGCCGGTTTCCTCTAGATGTTTTCCTTCACCGTTTTTAAGCAATTTATAAAATACAATACGCACATGAATCCGACAAATCAGAGGTATGTGCCTCGGGTTCGAACTCGAAACCTATGAGTTGGCAGTCCGACGGTCTCACCACTAGACTATCACTGCTGTTTGGAGGGGTAGCCATGAGGGTATCATAGAAGGTGACTAAGGGGTTATCTCAAGAAGACGAGAAGCAGTATCAGGAGGATCTAATTATTATGTCTCCTCAGTAATTGTTACACTGAGAACTACCTCTCTCTTTTTTTTCTTGCACTTCATGTCCATCCAAAGGTTGTCTGGAAGAAATCGCCTAGTGCGATAAGACCGCCCATTGTACATCTCTATTTTTATAGTAATGTTTCTTGTTTGTTTTGTGTACAATAAAGAGTATTGTAGGTATTGTATTGTATTATTTTTTGTTGGGTGGCTATCAAGCCGACAGCCCACCTGATGGAAAATGCTTATTGCCGCCTATACAGCATGCCAGGTTAGTCGCTTTACATCCAAAAACCATGAACTCTGCCCATCATTCTGTACAACTTTTACTATGGAACAAACGAGAAATTCCTGAAAATAAAATTTGCTGTTCCATACATTTTGTCAAGCAACATTGATCATTTTGTATGGAACAACTGATTTTTTCCACAAATTCCGAGTTTGTACAGCATGATGACCAGAGTTCATAGTTTTCGGATGTAACAGCTAATTCACACAGAAACTATTTACAGGATCCGTTGTAACGGATTCGTTTTAATTTTGGTAATTGTATGAGCGAGTTCACATACAAGACAGTATTCCGAATCGAGTAAAAATACTGGATCCGTTATTTTTATCGTATCCTGTCTGTCAGATGCGACGCAGTTGCCATTTGTTTAACTGATCCGTCGGTACAGATGTGAAAAACACATCCAGTACCGACGGATCGGTTAAAACGGATCCGCTGTGTGAACAGGAGGTAAAACGACAAACCTGGTATGCTGTATACATCTACAACACCAAGATGATTGCTAAAGCGTTGCAAACCTTAGAGACAACGTTGTGAAGTCTCAAGTGCCTGTAATTTCACCGTCAGCCATGTCCTTCAAACCGGGATACAGCAATGCTGGTTGGCGGCGGAAATGGTGGTATGGTGGTAGTACTTCTCCTGAGGAACTCCTTCACGAGGAGCTCTACTACTACTAAAAGTACTGCTGGGAAACCAACTTTTCTTTTTAAATGGTTTTAATTAGCTTCACTTTTTTTACAGAGACGCTCATGGTGCTATATTAGTTTAAGATGTGTCAGAACCAAAGTCCCTAGCAAAACTGAATGAGTGGGTCGAGGAACTTCAAGTATATCCCACCAAGAAGAACACAGTCTACTTAGTTGTCGGCAATAAGATTGACAAGCATATCATTTTGGGACCCAGTGCATAATATCAGCAAGCGGATTGGGTCACCCGCGCGAACGCGCAACGAGCATTCCCAAGGAGGGTTGATGTCAGGCAGGCGGCCGGTCATAAAATAATAAGCCAAAACCTCTAACAACATGAATTTATGAAATAAATGTTGTGCCGACCCCACCTAGTGTGGGATAAGGGCAGGAAGAAGAAGAAGAAGAATTAGATTGACTTCGTATATTTGTTTATTTCAAATCTTCTGCTTAACCGATTCTCTTGAAACTTCGCACACAAAAATTCCCATGACAATACAACATTATAATAATTTTAACCTTCAACCCTCAAATGCTGATGATGCACGGTTATTACTAGGGGTAGACATAACTCATGAGTCATGGATACTCGATTAAAGAGAATTTAGAGATTCTATTCTATTCTATTCTATAACCGTTTAACTTAAAAGTTTTTTTTATCTTAATTTTTTTCATGTTCAACCCTAGTTGGAAATGCGTAAATATTTTAAAAGTGGGCAACATTAAACGAAGGCTTATGACCGTTAATTTGAAACTTTAACGTTCATGGTTATATTTTATTTACGAGCAATTAACATGTCTGGACAATTTTAAATTTAATTGCCTACTCTGTGCCCACTGAGATATGAGATTTAGTTTAATTTAATTTAAAAAAGGTAGCTTCAAAATTTTAACAAACCATCTTCTCGAGGACAAAATTCAGCACAATCGTTCGTTATGCCTAGGCTTTTTCCCACTTTAGAAATCGACTTCTTTTCTGTCTTTGCTCAAAAATTTAGAAGTCTTATCTACAAAGTAATTTTGGATTATAATAGCTCAATATTTACTCATTCTCTCTCCCTCTCTCTTTCTCTGTTGTCTGCATGCCTGTCTATGTTTAAGTTCACTATTAACTACTTTTCTGTTTTAACAGCGTAGGTAGGTTATACATTTATAACTCTTGTATATTTATAACTTAGTATAAGACTTTAACGTATATTTGTTTATTTTCCCGAATAAAAAAATTAAACTATGTTGGGGTCAGCGTTCAATCTAACCAGATGCGGCTGAATATCAGTATTTCACACGAAGCGACTGCCATCGGACCTCCGCAACCCAGTTACTGGGCAATGCCGATATCCAAAGGTTAGACCGGTTGTCAGACTTTCGGGCTTCTGACTACCCGTAACGTTGTCATAGGTATTCGTATGATGCCCGGGCCCAACGGTATAAAGTGCTCTCCGAGGCACAGAAGGGTCTCGATGCGTACCGAATGCGCACCCATCCACGGACTGACCGCGGCAAGCGCAGCTTAACTTTGCAAATAATGATCCGCGCGGTTTTTAATTAGTCATAAGCCTAAATTTAGCACAATATTATAGGTATTATGTATAATCATTGAATACTTCGATGCAATTCAAGGCTACAAAATGATGGTAATGACGTATCAATTGCTGGAAATAGGACTCTCCTAATTTACGCCAGAAAGTAACACCTACCTTTAAAGGTAATGTCTCATATAGGTACACTGATTGGAATCTAACAAGAGCTTTCTGACATAATATAATATTTTTAAATCCTAATAAAGCTTCCGTTTTAAATCTAAAATTTAAATTAAAAAATGCATTCATAATCGTGCAGTAAAAAACTGAACACACACGGGTTTATATTAGGGACGCGCCTGTTAAAATTCTAGCACAAAAAAAATCTCAAGTACTGTTGGCATCGCCCTGATCTGATATGTATAATCTGTACAATATCCAATTGTCTTATCTACCCGTGTACGTCCTGACAGAGGCCTACTAATTCACCATCACGATAAAGCTTCGTTATGTCAACAACGCCACAATCATCCCGCTTGTGAAACATCGTTCACCAAGCACACCATATTGCGATCAATACGTTTATAAGCGCCCGAGCGCGTTCACACAGCGGATCCGTCGTTACTGGATGTGTTGGTCACATCTGTACCGACGGATCAGTTAAACAAATGGCAGCTGCGTCGCATCTGGCAGACAGGTCTTCCTCTTAGCCTTTTCCCAATTATCTTGGGGTCAGCTTCCAGTCTAACCAGATGCGGCTGAATACCTGTATTTTACACGGAGCGACTGCCATCAGACCTCCGCAACCCAGTAACTGGGCAATGCCGATACCCTAAGGTTAAACCGTTTGTCAGACTTTCGGGCTTCTGACTACCCGTAACGACTGTCATAGGTATTCGTATGACACCCGGGACCGACGGCTTAACGTGCTCTCCGAGGCACGGAGGGGTCTCGATGTGTAACAAATGGTCACCCATCCACGGACTGACCGCGGCAAGCGCAGCTTAACCTCGCAAATATTACGATCGGCGCGGTTGTTATTTAGCCACGAGCCCCGCATCTGGCAGACAGGATACGATAAAAATAACGGATCCAGTATTTTTTACTGGGTTCGTAATACTGTCGTGTATTTAAACTCGCTCATCCAACTACAGGCTCCATCACCAAAACAAAAACGGATCCGCTAAAACGGATCCTGTAAACAGTTTCTGTGTGAACTAACTGTAACATCAGAAAAACGTTTAGTTTCCGAAAACAATAAATAACTCTTATTTCTTTTTAGAAAATTGTTAATCATGAAACTGAAGAATTGTTGTTTGTGTGATTTAAAACGATTTACTGTTGAACTCATAATATAATGCTCCAACTTCGTAAAACCTAGTTTATTGGGTGAGGAATATCGTCAGTGATGGATTATACCGGGTACTTGCGGTAACAGTCATAAAGTGTTGTTTAAAGAATATTCTGTTTTACGAGGTGTCGTAAATTGTATTTATTTATTAGTACATTTGTCAAGTACTTAGTAACCATGAAAGTTTATCTTTTCATTTAAATTATGAAGCCGTTTGGTTTTGATGTTTATTTATGTATTACCATATGATGTCTTACAACTGTGTTGGTCTAGTGGTGACATCCGCATCTGCTCATCGTGAGGTCCTGGCTGTAATCCCCAGGTCAGGCTAAGTGTTATTGGATTTTTCTGTGTGGAATTCCTCAGTAGCAGCCCAGAGTTTGAATTAGTGCCCGGTTGATGGCAATAGGCTCGCCCCCTATTACATGGGACTTAAACATAACGGCAAAATAAGGGTGTTACTATTTACCTCTGCCCAACCCTTCGGAGAATACAGGCGTGATGTTGTATTATATGTTCTAATATAGGGAAATGGCATTCCTCTTTCTAGATTACCTGGTCTTTGCGACCAGCGATCGACCATTTTAGTAGTAGTCCAGCTTAACCCATCTTCTCATTCATGTCCTGCCACGTTGTTGTCTCAATCTGCCATTCACTTTGTGGTAGCTATTGTTTATATCGTGTGGCCTCTAGACCCATTTCAATGTTAGAATTGCCACATAGTGTGCATTTTTATTGAATTTTTCTTTTAGAATACCAACAGAAGTCTGACAATCCTTAACGAAATTTAGGTCAAAGACACCAAATGACTTTGGGCAACGCATCGAGGATCATTGCCTTATCTATACTAATATTATAAAGCTGAAAAGTTTGTTTGTTTAAATGCGCTAACCTCGGCAATTACTAGTTGGAAATGAAAAATTATTTTTGTGTTGGATAGTCCATTTATCGAGGAAGGTTATAGGCTATATAACATCACGCTACGACCTATAGGAGCGAAGCATAAATGAAAAATGTTGCAAAAACGGGTAAAATTTCCACCCGTGCGAAGCCGGGACGGGCCGCTAGTCGATCTATAATACGAATCTGCTAGAGCTACCTAGGGTAGACCGTGGACAATAATAACACGGGGCAATAATAACATAGTCCATATTTTGATAATTACCTAGATATAAGCTTGTGTGTGAGCGAGTGTGTGCCCACGTGTCGCAAGCGTGTGTCAACCTATTGAGATGCTTTCGAGGCACGTAGACACACAGACTGCCTAGTTACCCATGCTCCATAAACTAAATTAGCCATAAATTGTGTGGATTATTGCATTTATTTTTTACTTTTTTGTGTTTGGGTTACCAGGTAATTATAAGTTTAAATTTAAGTCCAAAATTTTGTTGTAGTTTTTAAGTATTTGATTTTAAGATTAATTATATTTTTAATTTTAAGTTTGCTTGTGCGTCCGCTTGGGCGAAAAATAAATACTTTTTCTTTCTTTCCTTCTTATATCTTGGTAATTGTCGAAATATGGACGATGTTAATATTGCCCCGTGTTATTATTGTCCCCGGTCTTCCCTACGTATCTTACCACAAACCGCAATGTATCTAAGCAAGTAGCAGAATGGTTACTAGTTCAATACTAGCAACAAGTAATTGTCACTCAACATCACCGCTAATACAATTAGTAAACAATGTGTTACTATACTATACCATGTTACATAATGTGGTTGTGTTTGTACATTACAATACACGTGCACGTGACGTTGGGATATACCTGTATATTATTATAATAGTGTTGCAAACAGAACGAAATTTGTTTTGTGTCTTTACAAAAACAGAAAAATTGCAAAAGCAAATAATTTTAAAAGACTTGTTGCTTTGCTAGTGTGAGAAAATTACAAAACAACATTTAATTTATGTGTTCAGTCTCTGGTTATATTTATAATTATTGATTGCTTTTTTCTTTTGATACTAAAAAGCATGAAACATGACGAATTCGGTGTCAAAGTCAAGATAATAATCATGTCTCCCAATAATTGCGTTGCTGGGGTAAGATAGTAATATTCAGTTACAATTGGTTTAACAAAAACCTGACTCTGAAGACTGTGTCAGACAAATAGAGGTGTAAGAAGTATAAGTAGATCGATAAAGATGACTGGAAGACATGAATGAAACATTACTAAGTAATAGATGCGAGACTAACCCTAGGTGTATGCGGAACCACAGGCAGCGCAGGTAGGGCTGCCATCATCTAAACTGCCGATACCGGACAAAGATTTCAAAAACCCCGGACATTTGGTCGAAATTGGGATTTTTCCCCGGACGCCCTTGAAAATATAAAAAAATACGAAATTTTCATTTTATTGGATTGAAATAGACAAAATATTATCGTAACCAAGTCATATTACGTATCTGTGTGATGCTTGATAATAATTATGGACCGGGATAGGAAACGAACGAAACTGCCAATGCGGCTGGCGTTTGACACGGACACTTTTTCAGAATCCCCCCGGGCCTCCCCGGACTCCTTCCCATACTAAGACAAATCCGGGGAAACCCGGACGGATGGCAACCCGGATGGTTCAGTCACAGTTTTTCATATTCATATCGTTTATTTGCATAAATGTGGGTATACAGGTGTTATGGGTACAAGGTATAGTTCAACACATTAGCCATGTAAGATTTATGGCAAATATAGAATTAGACATTATCACTTTGACTTAATTAACTAATTTCAACTTAAAGCAATAATAATTATGGTACCTAAGATCAAAACAGGTTTAATATTTTTTATGATTTAAATTTTAAATATTCGTCTACTGAGTAAAAGCAATTTTCACATAACCATCTGTACAATTGCTTTTTAAACTTGCTTACAGGTAATGTTCGAACACCTTGAGGTAAACGATTATAAATGCGCACCGACATAGCGTAACTATTTCGGCTGCCTAGCTCAGTTCTTAAAGAAGAAAGAACGATTTTACAATCCATACAGTTGGGCAACGCCTACAGGGGCGGTGGCATCGCCCGACGTCAAAGACGTGAACTGTGTTGCCTGTGCGGACTGCGCCTCCATACCTATCATCATCATCAACCTACATCAGTCCACTGCTGGACATAGGCCTCTCCCAAAGCACGCCACTGAGCCCGATCTTCGGCTCTCCTTCTCCAGTCGCTACCGGCTACCCTACGTATATCGTCGCTCCACCTAGTCGCAGGACCGATATGCCTTTTTTTTTTTTTATCGTGGAGAAATGCACTCGCATACTGTACTACCACGGGGAGATAGTGCAGTTATGTGGGACTCAAACCCACTAAAACTCCACGGTGTCCTCCTCTGCCACTTATGGCGGGAACACGGGCACGCGTAAGCACTCAACCGCGAACCCGCCGCGGCTGTCCGTCACCGGACCCTCCTCTGGGGAGTACCCCCCATCACCGGCGCACCAGAACACATGGTACGCCGTGACCACCCCGGGAACCAAACGAGCACATGTACGCCAGACTACCCCGTGTCTGGGCACCCTTGGTCCCCCTGCGACGGGTCAGGTTAGTGGCCCCGCCGCCTACCACTTTTCGGCCGCAGAGGATAGGGAGAGCTGCTAACGACATACCGACACTCCTCTCCCCCTGCGGCCCCACCGCGTCCGCCATCTGACGTTGGCGACCCCGCCAAGGCCGCGGAAGGTAGGGAGAACGGCGCACCGCAATACCGGCACTCCTCTCCCGCAGGTTGCGGTGTCGCCTGGGCGACACCGCAACCTACTTGGCCGCTACATCGAGGGCTTCCGGGCCCAAGCCCCGACGAGCAGCCCCTCCTCGGGTTCCTCTTCGCTTCACCGTGGGGATCTATGCCACGGCTACTGAGCCCCCCCGCAACGACAATGCGGGAACCCACCGGGGGGGAGGACCGATATGCCTAGGCTATCCCTCAGATCCGAAAAGGCTGATCAATCTAATCTGTTATCTAATCTGTCAACTATTGTCACTTCAGTTGATATCAGATTTGACAGCTGATTGGTAAATTGCTCTAATCAGCCTCTTAAGCCAAGGTAATAAGTGTGTAATACACTCTAAAACTCGACTTGTACTTACTGTATACGAGTATCCTAAATTCTTAATGCATACCCGACTTAACATAGAATATGCTACCACTCAACGCCACGTGGAACATTAAGTGCTGCAGTAAGGGTCGTAAATTATGCAATATACTGACACGTTTCGAGCTCATCATTGTACATGCTTCCCTGTAATTAATTCCTGTCTGTATACTAAATATGTTCACATTCGTATTCTAATACGTTCTTAAAAGTAGCTAGATGATTCATTCATTCAGAAACTGTTCTATCTATCAAATAAGCCTTTTGAAATTCACTGCAGGTCTGTAGTAGATCGTCTTGATATGTTCCGCCTAGCCTTTTTCCCAACCATATTGGGGTCAGCTTCAAGTCTAACCAGATGCGGCTGAATACCAGTATTTTACACGGAGCGACTACCAGCAGACCTCCGCAACCAAGTTACTGGGCAATGCCGATTTCCTAAGGTTAGACCAGTTGTCAGACTTTCGAGCTTCTGACTACCCTTAACGACTATCATAGGTATTCGTATGACACCCGGGACCGACTGTTTAACGTGCTCTCCGAGGCACGAAGGGGTCTCGATGTGTAACAAATGGTCACCCATCCACGGACTGACCGCGGCAAGCGTAGCTTAACCTCACAAATCGTATGATCGGCGCGATTCTTAAAGCCACGAGCCCCATTTTTTATATGGTAATGATATACCATATAAAAACAAATAGGGTTGCTATACAGACATTTTAGTAGATCGTCCTGATAGTCATATATAAGGTCCAACCAAAATACCTGGACAAACTTTTACACAGTGTTCAATACGTTTAACTAAACACATCTATGCAAAAAAAAACGAGATCCAAGTGTTTTTTTTCTAACCAAAAAATAATTACGTTTGAAATTGCCCGTACTCTTTAAGAATAAACTCATTAATATTTTATGCATCGACCGCCATCGGGGTGCGCGCTAATTCCGTGCCGTGTTTAACCTAAACAGCGAAGTGAAAAATGTAAAAAAATAAATAAAAAAAGTAAAATTAAATTTGAAAAATAATTTTTGGTTAGAAAAAAAAACACTTGGATCTCGTTTTTTTTTGCTTAGATATGTTCAGTTACACGTACTGAACACTGTGTAAAAGTTTGTCCAGGTATTTTGGTTGGACCTTATATAAATAGTCCGGCCCATCCAGATGAACAGACGTCGACGCGACGACCAGTAAAATGAGAGAATTGGATAGATAACATAACATCACGCCTGTATGCCCCGAAGGGTTGGGCAGAGGTATATAGTAACACCCTCATTTCGCCGTTATGTTTAAGTCCCATGTAAGTAATAGATGACGAGCCTATTGCCATCAACCGGGCACAAATCCAAACTCCGGGCTGCTACTGAGGAGTTCCACACTTTGCCCGACCTGGGGATCTGTTTGGGTAGATTGGGTGTAGAAATTGAAATCCAGGTAGGTATTGCGGCACAATTTTGAATAGGCTATGCACAGAAAGTCATTAGGTTTTCTGAATAGATGGTAAATCAGACACGCACTGCACACTGTCCATGCAATTCCGAATTTCCAAACGCAATTTGTACGTAACGTAAAAATACAACAGAAATTCATCACCAAATTCATACAAGAGGTCGACCTCACTAGTTCCAAACAATAGTCAACAATGGTTCCATCGCCCATTGCGTAAGAAGTAATAATTCATTTGAACAGCTGCAACCGTCTGGGCGTTGACGTCGAGTTTATCTCGCCATATGTTTTCATTACACTTGACGCGGTCGTGCAGGCCTTGCGTGAATTATCCATAATTAATTAAATAATAGCTGTCGACTTGATTTTGCATGCAACATAATAATTATGAGATTAAGTAATGTTTTAGTCCTTTGTTGTTTTTAATTTAATAACAATAGAACACGGGTCTTTGTGTTTAACCGAACGAATTATGGAGATATCCCAAGACAGATGGATCACCTGTAGAAAGAAACTGTACTAAGGTAACTACGATAAAATAATGTAGGAAACACTAACCAACACCACCAAATTATCATTGACATAAGTAAAATATCTCGCAACATTTACCTACTTACAACAATTATTTTCAATATCAACAAACTTAACGTTCCCGTCCGTAATATTAAGCCATATGTTTCCATTACATTAGAGGTGCGGTCGCGCGGTCGTGCAAGGCTCGCGTGAATAATTAATTAATTAATATTGTAGCCGGCGATTTGATTAGAGTCGATGTGAGGCTTCGGCTTAATGAATAGTTCTAAGAGCAACATCCCTCAGGAACACAGCTTGGGAACGTAGGCAAACATTACTTTAAAGGATAATTTCCACTAAACGGCTCGCGTCGCATCGGATCGGAACGGATTTTACAATCTTTAAACGATATAAAATCGTGAACACAGTATTTAAAGTCTACATTACCAAGCCGCGCACAGCAGCTTAACCGCGGGCGTCTTCCGCGACACGCGATCGTAGCCGAAAGTATGCTGCGACGCGCGATCGGCTCCGTTCGCCTGTCGTCGTATCCGATCGGATCCTTTCGGCTGTCAACATGGTAGGAATGAAACTATTAGACTAGGCGCAGAAACGGATACGTTCGCAAGCGACGCGGCGACGGTACGGAGCCGATCGCATGCGTCGACATCCTGCCTGACGCGATCGGCTGTCGCCGCATCCGTTCGTATCCTTTCCGATCCGATGCGATGCGATGCGAGCCGTTTGATGGAAATCATCCTTTAGTCCACCACGCTGGCCTGGTGCAGGATGCCGGACTACACACACCCTTATTGCGCCCTCTCAGGTGCGTAAGTTTCCTCACGATATTTTCCGTTAACGCAAGTGGTAATAAAATTGTGATCCGCACATGATTCGGAAAGTCAAGGTTACTTACCAACCGCGCGGATCATACGATTTGCGAGGTTAAGCTGCGCTTGCCGCGGTCAGTCTGTGGATGGGTCACCGTTCGTTACACATCGAGACCCCCCCGTGCCTCGGATAACACGTTAAATAGTCCCGGGTGTCATTCGAATACTTATGACAGTCGTTACGGGTAGGTAGAAGCCCGAAACTGACAACCGGTCTAACCTTACGATATCGACATTGCCCAGTAAATGTGTTGCGGAGGTCTAATGGCAGTCGCTCCGTTTAAAATACTGGTACTCAGCCGCATCTGGTTAGACTGGAAGCTGACCCCAACATAGTAGAGAAAAGGCTAGACAGAACACATGAATCAAAAAGTCAGAGATGCGAGCTGGGATCGAACTCAGACCCTCCTTCATAAAAGCTTTGTATGATATCTTATGAGACAATAAATTTCTGAAGGTTAATGCCCGGTTCCTATATACAAAAACGAATCGTTTTGCTTACCATTAGTAGCATTTTGTGTTGTCAAACTGGGCATATAAATAGTCTCGTAAGGTAGCTGTGATAGCTACTTCCATATGGGTGGGTCTATTATACAAAGCCATGAGGTATTTGCTTCGTTATTGGTAAAAATACAAGACTCTCGTAAGTTATAGGAATCGGCCATTAGATGTTGTAATATCATCGCATTATTATATCAACTTGTAAGACCATATTGCCTGATCAAATTCACCTTGGCCTCATATCGAGATATCTTGATAACTACTTTATAAGACCATCAAATGTCACATCTCTATATTGTATCACTAAACAATTTATAAGTGAACATACCTACTAGAATAATTATTATTTATTATTATAGCAGTGATAGCCTAGTGGTGTGACCGTCAGACTACCAAGTCATAGGTCCCGAGTTCGAACCCAAGGCACGCACCTCTGACTTTTCGGATTCATGTGCGAATTGTATAATTATCACTTGCTTAAAAAATGGTGAAGGAAAACATCGTGAGGAAACCGGCATGCCTGATAGATATTTTTCAACGGCATGTGAAGCCAAGTCAGAGGCCCATGGGCGGCATAAACTCTGACACCAGGTTAGTCACTAACCACACGAAAAGAAGAAGATAACACGAACATTTGACGTAGATATAATATTGGAAACGCATCGCTAATGTAAGCTAATTTTGAATCAAAAATACAACTGTCCTATAACGTTTTGGTTATTTCTTTTGCAACATGCACAATTTGTATCATACATATACAACGTGCTATACAAGGTTAGTTGGAAAGGGGGTACTAAGCCGCGGACCACTTAAAATGTTAAAATTTCGAAATACGATAATTTTTATTTGCATGCAAAAAAGAAAATATTTTAGTTTTTTCAAAAAAGAATCATAACTGCTTTAGTTATGAATTCAGAAAATTAAGTTTCTAATCCGAGACCCCAAATATCACCTAAAATGTAAACACAGCTGATCATAGCTATGGACAGATTGATTTTAGCATATTTTTACGAAATCTTTGAAAGCTATTTCTCTTAAACTTCGAGTTTTGGGGAAAGTTGTAGAACAAAAGTTATTCCTTATAGGTAAATACTTTAACACCCTTTCGGCTTAGTGCCCCCTTTCCGACTAACCTTGAATAATTCCCCATGAAAAAGAAAATATTTATCAAACCGAAAACCGGTTGTTATCATTTGCCTCTCGGAGGAAATTAGGTAAGAATGTAAATAACATTCTGGGTAGTCTACTCTTTAGTTTTATGTTTTCAGGGTTGCGTTTCAATGATCATTATTTTATGTTTTATCCAAATTCTTTTTTTTTGGGTCATACTACGGTTTTCAAACATTGCCAATAGACTCTTTACAAAGGACCTTTTACCCCCCTTTTGGCTTAGGGGTATTTTTGTAATACGTGGTATATGAATAAAGTATTCAATGTAATTAAATACTTAGTATGTGCGAAGCGTTTTTTCCGATTCAAAATTCACTCCCATTATCGTTACTAACGTAACAACATTGATCATGAGGCATTGCTGCTACAAAGTTTTGCCTATTATCAGAATCTCACATTAGGCAAACGGAATGTTTGCCAACGTTGGACGCCCCCTAGCCAGATGAGCCGACGACCTGAAGAAGGTACCTACCTAGGATGTACTGGTAAGACGAAGCAGCACAATTTGGAAGATGATTAAGTCCAGCAGTCTATAAAACAATGGAAATGCAAGCAATTCTAGAAAAGCGTCAAGTGCGAACCCTCGTCATCGCAATCTACTGTCAAACCCTCTACCAAAAATAAAGCTTGGCCGCGATAACTGTACCAAAGACATTACTTAAGGAAGATTTATTATATTTAGGTTGATAAAAAGTTACTCCCCTAGAAAATACAGTCATTTTTGCGTAAATGGTATAACTTATTCAATTACAGTAAACTGAGAAATATATTCAATCTTATGCTCGTATCAATGTAGTCCGTGGCTTCATCTGAAGTCTTCTTCTTTTCGTGTGGTTAGTAACTAACCTGGTGTCAGAGTTTATGCCGCCCATGGGTCTCTGACTTGGCTCCACATGCCGTCGAGAAATATCTGTTTCGGTTTTGCCGACATTTTGGTATAAACTACGATGCAGTTTAGATAAAATAAATGGAATAGAGAAATGTGTAACCTTAGTACTTACAGCATTTATTTAAATTATTATTTAAATTGACTGCCTTGTTGGTGTAGTGGTCGCAAGCGCGACTGCTGAGCATGGGGTCCTGGGTTCGATCCCCAGGCCAGGCAAAGTGTTATTGGGTTTTTCCATTAGGAATTTCTCAGTAGCAGTCTGGAGTCTGGATTTGTACCCGGTTAATAGCAATAGGCTCGCCTTATATAACATGGGACTTAAACATAATTGTCGAAACGAGGAAGTTTTAAAAAAAATAAACTCCTCTTCCGACCCCTTTGGGCAATGTAAGGCGTGATGTTATGTTATATTTATTATTTAAATTTTGACAGCCTATCTTTCAAGTTACAGATCGCCATGTGAGAGTACGGACTTTAGAACACAAGTGTCGTATTAGATAGGTACAAGTCGACCAAGCTAAGTTTGCACCTCGCGTCGATTACGTCACACTGACGCTTATGTACGGTCTGAAAAAAAAGGATTCGCTGTGACTTTAAATTATACATAGGTACATTAAAATATTCGCATTCCAGCGAGGTGCAAACTTAGCTTGGTCGAGTTGTACTTAAGTTTTGGCACTGGTAGGTATAAAAATAAGTTATAATAGTGTCCTAAAAATTCACACTAAACCTTTGTATCCTACAGAGAGTGACGCGGCCCTAAAACATAAAAATAATTTAACCATAGACCTAGAAAATGGACGACACAAATATCGACGTCAGATCATTAAAGATGTATAATGTTTGAAATGCAACAAACATCAACACGGTAAAGGAAGTGTATGAGGAAAAACGTAACGGAATATCGAAGACTCACTAAGCCTTAGGTACTTATCTCCTAGGGTTGTCAACCCGACTATATAAAATAGTATATTACTATATTATACTCGGGCCATTACAAATGTGCGAACTGAGTCATAAATCATTACGTTAAAGGAATGTGACAATGCTGCGCAAGTCGTTATCGATAAAGGGATGCCGCTCGGACGCAGGTGGGCGACGCGGCGCGCTGTGTACCGTGCGCGCTTCTCAGGAGGATGTGGGGCAAGGCCCCACAGAGGAGAAGTCCGCCGAGGGTTGGCGGACCGGGACCTGCCGGGGTTGCGGTGCATGCTTTGCGAATCCCGTGACCCCGGCCGAACGGTCAGGAGAAGGAGCACCGTTGGTTTATAGCCGGTAAGAGTCCGGCAGACTCCCTCGCCTTCCCCGGGCGAGGGACATCCATGAGGATTTTCCAACGAAAAAAAAAAGGTGGGCGACGCGGTACGTCGATGACTAATTAATGCAATTAGGTGAAAGGTAAATATTAATTTAAGTTTTATAGCATTTAATATACAGGTTGTAAACTATATCATGTAATTCCTTCAAACCTCGTCATGTACTGCTGACATATATATTAACCCTGCAAAGGATACTTTTGGATTCAATTATTTATTTTTAACAAAATCTAAACATGTGTTCTTAACGTGAGGCATTTTAGCGCCCGGAGTTAAATGACCGCGCGGCGAGCCATAGCCGCGCAATTCGCTCGTGGCGCTAAAATGCCTAACATTAAGAACACTATGTTTACTTCTTGTAATTTTTTTTATTAATTCCAAAAGTATCCCGTTCAGGGTTAATCTATGTCAGCAGTACATCACAAGGTTTGAAGCAATTACATGATTTCGTTTACACCCTGTATAAAATACTATCCTACTATATTACAAGTCTGTGAGATCATGAATGCAACCATAAAGTTCATATCACTCGCACGCTCATGTTTCTCTCTCTTTCTATTTTTTACTCTGTGTAGCGATGTGTTGCTCTGTTGGAAATAAATCTTTATTAATTAATAAAGGACTTTTATTAAGATAAAACAAAATCCTACTACATTTTTTTATTATGGTAGGCTAAACCACATTTATATTCTTCAAGTAAATTCATACCCTTGGAATTATTTTGAACAAAAAAAATTACAAAATATTCAAGCGTAAATAAAAGCAGTGATTTAAAACATACCTATTCTATTTCTTTTATATTTTCCCGATCTAATATAATTTTATGGGTAAGTACTAATCTAAAAAATACTATCTTTGGTCTGATAAAAGTTGGCAACCCTAACACCTCCTGTTTCCGCTTCAAAGTGCTTCAAACGTAATATCGAAGAAATTCCTCACCTTTCTACCATTATCTTAAAGAAAGGTTGCCTCACGGCATAATAATGAGGTAAACAAAAGATTATTTTACAAATATTTTGTGTAAATTTTGTTTTCTGTGCAATAAATAGGTAGGTATTACAAGAAAATGTAAAAGTTTTATAAATAGCACTCTCGCTCTAACGCCATTCTTTGCTATTGTTATCGATCAGGCGTTCCGTTCTGTTTTTTGTTTGTTTATTCTTATATAAGACGGGTAACAAGCCAGTCTCTTTATTTTTGTGCACTTCTCAAGCCCCAAATTCATAACATAAAAAACATAACATCACACCTGTATACTCCAAAGGGTTGGGCAGAGATGTATAGTAGGTACCTAACACCCTCACTTCGCCGTTATGTTAAAGTTCCATGTAATAGAGCGAGCCTATTGTAATCACCAGGGCACAAATCCAAACTCCAGAAACTACTGAGGAATTCTACACGGAAAACCCCAATAATACTTTGCCCGACCTGGACATCGAACCTAGAACCTCACAATCAGCAGTCGCGCTTGCCACCACTAGACCAACGAGGCAGTTACTCTACTCTATCATGATTTTAAAATTCATAGATGATGACGATAAGGTAAGTCAATCCTGAGCTTATTTCAATAACAATTATGACTTAGTCAATCTTTATCAATAACATAAAGTAAGGACCAATCCACATCTGACGGAAGATACGTCGCCGATCTTCCGCCGTTACACACAAACATATCATACCGTACACATCTGACCGACCATGTGTTACTAAAATTCTTCGAGTAAATTACGTGACGGAAGATCGGACACGTATCATCTGTCAGATGTGGCTTGCCCTAATTTAGCTTAGTGCTAGTGATGTAAACACTGTTAAATTCACAAAAGAAACTCGTCCGAAAATTAAAAAATAGGTACAAGAACAAAATTAAAATTTTGCATAACAGTGTAAATTATAATTTCAAAAGCATTATTAGACAAAAGACACCTTCCTACTCTACCTAATATCTTGTTACACTCAACGATCGTATTTCATGATAACATACAAACAAAAATCGATTATGTATCAATATATTTAGGTACGTTCATAAATCGTGGGAAAATTGTCGTAACACAACTTGGCAGTTCTTTGTGTCTTTGATTGCAACGAAATACTTTATTCTAAGACGTTCCTCTCTACCATCGTCTCACTACCATCGGTAGTTATAGTTGACATACCTAAACGTCCTCGACTCGAGATTTTTCCGCAGTCGAGGTAAGGAATCATCTGTCAAACTCAAGGTACCTCGGAACCTACCTTAAGGAAGGAAGTGTCAAAGTTCGTATGTAATAAAAATGGATTTTGAAGACTTTATCGAATATGCTTACGATAATCCTTACAATTATTTATCGCGGCGTTATTTGCGCGATGCAGATAATTCAAATTATGATGTAATGACTCCGTCGAGGAACCTCAAAGTTGACTCGAAATTGCGACTAAGAATACAATTTTGAAGGTGTTTTCGATGCCGTTCCCGTTCTGAATCGAGTATGAGTTGAATAAGTTTTGGAGGAACATCTTAGATTATGGGTGTATTATTATTAAGTTTTTCCATGTGGAATTACTCAGTAGCAGCCCGGAGTTTGGATTTGTGCCCGGTTGATGGCAATAGGCTCGCAATAATAGTATAGCTCGCAGTAATAGGGGTTACATGGGACTTAATCATAACGGCGAAATGAGGGTGTTACTGTACACCTCTGCCCAATCCTTCGAGTAATACAGGCGTGATGTTATGTTATTTTTATAATCGTAGAATTAGCAGAAACGGAAACACCTACAAGTAATCACCAAACTGGACAAGAAGAATAAGAAGAAATAATATTTATTTACACACAAATAAAGACACATACAATAATAATATAAATAACCATAAAGCTAAACACACACTACCTAAACTAATTGTTTTGTCTAGCCTTTTCCCAACTATGTTGGGGTCACCTTCCAGTCTAACCAGATGCGGCTGAATACCAGTATTTTACACGGAGCGACTGCCATCAGACCTCCGCAACCCAGTTACAGGGCAATGCCGATATCCTAAGGTTAGACCGATTGTCAGACTTTCAGGCTTCTGACTTCCCGTAACGACTGTCGTAGGTATTCGTATGACACCCGAGACCGACTGTTTAAAGTGTTCTCAGAGGCACGGAGGGGTCCCGATATGTAACGAACGGTCACCCATACACAGACTAGCCGCGGCAAGCGCAGCTTAACTTCGCAAATCGTATGAACCGCGCCGTTGTTAATTAGCCTCGAGCCCCCCGCCCCACACTACTAACACTAACTAAAAAAATGAAACAATTTTTTTATACTGGTAATATCACATGATCACATCACATAGCGAAACCCATCTATACTAATATTATAAAGCTGAAGAGTTTGTTTGTTTATTTGAACGCGCTAATCTCAGGAACTACTGGTTGGAATTGAAAAAATCTTTTTGTGTTGGATAGTCCATTTATCGAGGAAGGTTATCGGCTATATAATATCACGCTACGACCAAGAGGAGCGGAGCATAAATGAAAAATTTTGCAAAACGGAAAAAATGTCCACCCGTGCGTAGCCGGGACGGGCCGCTAGTCTTGAGTAAATTGCGTAATTTAGCATTATAGTGGATTTAGCGCCTTATAATATGGGTCCAACACGCAAACGTCTGCAGGACCGTCTGACGGGACTTAGGTCCAACCCACATCGGACGGAAGATACGTCGCCGATCCTCCGTCGCGTAATTTACTCGAGGAATTTTAGTAACGCATCTTCGGTCAAATGTGTACGGTGTGAGATGTTTGTATAGAATTATGTGTACCGGCGGAAGATCGACGACGACCAGTATTTAAAATAAATTCATATACATCAAAAATACAGCGCCAAAACTTGCTATATTCTGAGCAAATCGGTATCAAATGTTGACTACTCTTGCAAAACTCACTATCTTACTTAGGTGCTAGAGTTCGGAACAATCATTCTTTTTCAGTTACTGATTTTTTTTTATCC
Organism: Amphipyra berbera; assembly: GCA_910594945.2. NCBI lineage: Eukaryota > Metazoa > Arthropoda > Insecta > Lepidoptera > Noctuidae > Amphipyra > Amphipyra berbera. The sequence continues at coordinate 14,630,616 of OU343138.1, forward strand.
AATCACATAACGCCGTTTGCAAGTGGACTACTCAGATGTGGCTTAGTCCTTATTGTTGCGAGTTTCAACTGTTTTAAACTAAGCAACAGACAAGAACGAACCATCAACACTTCTGGGTCTTTCTACGTGTTGCTAATACTAAATAAAAAAAACACTTATTTACGACAGTGACTTTGTACATAAAACATACATCAAGTATGTAGTAAAACGTACATAACTTCACCATACTCAATCTATTTTTAGCTATAAAAATAACTACGTCGTTCATGACGTACATACATCAATTTCATGTATGATTATTTCTATGTAAGTAGAATTGCGACATTTTGGAATGTTACAAGGAGCTGCCTCGTGAGGTCCTGTTTTCGATCCCCAGGTCGGGCAAAGTGTTATTGGATTTTTCTGCATGGGATTCCTCAGTAGCAGCCCGGAGATTGGATTTGTGCCCGGTTGATGGCAATAGGCTTGCCCCGTATTACATGGTTCTTAAACATAACAGCGAAATGAGGGTTACTATACACCTCTGTCCAACCCTTCGGGGAATACAGGCGTGATGTTATGTGGACACGTGTTACACGCTTTTCTATATACGTAACGAACAGAAGGTCTAGCGAGAGTCACAAAATAGATACCTAGGTACAGAAGTCAATCTACATACAAGTGCGCTCGAGCAACGCACACATACGCACTACTCACGGACACGATATCTCGGACTGTTTGGGTCTAGAGTGCGAGTGAGTGCGAGCGCGAGTGCTATGCGCTTGGGAGAGATAGATATATATATAGATAGAGCGACCGCCGAGCGTAGGTATGATAAGTGAAGTACATACATGTGATTGACTTCTGTACTTATCTGTTTTGTGGTTATGTGGACACGTGTTACACACTTTTCTATATTGTCGTAACAAGCAGTATATAACAAACAGTAGGTCTGGCTCGAACGTTTGACGCATACTATCGTAAACGTAACGCTAATATAAGCGAATTTTGAATCGAAAATACAACTGTCACATTTCGGTTAATTTTTTTGCGACATGCACGATTTGTATCATACATCTTCTTCTTCTTCCTGCCCTTATCCCACACTAGGTGGGGTCGGCACAACATTTAATTCATAAATCCATGTTGTTAGAGGTTTTGGCTTATTGTTTTATGACCGGCCGCCTGCCTGACGTCAACCCTCGCTGGGAATAATCGTTGCGCCGTCGCGCGGGTGATCCAATGTGCTTGCTGATATTATGCACTGGGTCCCAAAATTATATGCTTGTCAGTGTTATTGCCACACCGCACTCACCGATAAAATAATTCACAAATTATATCAATGTAAAAAAAGCAAAAAATAAATTTTATAAAATGTCATAATGATATTTCGGTTGCCGCGGCAACCGAAATATTTAACATACATAAATCGGTTATATATTTAAATATATAACCTATTTGTATCATACATAAAATAACATAATTAGCCCATTACTGTCCCACTGCTGGGCACGGGCCTCTCCTCAGAATGAGAAGGGCCTTGGTCCACCACGCTGGCCTGGTGCGGGTTGGCAGACTACACACTCCATCGAGAACTTTATGGATTGGTCTCAGGTGTGCAGATTTCCTCACGATGTTATTCCTTCACCGTTATTATACACTAGCGGCTCGTCCCGGCTTCGCACGGGTGGACATTTTCCCGTTTTTGCAACATTTTTCATTTATGCTCCGCTCCTATTGGTCGTAGCGTGATGTTATATAGCCTACAACCTTCCTCGATAAATGGACTATCCAACACAAAAATAATTTTACAATTCCAACCAGTAGTTCCTGAGATTAGCGCGTTCAAACAAACAAACTCTTCAGCTTTATAATATTAGTATAGATATGGATAAAGTTTTCAATTTAATTACATAGGTAGTATGTGCGAAACGAGTATTTATGATTCAAAATTCACTAAAGTTAACGTTACGTTTACGTTAGTAACTCGACATCATTCGAGCTAGGCCTACTGCTTTTGATTTATTCTCATTCAGTCTGTGGTCGGTCGGCGCAGTGCCATTGGTAATGTATTACATTGCACTCTTATCGAGAATGGGTTACTAAGGAAGTAAAATGAAGAACGTGCAGGCAACGACACGTTTGGTGCCGTGGCTGAGCGATCGGCTTCTGCGCTACGGGTCGTGGGTTCGATTCCCGCACGAAACAAATATTTGTACGGCCTACAGATAGTTGTTCCGGGTTTGGATGTTTGTGCATGTGAAGATTTGTGTCAGTAAACGCACCCACGATACAGGAGAAATCCAAGTGTGGGGCAATGTTTCTAAAAAATAAAAATAAATTCACCAGCTTTACATAGGATTCTACTGGATTGGAGAGGTCCGACAGCAACTCAGTCGCTCCGCGTAAAACCAAAAGTACCTACGTAAGGGTATGCACACAAAACTGCGAATCGGCGCAATGCGAATTCGCAACGCAGAAAACTGCGACGCAAATTGCTGCGATGCGATTTCGTACGGCAAGACGTCTTCCTTCCAAGGTTCGGATAACCAATCCCTCGACGATCGTCAACCGTATTGAACATATTTTATGCTAGGTAGAATTTTGCGTAAAAAGATTTGCGCACTGCTGTTACTGATAAGAAGATATAGGAGAAATCAATTACGCGAATCAATTCGCAAGTTCTTGCGATACGTCGTACGAGCTCGTATATTTCTACGATGCGACGTCGCATCGCAGTTTTGTGTACAAGCCATTCATTCAAGCTTGCAAAGCTTGTGTTTGCTAATAACTACAGTCCATTTTTTAAACATGGTGATTATGGAAATATTCCCTTTAACTGTTAATTGTTGCGATCATTGGCAGGCACAGTATGAGCAGTGTTAAGCGCCAAAGCCATTAGCAAATACTCAAACGCTACTCAATTTTAAGTTGCCGTTAAGTCTCGTTCTGTCACTGTCACTTTAAGGCGGAGTGACAGAGACAGCACAAGACTTACGAACTTGGCCAATAGTTCGTGAAATTTGCAAGAGTTGACTTGCTACAGGTGTATCCAGAGGTTGAAAGTCAGTTGCTTAAGGGCGATGCGTCATCAACACATTGTATGCCACACCCGCGTTGCGACGATGCACGACGTCGCAGCGCAAGAGGACGACGCACGCACCTCTAGCAGTGGAACACTGTCCGTCGTCGCACCGGAGCTCCGACAGAGCAGCGCAACACCCTCCCCCGCTTCGTTACTCGTCCGCCGATCCGTTGAAACGTCGCGTGCGACGACGCAACGCAACGCACTAATGAGGCAGAGCTCTAAGTCAACTAGCGCAAAAAATTGACGCTTCAAGAAACTTTTGACGCTTTTGGCGATTTGGCGCTTCATGAAGAGGAAAAACAACGCAGTTAACTAAATGTACCTAAAATGTAATTGTTTATTGGTAGCTACCGTGTTATGAAATACATATTTAGATATTAGATACAATATTCACAACTTTTTTCCTTATAAGTCATACAGTGTACAATAACGACGACATGATCTCATAACATACATCATTATCGATGGCAGCAAAGTAAAAGAAGACATCTACAAAATCGCAATTTTACAGGAGAGCACATTTAGTAAAAAACTGTGGCCATTTAGCTGCGATGTTTCTTAAAAATCGAGAATAGATGTCTTCATTTACGTGCGAGATTTTCTTAATTATTTTGAAATTTGAATTAATTTTAACACAGACTTGTAGATAGGGTTGATATAAGCCCATTTTTGTAATAAAAGCATTTTCGCAAAAATGTAGATGTCCGTATCTACTTTGCTGCCATCGATATTATCAGACCATAAATGTCCACTGCTGAATATAAGCTGGACTTATGCCCGAAGTGCAACCATAGACTCCTTACATAAACATAATGAGCCCATTACTTTACCACTGCTAGACACGGGCCTCTTTTCAGACTGAGAAGGGTTTAGGCCTTAGTCCATCACGCTAGCCTGGTGCGGGTTGGCGGACTACACACACCATCGAGAACTGTTTGGAGTCCTCTCAGGTATACAGGTTTCTTTACGATGTTTTGCTAATGTCAAATTCTAATGCGCACATGAATTCGAATAGTCAGAGTAGAATCCTATTAAAGACAAATAGGAGTTCTTTAAACCTTCTGCATTTTGTTCCCACGGAATACAGAAAATGGTTTGACACATGCACCCGTATTCCCATCAATCGCAAAAACTCTGATAATCAAAGATATTGCGATTGCAAGTGTGTTGCGCAATTAGGATGCGATTCTCTCCTTATGGACGATTTTTGGTCCAGAAGATAATCGTGATTATAATTGATGTTGGCAATGTTGGCGGCAATTCAATGATAAAATCTATTGTTAGATTATTATTTTCATAGAGGGTTAAGTACGGAATGGAGCGAAGGGTGAACGCAATCGCAATCGCCGTATTCTATAAGACACATCAAAACATAAACACGCAAATAACACGGCCGCGATAACCATAATTGTGCGCCATCGTAGACTGTAAAGGTATAATTGTAACGCTGTTGAGTTATTTGCGTATTTCCCTTGAATGTCAGAGCATCAGGGCCCAGATTGTCAATGTCTAGTGCTGAACGTACACCTGCTAATAGAGCGGTACGGTACACCTTTGGACCATTGTTCAGGGGAAATAATGCCAGAATAACCACGCTTAGCAAATAAATTGGGGATCGCAGTATAACTGTCCATATTTTTTATACCTACCCAGTACCTTATTCACCTTTCACGAGATTTATTGGGAGAAATGGAGTGGACTATATCCAGTGTTGACAGACGTCCCGCTTTTCGGCGGGACGCGCTAGAAAACGTCCTATTTTTCAACACTCTCAGAATGCGTCCCGATAGCACGCTGAGCAGGACGCCGAAAATCCCGTTATTTCATCTAGGCAGCTAATAGTGGCACGGTTATTTAAAAAAAAAATTGGCAGCGAAGGAATGAGTGCACGAAGCGAGCGAGTGGTGGGCGACTGTGCGGTTTCTGGGGTGCATTAAAATAGCCTCCAAGAGATGATTCAGATGATATTAAGTACGTCCAGCGCACCGTGATCAGTCAGCCCCGCTACCAACCTTGCCGACTGGATAATCTTTTCACTACGACGTGTGCTATTCTTGTAGCTAATTACCAACCGCGCGGATCAAACGATTTGCGAGGTTAAGCTGCGCTTGCCGCGGTCAGTCTATAGATGGGTGACCGTTCGTTACACATTGAGACCCCTCCGTGCCTCGGAGAGCACGTTAAACCGTCGGTCCCGGGTGTCATACGAATACCTATAACAGTCGTTACGGGTTGTCAGAGGCCCCGAAAGTCTGACAGCTGGTCTAACCTTAGGACATCGGCAGTGCCCAAAAACTGTGTTGCGGAGGTCTGATGGCAGTCGCTCCGTGTAAAATACTGGTACCTATTCAGCCGCATCTGGTTAGACTGGAAGCTGACCACAACATAGCTGGGTAAAGGCTAGGCTGAACTATGAGCTATTCACGTATAACTCGTGCCGACACAAGAGAAGAAGAAATGCGGTTTCTACATCACAGTCCCATTTTTTTTATTTATGGTCCCAGTATTTGGAAAAACTGATCTGGCAACACTAGCGCTATAACCACGCGATATAGCCGTGATAGCCTAGTGTTGTGACAGTTTGACTCCCAAGTCATAGGTCTCGAGTTACAACGCAAGGCACGCACCTCTGACTTTTCGGATTCATGTGCGTATTGTATAATTATCACGTGATTTAAAACGGTGAAGGAAAAAATCGTGAGAAAACCGGCATGCCTGAGAGATATTTCTCGACGACATGTGAAGCCAAGTCAGAGGCCCATGGGCGGCAAAAGCTCTGACACCAGGTTAGTCATTAACCACACAAAAAGAAGAAATAGAAGACCATGCGATATAACCTCTTTGTTACGCCATATGGTGAAATAAGAAATAACCTACGTACATCGAAACTTATAGGTACAACACAGATAACCTGATCACTGAACGCCATAAAGGTGCTTGTTGATACGTAAATATTACTATTTCCATAGGTATCACGTACTTGCATCAAAGGATTATTAAGCGCATAACTAAGTTAATTGGTATTTAATTAATGCACAGTTATCATAACAGACCAGATCACGCTTAAGCGATTAATCGTAGTAGTCATAGTAATAGGTTAGCCACAGCCATTACATGACATCACGTCTGTATCCACAGAAGGGTTGGGCAGAGGTGTATAGTAACACCCTCATTTCGCCGTTATGTTTAAGTCCTATGTAAAGAGGCGAGCCTATTGCCATCAACCGGGCACAAATCCAATCTCCGGGTTGCTACTGAGGAATTCTTCACAGAAAAACTAAATAACATTTTGTCCAATCTGGGGATCTAACCCAAAATCTCGCGATCAGCAGTCGCGCTTGCCACCATTAGACCAACGAGGCTATTATACACAGCCACAGCCATTATGTGAATCATTTTCTATGTACATACTTAGACTCTATTTCATATACCTAACTTTAGATAAATAAGACCCATTTCAACAAGGAAATTATAGAATTAAACCAACGTGTTTGCTTCTAGCAGATATTCAACACAGTATAATGCTTTTATGAACCTTAACGGTCAGTCAAGATTAGCTGAAAAAAGTGGTTTAAAAGATATTCATGCCCTGGTAGGCCACCTTTGTCTAATGTTACAGCAGTGATAGTCTAGTTGTGTGACCGTCGAACTGCCAAGTCATAGGTCTCGAGTTCGAACCCAAGGCACGCACCTCTGTCTTTTCGGATTCATGTGCGTATTGTATAATTATCACTTGCATAAAGACGGTGAAGGAAAACATCGTGTGGAAACCGGCATGTCTGAGAAATATTTCTCGATGGCTTGTGAAGCCAAGTCAGAGGCCCATGGGCGGCCTAAACTCTGACACCAGGTTAGTCACTAACCACACGAAAAGAAGATGAAGAAGTCTAACGTTTATATGAAATGAATTATAGGTAGGTTCTAGATATAGAGTTGAGCAATTAGCTTGTGTTAATTAATTGCTGTTAACATCGCTCTTGGGATCGAAGTCCCAAGAGTAGTTGTCATAATGTCAATGTTAAGTCATAATATAGCGGCCGAATAAGAGTGTCACTGTCATCCTAAAATTAAATCAGACTTAACCAAACTACACTAAAGCCGGCTGCTGCGAACATTATTTTTATTAGAAGTAGCCCCTAACGTGTTTTTCTAACAAAATTAGAACGTGCTCTTACTGTTGTAATTAGTCAGAGTGTTCACTAACATTTGTTAGATTTTTGTCGCAGTAGATGATTTAGGATCGCTCTCAAACATAACGTGAGAGAACGCTATGCTGATCTTAATCATAATCTTTTTTTCACCATCAAATTGGGGTAAAACGCGGGAGGTTAAGTTCGGCAATCCCAGTTGCATTCACTAACATCCGATACTGGGCAAAAAATCAACTAATTTTGCACAAATAGTTCGTTACATGAACAGTTCGTAGTGGCCATCCCTAAAATGTCAAAAGTAATTTAAAAAACTGTTATATGATCAGTTGGAACTTTGGATTATTCGTCATGGATAATAAGAGTGAGTTATGTACCTAAATACGTAAGCAAATATGTGTTTTATATAAAAATAGTCCACCAGCTGATTAATAGCTAACATGTTTGACACTTACAGTGACAGTCGAATAAGACTCGCCTCATACGACTAAAATGAGAAAGGCATCATCCAAGTTCGTTACAATGCTTTTTTTATATTTATGTCAGAGTAATTTTGTTGATTATGTTTTTATTTTAAAACAATGCCATACAGCATTTACCGTACTAGCGGAAATATATATATAACATTGTGACGTAGGTAATTAAAGATATAAGCACGTTACTGAGTATCGTTATTGTAACAAACACATAAATAAAGCTTAAACTGTTTAATTTTTACCAAAATATCGTAAAACCATCACGTATTCACATTAAACTCTGACAGTGCAGTATAGAAACAACTTCATAACTTATGTACTACAATGTTTTGTTGGATAATAACCTAAAAATACTGCTTTCTTTTCATGACAAGGTCGCATATTATGCCAAAGAACTATTAAAATCTACATACCATTTTGACTTCGCTAGTACTCGACTTTGCAGTCGACATCGCCTTGATCATCCTGCTGGAGTTATCCAGCAAACACTTTTGGATACTCATAACTCCTTTTTTATGCAACACAACACAGAAAAAATATTCACATCATTGGCACAGCACAGCACGTCACTGTTGCACACAATAATAAGTGATTAACAGGCCATCGCGACGTCAACACAAATAAATCACATCTTATTCTTAATTTGCGAAACGCGCGTGTTAGGTTATATCCATTGATTTGACGTAAGAAAGTTTTTGATTTACGGGACGTGGAGTAACCACGTGGTACTTCGCCCGTTGACGGACCGCGACTGCGGTGGGACCGGCGTGAACACAGCTGGCGGCGACGCAGCGCCCCCTAGTACCCGCTCACAACGAGACAAAGACCGAATGCAGCCACACCTATAAAAAACTACACACAAATCATTGAACTTGAACTGATGTTTAAACTGCAAGACTGCAAACATTGTGACGTCATCGCACTTAGTCTGAGTGACGTGACATAAGGCATATTATATTTCCAATTAACGAAGGGACTGCCCCGAAGTGTGGGTAGGGTGACGTTTGAGTTAGAGGCCCCCTTCAAACTGGGCATTGAAGCAACAGTAACAGTAGCACTAATGATCCATTGTTACTGAACTTTTGTTAAAAGTACAGCTCTGTTTCTGCTTTAAGTTTCCAAACGAATTATGCAGTGCACCCTGAAATGTTACCAGTTTCCGGGAGAGAATAATAAATGTCGACATTAAAATGTACAACTTTTGCTGAGACTCGTAGTTTGAATATTCGCATAATATTATATTGTAGCTACTTCCTACGGTGTGTTCAGAGTAAACGAAGTAATGAAAAATATTTCTCCAAAAACTCAGGCATGATACTATGTTAAAATTAAGGAGATAAGATACACTAAATCAACATTTATATTGGTCAGAAATTGGCTTTAGCTAATCCCCTTTATTTTCGATAGCTTGTGACATTTGATTTATTCATTACTGTTTTCTCTTAAAAAAGTTCCTATGGTTAGTCGTTCGTTAGAAAACAAGTATAAGATTCCTCACAAACTTATAGTTTAGTATTTGTTTCTTCATCATGACGTCGAAACTAAGAAAACTGGAACCTACCATCAACTTATCCATCCATCCATATTGCATCCAAGTTCAGTGTAGTTAAACTGTCTGACCTAATTCATACATACACTCACGCCTGTAAACCCCGAAGGAGTAAGCAAAGGTGTTCTCCTATTACAGAATACTGTACATCCACGTTTCGCCTCTAATATTAAGTCTTATAAAATAGGTGGCGATAGCGAGCCTATTGTAATTTTTCGGGCATTATTATCATCGGCTCTTGCCCGGCAACAGAGGAGAAATGTATTCTTAATCTGTCCACCCAAGGACAAACTTATATTATTAAACTGTCTGATCTCTTAAAACAATTTAATAGGTCCGAATGCTGCAGTTTACTGTCAAAGCTTAAACTTTCTAGTTATAAGAATTCATGGTACCTAAGTCTTCGGAACTGTTAATAAATGTTGTGGCTGGAAAGATTTAAATAGATTTTTTTTCTTTTCTATTAATAGCGCGAATGTGTGTCAGATGACACTTTGTAGACTTTAGACTCAGGATAAAGTTACAATTACTTTTATCACTAAATATTGCGTATTTAGATTTCGTTCTGTTTTCGTTTTGTAGATATAGTTTCTTCTTCCAAATTCTCCAGATTGTAAAAGACAAACAACAGAATCTTGTAGGGGTAAATCTATCATTACACTTATAGCTAATATTGGTCTGTCAGGATTGTAAGCATGGTAAATAAAGTAAATTAAAACCAACACAGACTTTCCACCACTGAGAGTACTCATATTTGGGTTAGTGGTTAGTTACACAAGCTAGTTCACAATATAATAATTTACACAAGATCAGAAAATAAGGACAAGCAAATCAGATATAAAAGGTCAGAATTCTTCGGCTGTTCGACATAGAATCCTCTGCTCCGTCGAATGACCACTGTTTTTATAACGTCGGGTACGTTGATTCAGCTTGACGACTACCCTCCTTTGACAACATTGTCCAGTGTTACCAGCTCCCGACAACAAGATTTAATTCGTTTAATGCTCTCGCTAACTAACCTTATTTTACTTTGACTAAGATGTTTTTTTTTTTTTTCCTATTCGACTATTGTAGATGGTCTTGCGGACCTCTTCTACGTAACCTGACTATTATTGGCGAGACCAGAAGGGTCTCCGAACCAATACCTACTATTCTAACTACCTAGCTAACTACGTAAAGCTAACTACTGTAACATCATGGCTATGACTATAGCAGCGACACCTCTGAGAGTGTCCCCAAGGGGGGACTCGAACTCTTAGGGTGTCGAATGCAAGAGGACTGGGAGGGATACGACAGCTTGATGAGGGCTGTATTCTCGCGTCATGGTGACTGCGCGGAGTCAGAAGGGACGACCGGCTCCGCGGCTGCGGCGGGTGAGCACGGTGGATCGGGGGCGGCGGCGGTGGGACGTTGCGAGGGGCCTCGTCGGCGAGGGCGATACGCCGGTCGGCGGCGGCGGTGTATGTGTATAGTACTAGTCGATTTATTCGCCTCCTGGAGGAGGGTGATCTCGTCATCGGGCTCTAGTAGCGCATGCCGGGGACGGCGGACTATGCTAATCTGGGAGTGTTTATAATCGGACGCGGGACTAAGATGTCCGGTCTTCAAGATATTTAGCAGTGGCAGCATGGCTTTTAGCTATAGGTAAGTACATAGAGCATACATCTGGTCCACTCGCCTTTTAATTACACGAATAACCATTTACTCAAAAATCGTATAATGGTATTAAAGGCTACCTTTAAAATGCTTTTAGTCTCATACTAGCTATGTAATGCCTGTAAGATTTGGAAATGATTTTTATTTGGCTGCTATTCAGCATTTTTCTCAAGATATTATTTCGTTTTATTAACCAACTATAGCGTCTAAGTTATTATTATCTATACGTGTTAAAGTACAAACAATAAGTGACGATCATTGTTTGTGTACTTGTCTACTAAATACTAACAATTCGAGCGAGTGTTAATAGGTCAACTAGTCATCTGTATCCATGATGCCATCGTCGTTGATAGTACTTCTTTCTCTCTCACACGCTTTCACTCATCATCCTAGTCTTAAGCTAGGTGGGACTCATTTTCCAGTCTAAACAGACTGCAGCGATGAGTGGTAGCGAGGGGTAATCATCATCAATTAGCATTTCAATCATAGAAAATAGGCATTTTGTATGTGTAAGCACGCTTACGCATGCTAGGTATACAAGGCGTAAATGAAATCATGTAATTCCTTCAAACCTCGTGATGTACTTCTGACATAGATTGACCCTGCACGGGATACATATGGATTCAATAAAAAACAAAAAAAAAACTTGTGTTCTTAACGTGAGGCATTTAAGAGCCCTGAGCGAATTGCATGGCTAATGCTCGCCGCGCGGTCATTTAATTCGGGGCGCTAAAATGCCTCACGTTAAGAATACATGTTTGTTTCTTGTGATATTTTTTATTGAATCCAAAGTATCCCTTTCAGGGTTAATCTATGTCAGCAGTACATCACGAGGTTTGAAGGAATTACATGATTTCGTTTACACCCTGTAGAATGCTTTTGCAGTTGGAAGCATACTATAGAAATCGTTGCCGGGAACCATTTTTTTAAATCAATAAGGGTATTTGAGAACCAAAGGGCTAATTGGCATAAGCATGGAATAAATCATTGATATAGTCCGCGCGTAAGTGCTAGTCGCCTCCTGAGGTATGGGAGCGGCAGGAGGGGGGTGCGCGCGGTAGACAAGACAAAGCAAACTGACAGAGCGCGTCTATTGTTTCGCACCCCCCTCCTGCCGCTCTCATACCTCAGGAGGTGACTAGCACTTGCGCGCTGACTATACTTATTAACTACTAATATAGAACAAGTTACATTATTACTAGCACTCTAAACTTATGTTCTTTAAATAAAGATTAAAGAAATAAATAGTTAGGGGATTTTCTACATATTTGTTCAACTCATTACAGTATTAAATGTTGAAATAAAAATCGTTATAGTATAGCACCTGCGGCCAGAAACACATTCCTCCACATCGTCGCTACGCCTGCAAAATCCCCTAACTATTTTTTTTGGATAGGTATAGGTCTTTGATGCTATTTTATAATACCTACTTCTCAAAGCGTGCTCGTGCACCTGTAAAATCCGTTTTTTAATCGTTTATTTGGTTAAGAAGATGGCAAAATAAATTATTAGAAAACTGATTTTACAGGTGTAGGTGGCTTGAGAAGTATTATAAACTAGCATAAAAGACTGATTTAAAAAAAAAAAACATAGCTGATTTGCCAGGTGCAGCGACGATATTATGTATTTATTTTTAAAACTGGCAAAACATATATTTTTAATAATATAAAACAGAAATATAAAACATGCCAAATTGTGTTTTTTTTTCCTAAATCTTTATGCCCTATAAAAGGTTAAACAACTTCCAATTAAGCTGCAAATTTTCAGTGACACGATGGCAATAGAAATGACAATGTAATTTCTTCTAACACTTAATTATTTATCAAGTATCCGACTTATGACAAGGAAATACATAGATAAGGCCGATTACCTGATTAGATAAAAGGAAAAGACTAAACTAGGTGCCTGGAACAGCTCAGTTATCTGTTCAAATAAATTATTCTGATAATGATAGCAAACTTTTATAGATATCTAAAAATCCGCCTCTGCCTTCCTTCCAATTGGTATCGTAACACATCGGACTCATTATTTTGTCGCGGCACACGGAATCGCAACTGGTGTTCCAAAGATAGCTTAGTTTCCAATGTGCCCGATACAATTAATGATACTATTGCCACCGCACATTTGTCGCCGACACGCTATGTAGCGATAGTGCTTGTATTCGCCAAATGCACATACAATGTACCCGGAAATACGGCGCGTAACATTGTCCCCGAATATAAGTAGTGGTACACATCGCAACTTGTGCGCTGATGCAAGTTGCGGCACACATCGCGACTTGTGCGCTGATGCAAGTTGCGGCGCACCACGACTTATGCGCTGATGCAAGCTGCGGCTATCGTAACTTGTGCCCGATGTGTACGTAGATTAAGGGACTATGTCAAAAAGGCGAGCTGCAGCATCTTCATTTACGTTAATAACCACATTCTGCGATCACCAATACGTTTATCAGGCGTGGTGATTAATAGCTTCAGCTCCTCGCGACCCTACATTGCAGTAGTCAACAAGGAAACTCATGCTACCAGCTGATATTATAGTAACTTATGATGATAAAAAGATTCCCCACAATGTTTGTTCGAAGTTCTCGACAAAAAGTACCTACCTAAACAAAGTTTTAAACTTTCATTTTCGTAAAAATATTGAAACTGTAAAGATATTCCTGAGTCCTAAGTACCTACTAAAGTTGAACTTTATTACGCACTTTTTCTTTATTAATATCTTTTAGTTGGAAAGTTTGGGAGACCCATTGGTATTAGTAGTTTAAACGCTTGGCTTACTGTGCTATGACTGCTACGAGTCACGTATTCGACCCGGGCACTCAACATCACGCCTGTATTCCCCAAAGGGCTGGGCAGAGATTTATAGCAACACCCTCATGTAGCCGTTATGTTGAAGTCCCATGTTTGCGAGCCTTGTGCCATCAATCGGGCACAAATCCAAACTCCGGGCTGCTACTGAGGAGTTCCACACGGAAAAACACAATAACAGTTTGCCCGACCTGGGGATCAAACCCAGGACCTTACCTTCAGTCGCGCTAGCCACCACTAGACCACCAAGGTAGTTCGATTCTCGTAGCATATATTTTCATGACCATGGCCAATGTGTTTCAGATCTAGGTGATGTTGCATGACAGATCTGTACCAGTAAACGCACCCACGATAGTGTGGGTCAAAATTTTCTTTCAACAAATCTGAAGAAATCCAAACACAGTTCTTCTACGTAAAAAATGTATGACAACGACTAATCTTACAAGAAATTGTTTATGTGTCCTTCAACGTAGGTAACCTACTAAGCTGTGTACCTAGTACATACTTACATAGCGATCGTGTCTTTACAGCGCTGAGAGTAAACTAATTTGCATCATCAAGCAGCCGCCACGTCGATGAGACGTTGGCTTATCTCAGACAAGTATATAAGCAAGTATAAAATGTACTTAACATTGAAATCTATTGTGAGGTACATTTGCATATATTTCCGCCTCCTCCTCCATTAAATGTACCGTAACACACAGGAAAATGTAACACAAATATCATTTTCCCGTGTGTTATGGTACAATTTTTTTTAGTCTATTCCGTTTCTATTTTTAGTGGATCGTGAACTGATCGTGACCTATTCCAGGTTGATTATTGCTGAATAACACGCAATGGAAAACATACGTAGGTACGTTTATTTATTTCGCAAATATCAAAAGCCACCTAGAAATGATGATTGTTTTTAATTGCAAATTTGACCATGTCAGACCTATATACCTGACTATAATATTAGGTCCCCACCTATGAAATCAGCGTTTTGTATGGAAAATTTTAAAGAAGTTGCATTTTTCATACTAATGTTTACCTAATTTTGTTAACAACTATGAACACTAATGTTTTAAAACTTTTATGCACTAATGTTTAAAAACTAAGACAACGTATGCCACTTAGATTATGCGACAAAAATAAGTTTTGGCTAAGTTAAAACAAAAATAGTGGTCATTTCTGCTAACAAAAAGAGGAGTCATTTTTAAGGTATTTTTTATGTTTAGAAAACTATAAGTAATAAGGTTTTTTATTATTGGTAGTTGCATAAGATGGTCATTATTCGATATAATATCAAACAATTGATGAATATTTTAAATCATAGAAGTGACGAGGTTCTCTATTTGTGAGAAAAAAACGCCAATTTCATAGGTGGAGACCTAATATTTATTGATTGACTTCACTTTAATTTCTGTTTTGTTTTGTTGATATTGTTTTGATTTTATTAATATAGTAATACCCCGACTTACGCTACACCGTTTTACGCGAATTCGGAGATACGCGGTTTTTCTTTTTGATCATGGCGCGCATCGGCGTGTTCGGTTTACAACAAGTTCGAACGTGTTTCGTGTGGAATAACAATTCCATTTCCGTAAAACATTACGTATCTACGCAGTGCAAATTCGGTTTATGACACAAACTCTATGCGTATTTATATGCAAGGTTGAACCCCGACTTACGCGAATTCGACTTACAAGGCTATCTCTTGGTCCCACCTATCGCGTAAGTCCGGGGTATTACTGTATTTTAATCTATGTAATAATTTGCACGCCGTAAGGTAGACTGTAGCCGATCTCATTAATTTATGTACAACATCATATACCTGTACCTACATTCAAAGCAAATAAAGATCTGATTCTGAAAGCTCGCCCTTATAACATGGGACTATACTGTCTTCGGCTAACACCTCTGTCTACCCCCTTTCAGGTAATATAGGAGTGATGTCAGACGTATCGACATTTAACAGTTTTTTTTTCTATCTGGGTTATTAATAACACAATGATACATTCACGGCGAAACACGCAAATAACACGGCCGCGTAATTCGTAAAATAGAGTATTTAACTTTAAATGGAAAGAATTTGACAAATGGCCTTTACGAGCAACGCGACCATGAACTGAAAAAAAAAAATAGTAATGCAGTAATTCAGTCGCTTTATTTGGCTCTTTTTCTTATACAAGGGGGAAACAAAGTTATGTAATTCCTTCAAACCTCGTGATGTACTGCTGATATAGATTTACCCTGAACGGGATGTTTTTGGATTCAGTAAACAAAAAATTACAAAAGTAAACATGTGTTCTTAACGTGAGGCATTTTAGCGCACCGAGTTAAATGACCGCGCGGCTAGGGTTGCCAGGCCCAAAAATAGAAAAGCCGGACACAGATTCATATTTAGCCAGACATTTTGCCCTGAAAGCCAAACTTACATTGATATAGTATAAAAGAAAAAAATCGTCACGTTGTAACCAAGCGATTCTTGGACGACATTTTTTTAACATGTTCCCCTCATTCTTCGATTTGACCTGTATCTAGACACCAGCCTACTCAGCCTGTTGGTAAATCCGCCACTGGCCGGGGTGGCCCTTCGGAGGCATTTTGCCAGCCCTGCCACACTATAGTTACGCCACTGCTAAAAGCCTAACAAAAGCCGGACAGGACGGACTTGTATATATTTGGACGGACACGACTGTAAAAAGCAGAACATGTCCGGCTAAAGCCGGACAACTGGCAACCCTACGCGCAGCGGGCGATAGCTACGCAATTCGCACGGGGCTCTAAAATGCCTCACGTTAAGAACACATGTTTACTTCTTGTATTTTTTTTTAATTGAATACAAAAGTGACCTATTCAGAGTTAATCTATGTCAGCAGTACATCACGAGGTTTGAAGGAATTACATGATTTCGTTTACACTCTGTATATCATAGATAAATAATGGTATAATAGAGCAAAATTGTGAACAGGGAATATTGATTTTCAAATCGACAGAAGACATTACAAATGTTATAAGTACTTAGCTATGTAGGTATTTCGCCATCAGACGAGAGAGAGAGACAGGGTTCTTGTTTGTGCTTACAGTCTACGAGAACGAGCAAGCCGGCTAGTAAACAGAACCTAGTTAGTGTACTTAGGCTCAACCGTATACTTATTACTCATGAAAGAAAAATGTGTAAAATACACTGTTATAATGTACCGAAACAACGAAACAACTTAGAAGTAACAAGATATCATTAATCTGAATAGATAACAAGTAACAGTGCTTGCCTAATATCTCATCATTTATAAGCAGTGATAGCCTAGTGGCTAATTAACAACTGCACTGATCATCTGATTTGCAAGGTTAAGCTGCGCTTGCCGCGGTCAGTCCGTGGATGGGTGACCATCCAAATAGAGATCTCTCCGTGTCTCGGAGAGCACGTTAAGCAGTCGGTCCCGGGTGTCATAAAAATACCTATGACAGTCGTTACGGGTAGTCTGAAGCCCGAAAGTCTGACAACCGGTCCAACCTTAGGATATCGGCACTGCCCAGTAACTGGGTTGCGGAGGTCTGATGGCAGTCGCTCCGTGTAAAATACTGGTATTCAGCCGCATTTGGTTAGACTGGAAGCTGACCCCAACATAGTTGGGAAAAAGCTAGGCAGAACAGAACAGCCTAGCTGTGTGACCGTCGGACTGCGAAGTCATAGGTCTCGAGTTCGAACCCAAGGCACGCACCTGTAACTATTCGGATTCATGTGCGTATTGTATAATTATCACTTGCTTAAAATCGGTGAAGGAAAACATCGTGAGGAAACCGGCATGCCTGAGAGATATTTCTCGACGGCATGTGAAGCCAAGTCAGAGGCCCATGGGCGGCATAAACTCTGACACCAGGGTAGTCACTAACCACACGAAAAGAAGAAGAATCTCAATGTTCGGGACTCTCATCGCAATATGCACGTTACGTTTGTGTAAAAATAGTTGTAATGGTAAAGTGAAGAATTAAAAAAAACATAATAGGTATATCATAACATAACATCACGCCTTGTATTCCCCCAAGAGTTCGGCAGAGGTGTTTTTAGTACACCCTCGTTTCGCCAGCTATGTTGCAGTCCCATATCATAGGGAGCGAGCCGATTGCCATCAACCGGGCACAAATCTAAACTCCGGGCTGCTACTGATGAATTCCACGAGGACAAACCCAATAACACTGTGCCCGACCTGGGGATCGAACCTGGGACCTCATGATCAGCAGTCACGCTTACCTAAGTTACTGTTGATATTTTATACTTAATTCATGATTTGCTCATTACCACTGTAGCAGTGTCATCTTTTCAGAATCACGCTGACGCCGACTAGGTATTGTCCTTACTTTAAGGCCGCGTTCAGGGTAACGCGGGGCGTTGCGCGGCGCGTCTGGCGTCGCGTCTTGCGGTCTAATCAAACATATGGTAAGTAATTTATGAGAACGTTCATGTAGAAGCGTGACCAGGCGAGTTTAGTTTCATATTTAGCGCTTCTCGCAGCGGAGCAGGCGGCGGCCGCCGTCGCGTCCTCCGCCGCATACCCCGTGTATGTGCGTGTTTTGTTTTTGACATCGAAGGCGAGCGGGCGTGCACGCAACGCTCCACGCGCCGCACAACGCCTCGCGTCTTCATAAACGGAACTACACATTACCATAATTATGTTTGTATTTGTGCGTGCAACGGCCCCGCCTACCGCTTCACGTGCCGCTTCTTTATGAACGGAGATAACGTGCGACATGACGCGTGACGTGACGCCGGACGCGCCGCGCAACGCCCCGCGTCTCCCTGAACGAAGCCTTATCCTTATAGCAACTGAATCGTTTAAGTTACTAATGTAATTATGAAACATAATGATTACGAGTAAGATGAGCACCGCTCTCACGTTTTTGTTGATTATTCAATAATATCATCTCTTATTACTTGTTATCCGGGACTTTTGACAAGCAAAGCGGAAACAGTGATCAGTGTCGTTTGGCCATAACATAATATCATGATATGGCAATGATGCGTTTAGTTAGGAATATTGACAAACATTGCTTCGCAACGATCTACCAGATTTTTAACCGAGATCTTCAAAAAGAAGGAGGTTTTCAACTCATCTGCCTATATTTTTATTTTATACTGGCTGCCCGGACAGACTTCGGTCTGTCAAAAGTTATTGGCCTGTTGTGGGAAAAGAAAAGTGTTGTTTTACTATTTTCCACGCAATTTTTATGTTTTTTCTCTCCATAAGAACCTTCCTTATGTCTTAAGGAATATATAAAAAAAAATAGCCGAATTGGTCGAGCCGTTCTCAAGTTTTGCGCTTAGCAACACATTTGACGATTTATTTTTATTTATAAGTATAGATTTATTTTATGTATCCGACTCCGACATTATGAATCTTTGGGCGTCACTCCAACATTTATAATTGGGTAGGTACATCAATTGGGCGAATTATGACGACTAGACAATAAGTCGTTTTGTGTTTTTTGTCGTAAGCATATCATGTTCGATATGCTTAACCCTTACGCTGATTTTATTTTTGTTTCACATTATTATTTAAGATTATGCATTTTTGGATATTGGAATAGTAATTTTGAATAACCAAAAGTGCAAACTTACATTTTATGAGACCCATGTTACCGGGGTTGTGGTCGAGCAAAGAGTGACATAAAATGGATATAATTATGTCAACGCCTCATCTTAACAGGAAGTGCGTACCGCGCCGCCTGCTATTTCAATTGCCATATTTTTGATTAGCTGTCACAAATTATATTAAAAGTAGTTTTTATTTTTTATTATATTTTTGTAGTTTATTGACACATTATAAAACACTTTTATCCATTCAAGTATAATAGAATATATATTTAAAATTAACTACCTCCATCCGTGTGTCACTGCGGGGGTGCCAGCTGAAAATCAGCGCTGGGTGTTTTGACGCCTAGCATATGCTGAGTTGGTAACCTTTTCGGCATGGACATGCTCGACAGCATAAAATTTGTGTTTAATTCCTATTATATTGTTCTTTCTTTGTTTATTTTATTTATGCTGTCAGTGTTCTTGGCTGAATAAATGAATTTTCTTTCTTTCTTTCTTTTCGTTTTAAGAAATGACCCTGTTTCATAATATGCCCGGGCAACATGAAATACCCAAATCTACGAATCGGATGACGACATTTATATTGAGATGATGACTAATTAGAGATGAAAGAATGGAAGCAGCAGATGTTAGTAACTTAGTCCCTAAAGTAATATGCTGCCAGAAGTTTTCGAATTTCTTGCTTTGGGTGATTTTTTTCTTTGGGTTTATTTTTACATTGGGTTTTTTTTCTGTGGGTAATTTTTTTCTTTGGGATATTTTTTCTATGGGTTATTTTTTTCTTCAGGTTATTATTTTCTTTGAGTTATTTTTTCTGTGGATTATTTTTTTCTTCTGGTTATTTTTTTTGTTGGAGTTTTTTTTAATGGGGGTTTTTTAATATTTCCTAATAAAATAAAGTCCCCTTTGAGTAAAACTCGCTATCTTCAATATTTTAGTTACTTTCCTTTGAAGTGGAGAGAGAGGCCCAGACACATTTTTGCTACCATATGTATAAACTTGCAAAACCAATGGCGGAACGAACCGGACAAAAACAATATCGACTGATATTCATTGACGCCAAACCGTGCGGACTGGAAATTAAAGTGGAACCCTTTCCCCAGCAGTGGGATGTCACAGGCAAACAATAACAGTATAAGTATAAGATACCTTAAAAAAACTTTTAAGTTTAACGGTTATATCTTGCAGTACTCCTGCAGCATCAGAATTTGAGGATAGAAGGTTAAAATTATTACAATGTTGTATTGTCATGGGAATTGAATTTGTGTGCGAATTTTTAGGAGAATCGGTTAAGCAGAAGTAGTTGAAAAATCTGTCGCAAGATTTGAATAAAACAAACAAATAATACGAAATTAAGCTAATTAAAACCGTTTATCTGAGGAATAAGTTAGACGTATTGACAGAATTTCTATACAAAAGCTGTCAAAATGACAAATTTATTCCTAGGATATAAATTATCCATCGTTGGTAAAATCGGCCCTAAGCCGCGAGCGTCAGAGTATAATAAACATAAAATCCTTCATATTAATCAGACCATCTTCTTCTTTTCATGTGGTTAGTGACTAACCTGGTGTCAGAGTTTAAGTCGCCCATGGGCCTCTGACTTGGCTTCACATACCGTCGAGAAATATCTCTCAGGCATACCGGTTATCTCACGATGTTTTCCTTCACCGTTTTTAAGCAAGTGATAATTATACAACACGTACTCGTACGTCGAACTCGAGACCTATCATGACTTGGCAGTCCGACGATCCCACCACTAGGCTATCACTGCTATATAAATCAGACCATACGTTTATTAATTTCACCATGGAAGCTTCCAGAATCATTCCTTATTAATACGGAACCTAGATATCAAACATGTTATCGCCCGGCCCCATTCCGTGGACCCGTCAAAACACCATGATAACGTTAATGGCGGTGTCAGCTGCGTTACGTGACGTAACCATCGATGGATGTTAAGTATACCTGTCATCCTTGAAGAGGAGCAGGCATGGGTGTACACGAGGGGGGGGGGGGGGGGGAGGAGAGGGCAGATGCCCTAGACTTCCATGTCATGAAGATTTATCGTTTTAAACTAACACTTTGTCAGAAAATCACACTTGCTCGCCTTGTATACCTATACAAGGTTAGTCGGAAAGGGGGTACTAAGCCGCGGGCCACTTAAAGTATCACTGATGACTATTTTGAAGCAAGTGTTAAAATTTCAAAATTCGATAATTTTTATTTGTATGCAAAAAGATTTTAATTTTAGTTTTCTCAAAAAAAATCATACCTGCTTTAGTTATGAATTCAGAAAATAAAATTTCTAATTCGTGACCCCCAATATGACATAAATAGGTACTAAACACAGCTGATCATACCTATGGACAGATAGATTTTAGCATATTTTTTACGAAATCTTTGAAAAGCTATTTCTCTTGAACTATCGAGTTTTGGGAATAGTTGTAGAACAAAAGTTATCCCTTATTATAGGTACTTTACCACCCTTTCGGCTTAGTACCCTCCTTCAGACTAACCTTGTAGAAGGCTGATACGTCCATGGAGCAGGATGTTAACACCTGGGTTCACGGGTGACGGTATTAGGTTTATAATCCAGTGTCTAGTGATATGGTTCCCTGCAACCAACCGCTAGGCTAATTAGGTACCTACTGTTTTTTATACACCGTGGGCTGAAAGATTTTAACCGCGCCTTTCTGATGGTTTTATGAGTCAATAATGTTATATCAACATAAGTCCAATTGAGTCGATTTAACTATTTTTATTTTCGGAAAAATAAAATCTTTGGTACATGCGGTGTATAGCTACATAAATTCTTATATAATCTATAGGACGAGTAGACAAGACCATTATCTATAGGTAATAAAATGCACATGTAATATTTTTGAAAAAAAAAGTACCTACAACGCTTCTAAGAACGATACTGACCCCAAAATTTGGCAGCCATTACAGAGCGGGTCAGGTTAGGGTACAAATTATCATGCTATTGAGTGTGGGTGATAAGCAGTAACCTTATGTAGCTAGTAGACGAATAAAATAAGATAATCAAGCTGATATCTATAATAATAATCATTAACAACTTACACTATCTCATACACTTGATATAACAGTCTGGATCCTGTCTAAATTTCATCAAACTTGACTAAATCTTATCTTAATGAGATTGTTATCTTGTATACCATGAAGGATAGGAATGTTACATCGCGTAATCAATCACTTTGTACCGGGCGGTGTGCATTTTCATTGCGGGGTAACCCTCAGGGTAAGGTAACATTGTCTGGGGAACATGAAGAGTTTAATAATTATTATTTTAGTTCTAATGAATTTTCAATAAATTATTATATTATTGTTATATGTTTTATACCTAAGTAAACGAGGGGTAAAATTCGCTTCTTGATAATTAACCATTCTATAAGAACCATCTGTTATCAATAACAGTAATAGCACACTTTCGCGCTGAGTTTGTGGGCAGCTGTTTTAGTTAGACAAGTCACCACCTAGTACACCACCCGACTAACAGATGGCGCCACTTGTACAATCTGACCACGTGTAGAAAGAGTGACAGAGTTTGTCACAGAGTACATTATATATACGGACAGAGTTTGTTTTGGTTAGCGCCGGTCTCAACTTCTCAAGTTATGTTATCATTTCGTATCGTTTGATATCAGTCTACAGTCTCTATTAAACACTGGCAGTGAATCTAACGTCTTATTGGTAAGTTTAATTAGCGTTATAACAATTCAATAGTCGGTTCATCCGCACAAACAACTCGTAACTGTAATCTATTGCCTTTTGATCTGTTTTTTTTATTGTTATTTTGTGTTCTGTTCTTTCTTGTGACGTGATAAGAACGATGCTGATATTTAATGTTGTAATATTGTTTAACAATTTGTAATAGCTGGCTAGAGGCTAGTTTTCTAGTTATTTTTATTCGTTTGTTACCGTAGAGGTTTTTATTGGTTTGTTATCGTCTAAACTAACTGCCTACACTGTCGGACTCCTAAAGCGAGCCACCGTGCGTTTTAATATAAGAATAAAGGTCAATTTCCTTGCGCATGAACGCGATGTCTGCGTCGGATTTTATACTTAAAGTCAATACCGATAAAGTTCTTTATTCAGTGACATCACAAAACCAGTTTCGTAGGAACTTTACGGACCTTCAAGCATTTACCATGACGCGCAACATAGAGTCTACGAGACGCTGCAACATTGCACACTGCTCCGCAACGTTGCGCTCAACATTTTGCGGTATTTCTACGCGGGACATATTGCAAGCCGCCGCGCATTGTGCCGGGGACATTCACGTAGATTTCCCGAGTTATGTCCCGCGGCATGTTACTCCATTTCGACGCACGGCAGTGAAAACCTCGTAAATAAAATTTTCTTCAAAAGCGTTTTATTTGTTCTTTAGATTGATAAACTCGTCATGCACGTACTAGTTCAACAAACTTTCAATTCAAATACCTACTTCTAAGCTATCTATGACGTACGATGACAAACTTGTACTAACATTTGATCGGCCATTTTTTTGCAGGAGACAATTATTTCTCTCTTTTAAAAAAAAATATTTTACACATACGTGGTTTTCACTGCCGACCGACGATTTGTCCCTTATAGCGGGTTCACACGGTTCGATTTTAGTTGATCAACAAAAATTGAACGACAAAAGTTGAAACGTTTTGTTCCTTCAAATTGATTCAAATTGATTGAAAGTCTGTTCACACGGTTCAAATCGCATTCGATTTGGCAGTTGATCAACTAGAATCGAATCGTGTGAACCTGGTATTATCGAATTAAAATTAGCGAATCCAAGATTTTATACAAAAAACGCAGGGTGGCTCGATTCATATGTCTGTGAATGTATAATGTAGCTCTCGCGCTTTCCAATGCATTTACACTTCCATGCAATACAAAAATACCCGAAATACAGTGTAGGAGCACATCATTTTAATTTCGACAATCCCTTATATTCCATTTCGTATACCTACCTAACATTAGAAAGGGACCCACCAAGGCAAGAATATCTTTTGAACCATTTTTTCAAATAGAGATTCAGCTCATCTTGATTTATCGTTAAGGTTCATAAAAGCATAATTCTGTGTCGAATCCCAGCTGGAAACAAACATGTTGCTTATTTCTACACATTTCCTTACTAAAATAAATCTTATTTGCCTAATGTTATATTAAAGGTTTGAGTCTTTATATTTGAAATATCTTTACCTACATCTTTACATAGTATAAAACAAAGTCACTCCCGCTGTCTGTACGCTTAGATCTTTTAAACTACGCAACGGGTTTTAGTCCAGTTTTCAGCAATAGATAGAGTGATTCAAGAGGAAGGTTTATATGCCCCACATTAGTATCTACATTGCACCCATGCGAAGCCGGGGCGGGTCGCTAGTATTGTATAAAATAAACCGTGTCAGTCTATTTATAGCACTTATATAAAATCAGTATGTAATGTTTTCTGCTGATAACTCAGTATAGGTAGGTAATTGGAATGTAGATTGGTTTAGTTATAAACACAGAAATCTAAATAAATATCTCTCTACAAAAACATGTAACAGATAAATCAGTCCTATCGTGAATTATGCATCGATCATTTACTTACCTAATTCACATCATAATTTATTATTTGACCCAACAACCTCAATTTTTGGACTATATATCAAAATCAACTGCATTCATCATCATTATCAAATAATGAATGCCTATAAACGCGCCCAATAAAATATTAAATTACCCAATAAATTATAACGCGCCCTATCATTGGAATTTAATGCAATCTTTGATGAACTTTGAGAGCATCATGATAGTAAAAGATTTTAAAGAGATTCATTATAATATGACGGTTAAATTTACCGTAAATCTATGTCTACTAACCGGGTTATTAAACATAAATTCCTGTGGTCATTTAAAAATGAACCATCATCATCATATGAGCCTGTAAACCTCCACTGTTGAACTTAGGCTTGTCAATGAGCGCTGCGATGAACACTCAAAGGGGAATTTGCCATAAATTGATTGAAATTAGCCATGACTCGACTGCCTTGTTGGTCTAGTGGTCGCAAACGCGACTGCTGAGCATGAGGTCCTGGGTTCGATTCCCATCTCGGGCAAAGTGTTATTTGGTTTTTCCATTAGGAATTTCTTAGTAGCAGCCCGGTATCTGGATTTGTGCCCAGTTAATGGCAATAGATTCGCCCCCTATTATATGGGACTTAAACATAACTGGGGAAACGAGGGTGTACTAAAACATCTCTGCCAAAACCCTTTGGGGAATACAAGGCGTGATGTTATGTTATTGTCATTATAATATGACGGTTAAATTAACCGTAAATTCGTAATAACTGGGTTTGTAAATTGAAATTCCCTGTTACGGGTTAATAAACAAAAATTGGTAACTTGTCAATTAATTAACCATCAATAGCATTATCATCATAGTGTCAGCTTATCGGAGCTTCAGAGGGGTTCGGCGGATGGGTGACCATTCGTTACACATCGAGACCCCTCCGTGCCTCAGAGAGCACGTTAAACTGTCGGTCTCTGGTTTCATACGAATACCCATGACAGTCGTTACGAGTAGTCCGAAAGTCTGAAAACTGGTCTATCCTTACGATATCGGCATTGCCCAGTAACTGGGTTGCGGAGGTCTGATGGCAGTCGCTCCGTGTAAAATATTGGTATTCAGCCGCATCTGGTTAGATTGGAAGCTTACCCAAACGTAGTTGGGAAAAGGCTAGACAGAACGATACAACTTAAATATGACTCATAGTAAAGTCCATTTTGCAAAGAAATCTATCTATGAGGAAAGACATCGAGGTATCGAATGTCGGTCGAAGTAACCCTGTAACCTGTAAGAGCTCTGCCTCATCAGTGCGTTACGTTGCGTTGCGTCGTCGCAGCGTCAACGCTGCAATATATATATACTAATATTATAAAGAGGAAAGATTTGTATTTTTATATTTTTGTATGTAACGAATAAACTTAAAAACTACTGGACCGATTTCAAAAATTCTTTTGCCGTTAGAAAGCTACATTATCACTGAGTAACATAGGCTACGGGCGGAGCCGTGAGGACACAGCTAGTATATTTTAAATGACATGCCAAATTAAAGCATTGCGTCGTCGCACGCGACGATTCAAAGGATCGGCAGACGAAAGACGAAGAGAGGGAGGGTGATGCGCTGCGCTGTCGGAGCTCCGGTGCGACGACGGACAGTATTCCACTGCTAGAGGTGCGTGCGTAGTCCTCTTGCGCTGCGACGTCGTGCGTCGTCGCAACGCAGGTGTGGCATACAATGCGTTGATCCATTGCGACGACGCAACGCAATGAGGCATCGCCCTAACTAATGATATCCCTCATTGATATGCGATTGGCTGATGGCTAACAAAGTAACAAACTATTTAACCTTCTAGAACTGTAAAATGGCGAAGATAGCACCGAATCCGGCGAAGGTGCTGCTAAGGAATGAGATAGCTGCACGCATTGCAGCGCTCACCACGGAAGAGAAGAAACGACAGTCGCAGATTGTGTATGACAAGGTCAGTCATTATTTTTTTGTAGTGGGTTCTACTTATCCCCGGATCCTATAAACAAAAACGAATCGTTTTTGTTACCGATGGTAGCAATTTTGTTGCCAAACTGGGCATATAAAATTACTAGTAAGCTAATTTGACCTGTGATAGCTACTTTTATATGGGAGGGTCTACTATGAAAAGTTATAGGATCTTTGCTTCTCTTTGCAATATTGGTAAAGATACAAGAGTCTCAATTTTAACCAAGAACGCTCCGTAAATTATAGGATTCGGCCATTAGTCCCTTGCACATTAAAATTTGCAAGCATAAACTGCACGCTGCTTCTTTGTATTCCAAGCACCCCAGGAACTGTTATTCATTTAATGCTTACAACAGACGCGAATACTTGCGAGTATGTTTTATTGTTTGTTATAATAAAGAATGAATGGTGGCATACACTTGGCTAGCTACCACACTCAGATTAAGTTCTATCGCCAAGCAGTTTACTGTGTCCCGTCGTGTGTATTTGAGAGCCAGAGGGGTATAGGGGAATGCCTCTATATCTCTGTTCCTTGGATTCGTGTGCTCCAACTTAGACCCTGTCTGCGCTTACTATCAGATGAGACTAGGGTCAAACCCGACCAAGACATTTTTTTTTTTAAGTATATAATCTGGTGTCTTTCTTCTTCTTCTTCCTGCCCTTATCCCACACCAGGTGGGGTCGGCACAACATGTATTTCCTAAATCCATGTTGTTAGAGGTTTTGGCTTATTGTTTTATAACCTGCCGCCTGCCTGACATCAACCCTCCTTGGAAATACTCGCTGCGCTGTCGCGCGGGTGGCCCAATGTGCTTGCTGATATTATGCACTGTGGGTCCCAAAATGATATGCTTGTCAATCTTATTGCCGACAACTAAGCAGACTATGTTATTTTTGGTGAAGTATAGTTGAAGTTCCTCGACTCACTCATTCAGTTTTGCTAGGGACTTTGGTTCTGACACATCGTAAACTAATATAGCACCGTGAGCGACTCTGTAAAAACTTTATGTCAATGTTCTGTATCGCTCCTGTCTCGCTGTATCCCAAATACCAAGATTGACTTTGAACACCGTTCACGTCCATAATCTGGTCATCTTTATGATTCTTTGTATCGAAGATCTTCTTATCTTTCAGGTAATCAACCACCCCTGGTACAAATCTTCAAAACGCATCGCTCTGTTCATGAGCACTGACCAGGAAGTCGACACGGCGCCACTCATCAGCCACATAAAGGCGAGAGGGGCAGCAGCGTTTGTTCCACAGTATGCTGGTGGAAAGATGAAGATGCTGCGTCTTGAGGGAGATGATGAGAAGACCATGAGCATCACTAGGCATGGAATCGCGCAGCACTCGAAGGATCAGGCGAGAGAAGACGCTATTGAATCAGGTTTGTTACTGGCGAAGGTGAACTCAAGAACCTTCCTCGTATCATCCTTCCTAATATCTTCTGTCTCGTATCCTCCATCGAAACGAGGCTCTGGCCTGAACTAACAGATATAGGGCCTGTACACAAAACTGCGAATCGACGCGATGGGAATTCGCAACGCAGAAAACTGCGACGCAAATTGCTGCGATGCGATTTCGTGCGGCAAAGCGTCTTCCTTCCAAGGGTCGGGTGACCAATCCCTCGACGATCGTCAACCGTATTGAATCTTTTTTATACTAGGTAGAATAAATTTGCGTAAAAAAATTTGCTCACTGCTGTTACTGATAAGAAGATATACGAAAAATCAATTACGCGAATCAATTCGTAAGTTCTTGCGATGCGACGTGCGAGCTCGTATATTTCCACGATGCGACGTCGCATCGCAGTTTTGTGTACAGACCCTTAGGGATAATTATCTGACTGCCTAGTCACCATGGTTACTAAATTCCCATGAACAGCTTCAACAGCGCGAAATTGCTTCTTATCAATAAAAACTTACTTTGTTCCTCAGGAGGACTGGACCTGATCATAGCCCCCGGAGTGGCGTTCTCCAAGTCTGGTGACAGGTGCGGCCACGGCGGCGGCTACTACGACAAGTTCCTTGCCAATCTTAGGAGTAATCCTAAAACAGCACCCAAGGTACCAGCACCTCGACCATTTTGGTTAAAGTAGTCGAATGTCTTCCATGGCCAAAAACGAATCGTTTTGCTTACCAATGGTAGTACATATTTTTTTATTACCAAACTGGGCAGAGAAACGTAATGTTCGACCAACTCTTCTATGAAATGGGAAATTGACGATACTTGTGACATTGACAGTTTAATTCAGTTGCCAGGATGACAAAAATCTTTTCCATGCATTTATTAAATTTAATAGGGAATTTGTGCCTAACAAGAATGTTCGATAATGATATTTATATCTCAACAATCGGAAAAAAAAATGGCACCAATGTGTGTAGTTGGCCTTATCAATGCCTGTCTTGTAAAAACGTCCCGTATCGGGCAACCAACGATGATTTTGTTACGACTTGCGAGTGCAGTGTACGGAAAGAGCTATAAGAGCTACCAAGTCAACTGTAAAGTGGCAGAAAATGCGACACAATATAAAATGTGTGTGCCATGTCAGATTAGATATCTCTCACAATGGATCATTATTCATAGAATAGCAACATCTGAGCGAACATAGCGACGCTCTTCAATTCACAGATAACTTGTTCCTAGTGTAAGCTACTTTTACCAATTTACTTTTAAATTTTTGTGTTACATGCTAATAAAAATTGCTATAGTCGCTGGCACGTAACTTGGCAAGAGTAGAAAAGAGAATTCTTCGCCTTTCTATCCTTCTTCTAAACAAACATGTTTAAAAATAAATTATGGCAAGAACCATAGAATAAAAGTGTCAATTTTTTTGTTGTATTAAGTGTACCTAGTCTAACATATTCCTTTCCCGAACTGCTTCTGGCGCTGGTGAACTTCATTCGCCACAATAATATAAAATTATAAATTAGTTTAAATTGGTGTGGTATATAGGTCTACCAGAATCTGATGGCAAACAGGGAAATTAAATGTTTTTGTGGGTAACACAAGGGTAATTTGAATAAAAAGTCTTGATACTTGTAATTTTTTTTTCTTTAATTTCTTCTCGATCTTCTTCCTGCCCTTATCTCACACTAGATGGGGTCGGCACAACATGTATTTCATAAATCCATGTTGTTAGAGGTTTTGGCTTATTGTTTTATGTGGCCCAATGTGCTTGCTGATATTATGCACTGGGTCACAAAATGATATGCTGATATATGGTTTTTTGCAATTTTATTGTAATGGAAAAGGAAACCTTGTTAAAATAAATATGTTTATTAAAAATATTTGAACAAGAAAACATTAATCAGAACTGGAAAATGTATCAACTACAGTCATACTCGTTTTGACAAGTGACATGTTGACATTGCCATATGAAAACCACTGTTTGTTATTAATTTTTAATGCCATGAGATTCTGGTTGACCTATACCTGTATGTTCATTGTTATTTTGTGTTATAACAGTATTTATATATGTATCTCAATGTTTTTTTATGTCTGTGTCAGTCCTATACTAATCCAACAAGATATTAAAGTTCAATAGTTTAATTTTTTTTTTAATTTCTTTTGTCTATGCTTACGGATGGTTTTTTTTTTAATATGCTCACTTGCTTTCAGGGCACTTTGACATTGGCAGAATTGTCGACATCGGCATTGTTTGCCATCTAATAAAAATAGAATAGAATAGAAGTGTACCTAGTTATGTGTGCTGATACCCGTCCCTCTCGTCTCCGCACAGTATTATATGCCACCAACAAATATGATTGTATTCCGAAACCGTTGTACCCAATGATATTATAAGTAAAAAGGTGTAGATAGGTTATAAGCGCTCAGCAAGCGACACATCAAAATGTGGCTAATTAGCCAGACTTGACCTCAGTGTTGCGTTTCTACTACACTAGACGACCCACTGTCGTAAATTACATTTGTCTCTTTTTCGTTCGCGATAATCGAATCATGCCATCCTATTTTGACGTCTAATCATAATGTAGTGTGCTATTGCAATATTTAGTTATTTATGTGTGCGTTAGTGTGCCGTTTTTGAAGATCGAATGTTGTGTAGGTGTTATCTACACCTTTTTACTTATAATATCATTGATTGTACCTCCAATTTCTAATTGTTAATTACCATAAAACTAATGGTGACCAAACCAATTAAGATAATGTATTATGGTCCATTCAGACCACCTAGGTTAAACACTATAAAAATGATTGTCGCCTAAACAAATCAGTTCAGTTGTACTGCAGACATGCTGAGCACACTTCAGTTTTTTTTTTTTTAACTTTATGAAAGTATTTTTTATACAATTTAATCAGCGTATCCACTTGACTACCTATATGCGCAAACTTACTCCCATTACGCCAAAACCTTGCCAAGTTACGTACCGACTATACTAAACTGGAATTAAGGCGAATTTACCAGCTGAGATACTGTTTTGATAAATTAATAATTTTATTTTCAGGTGGTGGCTATAGCTTTCTCCTGCCAAGTGGTGGACAACGTACCGACAAACGAACAGGACCAAAAAGTTGATGCTGTCCTATACGACGAGTGAACATTATTTAAGTGCGTTACCTTCATGTCATAAGGGCTTTAGAGATTTGTGTTCCTTTTCCAAAAATTATAATATAGGGATACAATAAATAATCATTCATTCATTCCATCCTGTTCGTGTTACATTACATAATGCAATCAATGTAAGTAGATAGCTACAGGGCCGTATTTAAGCATAGGCTGCAGCCTTGGAACCCGCGCCATCATAAATTGTGTAATATTAAACCAATTTACGAATTTAACATCCTCTCCCTTTTTTTTATCATGGGAAAATCCTCATGGATGCCCCTCGCCCGGGGAAGACGAGGGAGTCTGCCGGACTCTTACCGGCTTAAAACCAACGGTGTTCCACCTCCTGACTGTCAACCAGGTCACGGGATTCGCATAAGAATATCCCCCCCCCCTCCCATAAGTAGGGCCAACACCACAAGTTAGCCTAGGCGTCTACAGATGCTAAATGCGGCCCTGAGTAGATATAAACATGTATCTCGCCATATAATGCTCAATGTTGTTTCAAATAGTTTTTACTCATTAATTATTACTATGTCTAACAGTGTGATATTATGTACGTACATAATACACACACATAACATAACATAGGTACGTACCTATACTTGGAATAAAACACCAAAGAAATTACACACAATTTTATTTATTTATACAGAAAAAAATACATTTGCACTTGGTGCGGTAATTACATACATTTAAAATGATCACTAATACAGATATGAAAGTCAAATACTTAGAAATATACTCAAAGGTACAATAATCACATTTATTCAGATCACAAATATTTCAATACTAATAAGGCCACAATACAAGTATTTTTTCACATGGCAATATTTAAATATAGGTAATGTTTCCTCCACACGATAACGCATTCGAGAGAATGGAAACTGAACTGGATGTATGTATTACTTCCATGAATACAAGAAATTCTAATATTCAGTCTCATTTGGTTAGACTGTACCTTAGAGCGGTTTTATAGTAGTGTCGATTTCGTCACGCACGCGGGTTTGACCCGCATGCGTGGCGCTCGCAATTAACCTTTTTTTGCGTGTATGCAAAAGTGAAGATTGGACGCCACGCATCGTCGCTTATGTTCTAATACCGCGTAACTCGAAAAACGCATCGTTTGACCAATCACAATCAATGGTTAGATCCAACAGCAACGCGTTATTTCAAAAACAAAATTCACCGCGTATGTTATATTTTTTCTATCAAGCTATGTAAACAACTAAAACAGCGTGTAAATCAGGTGAGTTCCATACTGGATCGTGTCGCGAAAGTGCTCCGTCGAAAAAACCAAAATAAAATATTGTAGATTAAAAACAATTATATGATAAGTAGATTTTTTTAAATTTTTTGTTCTCCTGATAATTTAACTATTTTAAGTTACGCGATGTTAGAACTTAAGCGACGGCATGCGGGTCAGACCCGCGTGCGTGCGAAATCCGCATGACTCTAAAAACACGCAATCTGCCAAAGCTGGCGAAAAGGGTTAAAAAAGTTAGTGTAATTTGAAATGAGCAATGAAAATGTAGATATAGCAGAATGGGTTATAATGTGCAGGAAACTAAATAATTTAGATTAAAAAATTCCAATACCTATTAATTTCAAAAATTTCTAATTTCACATTGTTTAGGATTGCATGTGGCCATTTACTAACTTAACTTAAAATAGCTATGAAATCTGTTTGCGTTTATTGAAGGAAAAAGAACATAAATTAAACAAATTATTTTATTGATTTTTGTTACATAATATAAATATGTAGAAATGTTAAAATCTTTTATGGCACCGACAGGGAGAATACCGATAATAAGGATTATTTCAAAATACAATAATAATACAATTATTTTCTCATTCGCTTTAAAAATAATTTAAACATTATTTTACTTGATGATTGAATTTACAATTTACAATTGTTTAAATATAATACTTAATGTATTTTATCTAACACTTATAATATTGCCATCAGAATGGCGTAGGTATGGATTAAAAGTTAAATAAAATATATAGCCCAGCCATCAAAATTTTGTATAAATGGTAAACAAACATTTGATCAAGTCGTGAAATATTAATTTTTGCATTAATAATCTCTTAATAATACACATTTTTAGAAAACCTTAACGCGTATTCTTTGATAAATAATAATGTGTATTTTTAATGATTTTTTAAAACAAAATATGAATTGTTTCACGATTAAAGTATGTTTACCATTTATACAAAATTTTAATGGCTGGACTATACATATAAAAAGCTGAAATAATTAAATGATTATTTGATATAAAACCACAAACGTAACTATAGTGAAAACTGATAAACGTGAGTAGGAAAAATTTAATTATTTAATGAACTTATTGCTTGTTAAAAAGTAATATTAAAATAAGCTCCAAACATTTGATTACCCAATACATATTATGTACATAAAATATATCTAGTCAAATAGATTGTATCCCACTATCAAAGTTCGTTTTATACATTATTATAAACAATAGTTAGGTATAGTTTATAATTATCATCTTAACATAAAGTAATATTATTTATAATATAGGTACATCTTATTTTAAATTCGTTATAAAAATATTTGCAATGGTGAACGTTAAAAATACAGCGATTCTCAACATTTTAGACAAACGTAGCGATCTCCTCCGCCATTCTGTACATCTAGTACAAAATACTAAAACCACATTCGTTTTCGCAAGTTCGCTATACTGGATAATATATATATGTCTTTTTCTTTCGCTGGTGTGAAAGAGAGATGGAGTTTAGCGTAGGTACTGACTGTTTCTAGTATTCTCACAGTTGAATTATGACTATGACGTTAGTAAAACCCATATTAAACCTCTATGCGAAGTCTCGATAATTTTTTGGGACGCAATACATGATCAGGAATAGGAACACAAAAAAACCGTGGAGACATTCATTAAAATACTTTTTCTCTTGAATCCTTGCGTTAAAGGAAGAAGAAAAAAGAAATATAGAGTGAAACATTTTTTTACATAGGTACTTACTTTATCTTTTAGAATACAGAACATACCTGTGATACATACCTATTCAATCACCTAATCATAATGGTTAGTTAGCATTGCGTTCACTAAGGGACAAATGGAGCAACATACCGCGGTACTTGACGCGGGACATTTACGTGAATGATTTCGGCGGTTTACAATATGTCACGCGTCATGTAGAAATGCAGCAAAATGTTGTGGGGCCGTATCCGACGGTGCAGCGTCACGTAGTCTCAATATTGCGCGACATGTTGAAGAACATTTTGTCCCCTAGTGAATCCAATGCTTTAGTATCAAGTCTCAAAAGTATGAGAACCACTGTTCGTAATTTCTTAGAACTAAGTAAGCACAAACACTACATAAATAATTTTGAAAATCAGTGGTCTGAATGGAATAAAAATATTTACAAAATTAACTACTTATAAATAACTTTATTCTAAAATAGGTGTCACTTAACAATATTTTCGATAGTGGAATCCAAATCGTTTGCTTTGTAAGCATTTTTTTTAAACCTATCTACATTTTCAATCCAAAAAATCCTCTTTATACAACGTGTTACAAAAATACCCCTAAAGCCGAAAGGGGGTTAAAAGGTCTCTTGTAAAGAGTCTATTGGCAATATTCGAAAACTTTAGTATGACCCAAAAAAAAAAGAATTTGGATTAAACATAAAATAATCATCATTGAAACGCAACCCTGAAAACATAAAACTAAAGAGTAGACTACCCAGAAAGTTATTAACATTCTTACCTAATTTCCTCTGAGAAGTAAATGACAACAACCCCTAAAGACTAACTACTACCAGTATTTGATTATTTACATTTTTCATGGGGAATTATGTAACACGTGGTTTATCTTGAAGAGTATATTCAAATTATTTGTTTTAGGACATAATGAACGCATTGAAGCATTAAAATAACTAGCATCTATACACCCTACAATCTATTTATTCACTAGATTATTAAGATTTCGTAATTTAATTCGAGTTTAAACATTGAATACGAAATCATCTGATTGTTCCCGCCATTTATCCCATAGATAGTTACTTGGTCAATATTTGTCAAGCAAGACGTCTGACGATGCGATCATAACATAACCAATATGCAGTAACTGTGTAAATAACTCACGCGCAACAATCGTAAAATAATCCCTGATTTAAAACACTTTGATAAGTCGATTGTCGACCGATTCAGCTTTATCTCGTTTCGTCTACGATTCTTATAACGAGAGAAAACAACTTAAAATAACAAACTGAATCGTTTGATAACTGAGTTATCGCAAATTTTTGAATCAGAAGGTTAGTATGGTTTGTTGTCGAGCGATTAAATCGATCTTCAAAATCACTTTCGACCTAAGAAAGTCTGTAGGTACCTTGACGATATTTTTCTGGACTTTGAATGGAAGGTGTAATGCAGCAAAAGTACTTTGTATAATCTCAAAACCAGGATCTAATCGTTCTGCCTTCCCACGCTTTTCATCATGACATGAATGCGCAAATCTTAGATTTAAGAGCCAACATTTCCAAGCTTTGTGCCAAGGAATGTGCCAACTTGATAGGAATTTTAGATATTTCATAAGTAGATACATAAAGTAACTATGGAACTAGAATGAACGACAAACATTTATTTTACTATCAAAGAATTTATAGATCATTATAACTTTAGATCTAACTGCTCTCACAGAAACTGTTTACAGAACCCGTTTTTATTTTGGTGATGGCGCCTGTAGTTGTATGAGCGAGTTCAAATACACGACAGTATTTCGAATCCAAAAAAATACTGGATCCGTTATTTTTATCGTATCCTGCCTGCCAGATGCGACGCAGCTGCCATTTGTTAAACTCATCCGTCGGTACAGATGTGAACAACACATCCAGTACCGACGGATCTGTTAAAATGGATCCGCTGTGTGAACGGGCTCATACCCGGTAAACGCAGCTAAATTGACAGTCACTGCATTGCCTGACTTTCTATACCTAGATACTGTAACTCCATACTCTCTGAATTCTCAGTATAAGCAACCAGGGGAGCTGATAATATCACATTTCGACGGCCCCTACGTATACTATCGAAACTACAAAATCTCAGTTTTTATTTTATTATGTATGTTTACGCTGAGATTTATGATCCGATTTACGTGATTCTTCTTTAGTTTGATGCGGAATAGTTGCCATTTGGTCCCATAAAAAATAATAATTTTATAACCTTTAAGATAACATAATTTCACACATTTTAAGCAGATAAAATAAAAACTGAGATTTTGTAGTTTCGATAGTGATAGATATATAGATAGTAGTTTGGTCCCTACGTATACACGTAGGGACCGTCTATTTGCTTAATCATATTTCTTTCATTGATATATCGTAACTGCAAATGGACTGGAGACCCAATCAGCAGCTGTCACGCAGTTGCACTGACTGCATCTTACACACATAACGTCACGCGTGTATTCCCCGAAGGGTTGAGCTGAGGTGTTTTGTAACACCCTTATTTTGCCGTTATGTTTAAGTCCCATGTAATAGGGGGCGAGCCTATTGCCAGCAACAAGGCACAAATTCCACACGGAAATACCCAATAACACTTTGCCCAATCTGGAGATCGAACCCAGGACCAACGAGGCAGTTAACGAGGGAGTTAAGTGCATCTTATTGCCTTTAAACTGCATTTGGTAGTTGCAATTGCGATCGGGATGCAGCCCGTCTGACCATTACAAATCCTGATATGAACGAAATATAATTCAACAAATGTGATGTTATCAACAACTGGTTATCAGCAACTGGGACTTGCCAACCAATACAAATTATAGGGATAGCAACGCAACAACTAGAGTGAATTAGACCAAGGTTTGTGGTCTAGTCTCGAAGGTATTCAATAGTCCACCACCCAAATTACCATTTGAGCTTCTGAAAATGAGAAGTACAAAGGCTTACTCAGTCACTTGAACGAAGGGAGTTGCCGTGACGATGTGGAAAAACGAAAGGTCGTGTATTTCTTCAGTAAAATGACCTTCCACATACCAACATGACTATTGCGATTAATAAAACATATTGACACGTAGTGTAGTATTTGCAGCGACCATACAAACCGCTGAATCATCCAAGTAATATTGAATTAAGGTTACCAACGTTATATTTTCCATCCATCACATAGTTCAGCGCAGAACAGCTCCAAATACCCTCTGTCCTCTTGACATGAGGAGCTCCACGGCTCCCACAGCCGCTAGCAGGAGGAGTAGGGCTAGGATGGCCATGACTGCCCGGCAGTGTCGCCGTCGTCGCTCGCTGCGTGCTAGGCGACGAGATAGGGCTTCGCCTCGTGCGCCGTCGAGGGTGAAGAGGGCGCTGGCAGCCTGCAAATAAATATAGAGGATGTTATGAAAAAGTTAGGCGATATAATTTTGTTTAGGATTTTTTATACTTATAATAAACATAACATAACATCACGCCTGTATTCCCCGAAGGGTTAAGCAGAGGTGTATAGTACCACCCTCATTTCGCCGTTATGTTTAAGTCCCATGTTCTAGGGGGAGCCTATACCATCAACCGAGCACAAATCCAAACTCCGAGCTGCTACTGAGGAACTCCACACGGAAAAACCCAATAACACTGTCCGACCTGGGGATCGAACTCAGGACCTCACGATCAGCAGTC
Organism: Amphipyra berbera; assembly: GCA_910594945.2. Lineage (NCBI taxonomy): Eukaryota > Metazoa > Arthropoda > Insecta > Lepidoptera > Noctuidae > Amphipyra > Amphipyra berbera. The sequence continues at coordinate 14,668,671 of OU343138.1, forward strand.
GCGCTTGCCACCACTAGACCAACGAGGCAGTTGCTTCGTATATTGTACATATAAAGTTATGAGTAGGTAATAAAACATGATGAGAGTATATAGTTACTAAGGCCGTGGCCGCAGTGGTACGGCGACAGCGACGCGACGGCGATTTCGTGAAAACAAATTCATATAAACATATTTTATGTCCGTGGCCGCACCGCAGAAGCGACACGCGAAATTTATTTGTTCACGAAATCGCCGTCGCGTCACTGTCGCTGTACCAGTGCGGCCACGGCCTAAGGGTCTTCTTATATGAGACATTCCATCTAACTGAAGCTTAGGGTCACTTTTCACCAAACGAAAAATCCTCGCTCACTTTTTTGATGTCACTGAACAAAGAACGGCAATCCGACGCAGACAACAAGCGTTTCCTCGTGCATGCTCGAGCGTACCCGAGCGTCGGATTTTACACTTAAAGGCAATACTGATACCGTTCTTTATTCAGTGACATCAAAAAGTGCGCGAGGATTTTTCTGGTTGGTAGGAACTGACCCCTAAAGGCTGATATACACGAGAATAGTTTCTCAGAGCGAGTCTCGTGTTGTCTCTGTTTTCACCGCCGAGATAGACAAAGTCAGAACTAGTCTCGCTTCGAGAAACTATGCTCGTGTTCCAAATGAGCCTTTACTCTTAGGAGGGGCGCGTGGCTAATTACCAACCGCGCGGATCATACGATTTGCGAGGTTAAGCCGCGCTTATGGATGACCGTTCGTCACACATCGAGACCCATTCGTGCGTCGGAGAGCACGTTAACCAGTAGGTCCCGGGCATCATACGGTCTAACCTTAGGATATCGGCATTGCCCAGTAGGTAACTGGGTTGCAGAGGTCTGATGGCAGTCGCTCCGTGTAAAATACTGGCATTCATCCGCATCTATTTAGAATGGAAGCTGACTCTAACTTCTTCTTCTTCTTCCTGCCCTTATCGGCACAACATGTATTTCATAAATCCATGCTGTTAGAGGATTTGGCTTATTGTTTTATGACCGGCCGCCTGCCTGACATTAACCCTCCTTGGGAATACTCGTTGCGCTGTCGCGCGGGTGACCCAATGTGCTTGCTGATATTATGCACTGGGTCCCAAAATGATATTCTTGTCAATCTTATTACCGACAACTAAGCAGACTATGTTCTTCTTGGTGGAGTATCCTTGAAACCGAACCTGACCCTAACATAGTTGGGAAAAGGCTAGGCAGAACAAACTCAGAAGAAGCCCTGGAAACCTTGGGAAACTGGTAAAGCTTTTACCTGTCCACGTCCGAAACTGGCGTAGAAAGTGAGGGTGGCTTATTTTTAGTAGGGACCACTCAGTGTTCTTGACCACTTATTTATTATTTATTAATTATCTTGAAGTACTTCAATGCAATAACATAATATTTATTGCCATTTAATTAAATAAAAGAGATAATTTCGTCAAAATCTTTTGATATGACGACCGATTCGAGTCAGTAGGTCAACCACTCGGGTACTTAAATTTTAATAGATATTGCAAAATAATAACTTTTAATTAATACGCGTTAACTAATATCGTAAAAAGCTATTTGTGTGCTTTAAGCTGTTTCGATGTTTGTAACACACTGGTTTAACGTTCGGAGAGCTTGCCAAGCCTGCGGTCCAACATGCTTGCCGAATAGAAACCTATTATCTTGGTTCGTAATGCCTTTCCACCAGAGATGTGCTATGCAGCTATACTGCGAGAATGTAAAAGCTAAGCTACGAAACTATGTGACCGTTTCCACTGATACTAAGCTATGTAGCGGAGCGAGTAAGATTTACTATGAAAATGCACCGCCGCAAGGTAACTGTGTGTGTGGTACACTACTCTGCACATAGCTACACCACTAGCGATCATCCATAGCACGCATCCTTCCATATAAAAAACATAGCTTAGTTGAATCAGTTTCCACCAGTGCTATGCTATGGACCAATAAATATGATTGGTGGATATCAAACGCATCCATAGCAACGTTGCGTAGCACATCTCTGGTGGAAAATCAGCCAAAAACTTAAGCCTATTTTAGTAAAACACTTCACTTAAGCACTGTCTTTGTGTGATCGTGTGGCACTAGCGGAAGGGACAGAACACCACCAAAACACAACAAATAATGGGTTATGAAATGGTTTAGAAGCGACTTCCATATGACCTGTGCAATATAAAAATTAAAAAATAAACCATAGCTTCCGTAGCTCAGGCATACAGAAGCATGCTTCTCTAACCCACTTGGTTCAAATTCTTTTGTAGCTTTCAACGCCACTCTCCGAAACAAATTGGGACTAGATAGTCTTTGACACAACTGCCTAGGCATATAGGGAAGTGCAGTGCAGTTATAGTTTTCCCATCTGTATGGATTGTAAAACTTCGACTGAACTGTGTTGTCTGCACGGCCCGCGCCTCCGTATACACCTAGGCTGAAACCGATAAAATCTATGAGAGGAAATACATACACATACAAACAGAAAACCTCTTTTTTTGAAGTCGCTTAATTACAAACTTTGTTCGCCTTTCACCGTGACCGTGTGTCTCGAGGACAATTAACTAAATAAATTACTTGTTGTATAAACAATATCGTAAAAATTTGTAAGATTGTAAGATAATTATTTAAACAATGTATTGAGAAATAGGCAAGGGTGTCGATTACTGCGAACAACTATAAAATAATTATGATACATAATTTCAACATACTTGGCGTTGATTTTGTAAAAGTATACCGGATGTCTGCATCTGGAGCCAAGGCTTGAAGTAAGGTCATTGAAAGCCAGATAAAGGACCTTAGGCAGCTTACACACTGTCCAGCTAGACTAGTTAATTTGTATGGGATAGCCACTTCATGCACCTGACATGATAGATTTTTGATTGAACTGTTCAGTTGATTTATTAACAAAATATTTATAAAGCAAATATTAAATACGTAAGCAGGTATTTGGTCTAAGAGCAGGCCGTTTTTCAACAGTGAACATTTCGAAGGGAAGCAAAAATTATAATTTATTTGAGACTGAGAAAAATATTTTCATGTAAAGTCTGATTTTAATCTGCAGTGATAGCCTAGAGATTGAACGCTTCCCTTCCATGCAGGGGGGTTTGAGTTCGATACCGGCCCGTAGCTCGACTTTGCGAATTCAAGTGCGGATCAGAATTTGATTATCATTTGCGATAACGGTGAAGGAAAATCATTGTGAGGAAAACTGTACACCTGAGAGAGCTCCATAAAGTTCTCGATGGTGTGTGTAATCTACTAACCCGCACCAGGCCAGCGTCGTGAACTGTAAGGCCTAAACCCTTCTCACTCAGAGAAGAGTCCCGTGTCCTGCAGTGGGACAGCAATCGGCTAAGTATGTTGTAATATAAAGTAAACTCAACAGCATAAAGGTTCTGGAAAGTTTTCACAATAATTTGTTGATGATGATAATGATAATACTAAGTTAACTATAAAACGGGCCTCTACTAACAAATGCCAGTTGGGACATTGACACAACAAAAGTTATATTCTGATCATGTTTAATTTATTGAAGAGAGACCCCTACGTGCCTCAGAGAGCACGTAGGTGTCTCTCTTCAATAAACCCAAGTATCATACGAATATCTATGACAGTCATTACGGGAAGTCAGAAGCCCAAAAGTCTGACAACCGGTCTAACCTCAGGATATCGGCATTGCCTTATTACTGGGTTGCGGAGGTCTGATGGTAGTCGCTCCGTGTAAAATACTGGTATTCGGCCGCATTTGGTTAGACTGGAAGCTGACCCCAACATAGTTGGGAAAAGGCTAGGCAGAATTAATCTGTAGTTTATTCATCATCCTCCTGCCCACATCCCAACTTATTTGGGGTCGGCGCAGTATGTCTTCTTCTTCCATACACCTCTATTAGCCGTCATTTCAGTAGCCACCCCCTTTCTAGTCATATCATCTTTCACACTATCCATCCATCGCTTCTTTGGTCTTTCTCTACTCTTATAACCATCCACATTCATACTCAAAACTTTCCTCACGACAAATGTTCCTCGTTCCTCCGCATCACATGCCCATACCATGACAACCGGATTCCACACAACGTCTCAGTCACCGGCGCCACTTTCAGGCTTCCTCTGACATACTCATTTCTAATTCTATCCATTCGCGTAATACCACACATCCCTCTTAGCTTAGTTTATTGAAGACCTTAAATAAATATCATAAAGATTTTAATTTTACCGGTTTACGTTCTCTACAACATTGTTACAAAAACATTGAACCAAGCCCACGAATTATTCTCTGGTTGAGTATCAAGGCACTATTAGACAATTTACGAGTGGCTGGGCAACCATTAACAATAAGTGCACATTCCAATGAAAAGTGGTGGCCTTTGGTTAGAAGCATTATTGCTGAAAGTCAGCTCCGGTGCACTAAACGGGCAATTTGTAGAGCAATTATTTGCCCGTCAACAATCACCTTCGTTGCTATACGTATACTGTGCCCGATATTGACTATTGCCTTATGTGGGCGAGACGTCAAAATTGCCGTGTTGTCCAGAATTCAATTTAAATCGCTCTTGTAAGAAGACCGTAATAAGATGAGAAATGAGGACAGAGGAATGTGTAAGAGACGATGGTAAATTTAAAAGACCTATATCTGACTGTTCATGTCAAAGTGTCAAAGGTAATCGTATCATATCAAAACCAGCACTAACGTACTCCCCGACTCCGAGCCACGGAGTTGTGTCGGTGAGTAAAGAGCGGTAATCCATCCAAGACTTGACATTGACAAGCGGCTCAACCTCGCAGCTCGATTGATCGGCACGGTAGCCATCTATCCATCGAGCTCTTCCATTGTAATGCAAATCCATTCTAAATCACACACAGACAGCTTTTATTCTCCCGTACATCTCAACTACGAAGCATGGATTATTTTGGATAAGTATAAAACTTTATATTAAATACTTGATCAAGTAGATCTCAAGTAATGAAGTAATACTGTCCACATTAAAAAGTTCTTCCAGATGCTTCTGAATTGAGCAACAGTGCGTATGAATTTAGCGACGCTGCGTCTGAATTTAGCGTCGCAGCACCTGAATTTAGCGTCGCAGCACCTGAATTTAGCGTCACAGCACCTGAATTTAGCGTCGCAGCACCTGAATTTAGCGTCGCAGCACCTGAATTTAGCGACGCTGCATCTGAATTTAGCGACACGGCGTGTGAATTCAGCGACACTCCGTCTGAATTTAGCGTCACAGCATCTGAATCTAGCGACACTACATCTGAATTTACCGACACTGCATCTGAATTTAGCGTCGCAGGACCTGAATTTAGCGACACTGCATCTGAATTTAGCGTCGCAGCACCTAAATTTACCGACACTGCATCTGAATTTAGCGTCGCAGCACCTGAATTTAGCGACACTGCATCTGAATTTAGCGTCGCAGCACCTGAATTTACCGACACTGCATCTGAATTTAATGACGTTTCGTCTGAATTTACCGACACTGCATCTGAATTTAGCGTCGCAGCACCTGAATTTACCGACACTGCATTTGAATTTAGCGTCGCAGCACCTGAATTTACCGACACTGCATCTGAATTTAATGACGTTTCGTCTGAATTTACCGACACTGCATCTGAATTTAGCAACGCTTATAAAAACAATTTTCCTTCATACTCATAGTGTAACAGAAGCAAAGTCACGGATTAAGGCTAGTTTCTAGTTTAGATCAGATCAGCAGTCCCGTTCGATAATATATTGAATATAATCAGGCTTCAATCGTCATTGTTACATCTGCTTTTACGGTTCGTCACGATTGCATTAACGGATTCTATTTAAATTTATAGCACACTGAATTATTTATTTGCAACCTTGGATGCTCTACTGAAAGGATTACCTAGTAGCTAAGTTATATTAATTTTGATGCAGGTTTTGATAGTTATTGACAGACTTATGAATACTAACATTAATTGCTAAATTGATTTGGCTTTGTAGTGCCTACTGAAGTAACGATTCCAATATAAGGAGTTGATCTTAGTGTAGTATTGTAAGCTGGTGAATATTCAAATTGCTTTAATTTTTTTTAACAAATCGTTATTGTTCGTGGCTGTGAACGTTATGGTAGTTTCAAATTGATTTTATTCTAGTCTCATTGCTTGTTGGCAGTAGTAATTTGGATTTACATTATCATAAAAACTGTTGGAGTTTTTAATTCTTAACTTTGGGATGACGATAATGTTTTATGGTTTTTCCTATTCCGTTTTGATTCCCATTATGTTAAGAAAATAATGAAATTCAGATGTCGTCAGCCTCTCTGGGAGTTTCTTGGCGAACGTTCAGAGTGGTTTAATTATACAGTATGCAACGCGCTGGGCTTCCGAAAAAACAATACCTACAAATCGACACCATTAAAGTTGAATAGTTCGATATTTGTGTGCTTTGCGTCCGTGAAAATCTTTCAGTGGGCGATTTAACATAATATGATATATCGAAAGTCATTAGCTGTTGTCTCTAGGCTATCAGACGTAGAAAAGTAAAGACAATGATAAAATACACAATTGACCTTTCCGTACAATTTGTGCAAATTTATTGTTTGCCAAATTAGTTTTTTTCTTGAATGGATATTGGTTAGAAAGATGAATACGGCCCTAACAGCAACCAGACTGTTCACAAAGCGGCTTTATTTGAAAAGAAACAAAATAAATTTCCGAAGATTCACGATTCCAAAATCATTATTACAACAGATTTAAAATACCGTAAGGAGGATAAAATAGTGTTGGGGTCACTAGAAGGTCCCAAGACACATTGCTCTCAGCCTCTAATACCCAAACAATAGATCGTCGAAGTCATTTGACCAACCTATTGCCTCATGATGACCAAGCAACATGAAAACTTAGGAAAGATTACAATGAAGGTGACTGTGAATGCGCCCAGAGCCACAAACCTTACAAATTATGTAATAAATCATATAAGGTCTGCAGTTATGCAAAACAATTTGCGAACTAATGAGGTAATATGTCAATGTACTAATACTTATAGCTTTGTTCGTAGTGTGGGTTTTAGCAAATTGCTATTGGACAAGAATAATTGTGTGCTCAATGACCCAATGTTGATGGTCAGTGAGGACATTTTTCTTGTGGTATAGTCTCTTATATTGTATCGTTGGACTGGAATGCGGCTATGGGACCTGTTGCCCGTTGTTTAAATGTCGACGCACCTTCATTGCGTGGACATTCTGTACATAAGCGGTCAGTTTCGGAACTGGACGTAAAAGCTTCACTTGTACAGAGTTAATTGACATCTTTAGGTATAAAGCCGGAATTAATTGGAACCCGTGTAAGTTTGCTCGTAACTTTCAATTAAATCTGAGAATAGGTGGTATATAGATCTGTGTATTGCAGCGTAGCGGAGGAACATTGAATGCTAAATCTCTGCTTCGGTGTAGAACAAAATTAACACAAAAAGTAAATTCCAAATCAGTACCGTCACTATCTTTTGGGTATATCTCTCTATCTGCTATTCTATTTTAAAATAATCTTTTAAGCCTATGTCAGAAGTTAGATCGAACTCGAAAAAGGTTTGTATTCGTCTGCGATTGTCTTCATGGATTCATCAGTTCTATCTTTCGCATCTATGCCTACTTTCAAATACCATTCGGATATAACTTTAGACGAGCTTAACATAACGTTTTTAACACGAGGATTAACTGTAGCAACAATTGTACACTCATGTGTTACTGAATTACCATAATCTACTTAAACATAGATAAAGAAAAATTTCGTAGAAAAGTAACAGAGCGTTGCATATCGCTATGAGTCCTTATGAATGTGTCTCATGCCAAAACCCAGCCATATTTTCAGATGAGCCTGAGAAAGCATCAGTCGCAGTTGGGACCTTCATTTATCAAAGACTAGCTGTGTCCTCACGGCTCCGCCCGTAGCCTATGTTACTCAGTGATAATGTAGCTTTCTAACGGCAAAATATTTTTTGAAATCGTTCCATTAGTTTTTAAGTTTATTCGTTACATACAAAAATACAAAACTTCAAAAATACAAATCTTTCCTCTTTATAATATTAGTATAGATTAGTATAGATGTAAACTGACCCTTAATCGTAGACACTTGTCTGCTTGTAATTAATCTCCTGTATTACTACATTCCTGTGTAACTCACTCACATTAGACTATTATAATAAAGCACGCATCATCAAAACTAACGCAATATTTATGTCACAACTAAACGAACAATATTAGCCAATCAGCTTTCACCAGATGAGCGCAACGCTCAATTAACTGCTTTATGACGTTTGTGACGTAAGATATAGTAAAGATGGCGCTTGACGGACAGGCGTCGCGTCATGTCAAATTTATGCGAGTGACATGGGCGAGTGATTCGGGTGAGTGAAACGGGAAGTAGTGACGTGTGAATGCGTCTTTATGCGTATTGTATTGTAAAGTGTGGAGTCGTTGGACGCATTACCGCGTCATTGTATTGATGAATAGATGACATGTATTGTAATATAGACTTCATTGAATTAGCCACATGTGTGTGTACAACTGCTGCCGAGCTGAAGGTAAAGAAAACATTATTGAGTTTTTCGATTTGATACTTTAAAGCCGAAGCTGGGTTGTTAAAATGTGCCGAGTAAATTGCAGTAGATTCGCTCGTCATATTTTTATTTTTTTATTTGAATTGGGTTTGCTCTTGACTCTAGTCTAGGTCAGAGGAGACAGAGACAAAGTCTACGATCGAGTGAGCTTAACCAGAAGAAGCCTGTTAACTCTAACTTTGAAGAGATTCAGGTTGAATGCGTTCGGGAACACAGACGCGGGTAATGAGTTCCACTCTTTTGCCGTGCGCATTATGAAAGATGTTTGGAAGCGCTTAGTGCGAATTGGTGGAATGGCGACTGAGTATGGATGGTAACTTGCAGTGCGACTAGATGTCCGATGGTAGAAGGGGGCCGCTGGGATGAGGATGCTGGGATCGTCATAGCCTCTGCTGGTTCTCCCTTTGGAGAATACGTCCATTCCAGAAGACACAGAATTTCGTGATAATGTCTCCTCTATACATATAAACAATATCGTCACTGCAATCTTTTGTTTTAGCATTAACAAAAACGTATAATACATAAAAAAAACAAGTTCTAATATAAAACATAACATAACCTCACGCCCTGTATTCCCCGAAGGGTTCGGCAGAGGTGTTATAGTAACACCCTCGTTTTGCCAGTTATGTAATAGGGGGCGAGCTTTTTGCCATTAACCGGGCACAAATCCAGACTCCAGGCTGCTACTGAAAAATTCCTAATGGAAAAACCCAATATCACTTTGCCCGACCTGGGGATCGAAGCCAGCACCTTATGCTCAGCAGTCGCGCTTGCGACCACTAGACCAACAAGGCAGTCAACAAGTACAAGTTCTATGATTTTCGAAATACTATTAGGGCGCATTATCACGTCTGTATCGTCGCCGATGCGTACGAGAATGTGATAGCTAATTAAATAGTTGCGAAAATGACCAAGACCGAACGCCGTGTCAAGATCACCAATATATAAATAATATTGTGGCGTAACCATAGAATGTTTACTTTGATATCGTGTGTGGAATTTCATTTGCCATGATTATTGTATAATTTGACAATCAACTCACACGCAATGGGTAGCCAGATAGATACGAAGATTGATAAGCAGTTACTACGTTTTTCTTCATAATATGTTGCTGTTATATCGGACTTGCGAGGAAGTACAGCAGTATTATACACAGTATTCAATAGGAAAGGAGAATGGGCGAAATTTTTAGAAGTTGGTCTACTCCTCTTCTAGCAATGAGTGATATGTCATTCGAAAGGTTAAGCGAACCATTTAGTACTTACGTAACTAAAGTCAATTGTTAGTATTTTCGGAGTTATACTTAACTCCTTTAAAATTTATATATCGTTTATATACTGATGGAGGTAGAATACCAACATAGAAAGTGTGACAGTGTTTTAATATTCAAAATAAGAATCTGTCACTCAAAATCTGTTCCTTCAACTCAGAAAGTCGGTGTATGTTATTATTGCTTTTGTGTATAAATAAACGTGTTCTAACCAAAATAGCCTCTTGATTTCAACATATACTATCACAATTTCTTCTTTTTTTTGTATTAAAATATCGCTACGTTCTTATCATATCATTTGCAAATAATAGTTATATAATGTGAAGAAAAAGAAGGGACTTAAACATAACTGGCGAAACGTGGGTGCATTTAATGCCTTTGTCTACCCCTTCGGGAAATTCAGGAGTCATGCTATGTGTGTTACTCAGGTAGGTATCTTAAATAATTATTATGACAACGCTCCTATGGCAAAACATGTAAAAGAGATAATAAATAGCAATATTTGAGCGGTAACATAGTTTTAAATGGTTACATTTAATGAGCTTTAACTCCATACCTACTAATAATTGACCGTTGTTGTAATACGAAAATATGTTCTACTTAAAATAACCTTTCTATTGATATATCACTCCCCGCTAGAGGAGGGCTAGACCAAAAAACCCGTTCTCCTTCATAGACCATTCCAGCTTGGTGTGTAAATGTGGTGCTGTTCCACAAACGATGGGACATCTGACATCATGCCCTGCGTGCCCTGACACCTGCACGTTACAGGAACTAATGAACGCTACTGATAACGCTAAACTCGTAACTAAGTTCTGGGCCGACTCAATTTAGATTGCCATCGACACGCTAAGAAGAAGAAGAAGTAGGGAATTCATAACTGTATCCTGTGGCTGTATCCGCACTTAGCCTCTTGATTGGGCCATTCTCTCCACTCTTATTCCGAGTTTTTACTAAGATAATTCTTCTATTAACGAATCCATTTAGAGCCTAATATGCGCGGCGATATAATTTTGCTGTCGAATTATCCCATGCCGGGTTGAGATAATGTGTGGCTTATAAATCTCGTCTCAGAAAAATTATGAATAGTGATGTTAGTAGAAAACTGGTTGTTACTGCTCTTAGATCTGGACACATTCCATGCAAAAAGTTTGCGTTCATGATGAAAAAAATCGCTTCATCCAATTGTGAGGAATGTGGAGTTGTTGAGGACCTACAACATCTATTGATGGAATGTGTCCAATATGAGTCTAGTAGAAATAATTTAGTAAGATCCCTGAATTTGAACAGAACTGTTGTAGGCATGTACCATACAATTCTATCCCAACCAAATGGCGACGATGCGAAGGGTTTGTTCAAATTCATGGCTGTCATGTCTTGTGGAAGTACAATTGTTTAGGATATGATGGGACTGACATACGCTAAGCGTAAAAGACCCTATAAATAAATAAAGAAAAAAAGAAAAAGAAAATCGCACTGCACATGTTAGCCGGACAAGAGTTAGACTTTCTTTGTGATAAAAATAAAAAAAAATCCTTCAAATCCATTCTAAATACAGCAGCCGCTTAATAAGTAAGGCTAAACAAATTTCAATAACGTTACTTAAAGAATGCTGATGCCACACGTAAAATAGAAAAAATTAAACAAAAATTGAGCTACTTATATAAAGTTATGCTAAAACAAATACTAAAGGAGTATTTATTTAACAATTTAACGCTATTTTGTGATTTTTTCAACAGTTAATATTTACTTTATTCTTTAATGCCACATTTAGGAAATATCAATCTTCTGTTTATTTACTTATCTGCGCTCGATTTAAGGCCAAGCATGCTTGATTTCAGTTCCCGTGTCAATAGCAAATATTTTTTGTAGCACAATAGCAAATAAGTTAGACCTTTGTATACTAGTACGACATAAACATAAAAAAAAAAAAAAAAAAATGCGATTCCGGTAGCATCAAAAAGATTGTCCCGCAACCTCATCAGATTTAAAAGGGGCGACATCCGGAAGATTATTGGAATCTTAACAGGACACTGTCCTCTAAACAAGCACCTATTCACCATAGGTGTAACAGATAGTCCCCTGTGCAGAGGATGCATGGAGACAGAAGAAACGCCGCTGCACGTGCTTATGGAATGCAGGAGCGTGGCCGAACAACGGGCACGGATTCTTCAATCACCAGCATCGCTCCCGGAGGCCTGTAGCAGCCTGAGAAGGCTGCTAACCTTCTGGGACGACCTGGGTTGGTTGGAGTAGGAAGGTAAGACGGAACACGCACAATGGCCCAATCAAGAGGCTAAGTGCGGATACAGCCCAGGTAAACTAAACTAAACTAAAACTAGACCGACATTCAAATATACCTGTTACATTTGCATAGGTACTATTATCCATAGCAAACGGTGACTGCTAAGTGCTCAGATAGACGAGCGGCACTTTGCCGACAACATGCGGCGACAGCTGCAGTAACAACTACAGGCGCCATCCCCATCCGAATACGTCATCTTTACGTCGTCATATTGTATGAGTTTAATATAAAATGTATAAAGAATAATGTTCAATCATTCTGTTTAATTGTGATTTATTTATCGGTGAGTGCGGTGTGGGTAAATCCGGCATAATTCTAGCGTTCACAACGAGAGATTACAATTCATCATTCCCAGCTACAATCGGAATTGACTACAAATGTAAAGTATGGACGTGAACGGTGTTAAAGTCAAGCTTGGTATTTGGGATACAGCGGGACAGGAGCGGTACAGAACATTGACATCAAGTTTTTACAGAGAAGCCCACGGTGCTATATTAGTTTACGATGTGTCAAATCCAAAGTCCCTAGCAAAACTGAATAAGTTGGTCGAGGAACTTTAAGTATACCTATTACCTAGTCTATCTATAGTATACATAGTCCACCAAGAAGAACATAGTCTGCTTAGTTGTCGGCAATAAGATTGACAAGCATATAATTTTGGGACCCAGTGGATAATATCAGCAAGCACACTGGGTCACCCGCGCGACGACGCAACGAGTATTCCCAAGGAAGGTTGATCAGGCAGGCGGCCGGTCATAAAACAATAAACCAAAACCTCTAACAACATAGATTTACGAAATACATGTTGTGCCGATAAGGACAGGAAGAAGAAGAAGAAGTTAGAGTCAGCTTCCAGTCTAAATAGATGCGGATGAATGCCAGTATTTTACACGGAGCGACTGCCATCAGACCTTTGCAACCCAGTTACTGGGCAATGCCGATATCCTAAGGTTAGACCTCTAACAACATGGATTTATGAAATACATATTGTGCCGACCTCACCTAGTGTGGGATAAGGGCAGGAAGAAGTTCAATCATTCTGTTCAATCCCCAAAATAAAAACGGATCCGCTAAAGACGGTCCTGTAAACAGTTTCTGTGTGAACTAGCTGTAATATATACCTATAGTCATACGAATAGTTACGTCTTCAACCGTAATATATTATAATAACATGTTATATAGTTATGGTACATTTAAAATACTCCGTATAATTAAATAAAATAAGAAAAGTCGTGCTACTTTCTCATGCGTATGATCAACACGTATACCGCGTAAACTAGTTCTGTGCATAAAAACTACATTCGGAACTCGACGCAGGCGCATGTTGATTTATTGCACTACGGTCAATGTTATTCAGCCTCTATTTATAATCTGATTTATTTAGATTGATCATTAATTACTAACATACATTTTTAAATTAAATTTCCGACTGTGTTTCTAGGCTTGTGTTAGCCTTATTTTGAAAACTGATGGGTGCATTTTGGTGCGGTTTTCAAAGATACTCTCTGGTGGAAGGTTTTAATATAAGGATTAGAAACGTGAAAAGTAACTGGCTGGTGGAAGTATTTTATAATACGTGGGTACGGTCCACTCTTCCGGATTGTAAAAAATCTGATTTTTATAGAATTACTAGCGGATCCAGCAGACGTCATCCTGCCCGCAAATTTGGTGACATACCGACAGCAGCGCCACCTACCGGGTCCAATTGTGAATCTAAACCACCCAGGGCGCCACCCAAACGCATACAAAAAAATCATTCAAATCGGTCCAGCCGTTTAGGAGGAGTTCAGTGACATACACACGTACAGTCGAATTATATATATAAAGATTAGTGTACTTTTTAATACTAGTTTCATATTAGTGTTGTTGCTGCTATTTCTCCTTGGGCCGTTTTTTAATGACTCACGACCAGAATTTCCAGATGTCCAGTTTTCTTTGTGTCTGTCCGGCTTTGAAAATCTTGGTAAACTGGACAACCTTGTTCTTTTGTAACATTCAGCTAATAAAACAAAAACGGTTCTTTTTTTCAACACATCTAGCAACCCTACTCACGACAGCAAAATGATGATGACGATTCAGAGTCCCATATAATAATTCCTATAAACCATTTATTGTTACACTAGGTCTCGTTGCCGTGAACGGAAGAAAAACAGCCTTACACTCCAAATAAAAAAAATTGAAAAGATTAGAGACCCAGCTATTGGTGGTTTGGGTTACAACTTGAATATTTTCATCCACAACATAAAGAATCACTGTGGCGCTGCACCAAACCATAAGTCGTAAGTGGTACCTACACTGCGGAACTATAGTTACGTCACGGCATACCGACCCGGTACCTATGACGAGAAAATACTGTCTGTCACTAAGATGCCGACCAAAATGTTTGTGTTTAATTTGTCCTACGTTATGTAGCATTTAGAGGTTCTAATGTAGTGTGATTTTTAAAGCATAGGCTTATTAACAACCGCGCGGATCATATGATTTGCAAGGTTGTGCTTGCCGCGGTCAGTCTGTGGATGAATGACCATTCGTAACACATCGAGACCCCTCCGTGCCTTGGAGAGTGCGTTAAACCACATGTCCCGAGTGTCATACGAACACCTATGACAGTCGCTACGGGAAGTCAGAAGCCCGAAGGTCTGACAACCAGTCTAACCTTAGGATATCGGCATTGCCCAGTAACTGGATTGCGGAGGTCTGATGGCAGTCGCTCCGTGTAAAATACTGGTATTTAGCTGCATCTGGTTAGACTGGAAGCTGACCCCAACGTAGTTGTGAAAAATCTAGGCAGAACATTCTCTGCTAGGACAAAAATCGCTTCAATGAATCATATTTCAATTAAAACTAATTCCAAACTACATTTATGCAAGGAATCCGCCTCATTGATACAAACTGTTTGATTAATCTTATTACTAACTATACTAAACCCATTTAAACGTACTAGGAGTACAGTTTACGACTAGATTGTGTACATCATTATTATTTTACGAGCTCAGATGAAACATGATAATTACGAAAACAATTTATAAGACTAATCTAAGTCACGGATTACTTAAGTTGTGGTTTTATGGTCTTGTAGGGCTACAGTATTAATACTAGTTCTGATACCGTAGCGTTCTTTATAGTTTCGGAACTGGTATTTAGTTCCGTTCCGGTTTTTTTTTGGAACTAAAGTCGAATGACATCTATATCGGAGCATTGTCGATATTGTGAATGCGGAATTCTTTAGCACATACATAAACATAATTAGCCCATTATTGTCCCACTGTTAGGCATGGACCTCTTCTCAGATTAAGAAGGGTTTAGGCCTTAGTCCACCACGCTGGTCTGGTCCGGGTTGGCAGACTACACATACCATTGAGAACTTTATGGAGCCCTCTCAGGTGTGCAGGTTTCCTTACGATGTTTTCCTTCACCGTTAACGCAAGTGATAATCAAATTCTAATCCGCAGATGAATCCTTTTTTATTCTTTAGTAATTAACGATCCTGGTTGATAAAATGACAGTATTTTTGCTGTACATTTTTGTTTTACTAATTTTCTTAGAGCCGATTTTTCAATAGTCAGATAAATTTTATCTGAGGAATAAGTTTGACGTTTTGACAGTTTTTGTATAGAGAATATGTCAAAATGTCACATTTATTCCTCAGTTAATAGTTATATGGCAATTGAAAAATCGGCCCTTAATTAAATATTAGAATTGAAAGTTTGGATAAGCTTTGAGATTACTATAAGGACTCATTTTCCTAAAGGCTCTCCGAATAAGCTCTCGTAAAGTCACCTTAGTATCATTTTAGCGTGAATCTGATCTTCTTCTTTTTAACCGACTTCCAAAAAAAGGGGGAGGTTCTCAATTCGGCAGTAGGTATGTTTTTTTTTAAGTTTTTACGTCACTACACCCTCATTTATGAACCGATTTGAATTTATTTTTTTGTTTGAAAGAGTATTCTTTCCAAATAGTCCCATTTAAATTTGATGAAGTTCTGATGAAGAATTTCGGAGATACACAATGGAACACCTCAATGACGAACAGTGCGCATAATGTGATGATGTGATTATGTTACGAGCAGCGTCTTTAGTAGGTCCAACCATGTTTTAATTAAGGCCACTAAAATGAAAAACAGTTTCAGAAATCGGTGCCTTCAATTTGGTTCAGCGTGGATTAGCACCGACTTCTGAAACTGTTAATTTTATAATATGGTAATTATTTTATTATTTTTTTCGTTTTTTTGAAGTCGATTTTATTTTTGTTCAAATGTTTTTTATTAATTAAAAGGTACGTTTCTCACAAAGACCTTAGAATACGGTATACGCGATACGGGTAACGTACCAATAAGCCGACCGCAATATCAGCAACCACAAGGCTCATCTTGCGTTGCCATTACAGACGATATAATGCGTTAACAATGAACAAACAAACATTGCAACACAGTAGTACATATTTTCCTATTGTGTGCGCGCATCTTGGACTTAATTTAGGGCTGCCAACACGGTTTGACGACACGTTTGCTTTATGACGACATGTTTGGTACAGTGGCTGAGCGATTGGCTTGCGCGCTACGTGTCGTGGGTTCGATTCCCGCACGGATCAAATATTTGTATGGCCCACAAATAGTTGTTCCGGGTCTGGGCGTTTGTGTATGTGAAGATTTGTGCTTGTAAACGCACTCACGATACAGGAGAAAACTATTATGGGGCACTGTTTTTAAAAAACAAAAAAAAGAACTAAAACTCTGAGACATCGAAATTTTCGCAAAAAGAAAGAAATAGAATACCGAAAATGTTCATGAAAGTAGTTGGTGACTTTAAGTTGACGCAATCAAGGAATTAGGACAAAGGTTTGCCATAATACATCGTATAATATAATAAAGTTATCATTATAATCTTTTCCCAAATATGTGTAGATAGTCGTCCAGTCAATGTGAAGTTTTTTTTTGTTTCACTTTGTAATCAGGGACCACCTGATTCAAAAAATAATTCATACCTTACTTTGTTTCTAGGTGATGATTATTGTTTTTTGTCGACTAGGCATGAAAATTCCAATCACAATAAAAATAATTTTCAAAGATTAAAATCTGTGAGATGATATGTATGTCTGAGATGAAAATAGTCTTCTCTTCTGTCGTATTGGTACAAGCTGTACGAGAATAACTCCACCGCTCTTTTAACCCTTTATATGGCAAAGGGAATATATTTCCGACCAAATTTTTTGGAAGATGTCGCGAAAGCCTCGTTGTAATATTTTTATTTTTAAACCTAGCAATATTATTATTTTTTACTATTTTCTGTAATAGAAAATAAAAACAAAGAGGCGACTACATAAAATACAAACAATTTTTTTATTATTTATAAAAATATGCCAAATTGTTTGTTATTTTCTTTTCTTCTGTCCGTTAAAGGGTTAACTTTTCAATAATGAGACAGCCCTACATCACCGATCACCAACCGCTCCACGCTTAGCCTTCATTCATTTTGTCACATCCATCCGTTCTCCAGACCTCGATTGTCTGGTAATTTGCTTCGAACCATCGTACAAACATATTTCAAAATCTAATAACTTAGGGACATTAAGTCTTGGGTAATGATAGCCACAAATACGTTTAATGGCTACCTACTGATTTTGTTGCTAGTAATGCAGGCATTTCAATTTAGTATTAATTTTGGCTATAAATTGTCGGTTTATGTTTATTATTATTGGCGGGTAATTAACGTAGGTACCTGGATATCGCATTTTATTTTATGTGCTGTATTGGTTGTATATAAAATGGCGTGCAGCATCTTTAAATATTTGAAAGGTTCGTCTTTATTTTTACGACCACATTTTTTAATAATTATTTTAGGATACTTTTGTCTCCTTGGTATAAAGTCCAATCCTCTCCTTTTTATACAATCCAACACTCAATATTATTGAACTTATTAAAAAAAATGTTTTGTGATATGTATGTGATGTTTGGTTATCCAAATCTCAATCACTTTCATCTTCGTTATGAAGTGGAATTTATCCAAATATATTTGTTGTGAAAATGTATTTGGTTTTCTATCAATACTACTGTTTAATGAAGAAATCTATTGACTGGGGTAGTGAGAAGATGGTTCTCAGATGATCATCATCCTCCTGTATAGATTTCCTCGTGCTTTTCAATTTACAATTTAAATATGTTATGAATATTCAATTAAAATTCCATTGGATAGTTAAATCTACTTACACACTAGATATCTATGGCAGCAGTTATTAATGAAATTTGTGTTACTCATAGATACATTATGCTGCAAGATTTTAATAAAAATAAATAAATCAGTATTAACAACCCTGCGCGTACTGTTGTGGAAAAAACATTTAATTTTTTTTTTAATTCCGCCCGTAATAAATGGGAAGAAAAGCTATTCAAAATGTGGATACTAGATCAAGCGTGACTACTAATCGTGTGGTCCTGGGTTCGGTCCCCAGGTCAGACAGTGTTATTGGGTTTTTCCGTGTGGAATTCCTCAATAGCAGCCCGGAGTCTGGATTTGTGCCCGGTTGATGGCAAGAGGTTCGCCCCCTATTACATGGGACTTAAACGTAACGGCGAAATGAGGGTGTTACTATACACCTCTGCCAATCCCTTCGGAGAATACAGGCGTGATGTGATGTTATGGATACAAGATAGTCCTATGTTATGTTATATCTATCTCTGTTTTATAGTTTCTTTTTGTAAATTTTTATTTGCTTTTTCAGCACAGAGTACTTAATAATTATTCTGCAGGCTACTTTTGTAACCTAACATAACATAATTAGCCCATTACTGTCCCACTGCTGGGCACGGGCCTCTTCTCAGAATGAGAAGGGTTTAGGCCTTAGTCCACCACACTGGCCTGGTGCGGGTTGGCAGACTACACACACCAACAAGAACTTTATGGAGCCCTCTCAGGTGTGCAGGGTTCCTCACGACGTTTTCTCTTCATCGTTAACGCAAGTGATAATCAAATTCTGATTCGCACATGAATTTGAAAAGTCAGAGGTACGGGCCGGGATCGAACTCAGATTCTCATGCATGGAAGGCACGCGTTCATCCGCTAGGCTACCACCTACATGGTTTTGTAACCTACATATTTTCTATACGTTAATATTATAAAGAAAAAAGATTTGTATGTATGTATGTAACGAATAAACTTAAAACCTACTGGACCGATTTCAAAAAATCTTTTGCCGTTAGAAATCTACATTATCACTGAGTAACATAGGCAATATTTATTACTGGAATAAAACTTCTTACGCGGGCGGAGCCGTGAGGACACAGCTAGTTTTTAATAAAACAGCAGTTGTGTTCAACCTACCATAAGGCTCAATCCAATACAATAAACATAGTATTCCCCCGTGGCAGTACCTACGCTTCGTTTTCGCTGTTGCAACCGCTCGGCCTCGCCTGCGGCAAGGCAGCTTGCCGGTCAGTGCTCATATGACTTTTATATACAACTGTACAGATGGTTTACGCATACATACTACGTCTACGAATATGGCAAAACATCGAGAGTGAACTCGTGATTTTGCCTTTCTACAATTTTGCCCAAAATATTATAGGTAGTAAAACGTCTATGGGAAACCGAGAAACTGTGGTTTAAAGCGATTGTCCAGAAAATACATTGAATTATGAAGCTAACTGTAAGAATTTTTAAACGAAAACCAATTTCCTAGTATTTTTTATGTGTGTAATTTTTTATATTTAACGTTATTCTTAAGTAGACTAATAACATAGGACGTACAATGAGGATTGCAAAGTCGCGGAAAAGCGTAATAAAGCCTCGAAAAAATTCGAAAATAATATATCTCTATCTATACTAATATTATAAAGAGGAAAGATTTGTATTTTTGTATGTAACGAATAAACTTAAAAACTACTGGACCGATTTCAAAAATTCTTTTGCCGTTAGGACGCTACATTATCACTGAGTAACATAGGCTACGGGCGGAGCCTTGAGGACACAGCTAGTAAAAAATAATCCTTGATCATACCTGTAGAAAAAAATTGTTTCTAGCAAGCGGAAAATAGAATATTATGAAAAATGTATATGCTGCATTGTAACTTTTTTTTCCACTTATCGCAGTAAACTAAGATTTTCTGATAGTATTTGGCAAGTAAGTACCAATACAATTTGTTGTTCTTCGTTCAGGTCTCTTTCTCTCCAAAACGAGGTATGTTTGAAATATATTTCAGTAAGAACCAGTTCCATGGCGCGAGTAGGTACTACATACGTAACAGTGACCCAATTTTACCATTCGGCTGCTAAAGGCACAGCGTGAACTTTACTAACTTAGGCCCGATTTGACCAACGTCAGACAGCGTTTATCCAAGTAATAAGTCACATGTTTTGACAGATTTTCTATACAAAAGCTGTCAAAATGTCAAAATTTTTCCTCAGATGAAAATTATTCGACGTTTAGTTACCCCGACATTTTAGTAATTTGGTGAGGCATTCGCGATTTGAAGGCACATTATTAACAGAATAAAAAAAAACGTTGTAAGTATTTTTTTTGTATGAATAGGTACCGATTACTCGAAGATGCCTCGAGATTCAAGCGATTTAATAGATACTAGCGACCCGCCCTAGCTTCGTACGGGTGCAATGTAGATACTAATGTGGGGCATATAAACCTTCCTCTTGAATCACTCTATCTATTAAAAAAACCGCTTCAAAATCCGTTGCGTAGTTTTAAAGATCTAAGCATACATAGGGACAAACAGACAGCGGGACCGACTTTGTTTTATGATATGTAAAGATAATCCGAATTTAAGTTAGTTCCATTCGATTTTTTCAAATCAAACTTGACAAAATTATATTTTTAAACCATAGGTAAGTAACAAATTCTGTGTATCATTGTACTTTTAAGAGCCTGCGTCGACAAGGGACAATGGCGGACAATACCTCATGTCACCATGAGTTACC
Organism: Amphipyra berbera; assembly: GCA_910594945.2. Lineage (NCBI taxonomy): Eukaryota > Metazoa > Arthropoda > Insecta > Lepidoptera > Noctuidae > Amphipyra > Amphipyra berbera. The sequence goes on from OU343138.1 coordinate 14,689,761, forward strand.
TATTGTCCGCAAAATACCTCATGGCGACATGAGGTATTGCGCGGACAAAGTGCAACCTTATTGCAATTTGCAGTACTAATAAGAGCGCACCGCGGACTTTTCGTCCGCCATTGTCCCTCGTCTGCGCAGGCCCTAAAACTATCATTTACAGATTGTATACTGTTCGGTCATATTTTCACGGTTCATATTGTTAAATTGGTGATCACAGTATGTTGTCATTTTATTAGCTTACAGAAGTACAGCTAGCTGCTTACCCTATTGCAATAAGTAACCCCTTAGTCGCCTTTATGACACCCACGTTAGGAGAAAGGGTGACCAATTATTTGTCCGGAATCACACAGAAGAAATTTTCCCTAATCCAATACAACATAAAACATGACATCACGCCTGTATTTCCCTAAGGGTTGGGCAGAGGTATATAGTAACACCCTCATTTCCCCGTTATTTAAGTCCCATGTAATACGGCGAGCGTATTGTCATCAACCGGGCACAAATCCAAATTTAAAACACCTAATAACACTTTGCCCGACCTGGGGATCGAACTTAGGACTTCACGATCAGCAGTCGCGCTTGCCACCACTAGACCAACGAGGCATTTCTTCCAATACAATTATGTATATTACATAGTATCACTTACACAATGCACACTTATTGGTAATGTTTATGTAACAATATGTAAGTCGTGTATTATCGTCTAAGTACATACGTCACAATGCACATAACTGCGGCTTATACAATAAATTGCACAACGCTAAATAAAGATTGATAGTCGTTTTACCCATGAAAGTCGCTCTAGGATTTATTAGGCAACTCGGTCTGTTTAGACGATCAAAAAATTATAAGCTAAGCCTTTAGTCTTGTTAAAGAATTGAATTAAAAATGATTCTATAATTAATTATTTGTGTGCCACTCTGAGTATGAAATACACCAGTTTTATTGTAATTTGTAATCCTATTTAAAAATCATAGGTAAGTAAATGTGAAGAGGGGCCAAGCTCTAAATAGTTGCAAAGTTCCTTAAATTTTTTCTGGTGTCCTGAAATACAGACCTCACGTCTAGTTTAGGTACCAGTCTCCCACAGTATAATTATTGTTGTTATGTACTTTGTATTGATACCTCTCTAATGTACCTATATTGTGGTGAGAAATAAACGATTATCTTATCTTATAACTACAGGAATGTAAAATGTGTTTTTATCTTTTATTTTTTATTATATTTTTGTAGTTTATTGACACATTATAAAACACTTTTATCCATTCAAGTATAATAGAATATATATTTAAAATTAACTACCTCCATCCGTGTGTCACTGAGGGGGTGCCAGCTGAAAATCAGCGCTGGGTGTTTTGATGCCTAGCATATGCTGAGTTGGTGACCTTTTCGGCATGGACATGCTCGACAGCATAAAATTTGTGTTTAATTCTTATTGTATTGTTCTTTCTTTGTTTATTTTATTTATGCTGTCAGTGTTCTTGGCTGAATAAATAAATTTTCTTTCTTTCTTTCTTTAAAACATTCTTCAATTAAAAGGAAAGTTTGCTATGTTCCTTGCTAAGAAATATGTAACTTGGCAAGTTTTAATAGTCATTCAATTGCATTTAACGTTTCACATGAAATAATATATTAAACGGTTTTAATTATCTTCACTTCGTATATTTGTTTAACTCAAATCTTGCGACAAATTTTTCAACTACTTCTGCGTAACCGATTCTCCTGAAACTTCGCACGCAAATTCAATTTCCATGACAATACAACGTTATAATAGTTTCAATCTTCAATCTTCGAATCCTGATGCTGTAGGGGTACCTACTGCAAGATAAAACCGTTTAAGTTTTTAAGGTATTATAATTATCGTAGTTTAGCGAAAAGGATCCAATCCACAAAATTGTTGAAAATCAGTTATTTACACCAAAATATTCCTAACTACACATTTAGCAAGCAAAATATTATACATTTGCCCCTTAATTACAATAAAACCAAAAATATTAAATCAGGGAACCAATGAAGAAATACAGTCTAAACTTAAAAATGTAATATCTCAAAACTAATTCTGTGTAGGTTGGCTCCGTTTCGCTGAACTACGTTGAATTTTTAAACTTCAAATAATTGACTTGTATGTAAAAACTTGCCAAGTTACATAATATATTTAGTATATGGACAACACATTACCCCGTTGCTAATGACAACACATGCTTACTTTTCGACGATAAGATAAACTATAGAAACTAACTAGGACAACGTAAATGCTTGTCCTACATTCTCCTTTTGACGCTAGCACGATAATAAAACAAACGCATTGCCAAACTCAACCATCAATCATTACAATCGATTAGACATTATCGATACAATAATGTCACGAAACGTATCTGACGTTTATTCGATTTATATCGACAATCGTCAATCGTATGCCAATAATAATATCGATTTTTATCGCGAGCAATATGTCAACTGAATGGTTTAATGATTTTGTTATTTTTATATTATTATTGTTTTGTTATAGCAGCTATCGTTTTTGTTAAGGGTAATGTTTCATAATTTTTGCACACCATTGCCGATTTTAGGGTTCCGTAGGTACCTACCCAAAGGGTAAAATGGGACCCTATTACTAGGACTCCGCTGTCCGTCCGTCCGTCTGTCACCAAACTGTACCTCATGAACCGTGATAGTTAGGCAGTTGGAATTTTCACAGATGACGTATTTCTGTAGCCGCTATAACAACAAATACTAAAAAACAGAATAAAATAAATATTTAAGGGGGCTCCGATACAACAAACGTGATTTTTTTGCTCGTTTTTGCTCAATATTAATAACGGCAACAGGTAGACGCCTGAAATATTCACTGAACATTTAGTTATATATTCACTTTAAAAATAAATAATTAAATTAAAATAAAACAAATATTTAAAGGGGACTCCCATACAACAAACGTGTTTTTTTTGCCGTTTTATAAATAATGGTACGGAACCCGTCGTGCGTGAGTCCGACTTGCACTTGGCCGGTTTTTCCCTAGTAATGTCGACTGCATCATGTATTGCATTACATAAAACATAATCAGCCCATTACTGTCTCGCTGCTGAGGACTTAGTCCTTAGTCCAACACGCTGGCCTAGTGCGGTTTGGCGGACTACACACACAATCGAGAACTTTTTGTGGCCCTCTCAGGTGTACCAGTTTCTTTACGATGTTTTGCTTCACCGTTAACATCATCATCATCATCTTCCTGCTCTTATCCCACACTAGGTGGGATCGGCACAACATGTATTTCGTAAATCCATGTTGTTAGAGATTTTGGCTTATTGTTTTATGACCGGCCGCCTGCCTGACATCAACCCTCCTTGGGAATAGTCGTTGTTGTTACTCGTACTATATTATGTTTTCCTTCACCGTTAACGCAAGTGATAATCAGTTTCCGTTCCACACATGATTACGAAAACATTTATCACTTATTGACCATTTAAAAATTATACCTGGTCCTCTCTAACCAAAATACCTACACAAATAGGTAAATTGAATTCTTCTTATATTGAAATTAGGAGCTAGCCTAACTTCTTGCGAAATTATAATAATACTAGCGGACCCGGCAGACGTCGTCCTACCCAGAAAAGCATACCGATAGCAGCGCCACCTACCGGGTCCAGTTGTGTTTTCAACCATTCAGGAACCCATTGAAATATACACACAAAATTTCATCCAAATCGGTCCAGCCGTTTGGGAGTTAGGTGACAAACACACGTACAGAAGAATTATAATATAATAAGATATGACAATGCACACTACTCAAAATAAAGTTGAACACATAACTAGCCAAACGCATTATAAGAATCTCCGAAACGAAAAAAAAGGCTGAATCTACCTCCTATAAAACAGAAGCTTTTTTTCAGTTAGCAACCGATCATGCGCACACTATAACGTGTTGAAAAAAAAAAATAAAAAAAAACCAACAACTATTACCAACGGTGGCGAAAATAATCAATCACAATCAATTATGCACACTAATACCATATAATTAAGATTCAAGAAGCCAAAAAAATAATTTTGCGAATTAAAACCACGAAACGTGGGACCACACTTTGCAGTCATACAAAAATGAATTTTAATTCTATGAGATAAGGTTGAAATGGATGGCAGAAATAAGTTGGTCGTGTTATATGCAAAATACGAGCCAGTGTTGCCACAGCGATCTTGAACTATATACGTTCACTCGCAAATGTAGTGGAAATAATATTGGTGGCGAGAATTGAGCAACTAGTAGCACTCGCCACGATCCTCTTTCACTGTGAATATTACCAATCTTCTTATATGTATAGTATAAGCATTAAAAAATTGTATCAAAGGTAAACAAACCTTTAATCGTAAAACATTCATTTTGCTTTAAGAATGCATTAGTCATATTCTTAAATTTTTCTTAAAATGTGTGTTTTATGGATTCTTAAAGCTGTTGAAATTAATGTTTCAGGATCAAACGTTTGTGTGCCTTTTATACAACATTTAAATGGCCGGACTATACATATTTCTATAGACGTAACTGCACTAGTTTATTTGACACCCCGTTTGACAAAAATTTGGAAGATAACAAAAATGCATTTCAGGGAGCAAACACGATGCCCTTTTTGGAAGGAGGATTGCATGTTGTGAAAATCAATAATATCCAGCCAGCACTGGACAGCGATATGCCGAGCTAATCCGTGGATGCTTATAAATGTATATGTATACCGAAAAGCTTTTGGGATACGGCAATCGAAAATTGTAATAATATCAGACAAAACACTTGTTAACAGATGACCAAAAGCCAACCAGCGCTCTGTAATCAGATTAAGTCGGGCAGTGGGCGACAATATAAGTAAGAGATAAGCGAAGTTTGAGCATGATTTTATCTAAAACTCTGTACAAAATGATTCTCAATTGTTAGTTATGTTATGCCCGGGTCCTATTTAAACAAAAACGAAGGGTTTTGCTTTTACTAATGGCTGTAGTTTTTACTGTCAAACTGGGCATATAAACAGACTCGTAAAGTAATATAACCTTTGATAGCTATTTCCATGGGTCTACTATGCAAAGTGGTCTTTGCTTCATTATTGCTAAAAATACAGGAGTCTCCATTTTAACCGATAACACCCGGTAAAACATAGGAATCGGCTATTAGATTGTTTTTAAACAGAAACCGGCCGTATGCGATCCTACAAATAAGATTCTCAATCTCTCGTCCATTAAGTTCATTATTCATCTATCGTCTATGACAGTAAAATGCCGGACATACTCAAGCATCTCCCAAAAGGAAGTTGTCATAGGTGCATGTAGACCGAAGGTTCAGGCCAGTATTGCTGTCGTAGGTACCATGCAGATATACTTAGGTCAGTGTTCTAGCAGATCGAGTAACAGAAGCCGTAATTTGGCGTAGAACGTCTCGTCAAATGGACCAGTCTGCTTTGTTCTAGCCTGCGTGGTTCGCCAGATCTCTTATAAATCAGACAGGGTTGCAGTGAATGCAATAGCAAATCGTCCCCGACCATAGTTCTTGGGAAGAACACCGTAGTGGGATGAATCGGTAAAAATCGGCCAGAGTAATTGAGGCGTGGAATTTACAAATGAGCTAAGTGCCAAAAAAACAATGATTGAGGAATTGAATAAAAATGGATTGGCTGCTCAATGTAGCTCCTTTGATATTAAAAATGTTAAATTCACATTTTTGGGCACATAGCCCACTTGTAAATTCCACGCCTCAATTCAGTTCCCCAAGGTGGAAGGTATCCATGAAGATTTCTCCGCGGATTCTTTTTATTCTTTACTTGATCGCGTTTGACCCTAATCTCACTGGTAAGCGCAGACAGGGTCTAAGTTTAAGCACACGAATTCAAGGAACAGAGTTACAAAGGGTTTCTCCTATACCACCTGGCTCTCATATACACACGACGGAACACAGTAAATTGCTTGGCGCCGGACTTTAATGTGAGGGTGGTAGCTAGCCAGGCGGACCGTATAGATACTATCACCATGCTAGGTGTTGTTGAATCTTACAACACGCGTCGATTACCAGCGTGCGGAGTTTTATTTTCTACTAGCCCGTCCGTACACGGGATAGACATCCAGGGATAACTTTTCTTCATAATTAACATAATTGAGTAATCTTCTTATTCACATATTTATTCAAAAAACAAGCTAAGTATTTTGGACGCTGCCTATTCCGAAAGATATGTTGTAAGTACATGTGAAACCAGTTTGAATGCCAGTTTGTGATAGTGATCGGAGTTGTGATAATCGGTCATCGGTTCTTTGGACTCCAATGAGTCGTAACTGGATTATAAATGGCGCTAAAATTTTTAAACGTATGTACTCCGATTAAAATTAATGATGTTGATTTATTGTATATAATATTTTTTGCTGGTCTCTGCTTTGGATTAACTGTAAATACTGTAGATATGCATCTCATGGGACGATAATATCGAAATGAATTCCAAGATGCTTAACTAGCGTTTGCCAGCAGCTTCGCTTGTGTGATTTTTTTTCTCTCCCTTAGGGGAGGAATTTTAAAAAATCCTTCCTCAGTGGATGCCTACGTTATATAAGCTACCTACTGTAAAAAATTCAAGTTACCAACCTCAGCGATTTAGGTTGTGCGTTGATAAATTTGTCAGTCATTATCTCCTTTTATATTACAGAAGAAGATAGTCATCCGAATCTGATATAATTGCAGGTGTAACATGACCACCATGGTTTTGTCGACGGAGAATAGACAAAAGGACATTATTATCATTGTACATTTTGTTAATTCTTCCGCCGACAAAACCTTTGTCACGGCGGTCATGGAACACCTTCTGGTAGCTGTATCGTCATTATCACCACGTTGTCACCAAGAACAGAGAACAGTTTGATGCCCAGTTCCTACGGCTAAAAACGAATCATTCTGCTTATCAATGGTAGCATTTCTTAATGCCAAACTGGGGCTATAAATGGACTAGTAAGTTAACTTTACCTGTAATAGCTAGGTACTAACGTATACGAGGGTCTACTAATCAAAGGTATGGGGTCTTCGCTTCATTATTGGCAAAGATAGCATTAGACTTAATTTTAACCTATAACGCTCGGTAAACCATGGGAATCGACCATATGTAGACTACAGGCAAGGTAAACGGAAGACGAAATAAAGTGGAAGAGATCACATAAATATCCAAGTCTTGTATCCATGTATAGCATAATTAGCCCATCACGGTCCCACTGCTGGGCACGGGCTGGAATGTGTTGTAATCGGGGTTTTGCTACAATAGTTTTTGGTTCATATCTGAACAGGAACCGCGAACTGCGATGACAGTTTATGGTATGATGTGTGTCTAGCTCTTATTCAGGCCATTACAGTGCCACTGCTGGGCCTCTTCTCAGAGTGAGAAGGGTTTAGGCCTTAGTCCACCAAGTTGACTGTACATTGGCGGACTACACACACCATCGAGAATTTTTTGGAGCCCTCTTTTGTGCAGGTTTCCTCACAATGTTTTCTTTGAACTTTAGATTTAAAAGTATAAATAGTACCTAAGTATGTTGAAAAATCTAGTGGAATGAAAAAAATGTGAACCACTCAAGTTCTTACATCATAAATCATCACTTATATTTTTTCTGTTAAATTATTGTAATGGACATAACTTATACTTAGATAAAGATCGACAAAGTAATACATTAGTATTCAAGATGTTACAAGCATTTACAAATATGCCAGTAAAATATCAAGGCTGATACTGCTCAAATTATCTATATAATACCGAATTTAATATGAATAAACACACGGTTTCCTAACTAGACAACTGATTAAAATAACAGTGTAGACCTCATTGAATTATAGTTTAATATTATATGATAAACTAGCGGCCCGTCCCGGCTTCACACGGGTGGACATTTTTCCCGTTTTTGCAACATTTTTCATTTATGCTCCGCTCCTATTGGTCGTAGCGTGATGTTATATAGCATAAAACCTTCCTCAATAAATGAAATATCCAACACACAAATAATTTTTCAATTCCAACCAGTAGTTCCTGAGATTAGCGCGTTCAAACAAACAAACAAACTCTTCAGCTTTATAATATTAGTATGATAAATTGAAGTAAATTGAATGTAGGGGCTCTTGGCTAATTACCAACCGCGTGGATCATACGATTTGCGAGGTCAGTCTGTGTATGGGTGACCGTACATTACACATCGAGACCCCTCCGTGCCTCGGAGAGCAAGTCAAATAGTGGGTTCAGGGTGTCATACAAATACCTATGACAGTCGTTACGGGAAGTCTGAAGCCCGAAAATCTGATAACCGGTCTAAGCTTCAAATATTGCTCATTGCTCAGTTATTGGGTTGCGGAGGTCTAATGGCAGTCGCTCCGTGTAAAATACTGGTATTCAGCCGCATCTGGTTAGACTGGAAGCTGACCCCAACATAGTTGGGAAAAGGCTAGGCAGGCGGGATAAATTGAAGCTAATCTTATCAACGAAAGGATAGTCTTGATAAAAAATGGATAATATTGATATTTTATTTATAAAATATTACTGTTAAGTCAAGAACTTGGCCCGCTTTTAGCGATAAAATTTTTCAAAGACACAAATAATAATCGTTTACGAGTGTAAATTAATAAAGTGCTACATTGTTTATTTATCGTCCAACTATTCGGGATGACAAAGTGAGTTAGACTGACAACTGTCTGACCAAAAGAGAGCACACGTCACGCGGCCGCAACTCGGGAGTGCCTTCGTTATAATTAAAATCGACCTGAAATCAGTTGCAAACTGTCATGTTTTTATGCTTACGACTGGCGAGTGGGAAGCATAAAATGGCTCCTTCCAATTACTACAATGTAATTTTTAATACATTAAAAAAACCTTATTCAACGTCTGCTAAGATTTAAGTAATGTAGGCCTAGTACGAATGCTATCGATTAACTGACGTAAACGTAACTTTAATGTAAGTGACTTTTAAATTGGAAAAACTCGTTTTGCATATACTATCCCTTAATGAAGCAAAGGGAATACATTTCCCACCAACTTTTTTGGAAGATGTCGCGAACCTCTCCGTGTTATATTTTTATTTTTAACACTAGCAATTTTTTTTTTACTATTTTCTTTAATAGAAAGTTAAAATAAAGAGGTACCAACTACATAAAAAACTATTATTTTATTATATATAAAAAAATTGCCAAATTGTTTGTTATTTACTTTTCTTATAACCTTCTGCCCGATAAAGGGTTAATTAAATTGAAAACTTTATTCGTTTCTATGTATGATACAAATTATGCATGTCACAAGAAAATAAACCAAAATGTTATAGGATAGTTCGTCGGCGTAGGTGGAGAACTAAATAGCTAACACTTTTGTCGAAATCGACTTTTCTGAATTTTCTTGTAGCCAAAAAGTTCCCGCACCTTTTTCAACAAAGTATCTTGTTTAATTTTGCCACTACAACATAAATGACACAACCACGTCAAATCATATAAAAACAACTATAGTAAAATTGTTATTACAAGTAAAGTTATGAATTTTAATGTTAAATAAAAAACGCGATTTTCTTGGAACTTTGAATTTGTCAGTTATCAAAATGTTATAGGACAGTTGTATTTTCGATTCAAAATAAGCTTATATTAGCGATACGTTTACCATACTATACCGACGGTCCCTACGTATACTATCGAAACTACAAAATCTCAATTTTTATTTTATCTGCTTAAAATGTGTGAACTTACGTTATCTTAAAGGTTATATAATAATATTTTTTTATGGGACCAAACGGCAACTATTCCGCATCAAACTAAAGAAGAATCACGTAAATCGGATCATTAATCTCAGCTATCTAATCGGTGTATGTACATACATAATAAAATAAAAACTGAGATTTTGTAGTTTCGATAGTATACGTAGGGACCGTCGACGTCAAACGTTCGTACTAGGCTAACTGGGTACATCGTAGATCTCATATTTAAGGCACTTGTAGTATAAGAAAGGTCAGGAGATATTTTAATTAGAATTTTTAAAACGATCGTTGTAATTAAAATTTAACCGTGACACGATTTGCATAAGTAGAATACGATAAAATCGATACAATACACATTAATTAGTTCACAGTTAATTAATTCATTGCTGCCTATTGTAGAGTAATTAAGTCCATTGTATGGGTGTGTTCAGAGGGAGTTAGCAACTGAACACGACGATTCAGAACATTTAATAATAAATTACAGCATATAATAGCCAAGAGCCTCGATCAACATCTGATGAGGCTCTCGTTTGGTGGCTGGATCAAGAGCTTGATACGGAAAGCGGTACTTCTGGACACAGCGCGTATTGTTAGGAGGTTCCTCTCTCTGAGGCCCTGACCACCGGTAGCTTGGACCCTGTTCCCGATGCCGATGGGCTACTATCTTTACATAGTATAAAACAAAGTCGCTCCCGCAGTCTGTGCCTTTGTATCTTTAAAACTATGCAACGGATTTTGATGCGGTTTTTTTTAATAGATAGAGTGATTCAAGATGAAGTTTTATATGCCTCACATTATTACCTAGTATCTACATTGCACCCGTGCGAAGCCGGGGCGAGTCGCTAGTTTTTTAATATTTTGAAATGTTTTTAATAGAAATATTAAAAAATGTAAATTAATATTATGTATATTAAATTAATAAACGAAATAATAATTACAGCATAGTAAATTTAACATCACTCAAGCCAGACTCCTATGGCCAAAAACGAATCGTTTTGCTAACCAATGGTAAGTAGCATTTTTATTGCCAAACTGGGATATAAAAAGATACGTAAGAGTTCTTCTCCCTTTTCAAAGTTTTAGGGTCTTTGCTCCATTATCATAACATCACGCCTGTATTCCCCGAAGGGTTGGGCAGAGGTGTATAGTAACACCCTCATTTCGCCATTATGTTTAAGTCCCATATAATAGGGGGCGAGCCTATTGCCATCAACTGGGCACAAATCCAAACTCCAGGCTGCTACTGAGGAATTCCACATGGAAAAACCCAATAACACTTTGCCCGACCTGGGGATCGAACCCAGGACCTCACGATCAGCATTCGCGCTTGCCACCACTACACCAGCAGTCATCATCTGCCTGCCTTTATCCCACACTAGGTGGTGTCGGCACAACATGTATTTCGTAAATCCATGTTGTTAGAGGTTTTGGCTTATTGTTTTATGACCGGCCGCCTGCCTGACATCAACCCTCCTTGGGAATACACCAACGACGCAGTATTGGTCCATTATTATTATACAAGATTCTTAATTATAAGTAGGTACTTAATAAAGCTCCATAAATCATATGAATCGGCCTTAAGACGATATTTTAGTAAAAGACAAAGGTTCTAAGATTTGTTGCTACTGATAATATTTGAAGATTTAAAGCCGACCTTTTACACACAATTTAATTCCATCAGAAAACATAAACGCTTATCACATCCTTAATAGGTAGTAATATTAGTTCTAATTTAAGATGCCCTTTGATTATTGTCTTAACAACTGATAACATCTAATAGCTTCTATTTAAGGGTAATAAATCATGTTTCATCATTTAGCCCGTAAATAGTTGAACAAAGACCTCCAAATATAGGTAGGTACCTACATAACATAATTAGCTCATTACTGTCCCACTGCTGGGCACGGGCCTCTTCTTGAGAAGGGTTTAGGCCTTAGTCCACCACGCTGACCTGGTGCGGGTTAATAGGAACTTTATGGAACCCTCTCAGGTGTGCAGGTTTCCTCGCGATGTTTTACTTACATCGTTAACGCAAGTGATAATCAAATACTGATCCGCACATGTATTCGAAAAGTCAGAGGTACGGGCCGGGATCGAACTCAGCCTGCGTGGAAGTTCCTGCATGGAAGGCAAGCGGTAGCCGCTAGGCTATCACTGCTTAGGTACTTAGTAATAAAAACATTTATTTGACAGAAATTCGATAAAGGGCTATCAAAGTAGGTATATGGCTGGCGGTATGTATGGCGGCATGAATACCCCTACAAAGAAAGATTCAGAAGGAAATTTTGTCAAAATCAGTACAATAATCAAAGTTTATTTAGGTCTATATTAAACTCGTAGAATCTGGCCAAATCCTACAAATCAGTCCACATTTTTAATAGCCTATTTATTGTCCCACTGCTGAACAAAGGCCTCCCCTTTTGCCTTCCAAACCTCTCTATTTTGTGCCGTTTCTAACCATGCCAGCCCCGTAAACAGTTCTAGATCTTCACGCCACCTACCCCGCGGCCGACCTCGACAACGATGTCCTCCTTCAGGCGCCAGTGAGTGACGCTCTTTGCCCATCTGTCCAGGTGCATTCGAGCGACATGACCGGCCCACTCCCACTTAAGCCTGGCTGTTTTTTCTCCAACATCTGCTACTTACGTTATGGAGCGCAGGGTGGTGTTTCTAACACGATCGGTTAGTTTAACACCGAGGATACTACGCTCCATTGCTCGTTGGCAAATATTGAGTTTGGGCTTTTGTTCTTCAGTAAGTGACCACATTCATCATCATCTCCCTGCTGTTATCCCACACTAGGTAAGGTCAGCACAACATGTATTCCTCTTCCATTCTCCTCTCTATCAGCCGTCATCTCAGTACTCACTCCTTTCTTACCCATATCATAAATGACCACATTATATGTGGGAAATTTAGCAAAGTTACTATCCCCGTCTGAGCCAACCGTTACGACTATTACACATTATTGTCACGTCACATCGTAGCAATGACCGAGTTGGCAGCTCCAGCGTTTGATATTCGCGACTGCATCACTGCTTAATATTCCTCCAGTTTATGGACTACCGATCGTAGATTACTTCATTCGCAGTAATGAGGCATTTTGAGAAATTGCCGATTGTGTGTTCTGCAAAGATTTTAGTACCTATAGGAAGGAGTGTTTCAAAACCCTTGTATTCAAATTGTATATTCTATTACAATTAGTAGGTGCAAGCCAAGTCAGAGGCCCATGGGCGGCATGAACTCGGATACCAGGTTAGTCACTAACCATACGAAAAGAAGAAGACTTAATCTACATGATTTATTGATGGCACTGCGAACTGGTATAGTTCTGGAGGACTGTTGAATACAAGCAGGATATGTGAACACCTTGACGAAAAAAAGTATCCTGCCACAACATAATTATTTCCCTCAATGTTTAGTTAACATTTACCTCGTTGGTCTAGTAGTAGCAAGCGCGACTGCTGATCGTGAGGTGCTGTGTTCGATCTCCAGGTCGGGTAAAGTGTTATTGGGTTTTTCCGTGTGGAATTCCTCAATAGCAGCCCAGAGTTGGAATTTGTGCCTGGTTGATGGCAATAGGCTCGCCCCCTATTACAAGGGACTTAAACATAACTGCAAAATGAGGGTGTTACTATACACCTCTGTCCAACCCTTCGGGGAATACAGGCTTGATGTTATTTTATGTAACTACACAATTTAAAAAAAAATACATTTCATACAATAACGACAGTGACAAGAACATGGCGCTGCACTGCGTGCATCCTCCAACAATTTGCAACTAACTTTTCACGCAAAACATCAAGTAATTAAGATTTAGCGGTACTCCGACACGCGAACCTCGCAACCAAACCACTGGTGCCTCTCATAATGATGGTGCAGATTGGCGCATTCAAATCATTGAGCATTAGCGACGGTACGTACCTAAATAAAAAGTAAGCAGTCTTTGCCATTGTTAGTTGTTGTAATCATGATCGATCGTCACGCTAAATTTAAATGGCGTGCGTGATTGTGTATTTATTTTGTTTTAAGTGGCAATTGTTTAATATTTTTGAACGGCGTGTCGTGGTGCAGTGTTGTATCCATAGCTCAGTTAGTGGTCAATCAGACTGCACTAGCGGGTGCGGAGGCAGGCGCGGGCGCACGGGTCTTGACGTCTGCGTGTTCACAGTAGTTCCGAACGAGCTATCGTAGCGTGCGTGTGTTTGATCGTTCTCAAACTTTGCTGCGTAGTTAGAAGACATGGATGACGATTTGATTTTATTAACGGGTGTATCAAAATGGTTTAGAACCACACGCGCATTCACCTAATAGACCCTACATTACTGTGAACGATACGAGCGGACTGAGCCATTAGAAACACCCGCGCCACCCGTGCCCGCCTCATGCAGGGCGCGCGGCTCGCGAGGGCGCTGTGAATGCAACTGGCGACTACATACATTTGATTTACACGCGCCCGCACTCGCACCCGCGCCCGCCTCCACTCTGAAATACGACTTAAAGCCAAGCCAAATCTGACGGAAGATACGTCACCGATCTTCCGCCGGTACACATAATTCCATATACCTATAAACATCTCACACCGCACACATTTGACCAAAGTTGCGTTACTAAAATTCCTCGAGTAAATTACGCGACGGAAGATGGGCGACAATATCTTCCGTCAGATGTGACTTAGCCCATAAGGCAGATTCATTATGATCAGATCATTACTCCACAAGGAAGCGAAAATCCAATCAATCGCCGGATCCGAAACACTTTTGTGGTTTAAAAACGTGCGATCCGTCAGCCGAAACTTCGTAGTTCCATTTTCGGAGTAGGCCAGCGTGGTGAGCTAAGGCATAAATTTAAAAAAAAGTCAGTTCTCTTTATGAACAACTACCCCCACATTTATTTTTCTTCATTACACAAACCACCACACCACAAAATAGATAGGTACAGAAGTCAATCTACATACAAGTGCGCTCGAGCAACGCACACATAGACACTGCTCACGGACACGATATCTCGGACTGTTTAGGACTAGAGTGCGAGTGAGTGCGAGCGCGAGTGTCATGCGCTTGAGAGAGATAGATATATAAATAGAGCGACCGCCAAGCGTAGGTATGAAAAGTGAAGTACATACATGTGATTGACTTCTGTACCTATCTGTTTTGTGCCACCATACCGTCCACATGAAACACCTGCCGATTTGATGCAAAGATGGCGGAGTTATAAGCCTGTGACTTACCGACGGACGAACAGTCATAAGGAAATAATAAAAGAACCGTTTTTTCTATTTGGCTACATAACCCAAAAAATAAACAGTTTCACAACGAAACCCTTCTATCTATTTAATTCAAAAGCAATGTATAGGTATTTTGATTGACACGCGGCTCTAAACAAGTGTTTGTGAAGCATTGAAATAAAGATAACATCAGTCAAATCACAATAAGTCAGTACAATCAAGAACGGGTATCAAGACATCTAGTGGTTATTCGTTATTTTAAAATAAATATAAAATGTGTACCTACACTAATATTTGTACATGGCATCGCTTGCTCCTTGTCTAATGAGCATGTAACGCCTACAATAATTGACAGCTCCCCGACTAACTAGAGGCGTGGCAGTGTACCAGTCAAGTTCTGTTAGAATCTCTATTTTTATTTCTGGTCCATCAATATTTTATGTAATGATTTATGTGTATTTAAGCTGCCTAGCGGTTGAACGCTTGCCTTCCATGCAGGAGGGTCTGAGTTCGATCCTGGCCCGTACCTCTGACTTTTCGAATTCATGTGCAGATCAGAATTTGATTATCGCTTGCTTTAACAGTGAAAGAAAAACATTGTGAGAGAACCTGCTCACCTGAGAGGGCTCCATAAAGTTCCCGATGGTGTGTGTAATCTACCAACCCGCACCAGGCCAGCGTGGTGGAATAAGGCCGAAAACCCCTGTTAGAAGAAAGAGGAGAAGAGGCCCCTGCCCAGCAGTGGGACAGTAATGGGCTGATTATGTTAGGTATATGTTAAGCTACCTCAGTTGTTATACAAGGTTAGTCGGAAAGGGGGTACTAAGCCGCGGGCCACTTAAAGTACCTATCACTGATGATTATATAAGCAAGTGTCGAAATCTCAAAATTCGATAACTTTTATTTGCATGAAAAAAGATTTAATTTTAGTTTTTTTAAAAAAAATCATACCTGCTATAGTTATGAATTCAGAAAATTAAGTTTCTAATCCGTGACCCCAAATATGACCTAAATAGTAAACACAGCTGATCATAGCTATGTAATGAATGCTATGTAATTGACGACACGTTTGGTGCAGTGGCTAAGCGATTGGCTTCTGCGCTCCGGGTCGTGGGTTCGATTCCCGCACGGAACAAATATTTGTGTGGCCTACAGATAGTTGTTCCGGGTCTGGGTGTTTGTGCATGTGAAGATTTGTGTCTGTAAATGCACCCACGATACAGGAGAAATCCTAGTGTGGGGCAACGTTTTAAAAAAAAAAAAATGGACAGATACATTTTAGCATATTTTTTACGAAACCTTTGTAAAGCTATTTCTCTTAAACTATCGAGTTTTGGGGAAAGTTCTAGAACAAAAGTTATCCCTTATTATAGGTACTTTAACACCCTTTCGGCTTAGTACCCCCTTTCCGACTAACCTTGTATACACTTAATCATGCAACATAATTATACTTAAAAAAAAACAAATCAAACAAACCGATGTATGGATCTACATAATGTTTTAATTAATGCGCAACTTTCATTTTTGGATACCATAAAGGGCAATATTTCTCTGGGCACTTTATGGAATCCGGACATTTGCTTGTCTCGACTC
The DNA here is from genome assembly GCA_910594945.2 of Amphipyra berbera. Taxonomy (NCBI): domain Eukaryota; kingdom Metazoa; phylum Arthropoda; class Insecta; order Lepidoptera; family Noctuidae; genus Amphipyra; species Amphipyra berbera. Next base: position 14,706,298 of record OU343138.1, read on the forward strand.
TGCATACGTCCGCGATTACCAATTTCCGAAAGGTCGGTTGCATAATTACTTTACACCTTATACCTCAACACTTCTTAAGCCCAAATAATCTTATACCTCCCAATAGGGGCTGACGGGCTGATCAGTGTGGATGGGTGACCATTCGTTACACATCGAAACCCCCCCATGTCTCGGAGAACACGTTAAACAGTCGGTCCCGGGTGTCATATGAATACCTATGACAGTCGTTACGGGAAGTCAGAAGCCCGAAAGTCTGACTACCGTACGTTATAGAATATCGGCATTGCCCAGTAACTTGGTTGCGGAGGTCTGATGGCAGTCGCTCCGTGTAAAATACTGGTATTCATCCGCATCTGGTTAGACTGGAAGCTGACCCTAATGCAGTTGGTAAAAGGCTAGGCAGAACAGTCACAAGAATCTAAGCAAACAAAGACGCAGGCGAACACTAGTATTTACACAATAAACTAACAAATTAACTGCTTCCTTACTGCAGTTTACAACAAAGTTATGATCGCCATCTTTTCACTTCAGCGCCGAATGGGATCACCAATTAGTCTTAATTATGTAGGAAATTCCGGAATACATAAGTAAATATATGCGAAAAAATATGTAATTATATTAATGAAAACTTGTGGAATAAAAACGTAAAATTGTAGCCCATAAAATTTATTGAATTTGACGAGGTCACAAAAAAATAACAATCTCGTTAATGGTATATGGTAGAACATAGAACTTATCCTACCTTTCAATCAGTACAAAATAACATCACCAACGATATTTAAATCTATTTATACAGCAGAAGAAACTTGCCAATCCATTTCTTTCTGATATCATCGGTAAATATCACTGGCGATAGATTTTGTGATTACAGCTGTCAAGGGCGTCGCCAGCCGATGGCACAGGGGGGACAAGTTGATATATGGAGGATGGGAAAAGTATGAATTGTAGGTACAGACGAGCACATACTAGTTTCTAGGTACAGGAATGATCGGTCAAGCAAGTCAAGTGAGTGGACCATGGTTGCTTTACATTGGTAACATTTATTTTAATCTCTAGGGGGGCAGCTGCCCCTTCTTGCCCCCCCTTGGCCTTTGACATCTGTTAAACAATACCTAAAAAAAATAAGTACCGAGAAGATTCCCAGTATTTCGCTAAGTGCGTGGTCCCACTACACAATGGTTTTATGGTAATAGAGCTTAATATGATGATCTGCACTCTCGAGGGCTAACGACCGCAATAAAAATATTCGCAATCTCAGCTAACATCATGAAGGCCACATTATTGTGAAAACTTTTTACAAAATGTTAAGAGTAATGTAATGTTTTGAATTATGGTAATGGGTTAGGCCGTAAAGATTGTACAAGAAATTTTAATTAACGAGATGGAACCGAATTATTATATTATTAGGCGTTTTACAAATAAATTCAAGTATCTTTTTTTGTTTTGTTCACGTTTGACCCTAGGCGCAATTGCTGATGGTAAGCGCAAATAGGGTCTAAGCCGTATTTCAGAGTGGAGGCGGGCGCGGGTGCGAGCGCGGGCGCGTGTAAATCAAATGCATGTAGACACCAGTTGCATTTACAGTGGTCCCGCGAGCTGCGCGTCTGCATGAGGAGGGCGCAGGCGCGGGTGGCGGTGTTTCTAATGGCTCAGTCCGCTCGTATCGTTCACAGTAATGTATCGTCTGTTAGGTGACTGTGCGAGTGGTTTTAAACCATTTTGATACACCCGCCGAAGCGTCGTCATGGATATCAATACGAAAGAATTTATATCTTTGAATTAATTTAGAATTTATTTAAATCGTGTGTTTATATATTGCAATTTCCATTTCAAGTACGAATTTTCCATTAATAAAATCAGATCGTCATCCATGTCTTCTAACTACGCAGCAACCGAACACACGCACGCTACGATAGCTCGTTCGGCACTACTGTGAACACGCAGACGCCAAGACCTGAGCGCCCGCGCCCGCCTCCGCACCCGCTAGTGCACTCTGATTGACCACTAAGGTGGAATACACGAATCCAAGTAACAGAGATATAGAGGGATTCGCCTATACCTCTGGCTCTCACATACACACGACGGAACACAGTAAATTGGCGCCGGACTTTAATGTGAGGGTAGTAGCAAGCCAGGTGGACTGTATAGATTCTACCACCAAGCGTGCTGGGTTTTGTTGAATCTTACAACACGCGTCTATTCTAGCCCGACACGGGACAAAACAAGCTGGAACGTAGATAGTACAAATTTAGACTGCTATCCAATCTTAAAGTACACTTACCAGCAAGGACATCTCCGTGTTCTTCGGCATCATGGTAACATCTCCAGGCCTCACTCCAGGCCCGCAGTATGGCAAAGAAGGTCCTCTATTCGGCAAGCGAGGTGGAGGTTCGTGTAAAGCCAGCAGTGCTGCGTGTAATCGCGCCCGCGCCGCGCTGATGCCGCCAGCACCTCGGACTGCGGCTTCCACGACATCGTTGACATCTTTCTCCCATCTGGTGATGAATGAACGCATATAGCAACCCGTTAAATATAATTATGAATAGTGCGAGTCAAATAACTGAACCGAGATGGAGTCGACTGCCAAACTTGTGGGGTTTACTAGTAGCCACTAAAGAGTTCCACTATCTAACTTCTAGCTTTATCATCAGACCCTGAACAGGCACAAATCCAAAGTCCGGGCTGCTACTGAGGAATTCCACACAGAAAAACCCAAGGACTCTTTGCCCGACCTGGGGATCGAAACCAGGACCTCACGATCAGCAGTCGCGCTTGCCACCACTGGACAAACGAGGCAGTTCCACAGATTTTCAGTACAGACCTTTCTTTACAAACAACGTCAATGAAATATCTTATAACAGGATTACTTTTGGAATGCGGAAATTGTGATCGCAAGTTTTTCCCAACTATTCCGTGGGGTCGATGTTCAGTCTTACTATGTTGCAATGTAAAAGTGGAAGCAGTTGCCAGTCCGTCATTAGTCACCGCGTACGATACGAGAGAGTGGTATAGTCTACATCGTAGACTAAACAGCCTATCGAATGGAAATTATATAACTATTAAGTTATTTTTGGATTTGAAAGCGTTGTTAAAGTTACATATTTGCATAAATCTAAAATGGTTAACGCTCCTTTTAGGTAAATGCAATATAAGGAACTAAATTGCTTTGGAGCAAAATCAGAAAGAACTTGGTTTTTTGTTTATACATGATATACTACTATGATGACTACAATTACTTTTTAAGACGTAGTTCAAGATGAAAGTAAAGGGACTCGTGGCTTGAGGTAAAGCTGCGCTTGCCGCGGTCAGTCCATGGGTGTGAACGTTCGTTACACATCGAGACCCCGCCGTGCCTCGGAGAGCACGTTAATCCGGTTAAACAGTCGTTCCCGGGTGTCAACGAATACCTATGACAGTCGTTACGGGTAGTCAGAAGCCCGAAAGTCTGATAACTGGTCTAATGTTAAGATGTCGGCATTGCCCAGTAACTGGGCTGCGAAGGTCTGATGGCATTTGCCCCGTGTAAAATACTGGTATTCAGCCGCATCTGATTAGACTGGAAGCTGACCCCACATAGATGTAAAAAGGCTAGACAGGACGAGTTCAAAATGAAAGTACGAAAGAGAAATACTGTAACTTTCAAGGTTTTTCCAATTAAATCTTCCTTACATAGTATAAAACAACGTCGCTCCCGCTGTCTGTACGCTTAGATCTTTTAAACTACGCAACGGATTTTAATGCAGTTTTCAGCAATAGATAGAGTAATTCAAGAGGAAGGTTTATATGGCCCACATTAGTATCTACATTGCACCCGTGCGAAGCTGGGGTGGGTCGCTAGTTATTAAATATAACTCACCTGCAAACTCCTAAGCAGGACCTAATATCTTCCTTGAGACTCCTGCTAAGCGTGCAGGCCGGACTAGCGTCCGAGTCTGAAGTGGTGTGAGATCCATCGTTCTTGTCCGAGTCAGACAGCCGGCTGACCGGCGCCTCGAACTGTTCGCTCTTTGGTAAGTTAGGGGACACCCTGCCGTGACTGCCGCCGCCGCTGCCATAGCCTGCGAGACAGAAAATATTGGTACAGGTACTCATTGTCAAATATTTATTTAATTATCAACTTTTCACTGTGCTAGCCAGTTGCCATTGACCGCCGTATGTTATTTAGTGGTGGCACTGTAGACAGATTTGAAAAAGAGGTTCCCCGCAAATAGGCCATCCTCTCTTAGCCCTTGGGTGTCTTAAAAGGCCACTAAGCTGTCAAGTCGATGAACAGCAGTGTCCTTGTGTGTCCTAATAATAATTCCTTAAAAAAAACTTTTAAGTTAAACGGTTTTATGTTGCAGTAATTAAAGTACCCTTGCAGTGGTATCAGGATTTGAGAATTGAAGGTTGAAGTTATTATAATGTTGTATTGTCATGGGAATTGAATTTGTGTGCGAAGTTTCAGTAGAATCGGTTAAGCAGAAGTAGTTGAAAAATCTGTTGCAAGATTTGAATCAAACAAACAAATATACGAAGTGAAGTGAAGCTAATTAAAGCCATTTAAAAAGACACTGCAATCAACAATATCACCCACGTGTGGAGTATAGTTCGTGTTTGCAGTGGACACGCTTCTGACCTGAGGAGGTGGAGGGCGCCCGGCGCGGCGTGCGCGGCGGCTCCACGGCTTCCAGCTCCGGCACTTCGTCCAGCGAGTCCACGATTATCACTACCTCTTGCTCTTCTTCCTCTGTATACAGGGGATTTGACCTGCCAAAGTAATATGGGACATTAGAAATTAATAATATTTTGTTAAAATAAGAAGAATTAATAAGTGCTGTGCCTTTCCCCTCGAGGATACGAGCCATGCTTGGTGTGATAAAAATTCTACTTACTAAATAGTGAGATTGTCGTTATGGGTAGTCAGAAGCCCGAAAGTCTGACAACCAGTCTTACCTTAGGATATCGGAAATGTCCAGTTACTGGACATTCAGCCGCATCTGTTTAGACTGGAAGCTGACCCCAACATAGTTGGGAAATGGCTAGGAGGCAGGGGCGAAAATCGTGACATTTTTATACCTAATATGGGACTTAAAACTTTTATAAAAGAGCTCCAATTATAAAAGTAATCTGTGCTGTATAATGCTGAATCCATTTACACTTTAATACGTTACCGACAGATACGAAGACTTACAGTTCCTCATAGCGACACAAAATTACTAGTTAACATTCTAAAGTTCAGTAAAACAGGTTCAAGTATATAATAACATGTCCATAAATAGTGCGTGTACGACCACTCCAACAAATGAACTGCCAACATTGGCCAAATGTTGCAAATCCTTACTAATATTATAAATTTCGCGTTTATAATATTAGTAAGGATGTGAAAGTTTGTGAGGATGGATGTATGGATGTTTGTTACTTATTCAGGAATTAATGGCTGAGCAGATTTGGATGAAATTTGGCACACATATAGACAATATTCTGGATCAACACATAGGGTACTTTTTATCTGGGTGCATGAAGAAGTTCCTCTAGGATGCGGGTGATACCGCGGACAACAGCCTACATGATAAACTATCTCATTATGTAATGAGGATAAGCAGTAGGGTTCTGCTGTGCGCTTATAACATCATACTCTAATCACCAAACTGTTTCCCAGTGATGGTGATTGGGACATTGCTCCCTGCAGTGGTGTGTTAGATGGCCAATGTTCGTCAGGGAACCTCAAGCCAATGTGATGGGCATACCAACATTAGACAACTACCCACATAGTAATCATTTGCTCTACCCTTGACATGCCCGGTTCCTATGGCCAAAAACGAACCGTTTTGCTTACCAATGGTAGCTTCTTATTGCCAAACTGGGCATATAAATATATTCGTAAGTTCTACCTGTGATAGCTACTAACCTGTTGAAGAGTCTACGCTATGGGGGTCTATGCTTCATTATTGTGGTAAAGATTCAAGAGATTATAGCTATAGGTAAATCATAAGAATCAGGTACTTTTTTCACGGCTCACGACATAACACAACAAATTGTGGTAATGACTCCGAACTACCTCGTTGGTCTAGTGGTGGCAAGCGCGACTGCTGATCGTGAGGTCGGGTTCGATCCCCAAATCGAGTAGTGTTATTGGGTTTCTCCGTGTGAAATTCCTCAGTCGCAGACCGGAGTTTGGATTTGTGCCCAGTTGATGGCTTCCTCCCTATTACATGGGATTTAAACATGACTGCGAAATGAGGGTGTTACTTACACCTCTGCCCAATCCTTCGGGGAATACAGACGTTATGTTATGTATAGTGGAATCCGTTTATTACGACTTCGCTTATAAAGATCAGCCGCTTATAGCGACTTAAGAACACCCTTTAGTTAGGTTTTCTTATCTGGTATTTACTGACGCTTATATAGACGTCCGTTTAGTACGACCAAATATCGCCGTCCCTTTGTTGTCGTTATAAGCGAACTCCACTGTATATGTATACATGTCGCCGCATTTTGTTGTATCACGTCAAGAACGAGCGACATAATACCTAACAATGACAAACTTAAGTACAATCACGTACAAAATCTAGACACCCAATACGAATATGAAATTCCTTCAAGTCATCGACCTTGCTTGTTTACATAAAGAAGCAAAAATCGACCTTATGACCTTTGCAAAAGGCGATGTAATAGCATGGCGATATTGGTGGTGGGACTCCCAGGTGACTCAGAATTTCCTGGATATTTCCTAACAAGTATTGTTTGGAAGTGTTCAGTTATTTGTTGCTGCAAAGCTTTGTTCCGACTTATGGTGACTGTACGATATGGAACTTAATCGATTGCGTTTCTCCTTCAAGTAGGTTACGCAAAAGAAGTTTGCACAGTTTTTAGAACTACTTTTTCGTGCATGTGTATTATTGATTCTGCCTTTATAATAGCGGCCCGTCCCGGCTTCGCACGGGTGGAGATATTCCCCGTTTTTGCAACATTTTTCATTTATGCTCCGCTCCTATTGGTCGCAGCGTGATGTTATATAGCCTATAACCTTCCTCGATAAATGGACTATCCAACACAAAAATATTTTTTCAATTCCAACCCGTAGTTTTTGAGATTAGCGCGTTCAAACAAACAAACTCTTCAGCTTTATAATATTAGTATAGATGAGGTAAAAATCATTTTGAACCAGCCACTCAAAAATCACTTATTTTATTAACATGACATCACGCCTGTATTTTCCGAAGGGTGGGGCAGAGGTGAATAGTAACACCCTCATTTCGCCGTTTTGTTTAAGTCCCATGTAATAGGAGGCGAGACTATTGCCATGGCACAAATCCAAACTCCGGGCTGCTAATGGGGAATTCCACACGGAAAAGCCCAAAAACACTTTGCTCGACCTAGGGTCGAACCCAGGACCTCGCCGATCGGCAGTTGCGCTTGCCAACACTAGACCAACGAAGCAGAGGCAGTTTAATACATACACACATATACCTAATCACGCCTTTAATCCCCGTTGGGTTAGGCAGAGGTATTCTGCTATTACAGGAGTCTGTAAACCACTTTTCGCCACTGGTATTGAATCCTATGTTATAGCTGGCGAGTCTAATGCCATTCATCGGGCACAAACTTAATAACACTTCTTTACATAGTATAAACAAGGTCGCTCCCGCTGTCTGTCTGTCCCTATGTATGCTTAGATCTTTTAAACTACGCAACGGATTTTGATGCGGTTTTTTTTAATAGATAAGAGTGATTCAAGAGGAACTTTTATATGCCCCACATTAGTATCTACATTGTACCCGTGCGAAGCCGGGGCGGTTCGCTAGTATTTTAATATTTATTAGAAAGTAGAAAGGGTCTGCAACCAAATGTATTTTTAAATTCTTGAGTGCAATTCAAGAATGTTTGGGACCATGGATTTCATAAGTATTAGCGATCGATGAGTGTGTATGTGTTTGCTCAGGTAAGTAAATAATGGAAAGCCATTAGACAGTCATATCAATCAACTCGGCGAATGGCAATATGACATCGAGTGCAGGAAAGTTTTGTGTTCGGAGAAGAATGAAATTGAGTGCTTCCACCTCAGTCATCAGCCAACCTATCGTAGTCCACTGTTGGACATAGCCTATGCCCAACAGTGGACTACGATAGGTATACCGCGTAGGCTTCTTCAGAAAGAAGCCAATAACTACTCACTACGCTGAGCCAGCGTGTTTTTCCGTGTTGTATACCTGAGTAGAGGTGGCGGCATTTGGTCCAGCGCGTGTAGCGGATGATGCGCAGGCGGCGCGGGAGGCACGGGCGGAGCGCGCCGGCCGCCGCACGCGCACCCTGCCGCCTCCTCGCACTCGCGTCTCCCTCCACCCTGAGAAGAAAGAATAAGGTTATTAAATTATTACTGCTACTGGTTATATCTAGGTCCACTGATCGTCGACACACCATCAGACCTGAGACCAGTGACGACGAAGTGTTACACAGAGGTCTAGCGCGGTACTTATCGGAATACTCATTTACCATCATTCGAAATCACATCTCATGTTTTAGAATCATCGCCCTATAACCAAATGCATGTTCGTTCTGCCTAGCTTTTTCCCAATTGTGTTGGGGTCAGCTTCCAGTCTAACCAGATGCGACTGAATACCAATATTTTACACGGAGCGACTGCCATCAGTCTTCCACAACCCAGTTACTGGGCAATGCCGATATTTTAAGAGTACGCCGGTTGTCAGACATTTAGGCTTCTGACTACCCGTAACGACTGTCATAGGTATTCGTATGACACCTAGGTTCGACGGATTAACATGCTCTCCGAGGCAGGGAGAGTTCTCGATGTGTAACGAATGGTCACCCATCGCAAATCGTATGACCCGCGCAGTCCTTAATTAAGCTCTGAGCCCCTCTATGATCAAACGCCATACTCTAAGGGCCCAATCCCACGCGACGTGAACGCGGCGTTTTTTGTCTACTCAATCAATGGGTCTCGCCGCGTCTCCGCGACGCGAATGCGGGGTTCAGCAGGCACGCCACGCAAGCGCCGCGTACGCGTAATGTCAGCGCTGGTCAAACGTTAAGAACGCGCACGCCCGACAGACGCCAGTGGGATCGGGCCCTAATTATGCCAAGAGCATAGACAGCAGCGTCCTTCTATGGCGTTATAAGCATAACCGATTTTGGGAAAGTTGTGCGACTGATGCCCATATCCAGGAATAGAATACTAAGATCAAATCGAACTGATCTGGAATAAGAATCATAAGCTATACGGTTTTTGAGTCCTAACACTCATTGCATTATAGACCTTAAGTCACAGCCTATGAATTTAATCTTGGTTAAGAACAGGTCCCCCTCTCGTGGGTATCGTAAGTAATTTGTCTTTTCTTTGATTAGTCACACGACAGCGATAAAAGATTACGAGGAAGTCATTGATATTGAGGAAGCTTACAGTCCGGATATAATAGAATACTTACATATCAATAGATTTTGCCAAGTATCTTCTTTACATAGTATAAAACAAAGTCGCTCCCGCTGTCCGCACGCTTAGATCTTTTAAACTACGCAACGGATTTTAATGCAGTTTTCAGCAATAGATAGTGATTCAAGAGGAAGGTTTATATGCCCCACATTAGTATCTACATTGCACCCGTGCGAAGCCGGGATGGGTTGCTAGTGGTCTTATAATACATTTCTATTGAACATCCCTTTCAAAAGTATGGATGGACGATATTGTGTTGGAAATTGGAAGTGTGAGAAAAAATGATATTTTTGGTTTACGGCTGTTTTCTACCTGCCGTGTTGGTCTAGTGGTCGCAAGCGCGACTGCTGAACATAGGGTCTTGGGTTCGATCCCCAGGTCGGGCAAAGTGTTATTAGGTTTTTCCATTAGGAATTTCTCAGTAGCAGCCCGCTGTTTGGATTTGTGCCCGGTTGATAGCAATAGGCTCGCCCCCTATTACATGGGACTTAAGCATAACCGGCGAAACGAGGGTGTACTAAAAACACCTCTGCCGAACCCTTCCAGGAATACAAGGCGTGATATTATGTTCTATAACCTATCTTTCGGTGGTTTGATAAGTAATGTCAAATTAATATCTCTAAGGCCGTAAGTTTGACAGCAACTTTAACAAAACCTCATCAATCCAAATAACGCTCTAAAATCTCAAGGCAAGTCATTCACAAAAGTGGATGCGATCAAAGAAACAAAAGCAATTTCACACGACCCTATCAGGAATATCTCTACGATCATAATGATGCTTACAAGGCTCTAGGCAGCTCTGCTACACACACAATTAGTTTAACTTATATAATAGCAAACAAAGAAGGCACACTCATTGTTTTCATAGTGCACCTTCTGATATAATCTATGCACATAGATTAAAAAATGTTGCGTTCTCCAGAGGGGTCAACTCGTAAAATCTGTTATACAAATTAGAATTAATTCATAACATCACGTCTGTATTCCCCGAAGGGTTGGGCAGAGGTGTATAGAAACACCCACATTTCCCCGTTAGTTTCATGTAATAGGGGACGAGCCTATTGCCATCAACTGGGCACAAATCCAAAGTGAGTGACAAGCGCGACTGCTGATCGTGAGGTCCTGGGTTCAATCCCCAGGTCGGGCAAAGTATTATTGGGTTTTTCCGTGTGGAATTCTTCAGTAGCAGCCCGGAGTTTGGATTTGTGCCCGGTAGATGGCAATACGGCCCCCTATTACATGGGACTTAAACATAACGGCGAAATGAGGGTGTTACTATACACCTCTGCCCAACCCTTAGGGGAATACAGGCGTGATGTAATGTTATGTTTTTCAAATATTAAACAATATTTTTAATATTTTACATAATCTTCATGCTTCATAATTTTACTATTATGACCAGAAAATCTGTTGACGTGTTATCAAATGGACCATCTGTTTCATCCGGTGATTACTCTATTATCTCTGTACAAATCACATTACATCTGAATAATGTATGAAGAATCTCGGAAGTTTGCTGTGCATTGTTTTTTTCTGCACTTTGAGTTTTATTGAATAAGGAACAAACCTTTTTTGTTGTTGTTGTAGATATATGTTTATTACACGCAACGTTATGTTATTATGTTTATTAGCTTCAACAAGGTAGCGAGATTTTCTTCATCCATCGCTGCATTCTTCAATACATTTTTGACATTGTATGTTAGGTAATTTTGCCCTCTAAGATACAGGCCTAGCCTAGTTTAGGGGCCAGGGTTGAACTTATTGTACTTACCAACTTATTGCTAAATTAAGATCTTTAATCTGAATACAGTGCAATGTACTTGAACTTTGTGGTAATAAACAATTATTATATTATTAATTATTTGGATCGTCTGCGTTATCTATACTTTTTGATATCAGTATATTTATCGCACTAGATCAGGGATGGGCAAACTTTTCTCATCAAAGGCCAAAAAAATAACGTCGACCTTATGGGGGCTAGAATTTTGTTGATATAATATTAAAATTTGTCGTAAGCGTTTCACTTGTTCTCACCCTACAGGGGTGGCGTATAATAATAATAACAGAACTTAGTAGTATCGACACAAACACGACACAGGTACCTACATTTATTTTAATCTTTTTGACACTATTGGAACGGTTCCTACGACTACGGTTGTTGGCGGGCCGGATTAAAACGGTTTGCGGGCCGGAGCTGGCCCGCGGGCCGTACTTAGGCCATCACTGCACTAGATGCTAGTGAAATGTGAAGTATGTCATTCATCAATAGTTAGAGGTTGTGGGTTTATAGTAGGTCTAGCACGAACGTTTGACGAATAGTATCTATCGTAAACGTATCGCTAATGTAAGCGACTTTTGGAATCGACAATACAACTGTCCTATAACATATTAATATAGGTACTTGAGTAGCGACCCGCCCCGGCTTCGCACGGGTGCAATGTAGATATTAATGTGGGGCATATAAACCTTCCTCTAGAATCACTCTATCTATTAAAAAAACCGCATCAAAATACGTTGCGTAGTTTTAAAGATCTAAGCATACATAGGGACAGACAGACAGCAGGAGCGGCTTTGTTTTTAACCGACTTGTAAAGAAGGAGGAGGTTCTCAATTCGTCTGTATGTTTTTTTTTAATGTTTTTTACCTCATATCTCAGCCATTTATAAACCGATTTAGATTTTTTTTTATTTGAAAAGGTATACTTCCAGATTGGTCCCATTTAAATTTGGTGAAGATCTGATGAAGAACTTCGGAGATAGACAATAGAACTCAATGACGAACAGTACGCATAATGTGATGATGTGATTATGTTACGAGCAGCGTCTTTAGTAGGTCCAACCATATTTTAGTTAAGGCCACTAAAACGAAAAAAAAAACATTTTAACAAAAATAAAACCGACTTCAAAAAAATGATGAAAAGAATAGAATAATTACCATATTATAAAATTAACAGTTTCAGAAGTCGGTGCCTTCAATTTGGTTCAGCGTGGATTAGCACCGACTTCTAAAACTGTTAATTTTATAATATGGTAATTATTTTATTCTTTTCATCATTTTTTTGAAGTCGGTTTTATTTTTGTTATATACTATGTAAATATAAAGAAGAAGAAGATAATGTAGCTGCGGCTACGATGATTTTAAATTTTTCTGCAACTGGAGCTGACCCGTCTTCCTTTAAAATGGAAATAATGCCCGTAGTCACCACGGTATTTGCCTAAAGCCACTCTTTTTTCCACCAGGGGCGCTGCTGCCTGTCAACGGTCTAAATCCTTGAATTCACTAAGGGACAAATGGAACAACATGCCGCGGGATTTGACGCGGGACAACTACGTGAATGTCCCGGCCTCAAAATAATTCGCTCGCACACACATGCGCCCACCCTCGTAGCGGTGTCTTGCAACATGTCCCGCGTCACGTAGACTCAATGTTGCGCGTCATGTTGAAGAAAAGTTAGTGAATCCAAGGCTTAAGACACACAGGCTGGTCTAAAAAGACCGTTACTTAGCTAAAGAAACTACAAGCTGTTAATATCAATATGTCTCGTAGAAATAAATCAAAAAATAAAAACGTGTCTGCTATAATGTCTCCCTTCGATCGCAAAACGGGACAGTCAAGTAGAAAAGCGTTCAATCACGATATGTCCAACAATTAAACAATAATTATTGTCGCTTATAACGGATGTTAATTTGTGAGATCAACTAGCCAAATCGCCCTCGTTCCACTTGTCTCTACAGTGGAAATACAGTATTAAGTAACATTTAATATATACTGTTAAGAAATTACTTATTGTCTGTGTTTACTCTGCACAACCTATGTAACGTGTTTGAGGATTATGTTTGAATTGTTTTCATGTGTAAACAAAAGTGTTTGCGATTGTACATAGAAATCATGTAATCGTTGTTTACTTGACTACCACTACTTGTAAAGAAAAGGTAGGTATATATGATATTGTTGCTGCCTGACTAACTGTATGACTGCAATGCCAATAGAAATGATATTTATTGAAAAAAAAAGAAATCTATTTTATATAACGCCCAAACTTAAAGCCAGTAGCTCAAGTTTATACCGAAGCAATTAAACCGACAATTGGAAAAACAATAAGAGATTTTTGAATAACTAAAAACCGATATCACGGATGCCTTCTGCAAGTATGTGTAGGTACTATTTTTAGGGTTCGGGGTACGCGATTTGCTCTTCTTAGTTTTTTTCCACCTATGTTGGGGTCAGCTTCCATTCTAACCAGATGCGGCTGAATACCAGTATTTTACACAGAGAGACTGTCATCAGACCTCCGCAACCCAGTTACTGGGCAATGCCGATATCCTAAGGTTAGATCAGTTGTCAGACTTTCGGGCTTCTGATTTCCCGTAACGACTGTCAAAGGTATTCGTACGACACCCGGGAAAAATTATTTAACGTGCTCTCCGAGGCACGGAGGGGTCTCGATGTGTAATGAACGGTCATCCATCCACGGACTGACGGTGGCAAGCGCAGCTTAACCTCGCAAATTGTATGATCCGCGTAGTTGGTTATTAACCACGAGCAACGGTACGGGATGATCATTTGAAATGTTTTTGTGCCTCCGGGTGGTGGTGGATGCTTTTGTTTTTGGTAACTGTCTAATGAATCGGAAAAAAAATCTTCTATCTACCATAGTTTTGAGTTTTCCGCCACTTAGGGCAAACGCGCACTGGCAAATTTAATATAGAAACGCAGTTAACGACACATGCGGCTAGCTGGGTCGTGGTCTTGGCCGTAGCCGCACTGCGCGTTCGCTCTAAGCGGCGCGGCGGCGGCGGCGCTCACGCTGGTCCCACACTGACAATAGATGAACGCTAATGCGATATGATCCCCGAGACAATCCATGTTTATACCATTTTGCGAGGGTCAAGAAGTTGTAGTCGCATCACAACATAAACTTCAAATGGTTCGTGGTGATCCGAACATCCTTAGATTTTCCTATAAGAAGATTTCGTGTAGATACCTACGTTCCCTCGAAAGGTAACGAGACACCATACCGCGTAACTCAAAACCAATTTATTTTTATTTAATTTCTAAGAAACTCATCAATCAAGGCCTAAAGTAGTTTGAATTTAGCAGTCACATACGAGATTAGATTACATGTCAATATTGATCAAAATCGAGTTCATTATTTAATCTGTTAATTGGCTGGAACTAATTCAAACATTAATTATAATTTGATGTTTTTATTTGGTTCAAGTGATGGCTTATTTACTTATCTATTAAAGTAGTCTACAGATTAATAAGTCTATAAGCTGCAAATGCGTCAGCCGATCATACAGTCCGCGGATCGTAAAAAAAAAATGTTTAAAAAAAACGGGTTAGGTTCTTACGATAAACCATACCTAAGGTGCAATACAGCTGAAATATCTTTACCGCCCTGAACTTAGACAGACAGAGGCTCTTCGAATTTTCGCGCATGTACACTCAGGAAGAAAACAGTTAGAAACTATCAACTAAAGTATTCTTAAAAGAGCTGTGTTATGAAACAATGTGTCAACCCACAAAAAAATTTACTCTGTGTTAACGCCATCTAGTTATTGTCGTAGGTCTACCCAACGCTTGAAAAAATGCAAAGTTAATTAAGATTTTTTTGATAGAAGCTCTATTAAATTTGCTACAGCCCTGGGCATTTTTTCAGGCGTTGAGTATAGACCTACCCAAGAACTAGATGACGTTAACACAAAATTCATATTTTTGTGGGTTGACACATTATTGCATAACACGACACGGACAAAAAATAGCCAGTCCTAAGTTGCTATAAAAAGCCCTTGGTTCCTAAAATCTATTCAGCAACTGCACGAAGTTCAGGACGGCCAAGACATTTCGATCGAAAACACATTCCATAAAGACGCGGTTGCAAAATAAATCACCAGATCTTACAAACTTGCTAAAATATTGCTTGAGAAATATTAATAACCAATACAGAATGGATTCTAACATCATTAATTAATCACGATGTAAAATGCATATCGATATTTCATAAGTTGTAGGTACATTATTTTATCTCGTATCAAGACTGAAGGTTATCAATAAAAGTCATTAGAAATCCATTACAAAAATGGATGAATTTAAATAAAATGCAAAATAACTACAAAAAGCACTGTGCTTGCAACATAATTGTTTGTTACACAATACGTTAACCATTCGAATAAAAAATATAATATGAATATTCGATTAATTGAGATGTACTATTTTCATAAACGTTAGTTGTTCGTTATCGATCATCATTCGAGAGGTGTTATTCGATTATTAATCGATTCGTGATCGGACGAATGCAATTAGTGCGTGACTGTACGTTTTGAAATACAATACAATTGGGCAATGTGTGTATTTGTTACAGTATCGAATTTATAAATATTGTTTTTATGTGTGATGTGTTTATCTCATAATATTTAAACATCTCGTAACGATAATACACTTTCTTTAACTGCAACAACACCGAACTGTTTAAGAACAACACATTCGTTCTGAAGAATTCATATTTGCCGACATATTATGAATAATAGGAATGGCTATTGAAACATTCAAGAATAGTATAAGATCGATTAAAAAGCAACAAACAAAACGTCAAATTAAAGCGAAAATTGAGTTGAATTTGACAATGGCTCCGGTGGCTCGAGTTTGACGTTCCAAATTGAATATTGTTTTATAGATATTTATTCATAGTAACAAAGAAATTATCCTAATATATCTTTACATAGTACTAGCTGTGTCCTCACGACTCCGCCCGTAGCCTATGTTACTCAGTGATAATGTAGCTTTCTAACGGCAAAATAATTTTTAAAATCGGTCCAGTAGTTTTTAAGTTTATTCGTTACATACAAAAATACAAATCTTTCCTCTTTATAATAAAACAAAGTTGCTCTCGCTGCCTGTACGCTTAGATCTTTTAAACTACACAACGGATTTTAATGCAGTTTACAGCAATAGATAGAGTGATTCAAGAGGAAGATTTATATGCCCCACATTAGTATCTACATTGCACCCGTGCGAAGCCGGAGTGGGTCGCTAGTACAATATAAATCTAAACGAATATAATACAAATCTAAGGTAAAAGCTAACTAACAACACACATAACATATCATCACGCCTGTAGTCCCCGAAGGGTTGGGCAGAGATGTATAGTAATATCCTCATTTCGGCGTTATGTTTAAGTCTCATGTAATAGAGGGCGAGCCTATTGGCATCAACCGGACACAAATCTAAACTCCGGGCTGCGTCTGAAGAATTCCACATGGAAAAACCCAATAACACTTTGCCCGACCTGAGGATCGAACCCAAGACCCTATGCTAAGAGGAGCGCTTGCCACCACTAGACCAACAAGGCAGTTTATAGATATTTATTCATAGTAACAAAGAAATTATGCTATTATATACAATACTAGCTGCTGCTGTGCCCGCGGCTTCGTCTGCGTAAAAGTCGGATGTGTGTAAATTTTTTTGCGTGGAACCCCAATTATTTTTCTTTTACTAAAATATAAGAAGCCCAAGTTACTCCTTATAACATAAGCTATCTGCCAATAAAAGTTCCGTCAAAATCAGTCCAGCTGTTTTGGAGATTAGCCGGAACAGACAGACAGATAAATTTTTTAAAAGTGTGTATTTTGTACCGTATATGTATACTGTCAATGCATTTAGTAAAAAGCTTTTATTTTGACCATTACAAACAGACACTTCAATATTATTTATTTGTAAGTAAGTATGTATAGATAAATCTAAACTAGTATAATACAAATCTAAGGTAAAAACTGTAATGTACAAAATACGTATTAAAATAATTAAAAAGTGCACTCAAGCTCCATAATAATCATAATTATAAGCATCTTAATAATCAAAAGCTTCATGTCAAGAAGACACAGAACGAACCCTAACAGCAAATCAGAATAACGGAAACGAGATATAGACAACGACAGAATATTTAAAAAAAAACGGTTCTTATTCCTCTTCTTTGTAGCAGAACAAAAGAAATCCATTTATAATACATACAAGGGTACATAATTATTTATTCTGACATTCGAACATTAAGTTTGTATTCAGCAGTTAAGTTAGCGATATAATCAGTTCAATTTGCGCACATAATATTTCATATTAATGTGTTAGGTAAGGACATCGGCGCCATCTTACCACCTATTACAATATGTTTACGGCCATTACAGATTGTAGATTAAAAATGAATGCACAATATATCTTATTAAACAAGCTGTTAAGGCTCTTACACAATACATGCATTATAAGTGCTGTAATAATACAAATTTATGATTTTAATACACTTGACTTTTTAGCCAAAAGCGGCGATGCTTATTCAATGCAACTTACTCAACCTTATTTAGGCCCATCTTAATAGATAGATGGCTCTCATTTTTGAGCTGGCTCTTAAGTGTCATTTTGATATGAATTGAGATGCGGAATTTATAAATAAAAAAATGCAAATTGTATGAAATTCCGATGACGTTTACATTATGACTCCCACGCCGCCATTTTGGTTTATTAGTTCACTTATAGATAAAAAGTGATCTTAAAGAAACGATAATGGTATCGACTCTGTTGCGCATTTTGACAGGACTAAACTAAACTAAGGGTGTTTGTCTCTTTCTGTTTCAATAGAAAAAGAAAGTGACAGTTGCGTTTAGTCTAGTACTGGCAAAATGTGCAAGACAATCGATACTAATGTTAATGCTTGTAGTTGCCACTGCTTTTTTTTCTTAATTGTTTGTGGAACTACTGACGCTGTGTGCTATTACTAGGCAGGCTACCATGCCACTCCGGTATACAATTCGGAAAGTCTGCGATATTTTCATCAATTGATCGGTTGATTACTTTGATGGTCATCTTTAGGAGGAAAGAATCAAGCGAAGACAATGTCTGGCCAACATAATCCATTGTATCAAGACGAATTCATTTATTATTTTGAGACACTTTTTATTATAATGTAATCATTTGAAAATTATATTAATATTAATTTAATTTGAGCGCTAGAGGTCAGCAAAATAATTATTAATTCATTATTTAGAATAAAAAAGCAAAAGCTCTAAATATTTACGATGTCAATGCGAAAAATATCAAATGTACAAGACCTTAACTGCACACAATAATACAGATGTCTAAATCGTGACTCGATATTAAATCGGTATGATAATCGATAATACATTATTCTTTAAATCGATAAAAACTTGAAATATTTGAAAATTGACATCAAGGCGATGATAACGACATAATGAGAATGCCTTGACCCAAGCTTTGAATGCGAAAATTGTTAGTTATTTAAGATAATATATTTAAGCTTAGTCAAGGTGAGTAATTGTTCACTTCACTTTGGCAACAAAAGGCCGAATCTGACTACCCTGCTTATGTGAACCCGGCAGTAGGTTATATCTATTATTTACTTTATGGTATTTGTGTGAATTTGTAAGTTTTTTTAAAGAACCCTCCATTGTGTAGAATTTTACTTTTCTATTTGAAGGAATTTGATGAATGTTCGCTTCGTAAAGAAGATCCGGCTCATTTTTACAAATAAATCAAGAATCAGGGTACGTGTTTATCAACCTTTTTTTAAACTACTCTAGTCTTTCTCCTGTTCCATGGGTGCATTTACAGCTTATACAGACACAAATCTTTACATGCACAAACGCCCAGACCCAGAACAGATATTTGTAGGCCATATAAATATTTGAACAGTACTGGAATCGAACCGACGACCCGTAGCGCAGAAGCCAATCGCTCAGCCACTGCACCGAATGTGTCGTCCAATATCGTGTAATGTTACATTATTTTCTTTTAAAGTAATTGTTAGCATCAAAACATAATTCCAACGGTTGTTCAGAATAACTAAATAATCCAGAGAGCCTTTCCCATGTAAAGATGTTGGATAACAATCAGTTAGTCCATTGAAGATGGTATCCATGGTATCCACTTGATTAATTAACTTCAGAAAACGAACATCTGATGACCCGTCTTGTCACAAAAGAATTCAACATGGCGGGATACATTTCAACGCAAATTGATTGTATCTTTTAACGTGAATAAATGAAGAGGTCCGATCCAGTGCATTCTTTAAGTTAATATAATATTATTGGCGCATATTAACCAATGTGATAACTTCCTTGGCGGCGGCAAATGCGTCACCAAATCCCGTGCCCGATCCCCGGCGAAAGATAGTAGGAGGAACACCGCGGTTGTTTTTGTCAGTAAGAGTCCAAACATCGACTGCTGAGCATGGGGTGATGGATTCGATCGATCCCCAGGTCGAGCAAAGTGTTATTGAGTTTTTCCATTAGGAATTTCTCAGTAGCGGCCCGGAGTCTGGATTTGTGCCCGGTTAATAGCAATAGGCTCGGCCCTTATTACATGGAACTTAAACATAAATGGCGAAACGAGGGTGTACTAAAAACACCTCTGCCGAACCCTTTGGGGAATACAAGGCGTGATGTTATGTTATGAGTCCAAAATAACCCTTCAGATTCCCCGTGCGAAATGAGGATATCCCCAAATAAAATAAAATAAATTATAACTTCCTAAATATTTATGACTAGCTGTGTCCTCACGGCTCTGCCCGTAGCCTGTTACTCAGTGATAATGTAGCTTTCTAACGGCAAAAGAATTTTTGAAATCGGTCCAGTAGTTTTTAAGTTTATTCGTTACATACAAAAATCCAAGTCTTTCCTCTTTATAATATTAGTACAGATGATGGAATATAAAATTCTGTTGGATATAATGACGACAATAAGTCTTGAAACGTCAACTTCGACTTCGGACTTTACCACATACAAAAAGAAAAGAAAAGAGCCTCCAAGAGTGTCGATACTAAGTACATCCGCCGCACCCTAGGCAATCAGCACCGCTACCAACCTTGCTGACCCTTTCACTACGACACATGAGCTATCCTCCTATAGCTCGTACCAGTGGCGTAACTATACCATCAGAAGCCCGTGGCAAGTTCAGTGGATGGAGCCCCAGTAAAAATACTCACGTTGTAATTTAATTTTAATAAATCACTGAAGTAGTTACACAACAGAATTACAAATTTATAATTTTTACTTAATTTTGTTAAAAATGTTAGGTTACTTCTGAACTCGCGGCCTCTTGGGCCGGGGCCCATGGCATTTTGCCAGCCCTGCCACCCTATAGTTGCGCCACTGGCTCGTGCTATAAGAGACGGAACCACATACAGAAGCACGACTTGAAGCCACGTACTAGCCATACTTGTTTTTGCTGTTCAGCCAATCTCGGGTGAACTGTAATTCGACTTGTTCACTCTGCAATCATACCGTCCTTGTATGCAAGCGGTGATGCAATAAGTTCAAAGGTTTTAGGTAATGAAGTACATGCTTATAAATAAATCATAAGATGCAATTTCCCGTTCGTAGTAGCTGTATATTTAGCAGCTAATATAGCCTTAAGGCTACACCGCTGAGGTGTGAGACCTCCTTTAATCGGTTTTGAGACACTTATGGCCAAATACTCAAACGATATTCAATTTTAAGTTGCCGTTAAGTCTAGTGCTGTCACTGTCACTCTAAGGCGAAGTGACGGTGATAGCACGAATTTAACGGCAGCTTAAAGAGAAAAGTTTGAGTATTTAGTCATTACGTACATAATAGTTATTTTTGAAAATATAGGCTTGGATTAGTCCTAGCTTTAAAAATAACTCAAAAGGATTTTACTTATGAACTTTAAAGATGATTTTAGAGCTTATAATTAAGGGCTCCGAATGCTCCGATTGTCTCCACAACTAGACGGGTAACCTCTATGAAATGGACTTTATAAATAGCAGTGATAGCCGGTGTGATCGTCGGACTGCCAAGTCACAGGTCTCGTGTTTGAACCCAAGGCACGTACCTATGACTTTTCGGATTCATATATTTATTACTTGCTTAAAAACGGTGAAGGAAAACATCGTGAGGAAACCGGCATTCCTAAGAGATATTTCTCGACGGCATGTAAAGCCAATTTAGAGGCCCATAGGCGGCATAATCTCTGTCACTAAGGTTAGTCACTAACCACACGAAAAGAAGAAGATGTGACATGTAATACTACATACTCCTAAATCCTGGAAACAGTTGACCTGCAGTTCTTAAAAGGTCACCTTTACACCCATTCAAGTTTCGGACCGTTCTGTTTTTTTAACCGACTTCATAAATGAAGGAGGTTCTCTATTCGGCGCGTATGTTGTTTACTTTTAATGTATGTACGGTACACAGATTTCTCCAAGATTTCTGGACCGATTTACGTATTATTTGTTTGTTTAACTGAGTATACTTTCGAGATGGCCCCATATAAAAGACTAGCTGTGTCCTCACGGCTCCGCCCGTAGCCTATGTTACTCAGTGATAACGTAGCTTTCTAACGGCAAAAGAATTTTTGAAATCGGTCCAGTAGTTTTTAAGTTTATTCGTAACATACAAAAATACAAATCTTTCCTCTTTATAATATTAGTATAGATATAGCCATCATTTGATACTCTTCAGGTTTTAAACGGTTTTAATTATCTTCACTTAGTATACCTATATTTATTTATTTGTCAGTTTAATACAAATCTTGCGGCAGATTTTTCATCTAAATACTTCTGCTTAACCGATTCTCCTGAAACCTAACACAAATTAAATTCCCATGACAATACATTATAATAATTTTAGCCTTCAATCCTCAAATACTGATGCTGCAGGGATACTGCAAGATAAAACCGTTTAACTTTAAAGTTTTTTTAACTTCATTACTTAAAGTGATATTTTTAAACACTAAGCCAAAACCTCTAACAACATAGATTTATGTGTTCCACCTAGTGTGGGATAAGGGCAGGAAGAAGAAGAAGACTTAAAGTGATATTTTTGTTTAGTGAAACCACTTCATACGAATTGACAAGACACTTAACTAAGCCTAAGCGATAAACATTTTAAAACGCGTGTGAAAGGCCATGATCACACATAACAGAGAAGAATACGTGTTTTGTAATAATTTATTAAAGCTCGTACGAAAAACTCGTACGTCCACTGCATTATCTGATAAATGGTTACGAATGAACAATGTTTTATCGTAAACTAAATACTCTCTTCGTCCTAGCCTTTTCCCAACTACACTGGCCTGCAAAAATAAGTATCACACTTTTAAAATTTCAATTTTTTCTAAACTATAGAAGTTAGAGATTTAAAATAAAAAACGTTTTATAGCAATTTTTATCAGCTTTCTTTGAAACTATAGTAACAAAGTTAAACTCTTTTTTGAGTCCTTTTTGTTTCGAAAATATATCTTGTGTACCTAAAAAGTTAATGCAATTTTAAAAGTGTGATACTTATTTTTGTAGGCCAGTATATGTTGGGGTCAGCTTCCAGTCTAACCAGATGCGGCTGAATACTAGTATTTGACACGGAGCGACTGCTTCGGCAAAGCCGATATTCTAAGGTTAGATCGTTTGTTGGACTTCGGGGTTCTGACTGCCCGTAATGACTGTCATAAGTAATCGTATGACACCCAGGACCGACAGTTAAACGTGCTCTCCGAGGCACGGAGGGCTCTCGATGTGTAACGAACGGTCACTCATCCACGTACTGACCGCGGCAAGAGCAGCTTATCCTCGCAAATTTTATAATCCGCGCGGTTGTTTCCTAGCCACGAGCCCCTTAACCCGAGTAAACTTTAATACTAATGAACTTAATTATGCTGATATCATTAGATCAGTTTGGCTTTGGAATATAATGAACTAGCGACCCGCCCCTGCTTCGCACGGGTGCAATGTAGATACTAATGTGGGGCATATAAACCTTCCTCTTGAATCACTATCTATTGCTGAGAACTGCATTAAAATCCGTTGCGTAGCTTAAAAGACCTAAGCGTGCAGACAGCGGGAACGACTTTGTTTTATACTATGTAAAGAAGATTATGTATGCAGATGTGCAAAGAGTAATTTATTACCCAGACTAAGGTTCAAATTCACAATTTATTTTGGATTGCAGAAGTGAATTATGCTGCAATATTTCCTTGTACACTTATAACATCACGCACTGTATTCCCTGAAGGGTTCGGCAGAGGTGTTTTTAGTACATCCGCGTTTCGCCAATTATGTTTGTCTCATGTAGGTACCTAATAGGGGGCAAGGCTATTGCGATTAACCGGGCACAAATCCAAACTCCGGGCTGCTACTGAGAAATTCCTAATGGAAAAACCCAATAACACTTTGTCTGACCGGGGGATCGATCGAACCCAGGACCCCATGCTCAGCAGTCGCGCTTGCGACCACTAGATAAACAAAGCAGTCGACTTATAACATTATACTGGAAAATATGGCTGCCGATAGAAACGGCGAGTTTAAGTCACAATATTAATTACTACTTCATTAACGACCGATCCCAATAACTGATGATGTAGGTTTTTGACATTATAGTATAGGTACTTCTATTACATTATATACTAGTACCTGGACAACCGAGGTTTACTCGTTATTTTTTTGGTAAATCAACGTTTTCTAAAAATGAAACCTAGCTAGATCGAATTATCGCCCCCGAAACCCCTGCATACTAAATTTCATGAAAATCGTTGGAGCCGTTTCCGAGATTCACATTATATATATACAAGAATTGCTCGTTTAAAGGTATTAGATAGATATATCATTATAATAGCAACCCGCCCAGACTTCGCACGGGTGCAATGTAGATACTAATGTGGGTACATAAACTAAATATATAATATACATATAATGGTACTATAAACCTTCCTCTTGAATCACTCTATCTATTGCTAAAAACTGCATTAAAACCCATTGCGTAGTTTAAAAGATCTCAGCCACAGACAGCGGGAGCGACTTTGATTTATACTATGTAAAGAAGATAGTAGAATTTCTGTTAAAAACCTACATCAATCCCAACGACGTTGAAATAAATAGACCCGCTATCTCATATAAGCAACATGACGTGCCAAATGCATTGACGCAATAAGGTTCAAACTACCGCTAGACAGCTGTAAAATTCTATAGCACTGCGGTTCCGAAACCACAACTCGTTGATACCATGTTGTTCTTCTAAACAGCGCATCTAGTACGTAAGTATACAAGGTTAGTCGGAAAGGGGGTACTAAGCCGCGGGCCACTTAATGTATCACTAATTACTATTTTAAAGCAAGTGTTAAAATTTAAAAATTCGATAAAAAAAAATTCTATGAAATACCTAATATTTTTATTTAACTTTTTTTTTAATTCTTGATCCCTGCTTTAGTTATGAATTCAGAAAATGGACTTTCTAATCCGTGACCACAAATATGACGTAAAATGTGAACACAGCTGATCATAGCTGAGGATAAATAGAATTTAGAGTATTTTTTTATGAAATCTTTGAACAGCTATTTCTCTTGAACTATTTACTTTTGGGGCAAGTTGTAGAACAAAAGTTATCCATTACTATGGGTACTTTAACACCTTTTCGGCTTAGTACCCCCTTTCCGACTAACCTTGTATGTTATATCAATGATCAATCCAGAGATTTTAAATTGAGTTTGAATATTAATATCGACCGTAAATCAGTAATTATCAATAGAAAATATCTTGGAACGCCGTATACAGGTAGGCAAAATGTTGCATAAAACGATTATAACATAAGTTCTTAGATACTACTAGGCACAGGAAAATGTTATAGTAATACAAATATTAACTACAGTGCTCGTTAAATCATGCTAAGATCAACGCAAAACGGAAGCGATGGCAGCACCACCGTAAGACCTCATCACAACCAATAAGAACGAGTTAAATTATTATTATCAATAATGTGTTATTGGTAGCTAGTAACACTGGACAATGTTGACAAAGGAGGGTAATCGTCAAGATGAATCAGCGTACCCGAAGTTATAAAAACAGTGGTCATTCAATGGAGCAGGGCTTTTTATGTCGAACAGCCGAAGAAGTCTTACTTTATTTACCATGCTCCCAATCCTGACAGACCGATATTAGCTATAACTGTAATGTTAGATTCACACCTATAAGAATCTGTTGTATGTCTTTTACAAATGTCAAACACATTATAACCAATTAAATTGCTTAGGGCTTGCGTTAGTAGGGCCATTAGTTCCCCAGTTGTACGTTCTATTGGCCCCTAAAAGAGTAATCAAAAGAGATTTGGTATAAGTGAGTACTTATTTGAGTGAATTAATGAAGAGCTAAATTCTGCAGTAAATATAAAAAAAAATGACGGTGTGTGTAGTACACTAATTCGATAAGACCAACTTAGTTGACTAAGGCCTAAACCCTTCTCATTCTGTGAAGAGGACTGTGCCCAACTGTGGTACAATAATAGGTTAATTACGTTATGTAAATTTTGTAGAACAATGAGCTGACTTTCCACCACTACAGTCTAAACTAGAGCGCTATGTTGAGTGTTATGGAAATGCCGCTTTATGTCCTGTTCCTATAAACAAAAACGAATAGTTTTGCTTACCAATGGTAGCATTCTTTATTGCCGAATTAGGTATCACTGGTAAAATAAGCTTACGAGAAATCTACTCGTAAGCTTATTTTACCAGTGATACCTACTTTACTTTGATGGCCTTGTTGGTTTAGTGGTCGCAAGCGCGACTGCTGAGCATAGGGTCCTGGGTTCTATCCCCAGGTCGGGCAAAGTGCTATTGGGTTTTTCCATTAGGAATTTCTCAGTAGCAGTCCGGAGTCAATTTGTGCCCGATTAATGGCAATAGGCTCGCCCCCTATTACATGGGACTTAAACATAACTGGCGAAATGAGGGTGTACTAAAAACACCTCTGCCGTTCCCTTTGGGGAATACGAGGCTTGATGTTATGTTATGATATCTACTTCCATATGGAAGGGTCTACTATTCAAAGCTATGAGGTCTTTGCTTCATTATTGATAAAGATAAAAGAGTCTCAATTTTAACCAATAACGCTCCGTAAATTATAGGAATCGACCATTAGTTGAGGAAAATCTATGCCTGACGTTTGTTTTTGCTTGCACAAAACTTCCCAAGAACACGCGGTAAAAGGAAACTAAGATTAAAAGCAAAACATTGTTTTTTATCACTACTCCGAATCATCATCTCATTCTCTAGTATTAATTATAATTTCAACCATATTTAGCAAATTGTAAGACAATCTACAATTTCAACATTTAATTCGGGTCAATTCGACAATAATCGTTGATGTTTTCGGAACAGAAGTATTAAAACAATGTAATATTGTTACAATAATGTGTGTCTTTGTCCGGTATGATGTCACGCGACTTCTGACCCCGACTTCCGATGCTGTAGCTAGAAACGACTTTAACAGGTATTTCTTTGGTGTCAAGCAAGAAGCGGGAAGCGATTTTTGAGAAAGTAAAAATGACTCGTCGGTTTCTGGCAAGCGAATGTCAGCTTAAATCACACTATTGTTTTGAATCCAGTTCATACACCAACAGTTATAAAACTTAGATTGA
Source organism: Amphipyra berbera (assembly GCA_910594945.2). NCBI lineage: Eukaryota > Metazoa > Arthropoda > Insecta > Lepidoptera > Noctuidae > Amphipyra > Amphipyra berbera. Next base: position 14,733,154 of record OU343138.1, read on the forward strand.
AAATCCTACCTCAACCCTACAACACACAAATATTAGGTAAAAAAAAAACTAAGAATCTATACTAATATTATAAAGAGGACAGATTTGTATTTTTGTATGTAACAAATAAACTTAAAAACTACTGGACGGATTTCAAAAATTCTTTTGTTGTTAAAAAGCTACATTATCACTGAGTAACATAGGCTACGGGCGAAGCCGTTAGGACAGAGCTAGTTTAAAAATAAATAACTAGGAAATGCCTTGGAATGTGGAAACTACCCATTGGTTGTGAATGGGGTGTTTAGAGATTATAGTAAGGTCTAGTGTTTGTACTCTTGCCTTCACCTGACTACGATCTCAGACCTCTAACTTTACGAAGTCATATGCGGACCAGAATTTAATTATCACGCGTTACGGTGAAGGAAAAATATATCCCGAGTAAACCTGCACACCAGAGAGCGTCCAAAAATTGTTTTCGGTGGGTTGTGTAGTCCGCCAACCCGCATCAGGCCAGCGTTGTATTCTAAGGCTTAAACCCTTATCATTTTGAGAAGAGTCCCGTGCATAGCAGTGCGAGCCGAACTATGAGCAACTTCACGCAGCTAATGAAAATAAGAAATCAGTGTTCTTAATAGTGAATTAATAGAGCCCCCACGAGTGACGATAGTTAAGTACGTCCAGCGCACCCTGGGCAATCAGCCTCGCTACCAACCTTGCTGACTTGCTAATCTTTTCACCACAGCATCAGCTGTTCTCAAATAGCTCAAATCGACACCAAAGAAGACGAAGAAGTAATTAGTAGATGAGTTTCATACCGAAATAATGTTTCTATCAACTCGGTTCTGAAACAAGCGAATGAAAACACTCAGGGAGTTGATTATACGCTATTTATTTATATCAATAATTAGACAGAGTTTTGACTTATACTCTAGTGTACAGACAGAATTACCCATAAAATGAGCTCCCCCACCCTAAATCAGGGGATATGGCGATGGTAAGCCTTTTGTGACGTCACCACCAATCAACTGCAGGCTTGACGTAATAAGTTTGACCCATCTTCATGTCGAGGCTCGGCTGGCATATGGCGAGGCGTTACAGTTCAATAAAACTCGCCACACGCTTATCACTTACACCTTTACATTCTTATCGAAACCAATTATACTACATAGTGATGCTACTATTACGATAGTTTATTCATATATTCGATGACCCAAATATTTTTACCACTATTCAGAAGCCTTGAATATTTACTAAATAATAGATGAATACAAATCGTTAACAATCATTAATTGACTTTTTGAGAAACTTAGGTAATTAATTGTATTAAACCAAATTTTTCAATCTTGTTATTTATTTTGTCATTTATCATATTTTGAAGGGTATTAATTAATATGAAATTAAGACTGGCCATGATTTATGGCTGTATCATGGTCTCGTTTCCATGCTGACTAGACTGATGAAAACAATATTTAACATTAAAGTTACTCTCAATCAATCTTAAGCATCTTCTTATAAAGCTTCTTACAGTAAGGTGTGTTCTACCTAGCCTTTCCTCAACTATGTTGAGGTCAGCTTCCAGTCTAACCAGATGCGGTTGAATACCAGTATTTCACACTGAACGACTGCCATCAAACCTCCGCAACCAAATTACTGGGTAATGCCGACATCCTAAGGTTAGACTGGTTGTCAGACTTTCGGGCTTCTGACTACCCGTAACGATTGTCATAGGTATTCGTATAACATCCGGAACCGACTGTTTAACGTGCTCTCAGAGGCACGGAGGGGTATCGATGTGTAACTAACGGTCTGACCGCGGCAAGCGCAGCTTGTCATAGGTATTCGTACGAATACCTATGACAGTCGTTACGGGTAGTCAGAAGCCCGGAAATCTGACCACCGGTCTAACCTTAAGATATCGGCATTGCCCTGTAACTGAGTTGCGGAGAACTGATGGCAGTCACATTGTGTAAAATACTGGTATTCAGCCGCATCTGGTTAGACTGGAAGCTGACCCCAACATAGTTGGGAAAAGGCTAGGCAGAACAAGCCTGGGCGTGTGAAGTTTTGGAGAGCGTATGGTCCTGGAGGACTCGAACCCCAGAACGTGCCCATGAACGGAAAGTATTTTAAAAGGAGAATAGGAACATTTCATTCAGTCAACAACCTGACCGGGTGGGAGCCAAGCTTATAGCCAAACCCTTAATCAGGCCCCCTTTTTTATGGTGGAAAGTCATGGATGTCACTCGCCCGGGGAAGGCGAGCGGGTCTGCTGGACTCTTACCGGCTAAAAACCAACGGTGTTCCTTTTCCTGACCGTTCGGCCGGGGTCGCGGGATTCGCAAGAGCATGCACCGCAACCCCGGCAGGTCCCGGTCCGCCAACCCATGGCGGACCTCTACTCTGTGGGGCCTTGCCCCACATCCTCCTGAGAAGCGCGCACGGAACATAGCGCGCCGCCTTCCCGGGCCTGTAACTGGTCGCAGGCAAGTTAGATATTGCCCTGCTTATCTCAGCGTTACCGGTTCCTTTATGACCATTCTCAAGCATCACAAACACGACTTGGCAGCATTCGAGATAGCGTGATAAAAACACATTGTTATAACCGACGGTTACATTCGAAGATCATCATGTCATTACAAAGACATTTGAATGCATTCTGTATCCGTTTTCTCATAGTATTTATCTTAAATCCGACAATTATGTAGAGATAACTTAGAACAGTGGAATACAATATTATTCATATTACCTACAAGGTTTTTGCGTATACAATACATTTTATATTTCAATTGAAATCTTCGCTTACATAAGTTACGTAACATTTTGTAAATACGCATTTCTTCAATATCACAGACAAGTTCTTATTACAAATAGTTTTGACCGCAAACTTACTTTTTACGTTTTTAAACTTTAATATCGATGACTTGGTTGTTATTTTCAGGAGCTCATGGCTAATTACCAACCGCGCCGATCATACGATTTTCGAGGTTAAGCTACGCTTGCCGCAGTCAGTCCGTGGATGGGTGACCGTTCGTTACACATCGAGACCCCTCCGTGCTTCGGAGAGCATATAAAGCCGTCGTTTCCGGGTGTCATAAGGATACCTATGATAATCGTTACTGGTAGTCAGAATCCGGAAAGTGTGACAACCGGTCTAACCTAGGGTATCAGCATTGTCCAGTTACTGGGTTGCGGAGGTCTGATGGCAGTCGCTCTGTGTAAAATACTGGTATTCAGTCGCATCTGGTTAGACTGGAAGCTGACCCCAACATACCTGGGAAAAGGTTAGGCAGAAAGAAGTTTTGACCGCATAGGTACTAAAGGTAACGAAGATCGAGAACGGATCAAAAAGATATAAGTAAAGATGGAGAGCACACAACGAATACATACTGAAAGTTATAACATGTAACCTTGAATATACTTAGGAATTCTATCTCTTACATACCCTACTTAGAAAAAGATAGAATATTTATTTTGGAAATCTATCTCTTCATAGAACGAATTCAATAATTATCATTACATATTGGACTGTAGTAGACTTCTTATCAAATCTGTGATAAATTAAGTGGTAAAAAAACCGTGGGAGGACGGATAAAGAATACAGTTCCCCTCCGTCGCCAGGCAAGCGAGTCGTAAGGGGTGACGAACTTGGCACCATAATTGTGCCCGAAAAATGGCAATAGGCTCGCCACCTATTGGACGTAATACAAAAGGCGAAATGTGGGTATACAGACTCCTGAAATAGGAGAACACTGCTTACTCCTTCGGGGATTCCAGGCGTGAGTATAATACGTATGTATGTTTGTATGTAAAAACATAAATCTTCGTGTAGATTCTTATACTTAACACAGATTCAATTAAAATACTTCGCAAAGCACTTTAACTTCCGGCATAATGACGTATGGTACTAAAGTAGGTATTAAGAACGTCAATAAATCATATAGGCATAATTTCGGTGCCTCAAACAAAGAGGAGAAAGCTGCGCGCACGCATGGTGACCGCAACACCGGACGGGACGAGTTAATGAGAAAGTGAAGTATTCATTAAAAATATTAATTACATTATTATTGATTTAAATGAGACTATACTAATGCAGCCCGGAGGTGTTCGTGGCTAATTAACAACCACGCGGATCATATGATTTGCAAGGTTAAGCCGCGCTTGCCGCGGTCTGTCCGTGGATGGGAGACCATTCCTTACACATCGATACCCCTCCGTGTCTCGGAGAGCTCGTTAAACTGTCGGTCCCGGGTATCATACGAATACCTATGACAGTAGTTACGGGTATTCAGAAACCCTAAAGTCTGACAACTGGTCTAACCTTAAGATATCGGCATTGCCCTATAACTGGGTTGCTCTGAGGTCTGATAGCAGTGTCTCCGTGTAAAATGCTGGTAGTCAGCCGCATTCGATTAGACTGGAAGCTGACCCCTACATAGTTGGGAAAAGGCTAGGCAGAATGAACTGTTAGCTACTTTTGAAGTGAACAGAAATAGGTACGTAATAAGTTTAGTTCCATTCAATGTATTGTTCTTTTGTCAGTTTAATTACTTATTACCTGCCACTTTAAGCCCATAATCTACTGTCCGTATCAATTAACGTTTCCTTACGACATTTTAATCCATTAACACGCTGATTGACGACTAGAAAGTAAGCATAGTTAATCTTAAAACCATTCATTCATTCAAGAAATACGACTAGAATTAGCTTTAACCTACAAGCAAATCACACTAAACCAATCTTACTTCATCCTCAGACATATTTACTGTCGTGCGAATATTTCCAAACGCCATATTTGTTATTTATTTACTTGTGCACGTCGCATGAGCTCGTCCTGCGCTGACGCAACGTTCCTACAACACTTTTCACTGGATTACAGCATATTATACAGACGACATTGAGACCGACTGACCGAGTTCTTTTGGCGGGATTATCTTGAAAGAATTTTTGATACTTTTCGTGCACCTTCTGGGCATGGGTCCTCTCTCAAAATAAGAAGGGTTTAGTATTAAATCTTTATTGTTATGAATGACCATATTATTCATCACAGGTATGACACGATTGGCGCAGCGGCTGAACACGCGTTCGTTTCCCGCACAGAAGCAAGTATTCGTATGACCTAAGAATAATTGTTACGAGTTTGGATGTTTGTGCGTGTGAAGATTTGTGTCTGTAGACACACCCACGATACAGAGTTCACAGAAAGGCATATTGCCATAATCGCAACGCTTCGCTAATGTACCTACTAATGATATTTTTTCTCTCTGTCATACACGATAAAGTGATAAGTGACTTCAAACAGAGTGACCCGCGCTTAGACCCCTTTACATTAACCAGGTCACGTTTCATAACAGTGGTAAACTGACTGCAATGTGTTACAAGGAAGGGTCAGCTTGTTGTGGACGTAGATTACTGCGTACTGACTTGAAAAGTTGAGCAAGACGAATTTTTTTGTAGTAGTGGATGGTAGTCTATGGGTTCAGTGGATAATCACGGGCACGAGGAAATGCGGTCGGCATTTAGTCCATACAAACGTATTCCTCAGTTTCCTCCTTGGATAATGGCACTAGAGCTAATATTTTTTACCATAATTATGATTAATATCTACCACCACTGTCCCTATGTTTTGTTTTTGTCAATAAATTAATTATTAAAAGTACTAGAAACGTTTAAATTTTACAAAAATCGACCGGTTTTACCACCGTTTTCAAACATCTGGCAAACAAATTTAACGAATATAAAAAATTAAAGAAAAACATACAGACATAACCAAAGTCTTTCTTAAATTATTACAGAAAACAATATTAAAATCGGTCCAGATTTGAAGTAGGAAACAGGGAAATACGAAAGTACGATTTCGCTAATATTGCACAGGAGAAATTAGTCCTAAAAAAAACCTATTCAAATTATTATTTTGCAGCCCGCATTTCCTCTTAAAACGAAGGTTTTCTTTTTTTATTCTTGACTTGGTCGCGCTTGGCCCTAGTCTCACCTGATGGTAAGCGCAGACAGGGTCTAAGATGGAGCACACGAAACCAAGGGACAGAGATATAGAAGGATTCCCCTATACTCCTCTGGCTCTCACATAAACACGACGGAACACAATAAATTGCTTGACGCCGGACGTTAATGTGAGGGTGGTAGCTAGCCAGGCGGACCGTATAGATCCTACCACCAAGCGTGCTGGGTATTGTTGAATCTTACAACACGCGTCTATGAGTAAAATATATTATAGAAATATGTATAAAATTCTCTCTAAGGATGATCAGAATCCTCCTCCTATCTTCTTATAACAACATACTGACACCAATCTGTAATGCCAATCGTTGATGTTTCAGTAATATTATGACTAGGTACTTTAAACTGGGGTAATTATTTTACAATCTTCTTCTCAATCTGTATGTAATACATGCAAAAAAAAAGTTCTAGCAATAATCTTGATCTGGATTTGCGACCGGATTCTGTTGTCGGCCGGCTGAGAAACAAACATAATCTAGGTGAAATGTATAGCTCGTTGCGACATTCCGGCCTTGCGATCAATTTCGGCGTCCGCGCATGCTGTCGTGCAATCGATGAATATTAAAAAAAAAAAACATTTTACAAATTTGGAATTTTTAAGAGCAAAGGCTTGTAGTCATTGCAAAGTGTTTGTTTATTGTATAAATCGTTATGATTTTGAAAATAAGTCACAAAATCTTCAAAGTTTTAACCAGATCGTCACTTTGAAGTTACAAATGCAGATTCTCATTTGTTAAGCGTGTAGTGGTATCACTCATGATTGGTTAGGCAAAGGTGTATAGTAACACCCTCATTTCGCCGTTATGTTTAAGTCCCATTTAATAGGGGGCGAGCCTATTGACATCAACCGGGCACGAATCCAACTCCGGGCTACTACTAATATCTAATAATACAATAATATTATTTAACTTCATATCCCATGTTTTTAAACTTCTCATATCTACTTAGTTTACTCACGCCTAAGTTAATTTGAAAACATGGATCATCTATAACATAATTCAAGTGTAGGTACCATTCTAACTAATCTATCGAGTTTCCTCAAACATCATGCGATATGCGGTTAATGTTTTGAAAGTCAGGAGTGGGCAACCTTTTGAGACGGAAGAGCCAAAAGTTGCAATTTTTCAAATTTCAGTTTTTAAAGAGCCACATAAAAATTTCGCTTCTATATTATAGTATTTGCTTATACAGGGTGTCCTGTAATTAATGCATAACCTTGAAATGGCGTGTAGCAAAAATAATTACCTTAAAACCTTTAAAAAAATAACAAAACGAAAATACATTTAGATATAGTTACTATATCTATCTCTCAGTCATAGTCAGTATATTTCAGTCATAATATATACATATACAAGGTTAGTCGGAAAGGGGGTACTAAGCCGAAAGGGTCTTAGAGTACCTATAATAATGGATAACTTTTGTTCTAAAACTTTCTCGAAAAGTCATTAGTGTAAAAGAAACAGCTGTTCAAAGATTGCATAAATAATACGCTGAATTCTATCTATCCTCAGCTATGATCAACTATGTTTAGGTACATTTTAGGTCATATTTGGGGTCACGGATTAGAAACTCCACTTTCTGAATTCGTAACTAAAGCAGGGATGATTTTTATTTGAAAAAACTTAAATGATAATCATTTTGCATGAAAAAATATATATCGAATTTTGAAATTATAACACTTTCTTTAAAACAGTCATCAGTGATACATTAAGTGGCCCGCGGCATAGTATCCCCTTTCTGACTAACCTTGTATATAGGTAGTATACATACATACTATATATATAGTACTCAATTATGGATCGATTGCACGATTTTAAGGGATTTGATAGTAAAATAATTATTTTTTGCGTATGAAACTGGAGAGCCGCAACTTTACATCGAAAGAGCCGCATGCGGCTCACGAGCCGCAGGTTGCTGACCCCTGGCCTAGGTGAATGTGCAGTTAAACAATGATCGTGTTCGTAAAAATGACATTCTGTCCTCTGTTGATATTGCTGTGATAAATAAAACTTATACAAGGATTCACGTTATACTGTGTGTAAGGGACGGTGTATAGAAAACTGAAACAGCGAATTCAGCCCATTATTCTGAATTGAATGTTTGAGTCACCTTCCAGTCTTACCAGATGCGGCTGGATACCAGTATTTTACACGGAGTGACTGCCATCAGAGCTTCGCAGCCTAGTTATAGGGCAATGCCGATATCCTAAGGTTAGGCCGGTTGTCAGACTTTCGGGCTTCTGACTACCCGTAACGACTGTCATAGGTATTCGCAAGACACCCGGGACCTACGGTTTAACGTGCTCTCCGAGGCACGAAGGGGTCTCGACATGCAACAAACAGTCACCCATCCACAGACTGACCGCAGCAAGCGATGCTTAACTTCGCAAATCTTATGATCCGTGCGGTTGTTAATTAGTGACAGGCCTCATGATTCTGAATTGAATACAAATGGAATTTTGTATACATTTTGAAATTATTTGCTCTCAGTTATTTTATTTACTTTTTGATCAGTTTTTTTGTGCCCTAGATTGGCATACTAGTAGGCGGCCCACCTGATAGTAAGTGGTCACCGCCGCCTACGGACATCTGCAATACTAACGGCACCACAGTTACGTTGCCTACCCTTCTCAAAGAGGACTCTCTTCTATCTTTTTTAGAAGCTATCTCTTCTAAACTTCTTGACTAACCTTGATTCCAACGACATGTAAAACCGAAAGCCTTCACAATTTGTAACATTCTTTAATTTGACCAACATAAACATACACCAAGGCAGGGATCAATTTCATTCGACACTATCTCAAATATCCGAAACTGATACAACCATCGTAGTTCGACGATAGCCGTGGAAAGATTTTGGTGACCTGTACCTCTACCATGAGTTGTCATCGAAAAATTACTCGCTAGCGTTGAACTCGCTAGCGTGCTAACGTGGATCAAATAGATTTCGATAATGCTCGCACCATGAGATTTACGGAGTCTTACGCAGGCGCTAAGGTGAGCTCGATAGATCGTGTCGTCTAGCTAACTTCACTCTACTTATGTTTTGTTTCTTTCTTTCCCACTAATAAGAAGAGAGAACGGCTCTTAAGCTCAAAATGTAATGTTATCGCTATGCTAAAAATGTTAAGACAGTCAATATCACAAATAAACCAACTAAATAGAAAAGTTGACGGTTAGTAGATTACTTATGGTATTTAGTGGTTTTTGAATTTTTATTCCTTATAATATGTCACTGTCGTCGTATATGTACAGTATACTATTGTAATCATTGGTCGTATATTCAATTTGTAATTTTGTTTGTTAACGTTGTGTCACAGAACTGCGTTGTGTGGTTTAAAAGTGTACAATTAGATTCAAACAGATTAATTAATAAAATGAGGACCAGTGTCTCACAGTTTCAATTGTTGGTGGAGTTCATGAAAATGTATGCTTCAACTTTCTATTGAATTTATTGTATGGATTGTTATTTATAATAACTAAATTAACAGGTAATTTACGTTTCTAACATTACTTACTGTTATAAATTAATTTATGAAAGTTTGTGAGGATGGATGTTTGTTATTCTTGACGTAAAAATTAGATGACTTACTATACTTTACGTTCTATTAAGTTATTTAAAATGTAAAGTTACTATTTTAAACGCGGTCACTAACATATTCTATGCCAAATAAGCTCTTGCAGACATTATTTTGTCTTTAGTAGACTCAAAAACGTATATAACTTTAATGTTAACATATGTTTCACACGTCAAAATGCTAGTGAGCTACGTTACTACTATCGCAAGCGTATTATTCGATAGGTTCAGTCAAATTAGTGACTCATGGTACCGTTTTGTATGGTGACAGCTGAAAAACGTTAGTGACTATCGAATAGATTACGTTAGGTTTTTAACCTATCGTAATCTATAGTGCTCATGGTACGAATTTTAATTCTTTCTGTGACCGCTAGGGGCGCTGTACAATATTTCATACAAATAATTTACGGAGACGCTAGCGAGTTTTGACTGTGTAAACTCATGGTAGAGGTACTGCAAGCTTAATTTTGGTACACAAGTTGGGATGAGACCTTTCCGAGTGCTTACAACTTTTGTCTTGGTGACGTATGGAGTATTCGCGAGGAGGTTCAATCATTACACGACTAGGGCAATATTCAACGCAAAAAAAACTGAAGCACTAGATTTTTTTAAACTTTGCCCCACACTAGGATCTCTCCTGTATCGTGGGTGCGTTTACAGACACAAATCTTCACATACACAAACGCCCAGACCCGGAACGACTATCTGTAGGCCATACAAATATTTGTTCCGTGTGGGAATCTAACCCACGACCCGTAGCGCAGAAGCTAATCGCTCGGCCACTGCACCAAACGGGTCGTCGAATTGAATTCTTCTTTTCGTGTGGTTAGTGACTAACCTGGTGTCAGAGTTTATGACGCCCATGAGCCTCTGACTTTGCTTCATATGCCGTCGAGAAATATCTATCAGGCAGGTTTCCTCACGATGTTTTCTTTCATCGTTTTTGAGCAAGTGATAATTATACAATACGCATATGAATCTGAAAAGTCAGAGGTGCCTTGGGTTCGACTCGAGACCTATGACTTGGCAGTCCAACGGTCACACCACTAGGCTATCATCTGTTTTGAATTGAATTTTATTAAAAGTTAATGATAAGTGCTGATAGTGATTGTATTACAATAAAGTAACCTTCACACGTTCTGAATCTGGCTCCAGATTTCACAAGTGTAGTTGCAAATTTTACGCTCGCTACCATTTTGGGAAGCTATTATAAAGTTAATAGGGTATTATTGCCAGATAATCCTTTCTACACGACGTTTTAATGGCCGTTAAGCTGGATTAAGAGTAAGCTTGCTTGCTCAGTGTGGACTAGTGAAGCTGGTTATATGCATAATTGAAGTAGATACCTATTTAATATTACCTATAGATACTAAAGAATCAGTTTAAGCTGAAATTATCCAACTTAATTTGTAATCTAAACCAAAGGTTTTAAGCCTTAGATTCACTATGAGACAAAGTATTCCTCAACATGAAGCGCAGTATTGTGTCTACATGACGCTGCAACGTTACACACTGCCCCGCAACGTTGCACGCAACATTGTTCGGCATTTCTACGTGACGTGGAACATGTTGCACGCTTCGAGAGCGGGCGCAGGTGTGTGCGAGCAAATTGTCATTGCGATATTGTTCTCTGGACATTTTCGTAGATTTTCTCCGTCAAGTCCCGCGGCATTTTACTCCATTTGTTCCGTAATGAATCTAACCACGGCTTTAAGTGAATTAATCGTGTGCAGCAAATACTGAGACCAAACTATACCTATTCCTATAGAGCTAATTGAACATTCGGCAGTTTTGGTAGAACCAAAAAATCCGGTGATCAGATGTAGTGCATAAGGAAATGATAATATACAATGATTCTAACATTGACAGAATTCTGACACCAACCACCATGTGGGATAAAAAGTCAGAAAAAGAGGGACATTAAAAAGTATAGAATATTACGGATATAAAGCTAATTAATCGAATTCAAAGCTATGCGAAATAATTATAATAATTAGTGTAACGCGTTATAAATTATTAGTTTTCCGCCATAACTCAACGCAAAACACTACATTCGACCTTTTAAAAATTGACATAGTTGTGTTGCAACTAAAGTTTGAATATTTATTATATTTTTTGTAATGTCGTTACTTAATTATATCATACATGATGAGCAACCTCTGGTATTTTATGATTAGCAATCATAATATTTTAAGTAGGTAAGACATTTCAAGAATTTCGTGATACCAAAAGCGTAGAGGCCAGTTTCGTTGATTTCGTGATCCATCCACTGAAGACCATCATTTTCGATACACCATGACCAGTTTATTCAATTATACTCTGAACATGATTTTAATTATTCTATCTACGAAAGAAGATTTTAAGCCATATAATTTTTATTATTAAAAATAATAATCAAAAATCCGCGGAAGCAACATTGAAATGAACTCTGACCAAATTAGATGCAAATTATGCTTAGCATCTATTAGTAAAACTTAACACTGACCTTTCTCGCTAATCCTCTAACAAGATAGTTACTATTTGTTTCATTTTAGACAGGGAAACTGATTCAAAACTGGCAGGTACTTCTGGCGCAATTGAGTAACTAAACCGCAAGGCTTTGGAAACTTCACGACTTGCCGTCACGGACGCTAACGAGCATTTTATAAGCCTAAAATCTTTAAACGTACTTGAAAATATAAAAGAAGTAGCAATAGCCTTGGAAGATGTGAAATACGTATATTTTAAAATAGCCGAACTAGTCCAAATAAGAAAGAAAAGTGAGCTGTATAAACAGTTAATAATACCTACCTACCTATTCGTATTTCAATACTTGCTCGAATTAAACTGGTTATCCGGAACTGATGAAGAAATCAAATCAAACGAAATCTTTGTAATAGGTTTGTACCTATAAATAGCGTTAGATTGCATAAATGCGGTAAATTAGACGATAATGCATTATAAGGTGTGTATCTATCTAGTACTCCAAATTAAGTGGGGTCAAATCTAACAGCAGTCAATTATGAGGAAACTGTTCTTAGAATAACCAAAACTGGTACTTATGGTGTAGGTAAAAAGGGATCTCGGATAGAAATGATAACAGCAGCATCATTAGAAGTGGTACTGACAAAACAACTTCTCACATTCATTCCAGAACTATTTTTTGCAGAATTATGTCATCACTTTATGTTTCATTTGTTGAGAGCTGAGTAGGTCTCAACAAATCTGACTGATTGTAATTAAAAAATGTGTACCAATGTATAGAGAAACTAATATAATCTATTGTATTGTTATTTAATGATAATGGTCCGTGAGAATGTAGTGCTTGTTACCTTTGTTTTAACTGTAGTCTAAATAGTTATGTAATGCGAAGAACATCTCTCTCTCTATTGTTATACGGACTTGCAAATCAGTTATGCCTTCTAACGTTCATATTCTTAGGTGCGTTACTGCTTTGAACAAGTGTTGATTCTACTAGAGTTTGTACAGTTTCCAACTCAGCCTTTTCAACTTCTCTTGGTCTTGTATTATCGTCAGTACTCAGATTTTCGCTTACTTTTCTTAGGGTTCCAGCAAGGTCACATTTTAGGGCCTGTAGATTTTTCATAATTCCATCTACTGCCTGGGTAAAGCGACTATGTTTCTCCGTTCTAGGTGCAGATTCATGAGTGTTCACTATAGTAATGAATTGTTGTATCTCTCCGTATCAACACGTGTTCGTAGTTCGTGCCCAATCTTTTTCCATTCTTACGACATTTTTAAGCGTTTACTATGTTATCAATGAATGACCTTCCCACGATGAATCCTCTGTCTGAAGCTGGTGACAGTTTTAAATTATATAGTTAAACGAACAGCGGTATCATCATCTTTATCAACTAAAATCTTGGTCACCATTCCACCGTAGAATATTCAGTTAGTCATATTACGTTCATTTGTCAAAAAAAGAAATAATTTACTCAAAAACCAGCGTTATACAAACAAAAGTAATTTTTATTGCTTTATGTTATAAAATTGAGTCTATAGGTGTACATATTTTTGCAATTATTATAAGTAATGGTAATTCAAATTCTGAGTTACTATCGCGTGAATACATTCACTGTAACTAGGGTTATCAACACTCGGTATCTATTTTACCTACATTAAATTAGATGTAAGACTCTTTTTTTCGCAATTAGAGAAAGCACACAAATTAAAGTTTGTAATGGTACTTAATGGTAAAAAAACGACTGATTGTTTTGCATTCGTTTCGATGGGAAGTCTTGAATGCCGAATTCGTTCCAGATTTGTATTCGTTATAGTGTTAAAATTTATTTTATGGCAATAACCGGCGATGCAGCAAATTCTCACTACGTTACGTTACTGTTAATTTTCTAACATTAATGTTTTATTGGTGTCGAATTTTAATGGGTTGATTCGTTACCTTACAAGTAAGAGTGAAGAAAATGTTTGTTAAACTTATATCTACCTATTTTTCTTACATTTCGTCTTTTAGGCACTTTTGGCTTAATGTAGATACTCTGCCTGGTAACCATGAAATAATTAATGTTAATAGCGTATTTGCGTATCAATATTATAACGCATTTTTTTTGATATGGTCTTTATCCAGCATTGGGCTATCAAAGCCTTATCTCAGTTTTGGTAGCCCTATTAATAAAATACACGGATACGAGCACGTTCCACACGTAAAAAATAATATTAATGAATAGGTAGCGTTGTGGAGGAACGAGCATAAGACAGACCTAGCCTATAGCCCTAGGCATAGCCTATAGGCCAGGTATAAGACCCGACTGGTAGGAGGATCCTCCCTTTTCGTAGGAGGAACACCATACCTCATTCTCCTACAGCGTATTTGCGTATCAATATTATAACGCTTTTTTTTTGGATAGTGACTTTATCCATCATTGGCCTCATTTGGCAGCCCTATTAATGAAAGACACGGATACGAGCACGTTCCACACGAAATAATTAATATTAATTAATAGCGTATTTGCGTCATCAATATTATAATGCTAAAACATTTGGATTGGGTCTTCATCCAGCATGGGCCTACCAAAGCCTGATCTCAGTTTTGGCAACCCTACTAATGAAAGACTCGGATACGAGCACGGTGTGCGTAGCGAACCATCTCCGGAGCCAAATTGTGCGTCTAATCTGTTACGAAATGCCATTACCCGTACATAATGGAGGAAAGTGAGGCCGCATTTAATTGAACAATTATTATTTTCATTATTACGAAATCTTTTATTGTTTGTGAACTTGTTGGTAGTGATTTTCTGTTCTGAATTATGTGTTCGTAACTTCTTCTTCCTGCCCTTATCCCACACTAGGTGGGGTCGGCACAACATGTACCTATTTCATACGTCCATGTTGTTAGACGTTTTGGCTTATTGTTTTATGACCGGCCGCCTGCCTGACATCAACCCTCCTTGGGAATACTCGTTGCGCCGTCGCGCGGGTGACCCAATGTGCTTGATGACATTATGCACTGGGTCCAAAAATGATATGCTTGTTAATCTTATTGCTGACAACTAAGCAGACTATGTTCTTCTGGGTGGAGTTTACCTTGAAGTTCCTCGACCCACTCATTCAGTTTTGCTAGGGACTTTGGTTCTGACACGTCGTAAACTAATATAGCACCGTGAGCTTCTCTGTAAAAACTTGATGTCAATGTTCTGTATCGCTCCTGTCCCGCTGTATACCAAATACCAAGCTTGACTTTAACACCGTTCACGTCCATGACTTTACATTTGTAGTCAACTCCGATTATGTGTTCGTAATTGTAGCAAGTAAAATATTTATGATGTAGGTACAGACTATAAAAATAACTGTTAGTGCTGTTCAAAGTATAAAATTCATCTTTTACTCACGTTTTATACTCGATACCTATCTTGGATTTTTTTGAGGATTCGAACACGACAATTGATTGATGTGCCTCATTTTAAAATTCTGGGTAGATATTTATAATACATAAAATGTACTTAATAAATTATGTAAACGTGTTGGTATGGACATCCCTAGAAAAGAATTAATTTCTTTCAAATATCCGATACGATAAAAAAAGTCAATGAAATCCTTGATAACCTTGTCAGATTCAAAATTAAAATTGTTTGAATGTAAGCACCTACTGATAGATAATGTAAAAGTCTTTTGGTAAAAGTTCAAACTCCAAATAGATCAATATTATCTAATATAAGGATCTAAATGTTACCAATGTTACATTTAATTTCATACAAGTACCTAGTGGGTGGACCAAGTCAGATTTAGGCAGTCTTCTTAAGGATCTATTACGTCACAATGACCACTACCAAAACGGATTGCTGTTCCAATCTTGACCGTTCCGAATTCTGACATAAAAATGTCGTGTAGGTGTGTATGTAGGTAGATAGTCTTAAGGCATGCATAGACTACGACATTAACTACGGTCTAACCTCAGGATATCGGCATTGCCCTGTAACTGGGCTGTGGAGGTCTGATGGCAGTCGCTCCGTGTAAAATACTGGTATTCAGCCAAATCTGGTTAGATTGGAAGCTGACCCCAACATAGTTGGGAAAAGGCTAGGCAGAAAGAAAGACTACGACATTTATTGCGACACAAATGTCTGACACTTATTTCCGTTCTGTTCTGTTCCGTTTTCCGTTCTCACTTGGACGCTGCAGCAGACAGGCCTTGGCGCGACAGCCGGCGTGATGTCGCTGTGAGATTCACACACTGACACACGATACACTATCGATCGAAAATAATAACCGAACATCATTACACAGAACATTGCTTAGTAGAGTCCAATCAGTCGCATGACTGATTGGACTCAATTTGATTGAGTCTTATAATATCAGAAGATAATATCTACAGTTGAAATATGGAATTCCTCAGTAGCAGTCCGGAGCCTGGATTTGTGCCTGGTTAATGGCAATAGGCTCGCTCCCTATTACATGGAACTTAAACATAACTGGTGATACGAGGGTGTTATTAAAACACCACTGCCTAACCCTTCAGGGAATACAAGGCGTGATGTTATGTTTGATTGAGACGTAATATCAGAAGATAATATCTACAGTAGGTATATCTTACAAAACATGAAGGGCTCATGGCTTATTACCAACCGCTCTGATCATATGATTTACGAGGTCAAGCTGCCCTTGCCGCGGTCAGTCTGTGGATGGGTGACTGTTCGTTCCACATTGAAACCTCTCCGTGCCTCGGAGAGCACGTTAAACAGGCGGTCCCGGATGTCATACAAATACCTATGACAGTTGTTACGGGAAGTCAGAAGCCCGAAAGTCTGACGACCGGTCTAACCTTAGGATATCGGCATTGCACAGTATCTGGGTTGCGGAGGTCTGATAGCAGTCGCTCCATGTAAAATACTGATATTTCGACGGTCCCTATGTAGGTATACTATCGAAACTACAACATCTCAGTTTTTATTTTATTATGTATGTCAGTACACCGATTACGCTGAGATTTATGATCCGATTTACGTGATTCTTCTTTAGTTTGATGCGGAATAGTTGCCATTTGGTCCCATAAAAATTTAAGATAACATAATTTCACACATTTTAAGCAGATAAAATAAAAACTGAGATTTTGTAGTTTCGATAGTATACGTAGGGATCGTCGATTTAGCCGCATCTGGTTAGACTGGAAGCTGACCCCAACATAGTTGGGAAAAGGCTAGACAGAACATCTTACAAAATATAGTGTAGCTAAAAACTGTAGGTATATTTATGTGCAGGCTAGCGTCGAAAAGATGATTGATAAATATTTAGGACATTTTTCGAAATACAGAGCCTTGCGGCTATCGTGACTCGCGACTAGTCGTGACATAATGAATCATTTCTTTAATTTTGCAAACTGTAAACTTTAGCCATCGAATTTGCCAATTATTTTACAATGCAGCATTTCACCATAGTCCAATCTCGAATAATAAAAGTCCTAACTGCAGACAGGTTTGGTTTTTAGACTTCGTTTTATTATACATACTCTTTTGTTTATTATAGGTTATACACTGTATTATCAAGTTTATATACATATAAAGAATGCGGAACAATTATTGTGTTTTTTAAATAGCATAAATTAAAACATAATTTGTAATCTCACCAGCTAAGTCTGCAATACGAAAGGTCATAGTTGAACGATTGTCTAAAACCCTATTGAGCCTCAGGAAGAGGTTCAATAGTTTAGAACCTATGCATATTTCAGTTCAAAGAGAAAAGAGAGGTTAACTTGCATAATAGCGATGCCCCAAATACATAAGTTAAAAAAGAATATAGGTAGGTAATACTAGCGGCCCGTCCCGCCTTCGCACGGGTGGACATTTTTCCCGTTTTTGCAAAATTTTTCATTTACGCTCCGCTCCTATTGGTCGTAGCGTGATGTTATATAGCCTATAACCTTCCTCGATAAATGGACTATCCAACACTAAAACAATTTTTCAATTCCAAACAGTAGTTCCTGAGATTAGAGCGTTCAAACAAACAAACAAACTCTTCAGCTTTATAATATTAGTATAGATTGAATATTTTTATAGTAGGTAGTACTTAATAAAAAAAATTGACCAAGGAATCATTCAAAAAACAATCATTATTATATCTTACAAAAATATATAATAATGTCAAAGAAGGATCTAAAAAGCCAATTTATCAATAATGTTGAACTTTCGCAGCTTTTTTGTTCGAAATCATTATGGTAAATACAGAAACGAAAATCGAACCTATGACTGTTACCCTTTAAATGCAGCTGCAGGTATGCACTTATCTTTTTTTAATATAACTGGTTACAGACTTCAGTCCATAATAACAATACACCTATGCTAACTTGTAGCATAATAAAAAAAAAACATAGTGGGGGCCAATGAGGGCTAGGTAATTGATTTGAAAAGCGCGCTTTTTAAATGTCGACACAACATTAAATATTTTTATGGATCCTTTTTTGGTTCCACTAATTTTTCTCTGTAAATACAGAGAAAACCTACCTAGAATTTATTTTAAATTAACCTGTAGGTACATAAATTTTACAAAAACAATACAAATCATAAAATAAGAAAAAAAGATATTTACTTTTCGACAGATGGTGCTTTTTTATCGCCCACTTCACGAAACAAACACATCACAGTTTTTCACAACAACATAACACTTAGTTCTCTTCCACATTACTTAATTATTGCAAAAAAAATAATCACCAAAAATAATTCCCGCGCAAACAAAGTTACTCAACTCAAAATGCCGCGTAAAATTTGATAATCTGTAACGCAAATTTGACACGATTTGCGCAAACAGATAAGCAAATATTTTTTTATCGGCGTTCGAATTTTGTAAATGTTTTATTTTGTGTGTCAGCCAGACGCATGCGGGCGCGGTAAGTTGCGTAAGGCGCTATGCGTGTTTGCTGTGCGAGCGACTTGTAGAAACTGAAAGTGGAAGTGGACTCCAGACGAACGTCTTGCTGCAAGGGATGTGCGGTAATCTGCGGCTTGCGAAGCATCCACATAATGTAAACACTTAAATCCGCATACCAGTTGCTCTTTTGTCTATCTTTAGCGAGAGTTTTGGCAGTATGTATTTAGCATACAGTAACTTGCGTATTGCATCATTTCTGATGTAGGGGCTACATCAACTATGTTTACCAACTTACCATTAGATTTACGTTTAACTTGTGTTACATTTCAGTTGCAAAAAAACTTAGTTTTCAATCGTTGATTGTCCCAATTCTTTACAAAACTAAAATGATCTCTCTTCCAAATTAAATAAGTACCTACATTAATCCTCAAAATATTTCACAGCCACGGTACTCACCTACTGCTGTACAGCAGCTTCGCCCTCAATACTCGGGATAAAAGGTACCTACCATAGTTAACACAGCTGCTGCATAACTTACAAAAATTTTACAAATATTTCGTGGAATCCGCATACAGCATGTGCAAGCGAGCACATCACTAGTAACCCCCCCGACGCTGCGGTTAGGTAATACCAAGTTATTTCCATTTAATCCTATTTTCCATAAGAGCTACATCCGATGTTTTTGTTGCTTTGCTAATGATAACCAATGCTTCGTTGACAATGCCTATGCTGCGTTTAGAGTTCTGCAATGTATTGTTTCGTCACTAAAATCATTTTCAAAGATGTTCTATACATAATACTACATTCTATACGCTGTTTGCAATATGCAATTTTGCGGTTTCTCGTTATAGTATAAAATGTTGAAATAATTATTCTCCATCGTAACATAATTATATTACAGAGTGGTAGGGTCGCAGGCCGACGGTTTTAAGGTGACAAAGTGACAACCCTAATTACACCAGTCATATTTGGCTCTCTTATAGACAAATGATGAGGCGTTACGGATACCGACATAATTATGTTTCTGTCAAACAAAAGAAAATAATTTGTTTTTATCATGGTCGACAAAAAAAAGAAAAATAAAAAAATATGTGTGTCATTTTATAAATCCACACATAAAATGCAATGCAATAATAAGTATCCGCAATTTATAAAGTTACGCCGTTGTTTATATTTTACGTAATATATAAAAAAAAATGAAATGAAGCCGTGGGTAGCGGGACGCCTGGCAGATTTGAAACATGGGAATTCATTTTGTACAAAAAAAACTGGCCGAATAAAACAAAAGAGAGCCGACGAGATGCGAAGGTCTGCCGTCGTGTCTGCCATCGTGAGCGTCGCCACACAACAACCGCTCTCACATCCGTACCGCCGCATTAGATGCTTCACATCAAAAATTTCGCGGACCGACTGATCGCATTCACCTTAAGAACCGCACGTAGTTTATTATGTAGGTACTTACGTCGCCTTTTTTCTTTTGAGAATTATTGCAACATTGTTTTTGCGTAGATCTTCACACGGATGTGATTCGTCAATTTGTTGTGGCTTACACTGCCATTGTGAACATTCCCACTGTCATTATTTCAAACGAAGTACCTACTAATTAAATAAAAACTTCGAATGTTATATGAGCGTGTGCTACGTATTAGAGCTCGGCCTCATACTAATGTCAACGCCACTAGCGTTGCGTTGCGACGTCGCAGCGTCAACGCTGCGTCGTTTTCCATATATTTTAAATGACATGCCACATTAAACACTTATACGCTCCGAATCGAACGATTCGGATAAGTGTGCGAGGTTTAAGGTAGGGTGGGTGAAGTAGGTAATTCTAAAACTCGATTCTTTCGGCTCTTTCGCTTACTTCGGCTCTGATAAGTATGTGTCCACCTTAAAGCGTTGCGTCGTTGCACGCGACGTTTCAACGAGTCGGCTGACGAGAGACGAAGCGGGGGGAGGGTGATGCGCTAGGCTGTCGGAGTTCCGATGCGACGACGGACAGTGTTCCACTGCTAGAGGGGCAAACGAGACTGACTGAGGTGCGTGCGTCGTCCTCTTGCGCTGCGACGTCGTGCGTCGTCACAACGCAGGTGTGGCATACAATGCGTTGATACGTTGCGACGACGCAACGCAACGCACTAATGAGGCATCGCCCTTAAATACCAAAGAAGTACTTACCTGCAGGTACCTACAGAATTCCAGTAATCTGTTCTCATTGATCACCACAGTAGAGCTCCTTAGGAAAGAATACGTCCCGGGAAGTACGACCACCATACCTATTTCTGTCGCCAAATTAACAACATTGCTGTAATTCAGTTTGAAGGAGAGAGAGTAAGAGTGCCCCTGAAATTATAGGCACATGAAACTTTCCAACTTTGTCGCCAAGATTGGCAACGCATCAGCAATCCTCTTGGCGTTGTGACCACTTTCTATGAGGTGAACCGTCGGATGATTGCAAACTCATTACATAAATAAAAGAACTAGAGAACCAGACTAGACACTAGAGAACTGCCTCAGTAGGCCACATGACTCCTACTTGGTTTTCAAGGGTATAACTGGCCCAGACATAAAAATACATCCGGGTGAGTGCGGCCTCAACATCTGACCAAAACGTACAACTCACCGGAAGGCGAGGTTTCAAGAGGGCGACATATCGCCTAACCGTTTCAGTCACGCCTTCTTTTCTGATCTACAATCCAAAGAACACAATACCTTCTTGCTTCTTGTTACTAGGGCGAGTCACATTGCCATTTATTAGACAATGGTGTCGATTCTGTAGCGCACTTTGACAGGATTAAACTAAACTAAGATTGTTTGTCTCTTTCTGTTTCAATAGAAAATGAAAGTGACAGTTGCGTTCAGTCTAGTTTAGAACTGTCAAAATGTGCTACAGAATCGACACCACTATCAGCAAATAGTTAGCTTTTTACTCAAAGAACCCTTACAGATTGCCTGCTTTGACTGCCTTGTTGGTCTAGTGGTCCCAAGCGCAACTGCTGAGCATGGGGTCCTGGGTTTGATCCCCAGGTCGGGCAAAGTGTTATTAGGTTTTCCATTAGGAATTTCTCAGTAGCAGTCCGTAGTCTGGATTTGTGCCCGGTTAATGACGATAGGCTCATCCTCTATTACGTGCGACTTCAAACATAACTGGCGAAACGAGGGTGTGTTCTAAAAAAACACCTCTGCCAAACCCTTCGGGGAATACAAGGCGTCATGTTATATTTGTATGTAGCATAACGACGGTGAAGTGCCAATACCTCCTAACTGACGTTTTTCGAGAAATTCACTTTTTTATAGTTTTGAATTTAAAGGCGTTGTTCGCATGTTTTAGTGAAATCCCCGAAGTGTAATTTTTGTTACAACAGTTTGAATTAAAATATGGAAAATTCTCTCAACTACACCAATTTGTCTATTTTATGGCATTACCTCCTATCTAACCGAATACCTACTACACTATCATAAAATATACGAATTCAGCATAATATATAAAGCATACATTATTAATATTCTAAATTAATAAATATATTAACAAATTTTTAACTTATCAAGAAATTAAACGTTTTTGCAGTTTGTGTAAATTTTTGATTTTGTCAGTTAGGAGGTATTGGCACTTCACCGTCGATAAGGAATAACTAAAAAATAAAACCAAAAAAACTATCAATATAACATTTTATTTGTCGAATTGTCTTGACAAAAAATATCACTATATTAAACTCAGATAAATAATCTTATTTACAATAATATACATAACGGGGTCTAAGATGAAACACCCACATCGATCACAATGCATTTGTGACTAGCTTTAGCTCGCGAATTTGCTTGCGTAAAGTAATTATATTATAAAGGAAACTTGCATTAAAAATAATAGCCTATAGTCTTCTAGACCTGATGTAGGATGACCTTTAGGGCCGAACCACATCTGACGGAAGATACGTCGCCGTCTTCCGTCGCGTAATTTACTCGAAAATGTTAGTAACGCATCTCCGGTCAAATGTGTACGGTGTGAGATGATTATAAGGAATTATGTGTAACGGCGGAAGATCGGCGACGTAGCTTCCGTCAGATGTGTCTCGGCTCTTATAGATAGGCTCCATAGACTTACAAAACCTTTTAGAAAAGACACGTTCATAGTCCAACTTTATGTCTTAGCCGGTTTCTATAAGGAGCCATTCAAGTATTACGTAAGCAGAACTTTAGTAATATTTGACCCACCCCTCCCCCTTATCAGCAAAAGTAAGCAAAGCTTTTACCCCCCCTCCTATGCTTACGTAAACATTAGTTTATATTTTTTTTTAATCTGTTCAAGTTTCTTTATTGTTATACATGAGCAGCAGTTTTCAAGTCTATAAAAATAAGTAAATAAATAAACATTGCTGACGTAATCATCATCTAGACACGCCCGTCCCCATGTCATCAAAAATAAGCTGAGCAAAGACCCCCTCACCCCCCTTTCGTGCTTACGTAATACTTGAATGGCCCCTAAGGCGAAAAATGAACTAATCAACTGTCAAATCTTATGTCAACTGCTCCTGATTCTGAACGATTCGTTATGTCAGTTGTCAAACGATTCTATTTTTTATCTCTTTTTCTCTCGTTACCAGCTTCGTCGACAACACGAGATAACAATCTGAATCGGTCGATGAGTAGTTATCGTATATTCTCAATTCAAAATGGTAGATTGCTAAGGGTCAACTCATACTAGAGCCGAGTCGAAGCATCAATCTGAAACTTAACATAGCATATTCACCCTTATCTCCACAACATAATACACATATTTCTTCTAAGATAAAAAAAGACATTCCACAGAATTCGCGCGTCGGAGCGCAACCAACGCTGATTGGTTCTTCGTTTTACTTGTGAAGAATTTGACGCTTCGATGCGCTTTAACTCTGCTCTAGTATGAGTTGACCCTAAAGGTTTTTGACAGAAATTCAATAGAAGTAATGCCAAAACCCTACATCCATCCACAGATTTTGGATTGAGATTGATATTTAATATCGGCCTTCATTGACATTAGATTTGACAACAGATTCAAATGATCACCCTTCAGAAGCCAGCGACCTTTACGAAACACACTTGCAATCACAAGCTTTCATTTTGACGATACAACAATATTCATTGCGTTATATAGGAGTATGTAAGGATCGTAGCATGTGGCGTTTTATAGTTTCTGCCTACTCCCATGGGAAAAGGGCGTGAGTTTATGTATGTATGACACATAGTTGTCAAGACGGGTTGTTAAAACATGCGGTGCAATTTACATTCTTGTATTGTCAAAATAAAATCGATGAATACTGTTTCGCAATGGTGCAGATTATTCTCACAAATTAGGCCACACCAACTTCGAAAACATGGTCTCTTTTCCAGCAATAACAGATGCTAATTAAAAAATATCCTATACACAGACATAACTGCCGAGTATTTTTCTATAAACAGTGTAAGAGCTATTGTTTGTAGGTATAATTTTATTGAATTAGGGGTAAAGCGTATTTTGTTAAACGACGCCTGTTTCATTTGTAAGTTGCCTTAGCTTCATAGAATTATTCCAGATTGAATAAATTAATTATACACGGTGTAACAGCGGGGGTGGTTCATCAGAAATAGGCCGATCCACCTCAATACCTATCGATTCAAAAGTTATATCGATTTTTGTGTTTAGTAAAAATCTGTTTGAATCTGAACCAATGAATATCGCGGGACATACATGGGGGTTGAATCGATAGGTATTGATTGAGGTTCTCCATCGCCCGGCTTCCGATGATCCACCTCCCATGTTAAACCGTGTATAATAAGATGTTTTATGTGATAATAGTTATTATTTTGGTCTACCTATCCATCTATTTTTGATTATTTTTATCTCACATTTTAATTTTAAAGAAAAAATATGCCATATTAGACTTTTATTATAAACTGTTTGTTTAATTTTCAAATACCCTACGATTCATTCTAATATAAATGCGAAATATTGTTTTAATATTTTTTTATTATCTCGTTCGTATTTAAAGTACTTTCGATTTTAACCTAAAACAAAAAATTGAACACAAAATAAAAGATATGCTTATCAATCTCTTTTAAACAAGAAGTTTATTTATTTCCATTTTTATTGGAACTAAACAACATTAAATATAATTCATACGATGACGTTTTTAAGTCTATGGTTAATATCAATGTTTTGGTTAATTATGATAAAGTTGAATATCATTTGGCACGATGTGATAATCTCGACGGTCCCTACGTAAACTACCGAAAGTCTAAAATGACTATTTTTGAGGATAGCGTTTTGAAGTTTGTTCTTTGAATATTTTCAACTTTACGTTTTGAAAAACACGAAATAATATGCTATTTTTTTTTTATAACCTTTAAGATAACATAATTTCACACATTTTAAGCAAATAAAAACAGAGATTTTGTAGTTTCGACAGTATACGTAGGGACCATCGATCTGTCAATTTGAGTTTTGCGTCAAAGACCGTTTAGCATAACATAATGGCTTAGCTACCTTATAATAAGCTGTACAATTCTATATAATAGTCAGTTTTTCTGTTTATTTTTACCATGGCGAGCAAGAAAACTCCCTATAGAATAATTATGTTAAAAATATTGCTTTATAAATTGTGCACGTGGGTGTATTTTTTTGCTCTCCGATGTATTTAATATCCCTTTAAGCTATTGCTTTCGATTGTACACAAAACAGGTACATAGGATAAGTACAATATCATGGCATTACTTATGAAAATAGCTGAATTTATAGAAAAATAATATATACTTTACATAGTCACTATAAATATATCTTGGATGTTACAAAAAATAAATTATATATTTAGAGGTATATAGAAGCTTTCTTTTAATTTGCGACCTCATAATATATTAACAGTAAGAAAATATCGATTAAATTAAATTTATTTGACATACATGTATCAAATACTCGTTAAGACAGTAAGTAAAGCAAATATGTTTGATAAAGTCACGTTATAAATATAGTTTTTAATTATTTAATTAATAAAGTATCATTAGGATATTGACTTCGATATCTGCCTAAACTTTTAATTATTAAAAGTTAAATTGAGAGAATTCCTTTAGAGGTAGCGATAAGTATCAACTACTAACCAAAACATTATTTTTCGATCCATTGCGTTATTATAAATGGTTGCTAAGCGAAAACGAAATGAAAATAACTAACTATCTATTTGCATTCGTAACGTTATAGGCGGGTACAGACTGCTGTAACGTAACATGCAATGTAACATGAAAGGTACATAGTACGCACGCGTAGTGTACACGGTTCGTGCGCGCAAGGCGTCCACACTATGGGAATTCTGTTACATTGCATGATACATTGCGACAATGTGGACGGCAAATTCTTTCATTGCGTGTTACATTGCATGTTACATTTCGTAAGTCTGTGCCCGGCTTTAAATGAACTAATTAATGTCAGAACTGGATCGCTTTTGAAAATATTCGTCTGAAAACTTCAATCTTTCAATTTTAATTCAAACATCAACATTTCTGAATCTATATTTTTTGATTTTTATTCCATAAAATAGGAATGAAACGCTAACAATGCTATATTTTTTGACTAGATTTTAATTTCATCACACTACTGTGATCTATACCTCTCGTTCTACTATTCGTACAATAAGTAACATTAGTCTAATGGATTGTCCTATAGGCCATTATAGTAAGTGATATTTTTGTGCGATCCGAAGGCAATAACGTTAAAATATTAATCATTTAGACCAGTAGGCCTAGCACTAATGCAGTCGAGTTACTAACATAAACGTAACGTCAATGTAAATGAAGTTTCACACATACTATTTAATTAAATTGAAAACTTAATCGTATCTATGTATGATACAAACAGTGCATGTCGCAAAAAAAAATTGGTTGTTTGTAAAGTCGGTTTACGGACGATAGTTTAACGTGACAACTTCATAACAAAACATCGTGCCTCTCTATCGCTTGTTCCGCGCTCTCGCTCGCACGCTCGCCTCAGACGGAACGTGACAATGAGTCACGCTTTTTCGTGCATGCTGCCGTTCGTCGTTTTATTAAACGTTGTCACGTCAAAAACAAAATGTTATAGGATAGTTGTATTTTCGATTCAAAATTCGCTTACATTAGCGATACGTTTAAGATATTATACGTCAAACGTTCGTGGTAGGCCCGGTTGTCTATCTTTTCAGATGAAATGAATGATGGCTGTGAGCAATCTTTGATATTAAGTAATGGCGGTTAGATGCAGATAAAAAGTTTTTGTTTCGTTATTAATAGAGTCATTATAAATATTACAAGAGTTCTAAATTTATAAGAGATATATTTTCTATAATAATATATTTTTTTATTTTCGTTAAAAGAAGTTTTTGCTAAAGTAATTGTATTTACAATGAAAATTAAAAAAAATCCAGATGAGAAAATAAAAGGAACTTTACCGCCAATTATTTTGAATGTTTCGCCGATTCAATAACTCGGCAGTACGATAACATTCAGTCGAAATCAATAACAAAGAAATTCAAAAATATAATTTCTCTCGTCAATACATTAAATCGATTCTGTGCGTTCATATTAACAAATAACTATATACAAAAGTCTGTAAATAAACGCGTCGTTTCTAGTATATTTGTCTCTCTCTAATATTGAAGACAAGGTTGAACATTGCCAATATACTTTGCCTTAACAAGGCAATACTAGCGATGTTCGTTCTAATCTTAAAACTAATATTCTATTTTATTATCACAATACGTCGTCCCCTATACGATTCGATTATAATGACGGATCATTTAGTCGATTTCTTCAATTAGTCGTCACATCACTATTCTACGGTTTGAGCCACGCTTTGGACAATATCGTCTGAACACATTAAAGCCCTGTGTTCTTTTTTCAAACTACATACATACTTTTTAATTGAATATTATTCATTTTGAGATATTTTTTTATCTTTCTCAGGCGAAATTGAAGCGTAATATTGTGAAGTATTTTAAGATAGCAATAGTTTCATTAGGTTGAAATACTAAGGTTCAGTTGCACCAACTAACTATAACCGTAACCATACCAACATTTCTGTCAAATCAGTACAAATTTGACATAAATATAGCAAGTTAACAGTGACAGTTAGTTGGTGCAACTGGGCCTAACAGTCTAAAGTATTAAATTAAAACATTTCAAATGTACATTCATTGTGTATTCCACCACATCATCATACGAATCTACCTATGACATCAACGCTTACATATAATTTTGGCTAAGATTTTCATGGCTTACACGTTTGGAAGATTATTATATTTACAAATGGAAAATTCCTAGTTAGAAATCTGTTTCAGAATTGGCATGAAATGATTTTCTTTTGGGAGTACAAAATGTATATAGTAAAAAATATATATAGAGATGATGCAACATAGCTCTTTGGTTTTTGATTATGAAAGGTATATTGTATAGTTTCCGTATAAATTATAAGTGTAAGGCCTATTCTAATAAACCACTCAAACTAATTAAATTTTGAATGATATCACTTAAGTCAATTTATAAATTAATATAACTTTATCAACATAAAATAATGTTTATTCTTCAAATCAGCCTCTCAAGTGTCGTCAAAGCTTCATTTAAGACCGATCTCTAACATGAAAGCGATTTATTAAATACGGACCAACCGATCGCACCAACGCGAAGTGCATAACTGTAGTACATTTATGTTATGAACCTCGGCAATCTTATGTAAAACTACGAATAAAGAAGCTATGTTGTAACAGCTCTATATTAGATACCATCTTGGAGCGTTCGTATTTCCGAAGATAAACGAAGATTGCCGAAGCGCATAACTTATGTCGTAGTACTCAATATATACAATGTAAAAATATGTGTAGTGAACGCGAACTTTACTGAAGACGTTAGACCACAAATGTCGATTATATGTAAAGATTCAAGTATGTAGTAAAGATGTAGCTGTTATATTGCTAGTGTATGAGCGATTCGCGCATATCTGAGCATAAAGCGTAGATACAAAACGATGAAGTTGATTCCAGGTGACATAAGTCTGTACTGAAGAGCTGATCTGACGGTCTGACGTCACCCGCACATCCCATGTTGCAGAATATGAAGAAATGTGTAGTTTAGACTTGATTATAAGGAGTAAAGACTTAATAGTATTTTTTACGTAAGATTAGGCCTGGGTCAGATGTGCTGCTGTAGTCAAAATAACGTAAACACGATTATCGATAAACATGAAATAGGCTTCCAATGTATCTGACTATGTACAAACTGATGTTTTTAGCTACTGGATAAAAATAAAATATTGAGGGGCCCTTTCTGATATACAGGGTGTTTTTAACCACCATCTAATTTTTCTCTAAGCAATAGGTATAATTCAAAGACTCCATTTTTAAGTCTTTGAATAATCAAAATTTCCAATTTTGAAATAAAAAATTAATTAATAAAAAAACACCCTGTATAAAAAAATTGGATTCGCGACCACGTTTCACTTGACTACGTTATCTTTGCAGTACAAGATGTAGCTGCAAAGGCCATTTATTAACATTCGGATGGTAACGCGTTAATTAGTGTGTAACATTTAGGTGTCATGAATGGGGGCCCAGGCGTCACCGCCCGCGCCAGTCGCAGTGCGCTAGTGCATGGGCCGCACGCCGTGCATGGTGAGGAAGGCGTGCAGGTCGCGCGGCACGTGCTCGGGCCGGTAGCGCGCGCCCGCGCACGCCAGCGCGCCCGCCGCCAGGCACGACAGGCGCGGCCGCAGCGCCGACCGCACCACGCCCTCGGCTGGACCTGCCGCCCGAGGTGCCACACACTTACATTTTGGACCTTATTTAACTTAACACGCAAATATCATGATCATTTTCAACAATGGAATGCAATAGGCTATATCATGGTTTAATAAAAACAAAGTAGTCTCTTAACACGACTGTACGTTACTACGTCATAAATACTGATGGACCAATGAGCTTCGGCTCCTGTTGTCAAACGTTATTATTATTGGTGAAAAAATCACAAATGGTAGATATAAACTACGATAACATGTCCCGCCCCTCCAAAATTCAAAACGCTTCAATGTAAAATGCTTCAATGTGAAAGTATTTATAAAGCACCACCAATACTCCCAACACATACAGTGGTGGCCATATAATTAGAAACAATTAGTACTGCACGTCATACATCGAAAAAATAAGTATGTCTCTAAATAAAAAGTGAGACATTCTAGATGGATTTCATTAAAAGAAAACATTGGATGAAGTAAAGCTTCCTCATATTAAAGACACATGTTTCATGAGTTTGGATATTTCAATCTAATAATGGCCCTGAAAAGGGTTTGTTTTTGTTAATTGAACAATCTTGCAATCCTTACATGCTATCGTTTTTTGAGATTCAGGCTTTCATGTAACATCGTTGGCACTGCGAGTAATTTGCAGTGATAGACCGCGTCGCAAACTTTAGTATTATAACATTTTAAATTTAATCTGCAACATTTTTTGAAAGAATAGTTACGGTTTACAGATCCATAAGTTTTTAAGTGTATGACTGAATCACAAGTTTCCTATATGTTATTTTTTTGAGTAAATTAATTCATTAAAATAACTTTTAAAAACATTTAGATGATTAATAATGAATCAGAAATAAGCATTCACCAATATTCAAAAACAAAATTATTTTCAACTTTGAATTTTTAACTATTTAGTTATTGTTTCTAATTATTTGTCCAGCTCTCAGTTCCTTTCAAATGCCACCCTGTTTACAATGTGATTGTAAGTTTTATTAGGAGTTTGTTGTTTCCCTCAATTTGTTCTCATGTGTTAAGCACCATTGATAGACCTACATAATGACGTAGTTAAAAGTCATCAATGATAGACTGATAATAATTTATAGCGAGTTTTTATAATAACAATCTGTGCAGTAATGATTGTTTCTAATTATATGGCCACCACTGTATGTGCGTGTTGAGACAGCCGTCAAACAAAAACTACAACTACATACACACTCTTTCGTAAATATGTGACTAAACACATTGAAATAGTAATTTGAAGGGGCATGACATGTTATTGTAGTTTATCACTAACATAATACGGTCCATCGTCAGAAAAAAATATCTTGTTTTAATACCTGCGCTATTGTATAAATTTCTCTATGATAGATCGGTAGTATTGCCTGCCATGTGATTATCGAGCATATTCTAGTACCCATAAAAAAACTGTCAGAGTTATTAATACAATGGACAAGGTGTAGAGAATGGCTATGTTACTCACCACCGATGGAAGCAACGAGCGGCGTGATACCATCCACATCCATAGCATCCACATGCGCTCCGCACACGAGCAGCTCGCAAACCACAGCGCATAGCGACTCGCTCCACTGTCCCCGCTCGTCTGTAAACAGCTTTATATTAGTCAAGGCATGATTGTCAGTTAGTCAATAGTGTCGATTCTGTAGCACATTTTGACAGTACTAAACTAGACTAAACGCAACTGTCACTTTCTTTTTCTATTGAAACAGAAAGAGACAAACGCCCTTAGTTTAGTTTAGTCCTGTCAAAGTGCGCAACAGAATCGACACCGTTATCTCCTTCCTCCTAGCCTTTTCCCAATTACGTTGGGGTCAGCTTCCAGTCTAATCAGATGCGGCTGTATACCTGTATTTTACACGGAACGACTGCCTTCGGACCTACGCAACCCAGTTGCTGGGCAATACCAAGGTTAGACCGGTTGACAGACTTTCGGGCTTCTGCCTTCTCGTAACGACTGTCATGGGTATTCGTATGACACCCGGGACCGACTGTTTGACGTTTGCCCGTAGTCATTATAATATCAGTGTTCAAATTATTGATATAACAACAAATTGTTGATTGTTCAAAATAAATGTAGTGTGAACTTATCCGGGCTGGTATGATGATATGCAGTGGAGTCCACTTATAACGACAACAAAGGGATTGTGATATTTGGTCGTACTAAGCGGACGTCGGTATAAATAACGTCAGATATTTGTCAATATTCTGTAAGAAATATTAAAGTACAACACGAATAAAAAAACTTTGCCCCTCTGAAGTGAGGAACAGAACGCTTAGCTAAAGCCTAGTTTCAGAGCGGCAAAGTTATTTTACGCGTACTGTATTTCCCGTAATATTTCCACAAATTAAATGACAATCGCCATAAGAGGGCGTTCATAAAATACGTGAGATGTTTAAGGGGGGGAGGGGGTCGAGTCAAATCTCATCTAATCTTACGTTGGAGAGAGGGGGGGTCTCGGCAAATATAACGCAATTTTTTTTTCTGATTGAAACAAAAAAAAAATACTATTTTGGTCCATTTAATCCAGATTGTACATGCTTAAGATTTAATCTTAAGCGTAATCGTAATACGATTAAGATCATTCACTAATTCGTTCGAAAGAAAATAATTTCATTCATACTTCGACGTTATACATCTACTGACTGTCAAACCACCATATTTGTTTTATAGCAATTTTTTTTTCTTTTTACAATATCAATCCAACGCTTTTACGTAAGAAACCCACATTTAGAAAAATCTCACGTGAGATTGGGGGGTGGGGGAGGGGGTTGAATAAAATCTCACGACATCTCACCAGGGGGGAGGGAGGGATACAGAAAATTTAAAAAAACACCTCACGTAATTTATGGACGCCCCCTAACACCGACTGATTTGACACTGGCAAAATTTAGGACGCGCTGTTGAAATGAGAAGACAATATTTATTTTTTCTTGAAATGACATCGCTTAAAGCGATAAGGGAACGTACTGATGACCCATTTTTTACAACTTTTTACCCCCTCCCCCCTTCGGTGACCACCCGTAGTAAATGCCTCCCCCTCTAGTTTTCACGTAGTAACTCACAAATATGGTTTAAATAAAAAAAATGCAAAAAGAATATTATTTGGCTCAATGTGCGTCAATGTTGCCACCTGTGAGTTTAAAAAGCGCTAAACGCTGCGCGCCATATTTGAATATAGCTCTAAAAAGCGCAACATTTCCCTGGAGGATATTGACCACGTGACGAAAACCTAAGCCCCCCCCGTGACCAAGCGTGGTATTTTGAAGACCCCTCCCCCCTGAACGGGTCACGTAGTATGGGGGTAAGTTCCCTAAGTAGCTATCACTGGAGGCGTCTGGCCTTTTCTCTTAACAATTTCAATGAAAACCGAACTAAATGGTGTTCTCAAGTCGCTATAAGCGGTGGGTCTTTATAAGCGGTCGTAATAAATAGATTCCACTATAATTATAAACTACAATAGGAGGCAATAGACTCGCCCCCTATTACATAGGACTTAAACGTAACGGCGAAATGAGGGTGTTTCTATACACCTCTGCCCAACCCTTCGGGGAATATAGGCTCGATGTTATGTTATCTTTACATAGTATAAAACAAAGTCACTCCCGTTGTCTGTGCGCTTAGATCTTTTAAACTACGCAACGTATTTTAATGCAGTTTTCAGCAATAGATAGAGTGATTCAAGAGGAAGGTTTAAATGCCCCACATTAGTATCTACATTGCACCCGTGCGAAGCCGGGGCGGGTCGCTAGTAAGCTATAAACTGACCAGGTATAAGCTGGTAAGATATGAGTGCGACATGCAGCGCGGTTCGCCGCGAGTCGTCGGACGCGTCCACTTCCGCGCCGCACTCCAGTAGCAACCGCGTTGTTCTGGTACACGGGAACCTGCGAACAATAGATATATGGTCAATTGAAACATATCGGCAAACTCGTATATAGACACAGATTTAATAAATTTAAAAAAATGTCAAAAGGGTAGTAGACAATTGTTTTTAAATTAGCTATCTCGAACTTTTTAAATAAGCATAGTCAACAATTCAATTAGATATTTAATGTCCTCACGGCTCCGCCCGCGTAAGAAGTTTTATTCCAGTAATAAATATAGCCTATGTTACTCAGTGATAATGTAGCTTTCTAACGGCAAAAGAATTTTTGAAATCGGTCCAGTAGTTTTTATGTTTATTTGTTATATACATAAATACAAATCTTTCATCTTTATAATATTAGTATAGAAATATAGATTATATGCCTACATTATAAGCGATTTACAATTATTGTTCACAGGACAGACAGCACTACGAGGCGATGACGTCATACCCTGTGAACTTCATAGCAATTTCATATCACTCCGTACAATGCACGTTTCACGTGAAAGGGACAAGAATACACCCTTCAAAAACTTTAAAAGCGTGTTGTCTCCTCCATTTTTGATCGATTTTATTTATTTTTTCAACAATCGTGTCCTTTAGATAACTTTTCTCGGTTTTTAAGCGACTTTTAAAAAGAAGGAAGTTATTTTCGAAGTCGATTAAAAATAAGACTTACTGGCAAACATCACTAGTATGGAAGTCGTCGACGGGCGTCCGCCTGTCGGCCGCCAGGTGGAGGAGGGTTTGTCCGCTGCGTAAGCGCACGTTCCGAAGCCTGAAGATCGCGCGACGTACTAGACTTGTTGTTTCCTGACAACAAATTCAAATAATATGTTAAAATACCGCAAGGGGCCCCTGGCTAATTACCAACCACGCGGATCATACGATTTGCAAGGTTAAGCTGCGCTTGCCGCGGTCAGTCCGTGGATGGGTGACCGTTCGTTACACATCGAGACCCCCCCGTGCCTCGGAGACCAAGTTAAACAGTCGGTCCCGGGTGTCATACGAATACCTATGACAGTCGTTATGGAAACTCAGAAGCCCGAAAGTCTGACAACCGGTCTAACCTTAAGACATCGACATTGCACAGTAACTGGGTTACGGAGGTCTGATGGCAGTCGCTCCGTGTAAAATACTGGTATTCAGCCGCATCTGGTTAGACTGGAAGCTGACCCCAACATAGTTGGGAAAAGACTAGGCAGATCAAAACATGCTAATATACCGCGCCTTGTGAGCTACGGTTAGGGTATTAGGCTACTGGGTGAATCTTCGAAATTTTTATTACTAAGTACTACTAAACACTACATACTTTAGACAAAGAGTTCGTCGACTGCGTGTTCAGGTCACCAAGTCAAGACGTAACCGCGGCAAACGAAGTTAGGGCTAACTTCCCCATACATCATACTTCGATAAGTTACTAGTCTATTAAAATAACGAATACAGCATGACAATCTCTGATCGTCCAAATATAGAAACGTAAATGATTTAAGTTATCGTGTGTTGTTGTCATTTTCATATGTTAATTTAACTATTCTAGTCCTTTATTGATACCTTAGAAGCCAAATGATCCAAGTTTTTCCTTTTTTCAATTGATTTATCTCATTTAATTATTAAATTGAGTCCCAAAAGGCAAAATAGCTAACTGTTAAGTCAATTTACCGAAAAACGTTATTTGGATGAGTTGGTTTCCAAGGTATCCAGTAAGGAGAGCTGTTTATTATATTGTTATATTAACCTCGCTATTCCCCTCATTCTCCAGCAGCCTCGCGGCGACAGCGACGAGGTATAGCGCCGTCCGCACGTTGCTCTCGTACTCATCCTGCAACATGAAAGTGCGCACCAAACTCTACGCGTCAATACTCGCTACGTAACACGGGAGCAATAGCCATGATTGTGGATTATGAGCAGAGATGGATAAGCGGATAAATACTCAAATGGTAAATACTCGAATGGTAACTACTCAAATGGTTACTACTCGAATGGTAACTACTCGAATGTTAACTACTCGAATGGTAACTACTCGGAATGTTAACTACTCGAATGGTAAATACTCAAATAATAAATACTCAAATATGAACTACCCAAATATGAACTACCCAAATATGAAATATTCAAATATGAACTATCCAAATATGAAATACTCAAATATGAAATACCCAAATATGAAATATTCAAATATGAACTATCCATATATGAAATACTCGAATATGAAATACCCAAATATAAAATCCTCAAATTGTAATCTATACTAATATTATAAAGCTGAAGAGTTTGTTTGTTTGTTTGAACGCCCTAATCTCAGGAACTACTGGTTGGAATTGAAAAAATATGTTTGTGTTGGATAGTCCATTTATCGAGGAAGGTTATAGGCTATATAAAATCACGCTACGACCAATAGGAGCAGAGCATAAATGAAAATTGTTGCAAAAACGGGAAAAATGTCCACCCGTGCGAAGCCGGGACGGGCCGGTAGTTCTCAAATATAAACTGTTATTTTAATGTTCGTTTTTATGACCTAACGCTATGTGAGAAGCCCCGAACGTGATATTTCCTGAAATAGAGGAATCGTATCCACATATCAACGTGATTTCAGCCTATTTCTATCTTGATTTCGGCTAGTCCGCCGCGGCAACCGAAAGTACAGCTGATGTTCTCTTTCTATAGCGTAAGTGCCATAACCGGACCTTCGGATAACTATACCCACACAACCTAATGCCTTTACTGTATAACGGTGAGTGTTGTGCACTACATTTCTCCCTACCCCTTTTTGGAACACAGCCATGATGCTGCGATTAATATAGTCTAACATAGTGCTACAAGTCACTGAACGTAGTCAAAAATAATTCTAACAGCTTTTGCCATCTTATCCCGTGTTATGGGATATTGATTTAACTTCCATAAATTATTTAAAACTAGATGACCCGGTGAACTTGTACCATCTACATTTTTTTTCATTTGTCCTAATTTTCTTTTTTCCTATACCACTCTAATATAAAGACGAACAAAACAAAAATAAAATCTAATCGGTCAAATCGAAAAAAATTAATTAAAAAATTGATAATCGAATTTTCTTAAAAAATTAATCATTTAATTAATGTAATTTTTTTTTATTCGATTTTTATTAATTTAATTTATTTGTCAATTAATTCGAGTTATTTTTTATTTTGGTATAGCCAAATTCGAGATTTGCGAGACTAACGCACGGCAATTGATTTTTATATTATAGGTGCATTTCTATTAGGAAACAATATAACTGGTTTCTGATTCATTAAACAAAAGCAACGAATAAAAAACATTGAAAGCTATATTGTACAGTCTATCATTAGTATTTAGTGTCGTCCGTAAAAATAAGGAGAACATCTTAACTGACAATCTTTTTACTCGCAATGCCGTCAACTTTCATTACAGATTGGCCAGTATATAAATATACTAAGCCATTCTAAGGGCTAGCACGCACTGCCTTGCGTTTTTTAACGCATAATCTGTGAAGTATGGTATGTCATAGAAGAGCGCGCACTGCGAATTATTCACCGCATACTGATTTACTTGTATTTATTTTATTCGTTGCGGGGGAAAAAACGTACCGCTAATCACCGCACCGCAGTGCGCGCGCGCACTAACACCGCTGATTGCAAAGGCTGTCATCAACATTATATCTAATTCGTCATCTCGTCCCCTATTCTGCCGCGTACCAAAATCCCATCACCGTTTGACTACTGTTGAGGCATCCTCACCGACATGTGACATGAAAAGCAACGTGACAGTTCACACAGAGTAGCTACATACTACTAGAGACTCCTGGTCGTGGTTCATCTGTGGCTTCTCCAACCGCTTTGTGCCTCTTCTCAGTTCTTCTGCACACGCCTCTAGCACGAAGCAAACCTGAAGGATGGAAATGTTCAGTCAGAAAAAATAAAATTAGCTACTCTCTTACGATGGGTGTCATAAAAGGCGACTATACAGGGTGTAAACGAAATCATGTAATTCTGTCAAACCTCGTGATGTACTGCTGACATAGATTAAACCTGCATGGGACACTTTTGGATTCAATAAAAAAGAAATTACAAAATTTAAACATGTGTTCTTAACGTGAGGCATTTTAGCGCCCCAAGCGAAATGCGCGACTATCGCTCGCCGCGCGGTCATTTAACTTGGGGCGCTAAAATGCCTCACGTTAAGAACACATGTTTACATTTTGTAATTTCTTTTTTGTAAACATCGTGAGGAAACCGGCATGCCTGAGAGATATTTCTAGACGGGATGTGAAGCCAAGTCAGAGGCCCATGGGCGGCTTAAACTCTGACACCAGATTAGTCACTAACCACACAAAAAGAAGAATTTATTTTTTATTGAATCCAAAAGTGTCACATGCAGGTTTAATCTATGTCAGCAGTACATCACGAGGTTTGAAGGAATTACATGATTTCGTTTACACCCTGCATATTGTCCATTGTATAAATATCTCTATGGCAGATCGGTATGATGTCTGCCATTCGATTAGAGATCATATTCTAGCGTCCTGATCCCTTATATAAACAACAAGATATCATAATTATTCGATTGCAAATAATTTTTAAGATAGATCAGTTTCAAACCAAGTTTTAGATGAGCCAGGTACAAACACGCGGTTGGACTTTAGACTTTAGATGGAGGGATGCACGCGTGTTGATGATAAATATGAACACAATACGCGATTAGACACTCAAAGCACCTCGTTGTGCCTACTTTTGAACTTGACGTGGGCCAATATAGTTTCTACATCATGAGACTACACACGACGTAGCCGGACATCGGATTCCGGGAGTATGTTCATGCCGGGACTATTCAAGCGATGTTTCTGGACAATTTGCACAAAGTCTAGCAACATCACACGACTTATTTGGCGACACGTGTCCCGCGATATTTGTCGCTTCTTTACATAGTATAAAACAAAGTCGCTCCCGCTGTCTGTACGCTTAGATCTTTTAAACTACGCAACGGCATTTTAATGCATATTTCAGCAATAGATAGAGTGATTCAAGAGGAAGGTTTATATGTCCCACATTAGTATCTACATTGCACCCGTGCGAAGCCGGGGCGGGCCGCTAGTAATAAATACAATAAAAACAGTGACGATCAAAAGTGGAAAGGTTAATATTCACCTGAGCGAGAGGTAATTCGATTCCTATATGTATCATCTGCGAGAACACTTGAGCAAATCTCAGCAGATCCTTTACCACGGACACCTGAAATTGACACAAAAAAATATATTATTTCATCTTGTTCTACCTAGTCTAGATAACTCTCAAATATGACGTCACAAGTCCTGTATCGTGATATCAAGATTTCAACATCAACCGTTGGGCAGTAGCCTGCCAGGCACAAGACCCGCCTGGCTGGAGGATCCAACACCATACCTCGTTCCTCAACATGCCTGTATTTTCATCGGTACCCATACGCTTCAAACTGAAACATAGCAATGCAGTTTGGTGGCAGAAATAGGTATAGTGATAGTAGTTTCCCAGACGAACTCATTGACAACAGCTCTTCATCCAGCCCCTCCATGTGCAGTTAGCAGTTACCCACTAGCTGGTCCTCACCTCGTTGTGCTGCCGCAGCGCCAGCGCGTGCCTCCACAGCGCCAGACAGCGGTCGAAGCGCGCCTCGTCCGCGAACACGGCGCCGCGGAACACGATGGGGTGCGGCAGGTCGGGGCAGCCCCTCCATGTGCAGTTAGCAGTTACCCACTAGCTGGTCCTCACCTCGTTGTGCTGCCGCAGCGCCAGCGCGTGCCTCCACAGCGCCAGACAGCGGTCGAAGCGCGCCTCGTCCGCGAACACGGCGCCGCGGAACACGATGGGGTGCGGCAGGTCGGGGCAGCCCCTCCATGTGCAGTTAGCAGTTACCCACTAGCTGGTCCTCACCTCGTTGTGCTGCCGCAGCGCCAGCGCGTGCCTCCACAGCGCCAGACAGCGGTCGAAGCGCGCCTCGTCCGCGAACACGGCGCCGCGGAACACGATGGGGTGCGGCAGGTCGGGGCAGCCCCTCCATGTGCAGTTAGCAGTTACCCACTAGCTGGTCCTCACCTCGTTGTGCTGCCGCAGCGCCAGCGCGTGCCTCCACAGCGCCAGACAGCGGTCGAAGCGCGCCTCGTCCGCGAACACGGCGCCGCGGAACACGATGGGGTGCGGCAGGTCGGGGCAGCCCCTCCATGTGCAGTTAGCAGTTACCCACTAGCTGGTCCTCACCTCGTTGTGCTGCCGCAGCGCCAGCGCGTGCCTCCACAGCGCCAGACAGCGGTCGAAGCGCGCCTCGTCCGCGAACACGGCGCCGCGGAACACGATGGGGTGCGGCAGGTCGGGGCAGCCCCTCCATGTGCAGTTAGCAGTTACCCACTAGCTGGTCCTCACCTCGTTGTGCTGCCGCAGCGCCAGCGCGTGCCTCCACAGCGCCAGACAGCGGTCGAAGCGCGCCTCGTCCGCGAACACGGCGCCGCGGAACACGATGGGGTGCGGCAGGTCGGGGCAGCCCCTCCATGTGCAGTTAGCAGTTACCCACTAGCTGGTCCTCACCTCGTTGTGCTGCCGCAGCGCCAGCGCGTGCCTCCACAGCGCCAGACAGCGGTCGAAGCGCGCCTCGTCCGCGAACACGGCGCCGCGGAACACGATGGGGTGCGGCAGGTCGGGGCAGCCCCTCCATGTGCAGTTAGCAGTTACCCACTAGCTGGTCCTCACCTCGTTGTGCTGCCGCAGCGCCAGCGCGTGCCTCCACAGCGCCAGACAGCGGTCGAAGCGCGCCTCGTCCGCGAACACGGCGCCGCGGAACACGATGGGGTGCGGCAGGTCGGGGCAGCCCCTCCATGTGCAGTTAGCAGTTACCCACTAGCTGGTCCTCACCTCGTTGTGCTGCCGCAGCGCCAGCGCGTGCCTCCACAGCGCCAGACAGCGGTCGAAGCGCGCCTCGTCCGCGAACACGGCGCCGCGGAACACGATGGGGTGCGGCAGGTCGGGGCAGCGCGCGCCCAGCACGCGCTCGCGCACGGCCAGCCCCTCCATGTGCAGCGCGTGCGAGTTACCCACTAGCTGCTCCACCTCCTGGTGATCATAAGGGGATAATATTATATGTAGGGAGAGGTTTAATATTCGTTTTATGTTCAGTATTCGGCATATTCGGCAGGTTTACCGAACATTTGTATTCGGCCGATTATTCGCCAAAAATACCGAATATTCTACTGAATAATCTTGCGTTAAAAAGTTGCCTCTATACTTGCATGAAGTAGTTTAATTACACAATTGTATTGATATGGGTATATCAAGAGCGTCTTAACATTTATTGTCAGTTTTATAGAAAAATTTCCAAATGTTCGACCTCTTCCACTCATTTCATTGCTTTTTTGGCAATTTACGGAGTTCTAACGATTTTGTACATAAAAATAAATGCACGTGCTAATATTTTGTCGCTTACTAGATGACGTAATAACAGTGCGGGGGTAGAGGAGCGGCGGCGTCAGCGGTCGAAAGGGTCGCGCGATTTAATGCGTTCAACAAGCACAGACTTGAATTTCTGCAATGCATGATAAAGCGCGCCAAATCTTGCCGAATATTCGGCCGAATGTTCGTATTCGGTGAAACCCTTTTTCGGCCCATCATTGATTATATGGTCACACGCCCAGACAGGCGTCTACTATTACCACAGTTCACTTATGTTTAAAGCTCATTGTTCTTCTAACGCCGCAACATAGCCTCGTCCCATACTACAATGTACGCGTAGCTGACTATGCGTATATTGGAACGCACACTCCGTACGCGGCATTATAGTAATAAAACATGTCAAATGTTACCTCTATCGTAGTGCTCTCTTTCCAGTTATCGTAGGCGGGTATGGGGTCTGCAGGCTTCTTCAACAGTAGACCGTAACGAGTATTGTAGCGCATCGCCATCGCTCTGTGCAAGTACTGGTACGCCATCTGTGGGCAACAAACGTTATTATAAAGTTGAAAAAGAAAGGATAGAGATAAGCTGGGCCGTATGGCTCAACCTCTCTTTGTAGGGTCCGTGTTTAACAAGTCACTCTTATTTGACAGCTCCCACTTATGCATCGTCCTACGTGAGCGATCTCAACGCGAACGTGGCGCGACGCGAAAGTCGAGCGATTGAACGCGAAGCGGCGCGATGCGGCGGCTTTGTCCTACGTGGGCGATACGTCCGTCACTTCCGCCACCGCCGTTCAGTGGGCACCGCATGTAGTTCGCGCGAAAATATCAAGTCAACTGATCGCCTTCGCTCCATTTCGCGCCGCGCCACGCCGCACCCTGCGTGCATCTGGTCACATATGCAACTTCAATAGGTATCGACTGTTTGTTGTTTTCGCGCCGCTCCACGCCGCTTCGTGTTCGCGTCAAGATCGCTCACGTAGGAAGCCGCGTTAAGCTTAGTTCTGACTTAAGTTGCAGATAATGGTGCTGATTCTGTTTTGCACATACTAAACTTACTATAGACTATTGCCATCTTTTTTACTCTGATAAAATAAGAAAGAGACGGACAAAAATAAGAGCTGTCAAATTTAGTTGAACTAAAATTTCCATACAAATTTAGACGACAGGTCGGAACGTGTCGACTAAAGACACGGTGAAGTTCAAGGCGTAAACTAATTTGACATCTCTAACTTAGTTCTTATCTATCGCCGTCCTTTTCTCACGCTGTCAGTTAGTAAAAGATAGCAATTCTTTAATTTTAGTTTAGTTGGTGAATAAGAGAATCGGCGCCATTATATGACGATTTCCAAAAAAGCCAAATGTATGAAATTCGGATGACGTTTACATTTTGACAGCTCCATTTGGAATTCTGCTCCCAGACATATGTTAAGAGTGGTTTATTAATACGAACCTAAAGAAAGGTTCAGACGGGTCAAATCGGTTTCAACAAATGACTTTATCAACAAAAGTTAAAACGTTATTGTTGCTTTAAAATTATTCAAATTTGATTGAAAGTCTGTTCAGACGGTTCAAATCGCATGCGAATTAGCAGTTGATCAACTAGAATTGAAATGTGTGAACCTGGTATAAGAGATGACACCAAGAACATACTGCGATCTCCAAGCCATTTGATAAGCTTGGTCCTTGGTCCATCTCCACTAGGTAACTACCACGAACACATACCCTGAGGCAGTAGTATTCCTTGTCGTTGGCGAAGGACGCTCCGAGCAGCTCGTAGGCCTCGATGGCCTGTGCTCGTGTCACTTCTGGTCGCGCCGCTAACATCTCCACTACGGAGGCCCGCGCCCGCTCAGCAGCACATTGTAAGGGGGTCATACCTGAAAGATTTAATATGATTTAATTTCAAGATTACGTTGTTGGTAGCTAATAGTCGAGCAAAAAACATACATACATAACATCACGCCTATAATTCCACGTAGGGTTGGGCAGAGGTGTATAGTAACACCCAGATTTCGCCGTTATGTTTCAGTACCATTAATAGGGGACGAGCTTATTGCCATCAACCCGTTACGAATCCAAACTCCGGGCTGCTACTAAGGAATTCCACACGGAAAAACCCAATAACACTTTGCCCGACCTGGGGATCGAACCACGGACTTTACGTTCAGCAGGCGCGCTTGCCACCAATAGACCAACGAGGCAGTTAATAGTCGAGCTATTGATATAATTTCCAGATGTGATGTGACAGGATATAAAAGATTTAAAAATTGATGATTTCTTAAGATTAAAGTTACGAAAGTCAGAGCAACTGCTAGTATGGAAAATAGATGCGCTTAAACATGGATAATCAACAGTAAATCCAATAACGCGTAGTTTTATTAGCCACACTGTGGCACGATAGACGTCACATAGAATAGCTGATAGGTGTAGGTTAATATCTAAAACAATAGATCTGGATCATAATTTGCTGAACAGCATAAAAGACATGCGTAAAAGCCCATTACTGTCCCACTGCTGGGCACGGGCCTCTTCTCAGAATGGGAAGGATTTAGGCCTTAGTCTACCACGCTGGCCTGGTGCGAGTTGGCAGACTACACACACCATCGAGAACTTTATCCTCTCAGGTGTGCGGGTTTCCTCACGATGTTTTCCTTAACCGTTAACGCAAGTGGTAAGCAAATTCTGATCCGCACATGAATTCGAAAAGTCAGAGGTACGGGCCGGGGTCGAACTCAGACCCTCCTGCATGGAAGGCAAGCGTTCAACCGCTAGGCTATCACTGCTTAAGAAGAGCATACAAGAATATCATTAAAACTAAACTAATCTTAACTGAAAGAAGACGTTTACTTACCATTTTCATTAGTGAGTATCTTAGCCTGATGGTCAATAAGTGCGCACACGACGGCCGCGTGCCCGCACTCCGCCGCAAAATGTAACGCCGTCGCACCGCACAACGCACGCTCGTCGACGCGTGCGCCGCTGTCCAATAGAAACTGCACCTGGAAACAAAAGAGAACTCAATCATATCTGAGGTGCATTCAAAGAGCCTCCAACGATACCTAAGTACGTCCAGTCCTCTCGCAAGCAACGCCCTAAGCCGAGGACCGAATCCCATTAGGGGTCGCCCTTACTGCTGTTGTTGCTAGCTAGTCATGATGTTAGTAGTAGTAATAGTAGTTAACTTAGGTTAAGTATTTTTCGGCGGTGACCTCTCGCTTCCGGCCGTGGTTCTGTCCATGGTC
The DNA here is from genome assembly GCA_910594945.2 of Amphipyra berbera. Lineage (NCBI taxonomy): Eukaryota > Metazoa > Arthropoda > Insecta > Lepidoptera > Noctuidae > Amphipyra > Amphipyra berbera. Next base: position 14,777,344 of record OU343138.1, read on the forward strand.
GGGAGCGAGACTGCGTGGGAAGCCATCGCCTCCTTTTGCGAGGGGGTGATGGCGACCAAGGAGGTAACGGAGAGGGAGAGGGAGGCCGCTTCTTCTCTCCCTTCTCGCGCTAGACGCACCGGGCGCTGGAGGGCGCGTGACGATCTCCGGCTACCCTAGTGAGTGGCCTGCGGGCGGCGGGTTGGGGAACCCGTCGCCCGACCAGTAACGGGCCCAGGGAGGATGGCGCGTCGTGTCCTGCGCGCGCCTCTCGGAAGGATGTGGGGCAGGGGAGCAACTACCCCACCACAGGAGAGGTCCACCAGAAGAAGCTGGTGGACCGAGACCTGTCGGGGTCGCGGTGCATGCAACAGCGAATCCCGTGACCCCGGCCTTAGGTCAGAAGGAGGGACACCGTGGTGGTTTTAGCCAGTAAGAGTCTGGCACACCCCCGGTCTTCCCCGGACGGGGGATAGTCCATAAGGATTTCTCCACGATAAAAAAAAAAAGGTTAAGTATTTTACTCTCGTCCCCATTGGTTGGAGACCCTTCAGGTCTCACCAATAACTGCCTGGTTACGTAGAAACGGTCCGCAAGACCATCTACAAGCAGTCAAATAGAAAAAAAAACCTAAGTACGTCCAGCGCACCCTAAGTAGCCAGCCCCGCTACCAACCTTTTCTTTTCTTTTTTCTCTTTGGAAAATCCTCATGGATGTCCCTCACCCGAGGAAGGCGAGGGGGTCTGCCGGACTCTTACCGGCTAAAAACCAAAGGTGTTCCTTCTCCTGACCGTACGGCCGGGGTCGCGGGATTCGCAAAAGCATGCACCGCAACCCCGGCATGTCCCGGTCCGCCAACCCTCGGCGGACCTCTCCTCTGTGGGGCCTTGCCCCACGTCCTCCTGGGAAGCGCGCACGGAACACAGCGCGCCGCCTTCTCGGGCCTGTTACTGGTTGGACGGCGAGTCCCCTAACCCGCCGGCCGCATGCCACAGCCCCGCTACCAATCTTGCGGATTGCCAATATCAGTTAACAAATTTTTGTAGTACCTACGTGATCACCTAGTTTGAAGACTAGCTGTCCTTAGTTTAATTACTGCCTCTTCAGTCTTTTGTGAACTACATTTTGTAATACAAAATTAACATCTGCACAGCCCGATTACATAAAGAATGGGATTGAAAATGGTGGCGCTACTATTGTTGTCATTGTTTGCATCTCACTCACTCACGTTCTCTTTGAGTGAAAGGGAAATAGTAAATCCGCAATTTTTAAACTTATTGATAAATGATTTTTATTTCTGTAAATAAATCTGAACACTATTACAAGTGTTGTTTTTAAGATTAGATGGCGCCGGCATTTCCTATTTGACTAGTTCTGAGAAAAAAAGCCGAAAAAAACTCAACATTAAGGTCTCTTTTAAAGTCCAGACATTGTGGTATAAAAACTATGCGAGTGTAACAATGTAGGGCAACGTCTGGAATGGTATTCTTCGTGGATGCACATGAAAGGGGTATATTTTGTTCTTCTCTTCAGCGTCCTACATGGCATAGCATTGCAGTCGCGTTCATCGCTCATATAGGACAAAGGGTAAATCATCATAGCGTTTTTATTTTTTCCCGCCACAAAACTACGCGCCTTCATAGAAAATACCTATTACGAATAGATAATTATGTGATAATATTCTGAACTTGTAAGTAATTATGAAGCAAAAGTAAGAGATAAGTGAACGAAAATGACCCGAGAATTTAACCCTTGATATACAACGATAAAACATACTATAATTTTCATTTCATGAGTTTACGTTGTTTTGGTTTTTATTGGACTAGGTATTACCCGCGGTTTCACTCGCATAATAGGTGAACATGTACCGACCCTGATAAAAAGAAGTGCAGTCCTAGTATGGCGGCAGCATAAACGTGCAATTTTTATAGCTTACGATGAACGTCCAGAAATATGGTCATAATTAACTGGCTTGCCAACTAGATCGGTAAGAATAGAGTTGCCCATCCAATTGACATAATTCCATGATAAATGAAAAAATATTTTTATTTCTGTAAATAAATCTTCTACAGACAGTTTTACAAGTCAATGTAATGTTTTTTTTAAGACTAGATGGCGCCGGCTTTTCCTATTATGACTAGCACTGAGAAAAAAAGCCGAAACAAAATCAGAGAATCACTTTTAAAGACATTGTGGTATAAAAACTATGCGAGTGTAACAATGTAGGGCCACGTCTGGTATGGTCTTTTGAGAAAAGTGCCATAGCAGGTTTGAGTTGACCTGTCCTAATTGATAGAAGAAAGGGTAGGTACTTACCACATCCAAATGTCCTTTATATGCAGCTATCATCAAACACGTATTGTTATATTTGTTAGCTTTATGTATATCGGCGCCATGCCTGACCAGGTACTTGACTATGTCCAATCTTCCATCGAAGCAGGCAGCTCTGAGGGGTGTGCTCAATGTTTTGGTTGCATGGTTGACGTTGGCTCCGGCCCGCACTAGGCGCTTTACGATGCCGAGGTGACCGGCCCCCGCTGCGCACCATAGGGCTGTCGCTCCTGTAAAACATGATATTTCATTATATACTAGCTGTAGCCGCGAATTCGTCAGTGTAGAAGTCGGATGGGTTTTAATGTTTTTGCACGGAACCATAATTCTGTTTTTTAAACAAAAATAGCCTTTTTTTTACGTGGGTAAATCCTCATGGACTATCCCCCGTCTGGGGAAGACGGGGGGGTGTGCCGGACTTTTACCGGCTAAAACCCCACGGTGTCCCTCCTTCTGACCTAAGGCCGGGGTCACGGGATTCGCTGTTGCATGCACCGCGACCCCGGCAGGTCTCGGTCCACCAGCTTCTTCTGGTGGACCTCTCCTGTGGTGTGGCAGTTGCTCTCCTGCCCCACATCCTTCCGGGAGGCGCGCGCGGAACACGGCGCGTCATCCTCCCTGGGCCCGTTACTGGTCGGGCGACGGGCTCCCAACCCGCCGCCCGCAGGCCACTCACTAGGGTGGCCGGAGATCGTCGCGCGCCCTCCGGCGCCCGGTGCGTCTAGCGCGAGAAGGGAGAAAAGAAGCGGCCTCCCTCTCCCTTTCCGCTACCTCCTTGGTCGCTATCACCCCCTCGCAAAAGGAGGCGATGGCTTCCCACGCAGTCTCGCTCCCGACCATAGACAGAACCACGGCCGGAAGCGAGAGGTCACCGCCGATCGCCGCGACTAGTTCGCGGCGCTGCGACCCCCATGCTGGACACGCCTGCAAAGTGTGCAGCGCCGTGTCCTCGGGGCAGTCGCAGTGGTGACAACCGGGCATCTGCTCCCGGCCTATACGACACAGGTACTTCCCGAAACAGCCATGTCCCGAGAGTACCTGCGTCAGCCGGAAGCTGAGGGCGCCGTGACGCCTCTCCAGTCACTCCTCCATCACGGGTCTTACCGCCGCTATCGCGGCGTGCCCAAACAAATGTAGCCTAAGTTACTTCTTATAACATCAGCTAACTGCCAGTGAAAGTCCCGACAAAATCGGTCCAGCCGTTTCCGAGATTAGCCGACACAAACAGACAGACAAACGTAATTTTTTTAAATTGTTCTTTTGTTATAAATACCGTATATTATGTTTTCATAATTAGGCCTGATTCGCACGAACGCTTTTTTAGCGTGCGTTATTGTCACCCTCATTTCGCCGTTATGTTTAAGTCCCGTGTAATAGGGGGCGAGCCTATTGCCATCAAGCGGGCACGAACCAAAACTCCGGGCTGCTACTAAGGAATTCCACACAGAAAAACCTAATAACACTTTGCCCGACCTGGGGATCGAACCCAGGACCTCACGATCAGCAGTCGCGTTTACCACCAGTAGAACAACGAGGCGGTTGCAGGACAGTAATGGTTATGTTATGTAGAGATGCAGAGACGAATAATTTAGAGTAATTTACGCGAACAAAGCCACTCTCTATCACTTGTATGCAATAAAGACGTTAGCAATACATACAATAAACACGAGCCAAATGTATGGCCATAAATATTTACATTATGTTTACGTAAAACATGTTAATAGTTATAATAACGAGTTTTACCGACCATTTGTATTAATTATTGACCATTCTTATTACCCTGAGCACAGTTCCTGATATCAAAAAGACGATAAGGGCTAAGTCGAAGTAACTACATGATTACGCTATTAGTGCAATGCTTAGAGCTTGCCGGAAACGAAACTATGTCCTACCACGAATACTGAACATCGAAGTTTCGGATCAAAATGAAACAACGACGAATATCGAAATCTTTACATAGTATAAAACAAAGTCGCTCCCGCTGTCTGTCAGTCCCTATGTATGCTTAGATCTTTAAAACTACGCAACGGATTTTGATGCGGTTTTTTTTAATAGATAGAGTGATTCAAGAGGAAGGTTTATATGCCCCACATTAGTATCTACATTGCAATCGTGCGAAGCCGGGGCGGGTCGCTAGTAATAAAAACTTATTAACAAAAAAAAACCGACTTCAAATTGTCTATCTCCGAAGTTCTTCATCAGATCTTCACCAAATTTAAATGGGACCACTTCGAAAGAATACTCTTTCAAACAAAAAAATAATCATTAAAATCGGTTCACAATTAGCAAAGATATCGAGGAACAAACATACAAAAAAAAAACATACAGACGAATTGAGAACCTCCTCCTTTTTTGGAAGTCGGTTAAAAATAACATAACATAACGTCTGTATTCCCCGAAGGGTTGGGCAGAGGATAGAGCATTATAAATATACGATCAATCAATTGTCAAACAACGAACTACTAGATGTCAATTAACATTCGGGAGTAGGGTGAACGAAAGATAATATGTCAATATGATCGTCGGACCCGAAACACTTTCGTGGTTGGAAAACGTGCGATCCGTCACCCGAAACTTCGTATTTCGACTATCGGAGTTAAGACCCCTGTACTGCACAAATATGAGATTTGTTTGTAAACCGTAATCATGGCAGAAGGAAATGACATAATGAATACAAAAAACAAAAATCTAAGATCACTCGCCGCTAAAAGTCAGTTCCAACCAAACCGAAAAATCCTCGCGCACTTTTTTAATGTCACTGAATAAAGAACTGTATCATTATTGCTTTTAAGTATAAAATCCGACGCTCAGGTATGCTCGGGCATGCGTAAGAAAACACTTGATATCTGCGTTGAATTTTATACTTAACTAGCGACCCGCCCCGGCTTCGCATGGGTGCAATGTAGATACTAATGTGCCCATATAAACCTTCCTCTTGAATCACTCTATCTATTGCTGAAAACTGCATTAAAATCCATTGCGTAGTTTAAAAGATCTAAGCGTACAGACAGCGGGAGCGACTTTGTTTTATACTATGTAAAGAAGGCAACACTGATACAGTTAATTATTCAGTGAAAGTGAAACTAACCCTAACGAGGTTCTGATGACTAACAATTGCCATCTATATCACCCGCCTAAATACTAGTGTTATGGTCAAAGCACACATATGAACTCGGAAAGGGATCGTAACCGTATCGCCTCACCGCACCGCGGTTCGTGAGCTTGTCCCGAGGCTAGGCGATTACGTTACGATTCCGATTAGTGTGCGTTGCACAGTAGGGAGTTTCATACAAAGAATACTGAACGGCTTCAGTTGATACGGTGACGATCCCTTTGCGATTTGATATGCGTGCTTTGACCTTTACACGCATTGACCAAGTGAGGCGTAGTGATCAATGCTCGCACCTTCTTTCTTTGTATTTTTCTTTGTATGAAAATAGACTTTATCCCTGCAGAAGGACAATAACAAGCTGTAGTCCTAGCAAGAACGTTTGACGTATAGTATCGTAAACGTATCGCTATAAAACATAAACATAATGAGCCTTGTATTCCCCGTAAAGTTCGGCAGAAGTGTTTTTAGTACACCCTCGCTTCGCCAGCTATGTTTAAGTCCAGACACCGAGCTGCTACTGTGAAATTCCTAATGGAAAAACCCAATAACAATTTGCCCTACCTGGGGATCGAACCCAGGACCCCATGCTCAGCAGTCGCGCTTGCGACCACTCAGCCAACAAGGCAACAATCGTATCGCTAATGTAACCGAATTATGAATCGAAAATAGGTACAACTGTCCTATAACATTTTGGTTTATTTTTTGCGACATGCACAACTTTTATCATAAATATGTACATGTGAATAAAGTTTTCAATTTAATTAAATAGTATGTGCGAAACGAGTATTACCGATTCAAAATTCACTCACATTAACGTTATAACTCGAAAGCATTCGCGCTAGGACTACTGGTATTACCAAAAACTCTAGGCTACGCGTGGTCGGTTTTACTGTTACCAACCTCTTACATACATACATAAACTCACACCTTTTTCCCATGAAGGTAGGCAGAAACTATAGTACGCCACATGCTACGATCCTTACATACTCCTTTCGCTTCATCCACAAAGTGGATCGATATTTCAGTGGTTACCAATCTCTTCCTTAGTATTTTTATTAAGCCAAGTCAGAGACTCATAGACGGCATAAACTCTGACATCAGGTTAGTCGCTAACCACACAAAAAGATTTTGTAAGGTGACTACAATATACATCATTTTGGAAGAGGCTTCAGTTTGGACGCAGATCGGTCGGTCATGCTGCACGAAAGCTGCAAGAAATGGGCACTGTTATCCCTTTAACCGTAGTGCAGTTGTTATGCTATCGTCGTGCAGTTACCGTGCAGGGTTCACGCAGTCCCTGCCGGGGTTGTGGTGCATGCTTTTGCGAATCCCGCGACCCCGGCCGAACGGTCAGGAGGAGGAACACAGTGGGTTTTAAGCCGGTAAGAGTCCGGCAAACCCCCTGGGATATCCATGAGGATTTTCTAACGATAATAAAAGGATTCACGCAGTTGCGTCTTACTAGTGAGTAGGATCTGCGTAAAAGTAGCTTCAAAAAAGTAAAAAAGTAGTTTGTTTTGAAAAACTGCCTCATTGGTCTAGTGGTGGTAAGCGACTGCTGATTGTAAGGTCCTGGGTTCGATTCCCATGTCGAGCAAAGTGTTATTGAGTTTTCCCGTGTGGAATTCCTCAGTAGCAGCCCGGAGTTTGGATTTGTGCCCGGTTGATGGCAATAGCCTCGCCCCCTATTATATGGAACTTAAACATAACGGTGAAATGAGGTGTTACTATACATCTCTGCCCAACCCTTCGGGGAATACAGGCGTGATGTTACGTTTATCTTGTTATACCTATATGATCTTGACTAGTTACTGAGAGGTCAATTATCATGCCTACACCCATGGTTCAACAGTGCTTATGTTTTATTAATCACTATTACTAATAATATCTCACAAAAATACATTTCAATGGTCACGCATCCAATTTTTCATTACCAAATCACGATAAAAGCGGCAAACTGAATCATTCGTTTCATTACGAAGCGATAATCAAGAATAAATATGATTTAAAACTTCTAAGAAACATTATATGCCAAAAACAAAATCTGGTCTCATTCAATGTCTCTATTATGAATGTAGGAACTGCATCTAATCACCCACTACGCGATGCCAAACATCCAAATCCTTTATAATGCTGGTAAATCATAAATACTGGGAAACAAAGAGCTTTGGAAGTCCGCCAGATACGTACCAAAACGTTCCGAGAGACGATTTTCTGTTTCTTTGTGTGTAAACTTTCACACATTTCTATATATAAACCGTGTGTTCTCGACTTAGACAAAAAAATGGGAGTCAATGCGCCGTGTGACTGAGGAACACGTTGCAGGGCGCTTTGTTGTGCACCCAATGACGTGCCCGACGCTTTATTTGGGAAATAACATTTGACATTGAGTAAAATAAAACGCGTGTGGAATAAACTCGTGTTCAAGGAACGCGATGACGATGTGGGAAGTCCGTCGAATATGTGCGTCGAAAAGAAATCTTTACGGTTTTGCGACGCTTTCGAAAGTAAACACAGCTGGTTTTCCGTCAGCATAACGATGTTAGGTAAACCTGATGGTAAGCTTGATAAATTAAGATGGATATGTGTCCATCCTGATTGATTTCTATCCAAGGGTTAGGGGACGGCCTTGTTGGTCTAGGAGTCGCAAGCGCGATTGCTGAGTATGGGCACAAAACAGATAGGTACAGAAGTCAATCTACATACAAGTGCGCTCGAGCAACGCACATATAGACACTGCTCACGGACATCATATCTCGGACTTTTGGGACTAATGTGCGAGTGAGTGCGAGCGCGAGTGCCATGCGCTTGTGAGAGATAGATATATAGATAAAGCGACCGCCGAGCGTAGGTATGAAAAGTGAAGTACATACATGTGATTGACTTCTGTACCTATCTGTTTGGTGGTATGGGGTCCTGGGTTTGATCCCCAGGTCGGGCAAAGTGTTATTGGGTTTTTCCATCACGAATTTCTCAGTAGCAGCCCGGAGTCTGGGTTTGTGCCCAGTTAATGGCAATAGGCGGCGAGCCTATTACACGGGACTTAAACATAACGTCGAAATGAGGGTGTTACTATACACCTCTGCCCAACTCTTCAGGGAATACAGGCGTGATGTTATGTTATGGTTAGGGAAATTATGATCAAAGATCTCTGTTAAAGGCCTGGTCAGACAGAGCGTGGCCTGGTCAAACACAGAAACTGCCACACCACGCCAAGCTTCGCGTGGCAGTCTCTGTGTGGCGTCTTCCATACATTGTCATAGTAATTCGCACGCTAAGAGCACGCGATCAACACGCGACGTGAATATCCCACCCAGCCACGTCCTGTCTGACCAGGCCTTAAAGGATTCAAGATATCAAACAAATAACAATTGTTATTTCTTTAATTAATATGTTTTCTTATGTGTTTCTTTCTTTATTAATTAACTAGCTCGTCCTTGCTTCGCACAGATAGACATTTTTCCCGATTTTGCAACATTTTTCATTTATGCTCCGCTCCTATTGGTCGTAGCGTGGTGTTATATAGCCTATAACCTTCCTCGATAAATGGACTATCCAAAACAAGGATTTTTTTAAATTCCAACCCGTAGTTCCTGAGATTACCGCGTTCAAACAAACTCTTCAGCTTTATAATATTAGTATAGATATGTTTGGGGTACATAATAATCTGCATAGCCTGTGTATTTGTACTGGGACCCTTCATACAAGGAAACCTGATGCTGCGAGTGCTAAACTGTTATTATTGTGAAAAAAAATACATAGAAAACTGAAGCTGTGCAACATAACTGACCTTCAATAACATACTCGTCGAACTTGACAGTGCCTTCAGTCTCAAGTCTGACCGGTGGCCTGAACTTTTCGAGTAGGATTCTAACTGCACCTTCCCGGCCGTGCCGTGCCGCGGCTATCAGGGGTGTGCATTTGACTCCATCACAGCAAACATCCTGCAAAGAGATAGGAAAAAAAATTGATGGTCTGATGGTATAGTGTGGACCACAGGGTAATGAATGCTGAAAAGCTAGTAGCTTTTACACTATAGAAAATTTGATGGTCTGATGGTATAGTGTGGACCACAGGGTAATGAATGCTGAAAAGCTAGTAGCTTTTACACTATAGAAAATTTGATGGTCTGATGGTATAGTGTGGACCACAGGGTAATGAATGCTGAAAAGCTAGTAGCTTTTACACTATAGAAAATTTGATGGTCTGATAGTATAGTGTGGACCACAGGGTAATGAATGCTGAAAAGCTAGTAGCTTTTACATTATAGAAAATTTGATGGTCTGATAGTATAGTGTGGACCACAGGGTAATGAATGCTGAAAAGCTAGTAGCTTTTACATTATAGAAAATTTGATGGTCTGATAGTATAGTGTGGACCACAGGGTAATGAATGCTGAAAAGCTAGTAGCTTTTACATTATAGAAAATTTGATGGTCTGATGGTATAGTGTGGACCACAGGGTAATGAATGCTGAAAAGCTAGTAGCTTTTACACTATAGAAAATTTGATGGTCTGATGGTATAGTGTGGACCACAGGGTAATGAATGCTGAAAAGCTAGTAGCTTTTACACTATAGAAAATTTGATGGTCTGATAGTATAGTGTGGACCACAGGGTAATGAATGCTGAAAAGCTAGTAGCTTTTACATTATAGAAAATTTGATGGTCTGATAGTATAGTGTGGACCACAGGGTAATGAATGCTGAAAAGCTAGTAGCTTTTACATTATAGAAAATTTGATGGTCTGATAGTATAGTGTGGACCACAGGGTAATGAATGCTGAAAAGCTAGTAGCTTTTACATTATAGAAAATTTGATGGTCTGATAGTATAGTGTGGACCACAGGGTAATGAATGCTGAAAAGCTAGTAGCTTTTACATTATAGAAAATTTGATGGTCTGATGGTATAGTGTGGACCACAGGGTAATGAATGCTGAAGAAGCTAGTAGCTTTTACATTATAGAAAATTTGATGGTCTGATGGTATAGTGTGGACCACAGGGTAATGAATGCTGAAAAGCTAGTAGCTTTTACATTATAGAAAATTTGATGGTCTGATGGTATAGTGTGGACCACAGGGTAATGAATGCTGAAGAAGCTTGTAGCTTTTACACTATACAAAATTTGATGGTCTGATGGTATAGTGTGGACCACAGGGTAATGAATGCTGAAGAAGCTTGTAGCTTTTACACTATACAAAATTTGATGGTCTGATGGTATAGTGTGGACCACAGGGTAATGAATGCTGAAGAAGCTTGTAGCTTTTACACTATAGAAAATTTGATGGTCTGATGGTATAGTGTGGACCACAGGGTAATGAATGCTGAAAAGCTAGTAGCTTTTACATTATAGAAAATTTGATGGTCTGATAGTATAGTGTGGACCACAGGGTAATGAATGCTGAAAAGCTAGTAGCTTTTACATTATAGAAAATTTGATGGTCTGATAGTATAGTGTGGACCACAGGGTAATGAATGCTGAAGAAGCTAGTAGCTTTTACATTATAGAAAATTTGATGGTCTGATGGTATAGTGTGGACCACAGGGTAATGAATGCTGAAAAGCTAGTAGCTTTTACATTATAGAAAATTTGATGGTCTGATGGTATAGTGTGGACCACAGGGTAATGAATGCTGAAGAAGCTTGTAGCTTTTACACTATACAAAATTTGATGGTCTGATGGTATAGTGTGGACCACAGGGTAATGAATGCTGAAGAAGCTTGTAGCTTTTACACTATACAAAATTTGATGGTCTGATGGTATAGTGTGGACCACAGGGTAATGAATGCTGAAGAAGCTTGTAGCTTTTACACTATACAAAATTTGATGGTCTGATGGTATAGTGTGGACCACAGGGTAATGAATGCTGAAGAAGCTTGTAGCTTTTACACTATACAAAATTTGATGGTCTGATGGTATAGTGTGGACCACAGGGTAATGAATGCTGAAGAAGCTTGTAGCTTTTACACTATACAAAATTTGATGGTCTGATGGTATAGTGTGGACCACAGGGTAATGAATGCTGAAGAAGCTTGTAGCTTTTACACTATACAAAATTTGATGGTCTGATGGTATAGTGTGGACCACAGGGTAATGAATGCTGAAGAAGCTTGTAGCTTTTACACTATACAAAATTTGATGGTCTGATGGTATAGTGTGGACCACAGGGTAATGAATGCTGAAGAAGCTTGTAGCTTTTACACTATACAAAATTTGATGGTCTGATGGTATAGTGTGGACCACAGGGTAATGAATGCTGAAGAAGCTTGTAGCTTTTACACTATAGAAAATTTGATGGTCTGATGGTATAGTGTGGACCACAGGGTAATGAATGCTGAAGAAGCTTGTAGCTTTTACACTATAGAAAATTTGATGGTCTGATGGTATAGTGTGGACCACAGGGTAATGAATGCTGAAGAAGCTTGTAGCTTTTACACTATAGAAAATTTGATGGTCTGATGGTATAGTGTGGACCACAGGGTAATGAATGCTGAAGAAGCTTGTAGCTTTTACACTATACAAAATTTGATGGTCTGATGGTATAGTGTGGACCACAGGGTAATGAATGCTGAAGAAGCTAGTAGCTTTTACATTATAGAAAATTCCAGTTTTTATTTTTTACTAGCGGCCCGTCCCGGCTTCGCCCGGGTGGACATTTTTCTCGTTTTTGCAACATTTTCCATTTATGCTCTGCTCCTATTGGTCGTAGCGTGATGTTATATTTTATAGCCTATAACCTTCCTCGATAAATGGACTATCCAACACAAAAATATTTTTTCAATTCCAACCAGTAGTTCCTGAGATTAGCGTGTTCAAACAAACAAACTCTTCAGATTTATAATATTAGTATAGGTTTTCTATTCGACTTCTTGTAGATGGTCTTGAAGATCGTTTCTACGTAACCTGGCAGTTATTGGCGAGACATGATGGGTTTCCAACCAATGGGGACGAGAGAAAAATCCTTAAGCTAAGCTAACTACTACTACTAACATTATGACTACTAGCAACAACAGCACTAAGGGCGACCCGTAATGGGATTCGGATCTCGGCTAGGGCGTTGCTGGCGGGACAAAATTCAGCACACTAATGACCAAATACTAATTACGTGCTGTCCCTGTCGCTTTGCATTAGAGTAACAGTGACAACACGAGAATTAACGGCCACTTAAAATTGAATAGTGTTTCAGTATTTGGCCATAAATTGTTTAGTTTTACTTTAATAATTACTGTCATTCTGTACCTTACTTAAATACATACATAATTAGCCCATTACTATCCCACTGCTGGGCACGGGCCACTTCTCAGAATAAGAAGGGGTTAGGCCTTTGTCCACCACGTGGGCCTGGTACGGGTTGGCGGACTACACACACTATCGAGAACTTTATAGAGACCTCTCAGGTCCTCACGATCTTTTTCCTTCACCGTTAACGCAAGTGATAATCAAATCTGATCCGCACATGAATTCGAAAAGTCGGAGGTACGGACCGGGATCGAACTCAGACCCTCCTGCGTGGAATGCGAGCGCTCAACCGCTGACTTAACTTGACTTGTTGACATTGTTGGCAAATAAATGAATCTGAATCTGACTATCTGCTCTTCATCATCATCTCCCTGCCCTTATCCCACAACAGGTGGGGTCGGCACAACATTTATTTCGTAAATCCATGTTGTTAGCCGGCCGTCTGCCTGACATCAACCCTCCTTGGGAATACTCTTTGCGCTGTCGCGCGGGTGACCCAATGTGCTTGCTGATATTATGCACTGAGTCCCAAAATGCTATGCTTGTCAATCTTATTGCCGACAACTAAGCAGTTAGTACAAGTTAAGTAGTTAAGACAAGTATAAGCTGACTATCTGCTCTTACAGAATCTAAATAATATAAATTAATATAGTAGGTAGGTAATAATATTGTATTATCATATCATAACACACTTGAGCGGAAGACTCCTGTCATGCCTACAAAGTCCATCGAACTCAATTTTTATGATCAGCATTTTGTTATATGACACATAACATTTTCAAAACTGCTAGGATTTGCGTATTGAAAACTAGCGACCCGCCCCGGCTTCGCACGGGTGCAATGTAGATACTAGTGTGGGGCATATAAACCTTCCTCTTAAATCACTCTATCTATTGCTGAAAACTGCATACAAATCCAATGCGTAGTTTAAAAGACCTAAGCGTACAGACAGCGGGAGCGACTTTGTTTTATACTATGTAAAGAAGATAAAGAGTTAAAGACAAAATCTTAATCATAGACTTGTAGCAGGTTATAAACAAAGCATAAACTGAAGACCAAAATCCTTCCTCCTAGCCTTTTCCCACATTATCGTTGGGGTCAGCTTCCAGTCTAACCAGATGCGCCTGAATACCAGTATTTTACATGGAGCGACTGCCATCAGACTTCCACAACCCAGTAACTATGCAATGCCAATATTCTAAGGTTAGACCGGTTGTCAGACATTCGGGCATCTGACTACCTGTAACGACTGTCATAGGTATTCTTATGACACCTGGGACCGACGGTTTAACGTGGTCTCCGAGGCACAGAGGGGTCTCGATATGTAACAAACGGTCACCCATCCACGGACTGACTGCGGCAAGCGCAGCTTAACCTCGCATATCGTATAATCGACGTGGTTGTAAAATAGTTATGAGCCACATAAAAATATAAATTAAAAATAATGATAACCTGCACAAAATCAAAAAAGGCTGCTATCCCTTGTCACACTGAAATGTCACAACACTGGTTTTCAGATCAGGCCAAAAGTGAAACCACAGACAAAAAAAGCATCCCAAATCTGATTTGGGAATTAAAAATAAATCTTAGGAACATGTTTACATTACATGTGTGTTTTTATTTTGTATTCACACATAAACATTTCTTTTCAGTTTTCCCAAGATCATTGACATGTCATTAACCCACATCTTTGTACTTAAAAAACAAAGGGGCATGCTTTTTGTTTATATAACATACTTCTTTATTTTGTCTAAAAACGTTACAGATTAAAGCTCAGCGCAGATGAGACAGTACTTGGGGTACCTTTTGTCAGTGAAACACTTTGATTGTATGTGGTACTTGTAGTCAATTGTGTGCGTTATGTGTTGCAGTTCTAAGGCTCAGTTGCACCAACTAACTAAAACTGCTAACTTGCCATATGTATGTCAAATTTGTACTGATTTGACAGAAATTTTGTTATGGTTACGGTTATAGTTAGTTGGTGCAACTCAGCCTAAGTGTATTGTTTTCATGGGCATAAAAGTATGCTGAAGACTGTCCTGGCCTGTCTGTGCTGGGCTTAAAGTATATAAGTTGCATGACATGAATTGGGGTATGATAAGGGCGACATCCATTCCCCAGGAGGGTTGATGTCAGGCAGGCGGCAGGTCTTAAAACAATAAGCCAAAACCTCTAACAACATGGATTTGTGAAATACATGTTGTGCCGACCCCTCCTAGTGTGGGATAAAGCAGGAAGAAGAAGGGCGACATCCATTGACAGACAGTAACAGGCAGATAGTAGAAGATACACTTTAATAATTGTGTTTTGAGTATTTTTTTGTGACCTATGCAAATATTGTGCGTCACGTTGTTGAGCTCCCTAAAATAAGGTTTGAGCTACACAATGGCTGATGCATGCGTGCCGTCAGTTAGGACAGGGCAAATCAAACCTGCTATGGCGATTTCCTCAAAAGGCCATTCCAGATGTTGCCCTACATTGTTACACTCACATCGTTTTTATACCACAATGTCTGGACTCTGCCATCTAGTCTTAAAAAACATATTATAGTGACTTGTAAAAGTATCTGTAACAGATTTATCATTAAGCATATTTTAGTATGAACAAAAGTAAAACATAAGAACTCAGCTGCTACTTATTTTATGGATGCCCTTGCCCACAGGATTTTTATCTGGAAGGCACAAGAGCGAAACTGACGAGGAATGTCCTCATAAGGTATTTGGTGTTTTTGAATGTCAGTGATCACCATCTGTGGTGTGAAATCCACCCTTATTTGAAAAACTATTGTTTGGCTAGCTATCTCTCCGTACTCATCACATTTTGCATTGTAACCCCATACAAGACTAATATGTTTCAAAGAGTGTTTCACCATTGTTTGTAACTCATCATAACCCATAACCTTTGTTTTATATATTGTGTATAATGTATATTGTTTATTTATTTATTTATACTATAGCTCATACCTGTATATATGTATAGCTTAGCCATTGTACCCTTTAATGTTTGATATTGTATAGGAGCTGTGTTACAATTTTGGTGTACAATAAAGTATAATATTCTACTCTATTCTTATTTACACTTTAAGCTAATTACTAAAATACTAGTGAAATAGTTTGATGTCTATACATTTATTTACTTCCTCAACTAATTACAGGTCATTGAAACTATTGTCAAATTATGGCACAGCTGATCCATTGTTGACAACCTGATGGTGATGGTGCCGCCACACTGAGGTGTAACATATAATATTTTATAACAGCCTTTCATTCCATTAATATTTTGATAACTTCTACATTTTGTTTAGGTTTTTTGTTACCCTGTTATTCATAAGTGTGGGAATGGAAGTACCATGATTAAGCATGTCAAATGTTAATGTAAACAGTTTTTACATATTACCATTTTTTTACCTACAATATTTTTATAATGCCAATTAAATTTCCTAAATAGCATGAAAAATTTAAACATTGTTTTGCATCATCATCAAGATAACAATCAAGGCAAGGCAATGTGTGTAGTAATTATGATGATAATTAGAAGAGCGAGCGACCCCGAGCAGTGGTATTCTTTCGCAACAACCACCGCGCGAACTCAAGGAAATGGAACTGAAAACTGGTACCAAGGTTACTAAGACGATAAATGTGCGTTACGACGCAAAATAGCATTCAAAGACGCATAAAAAATAAATTAATAACTCGCACGTCCGTGTGTAACGCGCAAAAGGTAACGCGCCTTCAATTTGTATGATAAAAATAGATTATCATCATTCTCATCAGAAACTGAATGACATTAACAAAATCCTGATAGAACTTTTGATACATCATGAATGAAAGGTGCATTTCAGTACTTACGCTATTTAATAGGTCGTCAATTTCATCTGTGTTTTTCTCGTATAATAAAGCGTAAAGGGTAAGAGACATTCCATCCCTGGCAGCGAAAAACACCCGTTCTCTCAAGGAGCTAGACACATCCTCCAACATCAATTTGTCTTCCATTATCTAACCACTGTTCTTTATAACACACAGTTTTATTTCATCAACACAACACGGGCACGTATCTCTATTTATTGATGAATTTTTATAACAACTCAGCAGCAAAATATCAAGTCAACTTTTTTCACAAATGAAAAACTGACGATTAGTGATGTGTTTTTGTATGACCAGTACAATTAACAAATAGAATAGAATCGATAAAACAAACAGCACTTTTTTGATATTTGTTTTTTTTAATTAATACAAAATCGACTATGAGGTATAATTTTACGTGTTGTAAAATGGCATGACGAGGTACAGCACTACACTACACAGATACGAAAAACCGTAACTTTACAAAAAAAAGATTATAAACTATAGGGACATTTCGCTTCTTTTATTTGTTTTGTATCAGCATTTTTGTTGAGATTCATCGCACTCCAAAATAATTATAAATATATTTCCAAAAATAATTTTTGCAATGTAGGTAACTAAAATACAATAGTCTGAAATTCCTGCCACGTTTTGTCCGAGGTGGAGTTTATTGACCAATCAGAAACAAGTTTACTTTTTTGTTGTATTCCAGTATCTGTACACCTGCTTTCAAAGCATAACTTCTTTTTTACTCTAATTACTTTTAGGGTTGTGTTGTCTTCTGTTAATGCTTAAGATATTCGTTAAACGTATCGCGATACTTATAATTTTTTTGCTATTTGTTTGGTTTTGACGTGTAACCTATTGCTTTGATGCTTTCCCTTTATTTACAAAGAATTGAATAAAAATCTGCTTAGAATCTCTATAATAATGTCGAGTGGTCAATGGGAAGTTGTTGGGAAGAATAAGAAGTCGCAGAATGGTAAAATAAAAACTAAGGAGGATGAAAAGAAGGTTGTCAAAAATGGGCCGAAACTGGAGGATGTCGGTGGGTAACTTTTATTTTACTAACAACCTTTTGGTGCTAATTAATTTGATCAGTACATATGCAATATAATCAAATTTCTTCATACTTAATTAATGCCGCCGGTATAACTTTAAAGGAAAATTAAAGTTTTTAAAAATATTGGCACAGTATTATAAATCAGATACCTATAAACCTTTTCATTAGTCGGTTGCGTTATTATATTCACAACATAAAACTGCTTCCAAAAAATTTACTAAATGTACCTACTGATAAAAATATTTTATAGAAGCTATAAAAATATGTCATTTCCTATTACAATATCTGTGTGAGTTCATTACCTACATGTAATATACTTCTATGAAACATATGTTTAACTTCATTCAGACAATTTAAGCATTAGAAATACTCCAATGCTATCTTGTTGTT
The DNA here is from genome assembly GCA_910594945.2 of Amphipyra berbera. Classification (NCBI taxonomy): domain Eukaryota; kingdom Metazoa; phylum Arthropoda; class Insecta; order Lepidoptera; family Noctuidae; genus Amphipyra; species Amphipyra berbera. Next base: position 14,795,300 of record OU343138.1, read on the forward strand.
AGTCATTATTTATTTTAAACTCATGATTATTATAGGTCTACCGGAATCTGATGGCAAATAGGGAAATTAAATTTTTATGTGGGTAACACAAGAGTAATTTGAATAAAAAGTCTTGATACTTATAATTTTTTTTCTTTAATTTCGTCTTCATTTCTTCCTGCCCTTATCCCATACTAGATGGGGTCGGCACAACATGTAGGTATTTCATAATTCCATGTTATTAGAGGTTTTGGCTTATTGTTTTATGACCGGCCGCCTGCCTGACATAAACCCTCCTTGGGCATACTCGTTGCGCTGCGTTGGGTGACCCAATGTGCTTACTAATATTATGCACTGGGTCCCAAAATGATATGCTTGTCAATCTTATTGCCGACAACTAAGCAGACTATGTTCTTCTTGGTGGAGTATACTTGAAGTTCCTTGACCTACTCATTCAGTTTTGCTAGGGACATTGGTTTTGCCACATCGTAACCTAATATAGCACCATGAGCTTCTTTCATTTCTGTAATTATTATTGGTTTTTATTCACTTCCTGTAGTAATATATTATTTACTATAGACTGCAATATTGTATCATGAATATCAGTTCTTCTTACGTGAATTAAGAGACAGACAGGGTACAGCAGAGCTGACTACTTACAACCTGTCTTATTTATTTCTCATAACAAAATGCAGTTTATGCAATTTTATTGTAATGGAAAAGGAAACCTTGTTAAAATAAGTATGTTTATTAAAAATGTTTGAACAAGAAAACATTAACTTGAAAATGTATCAACTACAGTCATACTCGTTTTGACAAGTGACATGTTGACATTGCCATATGAAAACCACTATTTGTTATTAATTTTTAATGCCATGAGATTCCGGTAGACCTATAGTAGGTACTATTTTTAAAACTTATTCCATAACCAATTTACCATGAGATTACTTCACATTATTAAACACTAAATCACATTGCTAGATACAAAAAAATATATTTTTCTTTGAATATACCTTCGGGGCTTTGCTCTTTGTTAACATTGAAATATAAGTTCAAAAATGATACATGTAACTTTAGCTTGGATATCATATCACAGAACAATTTTTTTCTGTAGAACTGACATGTTCAACAGAAACCAGTAAGTAATTAGGATTATTAATTAACAAAAAATGCAAATGTAATAATTACATAACTTCATTAGATTTAGTAAAAAATTACTTAAAGTTATTTATTTATAAAACTTTTCTTTTTAGTGCCCCATTCTCAAATAAAGTCGTTCTATTCTGGAATGGAAATTGATGATGAAATAAAGCCTCAAAAAGATAAAAAGAAGGAAGGTGACAAGAAAAAGAAACAAGACAAGAAGAATGTTGAGCCTCCCAAACCTAAGCCGCCTAAGACCATTGAGGGTGCTCTTGAGGCTGTGAGTAACACAAATATTTTCAAAAACACTTAAATATGGACATACATTATCTTACAATAATTTGTGTTATAAATTGAGTGCTTTTTATGTATTTAATAGCAAAAATTTCATGGTAGACTAGGCATTGAGTTAGCGAAAAGGGCAGTCGACAATCGTGTTGTCACTGGGCGATATTTATTGTTATTGTCACTATTGCCTGTGGCTCTTGCGCTGCTTAGAATTCTAAATTAAATCTGCTCATCCAAATAATATGAAACTGTTAGTCACAAACGTGAATACCTTATGTTTCCAGATTAAAGCAGAATGTTTAACAACTATCAGAACAAAGATCAATAATATATTCATAATAACTTCATATCCAAGACAATAAGAGCAATTTATATGCAAATGAATATTTATTACATAATTGCTGCATAATGTACTAGCTGTGACCTTGTCTCTGCACACATTAACAGTTCTTAGTTGTCCTAGATTAAATTAGATATGGAATATACATTCTTAACTGTAATATTAGTAAGATAATGTATGGAGTCGGAAGTTGATAAAATGACGCCAATAATGAAAGCCAAACATAAGCTGAGTACTTTTAGGGTGAAGCCAGACGAGCGTAATTTTTTGAGTTGTGAGTCGCGTAATTTCGGTCGCATGATTTCAACACAATACAACACGACAACTCATTTTGCGTCGCCGTGTTAACGAAACAGGAGTTTTGTATGAAACCGAATGAAGCAGACATCACCCGACCGAAATTACGCGACTCACAACTCAAAAAACTACGCTCGTCTGACTTCACCCTTAAAATCTTATTTCTTGTTCCAGCTTGAAGCAGCAGAGCTAGCCAACATAATAACAACAAATAAAATCCGTTTCTCTAATGCTCCTCTTGTATGGCTGAAAGAAGTAGCAACTTTCCTCAACTCCAAAATTCAGATAGACGTAGATGACCCAACATTTTCCTCATACCCTCCATTGTATCCCCTGTCCACTGTTCCCGAGGAGATCAGGAGATCTTTGGCTGGTGTGCTGAAAGACGCTGGCAAAGCGAACGCGCAGCTGTTCTTTGATGTCACACTAACAGCTCTTGCAAATGATATGAGCAGAGGTTTGTTAATAAAATGCATATTTTTAGACATCCATTAAAAATACTTTCACTTTTGCTGATGTTAACATCAGTCCGCTTTAGTGATGTAACTATGATAAATAGAAAAAATCTAGAAATCGTCGCTTAAGTTCTAACACCGCGTAACTCAAAATAGTTAACTTTTCAGGAGAACAAAAAATAGATTTTTTTCTACTTATAATTGGACGTAGTTTAGCGAAAAGGATCCAACCCAGAAAATTATCGAAAATGAGTTATTTATACCAAAATACTCCTTAAACTTCTTAAGCCAAACTACACCTAATAATATTTTAACAAGTAACATATTATACATTTATCCCTTAATTACAATAAAACCAAGAAATTTAAATCAAAGAACCAATGAAGAAATACAGTCTAAACTTAAAAATTGAATATCTCATAACTGTGTGGGTTGGATCCTTTTCGCTAAACTACGTCCAATTGTTTTTAATCTATAGATTTTATTTAATCGACATAGCACTTTCGCGACACGATCCAGTAGGGAACTCATCTGACTTACACGCTGTTTTAGCTGTTTACATAGCTTGATGGAAAAAGTATTACATACACTGTGGATTTTGTTTTTGAAATTACTCGTTGCTATTGGATCTAACCATTGATTGTGATTGATCAAACGATGCGTTTTTCGATTCCCTATCGAATGACGTGCGTGACTCAAAACTACTATTTTTCGAGTTACACGGTGTTAGAACTTAAGCGACGAAATGCGAAATTTAATCTACATTATTATATACTTTATACTTTCCGTTTATTTCTGTTAAATAATATAAAGCGGTCTATAGGTCTACTTACATAACATTTTATTTGACTATCTACTTTTTAGGTCAATCCGTCAACGGTCACAGATTACTGCTGCAAATGTTAGCGCAAGACTATCCAGAGTTCTGCACCACATCTTTACAAAAGAGTGCTAGTCTCCGCAACTCCTACCAAAATAGGCCGCCTATCGGCCTCTCCTTGCTGTGGGCTTTCGGCCAGGGCGGTATTAGTGATTTTAACGTTGGTCTAAAAGGTAAGTTTGTCTTATTTACAAACTCTTCCAAAATTCTAGTCTATGAAAAAAGTGCATCCTCTGTTTCACATCATCGTGAGGTAAATCATTTACTAACTTTGTGGAGTATTTGATAGCTGCAACACAATCATTGGGAGATACCAATATCTTAATGTTTGCTAAACAGACTTGCAAGCTTCTAATTAGAAGAGTCAGCAAACTCAATGGAAATCTTTATCTTTACATAGCATAGTACAAAACAAAGTCGCTCCCGCTGTCTGTAGGTATGCTTAGATCTTTTAACATACACAACGGATTTTAATGCAGTTTTCAGCAATAGATAAGAGTGATTCAAGAGGAAGGTTTATATGCCCCAATTTAGTATCTACATTGCGCCCGTGCGAAGCTGGGGCGGGTCGCTAGTTATTTACAAACAGAATTAAGTCTAAAAAAAATATATCATAGTATGCTTAGGTGGTTTAGTCATGTTAAGAGAATGAGTGAACGGCGATTAACAAAATGAATTTATAAGGGGGATGTCAGTGGAAACTCCGTTAGAAGACGCCCTAGAAGGACATACATCGATGTTATTGATTATGTTCTTCACAAAGAACAGGTGCGTAGTACTCTCAACCGGCGTGCGTGTATGACAAGATGTATGAATGTGGATGATGCGAACGAAGTATGTAAGGATCCTAGCATGTGGCGTTCTATAGTTTCTGCCTACCCCCATGGGAAAAAGGCGTGAGTTTATTTATGTATGTGTCTAAAGAAAGGTATGATCATCGATTTATCAGTACAGTACCAAATAACCATAAATCCCTCAGTTATCAAATTATTTAAAAAATGCAAATAAATCAACGTAACATAATTCGGGTTACATAAAAAAGATAACAGTGAAATTGCAGGAGACATAGGCCAAGATACTATTTTGGGTCACAACTCGTTGAGATAAGTTATCTCTCGTCATTTTGACACGTCCCAAGGTAAAGATGAGATAACCCTTCATTTATTAGTTGAAAGTGTCACTAAGTAGTGCTCTGTACCTTTTGAGGTAATAGAAAATATTTTAATAACCAGAATATTTTATTGACCTAAATATTTTATTAACCAAAATATTTTATTAACCTTTTGAACACCACGGTATAGGCGTATGACCACTTCACTCCACGCCGCGCTACAAATACATCGTACTTTTTTGACGGCTATTGACGTTGTTGGCTGCAGCACACTTGTTTGACGTCTATAGCCGTAGTTAACGTTCAAAAGGTTAAATAGCCTGGTTTAAATCTTACTTCCACTGGTACTTTATTCAATATAGTGCAAAGTGAATATCTAAGGTCCAAAACACATTTACAGCCCATTACTGTCCTACTGTTGAGCATTGGCCTCTTTTCGGAACGAGTAAGGTTTCAAAAAAAAAAAAAGTTTTTATTTCACATAAACCAATAGAGGTGCTTATGAAAAGTCGAATTTAGATGCACGGTTCCAATTAGTCGTTTCCTATGGAGAAGAGCCGGCAAGAAACTCCATGGTTACTCTTTTAAAAACAATATCTTTAACAACGTTTAGCCATTAGACCACCATGCAGGCCCTGGTGCAGGTTGGCGGACTACATACACCATTGAGAACGTTTTAGAACATTCTCAGGTGTGTAAATTGCCTCACTATGGTTTCCTTCACCGTTAACGCAAGTGATAATTAAATTCTGATATGCATTATGAATTCTTAAATTAAGAGGATCCTCCTGCATGGAAGGCAAGCGTTCAACTAACTTGGTTTCTCTTGTTCTAGCTTGGCAAGACCTGTTCCTTCCAATCATCGAGTTGAAGAATTACTCTAAGTACGTAGTGGGATACTTGTCGTATCTTCTGGATGAACACGCAGCCATGGACAGCACCAAAGTGAGCCAGGACCAACTCTTCGCCATGATTGACATGGTGAACAACAAGAGAAGTGCACTGCCTAAGGATCTATCAAGTGACCTTATCCAGCAATTAAGTAAATATAAGGTATGTAAACTTGAGTTAATTTTCACATCATTATCAAAATCTGGTAAAAGTCATTTATAGAAAACAAGACTTCTTTGTACAGCTGTAATGATGGTATTTGTAGAAGAAGTCCGAGAACCAATTACTATTAGGTCTAAACCTTGTTAGAATCTAACAAAATTGGAGTTATAATATAACATAAAATCATGCCCGAAGAGTTCAGCAGAGGTGTTTTTAGTACAGTCTCGTTTCTCGAGTTATTTTTAAGTCCCATGTAATAGGGGGCGAGCCTATTTCCATTACCCGGGCACACATCCAGACTCCGGGCTGCTACTGAGGAATTCTTAATGGAAAACCCCAATAACACTACCCGACTTGGGAATGCTCAGTAGTCACGCTTGCGACCACTAGACCAATGAGGCAGTTATAATACGACTTATAATAATTATTTAAATGTATATTCTGAAATCATAAAACTCTTATCTAAAAACACTTAACTTATTGAACATTTCACTTATGCTTTCCATTGTAATATTTTGCATGCCTCTAATACGGTAAGACATGCAGCACAATGTACAAATTTTATATAACACCATATTTCTCGCAAATAAATATTTTTATTCTTCACGACAGTGTCGTCTGAAATCTACATTAGATTTGAAACAAATAACTTCATTCACATTATTTTCAGATATACTAACAAAACTGTTCTATTTCAGAATATATATTTCAATAAAAGCAATAATAAGCTCCAAGTGACCTTCAATCAACTTATGAAGAAGTTGCCCAATCAGTACCTTAGTGGTCCATCCTTGGACCCGTACCATAAGGTTCTTGTAGACTGTCTGGTTGATTGTCTTGTGAGGGATGACTCCTGCAATGCTACGTGGAGACAGCTGTTCCACAGGTGCAGTAAGCAGTCTGCTACACTGCTTGATTATATTGGTAAGTCTATTTTTAAATATTTTTTAATATTAGAGGCTCTCCGCACACTGCAGATAAAGTATTGCCTGGTAGTGGGCCAATTTTATTTGTATACATATATGGAAATTCAGTTTTTTTAAGGACTTACTGAACTATCCGCTGATAAGTTTGTAGTCTTCGCTAAAATCAAACAGTGAAATGTATAAAAAAGCACCTACCCATTTTTGAACATATGGCAATAATAATTAATATCATTATTTTTATTCAAATTCAATAAATTTCATTGCAAAATGTGGGTATAAAAGAATATAAATATTTTCCCTTAGATACGAACTGGGCTGAAGTCAGTAAGAAATTGAGACAGAAATCATTGAAAGCTTCGGTCTTGCAATACAAGGAAGTCTGCGGCGAAGCTTTGAAGGGCAAGAAGAAAGATGAGACTGTTGTAAGGACGAATAAGATATGCCAGGTACGGAGCATTGCTATTATTTTTCCGCCACGTCTGTATCTTTAAAAGGAAATTCTTAATCCTTAGTATCCTGACAATAAACCTCAGAGCAATAACTAAAGGATCTATACTTTAGTTCTGTTCTGGGCAAATAATAACATATTTTCGTATAGGTATAAACTCTTCACTCATATGTAGTTAAATGACACTTCGTATTAGAAAGAAAAGGATAAATTAATAAATAAATTTATTTTGTGGTTTTATTATTTTACGCTAATTACAAAACTCGAAAATAATTAATTACGCGGGACAACGGGACAACCGAAACAATTTCACCTAAAAAAAAAAGCTATGGTTTCATTTCATTCATGGTACGGTCCAAAGAGCATATTTTATAACTACGTGTGGTTCTAGAAGATCACCGAGTAAAAGAATTACGACTCCCGACAAAAAAAATCGACTAACGAAAACCGTAACTTGAATATTGTACTAATGAGGTCAAATGTCATGTCTGTCCTTGACTTTTTGTGATGTTGCCAGCTTAACATTTTCTTGTTTTGTAGTAAGTTTTTATTATAGATGACTTTTTTTTTTAGAATATACTGGATAAATACCGATATAGCATGTAGTTATGTAAAAGAATACGGAGATAATAATGGTTTGATAGGACATTATTCGTAAATCAACCTATTATCTGACATGTATAATCTCATTGATTTAATATTATAATTTTACCATTTATGTTTAGATAGACACACGATATAATATTTCTTAATTAAGTAAATAGTATTATCCAAAATATTATTAACGATATTCATTGAGTGGTATTTTTTTTAACAATATTTTATGGAAATTATCGTCTCTTAATTTGTTGCCACCCTAACTTTGGCAGTAGAAAAAAAACGAGTTCTGTCTAGGGCGACGACATATTTTTTCATTATTTCCGAATCCATCTAATTTTCGAAGCTTAATCGTCACTCGTCGAAGGTAATATATGATAAATTTAATAGAAAAAAAGTGTTAAATAATAAAAATCTAACTAAATAGTAATGGGCATGCGTGCGTAAATTTGTAAATGGTTGTGTGGCACAGTGTGGCATTCGTGCGCAAAAACTGAATCAATTCAAAGAATCGCGCAGTTAGCTTGTGAATGGAAGTTGAAAAACTACTTTAGACGTCGTGTAGTGTGAGCGGGCGTAGTGCTAACAGTAAATGTTGATGTGTTACATCCGTTACTCCGCGGGAGGCATTTAACACGCAAGCTGTTTCAATTAATGTGTTTGTATTAAAAATCCAGGTAAAATCAACATCATTTACGTGCATTTTCCAAGTTCATAATGCTGTGCTATTCCAAATTCCAGTCGGATTTTATTCTCATGAAGTTTATATACTATACTTTGTGTTTTATGTGTTGACTTGAAAAAAAACCCCGAAACGTCGGGATCATGTTTTCGTTCTATAGTGCCAGTGTTTAAATCTATAATTACTATTAAAAAAAAAACTAAACTCCCAGGAAACATAACCATCAATGTATTATTAATGTGCTTAAAATATTGTCAGTCGTATTTTCCCTTACAGTAATTACTTATTTACACAGCTGTACAAATGGTTCTGCATTTATAACAAGTGATTTATAACTTATAACTACTGTTACAATTTCAATAACATGCACACCAGAATAATAGCGTAATCTTTTAACAAGCATATTCATAAACTAGAAGTTTTTTTTCTTCTTTGTAGCAGGTGATCTCAAGCTCAACCCTATAAATCTAAATACTTATTTCCTTTCCGTGCAGGATATTCTAGACAGAATGACAAGCACTAGAAGGTTCCCTTGGATCTGGGCCAGTTTCTTCCTGCTGGTTGGCATAGCTGGGCTAGTCTCTTACGATGTCTCCAGGGTCGGTGGTAACTTCCCAAGTAAGTGTCTTCAATGTACTTGTCTATTTACAGCTGATTTTGCCACCATAAAACTTTTATCAGAGGGATAATTTTGACGATAGGATATTTGATTCATTTTTTCTTTTGAAAATTAGTCAAAACATTAAAATTATTCCTCTGATAGTAATTATTTATCTCAGAAATGAACCATAGACATCCTATATTAAAGGTTGTGTGTAATGAACATACAGCCATTATTTAATAAAATAATTGTTGGTTGCAAATAATGGAAGTATGTAAATACTCCTTATTCAGTCTATTCTCTATGAAAAGTAAAATAACAAGTGCTGGTGTTATGTCTTCCACAAGAACAAAATTCTAGCTGTCAGATTTTTAAGTTTTATGAATGATGGTGATTGATATATTGAATTTTTAAACATGCTAACTGCATACTTACACCAATTTTACTGTGTATTGTAACAAAATCCAGCACTTCTTCATAATTATGGTTTATGTAAATTACTGCCACTGGTCTGCCACAAATATGAATTTATTAGGTAAATAATACATATTAGAAAATCTTAAGCATAAACAAGACTTTGTCCAGGCAAAGTAGCTTAGACAAGCACTAGGTAAATATTTATCTTTTCATTCACTAAATCTAGAATAGTGCAGTCGCACAATTGTAATTTTACCCATGCCCACTTTTTTGACACCCAAATAAGTATTAAGAGGCATTAGTCTACCTTACTGTCCAATTTCTAAAAGACAGAATGGTCTTTTAGAAGTTATAGGGCTGTACCTATTTCAGTAGAAATGGGAGTCACATTGACTGAATCTAGATTATTTACTTAATTCTTCCCAGTGCCAGGGCAACTGCGTCTTCTGCCCCACCCTAACAATGCCCACGATGAAGCCCAAATTCCAATTATACTTTGTGAAAATATTAACTTGATAAATGACGGCTGTCATATCTCAACCAACAACTTGGAACAAGTTTTTTTGATAATAATATCCGTTTTTAACAGGAACATTTTATCTGATTATTTATAATTAAATACACATAACATCACGCCTGTATTCCCCGAAGGGTTGGGCAGAGGTGTATAGTAACACCCTCATTTTGCTGTTATGTTTAAAGTCCCATGTAATACAGGCGAGCCTATTGCCATCAACTAGGCACATATCCAAACTCTGGGCTGCTACTGAGGAATTCCACATTGAAAAACCTAATTACACTTTGCCCGCCCTGGGGATCGAACAAGGACCTCACGATAAGCAGTTGCGCTTACCACCATTAGATCAATGAGGCAGAATTTTAAAAAAGTAATATTTTAGAAGAGGTTTTAAAGGAGTTTTTTTTTTAGTATGACCTCGTTTCGCCAATTATGTTTAAGTCCCATATAATAGGGGGCGAGCCTATTGCCATCAACCGGGGACAAATCCAAACTCCAGGCTGCCACTGAGAAATTACTAATGGAAAAACCCTATATCACTTTACCCGATCTGGGGATCGAACCCAGGACCCCATGCTCAGCAGTCGCGCTTGCGACTACTAAACCAACAAGGCAGTCAAAAATGTATTACTGTTATTACATTTATGAACTAACTGCCCGGACAGACTTCGTTCTGTCAAAAGTTATTGGCCTGTAGTGGGAGAAGAAAAGTGTTGTTTTTACCATTTTCCACGCAATTTTTATGTTTTTCTCTCCATAAGAACCTTCCCTGTGCCTTAAATAATATATTTAAAAAATATTGCCGAACAGCAACACATTTGGCGATTCATTTTTATTTATATTGATTATGACTTAGATTGCACGTCACTCTGACAACTGTAACGTACCTATCAAGATATATTTGACAAAGTAATTATAATTAAACTTGTGTTTCAATATTTGCCACTTGCTATGAACAAGAAGGCTTATCTATTCATTTAATTTTACATCGCTAACACGTCTATATATGTCTGTTCAACCGGTTTTCCTCGTCTGTCTTCTATTTATGTATATATCTAACTATATAAAACAAAGTCGTGTTAGTTACACCATTTATAACTCTAGAACGGCTGGACCAATTTTTATGATCTTTGATTTGTTGGATTTGTCTCTGCCCCGAATAGCAGAATGACTATTAAAACATTGGAAAAATTCACGAAAAATAAATGAATGAAGATAATTCATTTTCTCATACATTTTGTAAGGAACGGCTTTATTGATGACTAGCTGTGTCCTCACGGCTCCGCTCGCGTTAGAAGTTTTATTCCTGTAATAAATATAGCCTATGTTACTCAGTGATAATGTAGCTTTCTAACGGCAAAAGATTTTTTGAAATCGGTCCAGTAGTTTTTAAGTTTATTCGTTACATACAAAAATACAAATCTTTCCTCTTTATAATATTAGTATAAATATCTTGAGAACGGATAGGGTAGGAAGGGTAGGTAGGTACGCCGTAGATACTTAGTGCTACCCGTGCGAAACCGGGCCGGTTAAAGCTAGCGTTTTATAAAAGTAATAGACACATCGCTCCTATAATGACCATGCTATGGTATGGCAGAATAGTAATGACTGTAATATGTGTTGAAAGATAAGGCAATGTTTTCAAATGTAACATTGTTTGCATTGATAAGAGTGCGCCGTAATATCCAATAACCTATGGCCTGTTCTATAACCTGTTTATCTAAGAATTGTGAACGAAAGAAGAGAGAACAGGTTTTGTTAGACCATTAAACTCTGTAACCTTCAATTTGGTATTGAATAAAAAAGCTAATAGATTAACATGTGGGTTTATTAGAAGTGGGAGTTGGATATTGTGCTACTATGATGAGGTGTAACTGAAAGATTTTTAACACTGACATTCTATACTGTAATTGGTTCAAGACCGTTGTAATCTATATAAATAAAAATACAAAACTTGAGAACGGCTCGACCAATTCGGCTATTTTTTGTTTTTATATATTCCTTAAGGCATAAGGGAGGTTCTTATGGAGAGAAAAACATAAAAATTGCGTGGAAAATAGTAAAAACAACACTTCTTCTCCCGCTACAAGCCAATAACTTTTGACAGAACGAAGTCTGTCCGGGCAGCTAGTTCATAAATGTAATAACAGTAATACATTTTTGACTGCCTTGTTGGTTTAGTAGTCGCAAGCGCGACTGCTGAGCATGGGGTCCTGGGTTCGATCCCCAGGTCGGGTAAAGTGATATAGGGTTTTTCCATTAGTAATTTCTCAGTGGCAGCCTGGAGTTTGGATTTGTGCCCGGTTAATGGCAATAGGCTCGCCCCCTATTATATGGGACTTAAATATAATTGGCGAAACGAGGTCGTACCTACTAAAAAAAACTCCTCTGCCGAACCCTTTGGGGAAAACAAGGCGTGATGTTATGTTATGTAATTAATTTTTATAACACTAACATTCTATATTGTAAATGGTTCAAAACTGTTGGAAAAAGCGTAAAAAAAAAAACTATTTTTGTTACAGAGGTATTATATTATACCTAGGGTTGGCAACCGTCCTAAAATTCCGGGACTTTCCCGAAATCAGCAGTCTAATTTGAAAGTCGCAGCTTCTAGTAGAGTTCAATAAAACTCTTCTGTAAAATAGTAATTGTGTTTACAGGTGTAGTGTACACATTTAAAAGCGATATCGGAGCGTTTTTTTTTATATCACTCCCTTGTTTCCTTATACAGAGTTGGCAACCATAGTTACACATCAGTGCCATCACTGCGGGAGCACTATTACATTTTTTTATCAGCCTGTACTGTCCTACTGCTGGGCTGAGTGATTTTTTTTCTCTTAAAAACCAACGTGTCAGGCTTTCAGAGCAAAATGTCCGGCTAAATATGAATCTGTGTCCGGCTTTTCTATTTTTGGGCCTGGCAACCCTACCCCAAACTCCTTCCATGTGTTATTTTACTGGGCCACCTCAAACTAGCCCTCGGGGTACGCGTCCAGGTCATGTCGCCCTCTTTTCGGCGTCATCCATTTTTAGGCACTCATTGCGTGGAGACCGTTGCCCAGCGGTCGTTATGCTTGCGGCTGTCGTGACCCGCCCAGTCCCATTTGAGCCTGGCACCATTTTTCTTTGTTTTTAAAAAAAACTTTGCCCCACTAGGATTTCTCCTGTATCGTGGGTGCGTTTACAGACACAAATCTTCACATGCACAAACGCCCAGACCCGGAACAACTATATGTAGGCCATACAAATATTTGTTCCGTGTGGGAATCGAACCCACGGCGCAGAAGCCAATTACTCAACCACTGCACCAAACGTGTCAAACGTGTGTTTTTTGCCAAAGTCTATTAACCCCGTTTTCAAAAAAATAAAATATATACAATTTACCCTATCCTACTAAGTCGTCACTTACTATGAATTAATGGCTTTATTTTCATGTCTCTGTTATTATTAGTCATAGATTCTACTAATACTATTATTTCTTCCTTAAAAACCTTTGTACTACATTTAATATTGTTACTCTAAATCTGATGGAACTTAGGATCTTGGTTTGTGTTTATTTATTCAATTAAAATGTAAAACGATCTAAGTAATTAGTGTTAATAAACTATGACCTCTGCCGGTCCATGGCAATCATTCTATTGTGAACAATGGAAAAATTCTGTGATACGTGTACCGATGACGTCATATTTGAAGTTCACTAACTAGGTCTCTTATCAGATACTTATACAATTGTAAGCTTTTAATTATCTACACTAAAATTATGATATTTATCTAATCTAATCAAGAGGACTTGTAAAGTCTGTAAAAAAAATACAAACCGTATAAAGAATGGAATTGAAAATGGCGATGCTTCTATTGTTGTTGCTATTTGCAGCTCACTCACACACTTCCTCTGTGAGCGAAAAGCAAATAGTTAATCTGCATTTTCAATTCCGTTATTTAATTAATTGTGTTGTATTTGTAAATTACATAGAATTGCAAACAAAATTAATTGTAAATTACAGAAAATTACAAAGAGTCAAGACGTAAAGCCCACTGCATACATCCAACTAAACAGTTGTGCGATACTTGGGCGATTTTATTTTTATTAGTCGGCTTTAGAACTTTAAAACTCGGACGACAGTGGTGTCAATTCTGTTGCGCACTTTGACAGGACTAAACTAAACTAAGGTGTGTTTGTGTCTTTCTGTTTCAATATAAAAAGAAAGTGACAGTTGCGTTTAGTCTAGTTTAGTACTGTCAAGATGTGGAACAGAATCAGCAGTAGTAGCTAGCTTTTTTTTTTCTTTTTTTTTTACATTTTATGGTGTATTTCGTAGGATGTCTGCAGAGCGCGGGGCCTAAAGCATTTAGACTCGGATAGTTTTGTTTTCTCATAAACCCGACGACTTGACTAGCAATTTGTCCATATTTTTTCATTCCTACACCTAGACCAAAACCACAAGTCTTATTATACTTTTCATCCACAGAGAGCACAACAGGCCGTTTGCTAAACGACTTAGGCGTCCTGGAACACAGTCAGCGCGCTTGGCAGAAGTCCCTATCAACGTCAGCACGCGGTTACCTCTGGTTAGAGACCAACGCACCGGTGTACTACACGCAGTCAGCCGAAGCATGCAAGCCTTACGTACAGTTATCAAGAGACTTCGCCATCATAGCTGTGAAGAAAGCAGGCGTGTTATACTCGAATACTAAAGACTACGTGGCAGAAAAGACCCCGATAGTTGTAGCAACCATAGAGCAGTACGCACCAGGCTTAGTGGACAATGTGCAGAGTTATACGCTGAGCGGTATTGAAGCGATCAAGAAATATTCTAATGATTACTACCAGCTGACCGCTGAATACTTGAGGACGAAAGTATTTGTGTAAGTATTTTTGTTCTTAATTTTTCTTTTTTACTGCATACTTCGTTGTCAAGAAGCACATTGGGTCACCCGCGTGACAGCGCAACGAGTTCCCAAGGAGGGTTGATGTCAGGCGGGCGGCCGGTTATAAAACAATAAGCCAAAACCTCTAACAACATGGATTTACGTAATACATGTTGTGCCGACCCCACCTAGTGTGGGATAAGGGCAGGAAGATGATGACTTCGATGCTGGAGGGGCTGCGCGGATTATACGATTTGCAAGGTTAAGCTGCGTTTGCCTCGGTTACTTCGTGGATGGGTGACCATTCATTACACATCGAGACCCCTCCATGCCTCGGAGAGCACGTTAACCCGTCGGTCCCGGTTGTCATACGAATACCTATGACAGTCGTTACGGGTAGTCTGACAACCGGTCTAACTTTAGGATATCGGCACTGCTCAATTACAGGGTTGCGAAGGTCTAATGGTAATCGCTCCGTGTAAAATACTGGTATTCAGCCGCATCTGGTTAGACTGGAAGCTGACCCCAACATAATTGGGAAAAGCCGCTAAGCAGAACCAACTTCTTGTCTGAATTCCCAAGAACGTTTCGATAACTTCGTTGTCGAACGATTCTGTTTGTTATCTCGTTTTGTCTACGAGTCTCGTGAACGAGATAAACCGGATCGTTCGACGAGATTTCTTGAAAATTTCTAAATTAGAATGCAGTACTTCTCTCGCGTGTTGAATAGTTTGTGTTTGGGAGAGGCTTATGTCCAAGATAGTGGACTTATAGAATTCTGAATTTATTATGACATGATCATGTACGCCAATTACTTAATTTTATTTCGATTCAGCGGGCCGGGGTGTGTCATGTTAGAAGAGGAGGTGATTGTATCAGTATTTTAAAAAAAAAATTGGTTATATTTTTGGACCTAATTACCCGAGTACTATTAAAAAGACTCTGAAATTAATATTACTTTAAAAAAGTTTTTTTTTTTCCTTTTTGGCAATTGAGCCGGTGTCGACTATTCTGCCAGCGTCATGTTAAGACGGCAACGCAGAGTGGCGGGCCGTCGGACTTACTTTCTGGTAGATAGATTTTGTTAGCTGAAAGGACGAAACAAGTGTTAGTAAAAACATGTATTATAATTTACAAGCCTATATTACAACATAAAAATATACAAGAAATAATACAGCCTTTTACGCACCATCACCAGTTTTAAATTATTTTCATTTAGAAATGTGGCTAGAATTTTTATGATTTAGGGAGAGAAGTGGGATAGAAGGGAATGGAAGTTAGTTGGGAGAGGAATATTATATTTGGAAATTTTTAAAAGGACACTACTTGAAATTGAGACAGTAAATAAAATCGATGAAAAAAATGGAGGAGGTAGACGCATTTCTAACTTTTGGACCATTTTCTATACATGCCTGTTTTTGAGGTTATTACCAAGGAGGGTTGATGTCAGGCAGGCGGCCGGTCATAAAACAATAAGCCAAAACCTTTAAGTGCTTATTACACTCTTCGATATTTAGGAAATCGGAAGGTGTGGATGGAGTTAGAGAGTTAGACAGTTAGGAGTCCGATTTAGGAAGGTCCCGATCGAAGGTTCTAAATCGTTTACGATTTAGGACAGTGTTGCCAACTCAGATTTTGAAAAAGGCATAGGCCAGAATAGTATACTAAGTGCTTATTACCTACACTATTCAATTTGTAGGAAATCGAAAGATGTAATTGAAGTTATATAATGTAACAAATTGAAGGTATCGATTTAATTTAAAGCTTATTTTCTTCTTTTTAGACCATTTAAATAAAAGCTTGTTTTAAAAATGTTTTTTTTTACTATTAATTTATTTTGTATTTTTTAGTAGGTATATCATGTTGAAACTTAGAACGGTCTTTCATATGTGAACGCGTGTACAACATTTCAAGTTAAATAAAACACAAACATTGCAAGTTAAATAAAAGCTTGTAAAAAATAAATGTGTACATTTTTTTCCTGAATTTCTCAAAAGTACTATATTTCTGCATCATTTTTGGGAAAAATACTATATCTGTTTAAAAAAAAGGTGGCAACCCTTGTTATTTAGAATTCAATTTAGTGTGCTTCTAACTTCCTAGTTAGAGTGTTCCTAATTAGATTTCCTAAATATCGAAGAGTGTAATAAGCATTTTAACAACATGGATTTACGAAATACGTGTTGTGCCGACCCCACCTAGTGTGGGATAAGGGTAGGGAGATGATGACGTCTGTTTTTGAGGTTTCACGCCTTCTCTTAGAAGTTGTGTCTATCACTTATAACTTCGTCGCCTACCCTATTGACGGATACTTCGCTTCCGAGCAAGCGGTCCCGGGTTACACTCCCAAGAGTCCCAGGTTGGGCTTTGGTTTTCTGCTAGAATTACAGCCCGCAGGGGTCGGAATTGGGGGTACATTAGTACACCTTTGTAAACCCCTCATTAAACAACAAAGTAATGTTGCAAACTTAAACTTTTAGAAGCCAATTAACGAATGAAAGTACGCATACATAAGCGATTAATAAAATGAGATGTAATCAGAAAAGTAATATGTGTTAGCTATCATACAATTATCAGTTTGAAGTCAAATGTCAATCGTATATAATTTGATGCGAATTTTATTCATGTGACATTGTACTGATCGTCACGTTATCTATATTTTCTTCTTCATATCACAATGTTTGACAAGATTGGTGATTGTGGCCTACTACGAAAAACGAATGTCGAAGTTTAGGATCCAAACAAAACAACAACATCGAACTTATGAATTACGTTCAAAGTATTGTCAAACAACTTCTAGGTGGCAATAGAAGTAGGGTGAACGAAAAACAAAATGTTAAATTCCAAATATCGAATCGATCGTCGGCTCCGAAACACTTTCGTGGTTGGAAAACGTGCGATCCGTCAGCCGAAACTTTGTAGTTCAATGCATGCAACAGTCGTCAATGGCGCCGATTTTCTTATTGACCAACTAAACTAAAATTAGAGAATTGCTCTCTTTTACTAATATACAGCGCGAGAAAAGGGCGGTGATAGATAAGAACTAAGTTAGAGATGTCAAACTAGTTTACGCCTTGAACTTCACCGTGTTTTTAATCGACACGTTTTGACGTGTCTTCTAAATATACAAGGTTAGTCGGAAAGGGGGTACTAAGCCGAAAGGGTGTTAAAGTACCCATAATAAAGGATAACTTTTGTTTTACAACTTTCCCCAAAACTCGATAGTTTAAGAGAAATGGCTTTTCAAAGATTCCGTAAAAAATATGCTAAAATCTATCTGTCCATAGCTATAATCAGCTGTGTTTTCTATTTAGGTCATATTTGGGGTCACGGATTGGAAACTCCATTTTCTGAATTCATAACTAAAGCAGGGATGAAGAATTTTTGAAAAAAATAAAATAAAAATAATTATTGATGGAAAAAAAAATCATCGAATTTTTAAATTTTAACACTTTCTTTAGAACATTCATCAGTGATACATTAAGTGGTCTGCGGCTTAGTACCCCCTTTCCGACTAACCTTGTATATAACACTAGCTGTGTCCTCACGGCTCCGCCCGTAGCCTATGTTACTCAGTGATAATGTAGCTTTCTAACGGTAAAAGATTTTTTTAAATCGGTCCAGTAGTTTTTAAGTTTATTCGTTACATACAAAAATATAAAAATACAAACATACAAATCTTTCCTCTTTAAAATATTAGTATAGATATATATATATTAGTATAGATGTAACGTAATTAACGCACACCCTCAAACACCCCAATTAGAATATTATGTTATAATCATAATACATACACTGAAACTTTAGTTTAACATGTATATGCATTGTTATTTACTAAATTAACGTTCTTGAAGTAAGGTTTATTATTCTTTATTTTGTATTGAATGACGGAATTTGTATTAATACAAATAAAAACTTTTGGCCTTGATTTACGGTCCATTTCAGTTTGTTTTGTCTGTACAGGGGTAATGTGACTAATTTCCGTAGTTTTAATTATTTTTGGGATAAAAAATTATCTATATTAAGAATGATAGAAATCGATTCTGAACAAAC
The DNA here is from genome assembly GCA_910594945.2 of Amphipyra berbera. Classification (NCBI taxonomy): domain Eukaryota; kingdom Metazoa; phylum Arthropoda; class Insecta; order Lepidoptera; family Noctuidae; genus Amphipyra; species Amphipyra berbera. The sequence goes on from OU343138.1 coordinate 14,813,956, forward strand.
TACTTTCAGGATGTGCGTTATGTTACATAATGTATATACATTTTAGCTCAACTAAATTTGACGGTTCTTATTTACGTCCGTCTCTTTCTTATTTTATCAGAGCGAAAAAGATGGCAATAGCCTAAATTAAGCTTAGATTGTGCACAACAGAATCAGCACCATTGGTTGACTTTTACGAGTTGCGTAGGTTGATAACAATCTATTTAAATACTTTAATCGTTGCAGGTTAAGATTAAAAATACACAGTACCTAACGTTACTAACTACGTGTAGCCGGCGCATGCCAACGGAACGTTATTTAATCGAGTATTTCTGTCGCAGGTTACAAAACAATAACTATTAATTTACAAAACATTCAAAAAACTGTAAATAAGTACCTATAATTAAAAACTTAACGAGCGTTCCATGAAACAGTATCAGGTGATCTTTACACGACAATTCAATTTTTATTTTTCGAACTTTCTTGTAGGACGTGGAGATAAAGAATGATATTTTCTTCGATTTTTAGCTTGTGTCCGAGATTACATGACGCGTTTATTGGCAAATGCCATGAGAGACGACAAAATGTCGTTGCTGAAGTTCTAACTGCCGCTTATAAAAGAACCAGTAAAATGTGCTTTTTGACATCGATAATTCAGCCCTCATCAAGCTGTCTCCTTCCCAGTCCTCCCGCCAGCAACGCCCTAAGCCGAGGTCCGAGTCCCTTTAGGGGTCGCCCTTATTACTGTTGTTGCTAGCAGTCATGATGTTGGAGACCCTTCAGGTCTCGCTAATAACTGCCCGGTTACGTAGAAACGGTCCGCAAGGACAAGAACAAGAAGTCGAATAGAAGAAGAAAAAAAAGTTTTTTTTTCTGCGACTAACATAATAACAATATGTAATTATACAAAATAAATAAATTTCATACAAGTTATAGAAACTACCAGCCAATTATTCATACTAAAAAATATGTCTGGTTATTTATAAACCGTACTATGTAATGAATATGTTATGTATGCAATGTTTGCGCGATTATGCAGCGCTTGCCGCGGTCAGTCCTTGGATGGGTGACCGTTCGTTACACATCGAGATCTCTCCGTGCCACGGAGAGCACATTAGACCGTCGCGTCGGTCCCGGGTATCATAAGAATACCTATGACAGTTGTTAAGGGTAGTCAGAAGCCCGAAAGTCTGACAACCGGTCAAACTTTAGGACGTTACTGGGTTTTGGAGGTCTGATGGCAGTCGCTCCGTGTAAAATACTGATATTCAGCCACATCTGGTTAGACTGGAAGCTGACCCCAATATATTTGGGAAACGGCTAGGAGGAAGGTCTATGTTGTAATGTTTTTTCTTTTTAATAATATAATTTTAATGTTTTCAGAGGCGACTGGGCGCCGGAGATCTTGCAGAACAAGACGGAAACTGCTCTAAACGTGACTCGGACCCACGTGTCATCATACTTCCATTGGTTCCGGGAACAAGTATACATCTACTCCAAGATACCTTGAAGAGTAACACCCTTCTATAGTGATAACTGTGCTACACAGACAGAGGACTGAGTTTATCGTGTTATTTTGTGTTCGTTTTCGTGACTTTTTGTGATAGTGATCAATAATAAATCTGCAAAATTTAGTATTAATTGATTGTGTTAATTAACCGAATTGTAGTCATATTCACCAAGGTATAGTTATAAAATATATTTTATCTATATACGCACATGAAGACAGCGATGTCTATATCTGTATCTATGGTCAAATATATACCATTGACAATAAATAAATATTCGGTCAATTTAATTAATATTTTAAAGACAATTTTGTACTTATTTGGTGAATTTTGTGTATTAAATCATGATGCTTGCTTTTAGCGTCAATTTATTGTAACAAAGATCATCAAATAATATAACTCATTATATTTTTTTATATTTTACATTTCCATACTACTTATATTCTTGTTTTTTTTTCGAAGCTGGACTTTGCACAAAACGAACACAGTCCTCTGCCTGGACATGTCCTTATCAAATCTGTTTTTTTTATATTTATTTGTTTCCTTTATGAAGAAAAAAATTAACTCGAGTACAATACACACAACTAGTGACTGTAACAACGAACGGACCTATTCAAATCTATGAGACAAACAATTCTTGGCACACATTGATTACAAATGTACATTTGTCTAAATAAAAGTGACTCTTACTTGTATTTACGACGTATTATTATCATATTAAAAGAACGACAGTTTTTGTTGCCATCTCAGAGATCTTGTTTCTAGTGCCAACTACTACAGACGATAATAATTACATTTCAACACATTGGTGCCGATTTGTTGTGCTCAGACTAAACTTAATTTAGGTTATTGCCATCTTTTTCACTCTGATAAAATAAGAAAGAGACGGACGTAAATAAGAACTGTCAAAATTAGTTAAACTAAAATTTCCATATAAATTTAGACGACACGTCAGAACGTCGACTAAAAACACAAGTTCAAGGCGTAAACTACTTTGACATCTCTTATCACCGTCCTTTTCTCGTGCTCTCTGTTAGTAAAAGATAGCAATTCTCTCATTTTAGTTCAGTTTGTGAACAAGAGACAGCACCATTGTGTTCCGAAAATTGGTTGTTTCACCCTATTTATTTTTAATCTTCTACTTCACACAATTTATTAGGTCAATGCAATAATAAAATCATATCATTGAAGAATATATTTTTACAAAAATGTAATCCATGACAACATCTATGAAATTGTAGTATTTATTGAAATCAAAATCCAGTATATGAATACATTCCTGATGATGCATTTAAATACCAAGCAGACTGGTATCATTAGATATGATTCATTAAGTTACCTCTAACTATCATCCAAATAACTTCATTGTTCATTTTATTGAATCCTTTAACAAATGATATAATAGAGGTATAAGCTTTTTGTAGTATATTTATTTTGTGTTGAGAGATCGTGTTTTTAAAGATGATTTAAAGGAAATGATAGAGGAACAAAATAAATTGCATTGTGTCGCTTTCCTTTAGTTTACCGCCGGAACATTACCCATAGCAAACATTTATTTGTCGAATAATGAAAACTAAAATCTGTAAGCCACTAAAAATAAAACATCCCTGTGGTAAATAATACCATCTATTTAACATATAGCATAGACATTTCAGTAATCATATTTTCTTGTAGATCCATTTATGATGAAGCAGTGCTCATAAATTTGAGTTTGCTTTTATATCATTAGAGACATAAGATTTTTTTATTATAATTTAATTTTACATAATAAGAAACCCCTTATGTAGTAACCGTATAAGCTAGGCGTTCCATAACTTTTTGAGTGAATGAAAATAAGAACCGGTGGGCATCAAAAAATTATTTAGATATTTGTTCCTCTGAATAAGATGATAAATGTTGTGTTGTACGAAATAATTGTAAGAAATCACAATTAAATATTGTTAGTGATTTATTATGAGTTTAATTTGCATTTCCAATCAACATCCAGGCTATAGCTGATATCCAACGAGGCTAGGGAGACACTATTCACGCATTATCATTGCATGAGCCTGCCCATGAAAAAAATAATGAATCATGGGCTCTTTGTACTCCAAACCCTACCCTACATACTTCGGCTCTAGTGTCTATACCTACTAAATTGGTCTTACCTGCGTATTCCACTTTATCTTTCCCACGTTCACCCAGAAGTAAAAGCTAGAGTATCAATACGAAACAGTTTTTTTTACATACTTGCATCTTGTAATTAAATTCACGCCTGTAATCCCCGCTGGAGTAAGCAGGTGTTACAAGCTCCTATTACAAGAGTTACCCACGTCTCTGCGGAATTAAGTCCAATGTAATAGGTGGTGAGCCTGCCATTTTCTGGGCACAATGGTTCCAGATTCGTCGCCTCTTGCCCGGCGAAGAACAATTATGTATATTCTTACGCCGTATCCCCACGGATTACCGTCAGTTATAATAAATGTTTTACTAAAAAAAAACAAACTACCTGCATGCTAAGTTACTGATTTTTGTAATTTTTACCTAGTGTAGGGACGGGTTAGAATATAAAATTTCCTCACCGCACGCTGGATATAGACGCATGTTGTAAAATTCAACAAAACCCAGCACGCTTGGTGGTAGGAACTATACGATCCGCCTGGCTAGCTACCACCCTCACAGTCCGGCGCCAAGCAGTTCTGTGTTTCGTCGTGTGTGTGCGAGAGTCAGAGGGGTATAGAGGAATCCCTGTTCCTTGGACTCGTGTGCTCCATCTTAGACCCTGTCTGCGCTTATACGATCAGGTGAGACTAGAGCCAAACGCAAGCATAAAGAATATAACAAAAATTTTGCTTGCAAGTCTGTCTGGACCTAGTTCTGGATTTATAAATAAATCGTACAAGAACTGGTTATCAAACCGAGACTGCACATGTGGGGTCATCAAACGCTTTATTTATAAGTTTTGAGAATTTAAATAATATCCAAGGTTATAAAACCACAAACAACTATTATTTAATCTGTGCAGCTATCTAAAAACGACTTTGTAAGGAATAAATTGAGCGCATTTCTTAACATAATAATTTATTAATGTATCTAATAATTATTTACATTTTATTTATTAAAAAATAATCTATTAGTATTGTCATAAATTGCTGCTGCTAAGTCGTCTGTATCTTCCTTCCGTATTGCTGCTAAGATCTCGAGAACTTGCCTGGTAAAGAAAAAGATAATAAATTGACGGTAACCGCCCAACAACAAAAGCATCTTCGTCAACGTTCAAGCTGAACTAGCGACGTGGCTTACGACTTTAAATTCTATTCGAAGCGTAATTATTTGAAACCGTTGAAGAGGTCGTTAAACCCTAATACAAAAAAAGTCTGGCATTTAAAATAATAATTTGCATAACTGATTGCGACGAGATTATTTTTCTCTTTTGGGGTCATGAAATTAACTGTGTATACAAGGTTAGTCGGAAAGAGGGTACTAAGCCGAAAGGGTGTTAAAGCGCCTACAATAATGGATAACTTTTGTTCTACAACTTTCCCCAAAAGTCATTACTTTAAGAGAAATAGCTGTTGAAAGATTTCATAAAAAATACGCTAAGTTCTATCTATCCTCAGCTATGATCAGCTGTGTTTACATTTTCTGAATTCGTAACTCAAGCAGGGATGAAGAATTTTTGAAAAAACTAAAATAAAAATCATTTTGCATTGTTTTTTTTTGTCGAATTTTGAAATTTCAACACTTTCTTTAAAACAATCATCTGTGATACATTAAGTGGCCCGCGGCTTAGTACCCTCTTTCCGACTAACCTTGTATATCAAATCCTCCAAAATACTCACACAATATTAACTGGTTCGTTTCTGCCTTTAACCTGACTGTCAGACCCAAGAGAGTACTTCTCTTTCTTCACTGTAGGGTACTTAGTCACCACGTGGCTATAACCAGGATGGGTCGGTTTCACCTCGCACCACGGACAGTCTGTCTCGATCATAAGCCTGTCTTTAGGTATTTTTGACGCCACTTCCAAATTTTCCTTTGTTCTCAACGAACTGAAACATAGTTAAATACACGTCACGCCGTCAAAAGTTAAGGGTATTCTGTATCATGTAATAGGATGCGAGCCTATCGCCAAACTCCAGGCTGTTTCAGAGAATTTCTGAATAGAAAAACCCAATAACACTAACCCGATCTGGGAAATCGATCCCAAGATCTTACGCTCGGCAGCCGCGCATGCGACCACTAGAACATGTAGAGGGGGCTCGTGGATAATTACCAACCGCGCGGATCATACCATTTGCGAGGTTAAGCTGCGCTTGCCGTGGTCAGTCTGTGGATGGGTGACCGTTCGTTACACATCGATACACCTCTGTGCCTCTAAGAGCACGTTAAACAGTCGGTCTCTGGAGTCATACGAATACCTATGACAGTCGTTACGGGTAGTCAGAAGCCCGAAAGTCTGACAACCGGTCTAACTTTAGGTTACTGGCATTGCCCAGTAACTGGGTTGCGGAGGTCTGATGGCAGTCGCTCCGTGTAAAATACTGGTATTCGGCCGCATTTGGTTAGACTGGAAGCTGACCCCAAAACGTTATTGGGAAAAGACCAGGAGCAGACTAGGTAGTACGTACTTCTTTCTTCAGAGTATTAGCCATCTTCTTTACATAGTATAAAACAAAGTCGCTCCCGCTGTCTGTCTGTCCCTATGTATGCTTAGATCTTTAAAACTACGCAACGGATTTTGATGCGGTTTTTTTTAAATAGATAGAGTGATTCAAGAGGGAGGTTTATATGCCCCACATTAGTATCTACATTGCACCCGTGCGAAGCCGGGACGGGTCGCTAGTGGAATATAAATTGAAAACCATCTCCCTTCAAGCAATATTCTGATATCAAATCTACATACTCGTGAACTGACCATCCATTAATACCTATGTACATTCCCAAGTCAAGTATCTTCTGCAGAGCATCCTCGGTTCCGTCGAATGAGTGCACAACTCCGCCGACGACACTGTCGCGGTTCCGCTCCAGTATTGCGACTAAGTCGTCGGCAGCCGCACGACAATGTAGGAACAGCGGTAGGCAGAATTCGCGGCTCAGTTGCAACTGATATTCGAAGTACCTGCAATATTTCGGTGACTTAGATCCGTATTACAGAACATTCCTCAAGTCCAGTTTGATCTTTAATCAGTTGATCACTGTTTAAGTATAGAATCAGTACTTGAGGAACGGTCTTATTCCAGAACGGCAATCAATCTTTACTCAGATGAAACGAGACTCTGATGAAACTAAATCACTGCTTGGAGTCGAATCTACGAACTGAGTAACGATCTAGAATAAAGCCAAACTCAGCTGAACTATGATCAATGAATCTATGCTTGAGGAATGTTCTAAAATTTAAAATCGACTCAAAACTAGTCTTTAAGACAGAGATTAATGCTTGAGTTTCGTTCGGTAATACGGACCTTAGTTTTGCTGTTGGATAGGATAGGATATAATTATATACCATAGGATATGGTGCAAGTTGACTTCTGCAACAGTTTGACTATTATAGATCACGGACGGGCAAACTTTTCTCATCAACGGCCAAAAAAAACAGAGTCAATCTTATAGGGCCAGAATTTTCATGACATGATATTAAAATTTGGCATAGGACGTTTCACTCGTTCTCACCCTACAGTAGGACATTGGTGTCGATTCTGTTGCGCACTTTGACAGGACTAAACTAGGGGTGTTTGACTCTTTCTGTTTTAATATAAAAAGAAAGTGATAGTTGCGTTTAGTCTAGTTTTGTCAAAATGTGCTACAGAATCGACACCATTGCAGGTGTACGATAATAATAACAGAAATTAGTACTGTAGACACAAACATAATGCAGGCACAAATCCAAATTCAGGGCTGCTACTGAGGAATCCCACACAGAAAAACTCAATAACACTTTGCCCAACCCGGGGATCAAACTCAATACCTCACGATCAGCAGTCGTGCTTGCCACCACTAGACCAACGAGGCAGTCGTTATCCATATTAGTTCATTTGAATTCAAGCTTCCTCACAATATTACATTTTACAAATTGACACTAATTTGAGTTTGTTTCTTATTAACCTTTTGAACGCCAGAGCATAAATGCATCGTCGTACCCCCCACGCCAAGGTAACTGTAATCCCATCGTTTTTGTCACATATTTGTGACATTGGCGTACAGGGTAAACTTTCGTTTGTCACATATTATGTGTGACAATGGCGACCAAAAGGTTAAGAATCATCTGTGGACAACGATATACTTACTTAAGTTGAACATCTTTGTCGCAGAAATGTAGCCTGTCATAGTCAAGTCCACATTCCCCAATAGCCACAACTTTGTCCTTATTTTCAGTTATTAGGTCCCGCAGCCTCTGCAGGTACGCTTCAGCATCTGGCAGGAAGTCTTTGCACCTGGTGGGGTGACAGCCAACTGTGGTATACAGCCTAGCTGAAACAATATCTTTCTTTAAATTGGAACTTTTTACCAAAATGGAGAAAAACCATTTAAGACACCTCCTGGCACATCCATACTTCACTAAATAATTTAAATTCTCCAGATGTGATGATTTGCCCAATAAATAACATTTGGTATAGATTAACTACGACAACATGGCGCGCCCTTCCAAATTACTGCTTCAATGTTTTGTGTTTGACGACACGTTTGGTGCAGTGGTTGAGCGATTGGCTTCTGCGCTGCAGGTCGTGGATTTGATTCTCGCACGGAACAAATATTTGTATGGCCTACAGATAGTTGTACTGGATCTGGATGTTTGCGCATGTGAAGATTTGTGTCTGTAAACGCACCCACAATAAAAGAGAAATTCCAGCGAGGGCAATAAAAAAAAAAAGAAATGTGTGTAGTCCCATCCTTACGAAAGAGTTTGTATGTAGTTGTAAGTATTCGTTTGACGGCCGACTCAGTACGCACACATGCATTGTGAGTCTTAGTGGCGCTTTATAAATACTTTCAAACATTTTCAAATTTTGGATGGGTGCACCATGTTATCATAATTAATCTTTACAATGAATAATTATGTTCTTTTATTCCTTGAAACTCTTCAAGTTTCCAATTAAAAATATCAACAGTAACCTACAATCTGTCCGTGCCAGCTCGATAGCTTTTTTACTGTCTGTGAAGGAGCCTCCAGTTATGATCATCTTATCCAGTCCTGCAGCCCAGCTACGTGCCAGCACTACGTCTAAGTCAGGTTCATGTTTCTTTGAACCATGATAACTGCCCTGGTACATTTCATCAGTAAGGTTCGCTCCAATATCTGAAATACAAATAATAATAAAAGATAACTTATAGACATAATTAACCTTACGCACTTAGCCACAGTATTTTCTGACAATGTTACGAATTACAAATGACTGTAATTGTCTGATATAACTGAGAGTGTTGTAACGTGTCGTTTTACAACGTTACATGGTTATAAAATTTAAAGGCATTTCACTAGAAAGAACTTGGTATTAGAGATAATATCATGGGCTTACTGTATTTTTAATTTAGAAATTTTCATTGTTGGCTACATTGGTGAGTATTTGTGGTAGATTGTAAATGTCAGTTGGCAACTTTCAACTTTTGACAGTTCACTCTGCTTCCCATATTCACAATGGCTTGATCGTTATTCTTAAATTTTTATTAAATACTTTTTAAATCCGGCCTCATACCGGTATATTTTTGATAAAATGTGGATATTAAACCTTAGTTAAAAGGTTATCTTCATTTTTCCATGAAGATTCGAATATTTCTCTAGGTAAGTGGATTTTTCTTATAGACATTGTTAAATGTTTATGACGAATTTAAAATTCTTGATTGGCTTTATATTTTTCAAATTTTACCTTGTTTCAGGATGAAATAATAATAATAAAAATTTTTAACGTCACGTTCACCTGAAAGTGATGTTTATTTAACCGAAAAACGGTAAGTTTTTGACTAGCATGACGCCACGCGGTTTCAAAATGGTGGTCGTTATTTTCATAATTCTAATTGAATAATTATTTTGTTCCAGCCCATTGGCGTTTTTTTTTCTATTTCTATTTGGATCTAGTTTTTCTTTTGGTTTTTGTTTTCTTTTCGAGTTATATTCTACAATATGCCATTTTGGTAAGAGGAATTTATCTCCACGTCGGGTTCGCTTCGTGTCGGCTCGTCATGTAACTTAAATTAAATTTATTAGATTTAAAAAATCAGCAATTTGGTATGTATTTCCTTTCTATATCATACCGGATGCAATGATATCAATAACAATAATAATAGCAATAATAATATTAATTTTAGTTTAACTTAAGTATAGCTATGAATAATTAATCTAAGTCAATTGTAGCTATAACCTAAGCCTACAGGGAATAAAAACAAGTCATATAAAGGTTTTGTTTTTATTAATTCCTCCCGCTTGAAGATTAAAAGTTCAACTTTACTCGGTAAGCTTCCGGTTGCTTTGTTTGTTGTGTTAGCTCCTGGCGCCCGAATACATTTATCTTTTAAATTCATTAAACTTTTTGGAGCACACATATTCAATTTTGTTTAAGTTTATGTTACCTTTATAACATATAACATTTTCATCATAACATTTTTTTTTTATCATTACAGTGTACGAAAAACTAATAATTAATTAACTATACCATATTCAGGGATTAAAATACTATGTAAACACACATACGTACCCACTCCACAATTATTGTTTAATGACAGGACAACTGACATCATGCCCTGCGCGCTCTGATACCTGCATGCTACAGGAACTAATGGATGCTACCGATAATGCTAAATTAGTAGCGAAGTTCTGGGCAGGCTCAATTTAGATTGCAATCGACCCGCAAAGAAGAAGAATTATCTATATTGTGTTTTGTGTAATTGACACCTCCCAATGAAGAAATTATTTGAAAAGTGGGTAGTTATATTTATAGTCACATTACATTTAGTCTTGCTTCCTTTAATAAGGCATACAGATATAAATAATGTTCCCCTATAAGTATGGTTCATCAAATCAGGCTGTAAACATCCACTGCTGAATGTGGCTCCCAATGACCACCCTGTAATGAAAGATCATACTCCTACAGGATACTGCCAACCTGATCACCACACTCTATCTGTGCGTTGTCTCTGTCACCTCTGACCTAGACTAGAGTCAAGAGTAAACCCATCTCAAAAAAAACAGATGCTTTGGCAGACTTATCGGTCATTACAGTATGTTATTAATTGTTATCATGGAATTACTATTAGACCAAATTCTAATAATAATTCTATCCATGGTCGTTAATGGCAGACCAGAGGATGCTGCTGGCCGTTATCTGGACATTATCCCTTAATCACGTTTTACGAGACCGACGGAAAGAAATAAAGTGACCGGTGGCCTATTGAATACAAATATAACCATATTTATGTGGTACCATTTATGATGAAAACACGATTATAATGTTGAACTTACCAATGTATTTCCTTAGTGTAGCCATTCTTCTCATAGGAAAAAATTGTCAGTACAAAAGGTATATAATTATCTTAATTTAAAGATTATCTTCGTAAAATATCACGTTTATTTTAATGTTTATTAATTGCAGTCAGTGTCGACATGTCAGTGATTTGACAGCTGTCAGATTTTAAGATTTATTGGCTATGGTCATTTAGTTTACATTCTCTTTGGATTGGACCAAGGTAATTGTAATACCTTCCTTCATGGCGGGCATGTCTTCAGTCCCGTGATCAGCTGCCGGAATTGACCACTATCCAATTGCTCGGCGAGCTCCGTTCTGTTCAGACTTTGATTAATAAATTTTTATGTCTACGATTCAGGTAGTGTACCAATTACGGTCGTGGTTGAATCGAATGCCAAGGCGATTTTACGCGCTTGCCACATGCCGCAAGCCCAGACATTATACCAAGAAACTTATCCTACCCACAGATATATTTCTTTATCTCTGTGACCCTACCTACCTTACCTATCATCCTATCAGCCATGCCTATCAGTATAATCTAAATCTCTGGCAAGTCTCAAGCGTCTGCATAGCTGCCAACAAAGTCTTGGTAAAGTAGGGCAGGCAGCATAGAGTAATATTAGTATTATAGTAATAGGCTCATTGGCGACGAAAAACTGGTGGATGCCAAGCTTCACAGCTTGGCTCATCGCCGCAAGGTTGCCTGCTTGTCGGTCTTCTATAGACTGTACTTCGGAGAGTGTGCTCAAGAACTTCACAACCTCATCCCACCGGCCCCCTTCTACCATCGGACATCTAGACGCACTGCAAGTTAGCATCCTTAGGTACAGTTACCATTCCACCAATTCGCACTAAGCTCTTCCAAACATCCTTCATAATGCACACTGCAAAAGAGTGGAATTCACTCCCTGCGTCTGTGTTCTCGAACGCATTCAACATGAATCTCTTCAAAGTTAGAGTTAACAGGCTTCTTCGGGTAAGCTCACTCCATCGTAGACTTTGTCTCTGTCTCCTCTGACCTAGACTAAAGTCAAGAGCAAACCCATTTCAAATAAAAAAAAAAAAGAAAAATATATAGGTTTATAGGCAGTTTGCAAAACTACCATAATACCATACCCTAGGTACCTATATCGTTCGTTTCCAAAGGTCGTTTCCTCAGAATAATAAGAGCGTAAACAAGAGGTAGTTTCAATAAAAAATTTAATGTGTTCGATGTGTATCACATATTTTATATTTAAAATTATATTATTGAAAAAAAAAAAGTTTCCAACTCTTTTGTTCTATTCATAGATATGTATTATGAAATTTCTTTTGTCCAAATAAGATCAACTTCTCAACCATAGAGGCACAGACTACTAAATTGTAATTTGTAATCATAGCGAGCTTTGAAAATTCTTGTCAACAAAAAATCTGAAAAAACAACAAAGCAAAAGTTTTCTGTGCTAAAAGTCATAACAAAACATTTGAACTGTAACATTTTCGTTATCGTTTTTAATAATTTGTTTCATTTTATATGTAAACGACCGACAAAGTGTTTCGTGTGTGTTTTTGTTTGTGAGAAACGAGAAAGTATGTCAATAGCAGACAATTTTTGGCAGCAAAGGTATGTAACTTTTCTTTGTTTGAATACATACAAGTTTTAAACAAAGCAATTGTCTGAGCATTTGCAATTAGCAACAAGTAAAAGTGAGCGATAAGGCCACTATAGCGACAATGGCCGACTGATTTATTCACACTAATTTAAGGTAGGTACCTGAAAGCTGTATATTATTTTACTACTCAAACGCGCAAAAAAAATCGGTTAAAAATTTATGAAAAAAAAGAATGCAGTGCTCTGCGCCACAGATTATTGAGTTTACGACTCTGCGCTCGCTCATGCAAATTCCTTTCTTTAGCATTGTCTGACTTTTTTTTTACTTAAGTTACTCCTAGTATTATCATGTACTTACCTAACATACTTTACAAACACGAACCTACTTATAGTCTACAATAAATAATAATCAATTAAGTATCTTCTACTATTAAATATAAAACTTTAAAAAATTGCTTGTTATAGTGGGGCATACTAGTGCCATACTAAAATATTTAATAAATTACCAAATGATCTTCAGAACGAAACAAAAGAAGTAGTATTTATTAGAAAATTAAAAACATATTTAATAGAAAAATGCTTCTACTCAATCAACAAATATTTTGAAAATAAATAAAGTTAAAAACACCCAATATAAGCCAAAATAACATACACCTAAATAAATAAAACACAATTAATAATACACCTGTACCAATAGGTACCTATTTACTCGATAACATAACACACGATAAACTATGTTGTTTTGGTGATAGTATCCTTAATTAAAAATATTGTGTATTAAGAATAACAATAGTCAAGAATTAGGCACTATGTACCAAGAGGACACATAAGTAAATTTATAAATATACTTTTATGTAATTAGAGCCCTCAAATATTGCAACACCTGGAAAAGGTTGCTAAGCTGTACCTACTCTATATAGTAAGATCTGTATTATTTTACCTTAGTGTGCAAATAAATTTTTTGAGTTTGAGTTTGAAAAACTTAGGGAGATGCCACCGTTGTCGCGGCATGGGACGCAGGCACTGAGGGGGCACGGAAATCTCAGTCATTCCTGTATTTGAGCGCTTTAGAGATTGCAGTCATAGGAACCCGCTCCGGGCGCACAAAAAGCTAGTTACCGCACTGGGGCAGGAGGATGAGTTCTTTCGGGACTAGTAAATAAAACACCAGTACCCAATTCTTTGTTACTTTATTTTATCAATGGAACACTTCATAAATGAACATAAGTAATTTAAAAATATAATTTAACACACATAACATCACGCCTGTATTCCCCGAAGGGTTGTGCAGAGGTGTATAGTAACAAACACCCTCATTTTGCTGTTATGTTTAAGTCCTTTGTAATAGAGGGCGAGACAAATCCAAACTCCAGGGTGCTACTAAGGAATTTCACATGGAAAACCCAATAACATGGTCCAACCTGGGGGTCAAACCCATGACCTCACAATCAGCAGTCGCGCTTCCACCACTAGACCAACGAGGCAGTTAAGTATAATTAACTGTTTAGAATTTATGGATTAATGTTGTTCTTTGTGCTACGTTTTGTAGTTCTAATTAATAAGGTGTATGCCAAAGTTAAAGAATGATGAAAATGCATGAAAGTAAGTCTGTTTTTGTACTAAGTACTACAATAGAAGCCTATATTGAATCTGGGAATAGTGGACTTGTGTTGCTGCAATGATAAGGAAAAATATAATCATAATTAAAGGGACTTTGTGCCTTGAGCTGATGACATTACAATACCTAATGAATTTTGAAAAAACAAGTCACATCATACTTTAATATTTATGTCATAGGTATGCATGTATTTTTTAAAATATTTTTTATTAGTAATTTAATCCACCACAAGATGGATAAAAAATCACTGTGCGTCGTATTCTAAGGGAACATACCCATACTACGTGACCTGTTCAGGGGGGGGGGGGGGGGGAGGGGGGTCTCCAAAATACCACGCATGGTCACAGGGGCGGAGGGGGGGCTTAGGTTTTCGTCGCGTAGTCAATATCCTCTAGGGAAAACTCGCGCTTTTTGGAGTTATATTCAAATATGGCGCGCAGCGTTTAGCGCTTTTTAAACTCGCAGGTGGCAACACAGACGCATATACGAGCTAATTTTTTTTATCTTTCGGTGTGCAAAAATTGATTTTAAACCATATTTATGAATTACTACGTGAAAACTAGAGGGGGAGGTGGGGGTATAGGCATACACTACGGGTGGTCACCGAGGGTGAGGAGGGGGGTAAAAAATTGTAAAAAAATGTTTCACGTAATATGGGTACGTTCCCTAATATGGTTCCATACGCGTCATGGCTTTTCTTTATTGCCACAATACGTTGTGGTCGTAGAGCATGATAGCCACGACATGAATTTCGCTATGTGGTCTTTCTGTGATTGCCACAACGCTTCGTGAGCGTTTTCATGCGAGCCATAACACGAATTTCGTGATGTGGATGTTTTCATTTGACTACAACGCGTTGTGAACTGTTTTTTCGCTCATCGAGCGTTTTTGGTCTTTGAGCGTAACATATACA
This sequence comes from Amphipyra berbera, assembly GCA_910594945.2. Taxonomy (NCBI): domain Eukaryota; kingdom Metazoa; phylum Arthropoda; class Insecta; order Lepidoptera; family Noctuidae; genus Amphipyra; species Amphipyra berbera. The sequence continues at coordinate 14,829,002 of OU343138.1, forward strand.
TTAAGATGAACATTTTAAACAAATAATATTTAGGTAGGTATATGAAACTTTAGCCAAAATACATAGTGACCGGTGTTGGTTTTGTTTTGAACACATACTTTTAGAGTTTGCAAGCTTGTAGGCCTTGTAGCAATGTAATTAACCGGCTTCTAATAAAAGGAGGAGGTTCTCAATTCGAATGTGTGTTTTTTTTTGTATGTTTGTGCCGCGATATCTTTGCTAATTGTGCACCGATTTTAATGATATTTTTTTTTGTTTGAAAGAGTATTCTTTCGAAGTGGTCCCATTTAAATTTGGTGAAGATCTGATAAAGAACTTCGGAGATAGACAATTTGAAGTCGGTTTTATTTATGTTAAAAAGTTTTTTTTCATTTTTTTGTCTTTGATTCAGCTTATTTCTGTATTACATTTACTGTGTGTAAGTGCCAACAAACTGTAGCTCAGTGTACCTACTAATGACGAATAGAAATGGGTGATCTACCGTGATATGATTTTTTTCTGGACGAACATTAAAAATCCTATTAACTTCCCAGTATTTTATCTTATCTGTAAAAAAGAGAAAAAGAAGAATTATATTAACCCACAACAAAACACCACACCTGTATTTCCCGAAGGGTTGGGCAGAGGTGTATATTAACACCCTTATTTTGCCGTTATGTTAAGTCCCATGTAAAAGGGGGCGAGCTTAATGCCATCAACCGGGCTGCTACTGAGGAATTCCATACGGAAAAACCCAATAACACTTTGCCCGACCTGGGGATCGAACCTAGGACCTCACGATCAGCAGTCGCGCTTGCCATCACTAGACCAACGAGGCAGTTAATAACCCACAAACAGGAGAATAACGTAAATTATAAAATAATACACTGTTTTGAGATTTTGTCACTTCTTGATCAGTAGACATCGGATTACATGCATTTGCATGTTTGCATATGCAAATAATTCTATTTTTATAGCGTTATTGCATATTTTGGTACTTTTTCATTGACAGTGCTTATTTCAATGGTTATACGTGTTAGGCGTGTCGTATTATGCCGTATTATATTGTAGTCTTTGGTCAACACATCCACCTCGCACAAACTCAGCGAGGGCACTGAAGTCTGAATCCTATCTACTCAGGGTTGCCAGATGTCGAATTTATTTTCTCGTACCAGGCCTGCCAAATATCTCGTACTTTCAATACGTAATCTCGTTTTAGGTTTTTTTAAACTCTTTTTATCCTTAATTTACGCCATGTACTAGCTAGCCTACTCCTTAAGTGAGAGGCCGCCAAATGAAAAAAAAACAGTTAAAAACAAACATAATTTTTAAATTTTAATACTTTCTTTAAAACAATCATCAGTGATACATTAAGTGGCCCGCGGCTTAGTACCCCCTTTCCGACTAACCTTGTAGATATAATGTGAAAATAAACGTACATTCTAATAATAAATGTTTTTTGATTGTGCATATTTCTTGCATATTTCGCCCTTTTTTAGTGCATATTTGCATGCATATTTTGGCATTATGATAGTGCATATAATCCGATGTCTATTGATCAGTAAACAAAGCAGGGTTGATACCCATTGTAAAAATAAAACCGGGACCATCTACCTAAGATAGAAATCTAAACTAGGTTTTATCTTGATAATAAATAAAAGACAATCCAAATTTAGACAGTTCCGACAGAATTGGGACGGGTGGTATGACAATGACGGTGGTCATGGTACGCCTGCAGGACGAAAAATGTGGGTGACGCGCGTGGCACGGACCCTTGTGTTGTGGTACACACCGGCATTAAGTGACATAGTCTCTAAACAAGCTCCATTCACGACAGCCCTTTTGCTTCGGCCGCGCAAAAAATCTTCTATCCACTTGCAAATTCCCTCGGGCCCTGCATGGCGTACCGTATGACGGTCTCGTCGTCTCTGTGTCCTCTGACCTAGACTAGAGTCAAGAGCAAACCCATTTCAAATAAATGACGGTAACTTAGTCAGAAGTACCCTGTGCCAGAACCGATCAAAGGCCTTGGCGATATCCAGGCAGATAGCGAGAGCCTCACCTCTACTTTCGATGGCCCCAAAAATAAACAAACCATTCAATTTGACAAACTTACATTCCTCAGTTCCTTGGTCATCGATTTTGATGAAGGCATCCAGGACCACCTGAGACAATTTCACCGTTTCATTATTCGCAATGCCTGTGGCAGGCACTTCAAATATTTTGGGAACCCCCATCTGTAATTTTAATAAAAGAAAAATCAAATGAAAATCGTTTTGTAACTCTTCATACAAACTACCATGTTTATAAAGAAGGAGTTTTATTTGAAAACATATTGTGAAAATAATTTTTGAATGCGCGGCAAGCATTTATCCGAGTTTGCACACGAACAGACAATATTATAAACACGGCCATTTGATAGCACTCGTGACCTCGCTAAACTCCATCTCTGTTAAGCCAGCATACATGTTGGCAAAGCCTCAGCCAACGCGAGCGTAGGCAAATTGATACAAGGCAAGTGCTGCAGTCTATTGGTAAAGTTTGAACGAGACCAATGGCAAAAGTTCGACAAACTTGTAGACACGGATCACGACTTGCCGAGTGCAGGCAAGCGCCATTGATCTGTATAGAATAACCGACACTGTCCCGAAGTGAGAAGAGTCGTGGCGCTCTCCTGCACTCGGCTAGCTAAGCGAGCGACAACGAGCAATGGCGATGCGAGACAAATAGTGTGTCTAAACGTTGGTACACGCATTCGCTCGGTGAGCTATGCCCAACATGTATTGCCGGCTTTACACACCAGCAAGAAAAAGTGACAAATATATCAGTTTAGCGAACACACGAAAATTTTTGCGGTTTTCGTAATTTTCAAAAGAAGTCGTATCGGCTAACTTCGTAAAACCGATCACTTCCGAAATTAGTGCAACTTCCAAATTACGAATATTTATTAGTACTGCAGCAAAAAATATCTTTACGCTGACTCAATAAGTATGGGTGGCGCGAAAATGAACGACTGCCATTGGTCGTTCGATCAAGTTTGTCGATGCAACTGCTTAGGGCTCTAACACACGACGTCTTTTTTACGCGCCAACGACGCGCGTTAATGTCAAACTTCATACTTAAAAAATGTGTGTATCGTTTTATGTATGGAGTTTGACGTTAACGCGCGTCGTCGGCGCGTAGAAAAAACGTCGTGTGTTAGAGCCCTTAGTAATGTCGTACTATACCGTGCCACCCGCTTATCTGTTCAGGTGAACAAAATTAGAACAAAAGCCGCCTTAACCATTTTGAAATGTCATTCCACTCTCACGCTTGTGACAGTTGTGACATAATTTATTATGCGTCTTCTTCTCTCGTGTCGGCACGAGCTATACGAGAATAGCTTACGTCGCTTAGGTAACAATACTGCTCAAGTTAAAGACAAGTTTTCAGGAGAGACAAAAACTGATTAATGCTGATTTACGCGGTGCAAGTTTCTTGAGGCGGGTCTCATGCTATCTCTGTTTTTGTCGGAGAGAAAGACAAAGGTAGCATGAGACTTGCTTCGGGAGGCATGCACCGTGTAAATGAGCTTTTATTATCTTTAAAATGAAACAACAAACGACTTGCGCGGTGCCAGAACTGTTTGAACAACTCGCTGTGATTCGATAATTTAAATTTTTTTCTAACATCATTCGCTGCGCGCCGAAAAAATCTATCCAATGACGTATAAAACGTCAAATGACCAATTTTCGACTTAGGCGGTATTGTTACCTAAGCGATGTAAGGGAACGTACCCATACTACGTGACCCGTTCAGGGGGGGGGAGGGGGTCTTAGGTTTTCGTCACGTAGTCAATATCCTCTAAGGAAATCTCGAGTTTTTCGAGCTATATTCAAATATGGCGCGCAGAATTTAGCGCTCGTGAACTCACAGGTGGCAACACTGTCGCACATATGAGTCAAATAATAATTTTTTAACTTTTTGTTTGCAAAAAAATATTTAAAACCATATTTATGAATTACTACGTGAAAACTGGAGGGGGAGGGGAGGGGGGTATTGGCATATACTACGGATGGTCACCGGGGGGGAGGGGGGTAAAAAATAGTAAAAATGGGTCACGTAGTGTGGGTAAGTTCCCTAATATGTCGTAGTGAAAAGATCAGCCAGTCAACAAGGTTGGTAGCGGGGCAGACTGCCCAGGGTGCGCCGGACGTACTAAAGTATCGTTACTCGTGGAGGCTTATAATCAAGGACTTTATATACGTAGTACTTACAACATTAGCGTGTATGATAAATACCGAATGTGGTTTTTAAAATAAATAAATAAAAATGATAATATTCATGTTTTTACGTTTTTGTTCTTAATTTACGTACATACCTTTTTTAGGATGTCGTTGAGTTTCAATGTGTTTCTTATCTCAAACATCGGCATTTCCAGTTCTAAGTTTACCGCTCGTGAGTATATCGCTTGGTCTATGTAGTCAGTAACGACTTTATGTTCTGTATCCTGGATCTTAGCAATCAAGTCAGATAGACCGTCCACTTCGTCTGGCAAAAAGATCACCATTTGGAGTCCAACCTTAAGAAACGGCAACGCTATCAGCTGTTTACAAAAAAAAAAACTTTTTGACTGTCATTCCTAAAAGGGCTCCGGACGAGTCCGAATCTAGTCGGTATCACCGAATATTTGCACTACAATAAAAATCATATTAATAAAAAAAAAACGATTTAAAAAAAGAAAAATAGTATAAAATAATTGCTTTATTATAAAATTAACAGTTTCAGAAGTCGGTGCTAATCCACCCACACTGAACTAAATTGAAGGCAGAGGCAGAATTGAGAACTTCTTCCTTTTTTTGGAAGCCTGTTTAAAAAACAGTGTAGAATATGGCGTAGTGTATGTACGGAAAGACTTAGGGGATTGGACACTTTTTATTCCGTTCTAAATGTACCTCCAAATGCGAGCAGGTAAAAACAGGTGCTCTAAATGCGAAAGTACCACCTTTCAGGAGAAAAATACTTGCGTTTCTTTTATTGTTGTGAAACTGACACCCAGTATAGACACTATTGTTGTGAATCCTTTCCACTATCTATACTTACTAATATTATTCAGCTGAAGAGTTTGTTTGTTTGTTTAAACGCGCTAATCTCAGGAACTACTGGTTGGAATTGAAAAAATATTTTTGTGTTGGATAGTCCATTTATCGAGGAAGGTTATAGGCTATATAACAGCACGCTACGACCAATATAGCGGAGCATAAATGAAAAACGTTGCCAAAACGGGGAAAATGTCCACCCGTGAGAAGCCGGGACGGGCCGCTAGTATGATTATATGTATAATGTACTAGCTGTTCTCCCGTGGTCGTGCTTGCGTAAATAACTTGACTACAGCGCCACGTATAGGATCCTAGCATAGCTATGAACCATCGTCTCAACAAAACAAACATATTGTGTAAATATTACCTCAATCGGTCAAGTCGTTCAGAAGTTATACGATCACTAATGCCCGATTCCTATAATTTACGGAGGCTTATTGGTTATAATTGACTTTTGTCTTGTATCGTTGCAAAAAATGGAGCAGAGACCTCATAGCTTTGCATAGTAGACCCTCCCATATGGAAGTAGCTACCACGGTTAATATTACCTTACGAATTTATTTGTATGCCCAATTTGGCAATAAAAATTCTACCATTGGTAAGCAAGACGCGTCGTTTTTGTTTATAGGAATCGGGCATTACATACGCATATTACGCGAACGTAAAGGCGGGTACAGACTGCTGTAAAGTAACATGCAATGTAACATGTAAGGTGCGTAGTTCGCACGCGTAGTGTGCACGGTTCGTGCGCGCAAGGCGTCCACACTATGGGAATTCAGTTGCATTGCATGATACACTGCGACAATGTGGACCTAAAATACTTTCATTGCGTGTTACATTGCATGTTACATTTCGTAAGTCTGTACCCGACTTGAAGATATAAGTACCTTAGCGTTAAGTTCGGGAAGCTCAAGATAACGCACGAGGTGAAACCTGGTAAAGTTCGGATTCAGCCACATCATCTTCTTCTTGATTACCGTGGTCTTGTTTATATGGAAGTCCCTTTCTTTAATCTTCTCGGGATCAAAAAATAAGTCCCAACGTTCCTGTAAGTCCAGTTAAATAAGTCTGTTTATGCGCCATAATATTATGTAGCTTTTTAATATTTATGCAAATAGTATACTGCCTCGTTGGTTTAGTGGTGGCAAGCGCGACTGCTGATCGTGAGGTCCTGGGTTCGGTCCCCGGGTCGGGCAGTGTTATTGGGTTTTTCTGTGTGGAATTCCGCAGTTGCATCCCGGAGTTTGGATTTGTGCCCGGTTAATGGCAATAGGCTCGCCCCCTATTACATGGGACTTAAACATAACGGCGAAATGAGGGTGTTATTATACACCTCTGCCCAACCGTTCGGGGAATACAAGGCGTGATGTTATGTTATGTATACATGTAAATAGTGATGCAACGAATACAAGTATTCGTATTCGCTGATTACAATTACCGAATATTTGGATTCGGCAAAAAACATCATGATTTTTAAATACAAATAAATCGATGTTGGATCTTATAAAAATTTGGTTTGCTGGTAAAAACTAGTCAAACTTGATCTTCAATTTATTCTAAGATATCTGCTTTAAGGCAATAAACATTATGGCAAAACATTTATACCTAATAATATTATGCGTAATTATCATTATGCTGAATTTCGTTATCTTCCTCTTAGCCTTTTCCCAATTATCTTGGGGTCAGCTTCCAGTCTAACCAGATTCGGCTGAATACCAGTATTTTACACGGAGCGACTGCCATCAGACCTCCGCAACCCAGTAACTGGGCAATGCCGATAAGGTTAGAACGGTTGTCAGACTTTGGGGTTTCTGACTACCCGTAACGACTGTCATAGGTATTCGTAGGACACCCGGGACCGACAGCTTAACGTGCTCTCCGAGGCACGGAGGGGTCTCGATGTGTAACAAATGGTCACCCATCCACGGACTGATCGCGGCAAGCGCAGCTTAACCTCGCAAATCGTACGATCGGCGCGGTTGTTATTTAGCCACGAGCCCCACGAGCTGAATTTCGTTATGCCAATGTAAATTATGACAATATATTTTATGCTTATCATTAGTAAACCGAAATTACTAGATCTGTCAAGTACGATCGCGTAATAAGACTTGAGACTACCTTTACGTCCTATTCCGAATTTTCGCAAAATCTCGCGCGATTCCACGGAAATACGTATTACGCGATCCTACGCCGACATACAGGGTGAACTCGTATTCGTCGTAATCTCGTTCGATTCGACGTCGAATTCGATTCAACCTGTATACACGAGCGAATAACGTACGTTATACATAATTATTATAGAGTAACACCCATATTCTAAGACGTTCCTCGAAAACTTACTCGACTCGACTCCACCTCGACTCAGCCTATAGTTGACATAATCGTCCTCGACTCGAGATTTTTCCTCAGTCGAGGTAAGGAATCATCTGTCAAACTCAAGGTACCTCGGAATCTACCTTAAGGAAAGAAGTGTCAAAGTTCGTATGTAACAAAAATGAATTTAGAAGACTTTATCGAATATGCTTACGATAATCCTTACAAGTATTTATCGCGGCGTTATTTGCGCGATGCAGATAATTTAAATTATGACGTATGACTCCGTCGATGAACCTCAAAGTTCACTCGAAATTGCTACTAAGAATAGAATTTTGAAGGTGTTTTCGAGGCCGTCCCGAGTCGAGTATGAGTCGAGTAAGTTTTGGAGGAACGTCTTAGAATATGGGTGTAAGTAAGTAACAGTAATTACCTTAAAGTGTACCACGTTGATGAGCATTGACATCATATCCGGGCTCAGGCTGTCCGCATCCACAGGCGTTTTCATGGAACCATAAGAGCTCGCGTCCGACTACCAATAATCGCGACATTATCATTAAGCCTTTGGCCAGACTGCAAACGCGGGCGCGGGGCGGGCGCGGTGCGGCGAGTTCAAACAGAAGAACTTCATTTGAGTGTCCATAGTGGCCACGCGCGCGCGGGTATCTCCACGCCATAGGTCGTTCATACAAGTGGCCGCAGTGAAAGCGCGGGCGGCAAGCGACAACCCGCGCGGGAGCGGGGGATCTCAAACTAGTTCGAGCTGACTACGCGCGCTGTTGTGATGGCGTCTTCAAAATTAAATGTTGAAGAATTAATAAGTGCTATTCAAGCACGATCTGCACTGTGGATGTCGAAACATCGTTTTTTAGTAAGAATTTTCCAGTAAAAATAAGTCTTCTTCATCCATATAATATTTTGACAAACACTGGACGCGACAACGCTCAGAACGAAGCCACGCTCCACTACGGACAGGTAAATCGCGCGCGTTCCCGCACCCGCGCCGCTCCCCGCACCGCGCTGCCAGTCTGGCCAAACACTTAGACAACTTCATTTGACCTTTGCAACCTAACACAAGTGAGTATGTACCTACGTTTAGCCCAGTTGTGTATTAAACCATAATATCATTATCTTATGTCATGTATTTGCATGACTGCAGGGAATGGGATCTGACTGAATGTTGTTTTGGCTGTGTTGATTCAGTTTTTCCAAACGGTAACATAACATGCGCTCACCGTTCATAGATGAGACGTTGACGAAAGACAGACGGCGGTCAGTCAGTCACTATCCATCATGCTAATCTAAGTATCGGAGCTAGTGTGTGATGGTGATTGGTAGTAACGCCACTTTTATTTGACTACGTGATCACCCATCCATTTGCAAGGCGTGGTGACTACTTACTGTATCCCTATAGCTTATTTTTGGGAGTGGCCTATATGCTGTCATTAAACTATTGTTAATATAACCGTTTTCCCCCGAAGGGTAAAAAACGGATATTTAGGTTTCAGCCGACACTTGGAACAACTTATGAAATTATCCTTCGAATATTCGGATGTAACTCAAACAGATAACTAATATTGAAATATGTCAATAATATTAAGGACTAATTTTTTTATATGTTTGGAACCAGGGTCGAATACTTCTTTTTTTTTTTTCGTTCTTTTTTCAATACGTCACTCGTAAATCCAGTCCAGCATCACATCATTTTTAATATTTTTACTCTTGACGCACATGTTACAATGTTGATCGACTTGATGAATATTGAAAGATAGCTAAAGAGTATATTCTGCCCAGTATAACTTGGCACGCGGTGTAGTAGGGAACTAAATGATTGAATTTGAGGGTTATTCCTTTTGACCCTCAGTTCTTCGTCCCCACTGGGGGTGAACAGGACTTTTTTTCCTATTGTCGGAACGGGAATTTCGATTCCTGTTTATCCCCATTAAAATATTATGATTAAGTAAATTTCAATTAGGTACAATATTTGTACACTCTCACACAACAACACCATTTTTTGATTTTCGCTTTACGGAGTATTGATATCCCGCTCTCAATAACACTGAGCCACCTTTTTATTAATTAGGTCCCGAACTACAACTTGGAGCGATTTCCGCCATGGCGGGGTATGTACCTACTGTACTACCGATAACAATTCACCTCATTGCAGCCCTAACCCTTTTGTGTCATGGGAAGAAGTAAACAATAGATACATAGCGGGTAGTATTTTAGGTGCAGGTAATTAAAGGCTATATTGAATACATACTTACTTAGGATAACATAGAAGTAGTACCTAACTAAATATTGATAACAAAATAAGCATACTGTGATCTTAATCTTTACATAGTATAAAACAAAGTCGCTCCTGCTGTCTGTACGCTTAGATCTTTTACATTATGTAACGGATTTTAATGCAGTTTTCAGCAATAGATAGAGTGATTCAAGAGGAAGGTTTATATGCCCCACATTAGTACCTATATTGCACCCGTGCGAAGCCGGGGCGAGTCGCTAGTAATGTATAATAATATCATGTCTTTCATGTTAAATGTCGATATCAAACTACTATCTATCTATAGTAACTTTCATGAAAAATTAAACGTTTAATTCTAGCAGGGGACAACAGAAAATTATAGTTACGTTCCCCCCAATAAATTGTAGTGGGGAACAATAGGAAAAAACATCCTGTTCACCCCCAGCGGGGGCGAAGAACTAGGTGACAAAAGGAATAACCCAAATTTGACGTATTATTACGTCTTGCCTTCACAAGTAGCGCCGCTCTGAAATGTTAAGTTAAACTGGGTACACTGTAAATGACCACTGCGCGCTGTCTGTCAGGTGTGATATAAGGAAGATGTGAAGAGGTGTGATAGAAGTAAGATGACATTAGGGAACAGGGGGGAGGGGGTCTTCAAAATAGCTCGCATGGTCACAGGGGGGGGGGGGGGGGCTTAGGTTATCGTCACGTAGTCAATATCCTCTAGGCAAAACTCGCGCTTTTTCGAGCTATATTCAAATATGGCGCGCAGCTTTTAGCGCTTTTTAAACTCACAGGTGGCAACACCGACGCACATACGTGCCAAACATTTTTTTTTGTCTTTCGGTTTGCAAAGAATGATTTTAGACCATATTTATGAATTACTACGTGAAAACTAGAGGGGGAAGGGGGGGTATAGGCATATACTACGGGTGGTCACCGAGGGTAAGGAGGGGGGTAAAAATTTGTAAAAAATGTGTCACGTAGTATGGGTACGTTCCCTTACTTATACATACGCCTAATGAAAGTGCGAGATAGTAGATGTTGTCAAAGAATTTAAAGCGCCAAATCCACCAGCAAGTTTTACTGCGCAAGTTGTCAACTTGCGCAATTGTGTAACCGATTTTCAAACTGTGGACACACACAGGACCTACCGCACCGCCAGTCTACTTCTGCAAGTTTTACGAACTTTTTTTTTTAATTCTTCATTTGCTCCCGTTTGGCCCTAGTTTAACCTGATGGTAAGCAGCGTAGACAGGGTCTAAGACACACGAATCCAAGGAACAGAGATATAGAGGGATTCCCCTATAACCCCTGGCTCTCATATACACACGACGGAACACAGTACTACTTGGAGTCAGACTTTAATGTGAGGGTGGTAGCTATCCAGGCGGACCGTATAGATCCCACCACCAAGCGTGCTGTGTTTTGTTGAATCTTACAACACGTTTCTGTTCCCAGCTTGCGGTGAGGAAGTTTTATATTCTAACCCGTCCCCACACGGGGTGGACTAAGCGAGCAATGACGTGCAATAACTTGCTAGTGAATTTGACGCTTTAGAACGGTAATACTATAAGTGGTTCAAGCGATGGTTCAAACACCTATTTAAGGTGTTTATGAATTACGTTAAGTACCCATTCGTTGATGGTGGCGGCGGCAGCCTCTGGCTGGCTGAAGTCGATGGCTTCGGCGGCAACATAGCACGAGTTAGCGGCAGAGACGAAGGTGTTGTTTAAACTGTACTTGTTTGAAACGTACACCTTACTTGCACTCAAAAAGTTGTTACCATAATGAAGGGTGTAGTACATAAAAATGTCGTATAATTTCAACATCTGGAAAACAAAACAAATTGTTAAAAAAAAAACGTTGAAATGTACAGATCCAACAAATTATCTGTGAAATGGCAGATTGATGAAACTTATGGGATTGACAGGTTAATTCAATAGTAATATATTTTCATCATTCCAATTATTTCCAATATATAGGTAAGTTCCAACCAAAATACCTGGACAATTTTTTACACAGTGTTCATTACGTTTAACTAAAGATATCTATGTTTAAAAAAACGAGATCCAAGTGTTTTTTTCTAACCAAAAAATAATAGCGTTTTAAATTGCCTGTACCTACTCTCTAAGAATAAACTCATCCATTACTTATGCATCGACCGCCATTGGGGCGCGCGCTAATTCCATGCCGTGTTTTACCTAAAGAGCGAAGTGAAAAATGTAAAAAAACAATAATAAAAGAAAATGAAAGTTGAAAAAAAATTATGGTTAGAAAAAAAAAACACTTGGATTTCGTTTTTTTTTGCATAGATATATTCAGTTACACTTACTGAACATTGTGTAAAAGTTTTCCAGGTATTTTGGTTGGACCTTATATACATATATATAATTGAGAATACTGATATTCAGCCTCATCTATTAAGACTGGTAGCTGACCCCAATTTAGTTGAGAAAACAGGTTAGGAAAATGTTGTAATAGATATGATACAGGATGATTTTTTAATCAACATAAAAAATCCAATTTTTGATAAAAAAATGGCAGCTCCACTTTCTGATGCAAGGCCAGCTCTACCATAGGTCGTACGGAAGCGAATCCAGGTGCTCAGTTTGCTCAACCACAGTCCGGTGCGGTTTAAATAAGAGAGCCCCTTTCTCTCATTCAGTGCATGCGCGACAAGCGTAGTATTTAAATCCATATTTTTTATTTCGTAATGTATTCCGAATAATTCCTAATGCATAGAAAAAAATTGTTAAGTGATTAAAAAAGCATTCTGTATTTGTACAAGGTTAGTCGGAAAGGGGTACTAAGACGAAAGGGTGTTAAAGTACCTATAATAAGGGATAACTTTTGATCTACAACTTCCCCAAAACTCGATAGTTTAAGAGAAATAACTTTTCAAAGATTTCGTAAAAAATATGCTAAAATCTATGTGTCCACACAGCTATGATCAGCTGTGTTTACTATTTAGATCATATTTGGGGTCACGGATTGGAAACTTAATTTTCTGTATTCATAACTACAGCAGGTAGGATTTTTTTTGAAAAAACTAAAATAAAAATCTTTTTGCATGCAAATAAAAATTATCGAATTTTGAAATTTTAACACTAGCTTTAAAATAGTCATCAGTGATACTTTAAGTGGCCCGCGGCTTAGTTCCCCCTTTCCGACTAACCTTGTATATCTATTCAAAAATAGGTATATCAGACCTCGCTTGTATCATTGCTGGTGCTGCTACCGAGCAACAGTTTATAGATATCCTCCTGAACGGATCTGTCTACTCCAGCACTGTACGCTTTCAACAGAGACAAGATGGCGATGGGCGATACTATCACGTTTTTATCCTCCGACGCTTCGTACATCTCCTGTTAAAGTATACAATAAAGGACGATACGCAAAATGATCATTATCATCTGTACACAAGAAATGAATGATAGGATGTCATCATATTATAGAAGGAACAAAAATGTTATAAGTATTTTAAAATTCGCCGGATATTTGTACGTCGTATTAAAATATATAAGTTTACTAGCGGGCCCGGCAGACATCGTCCTGCCCAGAAAAGCAGCTCCACCTGCCGGATCCAATTGTGTTTTCAAACCATCCAGGAACCCATTGAAATATTCACACATAAAAGTAAAAGTTCATAGCAATGTCATTTGTTTGAAGTTTTTTATACTGTATATTGACGTAGGAGTTACACAACTTTATTTTCAGGATTGTAAAGATAGGAAAAGTTCGTGAAACTTTTTTTATATGAAATACTAATATTCAGCATTACATATTGCTAGGTAGGTAGTAGGTACCATGTTTATACATTGCTGGGGCAGTCGTCCATACTTCTATTTAGCCGTCTCCTTTCATCCAAATCGGGCCAGCCGTTTAGGAGGAGTTAGGTGATAAACACACGTACAGAAGAATTATATTATAAGTTAATATGTACCTAACTCTAAAATAAATGATGAACAGACTTGTTCATCCATTTTCCAAAACGACCCCTAAAAAGGGATGCAACGGGGTGTTATAGTTTGTATTGGAAAATCTTATTGCATGGCCCAACTCAAGTTCCCGAGTTAATCGGGCCACGCAAATTCTTCCATACGATCTTTAACACCCCGTTGCGTTCGTTTTTAGTAGAATGTGAAGTATGTACATATTATCCCTTCCAAATGCTGTTAGGATAAGACTTTTTGGAACTGCCTTACACGGCAGTGATTACATGTAGTGTCAGAATAAAACTTTTTAACAAAAATAAAACCGACTTCAAATTGTCTATCTCCGAAGTTCTTCATCAGATCTTCACCAAATATAAATGGGACCATTTCGAAAGAATACTCTTTCAAACAAAAAAAGAATCATTAAAATCGGTTCACAATTAGCAAAGATATCGCGGAACAAACATACAAAAATAAAAAAAACATACAGTCGAATTGAGAACCTCCTCCTTTTTTGGAAGTCGGTTAAAAACAATCGGGTGAGTTTATCGTTACGTTCGCGTTGACGTGAAAAGGCGCTCCGTTCTAAAAACGTCCTATCCTAACAGCATTTGGAACGAGTAGTACTTACTTAGTATTTTACTAAGTTATTACATTACAATCACACCTTTATCTGTGGGAGTAGGCAGAATGTAATGTTACAAGTTACAATCTTTTCACGCGAATTTTATTACATTATTTACTTTAGAGAGTATTAGTGCCAAGTTTAAAGTTTATAAGCCCAGGGAATAATGTTTTTCATACTGAGTTTTGTACGCGACTGTACCCGGCGGAGTTTGGGATAAAACTTTTTTATTTCTTGAATAATAAATGATAAGGCCTACTTAATCATATAACGCTAATAATTAGGACATTAGTTAGTGCAACTGTTTCATGTGTATTGGAGGGTAGGACCATCTTGAAGCCATCGCCTCCTTTTGTGAGGGTGAGGTAGCGGAAAGGGAGAGGGAGGCCGCTTCTTCTCTCCCTTCTTGCGCTAGACGCACCGGGCGCCGGAGGGCGCGTGGTGATCTCCGGCCACCCTAGTGAGTGACCTGCGAGCGGCGGGTTAGGGGTCCCGTCGCCCGACCAGTAACAGGCCCAGGGAGGACGGCGCGCCGTGTTCCGCGCGCGTCTCTCGATGGAAGTGGGGCAGGGAAGCAATTGCCCCACCACAGGAGAGGTCCACCAGAAGAAGCTAGTGGACCGAGACCTGCCGGGGTCGCGGTGCATGCAATAGCGAATCCCGCGACCCCGGCCTTAGGTCCGAAGGAGAGACACCGTGGTGGTTTTAGCCGGTAAAAGTCCGGCACACCCCTCCGTCTTCTCCAGACGGGGGATAGTCCATGAGGAATTCCCCACGTAAAAAAAAGGTAGGACCATCTTCATAAATATTTCCCATTGTGCAGTTAAAACTTGCGACATTAATAGTACTTAGTATAAAATGATCTATACATACATCTATACAAATAAATAAAATTGAACTGTTTGTTTGTAATGTCAAAATAACAGCTTTTTACTAAGTGCATATGAAAGTATAATGGCAATTATAACAAAAAAACTATTATACATTTTTTTGTCTGTCTGTCTGTTTCGGCTAATCTCCGAAACGGCTGGACCGATCTTGACGGGACTTTCACTGGCAGATAGCTGATGTTATAATATAAGATACTCCTTTATCTAAAATAAGAGTACCTCATATTACTACATAAGCTACTCTCATTTTAGATAAAGAAAAAGAATAAGCATTAGGGTACCGCGCAAAAAATGTAAAACCTATCCGACTTCTACGCAGACGAAGTCGCGGGCTTAAGCAATTTTTTATGTGCTTGAAATAGCCATTCGTATCTTCTTGTTTAATGGAGTAAGAAAGTACTAGTTTAATATTCCTCCTTAAAATATAATCTTAATCTATCAGTTTGTTAGTTTGTAGTAATGGCTCATTTACATTATTTCGGTTTGGCCGTATACGGTCGCAGCCCATTATCGATCACCGACTACGTCGACGCATTTGGCCACCGACTTAATGTATACGAGCCGTTAGTCTAGTTTAGTCTAAGATCCCAGTATAGAACGACCTTCACCGAGCTGGTTAATTGATGAAAAGTATTTTATATCAAAATAAATATGTCAAATATATTGCAAATGGGTTAACTAAAAAATTTCAGTCCAGAATATGATTAATTAATAATAATTTTTAATCATTTCGATGGTTTGGTTAATCGATAAATTCCATACCAATCGAAAGTATGAAGCCTATAGAATATGCAAACGTTAGGTTGACAATTTTTTTCCCGTCACAACTCTTGGATAGGCAGGTATAAATGCTGTGTTTATACCTGCCTACACAAGAGTTGTAGACACAACGAACACAGCTTTAAGACTAAATAGATTGATGAATAGGTAATAAAACAGAAGAACCTTACATCTACACTTCATACTTTTTTTATCAGGCAGCTATTATCACCTCCTGTAAAATTACGTTCATTGCAATTACGAGGTTTTCACTGCCCAGCGACGATATGGAAGTCGCATTTACAGGTAAAATTAGCTTATGAGTCTATTTGGAGGTAGTGCCATCCACGAAGACGCGCCCCTCTCTTCACCTAAATCGCGTGTTCTCTCTCACTCTAAGATGAAGAGTGAGAGAGAACACGTAATTTAGACGAACAGTGGGGCGCGTCTTCGTGGTTGACACCATCTATATAAGCCCAGTATGTCGATAAAAAATGCTACCATTGGTAAGCAAAACGACTCGTTTTTGTTTATAGGAACCGGGCATTAAAGATAATAGCATAACGTTTGATATGATCGATTGATAGCAGATCGAATAATGTTGTGATCGTTTTCAGTTCTCCAAAGAGTACAAAAGAGTTTACCTTTAATATTCGCATTGAAGGTTTTGGTAAGTAAGCGCTCACTGCCATTGTTGCCACTGCTACGCCAACCACGGCTACTAAAGAAATAATATATTTAGACCATGTTTTTTTTCTTTAAGAAAAACGTTAGTCCGGGATTTCCCTTGTATGTCACAGACACAAATATTCACACGCACGAACACCCAGACCCAAAACAAGTACTTTTAAGCCATTCAATTATTTGTTCCGAGCGGAAATCGGAGCGCGACCAGTTTTTTTTGTATGTGACGTATCTGGCGGACGCTTGGATAGGAGGACGCATTTGCAGAAAGCGTAGGAAAAAGTAAAATTACGATATGTGGGCGTCCACACACAGTATACCTTTATTTTTAAGGCAGGTCAATTCAAATCTTTGTGACCAAGGAGGGATCTATTTCACCGCTTATTTCTGCTGTTAAGGGACTCGAGTCTACTCGCGATGATAACCAGTAACGTATATGACGATGATCATGATCTGTGTCTATATAAGGTCCAACCAAAATACCTGGACAAACTTTTACACAGAGTTCAGTAAGTGTAACTGAACATATCTATGCAAAAAAACGAGATACAAGGGTATTTATTTTTCCAAACAATTTTTTTTTTAATTTTTAATTTTACTTTAATATTATTTTTTTACATTTTTCACTTCGCTGTTTAGGTAAAACACGGCACGGAATTAGCGCGCACCCCAATGGCGGTCGATGTATAAGAAATGGATGAGTTTATTCTTAGAGAGTACAGGCAATTTAAAACGTTATTATTTTTTAGTTAGAATAAAAACACTTGGATCTCGTTTTTTTTACATAGATGTGATTAGTTAAACGTACTGAACACTGTGTAAAAGTTTGTCCAGGTATTTTGGTTGGACCTTATATACCTGCTTAATTAAAAGAGAGTAACTGCTTCGTTGATCTAGTGGTCGTAAGTGCGACTGCTGATCGTGAGGTTCGATCTCCAGTTCGGGCAAAATGTTTTTGGGTTTTTCCGTATTCCTCAGTAATAGGCAATAGGCTCGGCCCCTATTACATGGGACTTAAACATAACGGTGAAATGAGGGTGTTACTGTACACCTCTGCCCAACCCTTCGGGGAATACAGGCGTGATGTTATGTTTAAAATTAAACTTACGGAGTAAGAGGAGTATTTTCTTCATTTTGCCAATCTGACGGTTTGCACAATATTGAACTCGTGGCCGCAGACTAGGTACATAGAGACCCGTAGCCAAACGATACACGCCAGTGTAGCTGCGCTCAACATTTTCTCATTCTATCTAATTAAGTAATTACAGATTTTCTAAATGTGTGTGTGTGTAGTTATGAGATAGTACTTACGGCATAATAATCATTCAAAATGTATGTCGGCGCTTGATTGCCGTAATCGTCTATATTAGCACAAAAATCAGAATATAGGAGATAAAGAAGAATAGGTAAGTTTTTAAGTACCTACTCAAAATTTAAGGTGTTTGTTTGAAAGTAAACACAGAATGCTAAAATCTGTAATGGATAAGTCAAATTATTAATTTTATTATTATTTGAAGATAAATCTGATACATTAAACAAAAATATTTAATATGAATAAAATTTCCTGTCTCTTTATCTACAATTTAAGTTATTATAAATCGTAACAGAATTACTTCTTAGTTTCAATAATATATTTTTCGTTATTATACGAATTATAATGATATCATAACATCACGCCTGTATTTCCCGAAGGGTTGGGCAGAGGTGTATACATAAGTAGTAACCCTCATTTCACCTTTATATTTAAGTCCCATGTAATAGGGGGAGAGCCTGTTGCCCTCAACCGGGCACAAAAACAACCTCCGGGCTGCTACCGAGGAATTCCATACGGAAAAACCCAATAATACTTTTGTTCGACCTGGGGATCGAACTCAGGACCTCACGATCAGCAGTCGCGCTTGCCACCTCTAGACTAACGAGGCAGGAACGAAACAAATTAAAATTAATATCAATACATTTTTCTTTTTGCTTGGTGGTAGGATCTATACGATTCGCCTGGCTAGCTACCACCCTCACATTAAAGTCCGGCGCAGTTTACCGTGTTCCGTCATGCGTATGTGAGAGCCAGATGAGTATACGGGGAATCCCGCTATTTATCTGTTCCTTGGATTCATGTGCTCCATCTTAGACCTTGTCTGCGCTTAACATCAGGTGAGACTAGGAGTAAATGCGACCAATATAAGAATAGAAAAAAAACTTTTATAAATCATTTATTAGTAGCAATCAATAAGTATTTTCAAAGTAAAACTTGGTGTCTTCCATGATTGATGTTTTAATGGTGTGAAAATATACTAATAAACCTTAGGTTCATTTAAATTTATATTAACGTTAGATTTGACGGGCTTGTTTTAATTTAAGAGCGCGCATAAAGCAAAATTACCAATCTTATATTCGATTTTACATGTAAAATTCCAGACCAAGGCCTGAAATAAAAATGTATGAAAAACTACATGATATTTTCAAGGGTTCACTTTGATCAAAAACATAAAATAATAACATTTCCTCGATAGAAAAAAATCACGAAGTAACCTCTAATTTTCATATTTTTTCGATTTATACGCGATATTATAATGACTATTAAGACAAAATTTTGATAATTAGTTATATTTATACATTAGTAAGGGCTGAGCCTAGACATTTTATGTAATTACTTTTAGTTTTGGATTTATTACGATAAAACACTTTTGGCACTTACTACGTTTTTATTCCTCGGAAGAAGTCATCTTCCGTCGCACGTTGAGGGAGCTTCAAGCATATTTTTGTTTCACACATCAGTCGCTATTGCTCGGTGGAGACGAGAGAACTACGCTCAAGTGTTTGGCTCCGCCGAGTTATTATAATTTTATTCGTAATTGTTGTTTGAAATAAATAGTGAAATGGGAAACAAGAAAAAAACATTGAAAAGACTTGGAAAACGAGAACTAAAAAAGTTACAAATTGAAAGTATGGCTAATTCTCGAAGGTAAGTTAACTTGTGAGTTACCTACTTATATTTGTATAAGTGAAAAAAAAATAGAAAATAGATTTCATTCGTTCGACAAGGCACTGCATACGGTGCACTTACGCATGGATCTGCAGCGAGCTCGTTGCCGGACAATGTCTGCGGCAGGTACCACGAATATTCAAAGTATCGTTATGAGATTTTTACATTGCCTCGTTTATTGACATAGTATCGAACTGAGGTAGTACATAAAAAGCAGTGTATTTCGTACAATAATAATAAAGTTGTGTTACATGAAAACCAAAATGACAAAAGGCAACGAAAAAGTAGTGTATAGTATATGCAAAATAAACACATGCTTTTAGTTGATCTCTTTGTGTTTGTTCGATGAAATATATTATGCCGATTTCGAAGCAGCATGAGTCCAGTATTGATTTTATTTTTCTGAAAGTATGCTTGGGGCTTTTTTAGTTACCAATTTGACTAAATATTGTGAACCATCGTTATAAGACATGAAACTGTATAAGAGTAATTTGGACTTAGATATTGAATTATTATATATTTGAAAAATTAACTACTTTAGTCGGGGATCCTATATTTATTGCTCTCATCGTGAATGTAGTTAACCTCTGTAGGTATATTAAAAATAAATGTTATATATTAAATTATATATTCAATCACACAGGATCCATAAAAGGCAAACAAAACCTATCTTTTGAAGATTTAATTGAATTTATTGTGAACATGTTAAAAGAATTTGTTTTGAGATAACATTTTATTTTCAGAATTGCTGCGTCTCAAAATATTGTACAATCTGGCGAATGTGATCAAAACGAAGTTGTAACCGATTGTCTCTCGTCAGCTATGTATTTTATTTATTTAATAGTATCCGCACACGCTTTTCCATCTTGGAATAGAGTTCATTTAGGCAGATTAATAAAGCTGATGATGTCTGAAACTAATTATTACAGTTATAATTTTTACAGAACAACATTGAATTTAGAAAATGTGGACCCTAATGGACAAGCTATACGTACGGACTATTGTCAGGCAGAAAAAAATACTCACCATAATGATTACCCAAGGAATGAAAATAATGCTCCGGAAAGGTACTTGCACAAATACCTAGAGTTCATTTAACATAACATATCATAAACCGAGTTTCATCCAAGCCGCTTTCGTGGCAATGGTCGTTTTTTGCTCGTTCAGCTTGTGCGTTGTGTAGTCACAGCTCTGACCCAGTAGTACTTGATAATTATAATTGGGTTACATTTTTCATTACAGTTCATTGAAGCCACGAGCAAGTCGAAAGAGTCGACCACAAAAGCAGAATAAAATTCAAGATGAGAATTTGTATGATGCAGCAGAGAGAGTGATAATAGATAAGGTGTACTTCTTAGAAAAATTAAAAATTATATCGAATCATGCACCTCAATTTGGCTGCACGCTATCTAACTTAAACATTATAGGAGAAACTAAAGTAGGCTTATACTCTAAACTGAAACATGTGCAGAGGTGAATTTATTATCAATACGTCAGATCCACAGCCAACCCAGAACCTAGACATCAATACAGCAGCAGTTTCTGGCATTACTAGTGCAGGCATTGGCTTGGAGCAATTCCAAGGATTGTGTATAGCCATGAATCTGCCCACAATGATGCAACAGATGTACCGGAAAAAACACTCAGAAATTTGTGATCAATGGGAAAAAACAGCACACAAAGTTATGGAAACTGCAGCAGAACGCGAAAGACTAGCTGCAATAGAAGAAGGAAAGGTGAAAAATGGAGTAGCAGTCATTGACGTCATCGCTGATGGCTGCTGGTCTAAGCGTTCGTACAAAAGCAACTATGCTGCGCTCTCTGGAGCAGCAGCCATAATCGGTAGAAAATTTAAGGAAGTTCTTTTCTTGGGAGTTAGGAACAAGTACTGCTGTATCTGTGCCCGTGCACAGAATAAAGGCATAGCTCCAAGCGACCATAAATGTTTCAAAAATTATACAGGTTGCTCATCTGGCATGGAGGCCGAAATAATAGCAGAGGGGTTCAAAAAATCTGTAGAGATGCATAATATTATCTATGGAAGACTGATTGCAGATGGCGATTCAAGCACTTACTCGAAGATCCTCGAAGAAAGGCCATACAAAGATGTTACAGTGGAAAAAATAGAATGCAGGAACCACATTTTACGGAATTTATGCAACAAATTAGTTTTCGTTAGCAAAGATACTAAATACCCATTGTCTATGAGAAAAATGCTTACTACCCAAAGAATACTCGCTATTAGGAAAGTCATTTGTTGTGCTATAAAAACACGTAAATCGGAACCTTTTGAGTTGGGAGAAAGAATAAATAAACTCTACACTGATATTTCTAATTCGTACAATCATGCCTTCGGACACCACAACGAATGTCTTGATCATTACTGTAGCAGTGAAAAGAAAAATGAGGATCTCGTACTAAAAGTTAAAAACTCTGCGTTTTGGGTCAGAATACAATACATTGTAGGCATAGTTGCCGCACATTCTCGAAGCCTAATTAATGATTGTGATAGCAATGCCGTCGAACAATTCAATAGCATAATTGCTAAATTTGTAGGCGGTAAAAGAACAAATTTAGTACAACGGCAAACATATCAGTCTAGATGTGCAGCTGCAGTGGTGGCATTCAATACCAAAAGACCATTGTATAATATACAAAAATCTTTACTAGGCAAAAGCCCCAAATCCAAAAGTAAAACATTTGAAGAGAAAAAAATACAAAAGAACAAGCTAAGAAGAAAGTTGACACGAGTAAGGATTAATTTTAATGAAAAGTTGACAACAACAGACAAACATTATGGAACAGACAGCTGCCATAAACCCGACATGGAAGAAGATATTTATAGGATAGCCAAAGAAAGTTTTTTAAAAAATTTGGAAAAGTCGAACCAGGAAAGGATGCTTATCGAACGTGCAACTATTCTGCAAAGAGATAGTAGTGAGTGGTTGGAACTTCGTAGGAACTTATTAACAGCATCTAACTTTGGAAGAATAATAAAACGCCGTCCAACCACCAGCGCAAGTATCGTAAAAGCTATGTTGTATAAAAGTGATATCTCAAACGTAGTTTCAATAAAACACGGTGTGGACAACGAGGCCATAGCGCTCAACCAGCTAGCGGCACAGGAAGGAGTGCAAATAAGATCTTGTGGCCTATTCATAGATAGTGAAATACCTTTTTTAGCTGCTACACCAGACGGCCTCGTTGGAAACGATACAATCGTGGAGATCAAATGTCCAATGTCAGCATTTAATATGCCTATTAAAGAAGCTGTTGAAAAAAGAAAAATTAGGTTTTGGAACATCAAAGATGAGGCTATGGTTGTCAACACGAACGATACTTGGTATTATCAAATACAGGGCCAGCTTCATATCACCAAAACAAATATTTGTCTCTTTGCTGTATGGCTCGGTGAAAGACAAACGATGGTCGTCGAAAGAATAAGTCGTGATGAAGATTTTTGGAAAAAAAAAATGACTGTCAAGCTTACTGACTTTTATATGGATCATATATTACCCGAGTTGATTGATCCACGTCATACTAGGAATATGCCAATCAGACAGCCACAAATCCTTATAGCCAAAAGTACCAATAAACGACCAACTGAGGAGCAAATATGTAGTGGGCCCTTATTACGTGACCAATCCGGTCCGAGCAATACTGCTTCTGAAAGCTTTGTTACTGAAGGAGAACGAGATCTCGTTCATTCAAAATATTTCGCAGCTGGGCCCTATAGCAATGTAGAAGAAAAAATGTTATCATTTGCCGACTATTGATAAGAACAAGAACTATTATTATTTTACATACATTCTGCTCTGCTCTCTGTTGTTGAGTTGAAATCCACCCTGTATACTTACAAATAACTGGTGAAACTTTACAGACGCGATTGTTTACATATACCTAATATTTGAAATAAAAAAATATTTTTTTGGTATTAATTTTTTATTGATTCGTGTTCAGTATCAGTGGTACCTCATACACCACTATCACACCAGGTCACCTCCTACTTAGTACTTACTATTTACGTCTTATTCACGTACACCCAATAAAATTTTATAATATTGTACACTAAAGTCATACTGTGAAAACAGTTGTTTCATCTTATTATTTTACGTATACTACAGAAGATACGCGTCGAGCGAGCGCGTAGGTAGGAACACTATTATATTTTATTATTGAGTTTTGGCGCGCGATCGTGTTCGATGTGAGGGGCAGGCAAAAGGGCGCGGGTGAATTCTAAAATGTTGATGGCTTTATGCGCGCTCTTAAGACACATCTTTACATAGTATAAAACAAAGTCGTCCCCGCTGTCTGTACGCTTAGATCTTTTAAACTACGCAACGGATTTTAATGCAGTTTTCAGCAATATACATATAGAGTGATTCCAGAGGAAGGTTTATATGCCCCACATTAGTATGTACATTGCACCCTTGCGAAGCTGAGGCGGGTCGCTAGTATTATATAAGAGATTTAATCCTTTTTATTTGCATTTTTTTGTATAAATAAAACTACTACTACTACTTGAATGGTTTTATATCTTGCTTTGGGGTAATTACGACCATGGGAATATTCCGAAAATTACGAATTTCCACTAAACCTGGCAATATTTTTTGCTCTGGCGACATTACATTACACTGGCATTATTACGTTGCCAGAGTAAAAAAATATTGCCTGGTTTAGTAGAAATTTGTAATATTCAGAATATTCCTATGTTCGTAATTACGCTAAAGCATCTTAATACATGAAGAAGGAGAGCCGAAGATCGGGCTCAGTGGCGTGCTTTGGGAGAGGCCTATGTCCAGCAGTGGACTGATGTAGGTTGATGATGATGATGACTTTAATACACTTAAAAAAATTACGTACAGTCACAACCATAAAATGTTTTTTATACCTTTAAATATTTTAAAGGCGGTGTGTGATCAGTAAGCAATCATGTAGTTGGTACGATTTCAATTTGAAATGCATAAATGTTTGGCCTTTGCTTCCAGTAACGTTTTCCGTGACTAAATATACAATCACGGGCGAAATTGCATTAATTGTTGCGATAAGGACCTTAATTGGTAATTAATTAATTATTTTTATTGATTGGGAATACATGTGCCGTGTGATTAATTAATTTTAATTATAAAATATTTATTAATATGTTGTTAGACTGCAAGCGCGACTGCCGATCGTGAGCTCCTAGGTTCGATCCCCAGGTCGAGCAGTGTTATTGGGTTTTTAACCGACTTTCAAAAAAGGAGGAGGTTCTCAATTCGACTGTATGTTTTTTTTTTGTATGTTTGTTCCGCGTTATCTTTGCTAATTGTGAACCGATTTTAATGATTCTTTTTTTGTTTGAAAGAGTCTTCTTTCGAAGTGGTCCCATTTAAATTTGGTGAAGATCTGATGAAGAACTTCGGAGATAGACACTTTAAAGTCGGTTTTTTTTTGTTAAAAAGTTTAATTATTCCATTAGGAATTTCTCGGTAGCAGCCCGAAGTCTGGATTTGTGCCCGGTTAATGGCAATAGGCTCGCCCCCTACTACATGGGACTTAAACATAACTGGCGAAACAAGGGTGTACTAAAAACACCTCTGCCGAACCCTTCGGAAAATACAGGGCGTGATGTTATGTTATAGGTACAAATAACTTTTAGAGCAAGTTAGGCTATAACCGCTCTGAGAAGCAAAGACAAAGGCGTAGTCTTTGACCACAGTATAAAGAAGTACAGTAGTGCGACGCCTTTGATCTCGTAGTAAAAGCCGAAAACGTCTAGACAATGTCGCGGAAGGGTATAAAGGCTAGGGTTGTCACAACTCAATAATAGTCAATAATATAGTAATAATCATTTATTTAAGTATGTTAGATCAATTTTGAACTCTCATTCTTGTCTACTCCCCCATAAAAATCGGACGCCGTCTAAGAAGTTTCACTTCAAAAATAATGCCCGCCATCTTGGGTTTCAATACCAACACTCCAACAGTCCACTTGTCCATAATCACGCGTTGCAGATTCACCAGGACTATTTTCGTAAACTAAAAGTAAAGCAATTGACATCGAGGTCATTTTATGGATGGGTGACCGAGAGATCAGCTTAGGGAGCCCATGTCTCCATAATCACGCGTTGCAGATTCACCAGGACTATTTTCGTAAACTAAAAGTAAAGCAATTGACATCGAGGTCATTTTATGGATGGGTGACCGAGGGATCAGCTTAGGAGCCCATGTCGGGGGTTCCTTAAAGGGGACCAAAATTTTGGTTATTTTTGATGTATGACTCACCGTTTCAAAGATATTATTAACAGTTCATAAATTATTACCTAATTAAATTATTGCATGGATTAAAATTACACTTCCATAGAGTAATACCTCTCTTAAATTCTTACTAGACCTATATCTTACGCCCGCCATTTTGTTTACCTTGGTTATTTTTGCCTACTCGAATAAAATAACATAACTACAAACATTAAAACATGCGCGCGACAACCCATAAAAATATATCCCGAGCTACTAACAAAATGGCGTGTGTAACTCGGGCTCGCTCTTCCCGCGTCTCGCCCCTTGCCCCCCGCACGATTGACCTGTCTAGACGTCTTCGTCGAACGACTGTATAGATTATTAGACTGTGCTTTGACCATATCTTTTAGGTAGATTTATTTTTTAGAGTCACTTAGAGCCACTTTGTAGTAGGTACTAACTGGTAAAATATCAAAATAAAACATCGAACAATAATATTTTATATAATTTTATTTTCGCTGAATTAATTTAATAACATTGAAAGATATACGAAATTGTTGATACATTTGATCCAGTTTGACGTTATTCCATATTGTATGAAAAAAAAATATAGTATAAACTGATGCCTGTATATTTGTCTGTCCATTTCTTATTGTGTGTAAGTGCCAGCGAAAAGGATTTTATCTTCATGAAGTATTAAGTACAGAAAAGGGTGGTCCACGGTAAATTTCATTGGCGGTGGTGGTCTTGAGAATGACGACAAGGGAACGGTGATCACTCCTGTGAAATTGAAAAAAAATTATTACTTATTCACTTATTTATTGCTTGCTATCCGTTGAAATTAGAATTAGTCCGCAATAAGCATGCGTTATCCCAGTGAGGCATAGGTTAAAAGATAAGTATAAGGAATTATTCATAATTGTTAGCAATACCCTGAAGTACATTGATAAACCATACATCCGAATCTATTTTGTATTAACATTGTTCGAAATAAAGTGTTATTGGGTTTTTCCATTACGAATTTCTCAGTAGCACCCCGGAGTCTGGATTTGTGCCCGGTTAATGGCAATAGGCTCGCCTCCTATTACATGGGACTTAAACATAACTGGCGAAACGAGCGTGTACTAAATACACCTCTGCCCAACCCTTCGGGGAATACAAGGCGTGATGTTATGTATGTATTGTTAGAATTCACTTGACAACCGCTCCGCGTGAAACTATAAATAAGGTAAATCAATTGTATGGATTAAAGAACTAGTTGAAGATGTACTAATAGTCTAACGACTTGTTCTTTTAAGGTAAAGCTAATTATGACAGCAGGACATTATTATAATAGGATTTAACAATAAGACGATAGGTACAACAGTAGATAAGCGTCAGTAAATTACCTAGTCTGGCCATAAATACTGTTACAATTAAAAATAAGAAAAATATTACATTTGAATTTGGAATCTGTCATTTTTATACGATTGTTCATTGAGTTTTCTAATTTTGGCGCTAATACATTGTACAATATTTTGCGATATTAAAATGGAGTGGGGTGATAAAGAGAACCGAATCGCTGTGATTGCATTACACAAAGTTGGTATGGAGCCAAATGCAATTTTTAAAACTCTCCATACGCTTGGTATTAGTCAAATGTTTGTGTACCGGGCTATTAATAGGAACAATAAGACCTCCTCTGTGACAGAAAAAGATCTGGCCGTCTACGTAGTGTTCGTACGAAAAAGGTGGTCAAAACAGTAAGGGAAAGAATTCGAAGAAATCCTGTCCGAAAGCAGAAGATTTTATCTCGGGAGATGAAGATAGCACCCAGAACCATGTCGCGTATTTTAAAAGATGACTTAGGACTTGCAGCCTATAAGCGACGCACTGGTCATTTTTTAACTGATAATTTAAAAAAGAATAGGGTGGTAAAATCGAAACAACTACTGAAGCGGTACACAAAGGGAGGTCACAGAAAAAAATTGTTTACGGTTGAGAAAATCTTTACAATTGAGCAACATTTTAACAAACAAAATGACCGTATTTATGCTCAAAGCTCTAAGGAAGCTTCCCAATTAGTCAACAGAGTGCAACGTGGGCATTATCCGACTTCAGTGATGGTTTGGTGGGGTGTTAGCTATGAAGGAGTGACTGAGCTATATTTTTGTGAAAAAGGTATCAAAACATCGGCACAAGTGTATCAAGATACCATTCTTGAGAAGGTAGTTAAGCCCCTTAATAACACCATGTTTAATAACCAAGTATGGTCCTTCCAACAAGACGGCGCCGGGTCATAAAGCTCGGTCCACGCAGTCTTGGTTGGAAGTGAACGTTTCGGACTTCATCAGAGCTGAAGACTGGCCGTCGTCTAGTCCCGATCTTAATCCGCTGGATTATGATTTATGGTCAGTTTTAGAAAGTACGGCTTGCTCTAAACGCCATGAAAATTTGGAGTCCCTAAAACAATCCATACAATTGGCAGTGAAGAATTTTCCCATGGAAAGAGTGCGTGCTTCTCTATTGATAACTGGCCTCAACGTTTAAAGGACTGTATTGCAGCCAATGGAGACCACTTCGAATAAGCTTTTTATATTTTAAATTGTTTTATATTTATGTATTAAACTAACACACTGTAAAAGTAATAAATATTATTTGCAATAAAAAAAAATTGTTTTTCTTCTTGACAGTATTTATGGCAAGACTAGGTATATTTGAACCACAGACGTCAATATGAACAAACACTTATTACAGTACCAAAATCAAATTGCACGTGGAACATAGAAGTTAAGTAGGTACCATGGAATCGAGCATTTTGAAGTACATATATATAATAAAACTACGGCATTTGCAAATGATAATGACTGATGAAATTATGAAATCAAGCGTTGTAACATCACCTCATAGGTATAGGGAATGATTCACCATAATGAGTCCTGTGGACCAAATTTAATGTTAAGTCCATCTATACATTTTCAATCACTGACATAGATACCTTTCAAGACTTATGAATGTATTCGAGGGTAGGTAAGTTGACGTAATAACAACGTTTTGTAGTAATCGATGACCCGTAGTGTAAACTGGGCAAGCTACGCAGTTCTGTTATTAAGTATCATAGGTATCTTTTTCCGTATTCCTAACTTATGCCCCAAATGAGAACAGTACAAAATCATGCGCATAGCAAATGCTTCCAAATATATGTTTTCATAAAACCACTTCGGACATAACGAAGACGAGAGGGCAACGTATAGACAACTCGATACATGATGATTCAAGCTGGCATATTACTGTTTTATTCAGTCTTTGAACAGGCCGTGAACAGGAGCGAAGGTCAGGGTTCTAGTTTTACTATTCTGTACAAAACATCTTTGAACAACATGAATTGTAGAGATTAGGGTGCATTAAAATAGCCTCTAGGAGTAACGCACAATGAGCAGTCACCTCGCTGACTGGCTAATCTTTTCACTACGGCATGAGCTCAAATAGTTCGAGTCGACACGAGAGAAGAAGCAGAAGAAGAAGAAGCGGACCGAAATAAGCAGCAAACTGTTCCTCATAGAGAAAGGCTTCCAGATAAGGCTTCTAGACAAAGAGCAGTAAAGGCGAAGACTAAATAGGAACGTGCTTCGCTTTAGTTAAAGTGCAGGGATAAGTATAGTGAGGAGGATAAAAGATACACTCAAGTAACAAACCTGTCTGTACAAAACATTAAAAAATCGGATGAACTCCGATTTAAGTTACTTTCCTAGTTCTCCGAGAGGTAAACCCCATATTAGAGACAATCATAATCCCACTAAACAACTACAAACCAAACGGTTGAAAATCTAACGATGGTGGCACGGCAATGAATCCTGTAGATCACAATACATTTGTTAATTACTGTAACATCGTGTATCAACACGAGAACGCATATTGTAGCACTGTGGGAACTAATATCATAAACTGTTGCCGTAAAGAATACCACGATCCTTTTTAACGATTTCTTTACGACATGAGTTCTGACAATACGACAAATCCTATTAGGAAACCTTGCAGAAAAAAAAACATCAGACGAACTCTTACAAGCGCCTCGTCTAGGATAGATTACAATCATGTAGGGTGACTTTCGTAGAGCAATCTACGAAGTTTACATAGTACTAAGTACTATACTGTAGTGATGCGCTAACTACGCTAGTCTAAGGACTAGCGTAGTTAGCGCATCACTACAGTCTATGTAGTCTACAGTAGATACGGTCGGAGGGCGCCGTGGCCGCAATCTCTTCGTGTACGTAGAAATGCGAGAAAATATTTAGACTTATCTCCAAGCCATAGCTACAGGTTAGCGATCGCAGGCTTTACAATAGAATCTTAATAGAATTGTTTCTTCAGTACCTAATTAGGTCGTGCCTGAATCCTGACAGACGATTTTACAAGTCTTAATATGTGTAATGGATTCGAACAGATAACGGATTTATGATAAGATAGACAATAACAGGTACAACACACCAACCAACAAATACCGAATAATGTACAAAGAATGTTTTTTGTTTTAAATCACCTTAATTTGTGTAAGTGCCAGCAAAAAAAATTTTGTCATCAAAGTGGATCAGATATAGAAAAGGATGGTCAACTATAAACTTTATTGGCGTTGGCGGCTTCGAGTCTGAAGCTTTAGCTACCATAAATCCTCCTGTAAATACAAATAATATAGAAAATAGAATCGGAGAAATACTATGAAGTTATTCTCAGTTTGATCGTCAACCATTTTCAAAAATTAGAACACGTCAACACTAGGAATGAAACTATTTGATTAGGCGCAGAGACGGATACATTCGCAAGCGACGGTACGGAGTCGATCGTATGACGGATACGTTCGCAAGCGACGGTACGGAGCCGATCGTATGCGTCGACATCCTGCCGGACGCGATCGTCTGTCGCCGCATCCATTCGTATCCTATCCGATCCAATGCGATGCGAGCCGTTTGGTGGAAATCATCCTTTAATGAGCAATCAGTCTTATTAAAGACAGTCTAATCTTTAGTCACAAGAAATACAAATAAATGTCAACAGCATCCATAGAATAAGTTTTCACAGAAGAAAAATAAAGATTGGCATTTTGGAAAAACAAGATAAATGTTTGCAAGCCCATATTATGAACCTAAGTAATTACATGTGTGCAGACGTATCACCTCAATTTGTGTAGGTGCCAGCAAAAAGAGAGATTCAAAGAGAATCAAGTACCTATAAAAATGGATGATCAACAGTAAACTTCTTTTCTTTCTTTCGATAAACTGCAGATAGTAGCACAAAACGTCCTCCTGTTGATGACAATGATGAATGATAAGCAAATTAGCAAATTAATTGTTATTGTCTCATATTATTATAGGAATCATCAACTGCGATTATTAAACATACTTGCCTACTTAAACTTTAACGTGTATCAAGCAGAACTTTGGTTGGCAAATATTCTTCTTGTAACACGTGCATTTCGCCAGAGTGCATACACATACACAGAAAGAATACCAGTACTTTCTAGTACTTTACTGAAATTGAAGATCCCAGAACTCTTAATCAAAGATGGAAACATCGAGACAACTGTACTGCTATACGACAACATATTATTGATCGGAGTAGTAACAGGAAACATTTAAAATTATTTAGTTTACTGACAAGATGAATGCCAATTTTCGAGATCATTACAGGCTCCAGACTTAATGAGTTGTTAGTACTCAAAAGTTATTAAAACCGAAATGACAACGGGATTATTAGCAGAATCAGGAGAAAAAGAAATAAAGAACCTTGTTGAAGCTAATGTTGTTTTATGTATGTAATGCCTTTATAAACAGCTGTATGATCCTTTACTAGTTTAGTTCGCAATAAACACCGTAGAAGAAAGACGCATTTTTAATTGTCTTATCACCGCAGTTAGTCCAAACCATAATCAACCCTATTACCATAACATATGGTCCTTCGAGCCGGATCAGACCTCATTAGCAAGGGATAACGGATCACCTGCGTCGCCGCATCGAGAACAAAAGAAGACACATTCCACAGCGATAAGCGAGCGGCCAGTGCAGTTTTTTTTATGCAGTTCTTGGAATTATTGAACATAGTGTGATTATTTACGTAATTAGTATCATTGCGTTATAGAAACAGTTTTTAAAGATTTTGGAGTTTTAACCTGAACCAATGGCGACTCAAGCAGACCAAGCGTTAAGTTTATTAGAAGATACAGCGTCATTACTAAAGAAAACTCAAATAAATCTGAAAAAATGCCCTAAAGAACGTTTATCTAAAGCAGGATACTTAGAAACTCGAATACAAACGATTGAAGAATATTGGAGCACCTTTAAGAAGGCACATCAAGACTTAGTAAAGTGTACTAATCGGGAACAACGTGGACTGATTTCGTACTTTGTGAATGATGAATTTTTTATTCAAGAAGATTTATACCTGTGCATGTTGGGTGACCTTAAAGAGTTGTTGGCTGTTAGTTCTAAGACTACTGATCACTCCTCGTGCAGCAACATTTCATATGAAGGTGAAGAACCTAGAAGAGTGAAACTACCGAGTATAAAATTACCCGAGTTTTCTGGTAATTATGAAGAGTGGCCTACATTTAAAGACTTGTTCGTGTCATTGATTCATGAATGTACCAAATTAAGCGAGGTTGAGAAACTGCACTACTTGAAGACTAGTGTTACAGGTGAAGCAGCAGCATTATTGAAGCACGTTCAAGTGACCGGTTCTAATTATCTTCAAGCATGGGAATCGCTGAATCAACGATACAACAATAGGCGCTTAATAGTGAATGCATTACTCAAACGGTTATTTGCACTCAAGAAATGCACTAATCAATCAGCCGCGCAGCTAAAGAACCTCCTGGATACCACTAGTGAGATTATTAACAGCTTGAATAATTTAAAGGTGCCTACCGACTCCTGGGATCCTATACTTATATTTCTGGTTGTGCAGAGATTGGACCCGGAGTCACACAAAGAGTGGGAACAAGCTGCTTACACAGCAAAATCAGAAGAATTACCCACATGGAAAGATTTGTGTGAGTTTTTGGAAGCTACGTTCCGGACGCTCGAGCTAGTAGCCCACACTGCCACCTCAAAACCTATTAAGGAGCGAGTTCTTCACGTCACTACCTTAGAAAACAATAATAAGAAATCTTGCGCTTTGTGTAATGATGTGCACACACTATGTCATTGTGAAAAGTTCAACAAAATGACAATTAATGAACGAGGAGAACACGTCAAAACAAACAAACTCTGTTTCAACTGCCTGGGCGCGGGACATGCGGTGTTTAAGTGTCGTATGCCAATGTCCTGCCGCATCTGCAAGAGACGCCATCATACACTTCTGCATCAATCTAAAGAAAACGTAGACGCGTCGGTTGACCACGGAGAACATCAGCTATCGACGTCAATCAACAAAGCCGATGTAGAAGAAAAGAAAGTTCATACAATGGTTGCTTCACACTATTCGGCCAGGCAGAATACGGCCCTGTTGGCCACTGCAGTAGTTATGGTGAAGAGTGAACGTGGAAACACTACTGTATTGAAAGCGTTGATAGATTCAGGGTCTCAAGCATGTTTCATAAGTGAGAAGACCACACAGATCCTGAAACTAAACAAATCACCAGTAAATCTTATTGTCTCTGGAATGGAATCTATTAAAGTAAGAGTCAAGCATGAGGTCACAATACAAGTATCGTCACGATGGGACAGCTTTAACCTACCTGTCAAAGCCTACGTGATGTCCAAGCCCTTGACCTCGCACATACCCTCAAGCACCATTCTGGAGACTGACTGGCCACATCTGAAAGGAATCCAATTAGCAGATGAAAACTATCATGCATCTGGAACCATCGATCTGCTATTGGGTGTAAACGAGTATGCAGCAATTCTGAAACAGGGGCTTATCAAGGGTCCACCGGGCACTCCCTGCGCTCAAAATACTTACTTGGGCTGGATACTAATAGGTGGAATAACAATCAAACGCAACACACGAGAGAAAACCTTCACGGTCATAAAAGAAGAAGTAAACATTGAAGATTTATTGAAAACCATATGGGAAATTGATACAGACTCAAAAAGAAAATTAACTCAAAAGGAACAACTTTGTGAAGACATTTACAAGAACACTCACAAACGAGACGAGAATGGAAAATATGTTGTACAGTTACCTTTCAATACGGAGAATCCTCAGTCACCAGCAGGAAACACGCGAAACATAGCGACAGGTCGATTTCTGCAATTAGAAAGAAGGTTTAATAAAGACACAGAACTGAAGAAGGAATACACAAAGGTGATTGACGAATATAAAAAACTAAAACATTTAGAAGAAGTACCTAAAGAAGAAATAAATAATAAATCAGTTTACTTACCCCATCACGCTGTGATCCGTAGCGACAAGGAAACCACGAAGACTCGTGTAGTATTCGATGCATCGTGTAAAGGATTTAACGATATTTCACTGAACGACGAACTGTTATTGGGTCCCGTGTTACAAGACGACCTGAGAAGTTTAATCATGAGATGGCGGACACATGCAGTTTGTTTTGTTTCAGACATTGAAAAGATGTATAGAATGATCTGGATTGATAAGCATAACACAGATTATCAAAGAATTCTGTGGAGGGATGACCCGTCTGACGACATTAAAGACTACAGACTATTGACTGTTACCTTTGGCACGGCTTCTGCACCATATCTCGCTATAAAGACCCTCAGACAATTGGCTGATGATGAGGGTGATAAGTATCCAGAAGCTGCAAAAATATTACGTGAAGATTTCTACGTTGATGACGTAATGTCTGGAGGTGATAGCCTGGAACAAGCAATAAAGGTCAGCCAAGATTTAAAGAAGCTACTCCGTCTAGGTGGCTTTGAATTGAAAAAATGGTCATCCAACAATTCCGACTTCATGAAAACCATCGAACCAACTGACAGATCTTCCAATGCACGTCTGGAACTAAAACTTGATGGAACAATAAAAGCATTGGGTGTACAATGGAACCTAGGAAAAGATCAATTCGAATACGGTCTGAACTTACCTGTTATCAGCGACGTGATTACGAAGCGCAGCATTCTCTCCGACATCCAAAGGTTATTTGACCCACTCGGATGGATTGCACCTAGTCTTGTTACAGCTAAGATGCTTATCCAACAGCTCTGGCAAGAAAAGGTTGACTGGGATGAAGCTTTGAGCCCCAGCTTGACTGAAAAATGGTCTACTATACGATCGGACTTCAAAAATGTAAATGATACTTACATACCTAGATGGATGGGTACATCAAATTCAAATAAGGAGTTAATAGAAATTCATGGATTTAGCGATGCCTCAGAAAAGGCGTATGGTGCTGTGGTGTACTGTCGCGCCAAACAACTCGATGGAACGATCAAAACCAACATTATTGCTGCAAGAACAAGAGTAGCTCCCTTGAAAACCATATCTTTACCTCGCCTAGAATTGTGTGGAGCTGTACTTTTGTCTCGACTACTGAAACAAGTTGGGCAAGCAATGAGAGTATCTGCATCACACATTTATGCTTGGACAGACTCTTCCATTGTCATATCCTGGTTATGTGGAGACCCGAACAAATGGAAACCGTTTGTGGCCAATCGAGTTGTCGAGATGTCAGCGAACGTTAACTGTCGTCAGTGGTACCACGTTCAATCCCATGAAAACCCAGCCGATATTGCATCAAGGGGAATGTTAGTAGCAGAATTAAAGAAATGCGACTTATGGTGGAATGGGCCACAATGGTTATTACATCCGAAGATACAGTTCACTAGACCAAATCCATCACCAACAGACCTAGAAAAGAAAAAGGACACAAGACAAGCTTTAAAAATGACATTAAACATGAATCACGAAGAAAAGAAATTATCAGCACAGTTTGATGATTTTGACAGGCTGCTGGAACTCTTGAGAACAGTTACTTACGCCCGAAGATTCCTGAAACAGAAAACATTAAAACACAATATAAATACCATAATCACAACTGAAGAACTCCAACTAGCCTTGCATACCTGTATAAAAATAGAACAAGAGGATGAGTTTGAGGAAGAGATAGAATCATTAAAGATAAAGAATATAGTAAAGAAATCAAGTAAATTAAAGTCATTAGATCCATACCTTGATAAGAATGGAATCCTCAGGGTGGGCGGCCGGCTCAGAAACGCAGATTTAGATGATGAAGTTAAACATCCTATTATTCTGGGTCGAAGTAACAAATTGACCACTCTCATCATAGCAGAAGCACACACTAAGACCCTGCATGGAGGAATTAATTTGATGCTTACTTACCTGAGATCCAAATACTGGATACTTCGTGCAAAAACGTTAGTCAAGCAATACATCCATCGTTGTTTAATATGTGCTAAACTAAATGCTAAAGTAAAAACGCAAGTAATGGGTCACTTACCGAGAGTACGAGTTAAACCAGCTAGAGCATTTATCAATTCTGGAGTCGACTTCGCAGGACCATTTCAGATATTGAATAGTAAGGGTAGAGGAGCTAAAACCAGTAAAGCATACATCGCCATTTTCGTCTGCATGTCCACGAAGGCGATCCATTTGGAATTGGTTAGCGACCTTACCTCAGCGGCATTCATCGGTGCCTTTAGAAGGTTCTGCGCGCGGAGAGGAAAATGCCAAAATCTATGGAGTGACCAAGGACGAAATTTCGTTGGGGCTAACAAGGAGCTTTGCGAAGCTTGGAAGGAAGCTTGCCTACAGTTTGATGGAGAAATTGTTCAATTGCTGGCCAACGACGGCACGCAATGGCATTTTATACCGGCATACTCACCGACTTTTGGAGGACTATGGGAAGCCGGTGTAAAGTCTATTAAATACCATCTAAAGAGAATCCTCACCACTAACCTGACCTTTGAAGAGATGACGACGGTGCTCTGTGAAATTGAGGCATGCCTGAACTCACGTCCATTATGCCCAATGGATGACGTTACCACGCAACCACTGACACCTGGTCATTTTTTAATAAATGAAGCACCAGTCACCGTGCCATGTATAAACACGAAGAATATTAAAATGAGCAATCTAACACGCTGGCAATATACTCAAAAGTTGGTAAATGACTTCTGGTCACGGTGGCAGGGAGAGTATTTAACCAGACTTCAACAGCGACCAAAATGGTTAAAACGGGAAGATGAATTTAAGGTGGGAGACATAGTACTAATTAAACAAGACCAGCTCCCGCCTGGAAAATGGTCTCTGGGTCGCATCACAGACAAGCATCCCGGCTCAGACGGCTTAACCCGAGTGTATAGCGTGAAAAGCGGCGCTACTGTAACGAAGAGATGTGTAACCAAATTATGTGCGTTACCTATAGATACTGTCACAGATTAATTTTATTGTTATGTTGAATTCGATTATTGTACCAAAGTTAGTGTGCCCACTGTTAACGTAACGTAGAATCCTTATATTTGCATGAAATGATTTATCTTTTAAAGGACTCATATAGTCCTTTGGTGGGCGGCTTATGTTGAAGCTAATGTTGTTTTATGTATGTAATGCCTTTATAAACAGCTGTATGATCCTTTACTAGTTTAGTTCGCAATAAACACCGTAGAAGAAAGACGCATTTTTAATTGTCTTATCACCGCAGTTAGTCCAAACCATAATCAACCCTATTACCATAACAAACCTATTTTTGCCATTACCACCACAGAAAATATAAATATATACGACACAACTAAGGAGCAGAAATGTATTGCAGTGGGGCGAAAGGAGCAGGATCAGCAAATTGTGAGAAATATGCTGCATAACTGCAATGCTGATCTACGCTAGTTCTGCCCCGTCTCACTAGTCACTGCTGATATGCTATAAGTTACAGTGAAATCAAAGGAGAATGGGCAAGTCAATCAACTCAACACTAATGAGACTAATGTCAAGTAAATTGTTTTTGTGTGCACTTTTTCTTGTACGGTGACAAAATCATAACTATACCGTACTATAATTCTATTATTGTTTTATAATAAAAACGCGTTTTTTTTTTTTGATTATTACGACTTATTGCTTGGACATTTTCAGTTCTTGCAACTTCTGTACTATTTAACTATTATTTATTTTATTTATTAACTATTTAACCACTAATTACGTAGATTTCTTTCAGTTAAGTAGGTAGACAAAGTTCTATAAGTAGTTGCCCATTCCCCTTTAAATATTTTATAAAGATTCTATAAATTATTTGAAAAGGTAAAGGAAATGATGGAACCGCGATCCCCAATATTACGTACCAAGTACGTTTGTATATATGTTAATATCACCTTAATTCGTAAAAGTGCCAGCAAAAAGTATTTTGTCTTCAAAGAGGATCAGATATAGAAAAGGATGGTCAACTATAAACTTTATTGTCGTTGGCGGCTCCAATTCTAAAGATTCAGCTACAATAATTGCTCCTGTAACAAAACAAATAATACAGAAAATAGAATCGAAGAAATACTATGAAGTTTTTCCAATGAATACAAATTCTCAGTTTGATCGAATTGAATGGTTTCAGAAAATGATGCTCCGATTCCTGGGCTAGGTATAAAATAAAAGTGTTTCAGCATTTGATGTTTTGGCATGGATCTTGATTTTAGAATCCACCTCATTCTTAGTGAGCAATCAGTCTGATCTTTAGTCACAAGAAATACAAAGAAATGTCAACAGCATCCATAGAATAGGTTTTAAGACCCAGAAGAAAAATAAAGATTGGTATTTTGGAAAAACAAACTAAAAGTTTGCAAGCCCTGTATTACGAACATAAGTAGTTACACGTGTGCTGACGTAATCACCTCAATTTGTGTAAGTGCCAGCAAAACGGATTTTATCTTCAAATAGAATCAAGTATAAAAATGGATGATCAGCAGTAAACTTCTTTTCTTTCTTTTAATAAACTGCAGATAGTAGCATAAAACGTCTAATAGCACTAGTAGTATAATAGCAGTAGTAGTCTAGTAGCATAAAACTACTATCTGCGGTTTATTAAAAGAAAGAAAAGAAGTTTACTGTTGATCATCCAGATCAACAGTAAACTTCTTTTCTTTCTTTCGATAAACTGCAGATAGTAGCATAAAACGTCCTCATGGTGATGACAATGATGTATGATAAGCGAATTAAGTGTCGTCATCCCATATTGTTATAGGAATCATCAACTGCGATTGTCTATATAAACATACAAACGAAATAATTGCCTACTTAAACTTTAACGTGTATCAAGCAGAACTTTGGTTGGCAAATATTCTTCTTGTAACACGTGCACTTCGCCAAAGTGCTTACACACACACATGGATAGAATACCAGAACTTTCTAGTACTTTAATTTCATCCTAGACTGAAATTGGAGGTCACAGAACTCTTAATCAAAGATGAGAACATCGAGCCAACTGTATTGCTTTACGACAACATATAATTGATCGGAGTAGTAGCAGGAAACATTTAAAATTCTTTAGTTTACGGACAAGATGGATGCCAATTTTCGAGACCACTACAGGCTCCAGACTTAA
Source organism: Amphipyra berbera (assembly GCA_910594945.2). Lineage (NCBI taxonomy): Eukaryota > Metazoa > Arthropoda > Insecta > Lepidoptera > Noctuidae > Amphipyra > Amphipyra berbera. The sequence continues at coordinate 14,868,203 of OU343138.1, forward strand.
TGAGTTGTTAGTAATCAAAAGTTATTAAAACCGAAATGACAACGGGAGACCCTGATATCAGAAGGCAAAGAAATTAAGATTTGTTGCCAATACCACCAAAAAAAAAACATGACTAAATTAAGGAACAGAAGTGTATTGCAGTGTGGCGAAAGGAGAAGGATCAGCAAATTGTGAGAAATGTGCTGCTTATAACCGCAATGCTGATCTACGCTAGTCCCGCCCCGTCTACTAGTCACTGCTGATAAAACATTTCACACTACTTTCGGTTTGCTCTATTTAAAAGCTTATATTGAATCATAAGTTACAGTGAAATCAAATGAGAATGGGCAAGTCAACTAACCCAACACGAATGTGACTAATGTCAAGTAAATTGTTATTGTGTGTACTTCATTTTCATGAATGGTAGGAAATTCATAACTATACCGTACTATAATTGTATTATTGTTTTATAATAAAAACGCGATTATTACGACTTATTGCATGGACATTTTCAGTTCTTGCAACTTCTGCACTATTTAACTACTATTTATTTTGTTTCTTAACTATTTAACCACTAATTTATGTAGATTTCTTTCAGTTAAGTAGGTAGACTAAGTTCTATAAGTAGTAATAAAACAAAAAAAAAAGTTGCCATTCCATTTTAAATGTTTTATAAAGATTATATACATTATTTGAAAAAGGTAAAGGAAATGATAGAATCGCGAACCCCAAAATATTACGTACAAAGTACGTTTGTATATATGTTAATATCACCTTAATTCGTAAAAGTTCCAGCAAAAACTATTTTGTCTTCTAAGAGAATCAGGTATAAGAATGGATGGTCAACGGTAAACTTCATTGGCAGTGGCGGTTGAAACTCTAACGATGGTGGCACGGCAATTAATCCTGTAGATCACAATATATTTGTTAATTACTGTAACATCGTGTATCAGCACGAGGACGCATATTGTAGCACTGTGGGAATTAATGTCATAAACTGTTGCCGGAAAGAATACCACGATCCTTTTTTACGATTTCTTTACGACATGAGTTCTGACAATACGACAAATCCTATTAAAAACCTTGCAGAAAAAAGAAACATCAGACGAACCTTTATAAACACCTCGTCTACAATAGATTAAATTCATGTAAGGGTGACTCTCGTAGAGTAATCTACGTCGTTTACATAGTACTTATACTAGCGTAGTTAGCGCATCACTACAGTCTACGTTGTCTACAATAGACACGGTCGGAGGGCGCGCTGGCCGCAATCTCTACGTGTACGTAGAAATGCGAGAAAATATTTAGACTAATCTCCAAGCCATAGCTCCAGGTTAGTGCTCGAAGGTTTTACAATAGAATCTTAATAGAATTGATTCTTCAGTAATTAGGCCGTGCTGAATCTGACAGACGATTTTACAAGTCTTAAAATTGGTAATGGATTGGAACAGAAAATGGATTTATGAAAAGAAAGTTAATAACAGGTTCAACACACCAACCATCAAACACCGAATAATGTACAAAGAATGTTTTTTTGTTTTAAATCACCTCAATGTGTGTAAGAGCCAGCAAAAAGAATTTTATCTTCAAAGAGGATCAGATATAGAAAAGGACGGTCAACTATAAACTTTATTGGCATTGGCGGCTCCGATTCTAAAGCTTTATCTACATCAATTCCTCCTGCAAATACAAATAATATAGAAAATAGAATCGGAGAAATACTATAAAGTCATTCCAGTGAATACAAATTCTCAGTTTGATCGAAGTGAATGGTTTTAGAAAAATTATGCCCCGATACCTGGGCTAGGTATAAAATAAATATTGTGTTTCAGCATTCGATGTTTTGTCACAATAATATGCTAGTAGGATTTAGAGTAAGAAACATTGATTTGTGATTTTTTTGTTACTTTGTTGGCAAACCTGCGAATATTGTTGTCGACGCGGTGTCTGTGACGTGTCGAGAGCCATAAATTCATTTAAAAACCACAACATAAAGGCAACCTTGCTGATGAACTACAATGCACAACTGTGAGACTTAATTACAAAGTTATGAAGTAAACTACTATGTTCTAAGTAAACTATATGCAGTTTACTTAGAATATAGTACAAACTGGCAAAACAATCGTTAACCGTTGTTAGTATATCTAATAGAATAGGACACAGATGAGAGATAGCCAGTAAAGAAGAACATTTGTTTTAAGACAGAAGACGTTTCTGGTCAATACAAGGCACAAATAGAGAAAGAAAATGGTGAAATTGAATAAAAAGAATCGTTAAAGGTTAATTGAATGACGACTTGATTTTGATAAACAAGAGCATAATGCGGATCCCATATAAGGAACACATTCTGTAAATCTACCGTGTCATATCAGTAGGTGTAGGTGCCAGTGAACAGGATTTTGTCTTCGAGAAGAATCACATACAAAAATGGACGATCAACAGTAAACTTTATTGCTTATGGTGGTCGAGAAGCTGCAGACGTAATTGATACTAAGAGCAATCCTGTGAATGATCATCAATATTCAAATTAGTTGCAGCGACCTCATTATCATTATCAAGTAGTCGAAAACTGCCATTGTAGGATTTTGCACCTGTAGGCTTTTATTACTAAGGAACAGATACATAAAACTGACAAACTGCATACTTGGTATCAGAATTTCTTTAGATGTTTTAATGATGAGGGAGAAAGTAAATGAAAACATGGAAGTGTAGAAACGACACGATTTTGATACGCAAAAGCAACATTCACATCCTATATTTGGATTACATTACCTAAACATTCTGAATAATGTTTAATTATTTTGTGTAGGTTCCAGCAAACAGAATTTTGTCTTCAAAAATAATCAGATATATAAATGGACGGTCAACAGTAAACTTTATTGCCTGTGGTGGTCGAACAGCTGCAGACGTAATTGAGAAAATTATTCCTGTAAATTACAATCAATGTACAAATTAAATACTGCAACCTCATTTTTTAAACTTAAGTTCTATGGGCGCAGTTAGATGTTACTGCTTGGGTTATGGATGTACTAAATCTATCTATCACGGCATAGTATCAAATTTCGTATTATTGAATTTGGGGAATTACAATTTGAGGATCAATGTTACCAGTAAATGAAAATATGAAAATGTAAAGATGATGGCATTTTGTGAATCAAAAGCAAAATGCAAATCCCAAATAGTTATTAGGAATACAGTACCTATGCATTCTAATCTACTATCTCATGATCATTTTGTGTAAGTGCCGGCAAACAGGATTTTGTCTTCGTAGAGAATCAGATATAAAAAGGGATGGTCTACAGTAAACTTTATCGCCGGTGGTGGTCGAGAATTTGAAGACATAAATACCATAACCACACCTGTAAATCACAATAAATTTCCAAATTAATTGCTGTACCCTCATTTTTCTGTAGTCTCTAACAACTGCCATTATGGTACGTGGGATTTTTGTCCTACCTATTTATTGCTTCTAAAGCTGAAATTTCTACTGCTTAGTCTTGGATTTCGATAGATATTTTTAAACTCGTTGAGGTGGACCAATAAATAATAATATGGAAATGCAGAGACGACGGGATAAGCAAAAGCAAAATGAAAATCCCATGTTATTAAAACAATACCTACATATTTTATATTAGTTTGTGTAGGTTCCGGCAAACAGAATTTTGTCTTCGTAAAGAATCAGATATAAGAATGGATGGTCAACAGTAAACTTTATTGCCTGTCGTGGTCGAGATTTTGCAGACTTTTTTACGTATATCAGTCCTGTGAATGATAATTAATCAAAGAAATAAATTGCTGCAACATCAGATTCAATTAAGTCTTTATATCCAAGCGACTTGTTTGCCAGAATATTGATTTGGGGGCGGGGACGGGTTTTGTTGTTGCCGGCAAAACTTGTAAAGTATGTGCACCAGGAACTTGTTGTTATGTACCTATTGCATTTTGTAACGTTGATATACTGGATATTCGATCGAAATTTTGAGAAATACAAATCCTTTTTGGTATTTGAGAATTATAGACTAGTTTTAGTTGAAGATTGGACTTATAATACTTGAGAGGAAGAATTGGCGAAGAATAAAATCGGTTAATATAATTGAAGAGAGAGAATATGATTTAAATATGAAAAAGCAGTATAAAACCCTGCAAACACCATAAAAACTACCAAGTCATATCTTTCACCTCAGATTACGTAAGTGCCAGCAAAAAGAACTTTGTCTTCGAAGAGGATCAAATATAAAAATGGATGGTCTACAATAAACTTGATTGGAGGTGGTGGTCGAGAATGTGAAGATACTGCTACTGCAACTAATCCTGCGAAAGAGAATCAATACACATTTTTTTATAGAGACAAACTATCAAACGTTGTCGTCAAGACGGTTTCTGTAGCTTGAGTTCTGCTTGCTAGAAAAAATATAACTTCTAAGAGTAAGTTAACGGCATTCAGTATATTGTCATACATTTACTGTCAGGAAGTCAGATACTACTTACTGAAAAGTTGATCAATTGCAACCGAACCGAAGCCGAACGGTTCATTCAGACAGTTTTCGTTTACAGAAACTATCAAATTGTTTGACAACAAAAACAAAACCAAAAATATTGACAGTTTTCGTAAAGGAAAGCTGACTGACGGTTGTGGTTAGTTTGCGGTTTGACAACAATTGTGTTAGCAGAATTGGCCTTCTGTACATACTCATTTTTTTTAAATGAAACTAACCTGTGAATGCTCCAGCTGTGGCTCCTTCTTCATCAACCTTAATAAAGGCTTCTTGGAACGCCTTGGACACTACCACTGCTTGATTTTTCACAATACCAGTCGCAGCCTCAGAAAATAATGACGCCACTCCAAGCTATAATCATAAAGGCCATCATAATTTCATTTTTTTTTTAATTTAGAAAAAGAAAGCCTTTTGGTCCATTTGTTTTGTGGGAACTTTGCTGATGAAATTTTATGAATTAAACTGTTACTGTTTAACGTGTATCGCAGATATACAAGGTTAGTCGGAAAGGGGGTACTAAACCGCGGGACACTTCATGTATGCGGGACAATGATGATTGTTTTATAGAAAGTGTTTAGATTTCAAACTTCGATAAAAAAAACACCATGCAAAATTGTTTTTATTTTAGTTTTTTCAAACTTTCTTCATCCCTGCTTTAGTTCCGAATTCAGAAAATGGAGCTTCTAATCCGTGACACCAAAAATTACCTAAAATGTAAACACAGCTGGTCATAGCTGAGGATAGATAGAATTTAGGGTATTTTTTATGAAATCTTTGAACAGCTATTTTTCTTAAACTAATAGTTGTAAAACAAAAGTTATACATTATTATGGATACTTTAACACCCTTTCGGCTTAGTACCCCCTTTCCGATTAACTTTGTATAATATACTAGGCTAATATTGCTTTACAAATGAAGAAAGCTTTACACATTATTTAAAATCAAACATACCTTTGGTAATATTTCATTGAAGTCCAGTTTGCTTTTGATATCAAACTTAGGCATATCTAAATCTACGTCAGCTCCAGCGGGGCTTAGCTTGAATACTTCAGAGAGGAGACCCTTTTCCGATGCCTTCTCGAGTACTGAGGGTAGACCGTCTACTTCGTTCGGGAGAACCACTACCATGCGGAAGCCCTTCTCTTTGTAAGGCAGCTCCACCATCTGTCAAACACAAACCAATTAAATTTTTTGCAAAGAGCATTTCTAAGCCAAAAGGTCCCAGATTATACGAGGATCTAGATAATAGTTTCTTTTTGAGTAAAAATATTATGGAACTTACCCGAGCACCAAGTTCAGGACTCTCAGTATAATACAGTGATTGCATCAAGTGCATCGTCGGTTTCTTGACTACTGAGCTCTTGCTCACGTGGAAGTCTTTGTCTTTCGTCTCCTCCGATTTGAAGGGTACATGCCAGTGTCCCTGGAAATTGTAGGGTTATCAAATAAACTGAAATGATATTGCATATTTATACTCCACAAAGAAGAACATAGTCTGCTTAATTGTCGGCATTAAGATTGACAAGCATATCATTTTGGGACCCAGTGCATAATATCAGCAAGCACATTGGGTCACCCGCGCGACAGCGCAACGAGTATTCCCAAGGAGGGTTGATGTCAGGCAGGCGGCCGGTCATAAAACAATAAGCCAAAACCTTTACCAACATATATTTACGAAATACATGTTGTGCCGACCCCACCTACTGTGGGATAAGGGCAGGGAGAAGAAGAAGAGGAGATATTGCATATTTAGAGTATAAGAACACATTTTCGTCCGTGGTCTCCGCAGGAGTCGTCCTGCGGAGACCACGGACGAAAATGTCGATGCCAGATGTCGATCTGGCCGCATCTTACTATCCTAATTATGTGATAGCCTTAGGTAAAGAACTTTCGCCATTAACTAGACACCATTACAAAACTCAATGTAGTAATACTTCACTAAATTAGGTAAGCTGTGCTGTACAATAATATACAAACAAAAAAAATACACTGGTAAATGGATTCAGATCCTGAGGTGTGATCTGATCTGAGATCATTGTAATGGCATGGGCTCTTACAATTCGAAAGCCAATTAAAGATTATTCTAGACTTGAAAAAGAGAATTATAAGCAAAATTAATTTACCTTGAAGTAAATGACGTTGAAAAGTGCAGCGGCAACGTCAGGGCTCAGAATGCTTGGGCTGACAGGGTCCTTGATGTTTCCCTTTGTCTTCTCATCAGCCTGTCGAAAGAACAACGTTAAGGTCATATTACTTAATACTTGGAAGCAAGCTGCGGTGATAGTGCCCTGATGCAGAAAGTGTTACATGATCACAAACTTGATTTTAAGTCAAATTATGATTTTGTATTAAGAGAATTAAGTGAGTGTTCCATAAAATATGCAGCTTGCGGCAATCTGACAAACACATGTTATATTGAACATAAGTGCCTCATCGTACCCATTTGTTAATGATTGCAGCAGCGTCGTCTGGCTTGCTGAAGTCGAGGGTGTCCACCTCACTGCGGTAAGAGCGAACGACGTCGGTGAAGGACTCCAGTAGACTGTACTTGTTGGACACGTACACCTTGTTGGCGACGGTCAGGGCATCAGGGTTCATTTGGGACAACCTCTCACTCAAATCCCTGTATGAGTCCTTAGTCTGAAAATTTTAACACAAAAAGAACCGTTAATATTGAGATAAGATTTGGGATTTGGGATTAAGGAGTTAGGATCGAATACGAAAGATGATTGATTGGCATGTATTGACTAGCTTACAATCATTCTTCTAATTGAGGGGCTCGTGGCTAATTACCAACCGCGCGAACCATACGATTTGCAAGGTTAAGCTGCGCTTGTCGCGGTCGGTCTGTGGATGGGTGACCGTTCGTTACACATCGAGACCCCGCCGTGTCTCGAAGAGCACGTTAAATAGTCGGTCTCGGGTGTCATACGAATACCTATGACAGTCGTTACGGGAAGTCAGAAGCACGAAAGTCTGACAACCAGTCTAACCTTAGGATATCGGCGCTGCCCAGTAACTGGGTTGCGGAAGTCGGATGGCAGTCGCTCCGTGTAAAATACTGGTGTTTAGCCGCATCTGGTTAGACTGGAAGCTGACCCAAACATAGTTGAGAAAAGGCTAGGCAGAAGACAATCATTCGTCTAATCGTAAGGTACCAGTAGGACCCTGACTACGGGACGAGTGGTACATTGTACTAAAATGGGCGAAATCTAAGGGGCAAGTGGTGCGTACACCGATGGGTGTACGCACCACTTGCCTACGAACTATTTGAGTATGTTTAGCACAGGAGATGTTATGATAATAGCTAGCCAAAAATATTCTATCTCTTTGTAGTCAGCGTTGCTTGTTGTCATTATGTTGGTGTTACACCCATGTATAAACAATTATTATAAAACAATTATAATCTCATTGGAAACGAATGAAAAGTTATTTCTGGCAAAAAATGCGTCCCTTTTAATCATATTAATTTCTAAATTGCTTTTCAGGTATTTGTGCGTCATTTAACGACTTTTGTCATTATTACCTACTAATTACAATCACTTGTAATGACTTGTAGGTAATAAAATCTATTAAATATATCGTCACCGGAAAGCCAATACTACTTTAAGCGTCATTTTGGCTAAAACGAGTTATATATTATATCGTTGGATTGGATTATTTTTTTCTGCGTCGATTAGTTGGCATTTCGTATTTTATTCTATTATATTACGAAATCCCAACTAATCGACGAAGAAAAAAAAATCCAATTCAACGATATAATATATAACTCATTTTGGCCAAAATGGCGCTTAAGTACCTAGATACATATCGTCACCGGAAAGCTAATAAGCTTTCCGGTGACGATATGTATCTAGGTATGTCGTTAAAAAATAAACATAATTAAAATTATCAGGACAAGTTATTTGTATCTTATGTTATTTATATCTTATCTTATTAGTATTATGTCTATGTATGGTGTGTAGTATATATTTTGCAGCAGTATACCATGGACTACCCCCTCTATCTTATTCATTGACTTCCTGTTCATCCAAAGGTTGTCTGGTAGATATCGCTATCAGCGATAAGACCGCCATTGTACCCTTTAATGTTTGTTATTGTATAAGAGCTGTGTTACAATTTTGGTGTACAATAAAGTATATTCTATTCTATTCTATTCTTATTTAATTGGATGATTTCTTTGTTAGTGTGCTTATCGCCATGAGTTAAAATACTCCGCAAGAAGGAAGCCTGTTATTTGACGAGGCTTGCATAAGTCCAACCCGCAGAGGCCTTTTTGAGAGAATGAAAGAGTCATCAAATTTTTTGCCATCCATACCTAGCAACATAATTTGAGAAGGCATCCTCTAAGGCTGGTTTTCGTTTCCCTAAAATTCTAGTACATTTTTCGAGTAAACATTTTCTTAACCAGAGAATTATTCTTGGTGACTTGGACCTAGTAAGGATTATTAGGAACCAAACGATGTTCTTCGAAAATGTGGAAATTTCACTTTGCGAAAGAGACAAGAAAGTTGTTGTCCCTTTCCGCTGTCGATATTACCATCCAGCCAGCAGTATACACAGAAAAAAAATTACTAACCTGTTTATAGTCTGTGCCACCCAAAAACTTGGTGATCTCCCCCTTGGTGACAGGACCTGCTCCATTGTTGAACAAGGACAGCAGTATCATGAGTCCGAGCGGCGATGATACCACGTTCTTGTCATCTGCTACATCGTAAGCCACCTACAAAGACATTTCTTTTTTACCACACATGATTATCATAATTTTATCCTTTTTTCTTTTTTTTTTGGAGTCGACATCCGAAGTCGACTTAGAATCAATATTTTAGGCGAAGCGACTGCCGGTTTCGGCTGACTTCTGTAATCAATCTAGTCTGATTCCCTTCTGCTCCGGTTAGACTCATAACGAGTGTTACAGATGTTATCCGCATTATTGTATCTGTTGCTGTTTTTTCTTGTTAACCTTTTGAACACAATGCTATACACGTATGAGCACTTCCCTCCACGCCGCGCTACAAACTCATTGTACTTTTTTAACGGCTATTGACGTCTTTGGCGTCTCGAGCACTTTTTCATTTGACGTCTATAGCTGTCATTGGCATACATTAAAAATATTTCAACAGAAATAAAACCGACTTCGAAGAAACGAAAAAGAGAATAAAATAATTATCATTAAAAGTAACAGATTCAGAAGTCGGTGCTTATCCACGCTGAACCCAATTGAAGGCACCGACTTCTGAATCTGTTACTTTTATAATATGATAATTATTTTATTCTTTTTTTCGTTTCTTTGAAGTCGATTTTAATTTGTTAAAATGTTTTTAATTTTAGTGGCCTTAATTAAACACATAGTAGGACCTACTAAAGACGCTGCTCGTAACATAATCACATCATCACATTATGCGTATTGTTCGTCATTGAGGAATCCCATTGTCTATCTCCGAAGTTATTTATCTGATCTTGACCAAATTTAAATGGGACCATTTCGAAAGATTACTTTTTCAAACAAAAAAATATTTTTTCAAATCGGTTAATAAATGAGGGTGTAGTGAGGTAACAAACGTTAAAAAAAATACATACAGCCGAATTGAGAACCTCCTCTTTTTTTTTGGAAGTCGGTTAAAAAGGTTAATTTCATCTCAACGACCTTGATTTGGTTACATCATTACTTGTTCAAAGCAGATAGGTACTTGCGCTAGAAAGGTATACATTTATAAAATATTTTCCTTATAAGCTAATTATTTGCTTGCGTTAATTCCTAAGAAGAATTACCTATTCGTAGGTATTACATTTCACTAGAATGCACACATTTGGTATCTAAGTATCAGGAAAAATAAAAACTATAACATTACCTTGAGTAGTTTCATGGTGGATTTGTCGATACCTTCTCCTAGCGGTGTCTTGACATAGTTAGGAGGAAGCGGAAAATCATAGTCGAAGTTGTCGTAAGGCAACGCCATCGCGACGGTCACTACGCCTGTAAAACGGAATAATTTAATTAATTGATGTAATTATTTATCCCGTGTGTGGACGGGTTAGTATTTTTAAACGTCAAGCTGGGAATATGTGCGTGTTGTAAGATAAAAAAAACCCTGAACGCTCGGTGGTAGGATCAATACGGTACGTCTGGCTAGCTACCACCCTCACATTAAAGTCCGGTGCCAAACAGCTTACTGTATTCCGTCGTGTGTATGTGAGAGCTAGGGGTGGTATAGGGGAATCTCTCTATATCTCTGTTCCTTGGATTCGTTTGCCCTTACCATCATAATATGGAAATGCAACCAAGTCAAGAATAAAAAAAAACTAGGTGCGTTTAAAAAAACCGACTTCAAAAACTAAAAAGTATAAAATAACTTAATATAAAATTAACAGTTTCAGAAGTTGGTGCTAATCCACGCTGAACCAAATTGAAGGCACCGACTTCTGAAACTGTTAATTTAAGTTATTTTATACTTTTTAGTTTTTGAAGTCGGTTTTTTTAAACGTACCTAGTTTTTTTTTTATTTTTTACTTTTTAGTGTCTGTAATAGGTTGTTCTGTAAACTACAGTAGGATTTTTCTAGATTACATCAGGTAGAATAATTACATCGTCCAGGTAACCTAAAATGTTGATAAAAAAATAAAAATGTTCATAAAATGAAAACTACCGGACCAAACTATGTTAAATTTTTATGCGACCAAATGGCAACTATTCCGCATCAAACTAAAGAAGAATCACGTAAATCGGATCATAAATCTCAGCGTAATCGGTGTACATACATAAAAAAAACTTATCGAATATAGAACCTCCTCCTTTTTGAAGTCGGTTAAAAAGAAAACATTTTATGTTATACTCAGTTGGGTCTGCAATAGACTCATGGAGGTGGAACCTTCCTAAGACTTCATTATACACGATGACATTTTAGCCAAATCGATTTTTAAAGCACGTTTGATTTATTATCTAAAACAGTAATTCCAATACACAGCATACGTCAAAATAATCCTATCAGCAGACGACTTTTATTCGCATGTCAATAAATACGAACAAAAATAGATTTTAGACAAAAAAACGTATTGTTTGCTCCATTCCTAGTTTATTAGTGCATATTGTGTTGGCGACCTTGTTCGTGTTTAGTCTCGAGAGCCTCTCGCCCCGCGTCCCTCATCCACGTAATGGTCCTTGTTGGTATGCCATAGTTATCACCTGAGAACTTCACCGCCACGCTATATTAAATAAAAATATGTATTCGTTGTTCGTTTTTAGAGTTCCATAGAAATCAATGAAAACTCAGAATATCGTCATGTCCGTCTGACACACACACATCTAACATTCCGAACGTTTAAAGAGTTGTTAAAGAATATACCTACTTGATGACAACTTTTAGAGATTATGTTGTACCATTTTATCAGTCAATTAGTTTAGTAGGTGCTGTAAAATCGTTCTCAATGTGACTACATAATATGCAGTCGCACTATAGCTTTTTATTTGGCCACGGAACCCCACTTAACGCGTGGTTAACGCAAATGACAGGTGAGTTTGGACATAGTTTCATTTATATTAACTATAACATTTGTTTAATCAAAACTGATACTTGAATCGCTCAATATCGCTCGACGAACAGGCTTACAATATTATGATGGCTGTGTGAATGTGTCATCCAATTATTCATACGACCTTCACGTTAGGCTCTCTTTATTATATGTGTCGTAGGATAATCAGAAAAATCGAATGTTTGCGATAATCCTAGGACGATTGCAAAGGACCTGATATTTGGAATCTTAGACAGATTTTTGTAATCATTCGCGCTAATTTCGGGATCATTGTAAAAATCCCAGTTTGTTTAAGAGGATTGGAAACATGATTGAATGCCGATTGGCTAATCTAAAAGTCGATTTATATCAACTTTATTCTAGTTGGTCAGAACATGGCTCGTCACAAAGATCTATAGACATAGAAAAGTGATAACGATCATAACAGCCAATCAGCAATAGCGTGGTAGTATTCGCGACTTACCTAAGATAAGCCGGATTTTTGCAATGATCCTGAAAATATCTCGAATGATTGCGAAAATCCGTCTTAGATTCTAAATATCCGGTTCTTTGTAAAGGTACGACATATTTATGTACAGTTCGGGCGACGAGTCGTGATCACTCTGAACATAGGCTTTACGAACTTTTGCGCATGTACACTCGTCAATTAAACAATTACTGTAAAAACTATTAAATAAACTTTAGGCACTTAACTAATGGCAAATCCTAAGATCGTTGTAATTAAAAGCTATTTTGTTGCTAAAAAATCTATTCCGCAATCACCTGCACGATGTTCAGAGCGGCCATGATAAATTGGCCGTACTGTTAGGTAACTTTTTTTTACATATAAGAAGCAGCTTTTGACTTCCATATAGGAGGATCTGAAATCGAGAATTCTGATTTATCGAAGTGATTGTTTGTACAAAAATAGATCCTATAAGGAAAAATTGTATAAAAATATGTTTAGTTAATAATAAACACGACCATGTGAGCATTGCATCATCATCTGGTCAGTATTGCGGGGGGTTCCCACGTAGCGAACTATTTCGCCGTATGACTTACGGCCATTTTTAATAACCTATGTATGCGCGGTCTGCCCTACTTACGTCAAATTTATATCTCTAACCTTCGATAGATATGTTATAGAAGATGGCCGCAAGTCCTGTACGTTCGCAATTGGGAAAATTAAGAAGCACAGCTGTAAAGTTGAATAATTGGGGCATCAGTCCAAAATAGTCTATGAATATGTAAATATTTACATTGTTCATGATGCGAGGAAAAAGCTCTGGATTGATGTAGCTTTTTGACATTACATCTACGTATTGAATTTCTGTCCAAAATCTACATCATCCATAGATTTTGGATTCCTCCGTACATGGGTATCGCATGAGGTTGTAATGGGGATACAGTCTGTTGTAAATCAGGTTTTTCTTTTCCCCTCTGTACGACTACTTGTAGATAGATGGTCTTGCGTACCATTTCTACGTAACCGGGCAGTTATTGGCGAGACCTGAAGGGTCTCCAACCAATGATTGTAAAACAGCGGTTTACAATAGATATTTATCCAAGGTAGCCGATAAAAACTTTATAAACCGGTTGTTTATCCGACTGCAAGCTAAAAAGAATGGTTATGTTTTTATAGTTTGTGCCTAAATTGTTTTATTTGTAATATAACACCATTTTTAATTTCCATAAGATTTAAGCATACATACAGAAACAGTTATTGAAATGTCGAATCGTTTCTATACTTAATTAATTCATTTAACAAAATAAATTTATCCATTACCTAGGAGAGAAAACTGATTCCAGTAAAAAAAAAAGGTTTTATCCATTTCAAGCCATCGGAAATGGTTGACGACATTGACAACCGGCTTCGCATCTATAAATGGGACCTTTTGTCCCTTTGAATACGGCTCTAACTAACTATATCTTCGCGCTCGTTTTACTTGCAGGAGGAACGGATCCCGACCCTGTTACACTAGGTGCAACAGTGTATCGGCAGTACCGTCTCAAAGCTACATAGATCAGTAAGTGAACCAAAAACTTAATCGGCGAAAGAGCTGTAGGCCTAGCACGAACGTTTGACGTATAGTATCGTAAACATATCGCTAATGTAAGCGAATTTTGAATCGAAAATACAACTGTCCTATAACATTTTCGGTTAATTTTTTTGGTACATGCACAATTTGTATCATGACTAAAGTCGTCATGAACTTCAAGTGGTATAAAGTTTTCAATTTAATTAAATAGCATACTATCAATTATATAAAACATCGCGAGGAAACCTGCACACCTAAGAAACCTTGGGGGCTCCATAAAGTTCGCGATGGTGTGTAGTCTGGCAACCCGCACCAGGCCAGGCCACTAAGGCTTAAACCCCTCTCATTCTGAGAAGAGGCCCGTGCCCAGCAGTGGGACGGTAATGGGCTAACGATGTTTTATGTTTTTACTATTTAATTAAATTGAAAACTTTATTCATGATACAAGTTCTGCATGTCATTAAAGAATTAACCAAAATTTTATAGGACAGTTGGATTTTCGATTCAAAATTCGCTAACATTAGCGATACGTTTGCGTTAGTAAATCGAGAGAATTCGTACTTGGCCTACTGTTTAAAAAAGAGATTACCATAGAAGTTAAACGTCTTGTTTCACCAACTAACCAAGATACTTGTGATACGATGGGTTTACGTCATTAGTTCGACGGGTGGTTCCGATATTACCAACTCAAAATGTATCATCTGTGGTACCTTAGCACAACCAGCGAAATTTTCTGCTCCCATACTTAAACAATGATGCAAGAACAGGGTGGGCTGATGCAATGATGCAAGAATACCTAAGTACTGCGAAAATTGAGCTACGAAGTTTCAGCTGACGAATCGCACGTTTTCCAACCGATTCGGACCGAACCGAATTCGGATACGACAGTCGATTAGATTTTTGCGATTTGACGTTATATTTCATTAAATGTTGGCATCCGTCCGGCTTTCCCCGGATTTGTCCTAGTTTGGGATGGCGTCCGGCGCATTGACATTTTCGTTCGTTTTATATTTTGGCTATACATATAAAATGAAAATTTCTTTGAAAAATTTTATATTTTCAGGTATGTTTGGGGAAAAATTCCAATTTCGACGAAATGTCCAGTTATTTAAATCTTTGTCCGGTGTCGGCAGTTTAGGCAACGCTATATTTCATTCACTCTACTCCCAAATGTTGATTGACATCTAGTAGTTCGTTGTTTGACGAGACTTTGATGGTATATTTATAAGTTTGTTATTTCGTTTTGATTCGGAACTTCGACGTTCGTTTTTCGGAGTAGGCCTCGGTGTTTGTCTCTCCGCGACCCCTCGACCTCTAATGAGAGATATACAAAGTAAAGAATGTATAGCAGTGGTACACACTATTATGTCTGTTAATAATGTATTGAGATAGTCCGTCGATTAAATGTGTTTACCATTTAAACTAGTCTATACATTGTAGGGTTAACATGTCTGTGTCACTGTTGAGACTTTTAGGGGCAAGCCACATCTGACGGAAGATACGTCACCGATCTTCCGCCGGTACACATAATTCCATACAAAAATCTCATACCGTACACATTTGACCGAAGATGCGTTACTAAAATTCCTCGAGTAAATTACGCGACGGAAGATCGGCGACGTATCTTTCGTCAGATGTGGCTTGGCCCTTAAATTCGAGATTTCAATATGAACATACAAGACACGAAAACACATAATTGCCATATTTCAATTGTATTCTGCCTTTATCTATCAATTAGTATTAGTTACTTATCTTTGTCAAGTGATAAGGGTCACTCGATGATAAGAAGTACCTAGCTCAAGAGTCAAGAACAAATTGCCGTACAGAGCCGACACGATATCTCATTCCAAAAACAATATTTGATATTATACATAATTATGCGATTATTTTCGATATATAAAAGTACGTTCTGCCTAGCCTTTTTCCCAACTATGTTGGGGTCAGCTTCCGATCTAACCAGATGCGGCTGAATACCAGTATTTTACGCGGAGCGACTGCCATCAGACCTCCACAACCCAGTACCTAACTGGGCAATGCCGATATTCTAAGGTGAGACCGGTTGTCAGACTATCGGGCTTCTGATAAAACACTTGAGTCTCGTTTTTTACTTGCATAGATATGTTTAGTTAAACGTACTGAACACTGTGTAAAAGTTAGTCCAGGTATTTTGGTTGGACCTTATACAAGGTTAGTCGGAAAGGGGGTACTAAGCCGAAATGGTGTTGAAGTACCCATAATAAGGGATACGTTTTGTTTTACAACTTTCCCCAAAACTCGATAGTTTAAGAGAAATAGCTTTTCAAAGATTTCGTAAAAAATATGCTAAAATCTATATGTCCATAGCTATGATCAGCTGTTTTTACAATTTAGGTCATATTTGGGGTCACGGATTAAAAAATATTTTTTTCCGAATTTATAACTAAAGCAGGTATGTTTTTATTTAGAAAAAACTCAAATTTTAATCTTTTAGAATGCCAATAAACAATTTCAAAATTTGAAATTTTAACACGTGCTTTAAAATAGTCATCAGTGATACTTTAGGTGGCCCGCAGCTTAGTACCCTCTTTCCGACTAACCTTGTATACAAAATAGGCATAAATATTCGGCGCTTTAGAAAGATGGCGTTCTGCATGATTTTATTGTTATCTTTGATAAGTAGATAGCTACACAAGCTGGCATAGTTGCATACAACCAGTATTGTGGTAATTCTTGTGACATAAATAATCGCGTCATAATTAATTCGCCTAAGTAAAATTAATCTATACGCCTAAATAAAATGAATAAATCGTACTGGAATAGTTTGCCGGTGTACGAGCCAGAAAGGGCAACCTATAAGCAGAATCGGGACCAAAGGGATCCTGCACGTAAACCTAGCTCCGCGTACGTACCTTGACATAATTACCTATATATTAACTTTACTTCAATTTGCATTGGTGTAAGTCTGGTTGAACTTTCGGCGAATGCTGTGTATTTTTTTTCACACTAACACATAACATCACGCCTGTATTCCCCGAAGGGTTGGGCAGAGGTGTTTAGTACCACCCTCATTTCGCCGTTATGTTTAAGTTCTATGTAATACGGCGAGCCTATTGCCATCAACCGGGCACAAATCCAAACTCCAGGCTGCTACTGAAGGATTTTATACGGAAAAACCCAATACTTAACACTTAGGGGATCGAAAATTTTTTTTTTTTACTCTTTGGATGTTCCTCTCCCAGGGAAGGCGAGGGGGTCTGCCGGACTCTTACCGGCTAAAAACCAACGGTGTTCCTTCCTGACCGTTTGGCCAGGGTCACGGGATTTGCAAAAGCATGCACCGCAACCCCGGCAGGTCCCGGTCCGCCAACCCTCGGCGGACCTCTCCTCTGTGGGGCCTTACCCCACGTCCTCCTGAGAAGCGCGCACGGAACACTGCGCGCCGCCTTCTCGGGCCTGTTACTGGTCGGGCGGCGGGTCCCTTAACTCGCCGCCCGCAGGTCACACACTAGGGTGGCTGGAGGTAATCGCGTACGCGAGCCCTCTGGCGCCCGGTGCATCTGGTGCGGGAAGGGAGGAGAGCACACCGCTCCCTCTCCCTCTCCACTTCCTCTTTGGTCGCCATCACCCCCTCGCAAATGGAGGCGATGGCTTCCCACGCAGTCTCGCTCCCGACCATGAACAGAACCACGGCCGGAGGCGAGAGGTCACCGCCAACCGCCGCGACTAGCTCGCGGCGCTGCGACCCCCAAGCTGGACACGCCTGCAGCGTGTGCAGCGCCGTATCCTCGGGGCAGTCGCAGTGGTGACAACCGGGCGTCTGCTACCGGCCTATGCGACACAGGTACTTCTCGAAACAGCCATGTTCCGAGAGCACCTGCATCAGCCGGAAGCTGAGGGCACCATGCCGCCTCTCCAGCCACTCCTCCATAACGGGCCTTACCGCCGCAATTGCAGCGTGCCCAGGGGATCGAACCTGGGACCTCACAATCAGCAGTCGCGCTTGCCATCACTAGAACAATGAGGCAGTTAGTTTTTTTCCTTTGTCATAAATGCATTCTCCTATCGAAAAAAATTTAATTGATAACATAAAGGCATTATTTTAGCTGTTCCGTCTTTTGTTTTTTCTTAAACACAATGGTTATTGTTGTACCTATACACATCAAAAAAAGTTTGCGATCACTAGCATAAGCTGATATCATTTTTTAAATTGAACTTTATCAAGAAAAATTCTTTGTTGTGTGTTTTCTTTAAATAGAAATACCCAGTTTGAAATTAAAAAATAAAACTATTTCTTATTTTTAACCGACTTCAAAAAGGAGGAGGTTCTATATTCGATAAGTTTTTTTTTTATGTATGTACACCAATTACGCTGAGATTTATGATCCGATTTACGTGATTCTTCTTTAGTTTGATGCGGAATAGTTGCCATTTGGTCCCATAAAAATTTAAAATAGTTTGGCCCAGTAGTTTTCATTTTATGAACATTTTTATTTTTTTATGATCATTTGAGTTTACTTGGCTGATGTAATTATTCTACCTGACGTAATCTAGAAAAATCCTACTGTAGTTTACAGAACAACCTATTACAGACACTAAAAACGAAAAAAAAAACTACGTTTAAAAAATCCGACTTCAAAAACTAAAAAGTATAAAATAACAATATAAAATTAACAGTTTCAGAAGTCGGTGCCTTCAATTTGGTTCAGCGTGGATTAGCACCGACTTCTGAAACTGTTAATTTTATATTGTTATTATTATAACTTTTTAGTTTTTGAAGTCGGTTTTTTAAAACGTAGTTTTTTTTTTATAAAAAAATTTGACTAATTAATCATAATGTAATTGTAACAGAAATTTTATGGAAAGAAAAAGACTGTTTAACCAAACTTAAACAACAATTTATTAATAAAAGATTTATATTCAATATAATATATCCTCCTGGGCATGCTGAGAATCAAGTTATCTAGCATTTCTTGGGGTAACCTGTCCCATTCTTGAATAGCGGCTTCCCTGAGCTCTGGCACTGTCTGGGGACGTGGCTGACGGTTCCAAACAGCTCGCTTAAGAGCATCCCACGCGTGCTCTATTGGGTTTAAGTCAGGCGAGCCAGCAGGCCAGCCTTGTGATGTCGTATTCTCGGAGAGCAGCATTGACTCGTCGAGCTCGATGGGCGGGCGCATTATCATCGACCAGTACAAATTGGTGCCCATGGTTTACTCGGAATGGTCTGACTATTCCATCAATAGCAACTGCTCTGTACATGTCTGCTGTCATGAAGCCTCGATACGGGATCAAAGGCGTTCTAGCTCCAATCATAATACCACCCCAAAAGGACACCAATTTCCCGCCTTGCTGAACTGTTCCAGTGGCAGTTCTTTGCCTTTCACGGTCTCCTGGTCTTCTCTAGACACGGACACGTCGGTTATCTGGATGAGTACTGATTCGCGATTCGTCAACAAAGAGACAGTTTTGCCAAATGTTTTCTTCTTCATTTTGCCGAAGCCTAGCCCACTGTAATCTCCGGCGTTAACGTTGCCGGGAATTCAGAGGAGCTCGCCAAGACCTCCGTGCTCTTAATCCAGCCTGGTGCAAGCAATTTCGAACGGTCTGAGTGCTAACTTCAAGCCCAGAGGCAGCCCGAACTTCTGCTTTTATTTTGGTGGCGTTGATTGTTGGGTCACGGGCTGCCAGCAATCTAATATAGCGCTTTTGGGCAGCAGTCAAAACAGTTGGGCGACCACTGCGGGGTCGGTCAGCTAAATTACCCATCCCGTGGTACCTCTGCAACGTGGTCACGACACAGGATTGGGATATAGCAACTCTGCGTGCTATTTCTCTCGTGGTGTATCCTTCTTCCCTCAAAGCTACTATTCTTGCTCGTAAAACTTCTGATAATCCTCTTGGCATTTTTCAATCACAACTTTCCGCGAAATCTATTATACATCCGTTAAAATTGACTAAATCAGATTTCTGAATGAGCGTAAGCTAGGACTGAAAGCCTTTTTATATGGAAAAACAATTTAACTGTTTTATTGTTTTATATTTTTAAATAAAGAATCTAAAAAGAAGAAGAAATCATAATATAATCTACCGTAACAAAAAAAAACGATTTTTCAGTGATCGCAAACTTTTTTGATGTGTGTACACATGTTTAAAATATGTATAAGGTAAACATTTTAGATTCAAGGGAAAGGTCGGTTCATGTTGAGAAAAGGTCGGACGACCTTCTAACACCGTGAAATACGGATTTCGGTTTTGATTGATAAGATAAATGGTATAATATTTTTAAATAAATTACATACCTGTCTAATCGATAATGCTGTTATAACGAAGTCACAATACCGCCGGATGAAAACAATACAACATTTTCGGTCCTAACTTTCTGCTTATACCTGCTACTCTATGACACCGCTTTATTGAACGGTTTTAAGGGAAATGGTCATTATCTTAATTATCACACCGTTGGCAGACAGATATGTGATTGCAATGCACCGTGTAATCTATGAATTATCTATACAACGTTAGTCGGAAAGGGGGTACTAAGCCGCGGGCCACTTAATGTATCACTGATGATTGTTTTAAAGAAAGTGTTAAAATATGCAAAATGATATTTATTTTAGATTTTTCAGAAATTCTTCATCTCTGCTTTAGTTGTGAATTCAGAAAACGGAGATTCTAATCCGTGACCCCAAATATGACCTAATATGTAAGCACAGCTGATCATAGCTGAGGATAGATAGAATTTAGCGTATTTTTTATGAAATCTTTGAACAGCTATTTTTCTTAAACTGATGTTTTTTGGGGAAAGTTGTAGAACAAACTTTAGCCATTATTATGGGTACTTTAACACCCTTTCGACTTAGTACCCCCTTTTCGACTAACATTGTATATTAATACGTGAAGGAAAAACTTTGTACCCCCTCCCCCCTTTTTACGAAAATTATGCGGAAAGAGGAGTATGAAAACTGCATTAAAATCCGTTGCGTAGTTTAAAAGATCTAAGCGTACAGACAGCGGGAGCGACTTGGTTTTATACTACCTATGTA
The DNA here is from genome assembly GCA_910594945.2 of Amphipyra berbera. Classification (NCBI taxonomy): domain Eukaryota; kingdom Metazoa; phylum Arthropoda; class Insecta; order Lepidoptera; family Noctuidae; genus Amphipyra; species Amphipyra berbera. The sequence continues at coordinate 14,889,248 of OU343138.1, forward strand.
AATATGCATAATGCACACGCACACAATTTGACACACACACACTCGCATATTCTTAATAAAGTTTTCTTCTGTACGTGTGTTTGTCACCTAACTCCTCCTAAACAGCTGGACCGATTTGGATGAAATTTTGTGTGTACATTTCAATGGGTTTCTGGATGGTTTCAAAACATAATTGGACCCGGTAGGTGGCACTGCTCCGGGCAGGACAACGTCTGCCGGGTCCGCTAGTATACATACATATTTAATAGTTCAAACTTAATTTTTTTATGAACTATGGTCGAATTTCGACCACTGGGCGACCACTAGTAAAAATAAATGTCCTGACTAGCAGACTGACAGACTGATTCATCAGATATTTCAAAAACACTGAAGCTGGATTTACTTGAAATTTGGCCAGTAGCTTCCTTTTGTGACGTAGGCATCCACTAAGAAAGGATTACTGGAATTCTACCCTTAAAAGATTAAAAAGGGGGCGGAAGTTTATATAAAAATTCACGCGGACGAAGTCGCGAGCAAAGTGCTTGTGAATTATAATTAGTAATTACATAGGTACCTATTTGAGAAATATTTTTTAATGACAATGTTCAAGTCGTACGGAATGACACAATGACACAGCATGAACACACAATCATGGCCGATAAGATATCAAATATATACCTACCTACTTATTTGTCTATTTGTAGGTACTGAAATACAGGGTGCGATTGGATTGCAAGGTCGAAACAGTGCATCAGCGAGATAAGAGAGGGTATCAAGCGCGCAGTGCGGCCAGTCCCATATATTTGGATACATTTTTTCTTTAGGCGTCTTGCTAGACACTAGGCGCCAAGCGAGGACACCGCTAGTTACCCGCGTGACGCCGCGGGCACCAGGGCCCCGTGCCACCTCTCTAATGGAGGATCGCGTGAACCGCAGCGTCTCCATAAGGGCCTGCGACCATAGGCGGCACGGCTTGGCAAAAGATTTTTTAAGGTCAAATAATTTTAAACCTTATTATTATACACTTTAGGATTCGTATTTATCGTACCTACCGCATGCCGAAGCATCCCGCGGCCCGACGAAGCTTTCAGCGGTATGCTAAGCAAATATGAGGGCAAATAGTATTAACATAAGGTTTAAAATTATTTGAGCTTAAAAAATCCTTTGCCATGCCGTGCTACCTGTGGGCGCAGGCCCTTATTCGTCCAATGTTTATTTCTAAACGGCCCGTACTAATCCATTATACATACACAAGCTTTGTAGGTACTTGTCATTAGTGCTTATCGCCGAGTACTTGTCGGTTAGTAAATAGGTTCGGCTTCTATTTAATCAATTATTATTTAAGTACTTATACCTATATCATTTTATAAAATAAGAAAGTAAAAAATACGTACCCTTCAAGTCGAACCAATTTTTTTAATTAGTCTTGAAGGTGGGTAGTTATTTTGATCTAAAATAGGTGTTCTTCTTGAGAAAAACTTGCAACGTTTTACTGATCCGTTTTTTTTACTTCCTACTAGTAATATTACACCAATTTATCGCTACACTGTTCACTGCTTACTGAGAGTAAAGTAAGAGCTACACTAGGTAAATATAATTTTGGATAATGCATGACTCAATGCAGGATGTGCGGCGCCATTACTGTGTATCTAGGGTTGCCACTTTTTTTTTCAACAAATGTAGTATTTTTCCCAAAAAAGATGCAAATATATAGTAATTTTGGGAAATTCAGGAAAAAAAGTACACATTTATTTTTTATCATTATGTATTTTCCATGTATATTTGTTATTGCTCTTCGTATTGGCCATCAATGATCAATTTATTATCTTTAAAATAATTATAGAAATCTGAACAATTTAGATTCATATTAAAATAAATTAACAATTAATTTTAAATTAATAGATGCACTGTTTTTTTCTTCTTTCCGTTTTTACAGTTAACATAAAAAAGCGCGACTGTTGAATTAGGGATAAAAATATAATATTTTTCGTACTATATTATTTTTCTATAATATACAGTGCAATTGACTGAAATATAGTACGATACTATATATTATAGTATGGGTGGCAACCCTATGTGTATCAGATAGTGAGTCAGTCCATGCACACACTGCTAGCGAATAGGCGGATCGACCAATCACATGCAAGCGGTGAAAAGTCAATATAAATACTAGATCAATAATTGTTTTTTTTTTACAAACTCGCGAGTTCGAGACTCAAAATATGCTGATAAGTTTATATGGAGTTAAATAAGTTTAATATTATTAGCTTTTTTATTTTATTTCTTTAACATAACATCACGCCTGTATTCCCCGAAGGGTTGGGCAGAGGTGTATAGTAACACCCTCATTTCGCCGTTATGTTTAAGTCCCATGTAATAGGGGGCGAGCCTATTGCCATACCGGCACCAACCGGGCACAAATACAAACTCCGGGCTGCTACTGAGGCATTCCACACGGAAAACCTAATAACAAATACCAAAATATATTTTCTTTCTTCTATTCACTTGCACTTAGGGTTACCATATCTCAGGATTTGTCCTGAGATATCAGGATTTTTGGACTCTTCTCAGGATTACGGCTGGATTTTGCAAATGTCATGAAATCTCAGGATTTTTTAAATTTTCAATAAATTACAGCGTACATTTTAAAGATCTCTTTAATAAAAAGTATAACAAACTAAAAATAATCTTCCTTTTGTAATAATTGCACAATTAAAATCAATACTTATTTATCCAATTAGGTACTTAATCAGTTTTATCACATTTAATACGTGAAGATACCTTTTTAAGATACGTTTGAGAGAAAATTTTCAAACTGTAAATATCTCAGGATTTTTCAATGAAAATCAGGCTTTTTCTCCGGACTTTTTTTTTTTCATTTGGTAACCCTACTCGCACTGGCAGTTTTACTAATACTAAGCACTAATTCTGCATGTTTACACGTAAGAGTGTCAGTGACAAGTATCTACTAAGCGTTAGTGACTGAGCTCGTGTAGACTTACATTAAACGTGTTTTTTTTTATATCAATGTCATGCAAATAATAATAGATACCTACTTATCGTACCAAGTGACAATAGTGACGTTATCTACATAAGTAGATATTATGCCTAAGTACTTAGGTATATTTCATAATATTTTTTTGTAAGTAGGTATTATAATTAGGTAAGTATAATGTTTCAAGACGAAATAAAATAATAATTATAAGGAAGACCTTTTAACCTGTTGTTATTATCAACAAATGTTATAAAAGCTATGTAACCCGAGCCCGACAACACGTACCTAAATAAGTATGCGTTGGAAAAATAACACCCTATTGTTTGATTTGACTTACGAGTCTGAGGCGCAGCGGCGTATCATGCACTTTTTTATTATTTTTTAATTTATTTTTTATCGTTGGAAAATCCTCATGGATGTCCCTCGCCCGGGGAAGGCGAGGGGTCTGCCGTACTCTTATCGGCTAAAAACCAACGGTGGTCCTTCTCCTGACCGTTCGGCCGGGGTCGCGGGATTCGCAAAAGCATGCACCGCAACCCCGGCAGGGCGTATCTTGCCCTAGACGAGCCCTGTATCAAAATTTGTCGGGGGCCCTTCTACCCGTCTGCGGCGAAACCCAAATGGAAGATAAAGATTCTTCACAACAGAAATAACACGGGCCCCTCGAGGCCGGGGGCCCCATATCACTGATACGACGGTAGCTACGCCCCTGCTGAGGCTTGATTCGCGTTCATGCTGTTAATTAAGCCAAGAGACTCGGCGACCGAGTCAAATTCGCATTTAGCCGGTTTTTTCTAACCGATTTGATTAATTGTTCACGAAAATGACACATTGTAAACAATTATAGTTTTTAAACTTGATTATACATCCTATTGACCTTTAACTAATAATAAGTTTTTTGTGTTTACACATGAATATTTAGAAACGTGTTTTACTTTTAATATCCAGCAGATTGAAGTCTAATGTAAATTGCAAAGTAAAATGAGGTAAACCTCATCATATCATCAACATTTACAAGGTTACTGCAAATTAACTGGCGAAACTTCATAGAGTTACTAGGTATAGGTACACATGACGACAAATTAAGCTATACTATCCAGTATAAATTGACCTCTCATTCTACGGGAAGTCAGTATAATGAGAGGTGAACATATAGTTGACATGTATAGCTTGATATGACGTCGTTGTGTACCTACCTGTAACTAATAGAACATAACACAACATCATGCCTGTATTTCCCGAAGGGCTGGGTAAAGGTGTATGGTAACACCACAAAAAGTAACACCCTCATTTCGCCGTTACGTTTAAGTCCCATGTAATAGGGACGAGTCTATTGCCATCAACCGGGCACAAATCCAAACTCCGGGCTGCTACTGAGGAATTCCGCACGGAAAAACTCAATAACACTGCCCGACCTGACATGGCACACATATTTTATATTATGTCCCATTTTCTGCCACTACAGTTGACTTGGTAGCTCTGATAGCTCTTTCCGTACACTGCACTCGCAAGTTGTAACAAAATCATCGTTTGTTGCCCGATACGGGACGTTTTCACAAGACAGGCATTGATAAGGCCGACTACACACATTGGAGCCAAATGAGAAGATAATTCATTTTCGAGCATTGTTGTAAAGGCACGAATTCCCTATTAAATATTTAATAAATGCATGGAAAAGATTTTTGTCACCCTAGCAACTGAATTAAACTGTCGAAATGTCACAAGTTTCATCAATTTGCTATTTCACAGAAGTGTTGGTCGAACTATAGTAGGACGTTGGTTGTCTATGTACATCCTAATGACACTCCCTTAGCCGTGGTTTCAGACACTTACGAGAAAAGAGAGCGTGGCCTTTTACTAAACTCGGTCCTCTCCATTATTGTTATAAACATAATATTTAAAAACAGTATTAAAACATTGTTACTAAAAAAAGCATAAAGCATATTATTCTGTAACTGAATATTTACAGGATAAACTTTTGTAACTTTATTTTTACTGTCTTTTCTTTTATCATTGGTACATACGTGCATAGTTTCATAGGTACCTATTTTGTAAATTTGCATGCCTCATGATAGGATATGGCTAATGGTCACTTGTTTGTATAAGAGCTTTTGTACCCATATTCGCAAATGAATAATGCTTTCATATGATTTTTAGTCAGGATACACACGGTGTTGCGTATAAGATTGTTTTGTTCACCGTCAAATTAAATCTAAAACGCGTAACAGAAATAATTAGAAACCTCAGCTACGCACAGATAAATAACTTTTTTCGTATAAGTAAAGGTCAAAAGCCGTGGGTCGAATTCGATTTTAAACAATTTTGTTATTACAAATCACGAATCACTGCACACACACTTATCACTTACCTATTTTAGATAACTTTTAAAGTTAAACAATCGTTTACCTACTCGATTACTAAAAAACATAATGTACCTACCTACTAAAATTTCAGTGAATTTATGTGGGTAACTAATAAGTAGATCTACCTACGTTGATATGCCTAGGTAGTTTAGTAAGAGACCTTCGGTTTTTTTCTGTGTGGACGGATCATACGATTTAATAAATTATTTTCCTTATGTTTACAGTATTGTTTAACATTTGAACCGTAATTAAAAGTAAATGATAAACATCGTTATCAATGATACACTTACATAGCCTACCTACACGAGGAAGATGCCAGTGTTGCGATATAAAAAAAATAATGTAAGTACCAAAAAAATATCTAAATTTAAAAGAAGATTCTCATAGAGACTACAATAAATATTTACGTATTTATTTTGAATACTGAAGTAATTGAAAGAAATGTTATTTTTTATTATACACTGGTACTGACAGTAGGTAGGTACCTACCAAGATGACCGGTGTAAATGTTATCAAACAATCGTACGTACCCAGAATAAGAAGTAGCTTGTCCATGTTGTCAGTCCGAGGTCTCGCACAACACTGACCTCTACAATAACCACCAAGGCTCATATAACAAAACCTGATTATGAGGTGTGATGTCATCATCTCATAAACAGACGCGCGCAACATTTTTCTCTTAATTTATTTTAAATTTATTAATACTCATATTTATTTTTTTAACCCACTTCCAAAAAAAGGAGGAGATTCTCAATCCAGTTGTATTTTTTTAAATATATTTGTTAAGTACCTCACCACACCGTCATTTATAAACCGATTTGGAAAATTCTTTTTTTTGATTGAAACAGTATTCTTTTGAGGTGGTCTCGTTTAAATTTAGTGAAGATCTGATGAAGAACTTCAGAGATAGACAATGGAACTCCTCAATGACGAACAGTACACATAATGTTACGAGCACTGTCTTTGGTAGGTCCAACTGTGTTTTAATTAAGGCCACTAAAAAGAAAAAAACATTTTAACAAAAATAAAACAGACTTCAAAAAAAAATCCAAAAAAAGAATAAAATAATACAATATTATAAAAAGGACATGTTATGAAATGGGCTTAAAATAAATTTATTTTTGAACCGCTTACATGTGCGGTTTTTCTGATAGGGAAAACTGTCTAGGACGTGCTTACAAAAACATTTTTTTTAAAAGCACCATTATTTAATTATAAAACATTTAAAATCCTGATATATTTTTTGGTTAAAAAACTAATAAACTGATAAAAAACTTAGAAATAAAAATGATATATATCATTTTTGAAAGAATAATATTTATCCTAATATTAAAATAATATTAAACGGCTTAAATTAAAATAAAATCAATGAATTAACTTAATGGTTTGGATGTATGGCATTGATTCCCTTGTCTCAATAGAATAAAAGAAAATATTTACTGTATGTCAGCAAGGTTGTCACTTGTCTTTGTCAGTAATGTCATCAATGTCTAATCATGTCAAAGTTGTCACACAAAATCGCTATCTATTGTTGTTAAAAGCCAGGTCGGATAAAAAAACTCAAAACAATGGTACATAGTCAAAAACACAGGAACCACAGTCACAATAACAAACAACAGTTGAGTTGAATTGAATTTGACTTTTTGACAATGACTGACGTTGACAATGACAATAAATGACATCTAATAGAAGTGTTGCCAGAATTAATAATTATGGGTTAACAACTGTGGGTTGCAACTTTATTATTTAATTCTAATTATTTAAATTTAAAAAAAACAACAGAAGGGTGCTTTTAAAAAAAATAAAAAATATATACGAAAGCTCCATATTTTATGTACTTTCGTAAAAAAAAATATCTCTTCTCTGTTCACAGCCAAAGCCCAGCTTCCATACAAAAATATAACATGTCCTTTACAGTTTCAGAAGTCGGTGCCTTTAATTTGGTTCAGCGTGGTTAAGCACCGACTTCTAAAACTGTACATTTTATAATATGGTAATTATTTTATTCTTTTTTTCGCCCTGTACCGTGTGGACAAAAACTTAGTAAATATTACATTCATTTATTGTGACATGCGCGCATATGCTTCATAGTAATCCCTTGAATACTACTAACGCGGGACAGCCGATGACACGCCGCGCTCGCGTCCACGTTTAGTGCGGCTTGGCCTTTAAAGATAAATTCCTATAAAATCTTAAACTACAAATAAATATCATTCAAAGGTAATCAAAGTTTTTATTATCAACACACGCGACTTCATAGTTTCACAGCCGTCTCGCTCTAACATTAAGACTCTTTTTTTAAATTTTAAGAGATTTTAGGTGATATTGAAAAATTTAATCCAAGGTCAATGTGGGCAAATCCGTCTGCAGGGCAATTCCGTACACATGCATTTGTATTCATTCCAAAAATAGTTACGCTGTTGTCGACTCGGTTGATACAACAGGATCACTTTTTAGTTATTAACTAAACTAAAATATTCACTAACTATTCTGGAATGAATAAAAATGCATGTGTATGGAATTGCCCCGCAGACGGATTTTCCCACATTGCCCTTATAGAATTTCAGTGTATCCACCTTCTGAGTGTCATGACAGATATGTAAATAATAGTTTTATTTCCATATCTACATGATTTATACAAGGTTAATCGGAAAGGGGGTACTAAGCCGCAGGCCACTTAAAGTATCACTGATGACTTATTTAACGCAAGTGTTAAAACTTCAAAATTCGATAATTTTTATTTGCATGAAAAATGATTTTTATTTTAGTTTTTTCAAAAAAAGATCTTTCCTGATTTAGTTATGAATTCAGAAAATTAATTTTCTAATCCGTGACCCCAAATATGACCTAAATTGTAAAAACAGCTGATCATAGCTATGGACAGATAGATTTTAGCATATTTTTTACGAAATCTTTGAAAAGCTTTTTCTCTTAAACTATCGAGTTTTGGGGAAAGTTGTAGAACAAAAGTTATCCCTTATTATGGGTACTTTAACACCCTTTCGGCTTAGTACCCCCTTTCCGACTAACCTTGTATAGAAAAAAAAAACAAAAATCACACCTAAATTTTCTTTCTCTTTCTAAGCAACAAATCATAACGAAAATATGTTTCAAATATTTATAATGAGTTATCTTGAAGGATGTTTAGAATACATTTTTCAATATCGCCTAAAATCTTTTTAAATCTTTATAAAAGACCTTAAGTAAGAGTGAGACGTCTGTGAAACTGGAACGGTTCTAAAAAGTTGGTCCAATGAAGAAAGCTACAAAGGACAGTGCTCGTGAAGTATGGGAAAAGAATCTAGGCCAACAAATGAAATGTATCTCAGATTTGTAGTATTTAAACGTGACAAAATAATAAGTACTATTCGTGCCAAATAAGAATAGGATCGCGCTTGCTACAACTTCACACGATAGCTGTCAAATTGGTACTGCCAGCAAAAAAATACTATGAAAAAAAAATGTTATATTTTTTTATTCATAGATTTCATTATTATTTACATTCATTTTTATAAAATGTTATTTATTGAATTCTATAAATAGATAATTTTGGATAATTTAATAATATTTGAAAACAGTATTCATTAAAGAAATGAACCAATATATTAGTTAACTTCACGAAATGCTACTGGTCACCCTAATATGTCGTCATAATAATAATATAATTACTGTGTAATTAATTTGACATAAAATTGATAAGAAATACCAAAAAAGTGAACAAAAATAATTAAACTGAATATAATTTCTTTATTTACTTTTTTGCACACCTTACACTTTGGTAATGAAGTTCACGAGTATTGCGGAACAAAATGGCGTCTTGACAGTGCTATTCTTATTTGGCACGCATAGTAGGTGGCGTTGTCAAAATATTTACCTAAATGTCATAAATAGCTCGTAGTTTTTTGTAAGGAGCTATACTGAAGAGTTAAAAAATGTGGAAATCTTTCTTCCTTTCTTTACTCTTGTCCTAAAAAATGTGGAAATCTTTCTTCCTTTTTTTTTCTCTTGTCCTAAGTATGACATTTAGTCATCTATTTTGCCTACGCCACCTACATAATCTGCAATGTAAATAGCCAAAAAACAAGGGTAAATAAAATTAAGTATTTTATTATTACCAAGATTCATATCAATCTGACGTTTTTTTATGAATATATGGATTATTTAGACATAGTTCACACTGTATAAAGTTAGGATATCTTAATATCGTACATAACTACATAACAGTATGCAGCTGGATAACTTAACAAAAGTCGGTTATATTATACAAAATAAAGCGCACAAATCTCAACGAAGTATAACGAAGGATTGCGCACCGCATAGGCTCGCGTAGACTATAAAAATAATTCTAAATTATATGTAAAAATTACTCCTGCTAAAAAAGAATTAGCAAAATGTTACGTTTAGAAAATAATTTTGACTATATTTTTTATTTAGTATTAAATTATGTTTTTTTAATAAATATATGGGATATGTTTGGTTTGCGCCGGGACTGGGTTTTTATTAGCATTATCCTTTTCAAATAATATAGGCTAGTAGAAACTCGACTCCTTTGTTTATAATAATGTATACGTCACAAATCCAAATCAGTCATTGGCAGTCTTCAGATATAAAAGTATAGGATGGTATTTAAAATTATATGTGATAGTGAACTAAAAAAACAAGGATTAGTTGAATATTAGTCTTGATACGCAGACAAATCATATCGTGTGTCGGTGCTATTAAATGTCTTTGGCGTAGCCTGGTGTTCTGTTGTTGTGCGTAGTTAGATGTTCCCGTTGTTTCCTATCAAATAGATTTATTTCTATGTCTTATAAGGAGTTATTAGGTAGTAACACTTGACATTTTTGTGTCTTACAATTCGCGTTGTGTGGTTCCAACCCTAATACGAGGCGAAGAAAAAGATTATTAAGATTTAGGGGTCGTGTCTTATAAAATTGTGCTGTAAGTATAGTAAAAATTAAAAGGTAAGTATATTTACGACACACGTACACCCGCATCTACGATAGACAATTGCGTAAGTTCCTACATAAATCATTGTTGTTTAATGTCGGATTGACACTGGACTTAGTGTCGCGTCCTACACGACACGAAACGTAAGTTGCACGCCTTCATACAAAATACCTAGTCTTGCCATAAATATTGTCACTAAGAAAAAAAATGTTTTTTTATTGCAAATAATATTTATTACTTTTACAGTGTGTTAGTTTAATACATAAATATAAAACAATTTAAAATATAAAAAAGCTTATTCGAAGTGGTCTCCATTGGCTGCAATACAGTCCTTTAAACGTTGAAGCCAGTTATTAATAGAAGCACGCACTCTTTTCATGGGAAAATTCTTCACTGCCAATCGTATAGATTGTTTTAGGGACTCCAAATTATCATGGCGTTTAGAGCAAGCCGTACTCTCTAAAACTGACCATAAATCATAATCCAGCAGATTAAGATCGGGACTAGACGACGGCCAGTCTTCAGCTCTGATGAAGTCCGAAACGTTCACTTCCAACCAAGACTGCATGGACCGAGCTTTAAGACCCGGCGCCGAGTCTTGTTGGAAGGACCATACTTGGTTATTAAACATGGTGTTGTTAAGGGGCTTAACTACCTTCTCAAGAATGGTATCTTGATACACTTGTGCCGATGTTTTGATACCTTTTTCACAAAAATATGGCTCAGTCACTCCTTCATAGCTAACACCCCACCAAACCATCACTGAAGTCGGATAATGCCCACGTTGCACTCTGTCAACTAATTGGGAAGCTTCCTTAGAGCTTTGAGCATAAATACGGTCATTTTGTTTGTTAAAATGTTGCTCAATTGTAAAGATTTTCTCATCTGTAAACAAAAATTTTCTGTGACCTCCCTTTGCGTACCGCTTCAGTAATTGTTTCGATTTTACCACCCTATTCTTTTTTAAATTATCAGTTATTAAATGACCAGTGCATCTCTTATAGGCTGCAAGTCATAAGTCATCTTTTAAAATACGCGACATGGTTCTGGGTGCTATCTTCATCTCCCGAGATAATTTTTTTTGCTTTCGGACAGGATTTATTCGAATTCTTTCCCTTACTGCTTTGACCACCTTTTTCGTACGAACACTACGTGGACGGCCAGATCTTTTTCTGTCACAAACAGAGGAGGTCTCATTGTACCTATTAATAGCCCGGTACACAAACATTTGACTAATACCAAGCGTATGGAGAGTTTTAAAAATTGCATTTGGCTCCATACCAACTTTGTGTAATGCAATCACAGCGATTCGGTTCTCTTTATCACCCCACTCCATTTTAATATCACAAAATATTGTACAATGTATTGGCGCCAAAATTAGAAAACACAATGAACAATCGTATAAAAATGACAGATTCCAAATTCAAATGTAATATCTTTCTTATTTTTAATTGTAACAGTATTTATGGCCCGACTAGGTATATGAATCCAATAGCGTCAGATGCATCTACTGATGCAACTGCTGGAAGATGTTACAAGTTTGATAGAGAGACGCAGTTGAATTTAGAAGCAACCAAATACGCCACCAATGTGTATACTCGATGTGGATTTATGGATTTAATTTGTTCTTCATTGCACCGATCAAAGAAGTAGACCTGGGTACGCAATATTTTGGCGTTAATCAAATCTCACGAGCCTTCAAAAGTTACTACAATCGGAGCCCTCAAGGCGCCGCAGTCAGCCAGACTTTGTCCCACCCACGTCTTCATTGTAAACGATGTATAACCCTACTAACACGGACCACTTGTTATTGTTGCTATAAACAAACTTAAAGCACATCATCGTCTAGACGTTCTCACTTAGCTGGTGCTGGTAAAGGTCAACCATGATGGTAATGATTAACGTTGCCTGGAAACTCACTAAAGCCTGATCTAAGATCGACCAAGAAAGCACAGTAGAGCAGTACGTCAAGGACTGGTCAACCACAAGCTTAATCAAGTGGTACGGAAAAAGATTTCTGGATTGATTGTACCTTGAAGTTAAGCTGGGCTTGCCGTGGTCTTTGGAGAGTACGTTAAACAGTCGGTCCCGGGTGTCATACGAGTACCTAGGACAGTCGTGACAGGAAGTCAGAAGCCCGAAAGTCTGACAAACGGTCTAATCTTAAGATTTCGGTTTTGCCCAGTAACTGGATTGCGGAGGTTTGATGGCAGTAGCTCCGTGTAAAATACTGGTATTCAGCCGCATCTGGTTAGACTGGAAGCTGACCCCAACATAGTTGGGAAAAGGCTACGCAGAACGAACGTATAGAAAGTACTTTGGCCGAAGGGTGTCGTGTCACGATCTTTGTGTGGAAGGTTATTTTACACCACGCTACATCACCGCGCCGTCCGGAGACGCCAACACAACGTGTTTATAGTTTTGATTTTAGGAGTCGTTTTGTAAGGTGTAGGCATTAAAATTTTTGAGCAAAACGTGTCATTCATAACTTCTTAACTTAAATAAAATATAAATATTGTACAAGGAGTTTCATTTTAATCATATCTGTTAAAAAAAGTAAGCATTTAAACAACGAATTAGGTAAAAGACTTAGAATAAATTACTGATGTTGTGTTTTTGTCTTTTGCAGAATGGAACCAAGGGATGTAGTACAGAAAGGCAACACACTTGAAGCGAAGCTGTCTGTAACTAACTACAACAGTCCATTCGCCACAAAGACCAGTCCGGAGTTCACGATCAGCGGTGCAGCAATATTCCAGGTGAAGCTCATCGCTGCCCAGGTCAACAACGGACACACAAATGTATACAACAACTTGATATTCGTGCGGTTCACCAAGCGGCGGGCCGACGACGACCTCACGTACACCATCAAGTTCACCAGCAACGAATTAGGTATAACAGACAAATGCTTCACCAGCGACGACGGCACGTGGCACTTGATATACGAGAACAAGAAACAGCAGTTCACTTTCGACTTGGTAGTACACATGGAAGTGGTTCCGTGCGCGAGTTCGTTCGCCAGCCTGCACGAGGACACCGAGCTGACGGACTTCGAGCTGCGCGGCGAGGACGGCTCCGTGCACATGCACCGTGCTGTGTTGGCTGCCGCCAGCCCCGTGCTGCGCCGCATGCTGGGCGGCGCGTGGCGCGAGACTGCCGAGGGCCATGTCGACGTGCCCGGCACCTCCAGGGCCACTTTGCAGCACTTGAAGAACTACGTGTACCTGCATACGCTCCCCGAGTCGGGGTTGGAGCAGCTGCTGTTGCTGTCATCGTACTACATGATGCCGGACTTGGAGCAGAAGTGCGTGGACAAGCTGGTGCACAGCGTGAGTGCGGTGAACGCGTGCGAAATGATCGAGTTCGCGGCTAAGCACAAGGTGACGCGGCTGCTGCTGGCCATCCTGGAGTGCGTGCAGACCGGCGCTGTCAGCGTCACAGACATGCGTGACCACTTCACACTTGCTGAATAACGCGACACTTACAATATTCCAGTTTATATACTGACTTGAAATATTTTGGCTGCCGATTCGATTTAAGATATCAAAAGGAGACATCAAACAGGTATACTAGGGATTATCATTAAAAACCCCGGGGTTCCGTTGAGTTCAATCTCTTATTAGTTCATTATGATTGCTATTTGGTTACATATGTTATTGAATTATTACTCATACTGCTAATAAGATTGTGATTTATGAATCTGTTAACTTAATTAATTCATGAAGCAAAGAGAGATATTTACGGGTTTTTTAAATTGTTCTGTGGGAGACATACATAACAGTGCTTCGGATTCACTACTGCACCTGCACCTCCCACAGAACTTACCTACAATGTACTTATCAAATGGAAGAAAGCTTATTTTTACTTTTTGATACCCATCTGGGTCCTTTGATTTGCAGAAGATAAGACAACAAACGACTATCACGATTTTGATGGCCGCATCGAATAAGTATGCATTACGTAAACGTCAAGTTTACCGGCTAAAGGAACATGAAAATTTATTTAGTCATAGCTTAAAAACAGATGATAAGCGCCCAGTACACTACTCGCGAAGTTGCCCGTAATCGACCGAAGACGAGAGTGTGAAGGGTCACTTCGTGTTTCCTCGTGTAACTTCGGCTCGCCTCGCGAAACTTCCGCTCCGTGTCAGTTTTTGCTCCCGCATCAAAGGGCCTAAAGGTAAATAGTAATAGGTTGCACGAGTGTGTAGTGTCGTACTCTGACATTGATCAACTTCGCCGAGTACTTCGGCGAGGAACTTCGATCGATAGAGTAGTGGGCGCTATAGAGAAAAACGAGAAGCTATCGAAACCGATTATAAAATAGCTTTTACACGTTTATTCGATTCGGCCACCGATTTGTTGTTGTTTGTTGTTGTTACTTGAGGGGCCAGCGAGCAAAACGGTCTACATACAGCATCAGGAGTAAAATCGAATGACAGTTAGTACTTACAAATTATGTATACCATTTTTATCGAAATTTCAAACTTCTGATACGGTTTTAGCATACTTTTAGGCCGTTTTAAATGAAAACGAGTACCTACAGCATTAGGGAACGTACCCATACTACGTGACCCATTTTTTACTTTTTTTATCCCCCTCCCCCCCTCGGTGACCATGCGTAGTATATGTAAATACCCCCCGTCCCCCTCTAGTTTTCATGTAGGTAGTAATTCATAAATATGGTTTTAAATCACTTTAAGCAAACAGAAAGTTAAAAACAAAATTTACTCATGTGCGACAGTGTTGCCACCTGTGAGTTCAAAAAACGCTAAACTCTGCGCGCCATATTTGAATATAGCTCGAAAAAACTCGAGATCGAGATTTCCCTATAGGATATTGACTACGTGATGAAAACCTAAGACGGCCCCCCCGCCTTTGTGACCAAGCGTGGTATTTTGAAGACCCCCCTCCCCCCTGAACGGGTCACGTAGTATGGGTACTTTCCCTTAGATATAATATGAGTCCATAATAGACCGATTAAAAAACAAAGTTGTTTTCATTGACCAGAAGTGTAAATCGTTTTGTTCGCCTGCTCCTCGCTTATTGTACACGACGACAAATCCAGATATACATTTCCAGTATAAGCTGACCTCCCATTGTACGGAATTTCTATACAATGAGAGTCCTGTCGTAACGCTCAAGTTCATACCGTGATATTAAAATCATAGTGTTATACGTAAGTATCTACCTACATTTTAGACGCATCACACATCGAATATACCTACTTAAAAATTGTACTGCGTGTAGACTGAACGAACCAGCGCAGAATCTATTGAAAAACTGCTTGGTGAAGGCTGTAACCTAAACAGTGATATGTTTAACTTAAATAAGCATTTACACACGAGCGTACATGCAGTGCCAATGACGTATTATAATGCAACTGATATTCATGTAACGCTTTTTAGGTATATTTAGAATTATAGCAAGTATTTTTTACAGAATTTATACACAAGGGATGTCGGTCGGTACATTCCATATGAGACAATTTATACAAAGGCTAAATGTTATTGTGACTACGCCCCATTTTCTGTGTAAATAGCGTTTAGGTATAGCCGAACTTGTCTGACCCACTGCCGTGGGTTGTCAAGGCCTCTCTAAAACCTGTGACTTATTATGAGTATTGAGTATTATATGGAAAATTGTTTATTATAAACCTACTTAAGTTTTCATATTTTGAAGTTTTATTTTCACACCTTATATTCAGCTGCTTCTGGTTAGACTGGAAAGATACCCCAAGCAGATATGCTGATGGCGCAGGTGAGATAGTAAAGTGACCTAAACATGCACCAAGTAGATGGTATAGATCAGGCCAACGAATGGGTTTCGGTAGCTTTCGTTGGCCGGATTTGGACGATTAAGAAAACGGCAGTAGAGTTCACAAAGGAAAATTCGGCGAACGTTACGGCAAGTTTGTTAGCCTTTGTTTGTATAGCCACGATCATATTTTTGTTAGAATTAGCTCCTAACATGTTTTGCTAAAAAAATTTTGGCGTGGACTAACTGTTTACTGTGTTGTTGGTCCGCGTGTTCACTTAACATGTGTTTCAACACACTTGCTCATAAAGTGGCTCTTATTGGACCGCTTTTAGGTTCGTAATGTAGCTTATTTCGGACGAGTCCGGTAAAATCTACCACAGATTAATGATATAATGTCTACCAATTTTACTTTTGATTTTTTTTTTCAATCTTAGCAAAGCGTTATTATGCCAAAAAAATAGTAAACGTTTTTGTTGAAAAAAAGAATAAATAAACTGTGTTAATTAAAATATGATAATAAACATTTAATTTTATCAAATTATTCATAATTCACAATAAGTTGTTATAAATACGAAAATATTCACTGTATAATATTTTTAATATTCGCTGTATGTCGATGTTGTTCGTGCCCTTGCTCCAAACAGTGCGCGCATCACTGGCGCGGCGCGAAAAGAAAAAGAAGCTCAATAAACTTGCGCACGCCATTTCCCATAAATATTTGTTAACGTTTTCGCTGTGTGGTTGATTAGTATCAAAAATTTCGAATTTAAGTAGGGAAAAAGAGCAATACGTACATTTGACGCCGCCGGAAATACTACTCGAGGCACGGAGCGCATGTGATAGCCTGTTGCCATCAAAATCTAGAGAGAAATACCTAGCGGCTTACGAAACTTCCATACAATGGAAAACCAGCAATAATGCCCAGTCATTATCTGAGAACGTATTTATGGCTTTCTTCAATGAACTGGCAAATAAATACCAGCCCAGCTCGCTTTGGTGTAAGTATCTATTCTATGTTAAAAAGCATAGTTAAGACCAAAAATGATATTGATCTACCAATACCATAACACAAACTGTAAAAATGCTAACAATGTTCGGTATCATTTTAAGAATTGTACTGTCACTAATTGTTTCTATAATTAAAAGTTAATATCAATACAAGTCAGTTTTTTTCCTCGCAAGTGTGGTGAAGAATGTTGTATGATACGCGTGTGCATTGATCATTACAGTCTCTGCTCACTTATCGCAGTCGCCTGCGGCTCGCGCGCACAATACCACCTCGACCGTAATGACCAACATAGCACACTTATAATGTACTATTGTTAGATTTTTGTCGCAGCATTAAATACAAACTACAAAGAGCAAACAGTAGGTACTTATATTATAGCATAGTACTTACCTGTAGCTTTTTGGCCCTCGGCGTCCCACAGTGGATCGTCCCCATACAAGGGGTTGGATATAGAATCAAAATTTTAAAACTTAATTAATAAAAATAAAAAAATACATTAGCATTCCTCTATTAAAGAACAACAAAAATTGTTACTACGCTTTTTTTATTTGACCAGCACTTTAGGAGCGATTCGATGAAAGCTGTTATTTTTGTATGGAAACGAACACAAAAATGTCGGTATCTCATGATTCCCTCCTTGTTCCGATTTGCGGTTTTCAACACTGTTATTTACCCAATTTATGCCACATTTTCTTCAAGGACACATGGTGCCCCCAGAGTGCCCCTTCCGAGATATAGCCTATAGTATATTATTGCCTATAGTAACTATCTTTGTTATTGTATTACTGATGGAATGTAGGTATATTAAGTATACTTATTACTGAGAATTACTCTTAAGGAACTACTTAGTGATGAGTAATTCTGTTAGTCTGTTCTGTGTTCTGTTTTGAGCAAAAATTTTATTAGATTTATTTGACAGACATCGTTAGTGGCAATAGGCTCGCCCCGTATTACATGGGACTTAAACATAACTGGCGAAACGAGGTTGTACTAAAAACAACCCTGCCGAACCCTTCGGAGAATAAAAGGCGTGATGTTATGTTATGTACCTAATACATAACTTTTAGGGCAAGTAAGGCTATAACCGCTCTGAGAAGCAAATACAAAGGCGTAGTCTTTATCTTTTAGGTAGATTTATTTCTTGGAGTCAAGCCACTTTATGGTCTAACTAACTGATAAAATATCAAAATAAAACATCAAACAATAATATTTTATATAATTTTATTGTCGCTGAATGAATTTAATAAGATTGAAAGATATACAAAATTGTTGATACATTTGATCCAGTTTGACATTATTCCATATCTTATGAATAAAAATACTATACAAAAATGCAGTATAAACTGATGCCTGTATATTTGTCTGTCTATTTCTTATTGTGTGTAAGTGCCAGCGAAAAGAATTTTATCTTCAAGAAGGATTAAGTACAGAAAAGGATGGTCCACGGTAAATTTCATTGTCGGTGGTGGTCTTGAGAATGACGACATGGGAACGGCGATCAGTCCTGTAAAATTGAAAAAAAAAATCACTTATTTATTACTTGCTATCCGTTGAAGTTAGAATTAGTCCGCAATAAGCATGCGTTATCCCAGTTAGGCATAGGTTAAAAGATAAGTATAAGGAATTATACATAAGATTGTTAGCAATACCCTGATGTACATTGATAAACCATACTTCAGAATGTATTATGTTTTAACATTGTTAGAAATAAAGTGTTATTAGGTTTTTCCATTAGGAATTTCTCAGTAGCAGCCCGGAGTTTGGATTTGTGCCCGGTTAATGGCAATAGGCTCGCCCCTATTACATGGGACTTAAACACAACTGGCGAAACGAGGGTGTACTAAATACACCTCTTCTCAACCTTTCGGGGAATACAAGGCGTGATGTTATGTATGTATTGTTAGAAATCACTTGACAACTGCTCCGCGTGAAACTATAAATAAGGTAAATCAATTGTATGGATTAAAGAACTAGTTGAAGATGTACTAGTAGTATAACGACTTGTTATTTTAAGGTAAAGGTAATTCTGACAGCAGGACATTACAGACCGCGGCAGTAATGTACTATTATGGCGTTGGCGGCTCCAATTCTAAAGCTTCATCTACATCAATTTCTCCTGTAAATACAAATAATTTAGAAAATAGAATCGGAGAAATACTATGAATTTATTCCAGTGAATACAAATTCTCAGTTTGATCGAAGTGAATGGTTTCAGAAAATGATGCTCCGATTCCTGGGCTAGGTATAAAATAAATGTGTTTCAGCATTCGATATTTTGTCACAATAATGTGCTAATAGGATTTAGAGTAAGAAACATTGAATTGTGATTTTTTTGTTACTTTGTTGGCAAACCTGCGAATATTGTTGTCGACGCGGTTTCTGCGTCAAGTGTCGAGAGCCATGAATACATTTAAAAACTACAACATCAAGGCAACCTTGCTGACGGACTACAATGCATAACTGTGAGACTTAATTACAAAGTTATAAAGTAAACTACTATATTCTAAGTAAACTGTATGTAGTTTACTTAGAATATAGTACAAACTGGCAAAACAATCGTAAACCGTTGTTAGTATATCTAATAGAATAGGACACAGATGACAGATAGCCAGTAAGGAAGAACATTTGTTTTAAGACAGAAGACGTTTCTGGTCAATACAAGGCACAAATAGAGGAAGAACATGGTGAAAATGAATATAAAGAATCCTTAATGGTTAATTGAATGACGACTTGATTTTGATAAGCAAGAGCATAATGCAGATCTCATATAAATAACACATTTTGTAAATCTACCGTCTCATATCAGTAGGTATAGGTGCCAGCGAACAGGATTTTGTCTTCGAGAAGAATCACATACAAAAATGGACGATCAACAGTAAACTTTATTGCTTGTGGTGGTGGAGAAGCTGCATACGTAATTGATACTAAGAGCAATCCTGTGAATGATAATCAATATTCAAATTAGTTGCAGCAACCTCGTTATCATTACAAGAAGTCGTAAACTGCCATTGTAGGATTTAGCACCTGTTGACTATTATTACTAAGGAATTATAGATGAATAAAACTGCCAAACTGCATACTTGATATCAGAATTTATTTTGATGACTTTAATAATGGGGGAGAAAGTAAATGCAAACATAAAAATGCAGAGACGACACGATTTTGATAAGCTAAAGCAACATCCACATCCTATATTTGGATTACATTACCTAGGCATTCTAAATAATGTTTAATTATTTTGTATAGGTTCCGGCAAACAGAACTTTGTCCTCAAAACAATCAGATATAAAAATGGACGGTTAACAGTAAACTTTATTGCCTGTGGTGGTAGAACAGCTGCAGACGTAACTGAGAAAATCATTCCTGTAAATTACAATCAATGTACCTACAAATTATATGCTGCAACCTCAATTTTTTAACTTCAAGTTCAGCTAGATGTTACTGCTGCGGTTATGTAGGTACTAAATCTAGTCATGGCACCACGGATCACGCGATATTACGGCATAGTATCAGATTTAATATTCTTGAATTTGGGGTATTACAATTTGAGGATCAATGTTACCAGTAAATGAAAATATGGAAATGTAAAGATGATGGCATTTTGTGAATCAAAAGCAAAATGCAAATCCTAAATAATTATTAGGAATACAGTACCTATGCATTCTAATCTACTATCTCTTAATCATTTTGTGTAGGTGCCGGTAAACAGGATTTTGTCTTCGAAGAGAATCAGATATAAAAAGGGATGGTCTACAGTAAACTTTATCGCCGGTGGTGGTCGAGAATTTGAAGAAAACAATACGAAAACCACACCTGTAAATCACAATAAATTTACAAATTAATTGCTGCAACCTCATTTTTTCTGTAGTCTCTAACAACTGGTGGAATTTTTTACCTAGCTATTTATTGTTTACCTTCTAAATCTGAAATTTCTACTGCTCAGTATTGGATTTCGATAGGTATTTATAAACCCGTTGAGGTGGACCAATAAATAATAATATGGAAATGCAGAGACGACGGTATAAGCAAAAGCAAAATGAAAATCCCATGTTATTAAAACAATACCTACATATTTTATATTAGTTTGTGTAGGTTCCGGCAAACAGAATTTTGTCTTCGTAAAGAATCAGATATAAGAATGGATGGTCAACAGTAAACTTTATTGCCTGTCGTGGTCGAGATTTTGCAGACTTTTTTACGTATATCAGTCCTGTGAATGATAATTAATCAAAGAAATAAATTGCTGCAACATCATATTCAATTAAATCGTTATATCCAAGCGATTTTTTCGCCAGAGTATTGATTTCGGGGCGGTGCGAGGACGGATTTTGTTGGTGACGGCAAAACTTGTATAGTACCTATACCAGGAACTTGTTGTTATGTATTGCATTTTGTAACGTTGAATGAAATGCTGGATATCGATTCTAAAATTTTGAGAAATTCGAAACCTTTTTGGTTTTTGAAAATTATAGGCTGGCTTTAGGTGAAGATTGGACTTCTAATACTTGAGAGGAAGAATTGGCTAAGAATAAAATCGGTTAATAAAATTGAAGAGATATGATTTATATATTAAAAAGCGGTATAAAGACCCTGCAAATACCACAAAAACTACCATGTCATATGTTTCACCTCAAATTACGTAAGTGCCGGCAAAAAGAACTTTGTCTTCGAAGAGGATCAAATATAAAAATGGATGGTCTACAGTAAACTTGATTGGAGGTGGTGGTCGAGAATGTGAAGATACTGCTACTGCAACTAATCCTGCGAAAGAGAATCAATACACATTTTTTTATAGAGACAAACTATCAAACGTTGTCGTCAAGACGGTTTCTGTAGCTTGAGTTCTGCTTGCTAGAAAAAATATACCTTCTTAGAGTAAGTTGACGGCATTCAGTATATTGTCATACGTTTACTGTCAGGAAGTCAGATACTACTTACTGAAAAGTTGATCAATCGCAACCGAACCGAAGCCGAACGGTTCATTCAGACAGTTTTCGTTTACAGAAACTATCAAATTGTTTAACAACAAAAACAAAATCAAACATTTTGTCAGTTTTCGTAAAGGAAAGCTGACTGACGGTTGTGGTTCGTTTGCGGTTTGACAGCAATTTTGTTAGTAGAATTGGCCTTCTGTACATACTCATTTTTTTTAAATAGAACTAACCTGTGAATGCTCCAGCGGTGGCTCCTTCTTCATCAACCTTAATAAAGGCTTCTTGGAAGGCCTTGGACACTTTCACTGATTCATTTTTCACAATACCAGTCGCAGCCTCAGTAAATAGTGACTCCACTCCAAGCTATAATCACAAAGGCCATCATAATTTCATTTTTTTACTTTTTTATTAAATAGCCTTTTAGTCGATTTGTTTTGTGGGAACTTTGCTGATGAAATTTTAAGAATTAAACTGACATTGTTTAACATGTAACGCAGATATACAAGGTTAGTTGGAAAGGGGATACTAAGCCGCGGGACACTTGATGTATCACTGATGATTGTTTTAAAGAAAGTGTTTAAATTTCAAAATTCGATAAAAAATAACATGCAAATTTATTTTTATTTTAGTTTTCTCCAAAATTCTTCATCCCTGCTTTAGTTCCGGATTCAGAAAACGAAGCTTCTAATCCGTGACCCCAAAAATGACCTAAAATTTAAACAGCTGATCATAGCTCATAGCAGAGGACAGATAGAATTTAGCGTATTTTTAACCGACTTCCACAAAAGGAGGAGGTTCTCAATTCGACTGTTTTTTTTTTCTGTTTTTTTGTATGTTTGTTCCGCGATATATTTGCTAATTGTGAACCGATTTGAATGATTCTTTTTTGTTTGAAAAAGTATTCTTTCGAAGTGGTCCCATTTAAATTTGGTGAAGATCTGATGAAGAACTTCGGAGATAAACAATTTGAAGTCGGTTTTATTTTTGTTAAAAAGTGATTATTATCAAAAATAAAACCGACTTCAAATGGTCTATCTCCGAAGTTCTTCATCAGATCTTCACCAAATTTAAATGGGACCACTTCGAAAGAATACTCTTTCAAACAAAAAAATAATAATTAAAATCGGTTCACAATTAGCAAAGATATCGCGGAACAAACATACAAAAAAAAACATACAATCGAATTGAGAACCTCCTCCTTTTTTGAAAGTCGGTTAAAAAGTGATTATTTATGAAATCTTTGAATAGCTATTTTTCTTTAATGATTGTAAAACAAAAGTTATCCATTATTATGGGTACTTTAACGCCCTTTCGGCTTAGTACCCCCTTTCCGATTAACTTTGTATAATATACTAGGCTAATATTGCTTTACAAATGAAGAAAGCTTTACATATTATTTAAAATCAAGCATACCTTTGGTAATATCTCATTGAAGTCGAGTTTGGTTTTGATATCAAACTTAGGCATATCTAAATCCACGTCAGCTCCAGCGGGTCTTAGCTTGAACACTTCAGAGAGAAGACCCTTTTCCGATGCCTTCTCGAGTACTGAGGGTAGACCGTCTACTTCGTTCGGGAGAACCACTACCATGCGGAAGCCCTTCTCTTTGTAAGGCAGCTCCACCATCTATGAAACAAACCAATTAAATTGTTTGCAAAGAGCATTTCTAAGCCAAAAGGTCTCAGATTATACGAGAATCTAGATAATAGTTTCTTTTTGAGTAAAAATATTATGGAACTTACCCGAGCACCAAGTTCAGGACTCTCAGTATAATAAAGTGATTGCATCAAGTGCATCGTCGGTTTCTTGACTACTGAGCTCTTGCTCACGTGGAAGTCTTTGTCTTTCGTGTCCTCCGATTTGAAGGGTACATGCCAGTGTCCCTGGAAATTGTGGGGTTATCAAATAAACTGAAATGATATTGCATATTTATACTCCACAAAGAAAAACATAGTCTGCTTAGTTGTCAGCAATAAGATTGATAAGCATATCATTTTGGGACCCGGTGCATAATATCAGCAAGCACATTGGGTCACTCGCGCGACGGCGCAACGAGTATTCCCAAGGAGGGTTGATGTCAGGCAGGCGGCCGGTCATAAAACAATAAGCCAAAACCTTTAACAACTTGGGTTTACGAAATACATGTTGTGCCGACCACACCTAGTGTGGGATAAGGGCAGGGAGAAGGAGAAGAGGAGATATTGCATATTTAGAGTATTATAACACATTTTCGTCCGTGTTCTCCGCAGGACGACATCTGACGGCATCCAACTATCCTAATTATGTGATAGCCTTAGGAAGAGAACTTTCGCCATTAACTAGACACCATTACAAAACTCAATGTAGTAATACTTCACTAAATTAGGTAAGCTGTGCTGTACAATAATATACAAACAAAAATAAATACACTGGTAAATGGATTCAGATCCTGAGGTGTGATCTGATCTGAGATCATTGTAATCGTCTGGGCTCTTGCAATTCGAAAGTCAATTAAAGATTATTCTAGTCTTGAAAAGTCAGAATTAGAAACAAACTTAATTTACCTTGAAGTAAATGACGTTGAAAAGTGCAGCGGCAACGTCAGGGCTCAGAATGCTTGAGCTGACAGGGTCCTTGATGTTACCCTTTGTCTTCTCATCAGCCTGTCGAAAGAACAACATTAAGGTCATATTACTTAATACTTGGAAGCAAGCTGCGGCGATAGTGCCCTGATGCAGAAAGTGTTGTATGATCACAAACTTGATTTGAAGTCAAATTATCATTTTGTATTAAGAGAATTTTCTCTCATGTACAAAAGTGGCGATCTGTCCTATTCATACAGTAAGATTGAGTCTATCCTATTTGTTTAGTATTTATATAAATTAGTTAATTTTTTGTAACTAGATGGTGTTGGGATCGATTTACATCACGATATGGTTTCGTTACATCAATTTGACTACCCAAACTGAAAGCGATGGATTAAATTGTCTTGCTCTGTGGGATGCGTGTTTTATTCGGTTTACACAGGTTCAAGGGACTTTGTATCGAAATTGTACACTATTTAAATACATATAAAATTAAAATTTGTACTATCTGAAAGTCAGTTAATGTCATTTACATTAATAATGCTGAATAATTGTAGCAAATCCACCATAATTGACATTTAATTTTGACATAACTATTATTTAAAATTGTATTAGATTAACTATATTGACATTTAATTTTGATGTAACTATTATTTCACTATTAAATTGTACTAATATAAATAAAATGATTACGAAATAACAATGTATAATGCATGCTAATTTAAAATGAGAAGGGCAGGCGAATGAGAAATTGCAATGCTTGTAAAAGGCTGCTAAGTCATAAGTACCTGCTAACATAACATAACACCACATTGTACACTTGGTTCGCAATAAATGTTTTGACTTTGACTTTGAATTAAGTGAGTGTTCCATAAAATATGCAGTTTGCGGCAATCTGACAAACACATGTTGTTTTGAACATAAGTGCCTCATCGTACCCATTTGTTAATGATGACAGCAGCGTCGTCTGGCTTGCTGAAGTCGAGGGTGTCCACCTCACTGCGGTAAGAGCGAACGACTTCGGTGAAGGACTCCAGTAGACTGTACTTGTTGGACACGTACACCTTGTTGGCGACGGTCAGGGCATCAGGGTTCATTTGGGACAACCTCTCACTCAAATCCCTGTATGAGTCCTTAGTCTGAAAATTTTACGAAAAAAAACCGTTAATATTGAGATAAGATTTGGGATTAAGGAGTAAGGATCGAGTACGAAAGATGATTGATTGGCTTGTATTGACTAGCATACAATCATTCGTCTAATCGAGGGGCTCGAGGCTAATTACCAACTGCGCGAATCATACGATTTGCGAGGTTAAGCTGCGCTTGTCGCGTTTGGTCTGTGGATGGGTGACCGTCCGTTACACGTCGAGAACCCTCCATGCCTCGGAGAGCACGTTAAACAGTCGGTCCCGGGTGTCATACGAATACCTACGACAGTCGTTACGGGAAGTCAGAAGCACGAAAGTCTGACAACCAGTCTAACCTTAGGATATCGACGCTGCCCAGTGACTGGGTTGCGGAGCTCTGATGGCAGTCGCTCCGTGTAAAATACTGGTATTCAGCCGCATCTGGTTAGACTGGAAGCTGACCCAAACGCAGTTGGAAAAAGACCAGGCCGAAGACAATCATTCGTCTAATCGTAAGGTACGAGTGGGACCCTGACTACGGGACGAGTGGTACATTGTACTAAAACGGGCGAAATCTATCTATGTCGTTAAAACATAATCATAATTTAAATTATCAGGACAAGTTATAAGTATCTTATTTAATTGGATGATTTCTTTGTTAGCGTGTTTATCGTCACGAGTTAAAATACTCCGCAAGAAGGAAGCCTGTCATTTGACGAGGCTTGCATAAGTCCAACCCGCAGATACCTTTTTGAGAGAATGAAAGAGAGTCATCAAATTTTTTGCCATACCATACCTAGAAACATAATTTGAGTAGGCACCCTCTAAGGCTGGTTTTCGTTTCCCTAAAATTCTAGTACATTTTTCGAGTAAACATTTTCTTAACCAGAGAATTATTCGTGGTGACTTTGTACCTAGTTTGGATTATTAGGTACCAAACGATGTTCTTCGAAAATGTGGAAATTTCACTTGGCATAAAAGACAAGAAAGTTGTTGTCCCTTTCCGCTGTCGATATTAACACCCAGCCAGCAGTATACACAGAAAAAACTTGACTAACCTGTTTATAGTCTGTGCCACCCAAAAACTTGGTGATCTCCTCCTTGGTGACAGGACCTGCTCCGTTGTTGAACAAGGACAGCAGTATCATGAGTCCGAGCGGCGATGATACCACGTTCTTGTCATCTGCTATATCGTAAGCCACCTACAAAGACATTTCTTTTTTACCACACATAATTATCATAATTTTATCCTTTTCCCCAATATTTTGGAGTCGACATCCGAAGTCGACTTAGAATCAATATTTTAGGCGAAGCGACTGCCGGTTTCGGCTAACTTCTGTAATCAATCTAGTCTGATTCCCTTCTCCTTCGGTTGGACTCATAACGAGTGTTACAGATGTTATCCGCATTATTGTACCTGATGCTGTTTTTTCTCGTTAACCTTTTGAACACAATGCTATACACGTATGAGCACTTCCCTCCACGCCGCGCTACAAACTCATCGTACTTTTTTAACGGCTATTACCGTCTTTGGCGTCCCGAGCACATTTTCGTTTGACGTCTATAGCCGTCAATGGCATCCAAAGGGTTAATTTCATCTCAACGACCTTGATTTGATTACATCATTACTTGTTCAAAGCAGATAGGTACTTGCGATAGAAAGGTAAACATTCATATTTTCCTTAAAAGCTAATCATCTGCTCGCGTTCATTCCTAAGAAGTATTACTTATTCCTAGGTATTTACATTGCAGTGGAATGCAAATATTTGGTATTTAAGTATCAGGAAAATTAAAAAATTACTTTGAGTAGTTTCATGGTGGATTTGTCGATGCCTTCTCCTAGCGGTGTCTTGACATAGTTAGGAGGAACCGGTAAATTATAGTCGGAGTTGTCGTAAGGCAACGCCATCACGACGCTCACAACGCCTGTAAAACGGAATAATTTCATTAATTGTTGTAATTATTTATCCCGTGTGTGGACGGGTTAGAATTTTTAAACTTCAAGCTGGGAATAGGCGCTTGTTGTAGGATTTTAAAAAAACCAGCACGCTCGTTGGTAGCATCAACACGGTACGTCTGGCTACCACCCTCACATTAAAGTACGGTGCCAAACAGCTTACTGTGTTTTGTCGTGTATATGTAAGAACTAGGGGGTATAGGGGAATCTCTCTATATCTCTGTTCCTTGGATTCGTGTGCGCTTACCACCATACGAGACTAGGGTCAAATGCAATCTAAAGTCAAGGATAAAAAAGAAAAACATTTTACGTTATACTCGGTTGGGTCTGCAATAGACTCATGGAGGTGGAACCTTCCTAAGAGTTAATAAACTCTGAAAATAGCTCGGATGATTACGAAAATCAGTCTTAGATTCCAAATATCCGATTCTTTGCAATCGTCTTAGGATTATCGCAAAGGTCCGATTTTTCCGTTTATCCTACGACATATTTACGTACCTACAGTTCGGGCGACGAGTCGTGATCACTCTGAACATAGGCTTTGCGAACTTTTGCGCATGTACACTCGTGAATAAAACTGTTACTGTAAAAAGTATTAAATAAACTTTAGGCACTTAACTAATGGAAAATCCTAAGATCGTTGTAATTAAAAGCTATTTTGTTGCTAAAAAATCTATTCCACAATCACCTGCACGATGTTCAGAGCGGCCATGATAAATTGGCCGCACTGTAAGGTAACTTTGTTTTTACATATTAGAAGCAGCTTTTGATTTCCATATTATTATAGGAAGGTCTGAGATCGAACTACACCTCTGATTTATCGAAGTGATTGTTTGTATAAAAAGAGATCCTATAAGGAAAAATTGTATAAACATATGTTTAGTTAATGATAAACACGACCGTGTGAGCATTGCATCATCATCTGGTCAGTATTGCGGGGGGTTCCCACGTAGCGAACAATTTCGCCGTATGACTTACGGCCATTTTTAATAACCTATGTATGCGCGGTTTGCTCTACTTACGTCAAATTTATATATTTAACCTTTGATAGATATGTTATAGAAGATGGCCGCAAGTCCTGCACGTTCGTAATTTTTCTCTCTAAAAGAACTCGGGAAAATTAAGAAGCGCAGCTGTAAATTTGAATAATTGGGCCATCAGTCCAAAATAGTCTATGAATATGTAAATATTTACATTGTTCATGATGCGAGGGAAAAGCTCTGCATTGATATAGGTTTTTTACATTACATCTATTTATCAAATTTCTGTCCAAAATCTACATCATCCATAGATTTTGGATCCCTCCGTACATGGGTACCGCATGCGGTTGTAATGGGGCTACAGTCTGTTGTAAAACAGTTTTTTTCCTCTCTGTACGACTGCTTGTAGACGGTCTTGCGGATCGTTTCTACGTAACTGGGCAGTTATTGGCGAGACCTGAAGGGTCTCCAACCAATGATTGTAAAACAGCGGTTGACAACGGATATTTATCCAAAGTAGCCGATAAAAACTGTATAAACAACGGTTGAAAACCGGTTGTTTATCCGACTGCAAGCTAAAAAGGATGGGCATGTTTTTACAGTTTGTGCCTAAATTGTTTTATTTGTAATACAACACTATTTTTAATTACCATAAGATTTAAGCATGCCTACCTACATACAGAAACGATTTACTTATTGAAATGTCGAATCGTTTTTATATTCAATTAATTCATTTAAAAAACGAAACTAATCGATTAGATTAAAGTGGTCTGTCCATTATCTAGGAGAAAAAACTGATTCCATTAAAAAAAATGTTTTTATCCATTTCAAGCCATCGAAAATGGTTGACAACCGGCTTCGCACTTCGCACAACTTTGCTGGCGCCTATTTAAGTAGCGCGGGAAAGTTATGTGATATTCAATATCACGCCGTTGGCAGACAGATATGTGATTGCAATGCACCGGCTAATCTATGAATTATCTATATATTAATACGCGAAGGAAAAACTTTGTACCCTTTTTACGAAAATTACGCGCAAGGAGGAGTATGAAAGGCACAGTTAAAGTTTTTATGTAGGAGTGCAGAAAGCTAATATTTTAATATAATATGCATTAGAAATAAATTAAGCACACAATTTGATACACACACACATACCTAGTCTGGCCATAAATACTGTTACAATTAAAAATAAGAAAGATATTACATTTGAATTTGGAATCTGTCATTTTTATACGATTGTTCATTGGTTTTCTAATTTTGGCGCCAATACATTGTACAATATTTTGCGATATTAAAATGGAGTGGGGTGATAAAGAGAACCGAATCGCTGTGATTGCATTACACAAAGTTGGTATGGAGCCAAATGCAATTTTTAAAACTCTCCATACGCTTGGTATTAGTCAAATGTTTGTGTACCGGGCGATTAATAGGTACAATGAGACCTCCTCTGTTTGTGACAGAAAAAGATCTGGCCGTCCACGTAGTGTTCGTACGAAAAAGGTGGTCAAAGTAGTAAGGGAAAGAATTCGAAGAAATCCTGTCCGAAAGCAAAAGATTTTATCTCGGGAGATGAAGATAGCACCCAGAACCATGTCGCGTATTTTAAAAGATGACTTAGGACTTGCAGCCTATAAGAGACGCACTGGTCATTTTTTAACTGATAATTTAAAAAAGAATAGGGTGCAAAAACGAAACAACTACTGAAGCGGTACGCAACGGGAGGTCACAGAAAAAAATTGTTTACGGATGAGAAAATCTTTACAATTGAGCAACATTTTAACAAACCAAAAGACCATATTTATGCTCAAAGCTCTAAGGAAGCTTCTCAATTAGTCGACAGAGTGCAACGTGGGCATTATTCGACTTCAGTGATGGTTTAGTGGGGTGTTAGCTATAAAGGAGTGACTGAGTCATATTTTTGTGAAAAAGGTATCAAAACATCGGCACAAGTGTATCAAGATAGCTTTCTTGAGAAGGTAGTTAATCCCCTTAACAACACCATGTTCAATAACCAAGTATGGTCCTTCCAACAAGACTCGGCGCCGGGTCATAAGGCTCGGTCCACGCAGTCTTGATTGAGAGAGAACGTTTCGGACTTCATCAGAGCTGAAGACTGGTCGTCGTCTAGTCCCGATCTTAATCCGCTGGATTATGATTTATGGTCAGTTTTAGAGAGTACGGCTTGCTCTAAACGCCATGATACTTTGGAGTCCCTAAAACAATCCATACGATTGGCAGTGAAGAATTTTCCTATGGAAAGAGTGCGTGCTTCTATTGATAACTGGCCTCAACGTTTAAAGGACTGTATTGCAGCCAATGGAGACCACTTCGAATAAGCTTTTTATATTTTAAATTGTTTTATATTTATGTATTAAACTAACACACAGTAAAAGTAATAAATATAATTTGCAATAAAAAAATTTTTTTTTTCTTCGTGACAATATTTATGTCAAGACTATATATATATATAGATATATACTTAATATAATTCTTCTGTACGTGCGTTTGTCACCTAACTCCTCCTAAACGATTGGACCGATTTGGATGAAATTGTGTGTATATTTCAATGGGTTCCTGGATGGTTTCAAAACACAATTGGACCCGGTAGGTGGCGCTGCTCCGGTAAGTGGCGTTGCTCCAGGTAGGACGACGTCTGCCGGGTCCGCTAGTATACATACCTACATATTTAATAGTTCAAACTTAAAATTTAAATGAATTATGGTCGAATTTCAACCACTGGGCGACCACTAGTAAAAATAAATGTCCTGACTGAAAGTCCGATTCCTCAGATATTTCAAAAACACTGAAGCTGGATTTACATGAAATTTGGCCAATAGCTTCCTTTTGTGGTGTAGGCATCCATTAAGAAAGGATTATTGGAAATTCTACTCTTAAAAGAGTAAAAAGGGGATGGAAGTTTATATAAAAATGCACGCGGACGAAGTCGCGAGCAAAGTGCTAGTGAATTATAATTAGTCCAGTGATGGGCCGAATAAGGGTTTAACTGAATACGAATAATCGGCCGAATGTTCGGTTAAAAATTCACTTACGGGATAACTTAAATTTTTAAGTGTAGTTAAAAACCGTGAAAGTTTAAAACAGTGTTCGGTTAAAAGTTTACCGAACCGAACATTCGGACGAATATTCGGCAGGATTTGGCGTTACGGGTCGCCAATTTGGGCGGACACCCTGACGGCCCGTAACGCCGCTATCCTGCGGAGACCGCAACGAGCGATGGCCGTCAGGGTGATAAGGGGATACCGTACGATCTCCTTCGAGGCGGCGAGCCTCTTAGCCGGATCCGTGCCCTGGGATCTGGAGGCGAGAGCCCTCGCGCTGAGATATCGTCAGCGCGAGGAGGCGCCTGAGCGGAGCGATCTCCGCCAGATCCTACTGGCTGAGTGGGGGGAACGACTTGCGCAACCCAGCGCAGGGCACGCCACAATAGCAGCGGTAAGACCCGTCATGGAGGAGTGGCTGGAGAGGCGGCATGGCGCCCTCAGCTTCCGGCTGACGCAGGTACTCTCGGGACACGGTTGTTTCGGGAAGTACCTGTGTCGCATAGGCCGGGAGCAGACGCCCGGTTGTCACCACTGCGACTGCCCCGAGGACACGGCGCTGCACACTTTGCAGGCGTGTCCAGCTTGGGGGTCGCAGCGCCGCGAATTAGTCGCGGCGGTCGGCGGTGACCTCTCGCTTTCGGCCGTGGTTCTGTCCATGGTCGGGAGCGAGACTGCGTGGGAAGCCATCGCCTCCTTTTGTGAGGGGGTGATGGCGACCAAAGAGGAAGCGGAGAGGGAGAGGGAGCGGTGTGCTCTTCTCCCTTCCCGCGTCAGACGCACCGGGCGCCGCAGGGCGCGCGTACGCGTACGCGATGACCTCCAGCCACCCTAGTGTGTGGCCTGCGGGCGGCGGGTCTGGGGACTCGCCGCCCGACCAGTAACAGGCCCGAGAAGGCGGCGCGCCGTGTTCCGTGCGCGCTTCTCAGGAGGACGTGGGGCAAGGCCCCACAGAGGAGAGGTCTGCCATGGGTTGGCGGACCGGGACCTGCCGGGGTTGCGGTGCATGCTTTTGCGAATCCCGCGACCCCGGCCGTACGGTCAGGAGAAGGAACACCGTTGGGTTTTAGCCGGTAAGAGTCCGGCAGACCCCCTCGCCTTCCCCGGGCAAGGGATTTCCATGAGGATTTTCCAACGAGAAAAAAAAAAAAACAGGATTTGGCGGGCTTTATAGTGTATTGCAAAAACTCAAGTCTGTACTTGTCGAACGCATTGAATCGCATGACCCTTCTAACCAGTGATGGACCGAATAAGGGTTTCACCGAATACGAATAATCGGCCGAATGTTCGGTTAAAAGTTTACCGAACCGAACATTCGGCCGAATATTCGACATGATTTGGCGCGCTTAATCGTACATTACAAAAATTCAAGTCTGTACTTATCGAACGCATTGATTCGCGCGACCCGTTACCCCCGTACTGTTACTGCATCATCTAGTTAGCGACAAAACATTGGCACATGCATTTGTTTTTTGTGTACAAAATCGTTACCTAAAACAGTAAATTGCCAAAAAAACAATGAAATGAGTGGAAGGAAGAGGTCGAACATTTGGGCATTTTTCTGTTAAACTGGTGATAAATGATAAGACCCGCTTAATATGGATACAATTATGTAATTATACTACTTCATACAAGCATAGAGGCAAGTTTTTAATAGAATATTATTCGGTAGAATGTTCGGCATTTTTGCCGAATATTCGGCCGAATACGAATGTTTAGTAAACCTGCCGAATATGCCGAATACCGAACATGAAACGAATATTCGGCCCATCCCTACTTCTAACCGCTGACGCCGCTACCACCGGACTAACTCCGTAAATTGCCAAAAAACAATGAAATGAGTTTAACGAGGAGGTTGAACATTTGGACGTTTTTCTGTGAAACTGACGATAATTAATGATAAGACAACACTTTATATGGATACAATTATGTAATTATACAATTTCATACAAGCACAGGAGGCAACTTTTTAACCCAAGATTAATCGGTAGAATGTTTGCCGAATTTTTGCCGGATAATCGGCCGAAAACGAATGTTCGGCAAAAGTGCCGAATACTGAACATAAAACGAATATTCAGCCCATCCCTAATAATTACGTACCTATTTGAGAAATATTTTTAAATGGCAACGTACAATTCGTACAGAATGACACAATGCCACAACATGCAATCATGGCCGATATGATATCAAATATATACCTACTTACTTATTTGTCTCTTTTTAGATACTGATATACAGGGTGCGATTGGATTGAAAGGTCAAAACAGTGCATCAGCGAGATAGCGAAGGCATCAAGCGCGCAGTGCGGCCAGTCCCATGTATTTGGATACCTACGTTTTTTTTCTTTATGCGTCTTGCTAGACACTAGGGGTGCCAAGCGAGAACACCACCAGTTCGCGCGTGACGCCACGGGCACCAGGGCCCCGCGCCGTCTCTCCAATGGAGGATCGCGTGAACCGCCGCGCCTGCGGCAACAGGTGGCAGGACATGGCAAAAGATTTTTTAAGTTTAAATAATTTTAAACCTTATTATAATATCCTTTAGGACTCGTATTTATCGTACCGCATGCAAGCATCCCGCGGCACGACGAAGCATTCCGCGGTATGCTAAACAAATATGAGTGCAAATAGTAGATATTAACATAAGGTTTAAAATTATTTGAGCTTAAAAAATCCTTTGCCATGCCGTGCTGCCTGTGGGCGCAGGCCCTTATTCGTTCTAACGGCCCGTACTTATCATTATACCTAGTCTGGCCATAAATACTGTTACAATTAAAAATAACATAATATTCTAATTGGGGTGTTTGAGGGTGTGCGTTAATTACGTTACATGTTGTATATTTGCATCTTTTTTGTGAAAAACACTATGTATGTTCAAAAAAAAGTGGCAACCCTAGATACACAGTAATGGCGCCGCACATCCTGCATTGTGTCATGCATATCCAAAATTATATTTACCTAGTGTAGCTCTTACTTTACTCTCAGTAAGCTGTGAACAGTGTAGCGATAAATTGGTGTAATATTACTAGTAGGCAGTAAAAAAACAGATCAGTAAAACGTTGCAAGTTTTTCTTAAGAAGAATACCTATTTTAGATCAAAATAACTACCCACCTTCAAGACTAATTAAAAAAATTGGTTCGACTTGAAGGGTATGTATTTTTGTACTTACTTATAGTATAAAATGAAGTAGGTATAAGTAATTAAATAAACTGACAATAATTGATTAAATAGAAGCCGATCCTATTTACTAACCGACAAGTACTCGACGATAAGCACTAATGACAAGTACCTACAAAGCTCGTGTATATACCTAGTCTTGCCATAAATACAGTCACGAAGAAAAAAAAATATTTTATTGCAAATTATATTTATTACTTTTACAGTGTGTTAGTTTAATACATAAATATAAAACAATTTAAAATATTAAAAGCTTATTCGAAGTGGTCTCCATTGGCTGCAATACAGTCCTTTAAACGTTGAGGCCAGTTATCAATAGAAGCACGCACTCTTTCCATGGGAAAATTCTTCACTGCCAATCGTATGGATTGTTTTAGGGACTCCAAATTATCATGGCGTTTAGAGCAAGCCGTACTCTCTAAAACTGACTATAAATCATAATCCAGCGGATTAAGATTGGGACTAGACGACGACCAGTCTTCAGCTCTGATAAAGTCCGAAACGTTCACTTCCAACCAAGACTGCGTGGACCGAGCTTTATGACCCGGCGCCGAGTCTTGTTGAAAGGACCATACTTGGTTATTGAACATGGTGTTGTTAAGGGGCTTAACTTCCTTCTCAAGTACTCTCCATACGCTTGGTATTAGTCAAATGTTTGTGTACCGGGCTTTTAATAGGTACAATGAGACCTCCTCTGTTTAATGATAAGTACGGGCACAATGCAGGATGTGCGGCGCCATTACTGTGTATCTAGGGTTGCCACTTTTTTTTGAACATACATAGTGTTTTTCACAAAAAAGATGCAAATATACAACATGTAACGTAATTAACGCACACCCTCAAACACCCCAATTAGAATATTATGTTATAATCATAATACATACACTGAAACTTTAGTTTAACGTGTATATGCACTGTTATTTACTAAATCAACGTTGTTGAAGTAAGGTTTATTTTTCTTTATTTTGTATTGAATGACGGAATTTGTATCAATACAAATACAAAATGCACTTTTAAAAGTCTTTTTGCCTTGATTTACGGTCCATTTCAGTTTGTTTTGACTGTACAGGGGTAAGACTAATTTCCGTACTTTTAATTATTTTTGAGATAAAAAGTTACCTATATTGGAAATGATAGAAATTGATTCAATAAACGATTCTGAACCAACTACTTTCAGGATGTGCGTTAATTATGTTACATACTACTTTATTACATACAAAAAAGTACACATTTATATTTTATCATTATGTTTTTTGCTCTTCGCATTGGCCATCAATGATCAATTTATTACCTTTAAAATAATTATAGGAATCTGAACAATTTAGATTCATATTAAAATAAATTAACAATTCATTTTTAATTAAATTAATAGATGCACTATTTCTTTCTTCTTTCGGTTTTTACAGTTAACATAAAAAGCGCGACTGTTGAATTAGGGATAAAAATATAGTACAAATCACAAATCACTGCACACACACTTATCACTTACTTATTTTAGATAACTTTTAAAGTTAAACAATCGTTTACCTACTTGATTACTAAAAAATGTATGTACCTACTAAAATTTCTGGGAATTTATGTGAGTAACTAATAAGTAGATCTACTTACGTGATGTGGGTAGTGTAGTAAGAGACCTTCGGTTTTTTTTCTGTGAGGACGGACCATACGATTTAATAAATTATTTTCCTTATTTATACAGTATTGTTTAACATTTGAACCGCAATTAAAAGTAAATGATAAACTTCGTTATCAATGATACACTTACCTACATAGCCTACATATCTACACGAGCACAATGCCAGTTTTGCGGTAATTAGGTACCTACCTATATCATACATGGTATAAAAAAATCTAAATTTAAAAGAAGATTCTCATATATAAATACTTACGTATTTATTTTGAATTCTGAAGTAATTGAAAGAAATGTTATTTTTTATTATACACGTAATACACTGGTACTGACAGTAGATAGTTACCTACCAAGATGACCGGTGTAAATGTTATCAGACAATCGTACGTACCCAGAATAAGAAGAAGCTTGTCCATGTTGTCAGTCCGAGCTCTCGCACAACACTGACCTCTACAATAACCACCAAGGCTCATATCGCACCTTTAAAGACAAACCGTTTCTAAACGAAAATATCAAATTTTACACAGGAGCAAAAAGAAAAAAACCTTTTCGCAATAAAATTTAAGTACATGATGGTCTGAGCCATTTTTTGAGGTCATATGATGGATATTTATGTACACTATAACATACGATTACAGAAAAGTATTTTTATTAAATAGAACGTTGTTTATTGTGATTTTTTTACGCCGTTTAAAAGTGGAGATTATTTTTTACGCCCTCTAAATGTGGAGTTTTAAAAAAGTATCAAGTTCACCTTGTAGTTTACGTAATTTTATGAAAGATGGCATTAATAACTCAATTCATGAAAATTTTCGTTTAGTAACGGTTTGTCTTTAAAGGTGCGATATAACAAAACCTGATTATGAGGTGTGACGTCTTCATCTCATAAACAGACGCGCGCAACATGTTTCTCTTAATTTATTTTATAATGCTTTGGATTATACTCATATTACTTTTTTCAACCCACTTCCAAGAAAAGGAAGAGGTTCTCAATCCGGTTGTATTTTTTAAAATATATTTGTTACCTCACCACACCGTCATTTATAAACCGATTTGGAAATTTTTTTTTTGGTTGAAACAGTATTCTTTCGTAGTGGTCTCATTTAAAGGTGAAGAACTTCGAAGATAGACAATGGAACTCCTCAATGACAAACAGTACACATAATGTGATTGGCTTACGAGCAGTGTCTTTAGTAGGTCCAACTATTTTTTAATTAAGGCCACTAAAGAGCAAAAAACATTTTAACAAAAATAAAACATACTTCAAAAAAAAAAGAACCAAAAAAAGAATAAAATAATACAATATTATAAAATTTACCGTTTCAGAAGTCGGTCCCTTTAATTTGGTTCAGCGCGGATTAGCACCGACTTCTGAAACTGTAAATTTTACAATATGGTAATTATTTTATTCTATTTTTCGTTTATTTATTGAAGTCGGTTTTATTTTTGTTATAATTTTTTTTTCACCCTGTACCGTGTGGACAGAAACTTAGAAAATATTACGTTCATTTATTGTGACATGCGCGCATATACTTCATAGTAATCCCTTGAATACTACTAACGCGGGACAGCCGGTGACACGCCGCGCTCGCGAACACGTTTAGTGCGGCTTGGCCTTTAAAGATAAATTCCTATAAAATCTTAAACCACAAATAAATATCACTCAAAGGGAATCAAAGTTTTTATTTCCAACACACGAGACTTCTTAGTTTCACAGCGGTCTCGCTCTAACTTTAAGCTTTGTTACCCGAGTGCCAAGGAAGGGCTATGTTTTTCGCGCGTATCTTGTATGTATGTATATTTGCTTGTAAATTTCTTTATTACCTCGTATCTTCCAAACGGCTGGATGGATTTCGACAGTTAAGGTATCGCTACATTAAAAAAAAACCCAAGTGTTTGAAAAACTAAAAACAAAATGTCGGATTTTTAGCTCGAAATAGTAGGTACCTACTTAGGTAATAAAAAAAACCAATCTTATCGAGTAGGGTATCAAAATAATGGAAATTAAAAGGGGATTACAAAAATATGTAAGTTATATTTTTAAATTTAATTAGGAATAATAAATTGGTTTAAAAAGTTTTTGATAGCGTAAAAACGGGCCATGTTTGTGTCGGACCTCGTGCTATCACGGGACACTAAAAATTCTAATATAAAATAACAAATTTAAAAAATCAAAAACCCGATTGCAAATAAAATTATTTAAAAGTAATGCACTAAAAAGAGCGAAACAAGATTGAGAATAGAAAACAAAATTAAAATAAACTATAAAAGAAGTAAACTCTACTTTGGTTTAACAGACTAAAGATTATGAGCTGAAAGCTTAAGATAAATAAATATACGCATTAAGTTTAGTAGCAAGCGGAACCCATTAATTGTCTTTCGGTTTATAATTTGCAATTGGGTCCCGCCTGCTACTAAACTTAATGCGGGTATTTAACTTAGGCTTTCAGCTCATAATATAGTCAGTTAAACCGAAGTAGAGTTTACTTCGTTTATAGTTTATTTTAATTTTGTTTTCTATTCTCAATCTTGTTTCGGTCTTTTTAGTGCATTACTTTTAAATAATTTTATTTACATTCGGGTTTTTGATTTTTTTAAACATTTATAGAGATTATAGGTGATATTGAAAAATGTAATCTATCGAATTACAGTGTATCCACCTTCTGAGTGTCATCATAAATATTTAAACAATAGTTTTATTTCCATACCTACATGATTGATATAGAAAAAGAAACAAAAGACATACCTAAATTTTCTTTCTCTTTCTAGGCAACAAATCAAGACGAAAATATGTTTCAAATAAGTAAGTCCGTTTCATTATTATTAAGATATTTTTGTAAGTACTTATATTATAATTTACCAACATATGGATGTACCTTGTCCGAAATTTTGATTGATTGATTGAATATTTAAAATGACTTATCCTGAAGGATGTTTAGAATACATTTTTCAATATCGCCTAAAATCTTTGACCTTAGAGTCACCTTAAGTTAGAGTAGACCTCTGTGAAACTAGAACGGTTCTAAAAAGTTGGTCCGATGAAGAAAGCTACAATTTTCAAATAATAAAGGCTAGTAGAAACTCGACTCCTTTGTTTAGAAAAATGTGTACGTCACAAATCCAAATCAGTCATTAGCAGACTTCAGATATAAAAGTACAGGTTATTGGTTTTCAAAATTATAAATGTGATAGTGAACTAAAAAAACAAGGATTAGTTGAATATTAGTCTTGATACGCAGACAAATCATATCGTGTGTCGGTGGTATTTCAAAAATATGGCCACTATTAGGTACTGACAAAGAAATTAAAACTACTATTAAATGTCTGGCGTAGCCTAATGTTCTGTTGTAGTGCGTAGTTAGATGTTCCCGTTGTTTCATATCAATTAGATTTATTTCTATGTCTTGTAAGGAGTTATTAGGTAGTAAGGCTGGACATCCACCAGAGCTGTGCGAGGAAAATGTGCAGTGCGAAAATGTGTAGCGAGGATGTGAAACGGTGTGACCCTTTCCACCAGAGCTGTGCGAGGAATGGGTAATGTGTAATGCGTAATGTGTTAATGTGTACAAATGTGCGGTGCGAGGATAGGTAGCGGACTCTTTTGGAATATGAAGGTGGTGTGGCGGGAGCGGTACACATTCCTCGCAACACATTCCTTGCAACAAATTCCTCGCAACACATTCCTCGCTTGTTTTGTATGAACAAAAACCTCGCTCCGCTAAGCCCATATTCACCAGAGCTGCGCAGAGCGAAGCTTGGTAAATGAAGTGATTCTATTGGTCCTTACGAAATACATTCCTCGCTACGCAGCTTAGCACAGCTCTGGTGGACGCCCAGCACACTAACACTAACACTTGACATTTTTGTGTCTTACAATTAGCGTTGTGTGGTTCCAACCCTTACAAGGCGAAGAAAAAGTTTATT
The DNA here is from genome assembly GCA_910594945.2 of Amphipyra berbera. Taxonomy (NCBI): domain Eukaryota; kingdom Metazoa; phylum Arthropoda; class Insecta; order Lepidoptera; family Noctuidae; genus Amphipyra; species Amphipyra berbera. Next base: position 14,929,655 of record OU343138.1, read on the forward strand.
ACGATTTAGGGGTCGTGTCCTATAAAATTGTGCTGTAAGTATAATAAAAATTAATAGGTAGGTATATTTACGACACACGTATATCCGCATCTACGATAGATAATTGCGTAAGTTCCTACATACATAATTGTTGTTTAATGTCGGATTGACACTGGACTTAGTGTCGCGTCCTACACGACACGAAACGTAAGTCGCACGCCTTCATACAAAATATATGAATCCAATAGCGTCAGATGCATCTACTGATGCATCTGACGATCACGATACGACACCTGTCTAGTGTGAATCCGGCAATAATCTAGGCTGGTGCTGGTAATGATAAACTGCTGGAGGATGTTACAAGTTTGATAGAGAGTCGCAGTTGAATTTAGAAGCAACCAAATACGCTACCAAAGTGGATACTCGATGTGGATTCATGGATTGAATTGCTTTCTCATTGCACCGACCAAAGAAGTAGACTTGGGTACGCAACATTTTGGCGGTAATCAAATCTCACGAGCCTTCAAAAGTTATTACAATCGGAGCCCTCATGGCGCCGCAGTCAGTGAGACTTGTTCCTACCCACGTCTTCATTGTAAGCGATGTATAACCCTACTTACACGGACCGCTTGTTATTGTTGCTATGAACAATCTTAAAGCACATCATCGTTTAGACGTTCTCACTTAGCTGGTGCTGGTAAAGGTCAACCATGATGGTAATGGTTAACGTTGCCTGGAAACTCACTAAAGCCTGAACTTCGATCGATCAAGAAAGCACAGAACAGCAGTACGTCAAGGACGGTCGACCGACCAAATCCGCTTAATTAAAGTGGTACGGAAAAAGATTTCTGGATTGATTGGACCTTGAAGTTAAGCTGCGCTTGTCGTGGTCAGTCTGTGGATGGGGTGACCGTTCGTTACAAATCGGGACCCTGCCGTGCCTCGGAGAACACGTTAAATAGTCGGTCCTGGGTGTTATACGAATACCTACGACAGAGTTACGGGAAGTCAGAAGCCCGAAAGTCTGACAAACGATGAAACCTTAGGATATCGACACTGCCCAGTAACTGGATTGCGGAGGTTTGATGGCAGTAGCTCCATGTAAAATACTGGTATTCAGGCGCATCTGGTTAGATTGGAAGCTGACCCCAACATAGTTGGGAAAAGGCTACGCAGAACGAACGTAAAGAAAGAATTTTGGCCGAAGGGTGTCGTGTCCCGATGTTTTTGTGGAAGGTTATTCCACACCACGCTACATCACCGCGCCGCGGCCGTCCGGAGACGCCAACACAACGTGTTTATAGTTTTGATTTTAGGAGTCATTTTGTAAGGTGTAGGTTTTAAAAATATCGAGCCAAAAGTATCATTCATGGCTTCTTTACTTAAATAAAATATAAATATTGTACGAGAAGTTTCATTTCAATATATAAGGTCTAACCAGAATACCTGGATAAACTTTTACACAGTGTTCAATACGTTTAACTAATCACATCTATGTAAAGAAAAAACGAGATCCAAGTGTTTTTTTCTAACAAAAAAAAAATGTTTTAAATTGCCTGTACTCTCTAAGAATAAACTCATCCATTTCTTATGCATCGACCGCCATTGGGGTGCGTGCTAATTCCGTGCCGCGTTTTACATACACAGCGAAGTGAAAAATGTAAAAAAAAAAATTAAAGTGAAATTAAAGTTGAAAAAAAAATTTGGAAAGAAAAAAAAAGACTTGGATCTTGTTTTTTTTGCATAGATATATTCAGTTACACTTACTGAACACTGTGTAAAAGTTTGTCCAGGTATTTTGGTTGGACCTTATATATCTGTTAAAAAAAATACACATCTTAACAACGAATTAGCTAAAATACTTAGAATAAATTACTGATGTTGTTTTTTTGTCTTATGCAGAATGGAACCAAGGGATGTAGTACAGAAAGGCAACACACTTGAAGCGAAGCTGTCCGTAACTAACTACAACAGTCCATTCGCCACAAAGACCAGCCCGGAGTTCACGATCAGCGGGCAAAAATGAATAAAAAGAATAAAAAATTGACGGCGAAAATGACTTCAGGGCATCAGTAACTTTAAATATATCAAAAGATGGTGTAATTCGTGAAACATCTCACACTTGCATGCCGGATTATAAAGAGGAACATGTTGCCAAGGTGGTGTCTGAATGTCGCAAGAGGGTTAGAACTTGTATGAATGAAACCTATACCAACTGTGTACGAGGAAACTATCTCTCCCTTTACTGATGTCGCAACAAATTTCTTGATGTTGAAAAAACATATTTTAAAAGTCTCAGTGACGTTAAAATATCAGAGACTTTTGGCAAAGATTTTTTAATGTTTGAAGATGGAACAGATGAGAAAATGTTGTGTTTTATTTCGCAAAAGTGCAAAAGTGTGTTCCCAAACCTTTTTATCAAATTTACACAATACATGGCGATGTGGGTAACGGCACTGTCGTTCATTTAATACATATATGCCCTTTTGCCAAATAAAACACAAGAAACATATAAAAGATTATTTTATCTCATAAAAGAAAATTATCCTGATGTTCGGCCAACTAATTACAAAATCGATTTCGAAAAGGCCGCAATCAATGCTATAAATGAGATATTTCCTGAAGCCGTGGTAAACGGTTGCTTTTTTCATTATTGCCAGGCAATTTGGAAAAAGGGCAAAAAGCTCGGGTTCACAGAGACAGAGGGCGGAAAAAAAAATATTGGGCTATGTGCTACTATGGCCTACCTTCCACATGATCATATACCTACCTGAAGCGTGGCTGTACCTACTGCACAACGTCCCAAATGGAGCCGCTGCAACAGCTTTCACCGATTATATGTCCAATCAATGGATTAAAAATAGTAATCTTTTCACATGTCACGGGGATGTGTACAGAACCACAAATCATGTGGAAGGTTGGCACAATCGGCTCAATAGAAGGATCACAAAAAATCCGTCACTTTATCACATCATAGATGTATTGAAAGGAAAGGCTACTGAATCAGATTTTAAAATAGATAAATTGAATAATCACGTCCATGAGAACGTGCCTAAAAAGCGACGCAAAACTGACAATAAAGATCTGGTCATTACAAAAATTATTGATGATTTTCTGGGTAAAAAAATTGAAATTGGTAGTTGTCTGCAGCGGCTGGCAAATGTCAAAATAATATGTGACAGAAAGTGAGGAATTGTGTTATTTTTTTTACCTTTAATGGTGTAACTAACACGACTTTCTTTTATGTATATAGAAAGATTAGTATTAACGGTCAAATTATGTAAAAAATATTTTGAAAATTATGTGATTTACTATGGTATTTTGATGATACAAAAATAAAAATATGAAGTATTAAATCAATTGCGTTATTTATTTGTGAATGATTTAAATGTGTCTATATAATTTATTGCAGTTTTTTTTTCTCTAAGATCAGAAAATAAACTGAAAATACTGCTCTGAACTGAACCAATTCTAATCATAAATGCGGCGCGGCGTGCCGGGAACCACTGCGAAGCGAGGAGCGACGTACTGGGAATCGAAGTAAAACGGAAAGCGACATTATGGGAAGCGACGTTCAGGGAAAAATTCGCTTTTTGGCCCTTGGCGCCCCACAGTGGATCGTCCCCATACAAGAGGTCGGACATAGAATCAAAAATTGAAAACTTAATTAATAAAAATAAAAATTACATTAGCATTCCTCTATTAAAGAACAACAAAAGTTGTTACTACGCTTTTTTTATTTGACCAGCATTTTAGGAGCGATTCTATGAAAACTGTTATTTTTGTATGGAAACGAATACGAAAATTTCTGTATCTCATGATTCTCTCCTTGTTTCAATTTGCCGTTTTCACTATTGTTATTTACCCATTTTGTGCCACATTTTCTTCAAGGACAAATGGTGCCCCCAGAGTGCCCCTTCCGAGATATTTTGCCTATAGTAACTATCTTTGTTATTGTATTACTGATGGAATGGAGGTACATTAAGTATACTTATTACTGAGAATTACTCTTAAGGAACTACTTAGTGATGAGACGAAACAAGGAGGGAATCATGAGATACAGACATTTTTGTGTTCGTTTCCATACAAGAATAACAGTTTTCATCGAATCGCTCCTAAAGTGCTGGTCAAATAAAAAAAGCGTAGTAACAATTTTTGTTGTTCTTTAATAGAGAAATGCAACTGTATATATATTTTTTAAATTAAATAAATTTTCAATTTTTGATTCCATGTCCAAACTCTTGTATGGGGACGATCCACTGTGCGCCCGGTGACGAAGTTGCTAGGTTGAAAACTCTAAATAATCAGAGTTATGAAGACAACAAATAAAACAAAGTGTAAGTGTGTGTAGGTTTATATTTCGACATCACAATAAAGCGTGTTCCATCACTTCGACAAAGCGTTCTGTTTTGAGCAAACATTTTATTAGGTTTATTTGACAGACATCGTTAGTGGCATTAGGCTCGCCCCGTATTACATGGGACTTAAACATAACTGCTGAACCTTTCGGAGAATAAAACGCGTGATGTTATGTTATGTAAGTACCTACATAACTTTTAGGGCAAGTAAGGCTATAACCGCTCTGAGAAGCAAGTACAAAGGCGTAGTTTTTATCTTTTAGGTAGATTTATTTCTTGGAGTCAAGCCACTTTATGGTCTAACTAATTGATAAAATATCAAAATAAAACATCAAACAATAATATTTTATATAATTTTATTGTCGCTGAATGAATTTAATAAGATTGAAAGATATACAAAATTGTTGATACATTTGATCCAGTTTTTTGATCCAGTATTTTTATATCTTATTTCCATATCTTATGAATAAAAATACTATAAAAAAATGCAGTTTATACTGATGCCTGTATATTTGTCTGTCTATTTTTTATTGTGTGTAAGTGCCAGCGAAAATAATTTTATCTTCAAGAAGTATTAAGTACAGAAAAGGATGGTCCACGGTAAATTTCATTGTCGGTGGTGGTCTTGAGAATGACGACATGGGAACGGCGATCAGTCCTGTGAAAATAAAATAAAAATAAATTTATTATTTATTCACTTATTTATTACTTGCTATCCGTTGAAGTTAGAATTAGTCCGCAATAAGCATGCGATATTCCAGTTAGGCATAGGTTAAAAGATAAGTATAAGGAATTATACATAAGATTGTTAGCAATACCCTGATATACATTGATAAACCATACTTCAGAATGTATTATGTTTTAACATTGTTCGAAATAAAGTGTTATTGGGTTTTTCCATTAGGAATTTCTCAGTAGCAGCCCGGTGTCTGGATTTGTGCCCGGTGAATGGCAATAGGCTCACCTCTATTACAAGGGACTTAAACATAACTGGCGAAACGAGGTGTACAAAATACACCTCTGCCCAACCCTTAGGGGAATACAAGGCGTGATTTTATGTATGTATTGTTAGAAATCACTTGACAACCGCTCCGCGTTAAACTATAAATAAGGTAAATCAATTGTATGGATTAAATAACTAGTTGAAAACGCACTAGTAGTATAACGACTTGTTCTTTTAAGGTAAAGTTAATTCTGACAGCAGGACATCATTACAATTGGACTTAACAATAAGAAGATAGGTACAACAGAAGATAAGCGTCAGTTAATTATATTTAAACCACAGACGTCAATATGAACAAACACTTATTAGAGTACCAAAACCAAATTGCACGTGGAACATAGAAGTTAAGTAGGTACCATGGAACCGAGCATTTTGAAGTACATAGATGTAATAAAACAATGGTATTTGCAAATGATGATGACTGATGAAATGATGAAATCAAGCGTTGTAACATCACCTCATAGGTGCCGGCAAAGATAATTTTATCCTCGAAAAGTATTAAATACAAGAAGGGGTGATCCACCGTGAACTTTACAGCGGGCGGCGGCGGTCTACGAATAGAAGAACGATTCACCATAATGAGTCCTGTGGAACAAATTTAATGTTAAGTCCATCCATACCTTTTCAACCACTGACATAGTAGACCTTTCAAGAATTATGAATGTATTCGAGGGTAGGTAACTTGACGTAATAACAACGTTTTGTAGTAATCGATGATCCGTAGTGTAAACTGGGCAAGCTACGCAGTTCTGTTATAAAGTATCATAGGTATCTTTTTCCGTATTCCTAACTTATGCCCCAAATGAGAACAGTACAAAATCATGCGCATAGCAAATGCTTCCAAATATATGTTTTCATAAAACCACTTCGGACATAACGAAGACGAGAGGGCAACGTATAGACAACTCGATACATGATGATTCAAGCTGGCATATTACTGTTTATTCAGTCTTTGAACAGGCCGTGCACAGGAGTGAAGGTCGGGGTTCTAGCTTTACTATTCTGTACAAAACATTTTTGAACAACAGGAATTGTAGATATTAGGGTGCATTAAAATAGGCTCTAGGAGTGACGGACAATGAGCAGTCACCTCGCTGACTGGCTAATCTTTTCACTACGGCATGAGTTCAAATAGCTCGAGTTGACACGAGAGAAGAAGCAGAAGAAGAAGAAGCGGACCGAAATAAGCAGCAAACTGTTCCTCATAGAGAAAGGCGTCCAGACAACGCTTCTAGACAAAGAGCAGTACAGGCGAAGACTAAATAGGAACGTGCTTTGCTTTAGTTAAACTGCAGGGATAAGTATAGTCAGGAGGATAAAAGATACACTCAAGTAACAAACCTGTCTGTACAAAACATTAAAAAATCGGGTAAACCCCGATTTAAGTTACCTTCCTAGTTCTCCGGGAGGTAAACCCCCTAATAGAGACAATCATAATCCCACTAAACAACTACAAACCAAACGGTTGAAAATCTAACGATGGTGGCACGGCAATGAATCCTGTAGATCACAATACATTTGTTAATTACTGTAACATCGTGTATCAGCACGAGGCATATTGTAGCAATGTGGGAATTAATGTCATAAACTGTTGCCGAAAAGAATACCACGAAATTTTTTTACGATTTCTTTACGACATGAGTTCTGACAATACGACAAATCCTATTAAAAACCTTGCAGAAAAAAAAACATCGGACGAACTCTTATAAGCGCCTCGTCTACGATTGATTACAATCATGTAGGGTGACTCTCGTAGAGCAATCTACGAAGTTTACATAGTACTTAGACTAGCGTAGCTAGCGCATCACTACAGTCTATGTAGTTTACAATAGATATGGTCGGAAGGCGCCGTAGCCGCAATCTCTACGTGTATACGTAGAAATGCGAGAAAATATTTAGACTAATCTCCAAGCCATAGCTCCAGGTTAGCGCTCGGAGGTTTTACAGTAGAATCTTAATAGAATTGTTTCTTCAGTAATTACGCGTGCCTGAATCCTGACAGACGATTTTACAAGTCTTAAAATTGGTAATGGATTCGAACAGAAAATGGATTTATGAAAAGAAAGTTAGCCCTCGTTCGCACGAGAGCTTTTTCAACGCGCGTTAAAAAAGTGATCTAATACAACAAATAGCAAGCCGTATATGTGTTCACATGATAGCGCTTTTTTTACGCAACTTATCTATTGCGCGCGTTGGACGCTTTTTCTATGCGCGTTGAAAAAGCGTTCGTGCGAACGAGGGCTTAATAACAGGTACAACTGAGGGTACAACACACCAACCAACGAACACCGAATATTGTACAAAGAATGTTTTTTTGTTTTAAATCACCTCAATTTGAGTAAGTGCCAGCAAAAAGAATTTTGTCTTCAAAGAGGATCAGATATAGAAAAGGATGGTCAACTATAAACTTTATTGTCATCTCCGGTACCGTTTCTACATCACTATTATCTGCCGTATCTGTTCCTGTAACAAAACAAATAATATAGAAAATAGAATCGAAGAAATACTATGAAGTTATTCCAGTGAATACAAATTCTCAGTTTGATCGAATTGAATGATTTCAGAAAATGATGCTCCGATTCCTGGGCTAGGTATAAAATAAATGTGTTTGAGCATTCGATGTTTTGTCACAATAATGTGCTAATAGGATTTAGAGTAAGAAACATTGATTTGTGATTTTTTTGTTACTTTGTTGGCAAACTTGCGAATGTTTTTGTCGGCGAGGTTTCTGTGTCAAGTGGTCGAGAGCCATGAATACATTTAAGCACAAAAACACCAAGGCAACCTTACTGATGAACTACAATGCAAAACTGTGGGGCTTATTTGGTGGTGGTGGTCGTGCCACTGAACAATACGGCATCAAAACGAATCCTATAAATAAAAAACGAAGTAAAAACTAATTATTTACTGTTAACATTTAAAATAAACATAATAAACAGCGATATTGAAGTGAGAGAAGAACGTCACCATTGCAGAGTAGTTTTAATTCTTATCAAGGAATTTATAAGGACAAAGTTTATACCACAGTCTAGGCCTTAAGGAAAAATCGCCCAGAGGGGAGGGGCTTTAATAAACTCCATCGTCACGGGCAAATCGATGTAACCCACCTCATACTGTACTTAATAAATATTCGGCCCTGAGAGTTTGAAAATGAACAAAAATAAAATAAGTATAACATATCTACTTAAGTTTTGGCATGGGTCTTGATTTTAGAGTCCAGTTCATTCTTAATGAGCAATCAGTCTTATTACAGACAGTCTGATCGTTAGTCACAAGAAATTCAAAGAAATGTCAACAGCATCCATAGAATAGGTTTTAAGACCCAGAAGAAAAATAAAGATTGGTATTTTGGAAAAACAAGATAAAAGTTTTCAAGCCCATATTACAAACATAAGAACCTTCCTTGTGCTTTAAGGAATATATAACAAAATTAAATTGCCGAATTGGTCGAGCCGTTCTCAAGTTTCACAAACACATTTGGCGATTCATTTTTATTTATATAGATTACTTGGTAGCAAAGATCAAAATCGCCTTTTGCCTCCATATGACGTAGTAGTGCCATATAATGTCTTTAATTTGATTTAAGGAGTTTTGTTGTAAAAACCATTACATCAATCAATTCGATGATTAAATAAATTGACATTACTAATGATTGTCATCATGTAACCATTATAATTTTTACTCAAAAATGTTTGTAATGTGGTCATTATTTTGACAACCTTCTTTGAGCAAAGTCGACCTTTCCGCGCTACTTGAATAAGCGCCAGCAAAGTTGTGTGGAATCTCATTGCTGGTGAGTTTTAGCCACCAGCAATTTCCTTTGAAAATCCATTATTGTCGAGTGTTGTTTCAAAAATAGTCTGGTGCAAAAGTTTTTATACAGAATTTGGCTGTATAGAAACAGGCAGTACAATCATTAAAAACTAATTTAAAAAAAAAAAACTAAGCACCGGGGAAGAAACAAATCGTTACTTTAAATAAATTCTTACTATACTAATCTAGTTTTATTTAAATTACTCGCATTGTTTGAGTAAAGCACTATACAAGCCTTGGTCCGCAATGACTGCGCTGCTGGCCACGCTATGATGGCCTCGAGCTTAGTTTAGTTACGCTCTCGGCCTTCAAGCTTGGTCATCATTGCAGCCCTTGCTGTCCGCGCTATAAAGGCCTCGACCTTCGGTCTCGGCCTTTATTCCAGCTTGTCCATCAAGATTTGCAATGCTGACCGCGCTGTGATGGTCTGGAGTTGCGCTACGCTGCGCTCTCGGCCATCATCAGTGCTGCCAGCAACGCAGTCATTACAGACCGCGGCAGTAATATACTATTAATATCCTGTCAAAAATATTTATATTTTCATATCTGTAACGTTGGCAATACGTAGTCGGTAAAATAGGTTGATTCTTACACTGTGCAAGCAAAAATAGACCTTAAGGTGTATAAAATTTTCGTTCCCCTACTGTACAAAGCTCAGGTACAAAGAATGTTTTTTGTTTTAAATCACCTCAATTTGTGTAAGTGCCAGCAAAAAGAATCTTGTCTTCAAAGAGGATCAGATATAGAAAAGGATGGCCAACTACAAACTTTATTGTCATTGTCGGTACCCATCCTTCTGAAGCCTCATATTCTATATCTGCTCCTGTAACAAAAGAAATATGTAATATAGAAAATAGAATCGGAGAAATACTATGAAGTTATTCCAGTGAACAAAAATTCTCAGTTTAATCGAATTAAACGGTTTCAGAAAATTATGCTTCGATTCCTGAGCTAGGTTAATAAATGTGTTTCAGCATTCGATGTTTTGGTCACAATAATGTGCTAGTAGGATTTAGAGTAAGAAACATTGAATTGTGATTTTTTTGTTACTTTGTTGGCAAACCTGAGAATATTGTTGTCGACGAGGTAAGTGGTCGAAAGCACGAAAACATCAAGGCAACCTTACTGATGGACTACAATGCATAACTGTGGGACTTCATTACAAAGTTACGAAGTAAACTACTATTTTCTAAGTACATATAAAAACTGGCAGAGCAATCGTAATCCGTTGTTACTATTTCTAATAGAATAGGACACAGATGACAGATATCCAGTAAGGAAGAACATTTGTTTAAAGACAGAGGACCTTTCTGGTCAATACAAGGCACAAATAGGGGAAGAACATTGTGAAATTGAATAAAAAGAATCCTTAATATTTAAATGAATGACGACTTGATTTTGATAATAAAGAGCATAATGCGGATCCCATATAAGGAACACATTCTGTAAATCTATCGTCTCATATCAGTAGGTGTAGGTGCCAGCGAACAGGATTTAGTCTACGAAGAGAATCAGATATAAAAAGGGATGGTCTACAGTAAACTTTATTGCAGGTTGTGGTCGAGAAATTGAAAAAACAAAGGAAATACCGTAACCACACCTAAAAATTAGGTTGCAGCAATTAATTTGTAAATTTATTGTGATTTACAAATCACAATAAATTTACAAATTAATTGCTGCAACCTACTTTTTCTGTAGTCTCTAACAACTGCCATTATGGTACGTGGGATTTTTGTCCTACCTATTTATTGTTTACCTTCTAAATCTGAAATTTCTACTGCATAGTATTGGATTTTGATAGGAATTTGTAAACACGTTGAGGTGGACCAATAAATAATAATGTGGAAGTGCAGAGACGACGGGATAAGCAAAAGCAAAATGAAAATCCCATGTTATTAAAACAATACCTACATATTTTATATTAGTTTGTGTAGGTTCCGGCAAACAGAATTTTGTCTTCGTAAAGAATCAGATATAAGAATGGATGGTCAATCATATTTTAATTTATTGCATGTGGTGGTTCAGAAATTGAAGACATTTCTACGAATATCAGTCCTGTAAATGATAATCAAACAAATAAATTGCTGCAACATCATATTCAATTAAATCATTATATCCAGGCGACTTGTTCGTAAGAATATTGATTATACACATTTTTTTATAGAGACAAACTATCAAACGTTGTAAAGACGGTTTCTGTAGCTTGAGTTCTGCTTGCTAGAAAAAATATAACTTCTTAGAGTAAGTTAACGGCATTCAGTATATTGTCATACGTTTACTGTCAGGAAGTCAGATACTACTTACTGAAAAGTTGATCAATCGCAACCGAATTCGTTTACAAAAACTGTCAAATTGTTTGACAACAAAAACAAAACCAAAAATGTTGACAGTTTTCGTAAAGGAAAACTGACTGACGGTTGTGATTCGTTTGCGGTTTGGCAACAATTTTGATAGTAGAATTGACCCTCTATTTATAGTAACTCATTTTTTTAAATAAACTTACCTGTGAATGCTGCAGCCGTGACTCCTTCTTCATCAACCTTAATAAAGGCTTCTTGGAACGCCTTCGACACTACCACTGCTTGATTATTCACAATACCAGTCGCACCCTCAGTAAATAGTGACTCCACTCCAAGCTATAATCACAGAGGCCATCACAATTTCAGTTTTTTTTTTACTTTTCTAGAAAAAAGAAACCTTTTGGTCGAGTTCTTTTGTGGGAACTTTGCTTATAAAATTTTAAGAATTAAACAGTCACTGTTTAACATGTAACGCAGATACATAATATACTAGGCAAATATTGCTTTACAAATGAAGACAGCTTTACAAATTATTTAAAATCAAACATACCTTTGGTAAGATCTCATTGAAGTCCAGTTTTGTTTTGATATCAAACTTAGGCATATCTAAATCCACGGCAGCTTCAGAGGGGCTTAGCTTGAACACTTCAGAGAGGAGACCCTTTTCCGATGTCTTCTCGAGTACTGAGGGTAGACCGTCTACTTCGTTCGGGAGAACCACTACCATGCGGAAGCCCTTCTCTTTGTAAGGCAGCTCCACCATCTATGAAACAAACCAATTAAATTGTTTGCAAAGAGCATTTCTAAGCCAAAAGGTCTCAGATTATACGAGAATCTAGATAATAGTTTCTTTTTGTGTAAAAATATTATGGAACTTACCCGAGCACCAAGTTCAGGACTCTCAGTATAATAGAGTGATTGCATCAAGTGCATCGTCGGTTTCTTGACTACTGAGCTCTTGCTCACGTGGAAGTCTTTGTCTTTCGTCTCCTCCGAATTGAATGGTATTTGCCAGTGTCCCTGGAAATTGTGGGGTTATCAAATAAACTGAAATGATATTACCGATTTAGGGTATAATAACACATTTTCATGCGTGTTCTCCGCAAGACGACATCTGACGGCATCCTACTTTCAAAATTATGTGAAAGCTTTAGGAGGAGAACTTTCGCCATTAACTAGACACTATTAAAAATCTTAATGTAGTGATACTTCACAAAATTAGACAATCTATGCTATAACAAAAAAATACAATTACAAACTAGTAAACGAATTCAGATCCTGAGATCTGATCTGATCTGAGATCAGTGTAATGGCATGGGCTCTTGCAATTCGAAAGCCAATTAAAGATTATTCTAGCCTTGAAAAGTGAGAATTATAAGCAAACTTAATTTACCTTGAAGTAAATGACGTTGAAAAGTGCAGCGGCAACGTCAGGGCTCAGACTGCTTGAGCTGACAGGGTCCTTGATGTTACCCTTTGTCTTCTCGTCAGCCTGTCGAAAGAACAACATTAAGGTCATATTACGTATTATTTGGAAGCAAACTGCGGTGGTAGTGCCCTGATGTAGAAAGTGTTGAATGGTCACAAACTTGATTTCAAGTCAAATTATCATTTCGTTTCAAGAGAATTAAGTGAGTGTTCCATAAATTATGCAGCTTGCGGCAATCTGACAAACACATTTTGTATCGAACATAAGTGCCGTATCGTACCCATTTGTTAATGATTGCAGCAGCGTCGTCTGGCTTGCTGAAGTCGAGGGTGTCCACCTCACTGCGGTAAGAGCGAACGACATTGGTGAAGGACTCTAGTAGACTGTACTTGTTGGACACGTACACCTTGTTGGCGGCGGCCAGGACATCAGGGTTCATTTGGGACAACCTCTCGCTCAAATCCCTGTATGAGTCCGTAGTCTGAAAATTTTACGAAAAAAAACCATATAAGACAAGATAACCAGATAAGATTTGGGATTAAGGAGTTAGGATCGAGTACGAAAGATGATTGATTGGCATGTGATTGACTAGCATACAATCATTCGTCTAATCGAGGGGCTCGTGGCAAATTACCAACCGCGCGAATCATACGATTTGCGAGGTTAAGCTGCGCTTGCCGAGGTCAGTCTTTGCATAGGTGACCGTTCGTTACACATCAAGACCCCTCCGTGCCTCGGAGAGCACGTTAAACAGTCGGTCCCGGGTGTCATACGAATACCTATGCCAGTCGTTACGGGAAGTCAGAAGCGCGAAAGTCTGACAACCAGTCTATCCTTAGGATATCGGCGCTGCCCAGTAACTGGGTTGCGGAGTTCTGATGGCAGCCGCTCCGTGTAAAATACTGGTATTCAGCCGCATCTGGTTAGATTGGAAGCTGATCCAAACATAGTTGGGAAAAGGCTAGGCAGAAGACAATCATTCGTCTAATCGTAAGGTACGAGTGGGACCCTGACTACGGGACAAGTGGTATATTTTATTAAAAGGGGCGAAATCTAAGGGGCAGGTGGTGCGTAAACCCATCTATTTGGTAAAAACTGCAATTACGATGTTTTTGTACAGAACTATTTGAGTAAGCTTAGCACATGAGTTGTTATGATAATAGCTAGCCAAAAACATTATCTTTGTAGTCAGCGTTGCTTGTTGTCATTATGTTAGTGTTACACCCATGTATAAACAATCATTATTAACAATTAATTATTATAAAATAATTATAATCTCATTGGAAACAAATGAAAAGGTGTTTCGGGCAAATAAATGAGTTCCTTTTAATCATATTAATTTCTAAATTGCTTTTCAGGTATTTGTGCGTCATTTAACGACTTTTGTCATTATTACTAATTATAATCTCTTGTAAGTGCTTGTAGGTAATAAAATCTATTACATATATGCATCTATGTCGTTAAAAAATAATTAAAATTATCAGGACAAGTTATTAGTATCTTATTTAATTGGATGATTCCTTTGTTCACTAACAAACTGTTTATCGTCACGTGTTAAAATATTTCGCAAGAAGGAAGCCTGTCATTTGACGAGGCTTGCATAGGTCTAACTCGCACAGGCTTTTTTGAGAGAGTCATCAAATTTTTTGCCAAACCATACCTAGTAACATAATTTGAAAAAGCATCCTCTAAGGCTGGTTTTCGTTTCCCTAAAATTCTAGTACATTTTTCGAGTAAACGTTTTGTTAACCAGAGAATTATTCTTCGTGACTTTGTACCTAGTTAGGATTATTAGGAACCAAACGGTGTTCTTCAAAAATGTGGAAAATTCACTTGGCGTAAGGGACAAGAAAGTTATTGTCCCTTTCCGCTGTCACTATTACCATCCAGCAAGAGTAAACAAATTAAAAAAATGGACTAACCTGTTTATAGTCTGTGCCACCCAAAAACTTGGTGATCTCCTCCTTGGTCGCAGGACCTGCTCCATTGTTGAACAAGGACAGCAGTATCATGAGTCCGAGCGGCGATGATACCACGTTCTTGTCATCTGCTGTATCGTAAGCCACCTACAAAGACATTTCTTTTTTACCACACATGATTATCATAATTTTATCCTTTTCCCCAATATTTTGGAGTCCACATTCGAAGTCGACTTAGAATCAATGTTTTAGGCGAAGCGACTGCCGGTTTCGGCTGACTTCTGTAATCAATCTAGTCGGATTCCCTTCTCCTTCGGTTAGACTCATAACGAGTGTTACAGATGTTATCCGCATTATTGTATCTGTTGCTGTTTATTCTTGTTAACCTTTTGAACACAATGCTATACACGTATGAGGACTTCCCTCCACACCGCGCTACAAACTCATCGTACTTTTTTAACGGCTATTGACGTCTTCGGCGTCCTGAGCATATTTTCGTTTGACGTCTATAGCCGTCAATGGCATCCAAAGGGTAATTTCATCTCAACGACCTTGATTTGTTTACATCATTACTTGTTCAAAGCATATAGGTAAAACGCTACAAAGGTATACCTACATTCATAATTTCCTTATAAGCAAATTATTTATTTGCTTGCGTTCATTCCTAAGAAGTTTTACTTATTCCTAGGTATTTACATTGCAGTGGAATGCACATATTTGGTATTAAGTATCAGGAAATTTTTAAAATTACCTTGAGTAGTTTCATGGTGGATTTGTCGATGCCTTCTCCTAGCGGTGTCTTGACATAGTTAGGAGGAAGCGGGAAATCATAGTCGAAGTCTTCGTAAAGCAACGCCATCGCGACGGTCAATACGCCTGTAAAACGGAATAATTTCATTAATTGATGTAATTATTTATTCCGCGTGTGGACGGATTAGAATTTTTAAACTTCAAGCTGGGAATAGGCGCGTGTTCAAGATTCATCAAAACCCAGCACGCTTGGTGGTAGAATCTATACGTACGTCTGGCTAGCTACCACCCTCACATTAAAGTCCAGTGCCAAACAGCTTACTGTGTGCCGTCGTGCGTATGTGAGAGCTAGGGGGGTATAGGGGAATCTCTCTATATCTCTGTTCCTTGGATTCGTGTGCGCTTACCATCATATGAGACTAGGGTCAAATGCAACCACGTCAAGAATAAAAAAAGCGATTACGCAAATTGTAGAAAAATGTATATAAGGGAAAGGTATTTATGGCCCGTTCATACAGCGGATCCGTTTTAACGGATCCGTCGATACTGGATAGGTACTGTGTTTTTCATATCTGTACCGACGGATCAGTTAAACAAATGGCAGCTGCATCGCATCTGGCAGACAGGATACGATAAAAGTAACGGATCCAGTATTTTTTACAGGATCCGTTTTAGCGGATCCGTTTTTATTTTGGTGATGGCGCCTGCAGTTGAATGAGCGACTTCACATACACGAAAGTCGTGTATGATAATTAATTAAATCTAAATTAATTCTTTGCTTATAACGTGAGACATTTTAGCGCCCCGAGTTAAATGACCGCGCGGCGAGCGATAGTCGCGCAATTCGTATGTGGCGCTGAAATGCCTCACGTTAAGAATACATGTTTACTTCTTGAATTTATTTTTTATTGAATTCAAAATTATCCCTTGGTTGCAGGGTTAATCTATGTTAACAGTACATCACGAGGTTTGAAGGAATTGCATGATTTCGTTTACACCCTGTACAGGTGTTATATTTATAGATTTGATTAATATTAATTAACTTAGTTCCTCTGTAAACCTTTTGGGATGATGTCAAAAAATGATACTGAATCAAAACTTTTATTATTTTATTTTGAGACGTTTGTAGTTTTTTTAAGGAAAGTTTTAGAAGCGCTACCCCATATTTGTTAGATAATCGAGATGGGGTTTAGTGATAGAATTATAGATAAGGTATTTAACTTTTAGTGGAAGGAATCGAACTCCCCTAAGTGCACCTGTTAGGGGTGATATCTTTTTTCTTACTTTCTCAATGCGGGGTTTCATTGTTCATTTTTCATCAAGACTTAGATCTAAATATTTATCTGTATTAGTCCTAGTTAAAGTTTGACCATTTATTGTTAATTCATCATGTGGATAAAGATTTTTGCACTAAATATAACGTATTTTAGTTTTACTAGTATTAATGGTTAACAAGTTACATTGGAACCAGATAGCTAGTCTATTAAGATCATCTTGTGCTTCTTTTACAATTACATCTAATTTATAAGTGAAGTAAAATAGGCTAGTATCGTCCGCATAGAGTGAAATGTCTCCTTTGAGATTGATTTCATTAATATTATTAATATAGATGAGAAATAATAAGGGGCCTAATATGGAACCTTGAGGAACTCCACAGGTAATGGGCTGTGGTTTGCTTTGGTTTTCTCCGATCCTGATTATTTGGAACCTGTTTGTTGAATAAGAACTTATAATATTATACGCTACGCCAGTAATACCGATACTTTCCAGCTTTATTAGCAGAAGTTTGTGGCTTACGGTGCCAAATGCCTTTTTAAAGTCAATAAAAATCCTAAGGCCTATTTTCTTTCTATCTATATTAGTTTTTAATTTTGTAATAAGATATACTGGAAATGTATAGCTTGATATGACGTCGTGTGTACCTGTCATTAATAGAACATAACATAAAATCACGCTTGTATTCCCCGAAGGGTTGGGGATAAAGGTGTATAGTAACACCACAAAAAGTAACACCCTCATTTTGCCGTTATGTTTAAGTCCCATGTAATAGGGGGCGATCCTCTTACCAACTCCGGGTTGCTACTGAGGAATTCCGCACGGAAAAACCCAATAACACTTTGCCCGACTTGACATGACACACATATTTTATATTATGTCCCATTTTCTGCCACTTTACAGATGACTTGGTAGCTCTGATAGCTCTTTCCGTACACTGCACTCGCAAGTCGTAACAAAATCATCATTTGTTGCCCGATACGGGACGTTTTGACAAGACAGGCATAAGGCCGATTGACTGAGACATATTTTTTCGCGATTGTTGAGACAATTAATTTTCGAGCAATTAAAGGCACAAATTCCCTATTAAATATTTAATAAATGCATGGAACATATTTTTGTTATCCTAGCAACTGAATTAAACTGTCGAAATGTCACAAGTTTCGTCAATTTGCTATTTCGAAGAAGAGTTGATCGAACTATAGTAGGATGTTGGATGTCTACGTCCATCCCAATGATCCTTAGCCGTGGTTTCAGACACGAGAAAAGAGGGCGTGGCTGTTTTTTGTCAGGATACACACGGTGTTACGTATACGTTTGTTTTGTTCTACGGATGTGACGTATTTACGCTACCAGGTTTTGAAACCAGGGCTTCACTTCGAAGTAGCCCTGGTGCGGACGGGAAATACATGTTACTTGCAAATGTGAAAGTATTTGCCAGTCGGGCGCGACAGAGGTGGAACACACCAGAATTAAAAATTACATAGGAAATCGATCTATGTTGTCCTATTAATAAGGAGCACAGTCGTAATTTGCGAAAATAATATACTTTTAACTTCCAAGTATTTTTACACCCCAATTAGAATATCAAGTTAAAAGCATAATTCAGATTACCTATGTAGTTAAAATTTAGCTTTACCATATTTTTTAAAGAAATTACTAGATATTGATTTTTCAGTGCTAAATAATGCATTTGATTGACTGTCAGATTTGTAAAAAGCACTTAATTTTTAAATAAACATAAACATTATAAGAAAGGCAAATGAATACATTCTATACTAAAATTAATAGTTAGTGGCATGCCCACGGCATTTAATTATTGCCTTATGGTGCGTCCAGACCTGACGAACGCGCCGCGAATGCGCCGCACGCGCGACGCACGCGCGCAGCGCGCGAGCCGTTCGCGAGCTGCGCGCGAGCGGCGCGTGGAGCTTTGTACGAACATGAAATGCACGCGCGCAGCTCGCGAGCGGCTCGCGAACGGTTCGCGCGCTGCGCGCGAGCGGCGCATTCGCGGCGCGTTCGTCAGGTCTGGACGCACCATTACACCGGCGAGGCATTTACTATCAATTTTTGACATTTTGCAATAGAGATTGAGTTGCATTCTTCTAAGATAACGTCATACTCTTAAATTGCCACACTGGCGATTTGATAAACTTCTCTTGACTTCGCACCAAAGGTGTTCAGTTGGGTTTAGAATTGGGCTGTTAGCTGGCCAGTCTAATAAAAAACTGATTGTGATATGAGGAATTCTCTAACGGTGCGTGCAGTATGTTTCGGATCATTGTCATGCTGCAACGTCTAAATAACCGGCAGCACGTCTTCAGCATAGGATAGGGTAACAATGTTTCTTCCAGTATAATTGTGTATTGGAATTGATCCATGTTTCCTTTTATCAACCTAACAGGTCTAACTCCATAACCATAAAAGCAACCCCAAATTTTCAAGTTTTGCCCGTCATGCTTTAATGTCACTTTTGTGTACTTGGAGGCGAATGTTTTATTCGGAGGGCGTCGTACATATCGTTTTCCATCAGAACACACTCTATTATCTTTGTATCGTCAGAAAGATAACATTTTTCCACTGTCTGACTGACCAGTTTTCATACCTTCTTGCAAATGCGAGACGGGCTTGCCTATGGCACCGTTTCAACATGGATACCTTCCCTGCCATCCTTCCCTGCCATCCTTCCATTCAACTTCTCTTCTACCAAACGCCTTCGAATAGTGCGTGCCAAGATCGCTGAAGGGTTATTTTCACCAAAATATTCTTTTCTTATTTCGTTAAACCATTTAAAGGATTTTGTTTTACGAAACGAACGATGTTTCGATCATCTCGACGAGATGTCTTTCTCTGTTTAGGTACAGGCGGAATATTTGAAGTCGTTTGATACGTGTTAATATGCTTCACAGCATGGAAAACCATCGTTTTCGAGCATTGCAGATAATCAGCTATCCACTGAGTGTTCTCTATTTAAATTTGAATAAAAAATAAACTATTCAGCCAGTGGCGTAAGAACAGGGTGGCAGGACGGGCAAAATGCCACGGGCCCCGGCCGGAGGGGGGTCCCCGACCTGAGAGGGCCGTCAGCACAGGAGGATCCTAACATTTATTATTGCAACATTAAGTAAAATTTATTAGTTTTTATTGTATTCAATTAATTTAAGTTAGTCAACCGGGGCATTTGCGTCTCTGGGGTAATTGCGTTTATTCGAAATTATTTAAAAGCTACTAGAAATACAACCACTTCTGCCATCTAGGTTCGTTTATTTTTACAAAAATTATACGATACAGTTCCAATAGAGGGCGATATACCTCATAATTTCAAAATACCGGCCATATTGAAAATCACGTGTTTCATATCAAGCGGTGCTGCACGAGCTGAGTGATCAAAATCGTTAATAATCCATTATTTTCCTTGGTCGTCAGTTTTTATTTTATAGTGCTCGTAAACAATACATTATGGATTGTCTATACAAGTAATTATTTTTACCGAAATCGTTTTAATTGTAGAGAAAAAATGATTGAAATGTTTGAAGTTAAGTCTGAATTTTTGAGGTAAATGCGTCTGATGTTTCGGGGTTATTGCGTCTATAACGCCTTTATCCCATAACCAGGGATCTTCAACCTTTTTGTGGTGTTTGTTTTTGTATTAAATAGTTTTTTTTAATGAATGCCTTTCGCAAAATAAAGTTTCGCCATGAGCTTTCAATTTTACTTTGCATATTTTTTAATTTTTAACGGTTTTAGTGATTGTTTTTTGTTGTAGTGAAGTTTTACCAAAGTTTGAATTTATGTTTCATGTAAAGTAGAGTACGATCACAATGGTGATACTGAAATACATTGACATCGATAAATATTCAGAAAGAAATGATTTTCAGAGAGCATATTACATAGAGCAGAAGCTTACCTGGCCATGGCATAAAACACATTTTGTCATTGTGGTTTTTTAAATGTATTTGATGATGTTACAAGTGCCTTGTTGCCACAAAAAGTTTGTATATGATTGTTGTGATGATAAAGTTAATACTTAATCATTGTTGTTCTTTTGGGCAAAAGTTCCTATTTTATTACTTTTCACTCTGGCATGATTGAGCTCTAGAGACAACCATGGTATTTATAGGTGTCTTTTTATTAACAATTATTTTGTAACATTCTTCTAGAATTAGTAGCGTAACTTCATTTTGATTAAACTTTAAAATGTTGCTTTTATTTAGTCTGATCGAAATACTTTTTCTGCGAGAGAGTTTATTCTAATTTTGCTCTCACAAATAAAAATGTTCTGAACACCTGGAATTCTCAGGGGGTAAATACGTCTATGAAAAATTTGTCGCATTTTCCCAGTTTATATGACACTGATAATTTAATATTTATTAAGATGACTGAAAGATTCGTGTACGAAACTTTAATTGAAACGAAATATATTTATATCAACCTTCAAAGGTCGCCTATTTAGAATTTATTTTATAAAGATGCTTTTACCCTAATAGGGGCAAATGCGTCTAAAATTCCTTTAAAATAAAAAGATAATAAATACTCTTTTTACTATAACTCATGGAAGAAACAAATCAATTAAGCTTGAACACAAATAATTTTTGAATACATTTGTACTAGAACTTTTTCTAATAATTTATATTTAATGTGATATGAATCGTTAAAAGTGTGTAAGATAAAAATGTAACGCAATTGCCCCGGTTGACCTTACCTTAAACTACATACACAAATTAAATAAAAAAATGTATCAAGATTTGAACGCATTTGTTTGCATGTGTCCATTTTGATGTGCTGTTGATTGTAAGTACACATCAAAGGGTGATTTATTAAAAGGAAAACTATGCCTAACGTTTGTTGAACTTCTTTATATTGAGGGAGGGCCCCACCCCATTTATTTGCCACGTGTCTCAACCGGTATAGTTATGCCACTGAATTCACCGTTCTTAATTATTTGACCAGCCTGTAAGTAGCGACACTAGGTTCAGATGGAACATATGAAATGTATCCCATCAAAAACATAAATGTGAAAATGGGAGCCAGGTTCAATAATAAGAATATGCTTGGTTGTAGACTTCGCCGTCAAAAGCATTGAGATCTAAATGGGTGCCAAGTTCTGTAGATAATCCTGAAATTTATTTATAAGATCATGAAGCTCAAAATTGACTTGGCTAGTTATTACCAGTAAACCAAATTTTTTGAAGAGTAGGATTATAATTATATTGACCTTACAATATAAAAACAGTAATTTGTGTATTACTTAAAGAAGATAAATTAATTAGCCAAATATAAGATAACTTGTATGTGAAAACTAGCCAAGTCAAATCTTGAGCATCATGATCTTATAAATAAATTTCAGGATTATCTCCAGAACTTGGCACCCATTTAGATCTCAATGCTTTTGACGGCGAAGTCTACAACCAAGCATATTATTATTATTGAACTTGGCTCCCGTTTTCACATTTATGTTTTTGATGGGATATCATAACTTTTTGTAAAGAAATTATTATTATTCATCATTCAAAAGTGATCTGTAAAAGGTTTACGCTGTATAGTTTTCTTTTTTGTACTATTTTCTACATTTTCTTGACCGTTAGAAGTATGTCGAAAGTCCTTCCTTTAACTTTTTCTATCATTATTTGCCTGTTAGGTATATTTTTCTTTCCCACTGGAATCAAACAATCTGATATATATAAAACGATAAAAGCGACATTTCATGGAATCATGGAACCTATAATCTCCTGCGAAAGAAAAAGATTTTGCTTTTATAATTTCGCAAGGCGCTAGGTAATAAAAATCGATTGTTTGAAAAATATTTCAAATCGTAAAAATTCACTGTTTTCTGACTTTTTCCTTTGTATACACACAATTAGCCAGCTGGACGCCAAATTTCAACTTTCTAGGGCATCTGGAAGTGGGTTAGGTTTTTGATCTATATGTCAGTCAGTGTTAAAAATGCTGATTTTTAGACGTTAATATCTCAATAACCGTTTGAGCTGTATTTATGAAAATTGGAATTATAGTTAATCTCAGAGGTTTTAATAAATAAACCAAATTCCATGTGTTTATGTTGAATAGATTTTGAGTTATTAAGGGCTCAAAAGTGGCTTCAAATGGTTCGTGTAACACACGGCTGCTGCGTCGCCAGTTCCTTTTTCTTTGAACTTGGCTTGACACGCTGCCGCGTGTCTAGATCTGTTTATTGTTTAATTAATCATACAAATGAATATACCACTAGTATCGAAAAGTTTTGCGGTACCCAGAGAATTAAAAAATAATACATGCAATAAGTTATACTAGTTTGTTTAAAATAATCGTGTATTTAGATAAGCGTTCTTAATTATATGACCACCACTGTAGGTATATATTATGGTATAAAATAAAATCTAAATTTAAAAGAAGATTCTCATAGATAAATTGAAAACTTACGTATTTTTATTTTGAATACTTAAGTAATGGAAAGAAATGTTCTTTTTTATTATACACGTAATACACTGGTACTGACAGTAGGTAGGTACCTACCAAGATGACCGGTGTAAATATTATCAAACAATCGTACGTACCCAGAATAAGAAATAGCTTGTCCATGTTGTCAGTCCGAGGTCTCGCACAACACTGACCTCTACAATAACCACCAAGGCTCATAATTATAACAAAGCCTGATTATGAGGTGTGACGTCTTCATCTCATAAACAGACGCGCGCAACATTTTTCATTTAATTTATTTTTCTACCAATTCTACTGCTTAGATACTTACCAAAAAAATTCAAATGGCTGCCAAAACGGATAAATGCTCAACAAATTGCATTGACAAAATGACTTACAACTGTGACTTTTTTATTTTGTGCTATAGAAATCATTAGACCTCTGAATAGATAATTTGAAATTAAATATTTTATATACCTAGTTGCTAAGTAATATTTTATTTTATATCTTTCAATTTAGTAATCCTAGCTGAGGCAAAATAAAATAAATATCGAACTATTTTATTTATTTTATGCATATTTACCAAATATAAATTATTTATTTTCCAAACATAACATGTTACCCATGTATTGCTTCATGAATTACGTTAAAAATAATTAGAGATGAATAACTATTATTTCCTCTTTATATTACTACAGTATTACATAACATCACGCCTGTATTCCCCGAAGAGTTAGGCAGAGGTGTATAGTAAAATACTCAAACCTGCTATGGCACTTTCCTCAAAAGGCCATTCCAGACGTTGCCCTACATCGTTTTACTCGCATAGTTTTGTACACTACAATGTCTGGACTTTAAAAGAGACTTTGACCTCTGAGTTTGTTTCGGCTTTTCTTCTCAGAGCTAGTCAGATAGGAAATGCCGGCGCCATCTAGCCTTAAAAAAAAACATTACATTGACTTGTAAAAGTGTCTGTAACAGATTTATTTACAGAAATAAAAATCATTTATCATTTCTCATTTCGCCGTTATGTTTAAGTCCCGTGTAATAGGGGGTGAGCCTATTGCCAAGTACCTTAGTAGTAGAATTGGCAGAAAAATAAATTAAGTGAAAAATGTTGCGGGCGTCTGTTTATGAGATGAAGACGTCACACCTCATAATCTGGTGTTGTTATATGAGCCTTGGTGGTTATTGTAGAGGTCAGTGTTGTGCGAGACCTCGGACTGACAACATGGACAAGCTACTTCTTATTCTGGGTACGTACGATTGTTTGATAACATTTATACCGGTCATCTTGGTAGGTACCTACCTACTGTCAGTACCAGTGTATTACGTGTATAATAAAAAACAACATTTCTTTCCATTACTTAAGTATTCAAAATAAAAATACGTAAGTTTTTAATTTATCTATGAAAATCTTCTTTTAAATTTAGATTTTATTTTATACCATGTATATAGGTACCTACAGTGGTGATCGTATATTTAAGAACGATTATCTAAATACACTATTTTTTTAAACAAACTAGTATAACTTATTGCATGTATTATTTTTTAATTCTCTGGGTACCGCAAAACTTTTCCATAGGTACTAGCGGTACATTCATTTGTATGATTAATTAAACAATACACAGATACATTCTACCACCAAGCGTGCTAGGTTTTGTAGAATCTACAACACGCGCCTGGTCCTAGCTTGAAGTTTAAAAATACTAACCCGTCCACACACGGGATAAATAATTACATCAAATTAATGAAATTATTCCGTTTTACAGGCGTAGTGACCGTCGCGATGGCGTTGCCTTACGATAAGTTCGACTACGATTACCTGTTTCCTCCTATTTATGTCAAGACACCGCTAGGAGAAGGCATCGACAAATCCACCATGAAATTACTCAAGGTAATTTTTTAATTTTTCTGATACTTAGGTAAATACCAAATATGTGCATTCCACCGCAATGTAAAATACCTAGAAATAAGTAATTCTTATTAGGAATGAACGCGAGCAAATAATTAGCTTAAAAGGAAAATATGAATGTATACCTACCTTTGTATCACAAGTACGGGAACCGATCACTTCATGTGTATCATTTTACCGAATTATATTTCGCGGTTTTACAAAATAACTTTTTTCATTTGCCAAATGATTTATTTGCCATATTTTCACCACACCGATATAACATACATTTTACGGAATATTATTTGGTCACAAATATACAAGGTTAGTCGGAAAGGGGGTACTAAACTGAGGGCCATCTAAAGTATCATTGATGACTATTTTAAAGCAAGTGTTAAATTTTCAAAAATCAATAATTTTAATTGCATGCAAAAAGGTTTTTACTTTAGTTTTAAAAAAAAAAACATACCTGCTTTAGTTATGAATTCAGTAAATTAATTTTCTAATCCGTGACCCCAAATATGACCTAAATTGTAGAAACAGTTGATCATAGCTATGGACAAATAGATTTTAGCATATTTTTTACGAAATCTTTGAAAAGCTATTTCTCTTAAACTATCGAGTTTTGGGGAAAGTTGTAGAACAAAAGTTATCCCTTATTATGGGTACTTTAACCCCCTTTCGGCTTAGTACGCCCTTTCCGACTAACCTTGTATAGCCGGTTACTTGGTAGCATTTTCAATATTAAATTAAAATAGTATCATAAAAAGTCAATATGTTGTGCTACAAAACTTAGTGACAGACGAATTCCTGCAAAACCGACTTCACGCAGTCTTGTCTGCCCTATTCCTAGAGTGTAATTTAAGCCCACGTAGGCGCGGAGGGGTGGGGCGGCCCGCTAGCTGAGGAGCAGGTGGTTCGAAGGCCCGCCGCCGAGGCTGAGGCTGGCCAGCGAAGTCAGCAAGCCGAAGCTGCGGTGGTGAGCGTTAAAACCATCTGCGACGATAAGCTCGCGTGGTTTACACGCTGCATGGTAATTAAAACAGTGGTATAATGAATGTTCGGAAACATAATATTTCGAACAAATGTTATTTCGGCTAAGTGTAACTTCGGTAAAAAGTTTTTCGACCAAATGAAACGTCGGAGTAACGTAAAATCGAATTGATAAAAGGTAACTGATACAGCCGCAGACGTGACTTCAAAAAAAACGAAACGATAAAAGTTGAAAAGTTTTAGGTGAAATGAAATTCGGTCAAATATTTTTCGAACTTATGATAGGTAACCCGCAAGTACCTATCTGCTTTGAACAAGTATAGGTCAACCAGAATCTCATGGCATTAAAAATTAATAACTAATAGTGGTTTTCATATGGCAATGTCAACATGTCACTTGTCAAAACCAGTATGACTGTAGTTGATACATTTTCCAGTTCTGATTAATGTTTTCTTGTTCAAACATTTTTAATAAACATACTTATTTTAACAAGGTTTCCTTTTCCATTACATACATTAAAATTGCAAAAAACCATATGTCAGCATATCATTTTGGGACCCAGTACATAATATCAGCAAGCACATTGGGTCACATAAAACAATAAGTCAAAACCTCTAACAACATGGATTTATGAAATACATGTCGTGCCGACCCCATCTAGTGTGGGATAAAGGCAGGAAGAAGATGAAGAAGAAATTAAAGAAAAAAAATTACAAGTATCAAGACTTTTTATTCAAATTACCCTTGTTTTACCCACAAAAAAATGTAATTTCCCTATTTGCCATCAGATTCTGGTAGACCTATAATGATGTAAACAAATCAAGATCGTTGAGATGAAATTAACCCTTTGAATGCCATTGACGTCAATAGCTGATAAAAAAGTTCGATGAGTTTGTAGCGCGGCGTGGAGGGAAGTGCTCATACGTGTATAGCATTGTGTTCAAAAGGTTAACAAGAATAAACAGCAACAAATACCATAATGCGGATAACATCTGTAACACTCGTTATGAGTCTAACCGGAGGAGAAGGGAATCAGACTAGATTGATTACAGAAGTTAGCCGAAACCGGCAGTTGCTTCGCCTAAAATATTGATTCTAAGTCGACTTCGGATGTCGACTCCAAAATATTGGGGAAAAGGATAAAATTATGATAACCATGTGTGGTAAAAAAGAAATGTCTTTGTAGGTAGCTTACGATATAGCAGATGACAAGAACGTGGTATCATCGCCGCTCGGACTCATGATACTGCTGTCCTTGTTCAAGAATGGAGCAGGTCCTGTCACCAAGGAGGAGATCACCAAGTTTTTGGGTGGCACAGACTATAAACAGGTTAGTCAAGTTTTTTCTGTGTATACTGCTGGCTGGGTGTTAATATCGACAGCGGAAAGGGACAACAACTTTCTTGTCTCTTTCGCAAAGTGAAATTTCCACATTTTCGAGGAACATCGTTTGGTTCCTAATAATCCTAACTAGGTCCAAGTCACCACGAATAATTCTCTGGTTAAGAAAATGTTTACTCGAAAAATGTACTAGAATTTTAGGGAAACGAAAACCAGCCTTAGAGAATGTCTTCTCAAATTATGTTTCTAGGTATGGTTTGGCAAATAATTTGATGACTCTCTCAAAAAGGCCTCTGTGGGTTATACTTATGCAAGCCTCGTCAAATGACAGGCTTTCTTTTTGGGGAGTATTTTAACTCATGACGATAAACACACTAACAAAGAAATCATCCAGTTAAATAAGATACAAATAACTTGTCCTGATAATTTTAATTATTTTTTAATGACTTAGATATGAATCTATAAGACGAATATATGAATATTTAATAGATTTTATTACCTACAAGCCCTTATAAGTGATTATAATTAGTAATAATGACAAAAGTCGTTAAATGACGCACAAAAACCTGAAAAACAATATAGAAATTATTATGATCAAAAGGGACTCATTTATTTGCCAGAAATACCTTTTCATTCGTTTAATAATATCCGTAATAATAATTATTTATACCTATATATGGGTGTAACACCAACATAATGACAACAAGCAACGCTGGCTACAAAGAGATATAATGTTTTTGGCTAGCTATTATCATAAAAACTTCTATGCTATGCTTACTCAAATAGTTCTGTACAAAAACATCGTAATTGCAGTTTTTACCAAATATATGGGTGTACGCACCACTCACCCCTTAGAATTCGCCCCTTTTAGTAAAATCTACCACTCGTCCCGTAGTCAGGGTCCCACTCGTACCTTACGATTAGACGAATTATTGTCTTCTGCCTAGCCTTTTCCCAACTATGTTTGGGTCAGCTTCCAGTCTAACCAAATGCGGCTGAATACCAGTATTTTACACGGAGCGACTGCAGACCTCCGTAACCCAGTTACTGGGTAGCGCCGATATCCTAAGGTTAGACTGGTTGTCAGACTTTCGTGCTTCTGACTTCCCGTAACGACTGTCATAGGTATTCGTCTGACACCCGGGGCCGACTGTTTAACGTGCTCTCCGAGGCACGGAGGGTCTCGATGTGTAACGAACGGTCACCCATCCACAGACCAACCGCGACAAGCGCAGCTTAACATCGTAAATCGTATGATTCGCGCGGTTGGTAATTAGCCACGAGCCCCTCGATTAGACGAATGATTGTATGCTGGTCAATCACATGCCAATCAATATCTTTCGTACTCGATCCTTACTCCTTAATCCCAAATCTTATCTCAATATTAACGGTTTTTTTTCGTAAAATTTTCAGACTAAGGAGTCATACAGGGATTTGAGCGAGAGGTTGTCCCAAATGAACCCTGATGCCCTGACCGTCGCCAACAAGGTGTACGTGTCCAACAAGTACAGTCTACAGGAGTCCTTCACCGACGTCGTTCGCTCTTACCGCAGTGAGGTGGACACCCTCGACTTCAGCAAGCCAGACGACGCTGCTGCAATCATTAACAAATGGGTACGATGCGGCACTTATGTTCAATACAAAATGTGTTTGTCAGATTGCCGCAAGCTGCATATTTCATGGAACACTCATTTATTTCTCTAAAAACAAAATGATAATTTGACTTGAAATCAAGTTTGTGACCATTCAACACTTTCTGCATCAGGGCACTACCACCGCAGTTTGCTTCCAAGTATTAAGTAATATGACCTTAATGTTGTTTTTTCGACAGGCTGATGAGAAGACAAAGGGTAACATCAAGGACCCTGTCAGCTCAAGCAGTCTGAGCCCTGACGTTGCCGCTGCACTTTTCAACGTCATTTACTTCAAGGTAAATTAATTTTGCTTCTAATTCTCTTTTTCAAGTCTAGAATAATCTTTAATTGGCTTTCGAATTGCAAGAGCCCATGCCATTACAATGATCTCAGATCAGATCACACCTCAGGATTTGAATCCATTTACCAGTGTATTTTTTTGTTTGTATATTATTGTACAGCACAGCTTACCTAATTTAGTGAAGTATTACTACATTGAGTTTTGTAATGGTGTCTAGTTAATGGCGAAAGTTCTCTTCCTAAAGCTTTCACATAATTAGGATAGTAGGATGCCGTCAGATGTCCTGCGGAGAAAACGGACGAAAATATGTTATTATACTCTACATTTCGTCGCTTAGGTAAAAACATCGCTCAAGTTAAAGACAAGTTTTCAGGAGAGACAAAAAACTGATTATTATCTTTAAAATGACACAACAAACGACTTGCGCGGTGCCAGAACTGTTTGAATAACTCACTGTGATTGGATAACTTTAATTTTTTCTAAGATTTTCAAACGTCATATGACCAATTTTCGACTTAGGCGGTATTGTTACCTAAGCGACGATATGCAATATTTCCTCTTCTTCTCCCTGCCCTTATCCCACACTAGGTGTGGTCGGCACAACATGTATTTCGTAAATCCATGTTGTTAAAGATTTTGGCTTATTGTTTTATGACCGGCCGCCTGCCTGACATCAACCCTCCTTGGGAATACTCGTTGCGCCGTCGCGCGGGTGACCCAGTATGTTTGCTGATGTCCCAAAATGATATGCTTGTAAATCTTATTGCCGACAACTAAGCAGACTATGTTCATCTTTGTGGAGTATAAATATGCAATATCATTTCAGTTTATTTGATAACTCCACAATTTCCAGGGACACTGGCATGTACCCTTCAAATCGGAGGAGACGAAAGACAAAGACTTCCACGTGAGCAAGAGCTCAGTAGTCAAGAAATCGACGATGCACTTGATGCAATCACTCTATTATACTGAGAGTCCTGAACTTGGTGCTCGGGTAAGTTCCATAATATTTTTACACAAAAAGAAACTATTATCTAGATTCTCGTATAATCTGAGACCTTTTGGCTTAGAAATGCTCTTTGCAAACAATTTAATTGGTTTGTTTCATAGATGGTGGAGCTGCCTTACAAAGAGAAGGGCTTCCGCATGGTAGTGGTTCTCCCGAACGAAGTAGACGGTCTACCCTCAGTACTCGAGAAGGCATCGGAAAAGGGTCTTCTCTCTGAAGTGTTCAAGCTAAGCCCCGCTGGAGCTGACGTGGATTTAGATATGCCTAAGTTTGATATCAAAACCAAACTGGACTTCAATGAAATCTTACCAAAGGTATGTTTAATTTTAAATAATTTGTAAAGCTTTCTTCATTTGTATAGCAATATTAGCCTAGTATTTATACGAGGTTAATCGGAAAGGGGTACTAAGCCGAAAGGGTGTTTAAGTACCCATAATAATGGACAACTTTTGTTTTACAAGTTTTCCCAAAAATCATTAGTTTAAGAAAAATAGCCGTTCAACGATTTCATTAAAAATACGCTAAATTCTACCTATCCTCAGCTATGATCAGTTGTGTTTATATTTTAGGTCATTTTTGGGGTCACGGATTACAAGCTCCATTTTCTGAATTCGGAACTAAAGCAGGGATGAAGAATTCTTAAAAAAACTAAAATAAAAATAATTTTGCACGGTTTTTTTTTAATGAATTTTGAAATTTAAACACTTTCTTTAAAACAATCATCAGTGATACATGAAGTGTCCCGCGATTTAGTATCCCCTTTCCAACTAACCTTGTATATCTGCGTTACATGTTAAACAGTGTCAGTTTAATTCTTAAAATTTCATCAGCAAAGCTCCCACAAAACAAATCGACTAAAAGGCTATTTAATAAAAAAGTAAAAAAATGAAATTATGATGGCCTTTGTGATTATAGCTTGGAGTGGAGTCACTATTTACTGAGGCTGCGACTGGTATTGTGAAAAATGAATCAGTGAAAGTGTCCAAGGCCTTCCAAGAAGCCTTTATTAAGGTTG
The DNA here is from genome assembly GCA_910594945.2 of Amphipyra berbera. Lineage (NCBI taxonomy): Eukaryota > Metazoa > Arthropoda > Insecta > Lepidoptera > Noctuidae > Amphipyra > Amphipyra berbera. The sequence continues at coordinate 14,961,085 of OU343138.1, forward strand.
ATGAAGAAGGAGCCACCGCTGGAGCATTCACAGGTTAGTTCTATTTAAAAAAAATGAGTATGTAGAGAAGGCCAATTCTACTAACAAAATTGCTGTCAAACCGCAAACGAACCACAACCGTCAGTCAGATTTCCTTTACGAAAACTGTCAAAATTTTTGGTTTTCTTTTTGTTGTCAAACAATTTAACAGCTTTTGTAAACGAAAACTGTCTGAATGAATCGTTCGGCTTCGGTTCGGCTGCGATTGATCAACTTTTCAGTAAGTAGTATCTGACTTCCTGACAGTAAATGTATGACAATATACTGAATGCCGTCAACTTACTCTAAGAAGTTATATTTTTTCTAGCAAGCAGAACTCAAGCTACAGAAACCGTCTTTGTTACGACAACGTCTGATAGTTTGTCTCTATAAAAAAATGTGTATTGATTCTCTTTCGCAGGATTAATTGCAGTAGCAATATCTTCACATTCTCGACCACCACCTCCAATCAAGTTTATTGTAGACCATCCATTTTTATATTTGATCCTCTTCGAAGACAAATTTCTTTATTCTGGCACTTACGTAATCTGAGGTGAAACATATGACTTGGTAGGTTTTATGGTGTTTGCAGGGTTTTATACTACTTTTTCATATTTAAATCATATTCTCTCTCTTCAATTATATTAACCGATTTTATTCTTAGCCAATTTTTCCTCTCAAATATTCTAAAACTAGCCTATAATTCTCATAAACCAAAAAGGTTTAGAATTTCTCAAAATTTTAGAATAGATATCCAGCATTTCAACGTTACAAAATGCAATACATAACAGCAAGAGCCTGGTGTGGGTACTTTACAAGTTTTGCAAAGTCATTATCATAACAAAATCCGACACCGCGCCGCTCCCAAATAAATATTCTGGCGAACAAGTCGCATGGATATAATGACTTCATTGAATATGATGTTGCAGTAATTTATTTGTTTGATTATCATTTACAGGACTGATATTCGTAGAAATGTCTTCAATTTCTGAACCACCATAGGCAATAAAGTTTACTTTTGACCATCCATTCTTATATCTGATTCTTTACGACAACAAAATTAATAGATTTACAGAATGGGATCCGCATTATGCTCTTGCTTATCAAAATCAAGTTGTCATTCATTTAAGTATTAAGGATTCTTTTTATTCAATTTCACAATGTTCTTTCTCTATTTGTGCCTTGTATTGACCAGAAACGTCTTGTCTTAAAACAAATGTTCTTCCTTACTGACTATCTGTCATCTGTGTCCTATTCTATTAGAAATACTAACAATGGTTTACGATTGCTTTGCCAGTTTTTATATGTTCTTAGAATATAATAGTTTACTTCATAGCTTTGTAATTCTCATAGTTATGCATTGTAGTCCATCAGCAAGGTTGCCTTGGTATTTTCGTGCTTAAATGTATTCATGGCACTCGACCACTTGACACAGAAACCTCGTCGACAGCAATTTCGCAAGTTTGCCAACAAAGTAACAAAAAAATCACAAATCAATGTTTCTTACTCTAAATCATACTAGCACATTATTGTGACAAAATATCGAATGCTGAAACACATTTATTTTATACCTAGCCCAGGAATTGGAGCATCATTTTCTGAAATCATTCAATTCGATCAAACTAAGAATTTGTATTCACTGGAATAACTTCATAGTATTTCTCCGATTGTATTTTCTATATTATTTGTAGTTACAGGAGCAATTTTGGTAGATGAACGTTCATATTCGACGCCGCCACCGCCAATAAAGTTTACAGCTGACCATCCTTTTCTATATCTGATCTTCTTTGAAGACAAAATTCTTTTTGCTGGCACTTACACAAATTGAGGTGATTTAAAACAAAAAAACATTTTTTGTATGTACATTATTCGGATTTTGTTGGTTGGTGTGTTGTACCTGTTATTAACTTTATTTTCATAAATCCATTTTCTGTTCCAATCCATTACCAATTTTAAGACTTGTAAAATCGTCTTTCAGGATTCAGGCACGACCTAATTACTGAAGAAACAATTCTATTAAGATTCTATTGTAAAACCTCCGAGCGCTAACCTGGAGCTATGGCTTGGAGATTAGTCTAAACATTTTCTCGCATTTCTACGTACACGTTGAGATTGCGGTCACGGCGCCCTCCGACCGTGTCTATTGTAGACTACATAGACTGTAGTGATGCGCTAACTACGCTAGTCTAAGTACTATGTAAACTTCGTAGATTGCTCTACGAGAGTCACCCTATATGATTGTAATCCATCGTAGACGAGGCGCTTATAAGAGCTTGTCCGATGTTTTTTTTTTCTGTAAAGTTTTTAACAGGATTTGTCGTATTGTCAGTACTCATGTCATAAAGAAATCGTAAAAAAAGATCGTGGTATTCTTTACGGCAACAGTTTATGACATTCATTCCCACAGTGCTACAATATGCGTTCTCATGTTGATACACGATGTTACAGTAATTAACAATTGTATTGTGATCTACAGGATTGAATGCCGTGCCACCATCGTTAGATTTTCAACAGTTTGGTTTGTACTTGTTTAGTGGGATCATGATTGTCTCAAATATAGGGTGTACCTTAGGTATATAATACCTCCCGGAGAACTAGAAAGGTAACTTAAATCGGTGTTTATCCGATTTTTTTATGTTTTGTACAGACAGGTTTGCCACTTGAGTATATCTTTTATCCTCCTCACTATACTTATCCCTGCACTCTTACTAAAGCGAAGCACGTTCCTATTTAGTCTTCGCCTTTACTGCTCTTTGTCTAGAAGCCTTGTCTGGAAGCCTTTCTCTATGAGGAACAGTTTGCTGCTTATTTCAGTCCGTTTTTTCTTCTTCTGCTTCTTCTTTCGTGTCGACTCGAGCTATTTGAGCTCATGCCGTAGTGAAAAGATTAGCCAGTCGGCGAAGTGACTGCTCATTGTGCGTCACTCCTAGAGGCTATTTTAATGCACCCCAATCTCTACTATACCTCTTGTTCAAAGATGTTTTGTACAGAATAGTAAAGCTAGAACCCTGACCTTCGCTCTTGTTCACGGCCTGTTCAAAGACTGAATAAAACAGTAATATGCCAGCTTGAATCATCATGTATCGAGTTGTCTATACGTTGCCCTCTCGTCTTCGTTATGTTCGAAGTGGTTTTATAAAAACAAATATTTGGAAGCATTTGCTATGCGCATGATTTTGTACTGCTCTCATTTTGTACTGCTCTCATTTGAGGCATGAGTTGGGAATACGGAAAAGGATACCTATGATACTTAATAACAGAACTGCGTAGCTTGCCCAGTTTACACTACGGGTCATCGATTACTACAAAACGTTGTTATTACGTCAAGTTACCTATCCTCGAATACATTTATAAGTCTTGAAAGGTCTACTATGTCAGTGGTTGAAAAGGTATGGATGGACTTAACATTAAATTGTTCCACAGCACTCATTATGGTGAATCATTCTTCTATTAGTAGACCGCCGCCCGCTGTAAAGTTCACTGTGGATCACCCCTTCTTGTATTTAATACCTTTTGAGAATAAAATTCTCTTTGCCGGCACTTATGAGGCGATGTTACTACGCTTGATTTCATCGTTTCATCAGTCATCATCATTTGCAAATGCCGTTGTTTTATTATATATCTATGTACTTCAAAATGCTCGGTTCTATGGTACTTAACTTCTATGTTCCACGTGCAATTTGGTTTTGGTAATCTAATAAGTGTTTGTTCATATTGACGTCTGTGGTTAAAATATAATTAACTGACGCTTATCTTCTGTTGTACCTATCTTCTTACTGTTAAGTCCAATTGTAATAATTAACTTTACCTTAAAATAACAAATCGTTATACTACTAGTGCGTTTTCACTAGTTCTTTAATCCATACAATTGATTTACCTTATTTAAAGTTTCACGCGGAGCGGTTGTCAAGTGATTTCTAACAATACATACATAACATCACGCCTTGTATTCCCCGAAAGGTTGGGCAGAGGTGTATTTAGTACACCCTCGTTTCGCTAGTTATGTTTAAGTCCCATGTAATAGGGGCGAGCCTATTGCCATTAACCGGGCACAAATCCAATCTCCGGGCTGCTACTGAGAAATTCGTAATGGAAAAACCCAATAACACTTTATTTCGAACAATGTTAAAACATAATACATTCTGAAGTAAGGTTTATCAATGTACATCAGGGTATTTTGCTAACAATCTTATGTATAATTCCTTATACTTGTCTTTTAACCTATGCCTAACTGGGATAACGCATGCTTATTGCGGACTAATTCTAACTTCAACGGATAGCAAGTAATAAATAAGTGAATAAGTAATACATGTTTTTCAATTTCACAGGATTGATCACCGTTCCCATGTCGTCATTCTCAAGACCACCACCGACAATGAAATTTACTGTGGACCATCCATTTCTGTACTTAATCCTTCTTGAAGATAAAATTATTTTCGCTGGCACTTACACACAATAAGAAATAGACAGACAAATATACAGGCATCAGTTTATACTGCATTTTTTTCATTCATAAAGCTTTTATTCATAAGATATGGAATAATGTCAATCTGGATCAGATGAACCTATTAACAATTTTGTATATCTTTCAATCTTATTAAATTTATTCAGCGAAAATAAAATTATATAAAATATTATTGTTTGATGTTTTATGTTGATATTTTACCAGTTAGTTAGACCTTAGAGTGGCTTGACTCCAAGAAATAAATCTACCTAAAAGACAAAGACTACGCCTTTGTATTTGCTTCTCAGAGCGGTTATAGCATTACTTGCCCTAAAAGTTATAGAATAGAATAGAATATACTTTATTGTACACCAAAATTGTAACACAGCTCTTATACAATAACAAACATTAAAGGGTACAATGGCGGTCTTATCGCTGATAGCGATATCTACCAGACAACCTACGTAAAGTATGTTAAGTGTAACCTATGTTATGTAAGTACATAACCACAAGTTATGTACCTACTTACATAACATAACATCACGCCTTTTATTCTCCGAAGGGTTCGGCAGGGTTGTTTTTAGTACACCCTCGTTTCGCCAGTTATGTTTAAGTCCCATGTAATACGGGGCGAGCCTATTGCCACTAACGATGTCTGTCAAATAAAACTAATAAAATTTTTGCTCAAAACAGAACGCTTTGTCGAAGTGATGGAACACGCTTTATTGTGACGTCGAAATATAAACCTACACACACTTACACTTTGTTTTATTTATTGTCTTCATAACTCTGATTATTTAGAATTTTCAACCTAGTAACTTCGCCACCGGGCGCCGAGGACCAAAAAGCTACTGGTAAGTACTATGCTATAATATAAGTACCTACCTACTGTTTGCGCTTTGTAGTTTGTATTTAATGCTGCGACAAAAATCTAACAAAACATGTTAAGTGAATCCGCGGACCAACAACACAGTAAACAGTTAGGCCACGCCCCAATTTTGTTAGCAAAACATGTCAGGAGCTAATTCTAACAAAAATACTCAATACTCAATATCTTTATTGCTTTACCATAATGTATACTTAGGTGGTAACTATATAATTGAGATCATTATGGACCCTGTAGGGCACAGCAAAAGGGTAGGAGAGAGGAAGCCCTGTTTTAGGAGATAATGAACAGTAATATTATTGCTATATTATTTAATTGATTATTATTGCTAATTTATTTCATTATTAGGTCATATGTGAATATGATCGTGGCTAGATACAAACAAAGGAGATCGGATATTTTTGTATGGGCCTTGGTCCAAGTGGCGTCGGAAGATGATACGTTATATAAAGTATTCAGTATCTACTTAATTATAATGTTATTTGTTAAAGCCCATGAAATTCGCAACATGGGAAATAAAAAATAGAGTGTGGCTGTGTCATGGACACGACCGTGTGTTGTACGTGAATACGTTTATGTAACGGGTTATATTTTTATTTATGTACCTATTTAGGATAAAAGCAAGGAAACAAAAACTTAAAGGAACACCGTAGCTCCTCCAAGTCAAAAGTGATACTAATTGCACATCTCGATACGCAGCAAAATAATCTCAAAATAGCGGCGCTTCCCCCTCCACTGCGCGCGATGCGTCACTGTTCTCGTTTATCGTAATGAATTCTTTGATCCTTTTGCTATCCAGTGGTATAATTTAATTTTGGATGTAGAGGATAGATTCTAAACTACAACGCCAAACTGTATCCCCCGATTTTGTTATCATTAGGTTTTTTGGATTGCCCCCGTATGGTAGCAAATTTAAAGACGTATTCACGTCAAAGTTATTGAGGTATTTACAAAAGCTAAAACTTAGTTTTAGCCCAAACCGAAGTAGTTTGTACAGAACCTAGGTAGTTAGTATTGACAACGGCAGGTCTTATGTCTGGCGTGCTACTGACCAACGGATGCTTTTTTATTTATTTGTTTTCTGATGTACCTGCCTTTAAATTCCTGCTTGCGGACCGTTTCTACATAACCGGGCAGTTATTGTGTTGGGAAGTTGTATACAAGGTTAGTCAGAAAGGGGGTACCTACTAAGCCGAAAGGGTGTTAAAGTACCTATAATAAGGCATAACTTTTGTTCTACAACTTTCCCCAAAACTCGATAGTTTAAGAGAAATAACTGTTCAAAGATTTCGTAAAAAATATGCTAAAAAATAAAAATTTTGAGGGCTGTGGATTTTGTAAAATAAATAAATAAAATAAATAATATCATCATATAATAATATATCAAATAATATTATATATCTATCTGTCCATAGCTATGATCAGCTGTGTTTACTATTTAGGTCATATTTGGGGTCACGGAATAGAAACTTAATTTTCTGAATTCATAGCTAAAGCAGGTATGTTTTTTTTTTGAAAAAACTAAAATAACAATCTTTTTCATGCAAATAAAAATTACCGAATTTTGAAATTTTAACACTTGTTTTAAAATAGTCATCAGTGATACTTTAAGTGGCCCGCGGCTTAGTACCCCCTTTCCGACTAACCTTGTATATTATACCTTGTATCTGCGTGTCACAAAAACAAGCAGTCCCAGCAAACAAAAACAAGAGACTGAAGAAGACGCGCATAACCAGTGCAAACTTCGCTTCTTCAGAAGAAGCGAAGTTCGCACTTCTTCAGAAGAAGCGAAGTTCGCGCTGGTTATATGCGTGAAATGTGTGCCCCTCCCTCAGACCCCACGGTCCCCTTTAGCGCCTTGCTCTATGACTAGGTGGCCCCCGGCGACAGTGACGAAGTTGCTAGTCTGAAAATTCTAAATAATCAGAGTTACGAAGACAATAAATAAAACAAAGTGTAAGTGTGTGTAGGTTTATATTTCTACGTCACAATAAAGCGTGTTCCATCACTTCGACAAAGCGTTCTGTTTTGAGCAAACATTTTATTAGTTTTGTTTGACAGACATCGTTAGTGGCCCATACAGGCAGCCCAGGGGTAAATATCAGAAAAAACGTAGGTATTTATTATCGTAGTTACATGGTGCGTAATACCAGGTTCTCACGATTCGATTCCAGTTGATCAACTGCCGAATCGCATGCGATTTGAACCGTCTGAACAGACTTTCAATCAAATTGAATCAATTTGAAGAAACAAAACGTTTCAACTTTTGTTCATCAACTAAAATCGAACCGTGTGAACCTGGTATAATACCTATAACCAAATTAAACTCAAGTTGGGTTGATAACAATTTTACGAAAATATCTGTTTCATTTTCTAAGTGTTATCTAAACTAAATTACTTTTTTTCTTTCTACCGTTCTTTTGCATGTAAAAAGTATTGACGTTACATGTTTTGGATAAGTTAATCATTTCACTTTATTATAATCAAAATTATCAAACATTATATTTAAAAAATAATTTGAGTAAGCAACGTCTAAATTGCACTACGACGGAAAATAAAGCCATTTATTTTAAAAAAAGAACGACGTCTCCGTTTGGGCCACCCTGTATATCGCTGCACGGCAGTGAAAACCTCGTAAATAAAAATTTCTTCAAAAGCGTTTTATTTGTTCTTTAGATTGATAAATTCGTCATACACGTACTAGTTCAACAAACTTTCAATTCAATTACTTCTAAGCTATCTATGACGTAGGTACGATGACAAACTTGTATTAAAATTTGATCGGCCATTTTTTTTGAACGAGACAGTTATTTCTATCCCTTTTAAAAAATTGTATTTTACAGATACGTGGTGTTCACTGCCGATATTGGTTATCGGAAACTTTAAATTACTAGTTATAGATAGAATATAGAAATTTATACATAGGTTTATCACGTAAACGAGTTGTACTCGTAATTACATTTCCAATCATTTGTTTTTAATTGTGCTGTCATTTATAATAATGATAAGGCATACGTTTTATGCTAAGGCATTTACATTTAGTTAAATTATATAAGGTCTAACCAAAATACCTGGACAAACTTTTACACAGTGTTCAATACGTTTAACTTATCACATCTATGTAAAAAAACGAGATCCAAGTGTTTTAACCAAAAAATAATGTTTTAAATTGCCTGTACTCTCTAAGAATAAACTCATCCATTTCTTATGCATCGATCGCCATTGGGGCGCGCGCTAATTCCGTGCCGTGTTTTACCTAAACAGCGAAGTGAAAAAAGTAAAATAAAAGCTGAAAAAAAAATTTGATTAGAAAAAAAAATACACTTGGATTTCGTTTTTTTTTGCATAGATATGTTTAATTACACTTACTGAACACAGTGTAAAAGTTTGTCCAGGTATTTTGGTTGGACCTTATATTTAAAATTTTCCAATCACTTTTGACACTGCACATTTTTACAATTTACCTACTACAAAAATATTTGGGATGTTTTGCTTCATCTGCGACCTGTGATAGCGCTTTATAGTGTCAATAATTTATTGCACGGCCCAAAAAATACAAGGTGTAAAAAGACCCTTCACGAAGCCGTCAACCATGCATTCAGTACATCAAACTAAGTAACCCTACGCAAAAATTGTCGCTGGGAAACGATTTTTTTTTTGAGTGAAAAGTATCGTGTTACGGTAAAGCTCAATGAAACGCACACAAAACATTGTGCTGATGGATGCAATGAATAGTAAACGGGTAATGGAGGTATTTCAAGTACATTTGCAACCTTCAAAATTAGAATTTAAAAAAAAAGTTGTGAAAAAGATGGAACTTTGACCTCCAATATCTCCGTAACTAGAGGTTCCCAGGCACAGATCAGAACAAAAAATATATCGCAATGACGTGGAGAATAAGTGCCTTTCGGCTTCGTTAAGGGTCTATTTACACCGTTTATAATTACATAAATTAATTTTACAAATAAGTAATCGTATGTGGTACCAACAACTCATTGCTAGTTTTTATTATTGCTTTATACCATTACTGAATTTCATATAAATGTAAGCTAAGTACGAACATTTCGCGTCATATTGCTAATGAACTCGGTATGTTACCGTGGACGTAAACGGTACTTTAAATGTCTTGATATAATTTTATATTATGATATTGTTTGTATTGTATTTGTCGTGCAAAATTACAATGGCGCTTGTGGCGTTTTACAGGGTGTAAATGAAATCATGTAATTCCTTCAAACCTCGTGATGTACCGCTGACATAGATTAAAATGCTTCACGTTAAGAACACGTGCTTACTTCTTGTATTTTTTTTATTGACTCCAAAAGTATCCCGTGCAGGGTTAATCTATGTCAGCAGTACATCACAAGGTTTGAAGGAATTACATGATTTTGTTTACACCCTGTATATGCTACACGGATATTGATGACCGTACCGAATAAACGTGCAATAAAATAAATTAACAGGAAATAATAAAACGTTTAAAGCTAAAGAAACTGAATTAATAAAAATAATTAATATTTCTATCCTTATAATTTAAAAACTAAATGTTTGGCCAAAATACCTAAAGCCAAAAGCTATAGAACAAATAAAAAAAAAAAACATGTTAGACTTCTTGCATGTTTATTCGGTTGGGCAAATACATAGATATATTCATAACTTGATATTACAACAATGTGTGCGTATTACAAACTTTAATATTAAACATGGAATGATAGATACAGAACAATTTGGTTGTTCCCAAGCTATTATATTTACAACTTTATACAGGCTGTAACCGAATTTCTGTTACCATAAAACCACATGATCTATACTGGTATAGATTAATACTGTACGGGGTTTTGCTGGATAAAAAATAAATAAGTATTTTTTTTTTCTTGCGATGTTGGTTAGCGATCGTATCGAAACCAACTTCAAGAACATGTGATAGAACATTTCAGTCTCTCGCATAAATTAATGGAAGCATGGCGAGACAGCTGGCGGGCATGACAAGCGGGCAATCAAGTTATCGCTCCGCGCAGTCAGTTAACTGAGGGTGCTAAAATGCCTCACGTTACGAACATTGGTGCCAATCCTCTTGTGCACAAACTAAACTTAATTTAGTCTAATGCCATCTTTTTCGCTCTAATAAAATAAGAAAGAGGTGGACGTAAATAAGAGCTGTCAAATTTAGTTAACTAAAATTTTCATACAAATTTAGACGATACGTCAGAACGTGTCGACTAAAGGCACGGTGAAGTTCAAGGCGTAAACTAGTTTGACATCTCTATCTTAGTTCTTATCTATCACCGTCCTTTTCTCACGCTGTCTGTTAGTAAAAGTTAGCAATTCTCTAATTTTAGTTTAGTTGGTGAGCAAGAGAATCGGCGCCAATGGTGTCGATTCTGTAGCACTTTTTGACAGTACTAAACTAGACTAAACGCAACTGTCACTTTCTTTTTCTATTGAAACAGAAAGAGACAAACACCATTAGTTTAGTTTAGTCCTGTCAAAGTGCGCAACAGAATCGGCGCCAATGTTTTCTTTTAGAAATTAGGTTTGTTTTAATCCAAAAGAATACCTTGGAAGGTTAGTCTGTGTCGCCAGTAGATCATGAGGTTTGAAGGAATTACACGAATTCGAATACAACCTGTATACTATTTTAACAAAACATTTCGTCACTTAAGTTTATTTGCAATTATCGTCTATAACGACAGTAAAAACTACTATTTCATATTTCAAGAACTGTATAAGTTATATTTAGGATAAAGACTAAACAATATGTGGTTTAAGTATAAAATTCTTAATACAGTGTTCACTATACTGGGTATAAAAATAGCCTTAACGAAGCCGAAGTTTACGCATACTGTACATAAAACTAAGTAACATACAGCAAAAATAATTGCTGGGAAACGACTTTTATTTTTTGGTATTAAAAAAGAGCTTTTAATTGTAGCGCGCAATGGAAGCGCGCGCGCAGCAGACTGTGCATACATTTAAAAAATGTTGATAATATTTGTATAGAAGAATGTTTAGTAATAACATTTAAACTTAGTTTTCGTGAAAGATGTACAAAAATATGGTGACTTTGACATTCAATATCTCCATAACCAGTCGGTTCCCAGGTATGGCCTAATACCAAAAAATCTTCGTTATGATGGGAAGAATAAGTGGCTCTTGGCTTCGTTAAGGGTATTTTTACACCAGATATATTAACTGCTTCTCAAACACATTAATGCCCAGCGCAGACGAGGGACAGCCCTGGGCGGATGGGCGAAGCCAGAATTCTGTCCAGGGTGGTGCAAACTCAGTCAGACAGTAAATATTTGTCTTTTCAATAAATCTGAAAGTGCAAAATGGGATTATGGGGCAATTTTGCCCCATAACCTTATTTTTTTTCAGGCATTGGTCTGCCTATTCTGGGTAATTGTTCTATGGATATGGGTGGCGAGTTAACTGAATCAAGACCATTTAACTATTCTTTCTTGTGTCAGGGTGGGGCAAGGGCCCTTTGCGTCGACGTACTTTTTGTTCGTGAAAATAAAACACTTGGAACCGCATAACGCAATGACCAACTAAAATTACGGCGTACAAACAATTTTTTTTATTCCCACGGGCAGATATACGCAGAGCAATGTCCCTCGTGTGCGCCGGGATTAACATGTTCGCTGTGGAAATTACGCTTAGCGTGTATCAGAAAATACAATAGGTTTGGTGATTTATCTCAACGCGAGATCGACACTACAGCCATTGTTATACAACGGTATTTTTAATAAACGCAATTTGTGAAACTTGTTTCTTCAAAATCACATATAGATTTCGTTCTGCCTAGCTTTTTCTCAACTATGTTGGATTCAGCTTCCAGTCTAACCAGATACAGCTGAATACCAGTCTTTTCCAGTTACTGGGCAATGCCGATATCTGTATGTTAGACCGGTTCGGTTTTCTGACTACCCACAAAGACTGTCATAGGTGTACTATGACAACCGGGACCAATGGTTTAACATGTTCTCCAAGGCAATGGAGGGGTCTCGATGTCTAACGTACGATCACCCATCTACGGACTGACCGCGGCAAGCGTAGCTTAACCTCGCAATTCGTATGATCTGCGCGGTTGTTGTTTAGCCACGAGCCCCTAGTCATGATTTGTATAGTTTTTGAATCAGGTTTAAATATCCGTTATCCAGGAAACACCGACACGTCACCCAGCATTTATCTCACCTATTATTGAACCTGAAGCAAATTTGGTGATTTCGACAAAAAAAAGTAGTCAGATTGTTCTCACGATAATCTTCTTGGTGAGTTTTGGTTTTTTAATTTACTAAAAATAACGTTGTATATTTTTATTTAGTTCAGTGGTTGTGTCCTGTGTAAAAACTGACTTAGTTTTTGTCGATAAGTTTTTAACAAATTATCAATCAACAATTGTTAACAAATAATTTTGTAATTTGTGTTACGTGTCAATACGAAGGTTCCCACCATCAAGAGAGATCATATTTGGACGTTTACGGGTAACTGTTGAATTTTAATTGGTTAGCAATTGTCGATTGATATAATGTGTGTACAGTCTGGTCGGAATCAATTTGATAAAAAGTTAAACAATCTTTTTATGTGAAACTTTTAGTATACAGGGTGTAAACAAAATTATGTAACTCCTTCAAACCTCGTGATGTACTGCTGACATAGATTAACCGTGCATGGGATACGTGAGGCATTTTAGCGCCCCGAGTTAAATGACCGCGCGGAGCGATACCGCGCAATTCGCTCGGGGCGCTAAAATCTGCCGGGGTTGCAGTGCATGCTTTTGCGAATCCCGCGACCCCGGCCGAACGGTCAGGAGAAGGAACACCGTTGGTTTTTAGCCGGTAAGAGTCCGGCAGACCTCTAGCCTTCCCCGGGCGAGGGACATCCATGAGGATTTTCCAACGATAAAAAAGGGGCGCTAAAATGCTTCACGTTACGAACACATGTTTACTTTTTGTATTTTTTTTATTGAATCCAATAGTATCCCGTTCAGGATTAATCTATGTCATCAGCAGTACATCACAACATTTCACAAAATCACATGATTTCGTTTATACCCTGTATAACATTAAGGTAGGTATTGTTTAAATCAAATTTATTTCCAATTTTATTTGTAGACACGTGACTAGTTTTAGATACTTTTTTTTAAATAAATCACAAATAGATTGTTTACATTTTTATTACAAAATTAGTTTTGGCCAGAGTGTAGTATGCTCGTGTCCCTAGTCTATGCACAGTGTGACGTGCGCGCTCAGCTCCAGCGCGGGCGGCGTGGCCGTGTCGAGCGGCTGGCGGCACAGCTGCGCGTGCTGCCACGCCACCCCGCCCGCGCCGCCCGACAGCTCCGCGCGCACCACCAGCGTGCAGCACGAGCGATCCAGCGACACGCCGCGCTCTGCACCATAACACGGAACACGTAGTACTCAGTACCCACACATCGAACAATGCATGTATGGCGTTGACTTGCAGGTTAAACGAGAATAAGGACCCGCCCATAGGCGTTACGGCATGGTAAACGAGTTTTTTGAAGCCCAAATAATTGTAAATACCCTTTAGGACTCGTTTTTACCGTACCGCGGTATGCAGGGCATGCCGAAAGATCCCGCGATATGCTAAGCAAATATGAGTGCTAAGGGTGTTGACATAAAGATTAAAATTATTTGAGCTTAAAAATCTTTTGCCATGCCGTGCCGCCTGTGGGCGCAGGCCCTAAGGCGCTAGAAAATTATATTCGCAAATTTACATCAACCTTAGTTGGGTTTTAAAAAGCATAGCATAAATATAAGTATCGAACATTTTTGATAATTCTCAAATATGCCGAACGTAAAAAAAAAAACAAAAAAGCTAGCAAAGAGCTCTGTGGTTACTTTTTTAAGTCTTAACACAGTATTTTTTTGAAAATTCGATTAGGGAGAGGGTGAATTACTTTGGTACCTATATCATTGTGGTTAAAGCTGCATGATCAAAGTCGCGGGCAAAAAGGAATTATTTAAAATAACTAAAAAAATGAACATACTCAAGCTATCGTTGTCGAAGGCGGCAGGCACAGGCTCCTGGTCGTCGTACTGCAGCGACCAGAGCACGCGGCCGCTGCCGTACAGCTGCGTGGAGATGCGCAGGCGCAGCGCGCTCAGCCGCAGCCCCGCGCCCGCGCGCACGCACCACGACACCGCGCCCTGCGCCGTGCCCTCTGGGGGGAACAACATTGCTATGCGGTACGAAACAGATGCGCAGGCGCAGCGCGCTCAGCCGCAGCCCCGCGCCCGCGCGCACGCACCACGACACCGCGCCCTGCGCCGTGCCCTCTGGGTACCAGTAGGGAACATCATTGCAAATGTCAATTTCACTAGTTCTGATTGGTTATAACTAGAGATGCGCCGAATAGTAGTTTCACCGAATAACCGAATACTATTCGGTTTAACCTTTACCGAACCGGATATTCGGCCGAATTATTCGGTTTACCATTTCATCGTTTTGCCGCGTTAACAGGTTCTAACATGTACGCTACGTGTCGCTGCTGGCTAAATAGCGAGCGAGCCGTACCTCAACGCCCGCCACCCGCGCACACCGCGCTGTCACTTTGCTTCAAAACATCGCACGATTACGTTACAAATAAAAACAAAGGTGCTCATTATCACAAAAATAATCGCCGTGGAATTGGACAGCTATGCAGCTGAAAGACCTACAACCCAGAGCCATTTTGATTGGTGGGCAAAGTATAAGTCTAAATATGAACATTTAGCTAATTTAGCCAGTGTTTCTAAGTGCTCCTGGTAGTAGTGTGTATAGCGAAAGATTATTTTCGGAAGCAGGAAACCTATATGAAGAAAAACGCAACAGGGTCTTGCCAGAGAGGGCCGAGAGCTTGGTGTTTCTGCACCATAATTTACCATTAATTAATTATAAATATTAGAATATGTATGTTTCTTTTTGCTCATCTTTTATTTTATTTCTGATCTCTATTATATTTATTTTTATAGTCTCTCTCTGTCTCTGTTATAGTGTCTCTTATTGTCAATTTGCCACTTAAGTGTGTTCATTAAAAAATAATGTGGATTTGATTGAGTTTAAAAAAAAATGTTGATTTAATTAAAGTTTAAAACTAAATATTGTTTTGATTTGAGGTTTAAAAATAAATGTTAATTTGAAGTTTAATTGCTTTATTTTGTTAGCTTTATTCAACACATTCTTCATAGGATTTCTTTGACTTATAATGTAACATAAATCTTACATAAGAAGTTTTGTTTTTTAGTTCTATACCTTGTCGTGTAGCCAAGAAAATAGAAATACTCGAACCGAATATATTCGGCACCAAAACCGAATAATTCGGCCGAATACAAATAGTGAAAAAGATGCCGAATACGCCGAATACCGAATACCAAACGAATATTCGGCGCATCTCTAGTTATAACGAGTAATCAACAGGGATGCTGCCATCTGTTTTAGTTTTACAACCGGCTCCCCATTTGCCTTACTGATGTGTAGTTATAAGATGAGATTGTTACCAACATTACCGACCGCATTTATATATACCTACCTACCTAGCCGCGCCGCGGGCCGCTGTCCGGCCGAGCGGCCATCTTGTACTCAGTGAGAAATAAACCACCGTACGCACAAGACGTTGTTTCAGTTATAACCCGCATTCCGCAATTACCCAAAAGATATATCATTTGGCGACGAGTATAGGAATAGTAAAAGTATTTTCATTATAAATAAAATAATACCTGCGCGATGATGTCGTATTTAGGTAACTTACCTACATTTGAATATAAAACAAGTGAATGGAAGATTTTCAAGGGGAAATTGTTACAATTTTATAATGTGAACGACGTAACAAATGAGGAAAAGAAAGCAGCGATATTGATAACGCACCTTTCTGACGACTCATATCGTTTAGTGCGTAACCTAGCGTATCCCGAGGAGCTGGAAAAGCTAGGTTTTCTTAAGTTGGTGGAACTGCTCGACGGACATTTTAAAGAAAAAAAGGTTTCAGTTATAACCCGCATTCCGCAATTACCCAAAAGACATATCACTTACACTATGTGATCCAAGAAAAGATTTCCTGGAAGGTTAGATATTCCGGTCTCAACCATTCCTATTCTTATAAATATAAAAAAAAAACAATCAGTGAAAATCAAGACATTTTACAGCTTATATAAATAACCGATCTCAATCCAAAATCTCTGGGTTGATGTAGGTTTTTGACAGAAATTCAATAGAAGTAATGTCAAAAACCTGCAGTCAACGACAGGTCGACAGTGCAATCGGGTATGAGGCTCTTCGTGTCAGGACACACGCCCCGCCCCCCGCACAGCGCCTACCATCTTACGGGGTGTCCTGCGTAAGCGACAAACGTGACGCGACGCGACGCGACACGACACGACATGGAACAAATACGCGTTACGTCGCGTCTCGCTACATAGGCAGCTAGTAGGGAATGCCGTTGTCTTGATCGCGTTTGTCGCGTTCGTCGCTTACGCAGGACACCCCGTTAGTGTTAGTGCTGCAAGAGTCCGCATCGACCGCGACTATCGATTTTGATCTCACTCACTTTGTTGCTTGTAGTTGCATAGGTATTGAAAATTACTAGAAAATTGCCATGTCGGCCTGTCGATGACAGTACATCAGTCTAGAGATTTTTGGAT
The DNA here is from genome assembly GCA_910594945.2 of Amphipyra berbera. Taxonomy (NCBI): domain Eukaryota; kingdom Metazoa; phylum Arthropoda; class Insecta; order Lepidoptera; family Noctuidae; genus Amphipyra; species Amphipyra berbera. The sequence continues at coordinate 14,978,078 of OU343138.1, forward strand.
TGAGACCGGTCATCGGCCGTTAAAGTAAGTACCTTGTCTAGCGAGATAAACTTTCCGCCAATCATGTTCGACTTTTCTGAAGATATTATTGGAATGGTACACTCCTGCAGACCAGGTGGTAATACTCTGAAGTTCCTCTCCATCTTGTATGACCTTATACTTGTCGATGGCGGCGTGGTACCTCACGACGCAGGCGCCGGGCCGCGTGAACTCGAAGCTGTGCCTGAGCGCCTGACTGCCCATCTCACCACGTTTAGCGCGCCATTGTTTGGACCCTGAGATGCGGCCGTGGGATTCGTAGTCTGTAGGTTTCCTGTCAATAGATATTATGACACGGGTAATGCTGGTTAATTTTATCCAGACTGTTCTATCCAAGACTAGTTCTATCCAAGGCTTTTGGATAAAGTGAGATTTTTTTTACAAACTTCGGTCATCAGTACCTATTGCCAGATGACTGTCTTAGAGTCTCCCCAAATCTTCCCCAAAACCCCCCTAAATTCAGGTTTTGAAGCAAAAAGAAACCCCCACAAAAGACAAAATATTTATTTATTAATGAAATACAATATTATACAATTTCAGCAATAGCTTCCGTTACTGGATCAGCATATTCACAAGCGTCGTCTGCGGTTTCGTACATTTTTTCTGAGTTAAACCTTTATATTATTATCTTTGAACTTGATTTAAAATGAACAAATTCTTTTATTTCAAACCCAGTTTTTTCCCTCCAAACATCCCCCCAAAAATTTTGTTCCCCCATAACTATAAAAAACCCCCAAATTTGGGGGGATTACCCCAATCTGGCATCAGTGTCGGCCATTATCCAGATATTATTGGATAATGACGACACGTCTGGTGCAGTGGCTGAGCGATTGGCTTCTGCGCTACGGGCCGTTGGTTTGATTCCCGCATGGAACAAATATTTATATGGTCTACAGAAAGTTGTTCCGGGTCTGGATGTTTGGGCATGTGAAGATTTAAGTCTGTAAACGCACCCACGATACAGGCGAAAACCTAAAATGGAGCAACGTTGTAAAAAAATACCGTAGAATGGGGTGACTTTGATTCCTGGGGGTTACTTTGATGAAAACCTCGTTTTGTAATAAAACTCAAATTGCACGAATTCTGAACGCATTTTTCGATAATTGTTTTATGGTTGGCAGCATTGACTGTCATTGTCAGCGTGTGATTAGTCGTAGTAGGTGGATCCATGCCGGTTAATGAAAAAATATTAAAATATAGTAATAGTTTTGTGTAATTATTTATTCCTTGTTTTTTTGTTATTACTTTCAAATTCCTTTGAAAAAAAGAGAGGTATTACCCCAATCATAGTTTAACATTTACCACGACCATTTTATTTTTTTCTCAAAAAGTTATAAGAAGAATTATAATTTTATTCAAGAAATAAACAAAATCGATATTTGCATCTTTTTGTTTTGCTTTCATATTTCAATAGAAAAATACATTTCAATTTTGAATTAGATCAAAGTCACCCCATTCTACCGTACTTTGTTTCTTACATTCTTTCTTATTCTTTACAAATGTCAAGAGGAATAAATGACTTTTACGTACAATATGAGGCACCTTACCCACACACGTAACACATAAGTTTATATTAAACTATTTATTGCTTTTGTTTCGTAGTATTCAAATTTAATATTGTACGTAACATGTTTATTTATTTATTTGTGTCGTTATTGCCCGTGGCATCACTATGGTCCTATCTGAAAACCAGCGTTGCGACAATTTTTTTTTTAAATGTCGCAACATTATGCTGAGATAGGAGCCGTTTTTGGCCTCGTGCAGGTAGTCTAAATTCTTATCCTTTCTTTTTTTTTAAATATTGTTTTTGTTTCTGTAACTGCCTGTGTGAGTCCAGAATAAATAATTTTCTTTCTTTCTTTCTTACCTCTCGACCATCAAGGTGACCAGTTCCTGCAGTGTTCGCTTGGCCAGGTGCAGTCTCCTGGCCTCAGACACCTGCTTCTGCCGATGTTCCCGCAGCGCCAGTATACATGCCACCAACTCTTGTTCAGTACATTCTGTGCGACGCTTCAGTACCTGAGTGGTATACAATTATACATCAGCCATTTTAAGGCTCGAGGTTAAACTGCGCTTGCCGCGGTCAGTCTGGGGATGGGTGACCGTTCGTTACACATCGACCCCTCCGTGCCTCGGAGAGCACGTTAAAAGTCGGTCCCGGGTGTCGTAGGAACCTATGACACATTACGGGAAGTCAGAAGTCCGAAAGTCTGTGAACCGGTCTAACCTTAGGATATCGGCGGTGCAAGTCAGACTCACACTTGGCGGTTTTTTGATATTACGTTTTATTATGTTTATTACTAGTGACCCGCCCCGCCTCGCACGGGTGCAATGTAGATACTAATGTGAGGCATATAAACCTTCCTCTTGAAGCACTCTATCTATTGTTGAAAAATGCATTAAAATCCGTTGCGTAGTTTAAAAGGTCTAAGCTAATAGACAGCGGGAGCGACTTTGTTTTATACTATGGTAAAGATAAAGATTATATTGTGTATTTACTACTTTCGTCATACCTATGCTTAAATAACACGTAAGCGCAATTATTTTATTTTTAATAATTATTTTTTTCAATTATTTTTTGTTTACTTCTTTATGATCCGTGGTGTATCTCCAAGTGACATCTTGGATGTCGTCGCGCGACACTGCGACCACGTAGGACAGTTTCTTGCCCCAGCCGTGTGAGTACATGAGAGGGGTGTTAAGCTTCGCCTCGCAAGGGTCGACGTGAAGCCACGTGTTCGAGTCGTAGTCGTAAATCTGAGAATATCAATTGATTAAAGTCGTAAAGGATTGTTTACATCAAATAGGTATATACAACGTGTTACATAATTCCCCATGAAAAATTTAAATAATCAGGTAGTCTTTTATGGTTGTTGTCATTTACCTCTCAGAGGAAATTAGGTAAGAATGTAAATAACTTTCTAGGAAGTCTACTCTTTAGTTTAATGTTTTCAGGGTTGCGTTTCAATGATGATTATTTTATGTTGTATCCAAATTCTTTTTTTTGGGTCATACTACGGTTGTCAAATATTGCCAATAGACTTTTTACAAGGGATCTTTTAACCCCCTTTCGGCTTTAGGGGTATTTTTGTAACACGTTGTATAAGGCCGTCGTGAGGTGTCAGAAACGCATTCTCTCGGTGGTCGCACTGCATGTAGAACATCCATAGGTACACACAACTTGCTAGTTCGATGCGATAATGGAACTACTATCATTTAATATCTGGGACAATTTCGAAACTGAGATATTTTTTATTAGAATTTAATTACAGACAACACAAATACTTAAACCACTTTTTTATATAATTTTTCCAACCAGAGAATCGACTTAGAAATGTTTGCTCAATTGGGCTTGCGACCAAAGACGAATGAGGCAAAGTATTGTTTACATGACAGAAACAACATTAGAACTTATTTCGTACTTGATCTTTCGTGAGTTGGCCCACTGGCCGTCGGCTCATACCGTAGTAACGATTATTTAATCTGTGGTCATACCTCGCACCACACGTGGTCTGTGGTGTCGTACACATAGCGGGTGTCGTATCCGAGTGCACGACACAGCAGCGCGAAGCAGTTGGCCCACTCGCCGCAGCGGCCGCGGCGCGTGCTCAGTAGTGTCCGCGTGTCGTTGTACCGCGGGAACGTTGTGCCGGCCCCACATGACGAGCAATTATACACCTGATGATAGATATTGTAGATCATTGATAAATAAGTTTATACAAAGTTAGTCGGAAAGGGGGTACTAATCCGCGGCCTCTTAGAATATCACTGATGACTGTGTAAATTACAAAAAAAACATTCCTTTTTTTTATTAAGTACTTATACTATTTTCTGCGCAAGCAGAGGTGTGTTTGATTATTGATAGGAGGTGCATATTTCTGTACAAACGACGAAATATCTAGTTATATTTTTTCCTCAAAACGCCATTCCAGACGTTGCCCTACATTGTTACACTCGCATAGTTTTTATACAACAATGTCTTGACTATAAAAGTGACCTTGATCTCTGAGTTTATTTCGGCTTTTCTTGTGAGAACTTGTCAGATAGGAAATACCGGCGCCATTTAGTCTTAAAAAAACAGTTTTTTACAGAAATAAAAATCATTTATCGTTGTTGTATCTCTCGTTGTATGGAAATTTAGTACAATGCGGGATCAGCTTATATTGGAGGTGTGTACCTTGATTTGTCGTCGTGTGTACCTACTACCCAAACAGATTTTTTTTCAAACATTAGTTTCATTTTACTATGTTCTTCCGGACCTTAGGAAAAAAAGATATGTTTGACTGTTTAGGTCATTGACAAATAAATACTAATAAGAGTAGTTTCTGCCGGTTCTAAGTATTTTGGTCCATTCTCATATTATCATTAAACCATTTGAACGCTACGCTATAGACGTATGAGCACTTCTCTCCACACCACGCTACAAATTCATCGTACTTTTTTGACGGCTATGGACGTCGTCGGCGGCCCGAGCACATTTTCGTTTGACGTCTACAGCCGTCGATGTCATTCAAAGATTCCACTAATATGTGTACAGTGGGGAAATGAAAAGGTTCGTCAGTTTTCAAATTCATTCCTTTCTCACACCACGGGCACATGTTACTTTTTCAAACTGTTGAACGGAACAGATCAATGTATGGAAAATTATGTTTAATTATTTGGTAGTGAAGATCAAAAGTGCATTTGCCTCCATATGACGTAGTAGTTCCATGTAATGTCTTTGATTAGATTTTAGGAGTTTTGTTGTATAAACTATGACATCAGACAAATCGATGATTAAATAAATTGACATTATTTGTGTCTGTCACCATAATATCCTGTCAAAAAATACTTGTATTTATATTTCTATAATGTTGGCAATATGTAGTCGGTGAATTAGTTCGTTTCTTGCACTGTGCAAGCAAAATAGACCTTAAGGTACATAACCTTTCCATTTCTCTACTGTACATGTCACAGCACTGCCTGCACTTATCATAAGGGACCTCCACTCACTTCCATTCTACACGTCTCCCTCTCCGTGGTGAAGGTCACGGTGTTGGTGAAGCTGGTGATGCCGCCGCAGCCATCACACGGCGGCTTGTCTACCCACGTGAAGAACTTGTACTTGAACCAGGCCAGCAGTTCCATCAACAAAGCTATGTCGAATGACAGGTCAGGGCCTTTCAGCTCGCCTGTGATCAAGGTAAAGATTGACATTGACAAAAGTCTTTCTGCTTCTTCCTGCCCTTATCCCACACTAGGTAGGGTCGGCACCATATGTATTTCATAAATCCATGTTGTTAGAGGTTTTGGCTTATTGTTTTATGACCGGCCGCCTGCCTGACATCAAGCCTCCTTGGGAATACTTGTTAAGCGTACGCGCGGGTGACCCAATGTGCTTGCTGATATTACCTATGCAATGGTCCCAAAATCATATGCTGGTGCATATTATGACATAAAATTCTTTTACTCAAAAATGTTTGTAATGTGATCATTATTTTGACAACTTTATTTGAGCAAAGTCGACCTTTCCGTGCTTCTTAAATAGGCGCCAGCAAAGTTGTATGGAATTTCATTGCTGGTGAGTTTTAGCCACCAGCAATTTACTTTGAAAATCCATTATTGTCGAGTTTTGTTTCAAAAATAGTCTGGTGCAAAAAGTTTTTATTCAGAATTTGGCTGTATAGATACAGGCAGTACAAACATTAAAGACTAATTTAATAAAAAATAACTATGGACCGGGGAAAAAACAAATCGTTACTTTAAATAAATTCTTACTATACTAATTATTATTATTTAAATTACTCGCATTGTTTGAGTAAAGCACTATACAAGCCTTGGTCCGCAATGACTGCGCTGCTGGCCACGCTATGATGGCCTCGACCTTAGTTTAGCTACGCTCTCGGCTTTCAAGCTTGGTCAGCATTGCAGCCCTTGCTGTCCGCGCTATAAAGGCCTCGACCTTCGGTCTCAGCCTTTATTTCAGCTTGTCCATCAAGAGCTGCAATGCTGACCGCGCTGTGATGGCCTGCAGCTGCGTTACACTGCGCTCTCGGCCATCATCAGTGCTGCCAGCAACGCAGTCATTACAGACCGCGGCAGTAATGTACTATAAATGGAATTAATTTTGTATACAACGTGTTACATAATTCCCCATGAAAAATGTAAATAATCAAGTAGTCTTTTATGGTTGTTGTGATTTACCTCTCAGAGGAAATTAGGTAATAATGTAAATAACTTTCTGGGTAGTCTACTCTTTAGTTTTATGTTTTCAGGGTTGCGTTTCAATGATGATTATTTTATGTTGTATCCAAATTCTTTTTTTTGATCGTACTACGGTTTTCAAATATTGCCATTAGACTCTTTACAAGGGACTTTAGGGGTATGTTTTAACACGTTGTATTTGTCAGTTCTGTGTCAGTCATTGTCTTATAAGAGCGATAAATCTGTATTAAGAAGCTAACATTGAATGAGTGCTGAATTGAATGTGAGCAGTCTCACGCTTTCTCGCTCTATTAAATGACGTTCCTAAGCGACAGTAAAGGATAGAGCATGATAAAACGCGATTCCGTGCCGTCAGATTTGGGTCAACACTAATGCACCCCACTGCGGTATAGCGTAATTAAACAATACATCTAAAAGAATAAACATTACTATCCTTACCAGACTTAATTAATTTCTGTTGCTCTCGTACCCTGTCCAGCGCCATGAGTTGCAGCGTCACCATAGGGATATGTTCCCGGGCAAATTCCAATAACTCCGCATCTTCATACGCCAAGACTCTGTTGAATAAAGTCTCTATCTTCAACAGCAGAGGGTTCGTTGTCGTCTGCAAAGGAATATGCTATTAGTGGAGATTAATGATTCACTATTGATTTGCATAAAATTTTATGTTATAATTTATCATGGCATACTTTCAGTTATCCTAATGATTGTTATGCATAATACAGTGCAACCTCGATACAACAAACCAGAAGGGAACAAATAAATATTCGTTATATCAAGTAATTCGTTAAACTGGGATTTGTTATATTGAAGTTAGGTTGGTCTAAAATTTGTTATAAAGAGGTAAGATAGGTATGTCCAATTTTTTCGTCGTAGTATTTTCGTCAACAATATTAAGTACCTGGATGACCGAGCTTAGCTCGGTTTTTTTTTGGTAAATCTTGTTTTTTGGTTAGAAAAAAAAAGGAATTAAATGGTCTAAAAAGAAGAAAATAAACTTTAAATTAAATCGATCCCATCAATTTATTACATTATACAACTAATTTATTAAAACAATATAAAAGTTTGTCGCGAGAAATACAATTTTATGAAGTACATAGGTACATTTTTTCTTAGAATTACTACACTTTACATTTATTAGTTATTGTACATACATATTGCATTCTTGTTTATTTAGTATCTCCCGACAAGCTTTTATAATATTTAAATAAATTAGTTGTATAATGTAATAAATTGATGGGATAGATTTAATTTAAAGGTTATTTTCTTCTTTTTAGACCATTTAAATAAAATCTTGTTTTTAAAAATGTTTTTTGTACTATTCATTTATTTATTTTTTAGTCGGTATATCATGTTGAATTTTAGAACGGTCTTTCATAATTGAACGCGTATACAACATTTCATGTCTGTACTGCTAACCATTGAGGAGTTCTCTAGTCAGGACCAAATCCTGAGTGCAGCAACCATGTCACGGTAAAACTTAAAACCGGCTATCATAATAAAACCCGTACACAAAATTTCGTGTCTGTGCTGCTAAACATTGAGGAGTTTCCTAGTCAGGACCCAACCCTGAGAGCAGCAACCATTCACGGTAAAACGTAAAACCGGCTATCATAATAAAACGCGTACACAAAATTTCGTGTCTGTGCTGCTAAACATGGAGGAGTTCCCTAGTCAGGACCCAACCCTGAGAGCAGCAACCATGTCACGGTAAAACTTAAAACCGGCTATCATAGTAAAACGCGTACACAAAATTTCGTGTCTGTGCTGCTAAACATTGAGGAGTTCCCTAGTCAGGACCCAACCCTGAGTGCAGCAACCATGTCACGGCAAAACTTAAAACCAGCTATCACAATAAAATGCGTACCCAAAATTCGTGTCTGTGCTGCTAACCATTGAAGAGTTCCCTAGTCAGGACCAAACCCTGAGTGCAGCAACCATGTCACGGTAAAACTTAAATCCGGCTATCATAATACAATGCGTACACAACATTCCGTGTCTGTGCTGTTGAGCGTTGAAGAGTTCCTTTATCTGGAGCTAATCCTGGATGTCGATTCAGGTCATGCTTACCAAAAAAATGTATTGTCATCGGAAATGAACCAACATTTTTAAATTCAACTCCTTAGGATAAGAGGAAGTGATTCAAAATTCAGTTGCAAGATTTCAACCGAACATACATACATACAAACATTGCAAGTTAAATAAAAGCGTATAAAAAGAAAAATAAATTATAAAAGCTTGTAAAAAAAAAGAAGGAACTTAAAAAAAAGGGAAAAAAATAATCAGCAGGACTCGAACCAGAATTTTCAGGTTTTCGTGACCGCCCGATTTCCCACCTGGGCTATTATAACATTGCAAACGGTGGCGAAATTTACCATCGTATTCTAATGATATTGTAGCAGCTTTTCATTGCCTAAAAACACGGATAAAACGACATTTTTTTAAATGAAACCTAGCTAGATCGATTTATCGCCCCCGAAACCCCCTGCATACTAAATTACATGAAAACCGTTGGAGCCGTTTCCGAGATTCAGATTATATATATATATACAAGAATTGCTCGTTTAAAGGTATAAGATGATTAAAGGTATAAGATGATGTTTCGCTTTTCTGTGACTGATAAGGAACACCTTTTACGTTTCTGAGCCATTGCAACTTGAATCTTTAACAATAGTGACGAGCAGCAGTGTTTACATTACTTTTCATAAAACAACAATGATTGTTTTACGAAAAAACCGTGTCGAAACCTGTCGCGACATGAATCACATACTATGGGATAATCGGTCATATATTGGTGGGAACGTTATATAAAGGTTTTGGGTTGACAAAATTCGTTAATTAGAGGTATTTACACTTTTTTGATAGTTGAAAATACGTTTTAAAGAGGTTGCTCGCAAAAAAAAATCGCAATGTAAAGGTATATTTTACATTGAATCTTATGGAAAATTCAAGGGGATTACGAAGAATTTGTTAAATCGAGGAAGTCATTATATTGAGATACGTTATATTAAGGTGGCACTGTATTTATTTTGCATAAATGTATAGGCATAATTTTACTAACCATAATAACTGTTAGCATAACGATTTAGAAGCATGTTAATTTAAAGCATAATATTATAGTGCTTTAGGGTGGGTAATTATGTACATGTTAAAATTCCGAAATTTACGAATTTCTACTAAACCAGGCAATCTTTTTTGCTCAGGCAATGTAATAATGCTAGAATGTGTAATGTAATGTCGCCATAGCAAAAAATATTGCCTGGTTTAGTAGAAATTCGTAATTTTCGGAATATTCCCATGTTCGTATTTACCCTAAAGCACTATAATATAAACACAACAATAATAAAGCATAATATTCATCGGCATATTAGTGCTGGGTGAAATATGTTTCGTATGTAAAATAAACATGTCCACCCCCGGTGCACCTTAACCTACTGTCACAGTCTAGTACCCAAGTTACATTGGATAATAGCTCATATCTATTAGACGAATAAATAATATGTCTTAAAACTTTATGCGACACAAACTTACGCCGAAAAATATAGCCAAATGATAGTTATGCCTACCTAAACTGTATGCCAAAAGATTTTATGTCAAAGTATTATTATGCTATTAAATGTTATGCCTAACTCGTTATGCCAAACTATATTAGCAATTAAACAATTATACGAAGCAATGGAAACATGAGATTTATTAACAATAACAATTAAACAATTATACGAAGCAATGGAAACATGAGATTTATTAACAATAACAATTTGGTCAAACGTTTACTATGTTCAAGTAGCAGGAAAAGTTATTTGACAAAATTAAATTTGGTATAATGTGTTTCGAACACATGTATGGGACTGCATTCAGTAGTGGATGCTACAAGTTCGTATGATAGGATGATGATGATATCATGGAAGATAATAGCCACTACAGCACAAAACAAAAAGCAAAGACTACAACATACAATACCAGAATATTAGCCGGCTTCAGCGTTATCTTCTTCAGATTGTGACTGGTTTTAAAACTCCTCCGCATGTTAAGCTGGCCATAACAAAAACAAATCTTCCTCTCAATCGCTGCTTGTGCCATCCTCAAGTTACTAAGCGTTGATTCTTTTGGGTAAATCATTTGAGTGCCTTCCTGAAATGGTTTTTTAAATTGAAATAAATTACAACAGGGGATTTGAGTTGGTCTAGTGGTGGCTAGCGCAACTGCTGATTGTGATAAATGATTTCTGTTTCTGTAAATAAATCTGATACAGACACTTTTACAAGTTAATGTTAATTTTTTAAGACTAGATGGCGTCGGCATTTCCTATCTGACTAGCTCTGAAATAAAAAGCCGAAACAAACTCAGAGAACAAGGTCTCTTTTAAAGTCCAGATACTGTGGTATAAAAACTATGTGAGTGTAACAATGTAGGGCAATGTCTGGAATGGCCTTTTGAGGAAAGTGCCATAGCAGCTTTGAGTTGACCTGTCTTACGTCCTACTGTTTTACAGTCCTCGTGATGTCTTGAGTTTGATCCTCAAGTCAAGCAAAGTGTTATTGGGCTTTTCCGTGTTGAATTTCTCAGTAGCAGTCTGGAGTTTCCATCTGTGCCTGGTTGATGTCAATAAGTTTGTCCCCTATGACATGGGACTCAAACATAACGACGAAATTAGGGTGTTACTATACCCCTCTGCCCAAGCCTTAGGGGAATCCAGGCGTGATGTTATTATTTGAGTTTTGGTACTAATGATTAATTAACCTACAGATTTCTTCTTTGTTTGAATTTGGAACATTCCGTTGATAATATGGCCAGATTAGGCCACCCAGTCTCTTAATTGTCTATGGACTAATATAATGATGATTGTTTTTTAATATATTATTTATATTCATAATACTTATGCATACGATATGATACTATGATAATAACTTTAATTATTATCCTCTAATAACTTTATATTAGGAGGCATTGCGACCTTTGATTAGTAATAAAATGGATTCCTCAGTAGTAGTCCAGAGTTTGGATTTGTGCCCGGTTGATGGCAATAGGCTCGCTCCCTATTACATGGGACTTAACATAATGGCGAAATGAGGGTGTCACTATACACCTCTGCCCAATCCTTCAGGGAATACAGGCGTGATGTTATGTTATTAAATAGATTCTAATAAATGACAGACCAACAGATGGCAGATGGCAGACCGTGGAGAAGATGGTGGGATAAATTGGCAAATTGTCATGAAAGGCAACCAATCCATCTGTTAAGGAATGGAGGGAAGCCTTTGCCCAGCAGTGGACCAGTACAGGCTAATCTTTAAATAGTATAAAACAAAGTCGCACCCATTGTCTGTACGCTTAGATCTTTTAAACTATGCAACGGATTTTAATGCAGTTTTCAGCAATAGATAAGAGTGATTCAAGAGGAAGGTATATATGCCCCACATTAGTATCTACATGGAACCCGTGCAATGCTGGAGTGGATAGTGATCCACTCCAGCATTGCAGCATTATTATAACTAGTGAGTTATAATAATAAGATGACATACTTAATGATATCATAATGTTAACTTTTTCAACGAGTTAGATATTGATTTGATATAAGTGATTTACAGGTAATTAGCTATCTGTTGAAGATAATAATATACTTAGGTAATTGTCGATGATGACTCAATCAATTAACATTCTAGAACTATAATAGAGAAATACATCTATATGGGATAAGCAATGTCCTAATTCGGCCTTTTATTTTATCGTTGGAAAATCCTCATGGATGTCCCTTGTCCGGGGAAGGCGAGGGGGTCTGCCGGACTCTTACCAACGGTGTCCCGCCTTCTAATCTAAGTCCGGGGACTCGCTATTGCATGCACCGCAACCCCGGGTTCTAATTTGGCCTAAATAAGGTTCACAAGCATACATTTTATGGAAATGCACTTCAAACTGGATAGATTAGTTCAGAATAGAATAAGTTATTTTCTGTACTTACCGATCGAAAGCCAACATATTTCAAGTAATCTTTGAAAGCGTCACACTTTAACACATTTTTTAGAATATCGCTTTTTACTGTTCTCAATTCGTAATCATGAGGGTTGTCTAAAATATTATTGATATGCCGCAAAAGTTCATACAGTATTTTATTAAATTCATCCACGTTTCTCAGGCTTTGTTCAACGACAGCGAGTCTCGCCATATCCTCCATTTTCGGTTAAATATATTTTTATTAATGTTTGAAGCTTATAATTTATGGAAATGTTTTATTATCGTTGTATTTACGAACCTATTTCATTGCAATACACTTGTCAAATTTTGATGTGTCATTTTCGTTCGGAAACTTTGATTATTTTCACAATCTATGATGCTAAATTATATTTGATTGGGATAGGAGGATAAATTCTTTCCGTATTTTTTGTTTTCCAATAAAGTGTTATAGTTAAATTCTAAAATAGGTAAAACTTTATTATAATAATAATTATGTATAATTCTCATAAACAAGACGGTACTTATTATATTCATTACAAAAAATTACACGAGCAAAATATAATTTTCGTAAAGCTTTTCTACTTTTCGATATCGATGAATAAAATAAACTATTTCAACAAATAATACACATTGGAAACCTGCTGTAAGTAGTTACCATGGCGGTGAAGATACAAACAAATAAAAAGCAATGAAGAACCGAACACTTTCTACAGAAAATACTTCTGATGGTAATTAATCTATTGATAAACGAAATAAGTAGGCGTTTTACTCCACTCGATTCAGCCTATCACAGTTCACAGCTGGACATACGTAGAAACATGTCCTCTTCCAAATAAATGGAACACGCAAGGCTGTTTGTATCTTTATTAGCCAAAAGCCTACTGCAGACTCTTCTAAAATGGAATGTCGCAAAGACCGTAGTCATTTGACATCAGGGGCAAGCAATTGGCTCCCATAGAACCTTGCTCATTATTACTAGTGACGATATGAAGATATGATACCGAATTAAGAGTGAAATTGAAGTACAGTCTTGAAATTTGAGACAACCCTAGGCCTATGCCCAAGTAATTGTGGACTGCGACCGGCAAAGTTAAGACAGTGAAGTAAGTTTGACATGTTGTCTTCAGGCTTCAACACAGGCTCCCTCAACTGGCTGCTTCACGCACGATACGTTAGAGGAGAGCATGCGTTATGCATCGATCTCGCCGATGAGCTTCAGAAAAAACACGACAATAAGCATCGATATGCGCACTATATAAAGGTAAGTACAGTATGCGCGCGAACTGAATGCATTCGGGGCCTGACTGCCTGAGGTGAAGTTGCCTACGCCGCCGCGCCGTCCGCACACACCTAATAGCCCTAGCGTATTCCCACACGCATTACTTAACTCTGCATTCAGTTCACGCGCGTACTGTATATATTATGCTTTTCTCTCTGATGTCATGTGCCCTATGTGGCTAGCTAGGACTCCTCCTAGAGCCTCTTCAGAACTACTATGGACGGCTTTGACACTTGCTTCAAAAGACCATTCTAGGCATTGTCCTAAGTTGTTCTCTCAAATTTTTGTTTCAACAATGAACAGAGACTTCACAAAAAATACCCTTAATGGCTTATAAGTCATGACAGTCATGACTCTGAAGCTCTGTGTTTGTTAAGGCATTTCTTATGTCCAGGGTGCAGTGTTGGCTGACGCTGGCCGAGTGCAGGAAGCTCTGGAGAGGTATCACAGCTGCATCAGACTCCACCCTCAGGACCCTGAGCCACTGAAACAAGTCGCCAACTGTTTGTATGTCACTTTACTCGCTTGCGAATCTCATCATCGTCATAATATCAGCTAGCACACACCCACTGAAATATCGTGGAGAAATATTGACACAATCGCCTCTTCCAGCAATCAGAGTAGTGATTCTTCGGTCTGACTTGTGATACCGTGTACACAGTGTTAGCACAAAACAGATAGGTAGGTACAGAAGTCAATCTCATGTACATGTACTTCACTTTTCATAACTACGTTCGGCAGTCGCTCTATAATATATCTATCTCTCTCAAGCGCATGGCACTCGCGCTCTCACTCATTCACACTCTAGTCCCAAACAGTCCGAGATATCGTGTCCGTGAGCAGTGTCTAATTGTGTGCGTTGCTCGAGCGCACTTGTATGAGATTGACTTCTGTACCTATCTGTTTTGTGGTGTTAGTGTTTACATACCTACATAGATACAGTACGTAACACAATGAAGAGCAAACCTTGTATCTGGTTGATGGGTAGGTAAAGTATAGCACAATCATATACTTTTTGTCAGTACCCACGCTATTCACCAATTTTCATATTGCTCTTTTTTCATAACCTCTTTCAGTTTTGTAATCATTTAACATAATAACTAATATCATTAATATCATCCTACAAGATCAGCTGTACAATGTAAACAAGTTAGAAATCAACAATTTCTCAATATCCTGAATATCATAGCTTGAACTATGCCCGCGTTTTCACTCTGTGTGATAAGTGGATAGCGTGGATAGGGACAAAAAGATTACCATTGTAGGTATTTCACTTAACCTACCCATCAACTATAATTGTTTTGCTACGTACTGTATACTCACGCCTGATAACTCCGAAGGTGTATGCAGAGGTTTTCTCCAATATGGAGTCTGTACACCCACGTTTCGCCTACTGTACTAAGTCCGATGTAATAAGTAGTAGGTGGCCTGAGGTCATTTTTCAGGCACTGTAATTAAAAAAAAAGATCCTTCATTATTCTATTATTCTTTCTTTGTCCTTTAGCATGATCGCCTCTGCGGATTTGTGGCGACATCTATAATAATATTATAAAGCTGAAGAGTTTGTTTGTTTGAACGCGCTAATCTCAGGAACTACTTATTGGAATTGAAAAATTATTTTTGTGTTGGATAGTCTATTTATAGATGAAGGTTATAAGCTATATAACATCACGCTACGACCAATAGGAGTGGAGAAAACATGAAAAATGTTGCAAAAACGGGAAAAATGTCCACACGTGCGAAGCCGGGACAAGCCGCTAGTCAGCAATGAGTCTGTAGCCTTCCCAAAGTTAGCTTTAAGTACAGAAAACGTAACTTGTTTTGGAAAAGCCACCATTCGCTCAGAACTAACTAACGTCATCAGAGTGTCCATCTCTTGGACTTAAAACACGAAACAACTAACATTTCTTCTTGATATAAAGCGTTACTATTGCAGATCTCGGCAGCATCGTTTCCAGTTGTCCCACGAGGCCTATTTAGAAGCTGACAAGTTGACAAAGCATCCTGATCCTGATATATACTGCGCTTTAGGTAAGAAATAGTAACCCTTTCTTTTTTTTTCCATAGGAAAATCCTCATAGATATCTGATGTTGAGTCTGCCGGACTCTTACCGGCTAAAAACCCACGGTGTTCCTCCTTCCAATTTATGGCCGGGGTCACGGAATTCGCTATTATGCCCGGCAGGTCTTGGTCCACCAGCTGCTGGTGGACCTCTCCTCTATGGGTCCGTGCCGCACGTCCTCCTGAGAAGCGCGCGCGGGACACTGCGCGCCGCCTTCTCGGGCATGTTACGGTCGGGCAACGGGTCAAGAAATAGTAACCCTACGTCAACCCTAAGGCACATCACAGTTCTAGTCAAAGGAGCGCATCACGATTGCATGAAACACGTTTCCCCAAAAACGCAGACATCGAATGCATCATTCACCGAAGATTCATCTACGAGAGAACACAGTTTTATTGTGACGTCGCTCATAGATAGCGCCAGGTCATTCGCATGTGCGTAGCCAAGATTTTGTCCAGAGTGGGGCAAACTCAGTCAGACAGTAAATATTTGTGTTTTCAATAAATCTGAAAGTGCAGAATGGGATTATGGGGCAATTTTGCCCCATAATCTTATTTTTGATGTCCAAATAAGTATAGACGGAGTCCGACATTGGTCTGCCTTTTTCGTGTAATTGTTCTGTGGACATGGGTGGGGATTTCACTGAATCTAGACCATTTACCTATTCATTCCTGTGCCAAGGTGGGGCAAGCGTCCCATCTGCCACTACCTGATTACGCCCATGCTCATTCGTACAGATCCATCCGCGCCGCACCCGAAATTACCTCGACCCGAGTACTATGTGTCGAAAGCTTAAAATTTTTATGATAAGCCTACGTTGATTTTAATATCAACGTATACAAGAAATAGGTACCTAGGCGATTTTGATCACTCTCGACTGAATTGCATTTTTCGAAAACCCGCCGGTCTCTGGTTTGGTCATCACACTTAACACAATATCAATTTCAGCGGAATGTTCGTGGAACCTAGGCGAGTTGGAGCGAGGGGTGGAATGGGCGCGGTCTGCAGTGCAGGCGGGGGGAGGGGAGCGAGCAGCCGCACTCCTGGCGAAGCTGCTTCTAGCCTGTGACGATGTTCCCGGCGCGTTGGCGGCATATGACCAGGCATTGACGTTAGTCTACTACGATACATAAGGATAGCCGTCGTTAAGGTTCTCATAAGCACTAGCAGATAGAGCCGAGCAGGCTCCTCTTGCGACAGAGATCGACGATCTGAAAGTCTGTAATAGGGTGGAATGTACTCTTATATATTCAGAGGACATCGTTTTGTAGCGCATCTTGGAGCTTCGGTCGGCTTACCTACTTGATCGAGTCCTAGTTCAGAAGCCGAACCGAACATACCCATACCTACTTAATTTAGATAACTCTAAACATTGATTTTTCTGATTACGACCAAACATAGATCACACACACAAACACAGCCCTTACCTCTTACACACATACACACACTTCCATGCACAAATACTAATGTATTAAATCCCTGACTCTCTAACGAATTTTAGTGAGTCAACAAGTTTTTTTACTTGAGTCACAAAATGTCTTCTTTTCCTATCATAATATTATATAGTGTTCCTCATGGTCGGTGTACAAGTACATAATAGAATAATAGAAAGTAAATAGCGGAGATTCTGGTGTCCTGAAATACAGACCTCGATCCTAGTTTAGGCACCAGTCTCCCACAATATTAAATAACAAATATGTATTTATACAACTGTGATTGCTCTGTTTTTTGTTATATTGTGGCGAGAGAATAAACGTTTTTTATTTTTTATTAATATTACACTTCTAATCCTTACATTACCTAAGCAGTTCGCACGCATGCGGCGCAGACACTTTAGCAGCAGCTGGTGCTTTGCGTCTCCGAGCGGGTGACCCTCGACGCGCCTTCCAGCTGCTTGGAGCCGCCCTCGCGCAACAGCCCACGCAGCATGCCGCTGCCTTGGCTCTCGCGGCCATGATGCTGCAGCATAAAGACCTGGACGCCGCCTTAGCCAGGCTCAAAGCCGCTTTAACCGCGCATCCAACGTGCGTGGCAGCTCACGCTAACCTTGGGTTGGCGTTGTTAGCCAAGAAAAAGTATATTGCTGTATGTATTCTGAATAAAAATAAATAGAAAAACAAATTCCTCTCCTGTTAAACCCATAGTGCATAAGAATTCCATTCTTTACGTGCTTAAAAGTGACATATTTTTGTTGTGAATGCTTTAAACACCAAGAAGGCGATAGGCCTTGTAGTGGGTCATTATGCTCAAAGTTCAGGACCCGCATCACTCTAAACTTTTAAACCTTTGCCTTATACCTTTGCCTCCAGTTGTGATATAAATAGTTTCTGTTGCCCCGTACAGGCCCTGACGTGCCTACAGCGCGCATCATGGGCGGCGCCGCTGAGTGCGCGTGCGGCGCATGACCTAGGGCTAGCACTGCTCGTGTGCAAGAGACCTGCTTCAGCCTTCTGTAGGCTTGCCACCGCCGCATCCTTGCAGCCATTCCAACCGTACACGGTAGGTAGGCAACGTCCAACATCACCAAACCTCACCGTCGGCGCCCTGAATGAATACCAATAGTTGGCGGTATACCCATTCCAATTCCGATCTGGATCAAAGATTTTTCTTCTAACAGGTACTGCTGATAGGCATAGCTCTGGAGCGTCTGGGGGACAGCCGGGCGGACGCAGCATACTCCCGCGCGGTGGCGCTGGCGACTGACGACCCCCTCATTAGGATCAACCTGGCGGGGAGACACGCGAGGGCCGGTCGATTGACCGAAGCTGTGGAGGAGGCTGCAGTCACTGCTGAGCTGCTGCAGAGGGAGGAAAAGCCGGATGCGCAGGTATAAAACACTGGCAGGTAAAGGTCTTTAATGGTTTCCAGCAAAAAATGGGCCATCGGTCAACGCCTTTTTTCTCGAAAGTCATAAAAAGAGAGTCTTCTTCTCTCGTGTCAGCCGCACAAGCTAATGAGAATAGCACATAACGTGGCGAAAAATTTTGCCGGCCAAACAAGGCTGGTTGCAGGGCTGACTGCCCAGGGTGAGTCGGACGTACCTACTTAAGTATCGCCATTCGTGGAAGTGAAAGGCGAGTAAGGGATAACATCAAAAGCGATGAGTTGTTGCATCCTGGGCACTATTCATTTGTCGAGAACGATGGTTATGGTAATATCACCCTTGTGATGGTTTGATTTTGTCTCCAGCTCGCTAGTTCTTTAGCGACTCTGCTAGCGTTGCTGCGTGATACTGGGGTGGAGCTGACTCTGCCAGCGTCCATCCCTGATGTGGAGAAACCGGCCACCGTCGAAGCAACGGAGGAAGAACAGTTTGCACCCGATGAAGTTTAGATCAAGTTTATAAGTGTTGTAGACAGAAGTACTTAAAAGTAGGTACGTAAATTATGTGTCATATTTGCAGGAATGCGTACAGCTGTGTAAATAAATTTAAATTCATTGAAAATGAAGGACTACCACTTCAATAGGTATTATGGCTAGCAACAACTGTAACCACATCATTAATAGCCTTTACATAGGCCTCTCCAATTGTATGCACTGAGCTCGATCTTCGGCTCGATCTTGTGGCTACTAGCGGCTGAAAGATCTTTCAGCCACTAGCAGCCACCTTGAAAAGATCGTAACTGCAGTCACTCCGCGTAAAAATGTAAATCGTCTCACGAACTATCTAACTATTTCTCAGTAGCAGCCCGGAGTCTGGATTCGTGAACGGTTAATGGCAATAGGCTCGCTCCCTATTACATGGGACTTAAATATAACTGGCGGAACAAGGGTGTACTAAAAACACCTCGGCCGAACCCTTCGGCGTGGTGTTATGTTATTATCAACTATGGAACTGACAATGTAGGTACTCAGTTTACTCATTGATAGACTGCTGGAAACTTGCTGAGTGACCTAGTAAACTGTTTAGTAGAGAATATCCACAATTTTAGGAACAATACCCTCGCTAAGCCGTTTTCAGTACTTGATAGTTCATACACTGAATGAATACACACTCATACCTACCTACACATGTAAGTACACGAAATTAAAATGCATACCAAAAGTTAATAATGTAATGCATTTCAAAAATAAATTGAAAGTTAACGGCTTGCGATAAAGTAAGAATCATAAAAACATGTTTGTGATAATGTAACAATGTCCTTAGTGTTGATTTTGACTGCAATAACCGTGTGCATTGCTGTGGTAAGTGTACATTTGTTTCTCATAGATTTATATGCTACCTTGTCCGTGGGGGGGAAGGATTAAGAATATAATTCCACTCCGTCGCTGCTTAAGCGAGTAGTAAGAGGTAATAAACCTGGGGACTCGGCGCCGGCCCTAGACCTCGATCAGGGTAGAGGAGACTAGTGGGGCGGACAGGAGCAAGATTGTCTTTCGACGCCCTTTGGTTGATGCTTCCACAACACATAAATTGTATTTCAGTTTATCTATACTAATATTATAAAGAGGAATGATTTTTATTTTTGTATGTAACGAATAAACTTAAAAACTACTGGACCGATTTCAATTTTTTTTTTGCCGTTAGAAAGCTACATTATCACTGAGTAACATAGGCTACGGGCGGAGCCGTGAGGACACAGCTAGTGCTTAATAAATTAAAATTACGAACTTTCTCAAAAATCCTCTTTTGGCGCCTCTTGCCACTTGGCGCCTAGAGCGACCGCTCCTCTCGCTCTACCCCAGGGCGTGGGCCTACTCCAAAAATCAAACTACAATGTTGCGGTTGACAGATTGCACAATATCCAACCACGAAAGTGTTTTCGGATCCAACGATCAACTCGACTTTCGCGATTTGACATTTTGTCTCTCGTTCACCCTACTCCCAAATGTTGATTGACATCTAGTAGTAAGTTCGTTGTTTGACAATACTTTGATCGCATATGTATAAGTTCGATTTTTGTTGTTGTTTTGTTTCGATCCGAAAGTTCGACTTTCGTTTTTCGGAGTAGGCCCCATGGCACTATACTTAATTGTGCCCAGAAAATAGGTATAGGCTCGCCATATTGGACTTAATACCAGAGGCGAAACGTTGACTCCGGTAATAAGAGAACACCTCTGCTTACCCCTTTGGGGAGTAAAGATGTGAGTATGTATATGCTAGTCTGACAACCGGCCTTACCTTAGAATATCGATATCTCCCAGTAATTGGCTTGCGAAGGTAGCTGTTGCTCCATGTAACTATTGACATTCGGCCGCATCAGTTTAGACTGGATATCAGAGCCCGTTTGACATTGCCATAAAGGCAAGCAGGTCGCCTAGGTACAAAAAATGTGCCTGCACTGCATACTATCACGTTTATACAAAAATGGATCTGAACGTCACCCTCATTGGGGTCTATCAGAACCATCAAATTCTGGACCTTAACATAATTAAGAAATATCTCGTTGCCAGGTCTCTAAGTCTTGACCTTGGCAACCTTGGAAAACTGATTATAAATATGCATAGGTATCGTGGTCAAGAAATTTCAAGGTTTGGCCATGCACATGCACAACTCAGACTTTAGAACGCGGTAGATTCATTCCCGTTGACACCACCAAATGACATCATCAGTGCTGTCAACGGGAATGAAATACGCGGTAGATTAGAGAAAGCGAAAGTAGAGTAGAGCATTTTAATGTCTAAAGCTTATTACAGTATAAATCAGTATATTGGAGATAAAGATGCCTGGCGTACAACAGAAACTCCGTCCTGCACATTGCGACCCTCTGGCCCTGTCTAACCTGGCTTGTATTATATTATTTTTATTATCTTTTGTACCTATCCGGTTGTATGACCTGACATTATTTTTAATGTTTACATCTGGTATTCTTCTTTTTTATTGACTTAAAATAATCTGTACATTATTTTATCAATTTTAATATTTTTTACTACTTATTTAAATTATTCAATTTGCATTTTAATTATTATTTATTGTATAATACTCTGGCAAAATAGGTATTTGTATTATAATTATTATTTTAATAATATCGCTTTACAATACTTGATTCCAAACTGTAAAGTATGAGCATCATGCAGCTATTAATGATACACTTACAATCATATCATATTACTGCCTATTGTCTGGTAGTATGAGTCTGTCATGCTCACTTAAATGTCTTGCTGATGGTGGCGTTGTTTATCCGGTCGTTGGGTTCCCTACAATATGGTTGAGCTGACCGATGCGGATGTGCACGTCATGCTCGTGAACGGGTGCCGTCTGTCGGGACTGGTCAGCCCTTAACTGCTATGACAATCCTAGAAGGCATATTTTTCTATTTGTTACTCTTATGTGAGTTTATTTGTTACATTAACCTGCATTATTCTTATTCTACTTCTCACACTACTGTAATGGAATTGTCTTAAATTACTATTTTGAAAAGAGTATTCATGGAGTTTCTTGCCGGCTCTTCTCCATAGAACCTACCTTTAGGAACCGTGCACCTAGTTTTGACGTTTTAAAAGTGCCTGAAATCTGGTCTATTTGAAATAAAAAACTTTGACTTTGACTTTGACTTAGAGTTCAACTCCGTAAAGGGCTTTTAATACGATGGCCTTATAGATAGTGCCATTGACGGACGCGCCCCACTCTTCGTCTAAGTCGCGTGTTCTTTCTCACTCTAAGATGAAGAGCGAGAGAGAACACGCGATTTAGATGAAGAGTGGGGCGCGTCTTCATAGATGGCACTATCTGTACTACACGGTCCCATCCAAAAACTAGTTTCAGCATTAGAATTTTTGCCCTGTGCTACTGTAATTTTTTATTTAATAATCAGGTAATAATAAATCCTTATTATTTCTTCTACCCGGTTACATAAAGAATGAGATTAAAAATGGCGGCGCTACTATTGTTGTCGTTATTGGCATCTCGCTCACACACGTTTCTGTGAGCGAAACGCAGATAGTAACCGCCATTATCAATCCCATTCATTAAGTAATCGTGTTCTAGATACACAAAACCACAGTTATTGCAGTTTATTTTGGAAGCGGAGTAACTACATGATCAGTAGTGGAGACCAACGTACCTGCTTATTTTTAAAGGTCAACAATACATTTTCGTCACACCGTTAATTCAGCCCTCTTTAAGCTGTCTCCCTCCCAGTTCTCCCGCCAGCAATACCCTAAACCGAGGTCCGAGTCGCATTAGGGGTCGCCCTTAGTGCTGTTGTTGCTAGCAGTCATGATGTTAGAGTAGTAGTTAGCTTAATTTTAATTCCTACCCATTGGCTGGAGACCCTTCAGGTCTCGCCAGTAACTACTCGGTTACGTAAGGACAGTCTAAAAGCAGTTCGACAGAAAAAGAAACAGTACATTTTCGTAATAATTTCAGAGTGAATCCAAAGAGCGCGTAGCGAGCCTCGTCGTCCTCCCACCTCTAGTTCTTGGCTACGACGAGCTGTACAATGACTCACCAGAAGACACCCAAACAGATTCTACAAAAGCGACAGAAAAGATACCCAGCAAAAGAAACTCGCAACGAACTATAATAGACATAAAAGGAAGACGCCGAAATAACGAAAAGAATTATAGAAGTATTTTAAAAGAACGGCGAGCACTCAATGCCAAGAACCAATCGATAGCAAGACGATATCCCTCCGATAAAATAATCTTAAGTCAAAGCCATTGAGAGAACATCGATTCTGATCAGATATCGATAGAATACAAGTCAGCAGAGCGGTATCGATTAGAATTGAGAAGTGTTTTGAGACGCATTCTGTTCAGGGTGGTCTAAAAGAGTATTTTGATCCTTATAAGAAATAGAATCAATTAGCATCATAAAACGTTTTATGAGAACTGCCCTTTTTCTCGATGACTGTACCATATTTTCGTAAACTGTAAATGCAGATCGTTTTTTTTTTAAATATAGACAGTCTTCTAAGGACGTTCTCCTGTAACTTCAGCGGTAAAGATAGCTCTGCCCTTGCTGCCCCATCTCCAATAACAAAAAATACCTCAACTTCAGTCTCCGTCTTTCGTGTCGGCACGAGCTTAGGAGAATAGTTCATGCCGTGGTGAAAACATTAGTCAGTCGCCAAGGTTAGTAGCGAGGCGGACTGAGCAGGGTCCGCCGGAAGTACGGCTATTTGAATACTCGTGGAGGTTTTTTTGATACACCCCCTAAACTTTATCCTTTATCCACGAATACGCGCCCCACTCTTCGTCTAAATCGCGTATACTCTCTCACTCTAAGATGAAAAGTGAGAGAGAACATGCTTTTAAGGATGATTTCCACCAAACGGCTCGCAACGCATCGGATCGAAACGGATTTTACAATCTTTAAACGATATTAAATCATGTACACAGTATTTAAAGTCTATATTACCAAGCCGTGCACAGCAGCTTGACCGCGGACGTCTTTCGCGACACGCGATCGTAGCCGAAAGTATGCTGCGACGCGCGATCGGCTCCGTTTGCCTGTCGTCGTATCCGATCGGATCCTTTCGGCGTCGTCCAAATTTTTCTTTTCCTCTTCTGTGTGTTATGATTATTTTCTTCTTCTTCTAATGCAATAGCCAACAATACTACGTCAACTTAACCATTTTCAAAAATTAGAACATGTCAACACGGTAGGAATGAAACTATTTGATTAGGCGTAGAAACGGATACGTTCGCAAGCGACGGTACGGAGCCGATCGTATGTGTGGACATCCTGCCGGACGCGATCGGCTGTCAACGCATCCGTTTGTATCCTTTCCGATCCGATGCGATGCGAGCCGTTTGGTGGAAATCATCCTTTAGGCGAAGAGTGGGGTGCGTCTCCGTGGATGACACTATCTGTAGCTACTAAATGCACGTTTTTCACTACTGTTATCTAACATCTTGTTATCTAACTGTAGGCAGTTTTTTATTTTAATGTGTTCTATTAATAATATCTCGATAATTAAGCTTTATTCGACAAACTATAGTATTAATTTTTCTTCTCAAATACCTCGGACCCAGGGTGTATAATATACCATCGTCGCAGATTGCCCAGGCGCATACATTATGTTGTAGTACCTATGTATGGAATAAATATAATGAAATGGTTTCTGCATAGTTTCTATAAAGGGATGTAGGTGTAGTTCTGTATTCTGTAGCTAGATGTCATAATTTCCATATTTATTATTGTAATTTTATTTAAATGAAAAACATATTGTTAACAAATTTTTTTAATAATATAAAATGTAAACCTCAAAAATAATCTTTTTTTTATATTGTTCCTATAATACATGAGAGCTCATAGTTTGCCACGAGGTTGGGAATTAGGTACTTTTGCAAACAGATGAGTAGTTGCTGTTAATAAATTAGAAACATGTACCGAGTAATGGAGATAATATGACAGTCTGACGATTTTTAGAAGTTAAAACCCGTGATTTGGCGACACGTTTAACCCTATGGTCCGGCTAAACGCTTAATCTTATTTGCTCAAATTCTAATTTGCACAAGTAAGCATGTATCTTAAGACGGCAAAACAGTATATGGCGCAAACGACTTGAAACCCTTAATTTGCACAAATTAAATTTGCACAAGTGAGCATGGACGTTTTGACGGCAAAACGGTATACAATGCTGTGTCATTAATACCGGCAATACCGTTTGCGCAAACGTTTACACAAGCCGTAAAAAGTGAGGGCGCTGTATAGTACAGTGTTTTTGAGCAAATATTTTCACAAGCATCCGTGTACCCGGGCCAACCATTAGGGGATCGACACACCAGTTGGGTTCTACAGGCGCTTCGTGGAACAACTGATATCCAGCTCTGGTTAAATTGGAAGCTGACCATGAATAAAATTGTCAAGCCTACAAGCTATCGCTATACATATAACATACACAATGTATTCAAACATTCTTGTTACTGTTATTTCTTGCGATTATTTAAAATTAATTCCTATTTAAATTTCCGATAAATATGGGCGTATCTTTGAAAACTACCGCGAAGTAGACTGGCGACACCGGTGCATGTGAAATCTGTTTATCTGTTTCCATCCGTGTGATCTTAGGGGAATAAAAACCTGGAAAAATACAAGGACTGATCAGTCTGTCAGTGTGGTTCCCGCACAATAATAGGCCACCTCTTAGGCTGAGGATCCACCAGAGCTGTGCTAAGCTGCGTAGCGAGGAATGTGTTTTGTAAGCACCAATAGAATCACTTCATTTACCTAGCTTCGCTCTGCGCAGCTCTGGTGGAGGTGGGTCTAACAGTGCGAGGTTTTTGTTCATACAAAACAAGCGAGAAATGTGTTGCGAGGATTGTGTTGCTAGGAATGTCTTGCGAGGAATGTGTTACGTGGAATGCTATCCTCGCGCGGCTCATTTGTACACATTAACACATTACGCATTACACATTCCTCGCACAGCTCTGGTGGAAAGGGTCACACCTTTACACATCCTCGCTACACATTTTCGCAGCGCACATTTTCCTCGCATAACTCTGGTGGATGTTCAGCCTTACCCACCCCTGGTTGTCGTAAGAGATTAAGTCAAGAAGACATTACAGCATTATTAGGCTATTACAGCAGTGATAGCCTAGTGGTGTGACCGTCGAACTGCCAAGTCATAGGTTTCGATTTCGAACCCAAGGCACGCACCTCTGACTTTTCAGATTCATGTTCGTATTGTATAATTATCACTTGCTTAAAAACGGTGAAGGAAAACAATGTGAGGAAACCGGCATGCCTGAGAGATATTTCTCGACGGCATGTTAAGCCAAGTCAGAGGCCCATGGGCGGCATAAACTCTGACACCAGGTTAGTCACTAACCACACGAACAGAAGATGTCAAGAGGATGGACATCAGCGTCCTCCTGTCTGCTAATTACAACAAACTCCGATCACCAATCTATTTGCTAAGAGTGGTGATTACTGCAATTACCCCTTTGACCTTTGGATTTGGAGAATCTTTACATAGTATAAAACAAAGTCGCTCCCGCTGTCTGTAGGCTAAGATCTTTTAAACTACGCAACGGATTTTAATGCAGTCTTCAGCAATAGGTAGAGTGATTCAAGAGGAAGGTTTATATGCCCCACATTAATATCTACATTGCACCCGTGCGATGCCGGGCGGGTCGCTAGTTATGATTATAATACTTACATGTCAGTACTTTAACTCGTATGCCCTTTTCGGACACATCTATATCGCCATATTGGACAGCTGATCCGTCGCCTATGGCCCCTATATTCTGTAAAAAAATTACATACATAACATCACGCCTATATTCACCAAGGGCTCGGCCAGTATAGTGCCACCTTCGTTGCAAAGTTGTGTTTAAGTCCCATGTAATAGAGGGCGAACCTTTCGCCATCAACCGAGTACAAATTCAAACTCTGGTCTGCTACTGAGAAATTCCACACGGATAAACCCGATAACGCTTTGCCCGACCTGGGAATCGAACACAGGACCTGATCAGCAGTCGTGTTTGCCACCACTAGACCAAAGAGGTAGTTAATAAGGGAATAATATAATTAATACTTAATAATATCATTGTCTACTATCCGTTGGGGGACGGATAGAGAATACATTTCCTCTCCGTCGCCAGTCAGGTGAGTCGTATGTGGCTATG
The DNA here is from genome assembly GCA_910594945.2 of Amphipyra berbera. Taxonomy (NCBI): domain Eukaryota; kingdom Metazoa; phylum Arthropoda; class Insecta; order Lepidoptera; family Noctuidae; genus Amphipyra; species Amphipyra berbera. The sequence continues at coordinate 15,005,132 of OU343138.1, forward strand.
AATGTGGCACCATAATTATGCCCATAAAATGGCTATATGCTCGACACTGGAGTTCATAAAAAGGGCAAAACGTGGGTGTGCAGACTCCTGTAATAGGAGAACACCTCTGCTTACTCCTTCGGGGCTTACAGGTGTGGGTTCGTTCCCCCTAGCTTTTCTTCCGACTGTGTTGGGGTCAGCTTCCAGTCTAACCAGATGCGGCTGAATACCAGTATTTTACACGGAACGACTGCCATCAGACCTCCGCAACCCAGTTACTGGACAATGCCAATATCCTAAGGTTAGACCAGTTGTCAGACTTTTGGACGTCTGACTTCCCGTAACGACATAGGTATTCGTATGACACCCGGGACCGACTGTTTTACGTGCTCTCTGCGGCACGGAGGGGTTTCGATGTGTAACGAACGGTCACCCATCCACGGACTGACCGCGGCAAGCGCAGCTTAACCTCACAAATCGTATGATCCGCACGGTTGGTAATTAGCTGCGAGCCCCTTCAGGTGTAAGTCCTCCTACAGGTGTGAGTGCATACACTCACATTACATCTATATAAGCTCACATTAGATCTATGTAATCACATTAGATCTATGTAAGCTTCCGTTTGGTTACGGGGAAAAAATATGCCCCCCTTTTCCCATCTATGAGTGTCGTAAAAGGCTACTAAACGATTATGTTGACAGGATAACAGCGTCCTCCAGCAGGGTTAGCGAACTACACACACTCTCCGGATCATTTTTTTAACCCTCTTGTTCGCACATTTCCACACAATGTTTTCCTTCACCGTTAACGTAAGTAATAATCAAATTATGATCCACATATGAAAGCAAAAAGTCAGACTTGCGGATCGGGATCGAACTCATAATCTCCTCCATGGAAGGCAAGCGACCAACAAAATGTATGACAGAAACAAAATAAAACTTACTTCCTTCACTTCAACTTTAGAAAGGTAGTCGATGATAGGCGCTTTAAGTTTTGCCTTCGCAGTGAAGAGTGGCTGTACAGAATTGACCGCCGCAGACAGACCCCGGTCCGACAGCGTAGTGAATAAAGTGTGCAACACATCGGCTTCGTTCGGCAGTAATAATATCAGCTTGAACTCGGAGCTTAAAGGCATTTCCAGCAACTGGAATTGAGTAAAATCATCATCAGCCCAGACTATTACCATGATCATCATCCTATCAGCCCGTATGTGTTGCTGAACACAGACCTTCCAATTTATATATCGGGTTTAAAAATACCCTTAACGAAGCCGAGAGCCACGTATTCTTCCCATCATTACGAAGCCTTTTCGGTATTGGGCCATACCTAGGAACCGACTGGTTATGGAGATATTGAAGGTCAAAGTCACCATATTTTTGAACGTTTTTCACGAAAACTAAGTTTAAATGTTATTACTAAACATTCTTCTATACAAACATTATCAACATTTTTGAAATGTAGGCACAATCTGCTGCGCGCGCGCTTACATTGCGCTCTACAATTAAAAGCTGTTTTTAATACCAAAAAATTAAACTCGTCTCCAAACAATTATTTTTGCTGTCTGTTACTTAGTTTGATGTACAGTATGCGTAGACTTCGGCTTTGTTAAGGTTATTTTTACACCCAGTATTTAGTATCCTCAACAAATAATACACAAGTCATTTTATAAGTAAGATTAAACACTAACATGTACGTTAAGACGGTAAAACATTTGCGTAAACTTTGCACAAACCGTTTACGCATGCAAGTTGCTGAAATTTCGACAAAGAGAAATTACAATGGTTGTAGTTTTTGACAATATGTAGTATTGCCTGCAAAGACTTGGTACAGCGGCATCACGACGCCGTTACAATGAGTGGTGACAGGGAAAATTGTCATAATCACCCCGCTTGGTAGACGGTGGTTTTATGGCAGAAAATATAATCAGTTCATTTGTACTTAAATTTTCTCTCTAATGTTCTGTGTAGTCTATGTGTGTGTGTATAAGTAATTTATTTTTTTATTTGAACTGGGTTTGCTCTTGACTTTAGTCTAGGTCAGAGGTGACAGAGACAAAGTGTACGATGGAGTGAGCTTACCCAGAAGAAGCCTGTTCACTCTAACTTTGAAGAGATTCGGTTTGTATACGTTCGGGAACACAGACGCAGGTAGTAAGTTCCACTCTTTTGCAGTGCGCATTATGAAGGATGTTTGGAAGCGCTTAGTGCGAATTGGTGGAATGGCAACTACGTATGGATGGTAACTTGCAGTGCGACTAGATGTCCGATAGTAGAAGGGGCCGGTGGGATGAGGTTGTGTAGTTACATAAATAAAACTGAATGCGCAGGCAAAACCGCGAGTACAGCTAGTTTCTAATAGTATGTGATAATAATAACTTACTCTGCACTCATATTTATTATCATGCGTGTAATTGAATGAGTTGTAAAACGTCGCTACAGGATCAGACCCTTCATTAGACTGCCAGCTACTCTGTAAAGTTAATTATTGTGTGCTGACATCTTAATTCTAGGAGAAGTCTAGATGCACCTTTTTTGTTTTTTTTTATCGTTGGAAAATCCTCATGGATTTCCTTCGCCCGGGGAAGATGAGGGTGTCTGCCAGGCTCTTACCGGCTAAAAACCAACGGTGTCCCTCCTTCTAACCTAAGACCGGGGTCACGGGATTCGCTATTGCATGCACCGCAACCCCGGCAGGTCTTGGTCCACCAGCTTCTTCTGGTGGACTTCTCCAGTGGTAGGGCGATTTCTACCCCGCCCCACTTCCTTCTGAGACGCGCGCGCGGAACACGGCGCGCCATCCTCCTCGGCCTATAACTAGTCGGGCGACGGGACTCCTAACCCGCCGCCCGCAGGCCACTCACTAGGGTGGCCGGAGATCGTCACGCGAAGTCTTAGGTCAATTGGAGGATGTATTGGAATAAAACTGCGCGGTTTTCTGAACCTTCACAGGTGATAGGAGAAAGATTGAATATCAATTATTTCTACCTGCCCCTGAACTATACCGTAGGGTGTACCACACCCTTTACGACATCCGGTCAATCTCTCCGGTAGACCGAAATGTGTATGGCCTATTTAAGATTACGTTAAACAAATGTGATGGATGCAGGGGTAACCATAGATGATATACAGGGTGTAAACCAAATCATGTATTTCCTTCGAACCTTATGATAGTACATACACTGCTGACATAGATTAACTCCACAGGGGATACTTTTGGCTCCAATAAAAAATTACACAAGAAGTAAACATGTGTTCTTAACGTGAGGCATTTTAGCGTGACGGTCATTTAACTCGGGGCGCTAAAATGCCTCACGTTAAGAACACATATTTACTTTTTGTAATAACTTTTTACTCTATTCAAAAGTATTCCGTGCATGGTTAATCTAAGTTAGCAGTACATCACGAGGTTTGAAGAAATTATATGATTTCGTTTACACCCTGTATATAAATTAGAGAGATAACGTTGTGTAGGAAATGTGTAAGTAGTTCCGCCGCACGCTGTTGCCTGGTCTGCGGACCTGTCAAATGACGTCATACAATACCTACGATTGATTCAATGATACAATTAAATGCATTGAATTGAAGTCCGCAGATATTACGGATGGGTTGTGTTGTACATCAATATTTAAAAATTATATTATGCTTACACATTATTTTATCAAGTAGGTACCTACCCGAAATAAAGTAATATTAGCAAAAATTAATTCCGTGTTAGAAGAAAATTCATGATATCTCAACTGAAAATATTTGTTAACCTGAAAGGAAATAAAAATTATGTGTTGGCAAATTGTATTATATAAACTTAAAAAATTATACAAGGTTAGTCGAAAAGGGGTACTAAGCCGAAAGGGTGTTAACGGACCCATAATAATGGATAACCTTTGTTCTACAACTTTCCCCAAAAGTCAATGGTTCAAGAGAAATAGCTGTTCAAAGATTTCATAAAAAATACGCTAAATTATATCTATCCCCAGCTATGATCATATTTGTATACATTTTACGTCATATTTGGGGTCACGGATTAGAAACTCCATTTTATGAATTCATAACTAAAGCAGGGATGAAGAATTTCTGAAAAAAATAAAATAAAATAAAAAATATGGAAAAAAATCAATCGAATTTTTAAATTTTAACACTTTCTTTAAAACAACCATCAGTGATACATTAAGTGGCCCGCGGCTTAGTACCCCCTTTCCGACTAACCTTGTAGAAACCTAACCTCAAAACAAAAACTGAAAAGTATAAAATAAAGTAATGCTAAATAGTTCATAATGATAAAATTAACATTTTCTGAAGTCGTGCTAAGCCACTTTCGCGTTGTAACAAATAATAAAAAACCTAATGCGCTGAAGCCCCCACTGGCAAGTTGTACTGCGCTAGGTTTTGCACTCATAATATGCTCGCTTAGTTTGTCAGCCTTGTAGAACTTGTAGCGGGTGTGTGTTTGGCCAGACTGGCAGCGCGGTGCGGGGAGCGGCGCGGGTGCGGGAACGCGCGCGATTTACCTGTCCGCAGTGGAGCGTGGCTTCGTTCTGAGCGTCGTCGTGTCCAGTGTTTGTCGAAATATCATATGGATGAAGAAGACTTATTTTTACTGGAAAATTCTTACTAAAAAACGATGTTTCGACATCCACAGTGCAGATCCTGCTTGAATAGCACTTATTAATTCTTCAACATTTAATTTTAAAGACGCCATTACAACAACGCGCGTGGTCAGCTCGAACTAGTTTGAGATCCCCCGCTCCCGCGCGGGTTGTCGCTTGCCGCCCACGCTCTTACTGCGGCCACTTGTATGAACGACCTATGGCGTGAGCTACCCGCGCGCTCCCCACGCGAAGTAGCCCGCGCCGCTTCCCGCGCCCTCGTGCCCACTATGGACACTTAAATGAAGTTCTTCTGTTTGAACTCGCCGCACCGCGCCCACCCGCGCCCGCGTTTGCAGTCTGGCCAAAGGCTAAAACTCGGTTGCACAAGTCAATTTGCGCAATAAAACTTGCAGGTGGTATTTGCGCCATAAAACCTGCAAGTCGTTTTGGCTAAGTCAAATTTAAGGCATCGACTTGTCTGATAATTATTTTATGCTTTTAAATATTTTTTAAATTTGTTACAGTTTTTCTAAATCTGCCATTTTTATGCGAAAATACATTGCTAATGACGGCTTGTATTATCTATACTAATATTATAAAGCTGAAGAGTTTGTTTGAACACGCTAATCTCAGGAATTACTGGTTGGAATTGAAAAAAAAATTTTGTGTTGAATAGTCCATTTATCGAGGAAGGTTATATAACATCACGCTACGACCAATAGGAGCGGAGCATAAATGAAAAATGTTGTAAAACCGGAAAAAAATTCAACCGTGGGACGCCGGGACGGGCCGCTAGTAAGATATAACACTGGTAACTCACATAGTTAGTAAAGGCATTTTCATTTTTACTGAAATCTGCTTCTTCGATGTCAGAATACAGTAAATTTGTTAAACTCATTATTTTTGTCTGAGAGGTGGAGGATGAGGATATAAATAGCTTGTTCATAAATTTGCAGTCTTTCTTCCCTTTTAGAAGCTTAGCTATCTGAAATTGAAAATTTAAATTGAACCGGAGACATTTAAATAGAGATTTTATGATACTTCATTATTTTTATTTCCAGGGTTCTGACCCCAGGGCAGCAGGTGATCGATTGATTAATTACTGTTTATTCATTTATGAGATAGCGAATCATGCGAATCATGCGTGTCCGCGTGAGTCGCTCGCGCGCTCTTGTTTGGCATCTTTTGGCAGGGCGGGGTTGACCAAATGCCGGACAGGCCGAACTTGTCTATATTTGGCCGGACACGACTGTAAAAAGCCGGACACCTAGCAACCCTTGCTGCGCTGCTTACCGCTCTCCCCATCGACGCGTCGGTACTGCAGTCAGTAGGTACCGTGCGCTTATGTCATCCGAGCGAAGTCCTAAAACTCTTGCGGGTTGTACGTACGTCCAGCGCACCCTTGGCAGGCAGTCCCACAAACAACTTTGCTGAGTGTCTATTCTTTTTACCACGGACCTACCTAATTTTTATATAATAAACTAATAAATACCTGCATATACTTTTCGACGGGTGGTGTGTTCTCTTTGAGTGTAGAGAGTAACACATTGAAGCCGAGAGGCGATGCGATCCACTGCCACGGCGCCTGTCACCACCCAACTTGCGATAAACAAAGATGCAGCAATGAGATACACTCCCGGACACCTGAATGGAGCCACTGTGCGTTTTTTTGTATAAAAGTCTGTTGAGTTCTCACCAAACGGAAAAAATGCCGCGCATTGTTTTATGTCACCGAATAAAGAGCTGCTTTTTTTTCCATTTCACTGCTCGTAAATTGTCCTTGCGGACCGTTTCTACGTAACCGGGCAGTTATTGGGGGTCTCGGACCTCAGCTTAGGGCGTTGCTGGCTGGGAGGAATGGGAGGGAGACAGCTTGATGAGGGCTGAATGAACAGTGTGACTGCAAAGTCTGAACAGATAACCGGCTCCGCGGCGGCGGGCGAGCACGGTGGATCATGAACGGCATGATCGAATAGCGGTGGCGGTGAGAAGTCGCGACGAACCTCGCCGGCGAGGACGGCATTAAAGAACGGTATTAGTATTGCCTTTAAGTATAAAATCTAACGCAGACATCAAGCGTTCATGCGCATGGAAACAGGCCTTTATCTATACTTCTATACTAATATTATAAAGAGGAAAGATTTGTATTTTTGGACTATTGGACCGATTTCAAAAATTCTTTAGCCGTTAGAAAGCCACATTATCACTGAGTGACATAGGCTACGGGCGGAGCCGTGAAGACACAGCTAGTACTTAATAAAAATGTACGGTGGCACGATTTAGGAGTCCGGAAGTATGTTTGGGAAGATTGTCCTTTTATGAAATTTATGTTATGAAGTTTTCAACCCCTAAGATAACACTGTCTCAGAAATTTATTAAGGATCGATTTTTCAATCGTCAGATAAATCTGAGGAATAAATAAGCCGGTTTGACAGCACTTACGTTAAACGCAAAAATTGTAAAGGAACCTGCCCCGTGATTTAGAGCACTTCGACAAGTCGGTTGTCGATCGTTTCGGTTTGTTTTTAAACGGATGTATCTACCTAGTTAAGCAGAAAGGACTCAACCCACACAGAGTCAGTTTTGAGTTATTGACGTTTTAAGTTCAGAGTGGTTTTCTTCAGTGATGCTGTATTCAGATTTTGTTACGTAGTTACACATCCTTGGTAAAATCGGTGGTTGACGGTTATATTGTGTATTTCTGGACTTATTTAAGAAAATATAGGGTTGAATGATTTAAGCAGGTTGGGTCTTTATAGGTAATAAAAAGAAAATACCTGCCTAATATGTGGTTTGGTTCCCTGCCACAAAAAAAGTATTTCCTTTGTTTATTTCTGGGATCTTTTTTGCTGAATGAAATCTTATAGACCATTTTGGTACCAATAACTCATTTTTGACAATTTTGTGGATGGAGTCCTTTCTGCTAAACTACGTCCAAACGAGATTGGACACGACAACTGAATTGCCAGCGTTCTGAATCAGGGTCTTCACAGGGTCTCAATTTGCCAACATGCAGTGAGCAAGCGAGGTGATCAATGCGTGTGCCCTTCTCTGTATGAGAAGAGTCTTTTGCCCAACATTGGGACAGTTACAGTACAGTGCGCGGCAAATAACTAAAACCAAGATGGCGTCGACTGCGTGATCTATGTGAAGTTCGGGTCATATGATTTGTTTTGATGAGTCCAATAGATTGCACTTGGTGTTCAGGGCCTAAAGATGGAGCTAGGAGGTGGATAGTGGAACTCTTCAGTGGCTACTAGTAAACCCCTCAAGTTTGGCAGTTGACGCCGTCATGGTTCAAGTTGTTTGCCGCGCACTGTACCCGGTAGTAGATATTCCACATCGAGCTTAAGAAAGAGATATTGACTAATTTCGGCTTTATAGAGCATCATCTCTGTCGCGCGAAGCGACAAAACGTCACATAGGTATGAGTGACAGAGACGACGATATACGAAGCCGAAGCTAGCCGATTACCTCTTTCTTTTCTTTTCTGTATAGACTGAAGGCTATCTATCTATATAATCTGGTATTCTTTTTTGAAGCAGGAAACATGCAGGAAACCACTCAGTTTTCGTTTCAATAGAACAGTTTCCGTTCAAAATACCTGTCAAATTGTTTGACAACAAAAACAAAAGCAAACATTTATGACAGTTTTCGTAACCTGTCAAAATGTTTGGTTTTGTTCAAAGAAATCTGCACGCTTGTTGCACAGGGATTGAAAAACATGAAAATTAAGATACCTTTAAAATACGGTATGACGTCATACGTCATAAATTGTGGTTACCTGAATATTACGATACTTATACATTTCGGTACCGAAGTATAGTCTGAGAATGCGAAACGGTATATTCCGGTAACGGTACCGAAATCGTAAAAAAGGTTAAATAAAGGTATGGCCACAAAACAGATAGGTACAGAAGTCAATTTACATACAAGTGCGCTCGAGCAACGCACACATAGACACTGCTCTCAGACATGATATCTCGGACTGTTTGGGACTAGAGTGCGAGCGCGAGTGCCATGCGCTTTAGAGAGATAGATATATAGATAGAGCGAACGCCGAGCGTAGGTATGAAAAGTGAAGTACATACATGTGATTGACTTCTGTACCTATCTGTTTTGTGATATTACGATACTTATACATTTCGGTACCGAGTTATAGTCTGAGAATGCGAGACGGTATATTCCGGTAACGGTACCGAAATCATAAAAAGGTTAAATAAAGGTATGGCCACAAAACAGATAGGTCCAGAAGTCAATCTACATACACGTGCGCTCGATCAACGCACACGTAGACACTGGTCACGGACACGATATCTCGGACTGTTTGGGACTAAAGTACGAGTGAGTGCGAGCGCGAGTGCCATGCGCTTGAGAGAGATAGATATATAGATAGAGCGACCACCCAGCGTAGGAATGAAAAGTGAAGTACATACATGTGATTGACTTCTGTACCTATCTGTTTTGTGATATTACGATACTTATACATTTCGGTACCGAGGTATAGTCTGAGAATGCGAGACGGTATATTCCGGTAACGGTACTGAAATCATAAAAAGGTTAAATAAAGGTATGGCCCAACCTTTATAAGAAAACGGTAACCTTATATTTTACAGGTATCGTAACCTTGTACCGTAACCGTTTCAGTACCTGTTGTTACACGATTCCTGCTTCAAAAAATAACCAGAATTGGGCCGTGTAATGGTCAAAGCACACATATCAACTCGGAAAGGGATCGTAACCGTATCGCCTTTCGCCTCGCCGTCAAACAGGCGTCAACCTAACGTGAGCACGTAACCAAACCGGATCAGCAGCTCCGATACGTCGACTCGGCTACGGCTAGGCGACGCCGCGCTTACGGCTCGCAGTAACAGTAGTGTGCTGCAGGCAGGCCGCGGGAGGGGGTGAGAGGGGCAAGGGTGGACGAAGAGACGTAAGCTCGGGTACGGAGAGACGTAAGCGCGGGGACGACGAGCCGTAAGCGCGGGAACCACGTTGACCACACACCGCACCGCGGTTCGTGAGCTTGTCCCGAGGCGAGGCGATTACGTTACGATTCCGATTAGTGTGCGTTGCAGTAGAGAGTTTCATACAAAGAATACTGAACGGCTTGAGTTGATACGGTGACGATCCCTTTCCGATTTGATATGTGTGCTTTGACCTTTATGCAATAATGTGTCAACCCACAAAAATATGAATTTTGTGTTATTACGCCATCTTGTTCTTGTGGTAAGTCTATCCTCAACGCTTGAAAAAATGCCCAGAATTGTAGTAAATTTTATAGAGCTCCGTCTACCAAAAAATTCTTAATGCAGTTGCACTGTTTCAAGTGTTGTGTAGACCTATAACAATAACTAGATGGCGTTAACATAGAATTAAATTGTTTGTGGTTTGACATATTATTGCATAACACAGCTCAATTAACCTACTGGTATTGTTTATTATAAAATTAGTATCTCACTTTGATACGTTTGAAATAAATAGAAAAACTATTTTATACACACCTTTAATTTTAGTAACATGTTTAGTTATTATGTGATGTTACTATTATCTATTATGTAGTGATGCCCGCAGTCATCTCATCTGCCTGAATTAACGCGGCCTCTTATGTTTTTTCTTTTTTACTACAAAGACAAGTGCATGTAAATAAACAAATCGTGACATCTTATTTTGTCATTATGATGATATTGATTTGAAAAGTTGATATTTGAGTAATGGCGGGACTCCATTGCACGAACCCCACGCCCACGCTGCCTACGCAAGCTGCGTGGCCGGCTGCGTGTGCCTACAGTTTCCACTGCTGCGCACGGCCACGCTTCGCTTTGGGTGTTGCCATCCAATTGAAATCATATTTATAAGGTTTTTCGTTCCGCATACGATGTACAGTCACACATAGCGAAATTAATAACCGATTTCCTTCTAAAATGTCGGTTAGAATTATGAAATATTCTACACATAGTTTCTACAATCACATACGAATTACAGTTTCGAATATTTCTTAATTACATTATATTCTCTAAAATAAATTCGCTTTTTAAGTGCGCTATGTGTATACATCTTATTACACGTGACTGTACGATCGGGTTACGGAAATGATACAAAATATACGATGCGTAACAGAACTAACCAGTAAGCTCACACCTTCGATACTCACACAACCAATCAAATAATATTTTTTTTATAAGCAACGAATTAATAAACTTTGTTTGGGTTTGGGAAATGAATAGTAACGTACAAATGATAAATGATTTTTATTTCTGTAAATAAATCTGTTATGGTGCGTCCAGACCTGACGAACGCGCCGCGAATGCGCCGCTCGCGCGTAGCGCGCGAGCCGTTCGCGAGCTGCTCGCGAGCTGCGCGCGTGCATTTCATGTTCGTACAAGGTACCGCGCGCCGCTCCCGCGCAGCTCGCGAACGGCTCGCACGCTGCGCGCGAGTTGCGCGAGCTGCGCGCGAGCTGCGCGCGAGCGGCGCATTCGCGGCGCGTTCGTCAGGTCTGGACGCACCATAACAGACACTTTTATAAGTCAATGTAATGTTTTTTTTAAGACTAGATGGTGCCGATATTTCCTATCTGACTAGCTCTGAGAAGAAAACCCGAAACAAACTCCGAGATCAAGGTCTCTTTTAAAGTCCAGACATTGTGGTATAAAAACTATGCGAGAGTGTAACAATATAGGGCAACGTCTGGAATGGCCTTTTGAGGAAGGTGCCATAGCAGGTTTGATCATTCGATTCTTCATATCACTTCTATAGGAAGATGCTTATAGAACGGTAATGATAATAATATAGGTACCTACCTAACTTCTGAACACGGCGTGTATTGTTAAGGGGTTCCTCTCTCTGAGGCCCTGACCACCGGCAGCTTGGACCCTGTTTCCAATGCCGATGGGCTACCATTTTTTTTTTGTTTTTTTTTATTATATGTATATTTAATGAAAGAGGAAATAATAATAGGTACTTACTGAGTAACAAGAACTTATTTAATTATTATTATAACGGCATCGAGTTTTACACACCTTAGATCATGAGGATGATCATTATACAAGGTTAGTCGGAAGGGGTACTAATCTGCAGGCCACTTAAAGTATGACTGATGAAAGTTTTGAAGCAAGTGTTAAAATTTACAAAATCGATAATTTTTATTGCCCTGCAAAATTATTTTCATTAAAGTTTCTCAGCTTTCTGGATCATGCTTGAGTTACGAATTCAGAAAATGAAGCTTCGCTAGTCCGTGACCCCATGTTATGATCTAAAATGAAAACACAGCTGATCATAGTTCAGGATAGACGGATTTTAGCGTATTTTATATGACATCTTTAAACAGCTATTTCTTATAATCTATTGACTTTGATGAAAGTACCTAGAACAAAAGGTATTCATTATTATGGGTACTTTAACACCCTTTTGGATTAGTACCCCCTTCCCGACTAACCTTGTATAATAATGCATATATTTTTTAATAATTACAGTGTCTAGAATTATTGTAAATGGTAATATCGTTATATTTAAAGTAAGTAGTATTTACCACTCATGATCGAAGCACTGCAACACGGTGACGCTGTCACGCTAATTGGCGGGATGGTGCATCTAGCTATTTTTAATTGAATTTCCGACATGGTTTTTTGTAGTTTCGTTTTTGCTGTAATGGCATATTCTCGAGGCATAGAACGCAGAGTGGTAGCAATATATCTTCCAAAACTATCAAACTCATCGTCGTCTTCCATTTTATATCAATTATGAACTTTTCTTCCTGGATTTGAATACTGCCATTTTTTTAGCAATTTTGAGTCTTTTGACAGATCTCTGTAAAAAAGAAACAATAAAATGAGGTTTCATCATATTTAAGCTCGTCGGCAGAATGAGAGAACCTATTCACAGTCACGTGTAACAATAAGTATTCTTTTTGATCCATTGTCACTTCACATATTTCACATCACAGACGTACTAGAGATGCCATACTCTGTGGTACTCTCTTTGATAAATAGCGAGGGCTCGGACCAATAATCCCATTGGATGGAGACCCTTCAGGTCTTGCCAATAACTGCCCGGTTACTTAGAAACGGTCCGCAAGACCATCTACAAGCTCTCGAATAGAAAAAAAAGGACCAATAAACCTATTATTTATTGAAAAAGAATTATTGATCAGAGTCTTCTACGCTATTTATCAAAGAGAGAATCACAGAGTATGTGTTGTTATATTCAGTGGGTTTGGGTTTTCAGTTGATTGAAAGTCGAGTCCAAAGTTGACAATGTTCAGTTTATTGAACAGTTTCAAAAGGTACCTGTTAATATACAAAAGAATAAGTATCTAATCGTGACAATCTTAATGAGGAAAATCATTCATGACTTTATACAATTCAATATGTTATAATTTCAAGAATTCTGTACAGAAAAGTAAGAGCAAAAATTTGGCACGTGGCGACAAGTTATTTTAAAATGATAAAATACAGTTTAATTTTGAGAGAAAATAACGTACCTTTTGAACTTACTAACAATGCTTGTTTTGTGAAACAAAACTCGCTAAACAATCGTTGGATTGTTGCGCAATACTAATAAATCTTAAAGATTACAATTTGGAGCACGTTTTGCCTTTCGCCATTCAATTTCGCTTAGTCATATATTGTACTATGCGTGCCAACTTAATTACACAAAATTGATGTTCTTTTATCAATTTGCATGATTGCCAACTTTCATTTTATATAAAAAAAGATAAAGTGTGAAGTGGGGTAGGATCAAGGTTGAGATAGGTCGGGTCAGCTGTCAGTTGATCAATTCTCAACACTCCTCCTTGATCAATTTACAGCGGAGCGTCTCGAAGACTCTTCTGTTGAGTGGCTTGGTGAGGATGTCTGCAATCTGCTTGCTGCTCTCGACGTGTTGTAGTGTCACAGTGTTGTCGATGTGCTGCTGGATGTACTTTCGTGGTATCTCAATGTGTTTCTTTCCTCTGGTCGTCTTTCCTTCATGTGCATTCTGTAACATATGTATGGCTGACATGTTGTCGACTTTCAGAGTGATCGGCTGATCACTTTCCAGGATACCAAGTTCCAGTGCAATTCGTTTGATCCAGCACACATCATCAATCACAGACACGGCGGCTCGGTACTCGGCTTCTGCAGTTGAAGTCGCTACCAGTCGCTGCTTTTGTGAGTACCAGATCACTGGCCCTCCTCTCATCACCAACACTCCACTCGTCGACTGTCCTGTCTCAGAGTCTCCTCCAAAGTCTGAATCGGTGTAGGCCACAAGTTCTCTGTCTCCTCCGAAGTGGATTCCTGCTGTCGCTGTTCCTCTCAGGTACTGGAATACACGTTTCACCATTGCCTGATGACTTTTCATAGGCTTGTTGCAGAATCGGCTAAGATAGTTCACGGCAAAGCTGATGTCTGGCCTGGTTATTGTAGCTAAGTACAACAAACTCCCTATCGCCTCACGATAGTTGTTGTTCGCCGGAAGTAGCTCGTCGTTCTTGAAGTCCGTCTTCTTGGTAATCATTCCTTGCTCAATGGGTGTAGATGCTGGATTGCACTGCTCGAGTTTCATCTTTCTCAAGATCTTCTCCGTGTAACGAGGCTGATTCACGAAGATGCCATCCTGGTCGATCATGATTTCCATGCCCAAATACGTTAACTTGTCCTGGGCTTTCTTGCTGAATGTGATTTGAAATTCTTTGCTTATCTCGTTTAAGAGTTTGTATATTTCATCTTCATCTTTCCCAGCTACCAATCCATCATCCACGAAGAGTGAGAGCATAATGCTCTTGTCCTTGTTATAGTAAATACACGGGTCGTCATCTGTGCTGACCAGGCCTAACTTCTCTTCAAAGTGTGTGGTGACCCTCTCGTTCCACATCCTCGGAGCTTGTTTGAGCCCGTAAAGACTCTTATCCAACTTGCAGACTTTCCCTGATCCGTTGTCGAACCCTTCAGGCTGGTTCATATATATGTCCTGCTCCAGGTTTCCATACAGGAATGCCGTTTTCACATCAAATGATACCAACTTCATTTTCTCTGACGCTGCGTGGCTTAGGAGTAGTCGAATCGATGCATGGCGGGCTACTGGACTAAAGGTTTCCGCATAGTCCACTCCCTCCTTCTGTTCAAATCCCCTTGCCACTAGTCTGGCCTTGTATCTCCCGTCTGCCTTCTCTCGAAGTACCCAACGACAAGTGATCGGCTTCACTCCTTCTGGACAGTCTACCAGCTTCCAAGTTTGCATTTCCATTAGCGAGTCGTACTCCTCCTGCATCGCTTGTCTCCACTTCTCATCTTTGAGTGCCTCGCTCACCGGGATGTCCTCTGTTTCACCAATCATGGCTACTTTTGCGCTCTTTCCTCCACGACGGAAGTCAAGTACGCAATCTCTCAGTCTCGGTGGTGGTTGCAAAGTTCGACGATCTCGCATAATTCTCCTTACTGCCTCTTCTTCTGGTGGTGGTGTCCCATTTTCGTTGTCGCTTGGCTCAGCGCTTTCTCCAGTTCTCCAGTTCTCATTTTCTTCTTCTGACTCACTGCTGATTTCTTCTTGCTTCTCCCGTGTACCCTCTGGTGCCTGTGTCTCAAGTTCAGTGCCTTGCCTCAGTCTTATCTTTTCCTCGTCGAAGATAACATTATCTGAGCTGACGATTTCTTTCTTGTCTTTCATATAAACCCTGTAGCATGGTGAATCAATGTCGTAGCCAATCAGAATTCCCTTTTCTGATTTTCTATCTATCTTGCCTCTCTTCTGTGCTTGTGTCAGCACATAACATTCGCATCCAAAGGGTCGCAGTTTCTCAATCTTCATTTTCCTTCCAAACCAAAGTTCTGCCGGACTTTTCCTTGGTACGTTGCTGGTTCCAGTCTGGTTTATCGTGAAGATCGCGTGGTTCATTGCCTCTGCCCACAGTCTCTCGTCCAACCCGTGTGCATGTATCGCTGCTCTGGCTGCCTCGACAATCGTTCTCATCTCTCTCTCAACCCTTCCGTTCTGCTCTGGCGTGTGTACATTCGTGAATGTATGGAAAATTCCCAGCTTGTCCATCATTTGTTTTGTTTTTGTATTCTTCAGTTCGGTGCCATTATCAGATCTCAGACTCTTCACTCTCCTCCCTAGCTGATTTTCCACAAGTCTCAGGTAGCTTTCAATCTTCTCTGGGGCCTCACTTTTCGTCTTCATAAAGTAACAGCTGCGATAGTGAGTGAAGTCATCCTTAAACATGAGCCAATACTTGGTTCCTCCCAGCGATGGGATATCCATCTCGCCGGTGTCGACATGCACAAGATCTAATGGTTGCTGGGCTGTCTTGGGGTTAATTGGGTGTGAGGATCGATGATGCTTGCCATATGAGCACCCTGTGCACACATAGTCATTCCAGTCATCGACGTATTTAATTCCTTTCCTTTTCAGTATGTCCCTCACATACTTCACATTTTGATGGGCGAGTCTCTCGTGCCAAACTTTGATTGACTGGACCATCAAACTTGTCTCTTCTTCTCTCCTGAGCATCATTTTGTAGAGATTTCCTTTGCGTTTTGCCATTGCAACAATTTCCCTGCCATCCTGACTGTAAAATGTTGAGTCGTTTCCATTTGCCTTCTGTACATGTCCCTTGTCTAACATCTGACTTACTGAGAAAAGATTAAAGTTGAGATTTGGTACATAAATCACATCTTCCAGTACCACTGGATACCACTTCTGACCATCAAAAGCCTCCATTTCAATGTTCCCGACTGCAACGCCATCTAGCCTGGTTGAGTCTCCAATCACAATTGGGATGGGCTCATCCAGCTCGTCAAGCTGTACAAACCACTCTCGATGAGACGTCATGTGTTGGCTGGCTCCACAGTCTTGATACCATGAAGTTGCCCTGTCCTTGGAGATGTCGTTGTCCACTGTCGAGAGTGCTGTGGTCAAAAAAGCCTTCCTTTGTGATGTACCATTTGTTGACTTGTTTGCCTCTTCCTGTGAAGTACATTCTTTTGCGAAGTGTCCTTTCTTCTTGCATATATTACATGAGTATTTCTTCTTGCAGTAGTCTATGTATTTCTGACAAGGTTTTCCTTTGCACTCCTTGAGTATGTGACCTTTCTTCCCACATTTGTAGCATGCAAGCGATGACTTGTTCAGCTTGCTGGTTGACGACTGTCCTTGTTTCTCACGTCGTGCCATGAGAGCGTTGCTGGTGCTGCCCTCTGCATTTGTCGTCGTTTCTTTAAGTCGCTCGTCCTCAAGTCTCAATCGTTCGATGAGGGTATCCACATTCTTCGTTTTACCGGTCACATTGTCCCAAGATGTCCTGAAATGCGCCAACTTCGGTGGTAACACACTCATGATCCTTGTCATGATCCAACTTTCCTTCATAGGATCATTATCAGTTGACACTTCATCAGCGAGTTCCAAAATCTCCAGACAATTTTCTACTGCTGACTTGTTTTCATCATATACAAAGGTAAAGAATTTGATACGGGACGTTTCTAAAGTTACATCAGTCTTTGTACCATATAAACTAGTTAATTTATCTATCATATCTTTGGCAGTTCTGCAATTTGCAATTTTGTTCGCAATCTTACTGTTTACATTTAAACCTTGATAGGTTTCGGTCGAAGCTCAAACGTTGATACGTTTGAGCTTCGACATCTTTCTTTATCCAAGCTGAAACGTTACCTTCTGACTCAGCACCTGCTGGTCGGGACTTTGCACCTGTTACAATGTCGTACAAATCCTTATTCTTAAGTGCTAGGTTTAATTTAAATCGCCATGAAATAAAATTGACATTTCCCTGACTATCTTCACTTAACATTTCCAACTGAGATTTTACAGTGTCCATTTTGTTTTAAATTTTACAATATGACTAAATTCTGACTATTTTTAAATAAACAAAATGAATTTACAATGTTTCGTGGCGATTTTCTGACTTAAAACGACTTGCGTGTTCGTTGCTGAACGTCGACTTGCTGTGCGATGGCTGCTCCGTAGATTTGTAGGTTATGTTAACCTTGCCGGTTCCGACTCTCTGGACTGCTTTTCTCGACTTTCCTGACGTTTTCCTGTCCTGACTTCCACAGAAACCCTTTCACAGCTGTCCTGGGCCCATAACCTGTTGTTATATTCAGTGGGTTTGGGTTTTCAGTTGATTGAAAGTCGAGTCCAAAGTTGACAATGTTCAGTTTATTGAACAGTTTCAAAAGGTACCTGTTAATATACAAAAGAATAAGTATCTAATCGTGACAATCTTAATGAGGAAAATCATTCATGACTTTATACAATTCAATATGTTATAATTTCAAGAATTCTGTACAGAAAAGTAAGAGCAAAAATTTGGCACGTGGCGACAAGTTATTTTAAAATGATAAAATACAGTTTAATTTTGAGAGAAAATAACGTACCTTTTGAACTTACTAACAATGCTTGTTTTGTGAAACAAAACTCGCTAAACAATCGTTGGATTGTTGCGCAATACTAATAAATCTTAAAGATTACAATTTGGAGCACGTTTTGCCTTTCGCCATTCAATTTCGCTTAGTCATATATTGTACTATGCGTGCCAACTTAATTACACAAAATTGATGTTCTTTTATCAATTTGCATGATTGCCAACTTTCATTTTATATAAAAAAAAGATAAAGTGTGAAGTGGGGTAGGATCAAGGTTGAGATAGGTCGGGTCAGCTGTCAGTTGATCAATTCTCAACAGTATGGCCTCTAGGTAGAGGGCGTAGACGGATAAATAGGTATATTCCAAAGACATTCAATAATCTCTTTGGTATATTCGTAGACAGTGGTGTCGATTCTGTTGCGCACTTTGACATGACCGCATGCGAGTTTGTGTTACCATTTGTAATTCACTACTATAATTAGTAGGATTTAGTCGAAATTACAATATAACCACCACACTTGTTTTAGAATACAATCACGGACAAAATCACAGATTAATGATAAGGTGTCGTTTCTGTAGCACATTTTGACAGTACTGAACTAGACTAAACGCAACTGTCACTTACTTTTTCTATTGTAACAGAAAGAGACGAACACCCTTAGTTTAGTTCTGTCACAGTGCGCAATAGAATCGACACCAATGTATGTTTCATTGCCTACCATTCTACCAGATACAGCTGAGTATTAATATTTTTAATATTAAACTAGATGACCTGGTGAACTTCGTACCCCTTTTTTAAAATTTTTCCTCTTTCTTTTCATGAACCTCGACAGTATTGAGGCGAAAAAAAAAAATATCGGTAGAGTCCTTTCGAGTTTTTGCGAGACTAACGCACGGCAATTGATTTTTATATATACAATAAATAGATAGATGGTTCTCACAAAATAAAACAAAGTTTTTTTTTTCAATTATTTATATTGAAATTATCACCTTCATAATACCAGCACTGAAGGGTGTCCACGTTTGACGTACAACACAATTACAATATAATCACTGACAGAGTACAAAATAAAAATACAACATAACCAAGTCAGAGCCGGTCTGGCTTATTTGGACTCGCCTAAAGGCACTTGAGGTCAAATATTTGCTTGGAGTTACAAGTTGGCAAGTCTATTCTTGAAAAATTATATATTTTTAAATAAAAAAATGGCAGTTTATTATAAAACAGAATAGAATAAAAACAGTAAAGATTGTAATAAAAGAAAAAAACACATACAAGTTTTTCTTTCCATATAACGGAATAACTGGGTATATTAAGGTGGAATCTTTGCTATTTGAATTTTTAATGGAAAATTGAAGTTTTTAATATTTGATGTAAAAAGAAACATTTTTGAGACGTTGCTTTGTTATTTGGGATTTAAGATAATTTTCTATCAATGGGTGTATTATTAGGTATAATTTTAAATTATTTTTAAGCAAAAAATACGGATACATTGAATTTTCTTTCAATGTAATGTTTATTTTGCTTAGGTAGAAATAATTTAAAACGATACCTAAGTTAACTACCTATATACAAAATTATTAAAATACAAATTATTCAAAAATATCACTTAGGCGTCAAAATATTACGTTATAATACCTAAGTTGTATTCACTGGATATAACAATTTCGCTTAAATGTATCACTGCAATGCATCTGTAACAAAATAAAGTCTCAAAGACATCCACACTTTTCTCGTAAAAATTTTTATAGCGACGTTTCCACCTTAAGTCATTATAATAATCTCCAAATAATAATTTTGCTACATATTTCTTTAATAAAAATATTTCTATAGTATTTTTACTGCCTCCATCAATCAAATGTACCACGCATACTAGCTAAACAAGCTACACATATCATGTTCTCGACAACCAATAAAGTTGTACATAGAATCACATCAGACCGGCCGAAGGCTACAAAATTATTGCTCGACATTTAAAAAGTTAATTGCTTACGAAAATTAATTTCTCTTTTCATACAAAAAATAAATTTTACACCACTTACGCAATGCTGCGTTCAGACTGAATTATTAATGCTTTACTTTTACTAACAACCAGTTTCTGACATTTTGTAACTTTGCTAATTATAGCAGGAAGCATATTTAACTTGAGAAGTTACAGCATGTTTATTTTTAGCTAGGCATATTTAACCTTTCGACCGCCAGACCTAAGTTACAGATCGTCGCTGCGCCTGCAAAATCCGCAGTGTTTTTTTTTTTGAAAATATGTCCTTGATGCTATTTTACAATAGTTCTCAAGCCACGTGCAACTGTAAAATACTTTTTTTAATAATTAATATTGCTATCTTCTTAACCAAATAAAAGATGAAAAAACATTTTACAGGTGCACGTGGCTTGAGAACTATTATAAAATAGCATCGAAGACAGATTGAAAAAAAATACATACCGGATTTTGTAGACGCAGCGACGAGATGTGACTCGCCCTGCGACACACACTAAAAATATATTTTGAAACAAGTATTGCAATTTACTTATCAATAACTAAAAACTATACCTGTTATAATTGGGTTTTATTTTTGTGTCATGCTGTCTTGAATGATGGTGTAGGCACATTTTAATTTGTCATTGGTAGTCGAGTGAGGCGCGCAAAACGTTAAACAAACGGTTTGTTGCTAAAGATTTTTCTTCAACCTGTTTCACTAGATTCCTGATTCTCTAGTCTCAAGATAAATATGTTTCCGCAGAAATCAGCCTAAACTTAGCTATGTAATGCCAATCTATGTATGTAACATGTATAAAGCGGTATTATAAATAACGTACATTTAAAGGCCTATTAATCACTTTCCTACTGTTTCTGATTAACCTGGCATGGCCCCGATTCTGTTTAGCACCGACTAAACTTTACTAAAAATATTGCTATACTTTACTTGCAGATAAAACAAGAAAGAGATAAAAGAATATTGGAACTGTCAAATTAGGTGAAACTAAAATTCTCAAACAGTTTAGTCGACATCTTAGCAGATACCGTCTAAAAACACGTTGATGTTCAACAAGTAAACTAGTTTGACAGGTCTAAAAACATCCCGTCTCTTTCTTGTTCTGCCTGTTAATAAAAGATAGCAATATTTTTAGTTAAGTTTAGTTTGAGTACAACAGAATCGTCACCATTACTTATTTTTGTGTGTAAAAGTCAAAGGATAAGGAAGATATTGGATGTGTCTACTATCAGCGCTCTAACTTTAAATCATATCTTTTATATTTACATTTATATCAATATTATAATGAGTACTAATGTCCTGTTTTTTTATTTGACACATTATAGGGTTGGCATAATTTTGATATAATGAACGGATACAAGTAATTATTTTTTGTATGTCTCTTTGTACAATGCCAAAATAACTTTTGCACAACCCTCATACACACCACAAAAAGTACAAAAGTCCTTCATTTAAGTCTATATACTATTCAATTCATACTATTCTCTCAACACTATCCATACATCGTCTCTATTTTTAAATATTAATCATTTCTATCATTATAAATG
Organism: Amphipyra berbera; assembly: GCA_910594945.2. NCBI lineage: Eukaryota > Metazoa > Arthropoda > Insecta > Lepidoptera > Noctuidae > Amphipyra > Amphipyra berbera. Next base: position 15,026,600 of record OU343138.1, read on the forward strand.
CACTTCTTGTTAAAATTTTATAATCTACTCTAAACAAGAAAAAGGCCGAGTTATAGAAATAATGATGATTGAAGTAAAATTAGGTAAGTGTTTATATTCAAAAGTAATCAGCTCTTAAATAAGATTTGTGTAACGATAGATAATAGACAAGATATTATACGGCTTGATTAGTTAAATAAGGTCTTTATAATTATTACCTGCAAACTGGTTAACAAAAGAATTTTACTGCGCCGATTTGTAACAATATTTTTTTGTAAAAACGTAGGCATCCCATGTGTTGCAGTTAGAGATGGGCAAAATAATAAATACTCAAATAGAAAATACTCTATAGACAATAAAAAGTTAGTATAAATACTCGTTTTAACTCTAAATTGTGTTTATAAGTATTTAGTCGACCTCGAGTATTTATTAAGAACCCGTCACTAGTTGCAGTTGAAGTTGCGAAAATAAAATAAAAACGGGAAGGTTACATAAACAAAATATCTACAGATACAGAATACTCAAGAATACTGAAAATATGATGGCATTGCTTATCTCACACTTGGACTTACGATATATTTCTTTGGTGTTGTGTCATATGTTATGAAATATCCCATTGCTATTGGACGCTATACGAGTGGCGCGCTATACCTACTAATAACTTGCGATTTGTGCGAATACCTCTCAACATTTTATCGATATTCCGTCATTTTAGAACAAACCGGTCAAACATTTACACAATTTATACAACACGCAATCCTCGCACAGATCACAAAACTAATTACATTAATTAACTAATATTTTCCAATACTAAACTTGTCTTCATACTATATTTACAAACTCGTTGCTATTTACACAAATGGAATTATTGAGATCATTTCTTACGATTATAAAAAAAAATGAAAATTACGAGGTCAGCCGTATTTATAATTATTAAATAAAAAATAATACTTTAGAATAGACTGGTTTGGTACACGGCGGGTACACGAGATTATGTGTACCTTGCATGAGGTAATGATTTTTACCGTGACGGTAAAATTATTTCGAGTCTAAATTACCGTGGAACGAAACGTTACATGTCCTCGATTTTACTGCAGCATTGTCACACTAGTGCTTGACAAGTCATGGGCGTTTTTAATGGCCTCCGCCCAAACGTGGCACGGCATGGCAAAGGATTTTTTAATCTCAAATAATTTTAAACCTTATTGTAATACCTTTTAGGGTTCATATTTACCGTACCGCGGGATGCTTCGGCATGCCACGGCACGACGAAGCATCCCACGGTATGCTAGGCAAATATGAGTGCTAATGGTATTAATAAAAGGTTTTTATTTGAGCTTAAAAAATCCGTCCATGCCGTGTCGCCTGTGCAGGCCCTAATTTATATTTATATTATGTTACCTAAAACTTTAGTATGGATGAATTGAACCGACATAGTCTAACATAACGTCGTGACAAGGTCATCTGACGTCACATTATACAACGTAAACTAAATTTGTCTTTTCATCATGGCAGCTTATTGCACGATATCAACAAAATAAAAACAAAAAACTTGAAATGAAAACAATGATTGCACCAATTAAACAATTAAATAGCATGCCATGAGTTTTATGACCACAACACTATGGTCCAAGACCATATAGGGTGACAGACAGTGGTAGTAATTTTGCGAAAGGTATTGGTGGACAATAGAGCTAAAGCAGGTCTACACCGAATGCAGCACATGTGCAGGCGCACGGCTATGTACAGGTACTGCGCAGACGCAGAATAAACGTGGTGTTTAGACACTAGATTCTGTGCGAAATTTCGCATAATATTATACATGATGCAACATTCACAATGCAGCATTGGATGTAGGCCAGCTACTAAGTCTGCTATACAAAATTACCAATTAATTGGTTATGTATGCTTAAATAACCCACCGTATCAAAAATGGTCTTCGTACATTTTTCCGGGCAACGACACCAGTCACCCGTCATAAAAAACCTGATGCCATAGCCACATGTCTTTAACAAAATTTTCACACATCGCAATAGGCTTTTAAAAAACAAATGCTTTTTTTTCTATTATTATCAATATGGAATGCCGTATTTAGAAAAAAAAAACGTCGCAAACTCGGTGGGTTTTGTAACGAGTAACTTTGATCGTGGTTCATCCGAACCTTTCCTTGACAAGGAACATGAGTTTCTTCTTCCCTTTATATTTGAGCTTGATCTCTTGGAGTAGCGCGGCGAACTGGTGAGGCCCGTCCGGCGCTAGCGCAAATGTGTCGCGGGCTTTGCCTGCAGAAGACAATTACAGGTTAAAACTATGAAGGTATAGGTAGGTAGAAATGGAGTGAACACTACGGACACAATTCGATGGCAGCAAAGTAGACACGGACATCTACATTTTAACAAAAATGCTTTTTTTTTAAAAATGAGTTTAAATCAACCCTATCTACAAGTCTGTATTAAAGTAATTCCAAATTTCAAAATAATGAAGAAAATCTGGCACGTAAATTCATCAATATCTACATCTACACTTGATTTCTAAGAAACATCGCAGCAAAATGGAGTCTGTTTTTACCCGACTGCGCGACGCAAAGGAGTGGTAATGTTTTTATCAGCCTATGTATGTATATATGTTTGTATGTTCCTTTGAAGCACTATATAGACCAAACGCCTGGGCCGATTTTTATGATTCACACGTCATTTACTAAATGTGCTCTCCTGTAAAATTGCGATTTTGTAGATGTCTTCTTTTACTTTGCTGCCATCGAATTGAAAGTCAAAACATTCGGCCTTGAATATTTATTTTGGAATTCGGTCTCTTTCCAAATACCTACTCTACTTAGACAAAGATAAATCTATCTCTTTCTAAATAGGAAAATCCATCTTTACCCATATATACCTTCATAGTTAAAACTACACTCGATGGATTTCATTTCTTGGATGTCGGATTAAAAATACAATTCGTTTCCGTCGCCGGGCAAGCGAGTCATAAGAGGCGACGAATCTGGCATCATATTGTGCCCGAAAAATGGCAATAGCCTCGCCACCTATTACATGGGACTTAATATAAGAGGCGAAACGTGGTTATACCTTCAGTCTCCTGTAATAGAAGAACTCAGAACACTTCTGCTTCCACCTCGGTGAATACGGGCGTGACTAATGGATTTATTCACTTTGTTTGTTATTTTGTGGTCCATTTTTGGAACGCCCAATCTTTTCGGAAATCGACTTTTGTCGTGTGTTTTGGATGCCTTGATTATAATTTAGAAAGACCAGTGTTATGAAATAAAATAAACACGTATGTAACATACCCAGAAATTCAACAAAGTCAGCGTAGTGTCTCGGCGAGATGTGTGCGAGCCGCGCGTGCGTGGTGGACGCGTACGCCCTTAGTGCCGCCTCCAGCAGCGGCCGCAGCGGGGTGGGGGGCCGGGGGGGCGCGCCGCGCGACCGCGAGCACCCCGCCGCCGCCACGCAGCAGCGACGCAGCACGTCCGACTGCACAACCAATGCTTTTTAATGTACGTACTAAATATAAGAAGGGGAGAGGGGTGTAGGTCAGGCTTTTTGTCATACATGAACAGACGAACGGACAGATGTCTATTCATACGTATATCCATGAAATTAAGTATTCCTTGTTCAACACATTGCACGACACCCATTTAAAATATGGCTGCGCAGGCACAGCTTAACCTCGAAGATTGTTTCTGAAGGGGTCTCTAAAGTAATAACAGGAATAACTCGCATATTGTTGTAGTGCCTGTAACTCACCAGCACAGGTGCGCACTGCACGTTTTTCACGAGCAGCGGCAGCATGGCCTGCAGCTCGGCGCGGCCCAGCGAGTGCGCCAGCGCCACGGCCCAGTGGATGTCTGCAATCGCGGGGTGGCTGTCCTGTAGCGTAACATCAATCATCAATGTGTTTTACATTCATTTAAATAAATGCACGTCATTTGTTTTTGACAATAAAATTGAATAAATATTTCTTTTTATTTGTAAACGGCTGATGGAAAGTGCTGAGGGGTCTACCATACAGCACGCCTACAATGTTTAGATAAATGAACTTTGTTGGCGATCCGTAGCAGTATTTCTCCGGACGAACTCTGTCACAAGGAGCTGTACATTAGCAGATATTTTAGATACCTCCGATCTCGAAAACGGGGGGATTTACTGGTTGCTTTAATGGTACGGTTTAAGAAACATTGGGAATGTTAGGTACATCATTATTTATCTCTAGAGTCAAACTTAGCGAATACCTAATTCAGAAGTGCGGGGGGAGTTTCTGAAGATGCCGAATGTGCAAATTATCTATCTTGTTCAACATACCTGGTTGTAATGTAGATGGAGGTTCCGCATGGCTAGTGTGGCGAGGCGCATGGCCCTCGCCGGCTGGCCCCTTTGCTCCATATACCGGGCCACTGCGAACAGTTGGCTGGATGCTAGGGCTCCTCTGGCGGCCGCACCGCCCACGGCCGCGCAGGCCGCCTCGAAAGCCCCGGCCGAGCCTTCGCACACCGATAGGGCACTTAGTGCACAGCCAGGCGGATCCTGGAAAAGAAAGACAGTTTACTTACGCTGTGGACATTTTTGGAAATGATTGAAATACTGCCAAAATTTAGCTAAAACCAGGCAACGAAGGCACCATGTCAGCCCTACTACCACTTACCAGCAGATAAGCAGTACGGGTGCGAGAGGGTTGGGTCGACAGAAATACGTAGTAGATAGGTACATTAAATGGGAACATTAATTACAGCTTAGTAGGAAGTAGACCCATAGTTTCCTGGCTAGCGGCTAGACGAAAACTTAAACGTATAAACTCATTTATTCAAAGTGGAATAAAATTAGTAGTTTTCAAGCGTCAATATTACAAAAGACAACCGCCAAAAACACCCACGCTTCACCACTCACTGGCGTTTAAGCTGAGAAGAAGAAACAGCGAAGCAAATTCCCAGCAAAAAGGTTCCGAAGCTATTGGTGACACAGGTCATTCAGGTCATTGCATGTGTCGGTCGTTTTCTGGTCTGTTACCGGTAACGTTGACATTTGTAGAAGCTGAACGTCGAGTATCAAGTCACATACCTTAGCAGCACACTGCAGCGCCAGTGTCCTCGCGCAGGCACTGAGTTTCTCCTGCTGCTCGAAGCTCAAGCCAAGCCGCAGCGCCGTCGCGTGAGACATCGCCGCCGCCGCCACTGGACCTGTCGCTTCCGTTGGCGTGAAGAGCTCGTACCTGCGGGAAAGCGTAAGTGTAGTACATGATGGTAGAAAAGGAATGTTAATCTAATTTATACGTGAACTAAAAATGTATCCAGCGTCAGTCGACGATTCGTCGTCTTTACACACGTAGGCCATGTGTCATCAATCGTCCACATTAGCAGAACGCCGCATGACTCTCAAGTCATCTTCAGTCAGTTCATTAATTCTCTGTTTATAAACTTTTCTGCCATATCAGATTCGGTAGCCTTCTACGCTAGTATACTGACCAGTTCTGCATGATGGACAGCAGCGCGTCGAGTCCTAGCTCCGTAGCGCAGGTGACGAGCCAACGCACCATTTCACGGCGTCGCCAGTTCACTGATGACAGCGTCATCCTTAGAACCTGTACACAAAAAAGCATTCATTAGATTTGGAACAAAAAACAAAATCCGATCAGCTTGTCGAAGAATTCGAAGTCCCGTGCTCAATTTCAGCGTAGATCTTACAGTCTAGCCATAAATTCTCGCTACATACCTGCAAGCCTAACTCGAAGGCCGCAGCGAGGAGGTCCCGGTGATGATGCGGGGCGGCCGGCGGCGCCGCGTGACGTAACGCGTCCTGCGCCAACCGGAACAGTTGGGCGGCCGACCGGACGTGACGCTGGGCGGCTCCCAGCGCTGCCCGGAGACGGCCCGGGTTGCCGCGAGCTGCTCCTGTGGAAGGAAGAAAATGTTAAACGACTGACTGGTAGACAACGTACAGCATGAACCGCTACCAATAAAGATAGTTTGGTAGATAGTGTAGAGGCGCACTAAGAAAGGATTTTTCAACTTATATAAATACTCTTTGATTTATTCCACATATTTCGTTTAAGTCGACGCGGAAAGGTGTCGCCGTCGTCACCATTTAAAATCGTACACTTGTCCTATTGTAAAATAGCCTCGAATTGAATTGTTCCCAGAAGTTCACTACGCATTCCAATACTTCTTCTTCGTTAGAGTAGTTATTTCACGTTTTTACATGCTAAGATGAATAGTTTACCTAGCAACGCGCTGGCGAGTGCGGCCTGCTGCTGCTCAGCGTGCTGCAGCGTGTGCCAGGCACCCGCTGCGCCGCCTGCAGCTCCCGTGCTGCTGCTGCCATCCAACGCGTACGCTTCCTCCACCATCGGTAACCTGACAAAAACATGATTAGTACAGTGGAAAAAAATAATCAAATCGATATACTAGTCTATGCTCTGGTTTATGAAAGTCTATTTAAACAAAAATGTCTGAACAGTAAATCTGGGGTTGTGTCTGACAGCTGAATAATTGTCAAGCGTGGTCGTACAGCTGATGTAATTTGGTGTTAGTATTTTGGTTTTCTAATGACATCAGCCGAGGTTGAGATTTAACAAAAGATTTACCGATTAGAGTTTTGATTAGGAGCAAAATTGCGAGTGTTACCTCATGGCTCTCAATCCAACGCGGTACGCTAGATCAGCATGCGCAGGCAGCAGAGCGAGGAACAGGAAACGCGCAAAGGTGTGCGCGGGCGCAGCACGCGGGTGCACGCGCGCGCCCAGGCACGAGGCCGGCCCGCCCGCCAGCAGCGCGCCCGCCACCCGCGCGCACACGCCGCCCGCCGCCTCGCCCTCCACGCGCTGCAGCTGCGCAATCAGCCGCTCCTCTTGCTTGCAGTGTCGCTCCTGCGCGTACAGCCCTGATGGCAGCATCCGTTGCACGCCGAGCCCTAAAAGGGCCGCTTCTAAGGCTAAGGCTAGGTAGGTCTCTTCGGGGTTCTTGCTGCCTGCTACTGGCACGTGTTGATACCTGTAATAAAGAAGTTTTTGTGAGAATTGGTTACGAAATCCGAGATATGCATTATAGCAGATTGAAGGGTTTGGGCAAAAAATCTTTAAATTCTACAGACTGTGTTTCTAATTTTAACTCTCAAAATACAACCTCCATTGTTAATTAAAGAGTCTTCTTACCTAGGTGGCAGGCCAGTGTTGGGCTCTTCATCTAAATAGGCGGTGTGTAATCTGGGAGAAGCACGCTGGTCGTCTGGTGCGAGGCATGCGTCTGCTAGGCACTCGTACACGCACCAAATGGCCTCCAACGTCCAGCCCGTCCAACATCTGCTGTCTGTAAAAAATAAAATTGAATTAATTATGTTAGATCGGAGAGTAAGAGGGACAAGTGAAACGAACGCTTGCAGAATGCGCACTGGTTTATTCGTAATAAGGCGAATACTTAATAGCATGGACGCAGCCACGCATACATACACAACAAATTAGTGATGAGGTTCCGGTCAACTTGGAAATGTTTAAAGTAAGAAACTTTCAACGTCCAACTCTTCGCTCTGACAACCGATGAATCCACGGAGCCTTAAAACTACTAAGTTCTGGATATTTTAGGTTGGTGACGAGTAAGACTCTCACTGCAGTCATCAACCCATTTTCCCGGCACCAACCAACTTTAGTTTTTTTTGGAGCAGGCCTATTTCCAGTTTGTCTAGCACTGGACTGTGCTAGTTTAAAGTCTAGAAAGTTATCTTACCTCTGCCAATACACCTCTGCGAGTGTGACAGTGCACAAGTAGCGGCACTAGTGAGACAGCTGCCGAAGTCCATGTGCGCGCACACCTGCGCGAGCTTGGCGCGCTCTGTGCACGCGCCGGCGCACGCGTCCGCACCACCGCACGACGCGCCCGAAGACGACGCCTCACCCGCACCCCCCGAACCTCCGGAGCCCCACCGCTGCTGAGACACCTCCTGTTGTGTAAACGGAACGTTAGGGTACACATGTGGTGATTATAGGTTGGTTCTCTATCCCTTCGAAGACGGTAGAGTCAATAGAGTTCTATTGGGGCCAATACCATCTTTGATGATGTCTGGAATTTACCTGCCGATGCCTCATAGCTCGTGCTGCGCTGACGGCGAGCCTCAAGGCAGCCGGCGCCCGTCCGTGCGCACGGAGTGCCTCGATACGAGCACCCACTACTGGCAAGTGCTCTAGAAGGATAATACAAAAGGTTATTAAAGGAAGTTGGAGCGTTAGAGTAGCGGAGAAGAGAGTATTGTGAGAGGAACATGACAGTTACATTACAGTTAAGTCTCTCCCTAATCAAGGGAGATTATCTCTCCTCTAATTTGAGAGGGAGGAAAGGTCCTGCCTGACCTGGCGGGCGTAGCATTCACTGCTCTGAAGGAACCACGCTGCGATCACCAATCCTCCCAAGGATCAATGTTTTTTTGATGACTAATAAAAGTCCCAGAAAAAGTTCTTAGTACAATTATGTTGGAGATTCATATTCAGCCATGGTCATTTACTCATCCAACTGATTTAGATAAAATTATAATTATGTTGAATAGCAAAGTATAGTCTTCTCTGACTCACCATGCCACAGTGGCTGCCCATCTTCATTGAACTTCGGGTAAGGCTGAAGCGTGGTGCTGGTGGAACTGCCCGGCTTCTCTGGCTTGTCAGGGTCACAGAACTCGTCGCTGCCCAGGATGTTCTTCAAGTGATCGTTCTCCCAGGATATGTCCACCGCGTCCAGCGCTCTGGGGTACAGGAATCGAATAAGTTCGGATGGCCATAACATGACAACCGTTTCGAAGCCTTAACGGGTTTGGATCAGCCTTGAATGGCCCAAAGGCTATTTGTATCTATGATGTAATGTTAGGCCAGTTACTTGACCTTGTCACAGGAAGATAGTGGCGCAGTATTATGATTTGCCAAGGTCGCTATGGCTCGGAGTATGCAATACGAGGCAGGAGAAGAAGTACTGTAATTGTGTGTGACATTATCAAGCCCGGAAAACCAATATTTTATAAAGTGCATCATGGTCTTGTGGAGCAACGAGGAATTTTGTTCCTCCAACGAAAAGGGAGGATCATCCAATCAGGCGTTGCAGTAGCCCGCCAGGCATTAGACCGGCCTGATTGGAGGATTCTCCCTTTTCATTATAGGTACACCATATTTTGTTCCTCCACAATCACCTACGCATTATAAGATTTCAATGGCTTACTTATGAAAGACAGTCCGTGGCGTGAGTTGCGGTGCGGGTCTTTGGTTGTGTAGTCTTAGTCTCTTGCTTGCTCTCCTGTATTCACGTTCATAACTGCAAACAAGATAAAAACAGTATTATACAAGGTGTAAACGAAATCATGTAATTCCTTCAAACCTCGTGATATACTGCTGACATAGATTAACTCTGAATGGGATGCATCAGGATGCAATAAAAAAAAAAAAGAAGTAAACATGTGTTCTTAACGTGAGGCATTTTAGCGCCCCGAGTTAGATGGCCGCGCTGCGAGCGATAGCCGCGCAATTCGCTCGGGGCGCTAAAACGCCTCTCGTGAAGAACACATGTTTCATCATCATCATCATCATCATCATCATCATCATCAGCCTGAAGACGTCCACAGTTGAACAAAGGCCTCTTCCTTAGACCGCCACATCGAACGACAATCCGCCATTTGCATCCATCGGTTGCCCGCGACTTTCACGATGTCGTCGGTCCACCTAGTGGGAGGCCTACCTACGCTGCGCTTTCCGATTCGTGGTCGCCACTCAAGAACCTTTCTTCCTCATCGGTTATCAGTCCCTCGAGCGATGTGGCCTGCCCATTGCCATTTCAGCTTGCAAACTCTGACAGCTATGTTGGTGACTTTGGTTCTTCGGCTAATATCCTCGTTCCGAACACATGTTTACTTCTTAGAATTGTTTTTTTATTGAATCCTGAAGTATCCTGTTCAGAGTTAATTTATGTCAGCAGTACATCACAAGGATTGAAGGAATTACATAATTTCGTTTACACCCTGTATTAACGGCAAGAACTTTCGAGACGAAGCTTCGTTTTCTTCGAGTGCTTATGTTTTACCCCCGGTCATTCACATTCGCATGAATACGCGAAACCACAAGTATGAAACTGACATTCGCAATGACTATGCGAACATTTTCCATACAAAACGGAAATGTTTGCGCGCACGTGAGAGACCGGGGTTACACGAGGATTCTAATATATACAAGCTATCTGTGGCTAGACGGTCTAACCTTAGGATATCGGCATTACCCAGTGACTGGGTTGCGGAGGTCTGATGGCAGTCGCTCCGTGTAAAATACTGGTATTCAGCCGCATCTGGTTAGACTGGAAGCTGACCCCAACATAGTTGGGAAAAGGCTAGGCTGAACATCTATGGCTAGACTTAATTTTCACAGCTCGTTACTCATTTTGCCAAAGTACTCTAAACATAGCTGGTTTCCATTTGGGAGATGTAGGGTTTGACGTGTGGTTTACTTAGTAATTAAATATCGGTAGATAAAGAGTGACGCAACTTACTTATTAGGCCTAGATTCTTCATCAGAACTTTCGGAATGGGAATGCATTTCTCTTCTCTGTCTTTCTCTATGTCTTTCTCTGAAAAAAAAGTCTTTGTTAACTACTCAAATCACAAAATATCGTTCTTTTTCTTTTAGTTGATGGGGTGTCTATTGATGCGAGTCTTGCTATTCTGAAGCTTACCTGTCTCTCTCCTCTCTTTCGCGCAGTCTCTCTCTGTCCCTCTCCTCGCGGTCACGGTGTCTCTCTCTGTCCCTGTCTCTGTGGTCTCTGTCACGATCCCTCTCGTTTCTTTCCCTCTCTCTTGCGTACTGTGAAAGAAGATTTCTGACATTATTGCTGCAGGAATGGGAAGATACTTAGAAACTTTATTAATAAAAATTGGTAATGTTTCGTACAAAAAAAATCTGCTAAAACGAAAGAAAAACCATGAGATTGTTTTTGTACGTCCCGGAAAACCAGAGCTTAACCAGACCCATGAGGTTCTTGATAGCATAAGATCATAACGAAACGAGCCTTTCCAAAACATTAATTGTACGTGGTATACGCTTCACGCCTTTTCCCAGGCAGAAAAGATGAATATGAAATAGTAATTAAAATATACATACCAAAGGAAAAGACCGATAATCTGGATCCTCAGTGGGACACACTTCGACAGCCGACCATTTCTCCAACAGTTGCCTCCATTGGATCCTATGGTGCTTATTGCTGCCAGGGTCCAACACTATGCTGACCCATAACGCTCCTAGCTGTTCCCACAACTGCCTACATTTCTCCGTCATGGGGGTGTTCTGGTTCCTCCATAACAGCAGCCGAGGGTCTGACAGGAATTGTTCTGTCATCAGCATTAGCATTCGTGGACCGTTGGAGTCTTGGGCGCGGAGCATTTCTCTTACCTAGTCGGAAAAAATAATATGTTGTTATGAATTGAACAATCTTCGAAAGCTTTTGGGCCAACAGACTGAAGAATCGACAAAATTACATATTGTCATTGTGAATATATACTGTTTACACAGCAGTGATAACCTAGTGGCGTGGCGTGACCGTCGGACTGCCAAGTCTAGGTCGCTAGTTCGAACCCAAGGCACGCACCTCTGACTTTTTGGATTCATGTGCGTATTGTATAATTATCACTTGCTTAAAAACGGTAAAGGAAAACATCGTAAGGGAACCTGAATGCCTGAGAGGTATTTCTCGACGGCATGTGAAGCCAACCCAGAGGCCCATGGGTGGCATAAACTCTCGACACCAGGTTAGTCACTAACCACACGAAAATAAGAAGATTGTGAATTTGTAATTTTGTCTACCGTACGGTGGTCATACTATACCTGCTGTTTGTAAGACATTTGGGTCAAGAATACTTCAGAATAAACAAAAAATATTAAGATAAGAGTCTATAACGAAAGCTTACCTTAGAAAATAATGAGTTGAGTTGTTTATTTGCATTGTAATATGTCCCCTGTAATAAGTACGCTCGCACCTGTTCGCAGACCTGGAACCAACGAGATACAATATTATTATAATTATATTTTGTAGATGAGAGCCACGTAGAGCACATCCTAGCCGAGTGTCATCATAACAATGATGCCGATAGTCTTGTTCACCAACTCGACTAAAATTAGAGAATTGCTATCTTTTACTAACAGACAGCGCGAGAAAAGGACAGTGATAGATAAGAACTAAGTTAAAGATGTCAAACTAATTAACGCCTTGAACTTCACCGTGCTTTTAGGGTGACGTTCTGACGTGTCGTCTAAATTTGCATGGAAATTTTAGTTAACCTTTCGACCGCCCCAGTCGGATTTATACGACAAAGATTTTCGTGCCCGTGTCGCCTTAGTCGTATAAATATGACTGAGGACACGCAGACACGAAAACATTTTTATTTGTCCTATAAATCCGGCTGGGGCAGTCAAAAGGTTAAACTAAATTTGACAGCTCTTATTTACGTCCGTCTCTTTCTTATTTTATCAGAGTGAAAAAGATGGCAATAGCCTAAATTAAGTTTAGTGCACAACAGAATCAGAACCAATATTAATGTAGAAAAACCTTCCTCCAGAAAGAGAATAGTGGTGTAATAATTGAAGACGAACTGTTCTTCAACTGGACTATTCAGAGGACAATGAGAAGTAAATTATTTCCAGTTTCACACAAACCTGCTGCTCATCCAAGTGCCACGCATGATGCGCATCGGGCGGCGGTCCTGCTGTTGGGTCAGGAGCCCCGCAAATCCTGTTGATTGCAGACCTGGCTTGCAGGACCTCGTCAGCTAACCGCTGCGCCGTCGGCAGGACCTCTGTGTGGTGCTCCGCTATTAAGTACTGAACGAACTTCTGGAGCTGCTGTCTGTCCATCTGCAGGAGGGTTTCTGAAAGGACATTGAATTGTTTTATTTCTAGTTTCTCGGTCTACTGCAAGAGTTCAGCACGTTGAACGAACTCTGGAACAAAAGGGGTTGCCTTTTTTGTAAAATAACTGGGTCTTTAATTACAAGGATGAAGCCGACTTCTAAAACTGACAAACAGGTCTTCCTTTCGGGCTTCCTGACGGGGTCTTCCTTCCGATGTGAAGCAGCTAGGGTCACCATATTTTGGCAGCAAAAAAGCTAACTTTCTTAATTGATGTTCTCACCTGAGATAGGCACCCTCAGCCGGACGGAATCTGCGTTCCTGATGCGGTAGAGCGCAAGCGCCACCACGTGCTGGCACCAGAAGATGTCGCGAGCTTCGCAGCTGCACGTCACTCCGGTAATCTTGCATCTGTAGGGAAGCTTCAGTTACCATGGTGATGTAGCAAGGAAAGTTAGTCATTATGTCGTTAACGACAGCTTACTACATTTACATTCTGGATATTATGGGCAACAACCTAAAATAGACAGTCGCAAGAGAATACTGCCATAATACCACTTTTAGGTTATGATTTTGGCGGATGTCACTACCCGTCGTCTTGACATAGACCCAATGGCGCCTTTTACGATTATCCCTGGGAAGTGAGGTAATCTAATAATTCACCTTTGGAAACCAGTCGGCTGACAAAATTTGGTACAAAAGATAATGATGCTAGCAAGTCTCTACTCAAAGTGCCTTCGTTACTTTGAAATGTTTGATTATCTTTTTATTATAAGAATTTATTTATCCACGACATATTTCTAACAATCCCAAAACATAACTCCAGAGAATACTATCATAAAGTATACGACAATCGCCATTATTAGAAGTGACAAAGTTTTCTAGACAATGGCCATTATTCGGGCACATCGGCCTTTGGGTAAAAAGTGCCCTTTTAAAATAAACAATAGTGGGGTCTTTGTGACCCTTTCTATTCAAACTTCTTTGTTTTGAGTGAGCAACTGATGGTTGAAGAAACTATTTATTTATTGCGGTTGCGTGAACTATGATTGGTTTCTTTTTACTGTGGTTTTTATGTTCTTAATCAGAGAATCGTGCGTTTAGTTTTGAGATGGGTAAGCAAGTGACTACCAGCAAGCCTAACATGCGCAACGCGACATAATTCTGTCGTCGCATTATCTTGTGTCGGTACGATATAATGTACTAATTATCTCGTGTTGGCATGAGATAATGGGACGACAAAATTAAGTTGCTACGCTTATTAGCCCGGCTGGTCCTGCCCACATTTTTATATTATATTTTAGTATAGAACGGCTACCTATAGGAACTTTAACATCTCTTCCTAGAAAGCCTTCCCCAAATATCACTGCAATGTTGTAGATATGATATTATATGAGCGCAGACGAAGTATGTTACCTTTACCTTCCATCATAGGGGTGTAATAGAGGGAAGGTAAGGCTAAAGAGGAGAATCGTGGAGTTTTGGACGCCCCGTCTTCCTCAGAACGGAGGATAACCACGACAGATAGTCTCTCGAAAAAATGGCAAGAGAGAACGATACAGCATTTAACTAAAGTTAATAGTTGTCCATATTGGCATAATCACCCGGCTTGGTATGTATTGTTGAGGGGCTCGTGGCTAATTAATAACCACTCGGCTCATATAATTTGCAAGGTCAAGCTGCGCTTGCCGCGATCAGTCTGTAGACGGGTGACCATTCGTTACACACCCCTCCGTGCCTTAGAGAGCACATTAAACTGTCGGTCCCGGGTGTCATACGAATACCTATGACAGTCGTTACGAGTAGTCAGAAGCCCGAAAGTCTGACAACCGGTCTAACCTTAGGATATCGGCATTGCCCAGAAATTGGGCTGCGAAGGCCTAATGGCAGTCGCTCTGTGTAAAATACTGGTATTCAGCCGCATCTGGGTAGACTGGAAGCTGACCGCAACATAGTTGGAAAAAGGCTAGGCAGAACGAATGGTATGTAACGATCACGATAAGTAAATTGTTTGTAGGTTGTGTATAATGTGGTCGTGCTTACCTGTCGAAAGAGACGGTGACCCTGTACAGCCGTTCTGGCTCGGAGCATGGTGGCACGGCGGCGGGCGCGCGCACCACTCCGCTCAAATGAAAACCTGCAACCAAAACACGACGAAATATTAAAATTTGTAAAATAATAACATAACATCACGCCTCGTATTCCCCAAAGGGGGGCGGCAGAGGTGTTTTTAGTACACCCTCGTTTCGCCTGTTATGTTTAAGTCCCATGTAATAGGGGGCGAGCCCGTTGCCATCAACTGGGCACAAATCCGAACTCCGGAACCGAGGAATTCTGCACGGAAAACCCAATAACTCTTTGCCCGACCTGGGGATCGAATATTTATTTCGATGGAACATCGAGAATCGTTCCAATAATACTAACAGGCAACTTCCTTACGACGTTAACGTGGAAAACATATAAGAAAGTACATTCGCATCAATTTTAACGACTCCAAAACTGTTTAATATTTTGTAAATAGCCCATTAGAGCAGCAATAGTTTACAAAATAACTGGCCGCCATTAATATTTTAACTACTTTGCTGTTAAATTTGAACGTAACGAACTTAAGTGTTCATATCCTGTGGATATTTTTGAAATAAACCTGCATAAATGTTTGAACATAGTATTAATTTTGAAGGTGAACTGGTGACCTAATTGAATGATATGTTAGGGTTGGTATGGAATGGATTGCATTTGAATCTCTCCTACATCAATTTAATAACATGCGCAGGACTCGACGAAACTCTTGCGCATGTCAAGTTAAGTTGATGTAGGAGAGAGGTTCCAGTTGTTTGCAAGCAATAATCTGACAATATTATCTATACTAATATTATAAAGCTGAAGAGTTTGTTTGTTTGTTTGTTTGAACGCGCTAATCTCAGGAACTACTGGTTGGAATTGAAAAAATATTTTTGTGTTGGATAGTCCATTTATCGAAGAAGGTTATAGGCTATATAACATCACGTTATGACCAATAGGAGTAGAGCATAAATGAAAAATGTTGCAAAAACGGAAAAAATGTCCACCCGGTCGAAACCGAGACGGGCCGCTAGTGTTCCATATAGAATTGCAATTTTTCGGTAACATTTACAAATATATGTCGCAGACACACACCGTTTATAGAATTTGATAGAATTGAGTATAGCATTTCAGTTCAGACCAGTGTCTGCTTATCAGAAGGTAAAGCGGGTATTTCGTAAATAAAACAAACATAGACTCTCCACCACTGAGAGTACTTGTATTTGGGTTAGTCATTAGTTACAGAAGCTAATTCACAATATATCACAATATTACAATTTACACAAATTCAGGAAATAAGGATAGGCTAGTCAGATATAAAAGGTCAGACTTCTTCGACTGTTCGATATGGAATGCCCCGCTCCGTTGAATGACAACCGTTTTTATAACGTCGAGTACGTTGATTTATCTTGACGACTACCCTCCATTATTTTCTAAATTATTTATTCTCCGACATATACAATAACAATATTTAGTGTTAATTACGCCAAACAGTTGATCAACTGCGCGTCTAAGCGGTCGACGAGTCAGCATCTCTTTAGGATGCCCCGTGGAGGGGCGAAACACGTGTCGTATCGGTTTGTTTGTTTATTGCATTTTATTAATCGCACCTTCTGCATTTGCATATATGTGGGAGGGCGGTGCTGCATACTGCATTCAGGCTTGATCAACTGATACATACAATCACGCCTGTGTCCCATTGGGGTAGGCACAGACTATAGATTTCCACCTGCTACGATCCTGACACACCGATTTCGCTTCATCTACATTCATTGACCTTCTCATGCACGCTCTTCGGTTTAGGTTTAAATACTGTTGTTGTATGTTATGGGTTTCCGCAAAGTAAAGTCTGATTCCATTTTTCTTTTTACAAATTATTCGTTTCGTCGATTTCAGGTCTCACGTCCGGTTCACTAACTCAAATTACGAGAATAGGCGTGAACTGCACTGTATTTTAAATAGCTCCACGACCAAATTATATAATAGTCTGATTTCCAAACGTAATTTAGCGTTCTCACGAACACGGAAGAAAGACTTCGAATTCAAGTGCATTCAATCACAATATAGTGGCACCGCGGCACCCTAGTTATTGGACTGAATAGATTCGGTACGAAATTGTACGAACCGAGTAATCATAGCATCGAGTTCTAAAGCGAATCGATTACGATTCGTCAGGCTTTGAAATTCGAACTCCTTTTGCTTTGTGCAACTTTTTTTTTGTTTCGTATTTTTCGGGTTTCGAACGCAATATTTGAGCGTATTTTTTTTTACTAAAGTGCGTGTTATTTCTTTTAGTGATGAAAATTTATAATAAACTATAGATGTTTTTTATTATGAATTGCAGTAATATTTTTAATAATGTTTTTGATTAACCAATTTTAAAATAGTGGTGTTTATGCCTGTAGCATTTACAAGCGCAAATCACTCAAGCGCTTGTAAATGCTACAGGAGAAATTCGAGGCATTTCATTTAGCGCAACGATTTGAATAGCACCATTTCGAATCACACCAATAGTATTCCTATTACCATTGCTGTGATTCAAATTGGTGCGCTAAATAGAATGCCTAAGAAGTCCTAGAGTGGGTCACCTTTTTTTATAAACAAAAGTGCTGTTTGCCTCATTTACTTCTGAATTAGATTGAGGTCTGTATGTTTTCAATGTTGTAGATAAGTACCTAATTTGAACACGTCGTCTGATTTTCTAAAGTAACATCAACTTAGTATATCACTGGTTTTCAGAAAAAAAAGGCAAAATTGTTACAAAACAAGTGATGTAACATCTATTACGTTTAAAAAATTTAGCTGGTTTTTATATCAAATTTCGTAACAATACGCATGCCCAATGCGAACACAACAATCGTTTAAAGTCAATTTATTTATATCTTAAAACTGGCCAAGTGTGATTCGGGACTCGGGCAAAGAGTGTTTCGCTCTATCAGTTTAATAAACCACAAAATAAGGATTGCCACCTACCTTTTTTGGCGTAGGAAAAACTATCCAAGATGATGCAAAGCAAATAATTTTTGTTTAATACACTCTTTATTTCCAATATGTATACACGATTTTTTTCACTATTTCCTGAGTGATACTTTTATAGATAGTAAGCTTGGAGACGGATATTTAAAGCGTGCTTTAAGTGTTAAAAACGTTTAAATAAAAAATATACTATACATTTTTGAATTCGTAAGGACGAATTCAAAAATGTATAGTATATTTTTTATAAGCTTTCATTTGACATACCACACGATGACTTTGAAAAAACTGTGACAGACGAACAGACACCGAGGAGATTCCAGAAGTGTTCCGTTTTGCTAATTTTGGTAAGGAACACTAAAAATGTAATTGAAAACGACTGGTTTGAGTAGAACGTACGAAACCAATTATCGATTATCAGCATCGGGAACGAATCGAGTATTTTTTTTATTTGAATCACAAACAATTACTCAAGTATTCGGTGCGATAAATCGCAACGCACCAATGCGAAATCGATCGCAACGACAAACTAAGAGATTTTGTTGTCGAAGAAAAAAAAAACTATTTGAAAGCGTTTGTGCGACGAACAATAGCAAAACCACGAAATTGCTTCAATGCATTACGGTTGAATTTGGCGCATTTTTTCCACAAAGCTGAACATTTTAAGGTTACGAAGATGAAAACTAGCTCTCGAGCAAAAATAATGGTTTTTGTTGGATGAAAAAACTTGAAAAAATTGCTGTTAGCACAGCTGCGTTCGTAGGGCGTTTTTATTGCGCGGCAATTTATCGCTATACATTGCGTCGCATCATTCAGGATTATTTCTGACAAGAGCGCTGCGTAGAGTTACGACTGACCTACCACATCTTTTGATATCGATTCATATTGCTTATTTAATTACAATAATAAATTGAACAGAAATATCATTGGTAGAGTTGAACTGCGTGCTCGCTTGATAAACAACAGCACTAAACTATGGTTTTAATTTTCTTTTTGATGTACTTGGTACAGTCAGCAACAAAAATAAGTGAGCGGTGTATACAGTTTCATAAATCATAAGTGTCTTATGATGATTGAAAGGTAATTATGTTTTTTTTGTCATAATTAATTATGTAAGGGCAGAGAAACTTTAAAGACTGGTAGGTATTGGAATCTATTTAGAACTATAATTAGTTCTTAAGATAATTTATTTCGGATTCCGAAATAATTGCCTATGTCATTGATAGACATAATTTATATGCTATACGAGATCATGTAGAAATGTGTGTATACGTATACATAATATTGTTTTTGCAATATAGAAAAAACCGATCAAGTGCGAGTCGGGCTCGCGCACCGAGACAAATTATTTTGTGATGTAACTACAAATTTACGGTTTTAGAATCATTCTCTTTACTTGTGCTATAAGACATTGCTTCTCGCCAAATTTCATGATTCTAGTTGTAGATGTATGTATAGTAGATGTATTCCCTTGCGACAGTCAAAATATGCGGCGTAAACGGCTGTATCTTTTGATTGCATTGACTTAGAAGTTTAATTTTTTCACATCTCCAAGGGATTGCAGTCTTGAGTATTTGATATTAATTTCAACTGAATACCCCCACGCATCCCTGAGAAAAAGGGTCTTGACAGACAGACAGACGGACAACGAAGTGATCCTATAAGGAGGATAAGGGTTAATTTTTCCTTTTGAGGTAAAGAACCCTAAAAAACAAAAGCTGCGATTTTATCATTTTTTATCGTTAAACGCAGATGTATGATTATCAATACTTACAAGACTTAAATTATTTTTATTATGTAAGCATAGGTATGGGTAGCTTATTTTACTTAAAGTACCTATGTATGTTAATTACTTATGTGTATTGTCATACATATTCAAGTTTCTTAAGTGAAATGCAAAGTGCCATTGGTAATAAGCAGGTAATGGCGGGAGCCATCAGGAATACTCGACTGCATGGTCTATGTTTTAAATGCTTTTTAGGTATAAAGAATATTCTTACAGGTTTATATACAAGGTTAGTCGGAAAGGGGGTACTAAACCGAAAGGGTGTTAAAGTACCCATAATAAGGTATTAACTTTTGTTCTACAACTTTCCCCAAAACTCGATAGTTTAAGAGAAATAGCTTTTCAAATATTTCATAAAAAATATGCTAAAATCTATCTGTCCATAGCTATGATCAGCTGTTTTACAATTTAGATCATATTTGAGGTCACGGATTATAAAATTAATTTCCTTAATTCATAACTAAAGCAGGTATGATTTTTTTTATTAAAAATCTATAATAACAATCTTTTTGCATGCAAATAAAAATTATCGAATTTTGTTAACACTTGCTTTAAAATAGTCATCAGTGATACTTTAAGTGTAACCTTGTATATAATTTGTTTTTGCTCAAAACCATGATATTTGTCCACGTAACAGTTCTCGATTTCAAGATTTCCGACGCCGAATACACGTGCGTGTTGAAACTCGAAATTTAAATTTTCATATTTTAGTTATGTAAAAATTCTCATCTAGCGTTATGACGGTATTTGCAAATTACATTCAAATTTGGAACGTGGTCGGTGCTGATGCGACGGACACGCGTACAGTCACGTTCGTTATTAGACCAGGATCCCTCGCGTTGCGTTCTAACTTCTAATAGAGGAAGTGGCATGCAATCAGTGTGCCGCAGTCTAGATTAAAAAACGAATAAGGTAGATAGGTAGGGAACGTCTAACTAAAATGACGCGCCCCTCCATCACATTTGCACATTTTTGTTGTTTATTATTATAATATTTTGTTGTATAAACTTTAGACGATCCCCATCTACCAATATTTATTTTTATTATTTTAACTAAAGTAAAGTACATTTATAATAGTAATTTTTTGATACTGCGAATAAGGTTTTTTTTCCATATTTTACGGATATCAAGTTATTTATATTTATTTAAAAATAACAGTGTTATGAGTCTGCTTGCAGTTGTTTTTACTATTACCTACCTGTTTTAAGTTTGTGGAAACATACAGAAGAAAAAAAAAAACATTGAAATATGTAAAGTACAGTCACGCACAAAAGCTTTCGGAACATTTATAATACTTTTTTTAGAACTACTTCTTTCCTATCTTTCATTTGCCAAACATGAAAAGGCTGTACTGTATTGTATTTTATGCGTGCTTAAACCTTTATCAGAAATCCACCAATAGGCAATGAAATTGTGTATACCAGGATTGCACTGAAAGTCTTTGTGTCCAAGTAACTACAAATGGGCATCGCCACCTTTAACGTAACATCAGAACAAAGTTCCTATTCATCTTAAATGTAAGCATTAGGAAATCAATCGGAGTCTCGTTGGCCTCAGCGCAAACCAGACAAACTGGCCTGCCGTTACTTGTTGAATGGCCCTGCGATTAAACTATAATACTAGTCATACTACTTCTTATTTCATGTCGTACTTTATGTTGTACCTCCCTTGATAAAGTGACTTCCTACTCTGTTAATCAGATATTAACGTCCATAATTAACATAAGCTATCGAAGTCATGAATAGATTTGTCAATTATGGAACACGGTAATTGAAAAATACATATCGATGGTTAACTAACAAGACCTCCTAACTGCCATTCTTTGACAAACTCCTTTTTTTACAAATTATCCAGCAATTGCCGCCAAAGTTTGCGCTCGTACATTTAGTAGGTAGGTATTTCCTCGATTGAAAAAGTACCCGAAATATTGCAAATTCTATGTAGGACAATTTTCTGTTGTATGTTTATGCGGAGAATTAGTAAAAAAAGCAATTTGTCAAAAAATTACAGTCAGGAGGTCTTGATGGTATACTGTCGATATTTATTATTAATGTTTTTTTTTTTGTTAACAATCGGTTAAACAAGAACTACTAACAGAACCTACAAATTAGTACCAAGTGTGACGATTAGAAGGGATGTATCAGCATGGCATTGCTGATACATCCCTTCTAATCATCAATTAAAGAATGCCACATCATGAACTGCCTCGTCAGTCTAGTGGTGGCAAGTGCGACTGCTAATCGTGAGGTCTTGGGTTCGATCTCCAGGTCGGGCAGTGTTATTGAGTTTTTCCGTGTGGAATTCCTCAGTAGAAGTCTAGAGTATGGATTTGTGTCCGGTTGATGGCAATAGGTTCTCCCTCTATTACATGAGACTTAAACATAAGGCGAAATGAGGGTGTTACTATACACCTCTGCATAATCCTTCAGGGAATACAGGCGTGATGTTATGTTTATGTTTTACATCATCTATATTTTTCTTTTGAAGATACGTTTCCATACAATATGTTGTGCCTACTGCTTGTTTTACAATATCTATAGAATTATCAATAAAAATGGAATCTGCATAGAAATCTTTATGCTTATTGATATGCCCTTTAGCTTTAATATAAAATATAAATAATTCATCTACACCTACATATTTTTTATATTTCGTAGGTAAAGAGGTTTATGTGGAGAGAACCATAAAAGTTGAAAGAAGTATGATACTGGCTTGCGATACATTTTGTTGAATAGCCCTGCGGCAACAGTACATTCAGCATTTATGTTATTCAGGTTTTATATTCAGTTTCTGTTGATGTAAACGAAGCTAACAAAGATATGGTTGGTATATTCTTCTTCATTTTTCCAGTTTATTGCCAGATTCAACTTTTTGCGTCATGTAATAGCGAAGAAATGGTTCTTTCGCTCATTAGCAACTGTATTTGATTCTCCTGACGCAGTAATTCCATAAAAATGGATGGAATTGACGCATGTTTTTTCTTTCATTGTTTTTATATCCTTCGTCGATTGCAGCAAGAAGTTACTGGTTTAGCCGATTTAGTATTCCGTGGCTTTCGGCAATAGTTAGAAACTAGTTAACGTTTACAGTTAGGTTCGACGTAAACGCATGAACGTTAAAATGAGCGGTTATGTGCGAGATGATCCGAAAGTTAATCACGCACTATACTGGTTTAGCGAATCATTTGAATACATTATTATTAACTAGTTTACAGAAACTTTCTTTAGGCATAAAAATATATAAAAAGATTTATGAAGATGTCTATAAAAATACTATTTCAATAAGGATACGTTCCGTTATGAGTTCGTTGAGTTTGCAGTAAACAACCGGACTATTTATAATTGTATGAGTATATCGAAATCAAAGAGTAATTCTTGGAAATGGCTAACACTACTAGAGCGTTTGCAATGTTTCTATTGTTCATGAATAAATTTGACATAAAAGCAGTAGTTGCGTTAGCCACCTCACAAAAACTTAAGCTTTGGCTCAACTTAGACTATTCTTTCGTGGTTGAGTTGAGAAGTTTGCCTCACATTCTATAGTAAATACTATTCCTTCTGGGGTCAGGGGGTCAGGTTCCAGTCTAACCAGATGCGGCTGAATACCAGTATTTTACACGGAGCGACTGCCATCAGACCTCCGTAACCCAGTTACTGGGCAATGCCGATATCCTAAGGTTAGACCAGTTGTCAGACTTTCGGGCTTCTGACTACCCGTAACGTCTGTTATAGGTATTCCTATGACACCCGGGACCAACGGTTTAACGTACTCTCCGGGGCACGGAGGGTTTTCGATGTGTAACGAATGGTCACCCACTCACGGATTGACCGCGGCAAGCGCAGTTTAACCTTTCAAATCATATGCTCCGCGCGGTTGTTATTTAGCCACGAGGCTCTAGTAAATGCAACTACTTTATAAAAATCTTTGACGTCCGGCAGCGGCGGCGTCTATATTTCCAAAACGCTAGTTCCAGAGAATCGTTAAACTGCGTATTCAAGACAGAAAGAGGCTGAACCATGACGGTTTATCATCACCAACGTATAAGTAGCAGGTGTCCAACATAAGATCAGCTCACTTGCGGTAGACCCAAAGGCATAAGCGGGATGACAGGCAGCTGATAGTCTCTTATCAGCGGATCAGCATGGTAATAATATAATTACGTGTAATTACAGCTGATTGCCAAGCTAACAATGGTGGGCGCCTTGACCCCGCTATTGACCCAGATACATTTATCCAGGTCAAATTACAGCTGTACACTCGTGTACAGAGGTGTAACGATCAGTACTATCGAGTAAATGAATAACTGATGTACAGTGAAAGCTAGATTGAATATTAGTCAGTATAGTTGTGTGTGTTATGTTTTAGAGTAGTATTTGTGGAATATTTTGCAATAACTTTTTTTATTCGGTACAAGTACATAGCTTTCTGTAGATTTTTTCGTTCTTATGGTAACGTGACTTATCCAAATCAATTATAATCCATACTTGGTTGATTTATTTACTCATTTAGCTATTTGTCAGTACATATTACTAAAAATTATGTCATTACAGCAATGAAGGTTGTTACAATGTTAACTAGTCATTTTATTAAGATAAAAAAAATTACCCAATATTATGCGTATTTTATTAGATTTCTATAAGAACAAGATTCATTATTCTAACATATTGTTGCAACATTTCAATGTGAATTTTATTGACCACTTATTTCGCTAAACTGTGTGAAGACATAATATTTTATATTTCAACGAATTTATTTATGTTCGAACTCATTTCGAGGATGTCCGATGTTTTAGAAAGTTGTTAGGTTTAGAATTACAAATAACGACGGCTTTCACGATTTTATATTCGGCATAACAACTTTATATTTTAGTATGTTTATCGTTTTACCTCAAACAGGATTGAAAAACAAAAAACCTAATGTTTCTTATTTTTTTATTCGGATTATGATTATAGCTTGAAGAAATTTACGTAAAAAAGTTCGGTATAAAGAAAAAAACGTGTTTTAGTTAATAACTACGTTGTAACTTGGAATATTATATAGAAAAGGACGGTTATTGCCGGAATTCAGTGCGTCATAAAGTGGCTGGAACTGGTAATTTTTGGGTAAATGCCATAAATTTTCGAGTAATAACAGTACGCGTCGGCCCGCGCGCTATTCGTTTTTATTTACGACTGTACTTGTTTCACATTCAGCCGGTTATAACTTTTGTGCGCGACTGTATTGTGATTTTTATTTTAATTTTTTTATAACGCTATCTGTATTCCGTTGGTTTTTATTGTTCTTTGTTGTGGAAATTGGTAGCTTTCGGCATTTTTAAAAAGGTATTATCCTTGCTTTAATTATAAAATTGTAATACAAAGGATATATGTAGGTAAGTAATAGCTACTGCAATATTTTACAAATTAAACGAGCTTACTATACAAACAACCAAAAATAGGATTGCAATTTTGATAATCGTTTGTTCTATTTCTGTTTGTTTATCAATAAATATATCTACTATGCGTGTAGATATACAGTATACCTACTATCCAGATGGCCCACTTTTGTAAGGGCACACCAATGTGTGCGTAGCAAGAGCTATGAACGCGACCGGTTTGTTTACATTAATCACAAGCGCGAGGCTAGTGTGCGTCGAGACGCTAGCTGTGTGAGTCATATCTTTACGTCACTTTGTTTACATCATTGTAAGTGTGCGTCTATACAAGCGGGCTGTTTCGTAATGTGCGTGTATACGTCACGTGGATTCAGGCGCACGTGCGCGTGTGGGTGTGTTCGCGTGCCGCCGGTGACGTCACGCCGCGTTTCGTCACGCGCGCAGCTGTGTGAGTGCGTGTACGTGAAGTTAGTACGCGGCTTGGTGTGCGCGCGGGCGTGTCAACAGTCAAGTCAATGTTACATTTTTGTGACCTTAACCGTCAGACATGTTGAGAATCTTTGTCCTTTGCATTAATTAGCGTCTAAGGAAGTCTAGTTACTGAGTTATTTCTAACTTTATCGAGTAATCAAACATGCGTATAAAATGTATTTAGATTATTATTGGCTCCTCAAATCGCTGAAATACGCCCTCCTATATTTTTTTGGGTAGGTGATGTATACCTACACCTCACTTACCACTCACTCGCTTCCCTTATCATATTTTACTAACAGTTCCGTTTTCTTTCCATGGAAATACAACATTAAAATAGTTGAAGTACCTTCGTGTTTTGGTACTGGTAAGCATGGCTTTGGACTATCCTGGGTAAGATTCTATATACGGTCAAAGAAAAAATATGTAAACACAGCGAAATTAAAAAAAGCGACTTCTAAAGTATCTATTAAAAATGATAAAATATTTAAAAAAATATAGAATTTCTGATCGCACACAAAATGTTTTGTATAATATTAAGGTATATTCATAATTTATTTCATAATTATTACGTGTATACATATTTTTGGACGTGACTGTGCGTATGAGTAAATTTTTATGTGTCAGGAGAATTCTCAATGGGCTAGGAAAAATCAATAGGCTTCCCGTATTCGTCATTGACTTTGTATTGAAACAGTCACATGTGGCCACGACCCACAGTACTGTACTACATCTCTACTTAACCCTTCTTGAATCAAAAGCGTGACGACTGTTATAGTAGCATTTACATTTCAATATGGCCGCCACACACACATACACAAGTTCAGGTAAAATATTATGAATTAATTTGTATGTGTGTCACAGACTAGCGGTCTTCATAAATCATGATTTATGTTGCCATCACAAAATTAGAATTTATACTATAATATTATAAAGCTGAAGAGTTTGTTTGTTTGTTTGAACGCGCTAATCTCAGGAACTACTGGTTGGAATTGAAAAATTATTTTTGTGTTGGATAGTCCATTTATCGAGTAATGTAATATCACGCTACGACCAATAGGAGCGGCGCATAAATGTTTTTTTTTGCTAAATCGGGGAAAATGTCCACTCGTGCGAAGCCGGGACGAGCTGCTAGTTTATAATAAAATTATTCAACTCTAATGACTGTTATTGCTGCCATAATATGTTTACATACAATAACTAATCACTGTATATGTATTAGGTCCTTACCTATGAAATTGGCGTTTTTTTCTCATAAATAGAGAACCTCGTCACTTCTATGATTTAAAATATATATCAATTGCTTGATATTATATCGAATAATAACCATCATAGACAACTACCAATAGTAAAAGAATCTTATTACTTATAGTTTTCTAAACATAAAAAATACCTTAAAAATGACTCCCCTTTTTGTTAGCAGAAATGACCACTATTTTTGTTTTAACTTTGCCAAAACTTATTTTTGTCGCATAATCTAAGTGGCATACGTTATCTTAGTTTTTTAACATTAGTGCATAAAAGTTTTAAAACATTAGTGTTCATAGTTGTTAAATAAATTAAGAAAATGTTAGTATGAAAAATGCAACTTCTTTAAAATTCTCCATACAAAACACTGATTTCATAGGTAATGACCTAATATTATTAGGTTATCTTAGGTATTGATAATTATAATCAGTGATATAATTGGAAATGAAAACATGGTGATAAGATTTCCCAATGGTAGGTAGGTACCTACATAACATTCATAATTAGCTCATTATTGTCCCACTGCTGGGCACGGGCCTCTTCTCCGGAATGATTAGGGTTTAGGCCTTAATCCACCACGCTGACCTGGTGCAGACTACTCACCATAGAGAACTTTATAGAAAGATAATTAATCGTAATTTAATTAGAAAAATTATGATATGGCTAGGAAGGAAATTAACACTGAGATGAGATGACGGCTGATAGAGCTGTATGGAACAAAAGCAATGCTAAGCCGAACCCAAATAAATTGGAATATAGGCAGGTGGATACTCTTCCTCCTAGCCTTTTCTCAACTATGTTGGGGTTAGCTTCCAGTCTAACCAGATTCGGCTGAATACCAGCATTTTACACGGAGCGACTGCCATCAGACCTCTGCCACACAGTACTGTGTCATACCGATATCCTAAGGTTAAACCAGTTGTCAGACTTTCGGGCTTCTGATTTTCCGTAATGACTGTCGTAGGTATTCTTATGACACCCGGGACTGACGGTTTAACGTGCTCGCCGAGGCATAGAAGGGGTCTCGATGTGTAACGAATCCACGGATTGACCGTGGCAAGCGCAGCTTGACCTCGCAAATAAGTTTAGTTTAAAAAGATTTTTTTTTAACACTAGTGTATGTAAAATTTCAGCCAGTTCGGATAACAGGAACTCGCTCAAAAATGCTTTGCAAGATTTTTAGCAGACAGACAGACAAAGCAAGCTAAATAAAAGCTTCTAAAATGGTAGAGAAGTAATAAACATAACCAATCTACCTGGCGAGCTGGTGAGACATTCATAACATTATATCACGCATTGTTTGCCCCGAAGGGTTCGGCAGAGGTGCTTTAGTACACCCTGGTTTCGCCAGTTAAGTTTTAGTCCCATGTAATAAGGAGCGAACCTATTGCCATTAACCGGGCACAAATCTAAACTCCAGGTTGCTACTGAGAAATACCTAATGGAAAAACTCCAATAACACTTTATCCGACCTGGGCATCGAACCCAGGACCCCATGCTCAGCAGTCGCGGTTGCCACTACTAGACCGTCGAGGTAATGTCCAGCGTAAAAGTTTTATTAAGGCTCATTTACACGGTGCAAGTTTCTTGAAGCAAGTCTCATGCTATCTTTGTCTTTCTGAAAAACAGAGATAGCATGAGGCTTGTTTCAAGGATGAGCCTTAAATTGTATTAATAATCTGCAATCTAATACAGGAAATAAAACTTAAAATACCTACATACAGATAAAAAATATGTACAAAATGACGTCACAGATAAATATATTTAGGTGTATATTACCTATTTTGTTAATCTATTTATATCTCGTTTGTTTGTTGATTATAAAAACGTGGTATTTTGTTAACCGATTGTGTCTTTTCAATATAATATTATGATGTCATCCGAAGTAGTGATAGCCAAGCGGTTGAACGCTTGCCTTCCATGCAGGTGGCTCAGAGTTCAATCCCGGCCCGTACCTCTGACTTTTCGGATTCATGTGCGTATTATACAAGGTTAGTCGGAAAGGGGGTACTAAGCCGCGGGCCACGTAAAGTATCACTGATGACTATTTTAAAGCAAGTGTTAAAATTTCAAAATTTGATAATTTTTATTTGCATGCAAAAAGATTTTTATTTTAGTTTTTTCAAAAAAATATCATACCTGCTTTAGTTATAAATTCAGAAAATTAATTTTCTAATCCGTGACCCCTAATATGACCTAAATTGTAAAAACAGTTGATCATAACTATGGACAGATAGATTTTAACATGTTTTTTACGAAATCTTTGAAAAGCTATTTCTCTTAAACTATCGAGTTCTGGGGAAAGATGTAGAACAAAAGTTATCCCTTATTATGGGTACTTTAACATCCTTTCGGCTTAGTACCCCCTTTCCGACTAACCTTGTATAAGTATCGCTGGCTTATAAACGGTGAAGGAAAACATCGTGAGGAAACCGGCATGCCTGAGAGATATTTCTCGACGGTATGTGAAGCCAAGTCAGAGGCCCGTGGGCGGCATAAACTCTGACACCAGGTTAGTCACTAGCCACACGAAAAGAAGAAGAAGATGGAGACCACACTACGAACATCTACTGATCATCGAAACATTTGTCCTTGAATATTTACTTTGGAAATCTGTCTCTTTCTAAATACCCTATTTAGAAAGAGATAGATTTTCAAACTAAATATTCAAGGCAATTAATATAATTGTTATTGGGTTTTCCGTGTGGAATTCCTCAGTAGCAGCCCGGAGTTTGGATTTGTGCCCGGTTGATGGCCTTGGGTTTGAACTCGAGACCTATGACTTGGCAGTCCGACGGTCACACCACTAGGCTATCACTGATGTCTCCATATTTACCTATAGCTTCATGGTCATCATGCCTGTTTCATGACATCCATTCCATACTTTCATAAGTACAGTCGCGGAATGAAAATGTTATACACCTTATGGTCTATTTTTGCTTGCACAGTACAATAAATGGTCTATTTTACCGACTACGTATTGCCAGAATTATAGAAAAGAAAATATTAGTATTTTTTGACAAAATGTTATGGTGACATGGTGACAGATAAGAAATGCCAATCTATTTAATCATCGATTTGATTGATGTCATGGTTTTTACAACTAAACTCAAAGACACTACATGGCTCTACTACGTCATAAGGAGGCAAAAGGCAATTTTGATCTTTGCTATCAAATAATTAAACATAATTTTCCATGCATTGGTCTGTTCCGCTCAACAGTTTGAAAAAGTAACATGTGCCCGCGATGTGGGAAAGGAATGAATTAACCTTTTCGTTCCACTACTACTGTACAATATAAAATTACATATCAATGGTACAATACAATCCTATTCGCGTTCCTAGTCAAATTAGTAGCAAGTATGTATGTCAATTGTCATGGTGATAATGCAGTCAATTACACCGTTGCCGACAATGGCAAGGTCGAATGAATTGATAAGAGATAATTAGCTGACGCTTGGACCAATCATTGGCCGAATGTTTGGTAGACATTGCCGGCTTTTGAAATTTAGAAAAATGTTTATTTACTTTTCGACCGTCAACAATTAGAATTTTGAATAGTAATAAACCAAATTTTTTACTATACTTTATATTATACAATACTAGCGACCCGCCCCGTCTTTGCACGGGTGCAATGTAGATACCAATGTGGGGCATATAAACCTTCTTGAATCACACTATCTATTGCTGAAAACTGCATTAAAATCCGTTGCGTAGTTTTAAAGATCTAAGTGTACAGACAGCGGGAGCTACTTTGTTTTATACTATGTAAAGATAATGCCTGAAGCGTCACACGTCTTTAACCTCCGACGCATAAAAGGGGTGTTATAAGTTAGAACTTTTGGTCTGTCTGTGTGTATGTCAGTGGTATCCTAGCTCCGAAACAGATGAACCGATTTCAATGCGGTTTATTTTGTTGGAAAGCGTGTGTAATCAGGATGATTCTTAGCTAAATCACTTTAGACATTTAAATTTCCAAGGTATTTTAAATCTATGTTTTGTTTTCGTTGCTCACTGATTCTATGTTCGTTCGTTCTGCCTAGCCTTTTCCCGACTATATTGGGGTCAGCTTCCAGTCTAACCAGATGCGGCTAAGTACCTACCAGTATTTTACACGGAGCGACTGCCTTCAGGCCTCCGCAACCCAGTTACTGGACAATGCCGATAACCTAAGGTTAGACCACTGATTCTATTTAATTCGTAAATAATAATAGTTCCTTTTCCGCGCCCCATTGGCTTAATCTTCAGAACAGCTCTGAAATTAATTTTCACACAATTCCAAGATTTGCCCAAATGTTTGTCTAAAATATTGGGACCATCGTTGGCCATTGGAGCATGTTGTTGTAAGTAACAAGTGTTTGTAAACGTTCAAACATCTGCGACATCGGGGACCGACCCTTTGGGAGGGGTACTATCCTACAAAATGATCTGCGCTAACCAAAAAACTAATATGCCGCGCGATTTTGCTCCTTACTCCATTGTAATACGTCTGATGGTTACTGAAAAAAGAGTTTTGTAAGTGTAAGGTTAAAATTGGCGGAACTTGTTGCGACTTCGCAGTTGCAATATGTAATCAATGTCGGATCAGTTGGTAAAATACGTTACATCCAAGGATTTGTAGAATTTCACTTAACGATTTTTGTTAACTCAAGGAAAGAATTTACGAATAAAAGCAGCAGTCGCGCTTGCGGCTACTAAACCAACAAGGCAGTCAACGACAGCAACGAAATCATTATGGTATAGAGGCAGGGACGTAGCTACCGTCGTATCAGCCATATCAATCATACGTGACCCCCAGGCTACAGGGGCCCCAACGTGTGTAAGCAAAAACGGAAAATGTTATCCATAATCTCACTCAAGCTCTTAGGCCGTACGCCACACTCTAAACTCTTAAATGCTAAACTCAGCACATCCCAGACACACCATACAACCATGGACCATGGTTTTTGGTTTGGTATTCTCCATTTGGGCTTCACCGCAGTCAGGTAGAAGGGCTCCACGACAAATCTTGATACAGGGCCCGTCTAAGGCAAGCTACGCAACTGTAGAAATCCATCCAGTGGTATAAAGCCCTAAATACCAGCACGAACAACACTGAATCTACTGATACTGATGACATACCACTTCTTGCAACATTGTTAATGGTAAATATTCGCAGAATTATTAGTACCTGATGCAATCTAGTTTACTCTTCATTCCTGGATTTGCATGCAAGCATGTTGTCGAAACAAGTTATCACACAGTACGGGTAAGGCGACCCTGTTCCCGGTATGTGTTGAAAAATGGCGTCTCAGTATAAAGTTGATGGCCGTGGATGGATATCAAAATCATGCAGGTAAGTACCTATACTCCGGCCATTAAATTTCGACATAAAAGGTAAACAAACCTTTGTTCGTAGAATAAGTGTTTGTTGCAGAATAAGTGTGAAGGTTTTCTAAAAATGTGCATTTTGTTTGGATTCTTAAAGCGAAATGAATGTTGATGCGTTTCCCTTGTTGGTCCAGTGGTCACAAGCGCGACTGCTGAGCTTGGGGTCCTGGGTTCGGTTCAGGTCGGGAAAGTGTTATTGGGTTTTTCCATTGCGAATTTCTCAGTAGCAGCCCAGAGTCTGGATTTGTGCCCGGTTAATGGCAATACACTCGCCCCCTATAACATGGGACTTAGACATAACTGGCGAAACGAGGTTGTACTAAAAACACCTCTGCCGAACTCTTCGTGGAATATAAGGCGTGATGTTATGAAATGAATGTTTCACGAACAAAGGTTTGATGGCCAGACTATATTGATTTAGGTGTCGTGATACTTGGAGGTTAAGCACACGGTTGCGAGTTCAAAACCGGGAATGTAACAATATGACGTTTTGTGTTAGATGTACTTTCTGAATCCATCTAACAGCGCGTTCACAAAGCGGATCCGTTTTAATGGATCCGTCGGTACTGGATGTGTTGTTCACATCTGTGCCGACGGATCAGTTAAACATATGTCAGCTGCGTCGCATCTGGCAGGCAGGATAAGATAAAAATAACGGATCTAGTATTTTTTACTGTATTCAGAATACTGTCGTGTATGTGAACTCGCTCATACAACTACAGCTGCCATCACCAAAATAAAAACGGATCCGCTAAAACGGGTCCCCTAAACAGTTTCTGTGTGAAGTTGCTGTTAGTCACCACTGACTTAAGACTGATTCCCATAATTTACGCAGCGTTATTAGTTAAAACCTCTTGTATCTTTACCAATAATGAAGGGAAGACCCCTTAGCTTTGAATAGTAGACCCAAGAGTAGCTATTACAAGTAAAATTAGGATACAAGTCTATATAGTATACGCCCAGCTTGGCAATAAAAATGCTACCATTGGTAAGCAAAAAGATCCGTTTTGTTTATTGGAACCGGGCATTAGTGAAGGAAAATATCGTGAGGAAACTTGGACATTAATGTTCTGGAATCACCAACGTGCAGTGAGCAAGCGTGATGATTAATGCTCGTTCTGTCTCTGTATCAGAAGAGGCCATTGTTCTGCAGTAATACAATTAGAGGGAAAATAACAAGCTGGCAGTATATTGATTTCAGACCGAAATTTATAATCGATCCCAATGATCCCATGTAAATTGATGTACGTTTTTGACAGAAATTCAATGGCAATAATCAACATCAATCCAAAGATTTTGGATTGGGATCGATTATAAATTTCGGTCGCTAGAGACTGTACGTAATTTTCGGAATATTCCCATGTTCGAAATTACCCTAAAGAATGATACAAATTTTTATTACTAAACTGGGCAATTAAATAGACTCATAAGCTAATCTGTGATAGCTACTAACGTAGGCGAGAGTCTACTAAGAAAAACTATGCTTCATCATTGGACTTGGTTTTTGATAAAGATACAAAACTGTTAATTATAATAACGCTCAGTAAATCGTTGGAATCAGCCATAAATCGAGGGTTGCAGAAGCAACGTTAAAATAGCAGTGATAGCCTAGTGGTGTGACCGTCGGACTGCCTAGTCATAGGACTCGAGTTCAAATCCAAGGCACGCCCCTCTGACTTTTCGGATTCTAGTGCGTATTGTATAATTATCACTTGCTTAAAAACGGTGAAGGCAAACATCGTGAGGAAACCTGCCCGAGAGATATTTCTCGATGGCATGTGAAGCCAAGTCAGAGGCCCATGGGCGGCATAAACTCTGACACCAGATTAGTCACTAACCACACGAAAAAGAAAGAAACGTGAAAAAATTTGAGCTCTCCAGAATCAACAAACTTATCATTTATACTTGCTATCTTGTTTAAATAGTCTGTGAAATAAGTCCTTCTGGCTTATAGGATACAAATTTCAATACGAAACGAAAGCGACAAGACTACAAAAACATTGTATTTATTCCTAACAGATGTTCGCGGTTTACCAATACTTTTGTCTTGACAGAGAATGTTGTATTCTACATTTTCAGTTTGTTTAAATGTTATTAATTAAATACCCACAGTCCCTGTTATCGCGGGCTTCAATTAACCTATAATATTATTATGCAGTGAAAGTTGGTCTGAGCACGTTTGGGTGGTAAAACTTAAAATTTTGTCGCGGTTGGAAAGTTGTCTCGGAGTTAGGATCTTTCCATGTATTCTGATTCATATAGAATAGCATCCTTTTATAGGTTTGTTATATTTTCTTCTTTCCTGCCCCTATCACTAGGTGGGGTAGGCACAACATGTATTTCATAAATCCATGGTGTTAGAGGTTTTGGCTAATTGTTTTATGACCGGCCGCCTGCCTGACATCAACCCTCCTTGAGAATACTCGTTGCGCCGTCGCGCGGATGATCCAATGTGCTTGCTGATATTATGCACTGGGTCCTAAAATGATATGCTTGTCAATCTTATTTACGAGAACTAAGCAGACTATGTTCTTCTTGGTGGAGTTTACGAACAGACACAATTGTACATTACTTCTAAGCTTACTTATAACTAGATCTTAAACCAAGTGTGATAAACATGTGCTTGGTCTAATATATATATATTTCAGTGGTTGTTTAATCAATATAATTACAGATATTGCCACTAAATGGAACTTTACTCAGCATTTACACTAACGCTGAAGTAAATATGATCAAAGGCATGATAAGATTATTTTACATAATTGTAACTATCATTTCTACTTCTAAATCCTTTGCTAATTCGTACTCTGTGTCAGCAAGAGACGGAAGCAACACAATACTGGCTGAACGTGAAATTACAAACTCTTTAAAAAAAACCTAACACTACAGCGCCCTAAACACACATCAAGTCCTACGCGAAGTAAATCCAATATCGCGTGTAGGCGTGTCGGTTGCGTTCCGAATCGCAATCGCTAACGCACCTGCCTTACAGGTGCCGGAAATCTATTAGCACTTAACACGTATTCTGAACGTGCCCTTTGTTCCGATGCGACGTTTGAACGCATCTTTATGGGCGCCATGTTTGTTTTGGGATATTGACGATATTGTCTTTACTTGAATGTCGAGTTTCGGAGGAAACTTGTTAAACCTGTGCGGCGTTAATGTTAGCAGCCGCAGCGAAATTGATGTACGAAACGCAATATTCTTTGATAGAAATTGTATTATAGTTTATAGTACAATAACAGTATACATTTGTGTTAAAATTGCACTTATGACCCAATTACAACTCTGTTTTATGAGTGCATGTGAAATAAAACTACGCCATAAACATACTAATATTATTTATGATTAGTATTAACTTCATTCAATGTGGCATTATTATTAACGACTTCTTAATAACTGTAGTCCAATCAGGTAATCAAGTTTGTAGCAAAGATTGAAGAGTCACTCATTTGTTTTTATTACGCGCCAAGACAGACGCTTCAGAGAAAATGGCGGGGAGCCCGCATGACAGCTGTCACTTTTTTCCCTCCAGTGACACTCGTTTCCATAAAATGGTGGTTTTACGCGGCAAAATGCAAACATGCACATTAGCTGCATGCTAAATAATTTCCGGACGTACCAATTTATTACTTGCAAATGGTTGTTTGCAACGGCTGGTCAAGGGCCGCAGTCGGGGGCAAGGGCGGAAAGAGTTTTGCGCAAGTTAATGACTCGTGGCGAGACATTTCCTCGTTTTTATGACACATTTGCACACAGTTAAGTCATTATTTAATTACTGAACCACATACAATAGTGCGTTTGGAGGACAAGATTTTTTTATTCAGTTGGCTAACTGTATTACCAAGAGACCAACGTCAGCTTTCTTTAAATTTGTCATGGAGTTTTTCATCTTAAATGCCAAGGCTTGTTTTTTGTAGCTTCATGATTACGGACGGGGCCGTTGCTAGTTCTGCTTCACTCAGATAGATTTGATCTGTAGTTTGATTCTCTAGTAGAAAATCGTCGCTGCGGCAGCGCTGCGGCGCAATCTCTTCTATCAACGCAGCGCTGCAGCAACGATGTGTTTCTACTAGAACCTCATAGTTGTTTGGTTAACCTATTTTGGCTGTCGCCTAATGGACTGAGATATAGAGAGATTAGTTTCTATAGTATGGGAAAGATCGATACTGTCCAGTATATAGTCTATATAGCGAGCCAGTCATAATACTTTGTGTGGAAATATGAAGAAAAAATTACAAACGATAGCGCTGTGTCATATAAATCCTAACAGTCTTGACCCGCACAATCATCATATAAGAAAAAGAGGTTTGAAATCGATTGCCCTAAATAATACGGTTGTTCTATGGAGCAAGATGGGCAATTTATTTTGAGTGAAACTTGGAAATCTGCCGATATGACTAAATCATCTAACTACATTAGAAAAAATTGAAACTTGTTCTACAATTCCATCAATCATCATCGCAACGTAGTGTACTCTCAATATATTGAGATCAGCTTCCAGTCCAATAAGATGCGGCTAAACTTAAAACTTACGCATTACATAACAACAACTTTAAAAATAACTTGCATTTGTTAATACGGCCCTGCATGGTCAAGGAAAGAAAAGATAAAAAATGAATGGGGACGTGAATGCGGGCCAGATGTGCCGAGGACAGGGTGGCGATGTCTCGAAAACGGATAGGAATCGTCCGTTGTATCATAATAGGTCATTATTTCAGCGATAGCATCTTATTACGTCATTAGCCGGAAAAAGCGATAGCCTGCTAAATTGTCGCAGCTGACGGCTAACCGCAGGCAATCGAAGACAAATTGTGGAAAGGGACGCTAATTTGTATGCCCGTTCGGTGAAGCATAACTGCCACGTGTGGTCCCTGGAGTGTTGAGCATTTATGTAGACACAGTTCACTGATGACGGTATGCAGGTTCTAATTGTAGAAGCTACCGCCATGTAGCGGGTATAATACAATATCTGTAATCGCCATGAAGGTATAGGTAAAGATGGGGACCCCACTACGAATCTTCTTTCTGTCCTTATCCCACACTAGGTGGCGTCGGCACAACATGTATTTTATAAATCCATGTTGTTAGAGGTTTTGGCTTATTGTTTTATGACCGTCCGCTTGCTTGACATCAACTCTCCTTGGGAAAACTCGTTGCGCCGTGTTGTGTGCTTGCTGATATTATGCACTGGGTCCCAAAATGATATACTTGTCAATCTTATTGCCGACAACTAAGCAGACTATGTTCTTCTTGGTGGAGTATACTTGATGTTCGGAGACCCCACTACGAATATCTACTGAAAATGAAAACATTTGGCCTTGAATATTAATTTTGGAATTCTGTCTCTTTCTAAATACCCCATTTAGAAAGAGATAGAATTATAAACTAAAAGTTCTATCGTTCTATTCTTTTTCTAAGTAGGATATTTAGACAGAGACAGAATTCCAAAGTAAATTTTGAAGGCCAAATATTTTGACTTTCAGTAGGTGTTCGTAATAAGGTCTCCATTTTTACCTATACCTTCATAGTAATCCCAGTTATGTCTTTGTTTTTCTTAGGGCTGATTTTACTGACGTCAGATAACTTATAACCAAGGAATAAGTTTGAAATTTTGACAGCTTGTGGTCAGAAAATCTGTCAAAACATTAAATCTATTCACCAGATGAAAGGTTATAGATGATGTTGGTAATATCGGACCTTAAACTATTTTTGTTGCATAACCTAGTAATCAAACGTATTATTATAGAAATAATAAGTACTAGACCTCGGAACAAATGTGGTCGATTTTAGAAATCTTCCTTTCTTATAATACTTTATCCAATGTGATTAAATCCGTCGTCAATAAGTACTTCAATACGTGCGAACATTAAAGTTTCGATAAAAAGTGTTGCCAGTTGCGTAAATAACCTTAGAATTTTTTGCGCTGGCAATGCCAACGCTCACATTATTTACTTTGGAGACAATGAACTCGCTGTATACTGCCTATTTATTACGTTTTGTGAGTACGATAATGTTTTTTGTTTGTTAGGGTTCAATTTAAACAATTATTTTTGTAGTTATAATTTTAATAGGTGTAATTATTTTTATTTTTATACGGGAATTAATTAATAACTTTATTAGAATCTTTTAATTGTGACTACAAAGGCTGATTTACAATGACAGTTTCTTGAAGAGAGAATCGTTCTGTCTTTGTCTTACTCTACGATGAAAACATAGATGCATTAAGACTCCCTTCGAGAAGCATCTATCTCCGTGAATATGAGCCTTTATATTGACTGTGTCATATCATAGCATATTAAATACATAATCCACACTAATTAATAATGTTAAATTAATATTGTTAAAGTGAGTTTGACTGTCTGTTGTTACTTCTTCAAGATTATACTACTAAATCAATTTTAATGAAACTCGACACAGAAATAGCTTAAAATCCAGAAAATAACATAGGATACTTTTAATCGACATACCACGCGAGCGAAGCCGTCAGTTAGTATTGTGATTCACAAAAACATTGTTCGGTACTCAAAGTACTTATCACATTAAAATGATTTAGTGATGGGATAGACGGAACCCATTTATTTGATATTTATTTAATACAACCATGTATTGTAAATTTTTTGTAGTTATCACTTATCAATGCTGGGGATAATAATTATTGTTAGACTTTTTTGTTATGTAGATTCTCATTAGTTAACGAGTTTTCCTGGTAACCCTTTTAAGGCCTTTATAATGTGTATGTAGGTACTACATGTCGCAGTAGCATAGCAGTGATAGCCTAGTGGTTTGAACGACGGACTGCGAAGTCATAGGTCTCGAGTTTTCGGATTCATGTGCGTATTGTATAATTATAACTTGCTTAAAAACGGTGAAGGGAACATCGTGAGGAAACTGGCATGCTTGAGAGATATTTGTCGACGGCATGTGAAGCCAAGTCAGAGGCCCATGGGTGGCATAAACTCTGACACTAGGTTAGTCACTAACCATACGAAAAGAAGAAGTGTTGACGCAGTTTTTGTTCAGGGGGTTAATAACGTCATATTTAGTGAATCATATTTCGTTTCATATTCCGTGTCTCGGAGAGCACGTTAAACAATCGGTCCCGAGTGTCATACGAATACCTATGACAGTTGTAACGGGTAGTCAGAAGCCCGAAAGTCTGACAACTGGTCTAACCTTAGGATATCAGCATTGCCCAATAAAAGGGTTGCGCAGGTCTGATGGCAGTCGCTCCGTGTAAAATACTGGTACTCAGCCGCATCTGGTTAGACTGGAAGCTGACCCCAACATAGTTGGGAAAAAGGTTAGGCAGAAAGAAAGATCAGCGGAGAAAACTGTGTTAGATTTTCAACAATTAGCTTATCTGAGTTGTTAAAAAGAAATAACCACACTTGTAACCTTTTTTTTAATCTTTGGAACATCCTCTTTGATGTCTATCGCCCGGGGAAGGCGAGGGGGTCTGCCGGACTCTTACTGGCTAAAAACCAACGATGTTCCTCTTCCTGACCGTTCGGCCGGGGTCGCGGGATTCGCAAAAGCATGCACCGCAACCCCGGCAGGTCCCCGTCCGCCAGAATCACACTTCTAACCTAACCTAGGCGAGGTGCTCAGATTATTTAATAGCAGATATTTTTGCTGACCAAACGTATACAACGTGTTACATAATTCCCCATGAAAAAGAAAATTTATCAAGTAGTCTTTATAGTTGTTGTCATTTACCTCTCAGAGGAAATTAGATAAGAATGTAAGTAACTTTCTGGATAGTCTACTCTTCATTTTTATGTTTTCAGGGTTGCGTTTCAATGAGAATTATTTTATGTTACATCCAATTTTATTTTGAGTTATTTTACTTTTTTAAATATGGCCAATAGACTCGTTACAGGGGACCTTTTAACCCCCTTCCGGCTTTTGGGGTATTTTTGTAACACGTTGTATAGCGTATCTTTCATATTCCTCAGATGAAAGTTATCCGACGATAGGAAAATCGGCTCTTATTGAATAAGAAGAAACTAACATAATACTTGTAATTTGAATTGTAAGTATAGTTTGTTTTTTACAGCGAAAAACAAACGAAAAATAAAGATAAAAAAATATAATACACGTCTGATAATTATATTTTATTACTTAATTGTGTATTACACGCTAAAGAAATTTGAGACTAATTAAATAAGATGATGAGGATTTTAGAAACATTAAAAGGCTATAGGTATATTAAAACTAAAAAAAAAACGATCCAACAAGACAATGACACCATGTATGAATGTGGACGAAGCGAAAGGAGTATGTAAGGATCGTAGCATGTGGCGTTCTAATAGTTTCTGCCTATCCCCATGGGAAAAAGGCGTGATTTTATGTATGTGTATGTATGTATGCTAAAAAAAACCTATGAAAGAAATAGTTCCTTTCACACACATCACACAAGGCTGCACAGTTTTATTACTTCTGATACATCTCGGTGATAAATTAAATATCGGTAACTTGGTATATTCTATACTAATATTATAAAGCTGAAGAGTTTGTTTGTTTGAACGCGCTAATCTCAGGAACTATTGGTTGGAATTGAAAAATTCTTTTTGTATTGGATAGTCCATTTATCGAGAAAGGTTTTAGGCTATATAACATCACGCTGCGACCAACAGCAAAAACGGGAAAATTGTCGGGCCACTAGTAATATAATAATTATGGTATTATATGTGGCTCGTGGCTAATTAACAACCGCGCCAATCATACGATTTGCGAGGTTAAACTGCGCTTACTGTGGTCAGTCCGTGAATGGGTGACCGTTCGTTACACATCGAGACCCCTCCATAACTCGGAGAACACGTGAAACTGTTGCGGCGGTCCCGAGTGTCTGCAGTAGCTATGATGTCATAGTATAGTTTAGTCAAGTGATCTAGCTGTCACTGGAAGACACTACCTGAATTTTGATACCATTGGCAGGTGCTGGTTTTATGTAGTACCTATGCAAAGATATTAAATCTACTTCGTCATCATGATTAGACATAGGATCATCAGATCTAATCCTACGATAAATTTGTCGATATCCATTTATAGACTGGAAGGCTATTTGATATGTTTTTAAACAAATAACCCAGCTGCAAATATGTTAAGATGGTTTGGTCATGTTTAAAGGATGGACGAAAGGAGAATAACGAAACAAGTGTACAAGGCGAGTGTGGATGGAACAGTTGGAAGGGGCCGACCTCGGCGAACGTACCACGAACAAATCGCGGGCATTCTCAAAAAAGGCCAGGTTAGCAGCACCCTTTTTTTTTCCTTTGGAACATCCTCATGATGTCCCTCACCCGGGGAAGGCGAGGGGGTCTGCCGGACTCTTACTGGCTAAAAACCAACGGTGTTCTTTCTCCTGACCGTTCGGCCGGGGTCGCGGGATTCGCAAAAGCATGCACCGCAACCCCGGCAGGTCCCAGTCCGCCAACCCTCGGCGGACCTCTCCTCTGTGGGGCCTTGCCCCATATCCTCCTGAGAGGTTGGTAGCACCCTAAACCGACGAGCATGCACGAAAAGGTTAATGAATGTAGATGAAGCGAAAAGGGTGTGTCAGGATCGTAGCAGGTGGATATCAATAGCCTCTGCCTACCCCAATGGCAACAGGCGTGAATGTATGTATGTATGCAAATACGTTTATCTTAAAACTTACCAACAGTTCAAACTGACAGTATCAGTTATATTAACAGGAAGGACATGACAAGTCCATGACCTCACCGGCATTCCCCAACTTACCTGCAACAAACAACATGAAGTTAATATACTGATAAATAATATAATAGAACAAACAGATCTGATATATATAACAATCTCGTTTCACGCCTTCTATCGTCACAGGAATGCAGAGATATGTATAGTCGCCGGCACGTAACTTGGCAAAAGTGGAGAAGAGAATTCCTCTCCTTTCTTCTGAAAAGACTTGTCAAAAATAAATTATGGCAATAAACATAGAATAATGACAAGCAACAAAAGTGATAATTTTTTCGTTGTTCTAGTGGTGGCAAGTGCGACTACTGATCGTGAGGTCACAGGTTCGAGCCCCAGGTCGGGTAAAGTGTTATTGGGTTTTCCGTGTCGAATTCTTCAGTAGCAGCCCGGAGTTTGGATTCGTGCCCTGTTGATGGCAATAGGCTCGCCGCCTATTACATTGGACTTAAACATAACGGCGAAATGAGGCTTACTATATACCTCTGTCTAACCTTTCGGGGAATACAGGCGTGGTGTTATGTTTATGATTTTGTTATTTAAAAAAAAAAAACTCAACTTTTTATCCGTCGACATCAATAGCGTTTGATGAACGTTGTACATATTATATCAATGCGTTTGATAAAATTTGTTTAATACCAACTCAAGTACTAAGCTAGGTACATACGTAGGGACTATCAGACATATTCGTAGAATTATATGTTATCAGATTGGCATTCGCAAAGCATACAGTTTTGTTATCATGCTTAGAGCAAAACTGTTCTAACTCAAAATTTTGGCACATCGAGATGTTTACACAAAATAACTTAGGGCCAATTTTATCAACGTGTAGTTAATAGACATAACATAGCATCACGCCTGTATTCCCCGAAGGGTTGGGCAGAGGTGTATAGTAACACCCTCATTTCGCCGTGATGTTGAAGTCCCATGTAATAGGAGGTGAGCCCATTGACATTAACCGGGCACAAATCCAGACTCCGGGCTGCTACTGAGGAATTACACACGGAAAAACAAAATAACACTTTGCCCGACCTGGGGATCGAACTAAGGACCTCAAGATCCGCAGTCGCGCTTGCGACCACTAGACCAACACGGCAGTAAGGTAGTAAGGCATATGTCTTATGTGAGTTATTATCTATAGATGTCCATCAAAGAGATTAAATATATGTCGATATACAGGGTGTAAACGAAATCATGTAACTCCTTCAAACCTTGTGATGTACTGCTGACATAGATTAACCCAGCATGAGATACTTTGGGATTCAATAAAAAAAAATATTACAAAAAATAAACATGTGTTCTTAACGTGAACCATTTTAGCGCCCTGTGCGAATAGCGCAACTATCGCTTGCCGCGCGGTCATTTAACTTGGGACGCTAAAATGCCTCGCGTTAAGAACAAAATGTTTACTTCTTGTAATATTTTTTTTATTGAATCCAAAGGTATCCCTTGCATGGGTAATCTATGTCAGCATTACATCACGAGG
Organism: Amphipyra berbera; assembly: GCA_910594945.2. NCBI lineage: Eukaryota > Metazoa > Arthropoda > Insecta > Lepidoptera > Noctuidae > Amphipyra > Amphipyra berbera. The sequence goes on from OU343138.1 coordinate 15,069,926, forward strand.
TTTGAAGGAATTACATGATTTCGTTTACACCCTGTATTTCAGTAGTCGAAGCTAGCGACATTAATCGCTTTACAAACAAAAGGATGTAAGATATTCAAAGCGATAAAGCGAAGCACACGCGATACTAATTCTAACCCCGCACTTGTAAGGTTCAACACATAGTTTAAATTTATCATTAGCTCCTAACAGTGATGGAAAGCGCCACGGAAAGCCGCAAGTTTAATAATAAATTATAAACGTGTGTGAATGGCGGCAGGTGGCGCCACCTGACGGGTTGGGCGGGAATTACTGGTAAAACTGTAAATACGAGTTGATATATTAAAAAAAACTGCCTCATTGGTCTAGTGGTGGGAAGCGCGACTGCTGATCGTGAGGTCCTAGGTTCGATTCCAAGGTCGGGCAAAGTGTTATTGGGGTTTTTCCTTGTGGAATTCCTCAGTAGCAGCCCGGAGTTTGGATTTGTACCCGGTTGATGGCAATAGGCTCGCCCCCTATTACATGGGACTTGAACATAATTGGCGAAATGAGGGTGTTACTATACACCTCTGCCTAACCCTTCGGGGAATACAGGCGTGAATGTTATGTTATATTAAAAAAGATACTTCTACTGTGTTATTATTTAGCTTATTCATGTAAAAGCAGTTAATTAGAGGGGCTCGTGGCTAATTTGCGAGGTTAAGCTGCGCTTGTCGCGGTCAGTCCGTGGATGGATGACTATTCGTTACACATCTAGATCCCTCCGTGCTTCGGACAGCACATTAAACAGTCGGTCCCGTGTGTCATGAATACCTATGACAGTCATTACGGGAAGTCAGAAGCCCGAAAATATGACAACTGGTCTAACCTTAGGATATCGGCAGTGCCCAGTAACTGGGTTGCGGAGATCTGATGGCAGTCGCTCTGTGTAAAATACTAGTATTCAGCCACATCTGGTTAGACTGGAAGCTAACCCCAACATAGCTGGGAAAAGGCTAGGGAGAACATGCAAAAGCAGTAATGAATGCCATATTTGACACAGATCTTGTGAAATCTGGGGAGTTAAAAGTGCATTTGTGGATGTGAGATTTGTGAATGTAAACGCATCCTGGAGGAATCCTCAAGCACTGCAGTCTCTCTAAAAAAATCTGCTTGTTTCGTGGTGTTATCAGGCGCGGATCCAGCCCTCAAAAAAGGTTGTGGTCACAGCCACCCGAAAATTGGCCAAGTGCGAGTCGGAGTATGAACTCGCTCATGATCGATACAGTACATACCTACCTACAAAGGAGATATTTACAAAATATATGACATCCTGACCACGATTTTGTACAGTGTATAGTTCCACGTGGGCAAAGCCGTGGGGCGAACACTAGTAAATTAATAAACCTGTAAAATGTTAGTTTGTTCGCTCACGAAAATTACACATCATAGTGTCACATTTAGACTCTAAACTACTATCGAATTCAATAGACCGTGAAAGTGTGACGTCACAAGTCTATTAGGGTTGTGGGCATGCCCATCGTGTCCACAACGGTGGACCCGCGCTTGGGTGTTATTGCAGTGATAGCCTAGCGGTTGAACGGTTACCTTCCATTCAGGAGGGTCTGAGTTCGATCCCGTACCTTTGACTGTTCGAATTCATGTGCGGATCAGAATTTGACTATCACTTGCATTAACGAAGAGGGAAAACATCGTGAGGAAACCTGCACAACTGAGAGGGCTCCATAAAGTTCTCGATGTTGTGTGTAGTCTGCCAACCCACACCAGGCCAGCGTAGTGGACTAAGGCCTAAACCCTTCTCATTCTGAGAAGAGGCCGGTGCTCAGCAGTGGGACAGTAATGGGCTAATTATGTTTATGCTATGTTGTTTCGTGGTATGTGACACAAGGGTCAGGCCTAGTTATATCATAAAATTAACAGATTTTTTACATTTCATATTTCGCTTCCAAAACACTTTAGTTTCCCTGTGAGCCGCGACCACTAGCACCACAGATACTATTCATTATTCTGTGCCACAGAATTCAAAATACACAAATAACGTTCGAAATATAAATTCAAAACAATTCCACTAACGAGAACCAATAACGATGTAACTGGCAGCAATATGGCTGAAATTAAAAATAAAAACAACACGCGAGGCAACAAAAACCGCAGTAATCCAGCGTGGCTGGTCACCGTGAGAAGTGTTCCCGGGTTGCGTAACCTCCCGTTATGCGTTCCCGGACATATCACTGTTTCATTACTGCGGTCGGGACAGAAAATGTATAGGATCGTTAGCTGTGTGTGCCTTTGCTTGATCCTATAGTTGAAAAAGAATCTATTTCCTTCGAATCAATTCAATCTTCAAAATATAAAACCATTTTTTTTAGGAACCGAAAAAGAGGTCTGTCTTAGGGATGATTTCCACCAAACGGCTACAATCACATCGGTTCGGAACGGATTTTACAATCTTTAAACGATATTAAATCGTGTACACAGTATTTAAAGTCTATATTACCAAACCGCGCACAGCAGCTTGACCGCGGGCGTCTTCCGCGGCACGCGATCGTAGCCGAAAATATGCTGCGACGCGCGATTGGCTCTTTTTGCAAGGAAAGTCGAACCAAGATTCAAGGGTCCATCCGTGGTGTTTCCCAAAGTCTAGTTAAATAGCCGTTTACTCGGAAAAAATAGGAGAATTAAACGGTTAACGATAAACGTTTGTTTCACCAGATAATTAATATCGGTAAACCACGGCCGTGTTTTTCCTCTGTGGCCTTAGTGACTTTACCTATCTTTCGAATAAATACAACTCTAGATAAATAACTGCAAATTTTATAACCAAAAAGAAATTCTGCTACTATCTTCTCAAATTCTCAGCTCGTACCGAAAATGGCGTGGCGTGAAGAAGTTTGACCAAATAACAGTCACCGGTAGGCGTTTCTTGTCATTCTCGTTTACATTGTTCGATTTTAAACAGTCAAACTTGTTCCTCCATTATTGCACAGGCTCCCACACGATGTATCGAAATTATTGCTTAATTATACAGAAGGATTTTAATGCGAGTTTAATAAGACTTCGTATTTTGTTAATTAATTTAATAGGTTTGGTAGTACTAATTATTTGATCTTCGTACAGAGTCGGGATTGCACGAAGGTATGTTTGGAAAAAAATGAAATCGAGCCGTCGAAACTTGAAGAAAGCGCGTCCTCAGGTTTCAAGTACAAGACCAGTTTATCAGCAGGTTTGGCTACCGAAATTGTTCCGGCGAATCTGTTTATTTGCCCACCAATCAGACTGGAAATAAGGCAAAAACTCTTTGATAAGAATCTACGCTAAAAACCGGTAACGCATTTCCTTTGCCAATCCTTTTACAGATAAAAAATACTCCGCCATTTTTACTGATTCGACTCTCACAAATCACAACCCAATCAAAACGGAGTTCGATTTACAAAAATCGCTCGCGGGGAGCGATTAAGTATCGCGTGCGACGATCGACTCCACATATCGATGCCGGGCGCGGTCACCGATTGATCAGCACGGGGTCGGCGACCGCTCTCCCCGATCCTAATTTGAATTCGCGGCGTATTATCAGGCGGGAGGCCGTAATTGGATAACAATGAGGGCGCCAACCTCCCCCATTGGTGGTTTGGACATAACGCCTCTGCTGGGAAAAGTTTAGACGCGCTGATTGGCGGGAACGGTCATCTTGTGTAGTCAGTTGTTTGTGTGATGTTTCTTGGGAAATGTGCGGGTAGTTTAATCGAATAGGGGTTGCGAAGTTTGGCTTTGTTTGTATAAATAAATAAACATTAAAATAGAATTCCTATCCGACACAATACCTTCTTTTATTTTCTTTTACACAGCACTATACGATTATACAGGGTATTATATTAAATGTGTATGAGAGTAATTCTGCAACATTTTGATTAAGAGTAAAAAGGAATAAAGTTTAATTTGATCATTAATCTGGCAAAATTAATTCGCTTAAGCAAAATTGTCGCTTGAAATTCCCAACAATATGTTCACACGAAGTATTTCTTAGAAACGCGACAAAATTATAATCCTTGTCACAATGTTGCCATTGTCACGTCTTGGGCTTTGACATAACTCGCGGTGGCTGGGCGCATGCGCGGCGCTAACATCGTTACATGGGCAGTAAAGTGAAGCGCTATCAAGGGTGGCAGTCGTCACTGAAATTCTATTACGCGTTTTATACGCGGCCCGCGCCTTAATGCGGAGGGGGGGGGGGCGTGTTATAAAACATGACCATTATGCTATGATCCCAGACATCACCCACCACTCCCCCTAAATAGCCCTCCAGAGTATGAGCTGGTACAGGCGGGGGAGTTCACGATAAATTGGCTGCGTCGTAAAACATTGAAATCTGCGTTTCGTAACTGCACCGCTTGCGAGGGTACGCTTTAGTTGGGCGATTCGATTCGCGCAGTTTATTTTAAATTATAACAGATGTAAAAGAAGGGTGGTTTTTAATCTGTGAATTTTGGATCACTGCAGATGACTCCCGAGGACTAATGATGTTAGGGAATATTTTTCATAATTCCCTTATGTCTCCCATGCTACGTGTACGGCGAATGTTCGTGCATTTTAGACGTCAACTCATAGATTGTAAACTTTAATGGATGTTTGAGCAATGTACGTTAAACTATTAACACCGTGGTTATTCTGTACAAATCCTCTATAATTTTCAACAAAAACTTTATAGCAACATTAAAAGTCTTACAAGAACCAGCCTCTTTCGTTACAGCCATAAAACGTGCGCACACCTAAGCGAGCGAGGCGATAGAGAGCGAAGATAAAAACGTACAATTAATAGAATCCGTAGAACAAACAGTGATACGTGACCGTTGAAGGACGGTTTCTAACTAAATACTGTCGTACGTGCTCGCTCGAGAATCGAACCCGTTGGAGGATTAGCGTTATGCTGAGCCACGGACGGCTCATTATGCCCTGACACGCAGCCCCGGGGTTTAATATTCAACTGGAGGTTAGAACTAGATTGAATTTGAGCACTAACTGGGTTTTTGTTGGTTTTTCCTGCTTTGGTAGACAGCTGATTTCATTTAGGATTTTTGTCTGATACCTAAATCTATTTTGATATTGATTACAGCAGTGGCTAAGTTATTTTTATAATGTTACAGGTAAAATATTTTCTATATGATAAAACCCGGATAATAAATATATACCTATAGGTATTTATACATAGCATAACATGACTCCTTGATTCGGAGAATACCCCGAAGGGTTTGGCAGAGGTGTTTTAGTACATCCTCGTTTCGCCAGTTATGTTTAAGTTCCATGTAATAGGGGGCGAGCCTATTAACATTGCACAAATCCAGACTCCAGGCTGCTACTGAGAAATTCCTAATGGAAAAACCCAATAAGGCCTTGCCCGACCTGGGGATCGAACCCAGGTACCTCATCAGTTGCGCTTACGACCACTAGACCAACAAGGCAGTCAAATACATGTATAAAAATTTACAAAAAAATCTCAAAACAAAAACATAAAGTATTCATATAATATCAAGCTGTATTCTAGTTGGCGGCCATCGCGGGAAGAGGAGTCCGCGGTTTATTATGTCATTATTTTATAAAGTGATTAATGTGTAAGAATCATTAACGTTACATATAAATAAAGGTGTATCTGTGGCACATCTTAAACCATAAACATAACTTTTTTTTTCAAATATGTATAACCAATACAATACTGGCATAATCCAGAAAAAAAAATATAAAACGTTCAAAAATAGAACAACTATAACTCGTTCAATCAATAACTGTGTATCGTAAAAACGTACTCATATTTTATACGACAGACGCGCATAAATCGTCCGTGTACGGATTTTGTGAAATACAACGAAAATTTTACGTTCCATACATAAATTGGTACGTCCGTACGTTTGTGTGTCCGCTGCAACACGCCAAGAATTTTTACGGGCGAAGATAGTAGAAAAAAATTTGACCGTGTCTTTACCTGAGTAAAATAATATTATGCTTTCGAAATTATAAAAAGGAAGATCTAGGAGACTTTTATTTAGTATGAAGTCTCTTGTGATAGGCAGTAATTATATCTTAGGTTTGAGTAAGTTTATTGTATCCGTAAATCTATATTAAAAATGAATCCCTATTTCCCTTGGTCACGCCATAGCTTGAGAACGACTTTAACGATTGAGGGCATATTTACACAATATATATGTTTTGTCCATGGTTCGTAGCTATGCTGGGATCCGATAGATGGCGCTGTAGTCAAATTATTTACGCTGGCACAGCCGCGGGAGAACAGCTAGTATAGTATAAAGCTTGAAAAATATTAAATCTCGCGCAAGTAAGTTATTTGTCTGCTTAATACGGCGACATTACTTTTGTATTTAATTTATAAAAAATAGAACTGAAAAATATTTAAACGTAAATAAAATCTGAATATTTTGTTCTTTCATATTAAAAAAATCGCAGAATCACCCGAAACGTAAAAACATAATCAGTAAAATGATCCTATATAATGTCGCCCAATTTTCTATTACAACGCGTTTTGAGATACAAAAGCGAGTTAACGTTGTACCGAGGTGTACCTGCCTAGTGATGACCATCTAATGGTACCTCGGCCCCCTCCTCCCCGGGGCGCTATAACACCCCCTCTCGGGCAGCATGACCATTTCCACCATTAGACTTAATCAGGACTTATAGTCTGCCAGACCACGCCTAGATGTTTTACTTTTTGATCCTTTTGTTGAGAATGTGCTGGTTTGAACAGGTGCAATGCGGTACGGATATATCATTGTTAAAACGTTACTTTGGTACGGGAATATAATCGGAAGTTTTTTTTTGTATGTGTTTTGGTGAATTTTTTGTATGAAAAACTAAAAGATAGTTGTCTTATAGTATTTTATTATTACACTCCTTTAAATAGCATGGCTGATGTTTAATTATGAAGACACTATAGTACATACAATGAATAATAATAATTGTAGTAAAACTATAGTGCCCCGGAGTGCACGTTAAACCGTCGCTCGGCCCCGGGTGTCATACGAATATCTATGACAGTCGTTACTGGTATTCAGAAGCCGTAAGTCTGACAATCCGTCTAACCTTAGGTTATCGGTATTGCCCAATTACTGCGTTTGTAAAATACTGTTATTTAGCCGCATCTGGTTAGACTGGAAGCTGACCCCAACATAGTTGGGAAAAGGCTAAGCAGGTACACATATTTTTTTTCAATCCTATGTTTAATCTTTTAAGAAATAGTACTACACATCTAGTCATCTACAAACTCATAAGACAAAAAAAAACGGCAAAAATTCTAAATCATTGTTATTGTAGCCACAATAATGATAATTGTACTTTTTAATTTTACTCTATTGTTCCAAGTATTTATAACACCGTGCAGCGTGGTCACCCGCGTGCGAAGCCGAGTAATCTGCACAACAAACAAGGGGGTACGCTTTGGTTACATTCGTTTTTGCGGCACACATAGCCCCGCTTCAGGGTCCCAGCATTGGCAAATACGAAATACCTTAAAGCTTTCTACTTATGAACTTCTAAGGTCTCTAAGCAATGTTTTATTATTTATTTATTTATACTTCTATGCACTATTGTGGTACATAAGGCGGACTTAATGCCATAAGGCATTCTCTACCAGTTAACCTTAGGATTAAAAAGAAAAGTATCAAAAAACGTAGGTACAGGAAAAAGATGAGTTGACAATTTTGGACTGAATATATTAGGAAATCAAAAGTTAAATATAAATTACATATATACACATAATAAAATATATAGATATTACAGTTATATATAAGGTCCAACCAAAATACCTGGACAAACTTTTACACAGAGTTCAGTAAGTGTAACTGAATATATCTATGCAAAAAAAACGACATCCAAGTCTTTTTTTTCTAACCAAATTTTTTCAACTTTAATTTTACTTTAATTTTCTTTTTTTTTTCATTTTTCACTTCCCTGTGTAGGTAAAACGCGGCACGGAATTAGCACGCACCCCAATGGCGGTCGATGCATGAAATGGATGAGTTTATTCTTAGAGAGTACAGGCAATTTAAAACATTATTATTTTTTTGTTAGAAAAAAACACTTGGATCTCGTTTTTTTTTTTACACAGATGTGATTAGTTAAACGTATTGAACACTGTGTAAAAGTTTGTCCAGGTATTTTGGTTAGACCTTATATATCAATTACAAAACGTTATGAAAATCTAATGTTTTCTAGTTTTTTCCAAAATATCACAACGTTAGGTATTTTTGTCATAAACAAAAATTGGTTGAGGGGTATCAGAGGTAAATTGTGTAGGTGCTCGGAAACGAGTTTTTGCCTAAAAACGATTTGTAATCCAGTTCGGCGAGCAAGGTTTATAATTTGACTGAGTTTGAGAATATAAAACAAAATTGTTCTGCAATTTTTCGATATCTCGCATGAAATAAAGTTGTTCTATACAGAAAAATAAAAATCAAAACACCCGAGAGGGTTGTATGGAAAATACCTTCGCCTTTCAACAAAGAATACTTTTTGTTCTACATTCAAACACCGAACTGCGTACACTCGCAACGTCCCAACTATCCGGTTATCATTATCACGTTTGAAAATAGAACGCACGCGAGCCAGCCAACCAAGTAATCGGGCAAAAGCTTTTATACGAACGACCAACATAGCCTGACCTCCCAGTTTACACACCCATTTCCTTCTATGGCCTCTTTTATGATGCCTGGCGGGGGTCGAGGGGGCCTTTTTATGGTGGTATTAGTTTAAAGGCCCCAAGGCACGGGCTCACATGTGCCTGAACAGATAAGCGACGGCATCCCCACTCGAAAACTTGTTTAGTCGGACCGATAAGTTCGTATTGTCTGCGGGGGACGGCTTGCAGAGCCGACGGAAAAATTTGTTCGTGGCTAACATTGTTTTCATTAATCTGCATTGTTATTGAGAACGTTTTATTTCTTTGCTTTGTTAGAATCGCCTTTAGTAATGTCGCCCAGGTTTTATGTATCATCACGAACAAACGTGAGGGGGCGGGTCAGTGTGGATGAACGTGCGAGGTGGTGCTCATGTATTCTGTACTTAGATAAATAAATGGGAGATAAGATTGTACTCATTAGACTCGTTAGACCGCGTAGTCATACAATTATGTTTTGCAGAACATGTTCTATATTCAAGGACTCACTGGCAAATTAAATTACCGGTACTTGCTTAATTTATATAAAAATATATACAAAAGATACATACAAAATATAATAAAGCTTGTTTAAAATTATGAGAGGACGAATTCTTATTAAGATTACTAAATTCAAATAAAAAAAATATATTTTTTAATCATGTCCAATCGGTCTTATTTATACGACCACGATCCAATCAATAATTTGCAGAATAACCCTAATCGCGAAACGCGCCATAAAATTCAATTTTAGCGTTTCAGAAAATTAGTCCCCGTCAAAGTTTAAGCCGGTTTACAGTTACAAACTGTATCAATCCCTCTGCTGTAAGCCAGTAACATAAATTTCTAGCCCTAATTCAGAGAGCACGGCTTAAGACGCGGGGGAGCCCGAACAAAGATCGATATCAAGTGCCAATGGCGCCAATGTGTGGCCCCCTCGGCCTAGAAGCGCCATTAATGCCAGACCTCTGACATTCTACACCGATTCCCCTGCGGCGTTTAGTTATAAAGACGCGAGGGGGGAGAGGAGGCTCAATTTATGTCGGCCATCAGCGGGGTGCGTTCCGTTTATGGCTTAAGATCGTGACGCATCTGTTCTGTTGCATAAAATATGAAATTTAAAAACAAAGGACGCGAGCGCAGGGAACGATACGTTTAAATTTGGAATTTGAATTATTTTGAGATAGGGTTCATTCTGGGAACAGTTGTTGCATTATCGGATTAGAAAGTTCGATCCGAAACATTTTACAAGATATTTCATACATGATTTTTTTCTAAATTTAGTTGAGATCCATCCGGAAACTCCAAAGGATAATTATATGAAATAAAATGGAGGAAACAATAAAAAATTGAATGTATAGTTCAGTCAACCAGCATCTCAAAATAAAAATACAAAATAGTTTACCAAAACCACACAAAAAAGAATTACGTGCCAAAAATTAAAATCGAAATTTTCTATTCCCAATGGATGGTACCACATATACACATAACAGCCGCGGCCCCACAGCTCCTGGCCCCCGAGCCACTCGAGTTTCTATGGGAAGTGGGGCACTTAAGCATGGGCCTCTCAGATTAATACACTTATGAAGATTGAAGATGGATGTTGTAAGGATGTGGACTAATCTCGTGTTTGCTTTTACTGTACCGACCGTACAAGTGTACATGGATGAAAAAACTTGTGATCATCCAAAAAGTATCAATCGATATATTTATCTATACTAATACTATAAAGCTGAAGAGTTTGTTTGTTTGAACGCGCTAATCTCAAGAACTACTAGTTAGAATTGAAAAATTATTTTTGTGTTGGATAGTCCATTTATCGAGGAAGGTTATAGGCTATATAACATCACGCTACGACCAATAGAAGCGGAGTGGTGTGACCGTCGGACTGCCAAGTCTTAGATCTCGAATTCGAACCCAAGGCATGCACTTCTAAATTTTCGGATTCATGTGCGTGTTATATAATTATCACTTGCTTAAAAACGGTGAAGGAAAACATCATCCGTGTTGTTTAATAGACTAGGTTTAAATTTAAGTGTTAATTTTTAAGAAACATTATATTTTTAATTTTAAGGATCCGTATGCGTCCGCGTGGGCGGAAAATAAATACTTTTTCTTTCTTTTCTTTCTTTCTTTTCTTCTTTCATGAGGAAACCGGCATGCCTGAGAGATATTTCTCGACGGCATGTGAATCCAAGTCCGAGGCCCATGGGCGGCATAAACTCTGACACCAGGTTAGTCACTAACCACACGAAAAGAAGAAGAAGAAATGCTAATGAAAATGGATTCCAAATATAAAGACACAATAGGATTGCTCATACAAAAAAAATGTATCACAATGAATGAAGAGAGAAGTCTCTTCAGCGTTTCTCGTGGCTCTACTGTTAATCTGCTGGACTCACAGAGATAATAAGATTTCTATAGCTGAACCAACTTCCCTGTTCCGTAATTCATGTTCCTACATGCGTAGTATGACCACCGTAGACGAGGGTTTTGTCGACTAAAGGTAGACAAAATGACATATTGTCATTTCTATGGACTACCATAGAAATGACAATACACTCTACACTTGCTGTGTCAGAAAAACAAACGTATACAAGAAATGCATGTTTTACGAGAAAATAATGCAGGGACGCTGTACAATTTATTATTTATTGAGAGAAAAGGGTCAAGGGGGTGAGACTAATGAACTAAAAGGGGACATTAAGATCATTTGGCTTGCCTAACATAATATTTATAAGGGGGGGGTACCTTTCTCTGGTTGTTCTACACATTAATGAAATATTTAGAGATTTCTATAAGACATAAGCCTTTGTTACCTAACTTATAATTTACTAGCTGTGTCCTCACGGCTCCACCCGTAGCCTATGTTACTCAGTGATAATGTAGCTTTCTAACGACAAAATAATTTTTGAAATCGGTCCAGTAGTTTTAAGTTTATTCGTTACATACAAAAATATAAATCTTTCCTCTTTATAATATTAGTATAGATATAGTATAGATTAAGTGTTGTGTGTACATAAACGACATATATAACATCACGCCTGTATTCTCCAAAGGGTTGAGCAGAGGTATTTAGTAACACCCTCATTTCGCCATTATGTTTAAGTCGCACGTAATAGGGGGCGAGCCTATTGCCATTAACCGGGCACAAATCCAAACTCCGGGCTGCTACTGAGAAATTCCTAATGGAAAAACCCAATAACACTTTGCCCGATCTGGGGATCGAACCCAGGACCCCATGCTCAGCAGTCCATAAACTATTTATAAAATAAATAAAAATTTGTTCCACCAACAGCTATTTCTGATCATTGTATTTCCATAAACGTTTGCAAAACTATTGTCATCATCCATCCATCGTAGCCTTTATTCTAAATATGTTAAAGCCAGCTTCCAGTTGAACCAGATGCGGGTGGACTGGACTATTTTACACGGAGCCAGTATCTTCAGGATACTTTAACACTGGATTACAAACTTACATACATTCCAATTCACCCCAGTAGGCGTGTCATGACTACCGTAAACAAGGGCTTTGTCGACGGAAGAATAGACTGATGCCTGGTTCCTACAAATACGATTCGTTTTGCTTACTAATGGTAGCATTTTTTATTGCCAAACAGGGCATATAAATAGACTCGTAAGCTAATTTTGCCTGTGATAGCTACTTTCATATGGAAGGGTCTACTATGCAAAGCCATGTTTCATTATTGGTAAAGATACAAGAATCTCAATTTTCAACGATGACACTCTGTAAATTATAGAAGTCGGCCATAAATGATTTAAATACAATGGCGATATGTAATTTTGTCTATTCGTCAGTCGACAAAAACCCTTGTCTATGGTGTTCATGTTACCCATGCAGAACGTAAAAAAGCATCTCGACATCAGAATTTCGGAGAAAATCCTCATCCCACAAAACTCGACCTCTCCTCAGATAAATGTGTAGGAAAAGTAATTTTAATCAGGCAAACTTGTAGCCAGCGGTGGGCATTCCAATATGTCGTGAGGGGCGGCCCCCTTCCCCACAGGGATATTAGCTAGTACTAAGGTGTGGCCCCACTTGTATCTTGTGGGATTTTATCGCGATACTGTTCGAAAACCCAATATCTATCAGTCTTTAGAGAAGTAATCTTGAGTTCATTTTATGTCATTCTAAACGCCAAATACTTACACCAGGGATTTCGCGTTAAGTATAACCTACATTTTTGTGTGTATAGTATATATAATATGCTACTTAATTTAAAGTATTTTATGAATGGAGGCAATTAAGCGCTTTAAGAAATGAATAACAGCACTCATCTATCCCCTAAAAACTTCTCTTAATTTATGAAAGCTGGATAGCCAATTAGACAGAACCCCTTCAAGAATCGGGAAATCAAATTAAAATGGGAAAATCGCGCGATTGCACTTTGTTAGTCCGTTTATCCACGATACGACGTGATCACATGACATACGACTAGTGGTGACGTTTCCGATTTTCATATATTTATATGAGCCGTTTACTACACTAGTAGTCTCGTGTTATTTCGTAAGTAAACGGTTCACAGAAATCTGTAGCACTCGCCGTAGAAAAACGTCTTTAGGAAAGTGCTTTAGCTCAAGCACTCTATGGACAGGAAACCACTAGTTATCAGGGAGATGTTTCCATGCTAACTTCGAGGCTAGTAAAGGTTTTTCGATTTGCGTGAACCCTAAATGAAATAAAAGGTGAAAAAAGTTTTGTAACAATATTGATGAAGTGAAAGGAGTATGTAAGGATCGTAGCATGCGGCGTTCTATAGTTTCTGAGTGCCCATGGGAAAATGGCGCGAGTTTTTATGGGTAGTAGGTATGTTTTATTACAATTGAAAAATGTCAAAAAACACAAATCACATAACTTGAGATCAGAATACTGAAACTAAGATTTGCTGTGGTGTGGGTCATTTAACAAGTGTATTTGTCATGGTCCCCACCAGGTATGCCTGTATTGTAGGGGCACTATATAGAAAGGCCAAAGCCATTTTAATTTAAGGTTAAAATTTGAAGAATTTGAAATACTGCTATTGTCAACTGCTTATGATTCCGTGCAAGATGGAGGAGTTAATTGAGGGTAACGGGTTGCTGTGACGTGCGTAGGGGGAGCACCCTAGTCCCCAGTTCTATTTAAGCACTATCTTACCCTGCCAAAATGGCGTAAGTCCAAAATTTTACAAAACTGTTGGTATTTTTTGCATCTGACAAATAAGAAATAATTTATCAGGTCCATTTTTGTCGCTTTCGTACATATTTTGAAGAAGCGAAAAATCACGTCATATTTGAGAATTTTCTCCTACGTCAAAGAGACATACGCCCTTTTGGCTTACGACAGCAGTCGCGGCCTTTCAACCCCACATTTCATGACTTCAAGCGCTACTAATCCTCCCCAGTTGCCGCCGTTTACTATTCTACCCACCCCCATGAAGTTACATAAGATATACAGGGTGATTCATTACGATGGGTCAGTTCAGTAAGGAGAAGTTTTATACTATAAGAACTAGAGAATTTTGTTCTAACGAACTATGGCGTAGAATGGAGAAAGCATACTTTAAAAAAAAAAACTCAAACAGCACAGTAGGCCAGTTCAGGTATTTTTTGAAGCATGAATCGTGCTGGAAGCCTGTAGGTTTTTTTAATAGTAGGTATAGTTTTCATTTAAAAAACCTGTCAAATTGTTTGACAAAAAAAACTAAACTAAACATTTTTTTTAATCGTTGCCCCACTCTAAGATTTGTCCTGTATCGTGGGTGCGTTTACAGATACAAATCTTCACACGCACAAACATCCAGACCCGGAACAATATCTGTAGGCCATACAAATATTTGTTCCGTGCGGGAATCGAACCCACAACCCGTAGCGCAGAAGCCGATCGCTCAGCCACTGCACCATACGTGTTGTCAAAAATTTTGACAGTTTAAGTAAATGAAAGTGCTGCTTCAAAAAATATTTGAATTAGCCGAACACCGAGGGTGTATTAGAAGAGCTTCTGCGAGTGACGATACTCAAGTACATCCAGCGCACCCTGGCTAGTCAGCTTCGCTATCAATCTTGCTGACTGGCTAATCTTTTGACGACGGCATGACCTATTCTCGTTTAGCTCGTGCCGACATGAGAGAAGACGATGGCAATCGAACGAAATACGATGAGTACTTCCCTGGACAAAATCTCTACAAGATCTAGTACTTTTTTTTAGGGTTTCGTACCCAAAGGGTAAAACTGGACCCTATTACTAAGACTCCGCTGTCCGTCCGTCCGTCTGTCACCAGGCTGTATCTCATGAACCGTGATAGTTAGACAGTTGAAATTTTCACAGATGATGTATTTCTGTTGCCGCTATAACAACAAATACTAAAAAATAGAATACAATAAATATTTAAGGGGGCTCCCATAGAACAAACGTGATTTTTTTGCCGTTTTTATAGATAATGGTACGGAAGCCTTCGTGCGCGAGTCCGACTCGCACTTGGCCGGTTTTTTTAGTATCCTGTGAAATATCCCTCTGCTAGCAAAGGCCTCCCTTTTTGCCTTCCAAACCTCTCTAATTTGTGCAGTTTCTAACCAAGTGAGCCCCGTCTTGTTCTACTACTACTGAAAGTTAACAGATTCTGTAACAAAAAAACTTATTACACTGCCGGACCCGGAGACTGAGCCCCGCATCTCAGTACAATGCGTCTGTCATCGACCCGTGTCGATGTCGGCATGTCACCGGCATTTCCGGACTGTAGCCGGTTCAGATCCCAGTTGCAGAAAGCCACAGTTTTTGTTTTAGACCACTCTGAACAGGCTTGCTTGTGAGATCGTAAACATTTATTGTGCATGTAGGTTTTTATTGCGATTTTAATTAATTAAATTAAATGTTTTTATTGACATTATTTGGTATCTCATAAGATTTTTTTTTATAATAGCAAACCTTAAACATTAGTTAGTTGGAGACAGTTAAAGACTGGTATCTTGCCAATCCTTCATAGCATTCAGAAAAGCCACTGTTTCCTTGCAAAACATCCGAATAAGTGTATCAACTGTAGACCAATTCGAAGTAGTTTTTTGAAGCAGAAAACCTTCAGGCTCCTGCAGGTTTCTTTAATGGTACAGTTTTCGTTTACAAAAGCTATCAAATTGTTTGACAACAAAATCAAAACAAAACCAAACATTTTGATTTTGACAAACATTTTATTTTGATATTTTTATTAAAGAAACATGCAAGCTCCTGCATCAAAAAAATACCTGAATTAGACTTCTGACTGCGCAAAATATTTCAGGAAAACTTAAATTGTATTAAACGAAACGGAAAAATAAGTATAGAACATCTAAATAATTGCAATCTTCGTCTTCTCCATTGCTGGAAGTAGGCCTTCCAAAGTTGCAGTTCCAATCTCCCTTGTCATAAATAGCATTATTTAAGTTAAAATAAACCGTATACACCAATGCATTAACTTTGATCTTACCCTGCCTAATCAAATATCCTGTAGACCTCCATAGAATAAGCCAATTCCCCATACGTTTCCCATAATCCCATATAGGGGGCCCGACCAACTAATCTGCCTTAATCTAAGGCTCAGAAGACCCAAACTTAGTCTAATTTAATTTCTACCCGCTTTCTATTATTGGTTCCAAGTATATGTACGGGTACCTTAGAGAATTATTTAGGATGTCGCTTGAGCTTACATCGCTGGTAGCTAAATGGTTTTGGATCAATGCAATTGTTAGAAATTCGCGTACTTCGGCTTATATTGATGAAAAATCTTCGCTTTGGGATGTTTCAATTACTGATATACGCTCATTTGGTGCAACAATGACGTAACCGCTTTTTTTTAAAACCAGTTAAATATGTCAAAATGTGCGGAAATATTATTTACATCGGGAGAAACATCTCCTGTAAAATCTTTAAAAGTGTAATTATGACATAATACGTCAATCCAAATGCTCTGTATTAGGATATAATTTCTATTGAATTTCTGTCAAAAACGTACATCTAGAGATTTTGGATTGAGATCGATTGTTGGTTTTGGTCGATAATTGATATGAAAATTATTTAAGACTAGCTGTGTCCTCACGGCTCCGCCCGTAGCCTATGTTACTCAGTGATAATGTAGCTTTCTAACGGCAAAAGAATTTTTGACATTGGTCCAGTAGTTTTTAAGTTTATTCGTTACATACAAA
Source organism: Amphipyra berbera (assembly GCA_910594945.2). Taxonomy (NCBI): domain Eukaryota; kingdom Metazoa; phylum Arthropoda; class Insecta; order Lepidoptera; family Noctuidae; genus Amphipyra; species Amphipyra berbera. Next base: position 15,086,733 of record OU343138.1, read on the forward strand.
AATACAAATCTTTCCTCTTTATAATATTACTATAGATGATGTAGTGACAAAAATTTTAAGGAGGTGGTTTGGTCATGTTGTGGTAATGAGTGAACGGCGTTTAACAAAAGGAATTTATAAGGGGGATGTCATTTGAATCGCTGCTAAAGGACGCCCTAGAAGGACATGCATAGATATTATTGGTGATGTTCTTCACAAAGAACGGGTGCGTAGTACTCTCAACCGGCGTGCGTGTATGACAAGATGTAGGTATGAATGTGGACGAAGCAAAAAGAGTATGTAAGGACCGTAGCATGTGGCGTTCTATAGTTTCTGCCTACCCCCATAGGGAAAAGGCGTGAGTTGATGTATGTATGTGTCTTTATTATTTAAGTCAGTTCCATGGCAGAATGAGCTTTTTTGTATTTAATCAACTATAGGGAAAATATCAGAGCATTTAATGTTACCATAACTGCAGGTTACACATGTCTATACTCCGCCTAGTAAAACTGAACACGCGGCGTAGTAGGGAACTAAATGAACATGGTATAGAATTTGACGTATTATCACGTTTTACCTTCGTATACTACGACACAACTAAGAACTCGCATCGACAAACTTCGTAAAACCGATCACTTCCGAACTCAGTGCGACTTCAAGACCACGAATTTTTATTAGTACTGCTGCAGTAAAAAATGATCTTTACCTACGCAATAAGTAAGTGGTGCCAAAATGAGCGACTGCCATTAGTTGTTCGATCAAGTCTGCCGATGTTATAGTGGGTACACTGTAAAGCTGGACATCCACCAGAGCTGTGCGAGGAAAATGTGCGCTGCGAAAATGTGTAGCGAGGATGTGTAACGGTGTGACCCTTTCCACCAGAGCTGTGCGAGGAATGGGTAATGTGTAATGTGTTAATGTGTACAAATGAGCCGGGCGAGGATAGGTAGCGGACTCTTTTCAAATAGGGTGGTGTGGCGGGAGCGGTACACATTCCTCGTAACACATTCCTCGCAACACCTTCCTAGCAACACATTCCTCGCAACACATTTCTCGCTTGTTTTGTATGAACAAAAACCTCGCACTGCTAGACCCATATCCACCAGAGCTGCGCAGAGCGAAGCTAGGTAAATGAAGTAATTCTATTGGTGCTTACAAAACACATTTCTCGCTACGCAGCTTAGCACAGCTCTGGTGGATGCTCAGCCTAAGAGCCATCTTTGATTGACATGACCATAGACATGGATTTTTCGCTACACAACATAACTACTAATTGACGTATCGAAACTTCGGTTTTTTAATTTGATTAACGGTTCTGTCAATATGATTGTTTTTTTTTGTTTCATTGTTTACGATTTAATTGTTGTGTTAGCATGACAAATGACAGTACAATTTGACAATAACTTCGTGGGCTTTAGTTATAGGATTGAAGAGACCATAAAAGGTTTTAATTGTCATTGTGAAAGCTGGAGATTAAAGACAACAATATGAGCGTATAACGGTTTTTTACAATTATCTTTGTACGAGCTGTTAATATCGACCTGTAGATTTGCAATGACTTCTAAGGCCCTGAGCAGACGACGGACTTTTCATTGTGGACTGCCACGGACAAGAATGATCGTGGTTTTGGTCAGCGATAGTCTGCCTGACGAAAAGTCCGTCGTCTATTCAAAGCTTTATTGTGACAGAACCGCAAAACTTAAAAACTCTTTGTAATCTTTTAGTATAAACACAGTCTAACAGATCTTCTTTTCGTGTGGTTAGTGACTAACATGGTGTCAGAGTTTATGCCGCCAATGGTTCTCTGACTTGGCTTCACATGCCATCGAGAAATATCTTTCAGGCGTGCCGGTTTCCTCACGATGTTTTCCTTCACCGATTTTAAGCAAGTGATAATTATACAATACGTACATGAATCCGAAAATTCAGCGGTGCGTGCCTTGTGTTCTAACTCGAGACCTATACTTGGTAGTCCGACGGTCACACCAGTAGGCTATCACTGCTATTGTCTGACAGATAATACAACAGAATTTTCAGCTTAAAAGTAATTTTAAATTAATTAATATAATCCATATCCGGTATTCACTAACGAATTGGTAAACCTAATGAATTTCCTGTAGGTACTAATTAATAATGCCTGAAGCACCGTAAATATTTGGTTAGGATTCCCTAGAATATTCAATTCCCAATTAAAATGCCTGACGTCATCGCATAACGTGAGAAGTGACGTCACATCACTATATCGGTAGATTAGCATGTTAGTGACAGTGCAAGGGTTGTGCCTGTTTATATTTTGGATTTCAAACGCTTTCAAATGCAAAACATACAGTTGGGGTGATATTGGGGGGGTAAGTTAAACTGTGACGTTTGTTCTCGAATTGAAAATCGAATCGTAGGATTCGTAGGCTATGAGGTTGGTTTTTGTTTACGATTTCTATAGTTCAAAATGGTTTCTACTATAAGTCGGCCATTTTAATTTTGAATAATATGTAAACAAACTATTGATTGTAAATCGTTATTTTACTTAAAAATACGCATTGTATAGAAAATAAAAGTAATTAATGAGTTTTAAAAAATGTGTATGTTAAAATAAATATATTCTTGAATCAAAATGAATGTTTCACATTCAAAAGTTTGTTTACCTTTTATACCAAATTATAATGGCCAGACTATAACTGAGTTTGACAGTTGTTCTAGAGTTGTGAAAGATGCTTGATTGAGAGTTATATCGATTGATAAATCAACGTTGAAATACTATAATGAAATATAATTGCTAGAGTAATCTAAAAGGTTATAATTGACCATGATTCAGTATTGCAATTACGAACAAAGTATTATTAAAATAAACTCGTTGTTTCCCTTATTGGTTTCGTGTTAACCAACACTTTATAAGTAGAATAATTTACTTGAATTATAATTCACTTCGTATTTCCGCCTACGTAGTCCCACAAGTTATCCTTATATGGCTACCCTATTGATTTAAAATGGAATGAGAGTACACAAAGTTGCCATAATTATTATTTGATATAAATATATATTTGATATAAATGTTTTTTTCCCTAGGTTTATAGCATACTATGTACAATTGTCGACTATCACGACGTACAACTCGTAAATTTTTTTTTTTTATATCAGTTCATATAGTAAGTATATTATATATATATTTAGTTAGCTATAATAAAATATCAATAACTGCCTTGTTGGTCTAGTGGTGGCAAGCGCGACTTCTGATCATAAGGTTCTGGGTTCGATCCCTAGGTCGGGCAAAGTGTTATTGGGTTTTTCCGTGTGGAACTCCTCAGTAGTAGCCTGGAGTTTGGATTTGTGCGCGGTTGATGGCAATAGGCTTACCCTCTATTACATGGGTTTTAAACGTGTTACTATTATACACCTCTGCACAACCCTTCGGGGAATACAGGCGTGGTATGTTATAATAATATAATAGATTCACCTTGAGTGCTCAGAGTCACAAGTTCGATTTTCGATACAGGAATTGGGTCTAAATTCTAAGCAGAAAAGGCACCACAGTACTTCCTTCACTATCAGCATAACTGCCTTTTCTTTAGTCCTTGAATTAATCGCAGAAACCCGAGGAGTCTGCCTATAAATGGTTGTATATTCTAGCCAAGTTAGAAAGGAAGGAAAGAAATAAGGATAGCACGCTGAAAAATTTGGTGGTTTATTTCGGGTTATATTATTTCCCCATGACGACGACATAACGGAGATTATGTGAAAATACCATATTTTTAAGCATTAACTTGAGGATAAAATTGTTCACAAAAATTACTTGATTCTTGTAACAATGACTCAAAGGGGGTTAATGTTCTGCTAATGGACAATTTGTATGAGTACCTAAGCGCTTTTACGGACTTGTTAATTTGGCAAACATTTTGGAATGTGTAGGTTGGCTAAACAAAAATGTGACTAGCGTAGAGTTTTGTTAAATTAGTGACTTATCACAACCATTCAGCATTTAAATTCACGACTTTTTCATAGAAAATAGATTTAACGCAAAAAGATGCGTACGCGCATCCTTTTAATTTTTCGCAGATTTTTCCTAAATTATATTACATTTGCATTTTGCTGAGCTAGGTGAATTAGATTTTTTTTTCATATTATTATTATTATTGCACTAGCCGTTGCCCGCGGTTACACTTGCGTCCTAGGAGAACTACTTCATGTATCCAGATGAAAAGTATCCTATGTGTTAATCCAGGACATGGTCTATCAGTGTGCCAAGTTTCATTTAAATCCGTTCAGCCGTTTATGCGTGAAAGAGTAACAAACATCCATACATACAAACTTTCGTGTTTATAATATTAATAAGTAAGGATGTATGAAGTATAAACTGCGTTTTCCGTATTCCAATTAAATATTTCCCAACAGGTTGTTTTTTAAATTTTATCTCGTATTTTGAATCGTTTCCTCACTCATACCTTTCACTCCCACAATAATTATGCCTAATTAATCTTGTATTAATAATATAGTGAAGTTAATTATTGGTTCCTTTGATAAATAGAGCAGCCTAAGTTATAAGGTGCGCGCGTAATCAAACGGTGTACACGTCATGAAGCTCTCTTTACATTAGATATTATTATGCTATATTATCATGTAAGTGCAAATAAAGTTCTTTTGTAAAACGACATTCAGTGCATTGAGTTAACGTAATACGAAATAAGTCAGTTACTGCAGCACTAAATTCGGCAGTATAAATAGCTCGCCACCATCCCTATAGTGTAAATTAGTGCTCTGCATTTAGTCTAAATTAGTGCTCTGCATTTAGTTTAATTAAGCGCACTGCATTTAGTCTAAGTAAGTGCATTGCATTTACCTAGTCTAAATTAGTGCACTGCGTTTAGTTTAAATTAGTGCACTGCGTTTAGTCTAAATTAGTGCACTGCGTTTAGTCTAAATTAGTGCACTGCGTTTAGTCTAAATTAGTGCACTGCATTTAGTCTAAATTAGTGCTCTGCATTTAGTTTAATTAAGCGCACTGCATTTAGTCTAAGTAAGTGCATTGCATTTACCTAGTCTAAATTAGTGCACTGCGTTTAGTCTAAATTAGTGCTCTGCATTTAGTCTAAATTAGTGCTCTGCATTTAGTTTAATTAAGCGCACTGCATTTAGTCTAAGTAAGTGCATTGCATTTACCTAGTCTAAATTAGTGCACTGCGTTTAGTCTAAATTAGTGCTCTGCATTTAGTCTAAATTAGTGCTCTGCATTTAGTTTAATTAAGCGCACTGCATTTAGTCTAAGTAAGTGCATTGCATTTACCTAGTCTAAATTAGTGCACTGCGTTTAGTCTAAATTAGTGCTCTGCATTTAGTCTAAATTAGTGCTCTGCATTTAGTTTAATTAAGCGCACTGCATTTAGTCTAAGTAAGTGCATTGCATTTACCTAGTCTAAATTAGTGCACTGCGTTTAGTCTAAATTAGTGCACTGCGTTTAGTCTAAATTAGTGCACTGCATTTAGTCTAAATTAGTGCTCTGCATTTAGTTTAATTAAGCGCACTGCATTTAGTCTAAATTAATGCACTGCATTTAGTCTAAATTAGTGTATTGCATTTAGTCTGAATTTGTGCACTACATTTAGTTTGCTTAGTGTTTTTTAATTTAGTTTAAATTAGCGCTCTAGATTTAGCGTAAAAAAAGAGTGCTTAAGCCACCAACTGTGTATATAAACTAAAGTTAAGCTGCAATTTAATAATGTTACCTGCCATTTTTATTTACTTTGGTTATATGTATTTGTAAGGATGCAATATTTGACAAGAACTTATAACGTTGAAAAGGAAATTAGAATTGGTAACGATAATAATTTATTTTTAAATTCTGCCTTTTAAGCTCTGTATTGTTCAGGGTCGCTTTATTTCTTGGATGGGACCAAATATTTGTATGGCCTATACTTGTTGGAGTCTAAGGTTGTGCGTGCAACCGACTCTGAGGACCTTTTTATTCAACCGAGTCTAAGGACCAAGCAGGAAGTATTTATATATTTATACTTATTACTAAACAGTGATAGCCTAACGGTTGAACGCTTGCCTTCCATGCAGAAGAGTCTGAGTTAGATCCCGGCCCATACCTTTGGCTTTTGAAATTCATGTGCGGATCAGAATTTGATTATCACTTGCGTTAACGGTGAAGGAAAAACATCGTGAGGAAACCTGCACACATGAGAGGGCTCCATAAAGTTCTCGATGGTGTGTGTAGTCTGCTTCCGCATCAGGCCAGCGTGATGGACTAAGGCCTAAACCCTTCTCATTCTGATAAGAGGCCCGTGCCCAGCAGTGGAGCAGTAATTGGTAAATTATGTTTTATGTTTACGTGTTACTTGCCTGTGGTACTGCATTTTACATATGTGGTACGGTATACCGGATGATGAACCATTATTATTCCTAACTTATCATAAAAATGCATCTTTCCCAATCTTTCTGTACTTTATACACTTGAATTCAAACTTTATTTCTATTCTAAAATCATTTCCATGTCAGTGGTATCCAAGGCCTCTATTATAACGTGGTCAGTACCCATCCTGCCACACGATAATCTAAGATCAAATCTAATCTATTGATTGCAGGCATCCGGGTGGGCTGGGAAGTAAAACGAAGTAAAAAAATACGTTCAAAACAATAGCCAGAAAACTCGCTCAACGGGTTAAGAGGACTAACTAAAACGTGCAGTTTGAATCAACCTTAAGTGGTACGCATAAGTGTCAATTTTCTGTGCGTAAGTGTCGGTATAAGTTTGCGAGGTTGTATTGTGGTCAGAATGTCAGATTCGGTTTGCGGTTAAGTTGCTCCTTTGAAGGTACGATTTTTGATTAATGTTAAATGTAAAGTATTAAGGAAAATGTTTTTGATATGTATTTTAAGCGGAAACTTTTACTGTTTCTCAAAGTTCAACCCTTCCTGGAATAAAAACCGGAAACATGAAAAATAATAAAGTTTTCGAATAAGAAATCGTGTAGAAACAATTGTTCAACTTTATGGTCTGTGTAAAACATAAAAAAAACTTCCTGAGAATAAATCTCATAGACGAATAAACTCTTTAATAAAACAAGAGAAATAACAAAACTTATTTATTTACTGGCGGCCAGGAAACAAAATCATTTCTTATTGCTATACATTCTTACCAGAATTTATGGGCGTGCAGTCGCCAAAATTTCAAACAATATGTGTAAGCATTATTTATAAAAATACTGACATTTCAATACGAACGCAGAGTAATATGAAACTTATTATACAAGATGTTTCTACTCAACCCATTTATGTGCGTTTTGCACAATGGGAGAGCATGCATGTGTTGATACAAGTGCAAGCATCTGGCATCACCCGGGAACACTTTTTGTTAAGCCCACAGGTACGAAACGATGAAAAAATCGTAGAAAAAAAGGACCACTCTCTGAGGGGGTAAAAGCATATTTACTTCTGGACACTTACCAATCAAAATTGAACCTTACGACAAAAGAAATAGGGTTGGAAAAGGGTAACATGTGTCCGTAATATAACACCACGGGGACGCAGGGGTCTAATGACACGCGAGACGTTTTTATATGATATTTTTTGTAAAGTTTCAGTTAATTAGAGTTGAAATTCTTAGCTTTTTTGTGTTTTCACTAATTCTATTTTAATTGGTTTGTAGTGTAGATCGTTATGTGCGGCGCCTGGAGTTATTAACCGGCTCCTGCTTGCGGTCTTAACGACCCAGAGTAAAACTGTAATTTTCGTTTATTAATTTTGCATACCTACATATTGTAATTTTTACGTAGAATTTAGATGAAATATACGTTAAGTAGAAATTTGATTTAAAATCTCCAACGAAATATTTGATTCACAAAAATGATTTAACGCCGCGCATTGCGAACAACAAAATTACACTGCAAAAGTATTTCTGAGCGAAGTACCGGCGTATAAGTCTGCGGCCGACGCCTCACTTTGATGGTGCCTACATCATGCCAAAGGAAACAACATTAAATCCTTTCCTACAAGGTGTCGAAATATGTTAGCTTGCCAAATCTCTGGACCGGCCAATGCACATTGGCAGGCGCATTAAGGGCGATGCCAAGTGCCGACGACCGGCCGCTGTGTGCAAGGTACCTTGCCAACTGCCAAATCTCTCTGCTTTTTTTCACAACAAAAATTTGTGAAGCCTATTTCGAATTCAGCCAACATGGCGGACCCGATATTGGTTTTCGAACGGAGAATGAATAATTTCGTAGGTTTTTTGCCAAAAGTAAATTATGTAAAGTTCCCGTTCTAGCCGTTCTCGTTGCGGGCAGACAGCCAATTCCGCCAAATAAGATTCTGTACCTATCATTATTAAAAGGAGATTATTAATGCGAATAGGCAGCCGGGGACTTTCTCCTTATTAATTATTTATGGTTTTCCTTTGTGATTCTTCCCCTTTGGCCATGGTAATATATGCTCTATACCTGCGTTATTACTTTGTGCAAGGAAGTGTCACGATAACCATTATTCATTCACATTTACCTGAGACGGTCGAAGCGAAGTGGTTAGTTGCATTTCGAATCTATAGATAGAAATAATGATGTTTCTGTTTTAAGATTAATAGTTATAGTAACTTTGATCTTTGGACAGTCTTGTAAATTTTACTAGATCGATTTTTTTATTGACATCAATCGCTCAGACTTTTCCATAACACATAAAAAGTTATAGTTTAAAAACAAAACAATATAAGCGATACACAGCGCCAGCAATAACAGTACAAAAACCCTAAAACACCGCATCTATTAAAAATCAGTTGAATTCTAAAGAGTTCAGCCCTCCCACTCGGGGGCATCAAGTTTTAAAGCGTACCAAGTTGGGTCGGTCGGGCGTACCCCAGGCAATTTGGTACCTCCCTCACCCGGCCGCGTTATAGGGTTATTGTTAAATTAGTACATTCATACTTTGTTGTTTACTGCTACACTAAACCGATCGCTGGTACGACCGCCATTGCTTTTGATTGATTTACGTTTTTTCTGTTTTTGCATATTAAAACTGATGGCCGTACCAAAAAGTTGGATAATAAATTTTAACCGAGGCTGCGTGGTCTATATTAGGTTTTGCGAGTTATGTGAGCATTTGTCTCTTATGGTACAAAGTCCTGTCAGAAATCAATTTTGTTTATGATTTTTAAATATGCGAGATATGGATTGTGTTTTAATTTATATTTATTTTATTTTAAAACTGGCAATGAGGTGGTACTGTGATGTGAGTGTGTCAAGTTCGAAAAATAAGTTTATACATAAATTAAATGTCAGACTTGCCTCTACATGGAATCTCAGAACTTTTCGGGCAAAAGAGTCGCGAGATTAGGCTTTTTTACATGAATGTTTTTGAAGGGATTTCTACTTTCCATGATGCGTTCAATCTAAGGACCAATGTTACTATTTAACGTGCTAAATTTTAATCTTGTCCATCTCTCTATATATATTTTTTATTTTTTTTTATTGCTATCATTACCCTCAAGATATCTTTATCTTGTTTTACAATGATTTTTTAGCTAAGTTTTGATGACATTTAATTATGTCAATTGTTTTATATAGTTTAGCTTCCTTTTCACTTTTGTAAATGTGAGAACTTTGTGGACCTGCATCTATAAATTTGTAAATTACTACAATATTATTCATATTACTTTTTTTTAAATTTTATTTTTGTTTGTTAGTTTTTGTACTCAAGTCTTTTAGTACTATATTACTCATTGGTCTGTGGTCAGGACCTCATTGTTCTCTCACTATCCTAAATCATTGTACTGTATCCACTGAAATTGTTAAAGGTATTATTTTTAAAAGAGTAACCATGGAGTTTCTTGCCGGCTCTTCTCCATAGGAAACAACTAATTGGAACCGTGCACCTAAATTCGACGTTTCATAAGCACCTGTATTGGTTTATGTGAAATAAAAATTTTTGATTTGATTTGATTTGATTTCTCCAAGATCGCACTGATGGGCACGTATCTCTTGCGACAGTAAACTGGCTGACAGTACAAAAATCGTAAGGAGACATCAAGATTGTGCCCAGCGAGTATTGACCAATGCTGGTACGAAAGGCGTTTAATAAAAAAAATATCGAAAATATTCTATCCATAATAACCTGAGTGGCGTACCGTAGGGCCGTTACAATAGTAATTTGTTTTATTATTGGTACAAAGTGGTACAAAATTACACATGATTGGTCGGTACGTGAGCTTTGGTACGATTAGCCCCCGTCGCCTCAGGCTTATTTATAGTTTCGATTGCATTTTATGTCGAATTTACTAAATTGATCTTCCCTTGTTTTCTGATTTTTGGTCGGTTTTAGAAAAAGGTAAATGTATACCTACCTTTACTTATAATGATTTATAAAAATGGGCTCAGACACTGGTCCTTTGAAGTTAATGCTTCGTCTTCAGTTGTTCTGTGCCCAGAGTAACAATGACACAACTTTAAATGGATGTTAGCAGCCGCATTTACTTGCTAAGCCACATGATATAACTCCTTAGAAGAGGAACTTCTCTTACAATCTCCACAGGAATGACGCCTATTGTTCACAACATAACATATCACGCCTGTATTCCCCGTAGGATTGGACAGAGGTGTACAGTAACACCTTCATTTCGCCAGTTATGTTTATGTCCCATGTAATAAGGGGCGAGCCTATTGCCATTAACCGCGCACAAATCCAGACTCCAGACTCCGGGCTGCTACTGAGTAATTCCTAATGGAAATACCCAATACAGTTTGCCCGACCTGGGGATTGAAACCAGGACCCCATGCTCAGCAGTCGCAATTGCGACCACTAGACCAACAAGGCAGTCTAAGGCAGTCATTCTTCAACTAAGACCAAACAGCTAAATAGCCCAAAGCATCGCGAATAAAGACTCCCCATTTAGTAGGTATCTATCCTACATAGTTATGACTTCAGAAACTTTTTTACGAATAATAATTAACAAGAGATAAAAAACGCGTTGAATAACTAATCACAGGGTATGTAGGTACTCTATCAAACAATATAAAGTTGAATAAAGTGCTATTCTCAACTACAGGCTTCCGGTCCGTTCCGAACACATACTCGCAGTAAAGGTGCTGGTACATTGATGTGTAACACCAAACTAACAATCATCATTATCATTAATATCTACTACTCCAAACTCCAAGTCTCCAGATGTAATGGGCCTCTAAGCTGGGCTGCTGGGCACAGGGGTGTCATATAGAGCTAATCTTTACCAATCTCTGACTGTTCCTTCAAAAATAATTTATTTATCCACTATACCGGGTGTAAGGAAAACGCTCCGGAAAATGAAAACAAGTGTTAGTGCCGGTGCTTACTGATACGATACCACAAAAAAAACGTGAATTTATTTCGGCTTCGGGAGCGTTTTCCTAACACCCGGTATATTTTGTTATTTTGGTCCTTTGATACGACTACAGCAACATCTAATACATTTATCTAACGAGCAGACAAAAAAGAAAACGAAAGCGATTTATTCAAATTAGGGACTCTCAGCTACATAATTATTTTAGAATTAAATGGTTAAACACAATTGCTCACTATATTCAGCAGCTACCTCATTTATCACATTAAAATACAACGTATTAGTTTGACTGAGCCTTTAACTAGAGTTAATGATACCACTGACCTGAGGATGATAAAACTATGGCGAAGTGTTAGTAATGTTAGTATAATTGTTTATTGTTTCGCAGAACAAGGTTTTTCATGTACAGACAAATGGTTTAGAATGCTGGGTTCCGGTTTCCATGGCCCAAGGACTTCAGGACCAGTATCATAATATGAATGTGGACCTGGTTTGTGTTCTAAAGATCCACTAGGTGTCAGTTTCAAATGGTCTTCTACTTCACTATAGTGTTCAGGTTTTGTACTTTCAGGTTTGGTTTTGAAAATCATATCGTGGATGAATTACGTTTCTCATATAATTACTTGTCTTGACTGACTGATTCATTAACGCAGAGCCTAAACCACTGAAGCTGGAATCATGAAATTTGGACAGTAGTTTCCTTTTGTTACGTAGGCATCCACTAATAAAAGATTTTTAGAAATTCTCCCCCTAAAGTTTTAAAATAGGGGATGGAAGATTGTATAAAAATTCACGGGGACGAAGTCGCGGGCTAAGTGCTAGTTATAAAATCAGCAAATAAATATAAATTAAAAGCTGAGAACTATACGCTTTTGTCTAGTTGTGGACTGTGATACATCCAGTTGATTGATTGATTCGAATAAAATATACAAATTTAGGTGAAATGAGTCGTTGATTGAGGCAATGAATGCAAATTCTGTTGACAGGATGATATCAGAACTAAACAAAATGCTGAAACCTTAATCAGAGAGCAAAATAACATACGAGGCTCTAATTGGCAACTAACCATTCTAGCTTCGAGCAAATTCGATCAAAAATTACTGCAACCATGCCCAACAAATTTGGCAATAGACCGAATTGCAATTCAGCGTAATAACGACACAACACTAATTACAAACAACAAGTCACAATATTAGTGGTGCTTGTCAAAATGTTTTGACACAGTTTCGCTATCGAAGATAGGATTTTGGGTCAACCGTGCGACTCTATCGGTCGATAGTGACAAGAGTTGCGAAACTAGATAAAATTGTTAGTTTTTCAAGTGTATCGGCCTTATTTTCGTGTGTAGAGTGTGTGAAATGTGGGTGAAAGGTTTCGATTGTCAACAATTGAAGATGGAAACTTTGCTAACAGGTCTTGCTATAAAAATGTATTGGTTTCGATATCTTACATCCAATCTTAAAACGATGCTATGTATTTCATATATTTAGTAATTGATAAATGCACTATTGCATGTTAATTTATTTATGTTACTCTAACCGTTGATTCCTATGATTTACCGAGCGTTATTGGTTAAAATTAAGACTCTTGTATCTTTACCAATAATGAAGCAAAGCCCCCACAGCTTTGCACAGTTTTAGACCCTATCATAGGTTAACAGCTATCACAGGTAAAGTTAGTTTACGAGTCTATGCTCAATTTGGCAATTAAAAATACATTGAAGCTAACGAAGCAACAACACAAATTATTACTTGCTTTTTTATTTTTTACAATTTCTGTCAAAGATTGACAATACATTCGTTACGAAGGCTGTGGTCTATTAACCCGCGTCCCAAAGGTGCTGCACTGGCTAACGCGTCTAATTTAGCCTTGTATTTAGCGCAAAAGAGACACAATCTAGGGGCCATATTAATAAACCTCTGTCAACATGATGGCCTAAGGAAGAAAGAGAAAGAAAGAAAGAAATTTATTTGGCACGAAAGCAGTCAGACACACAGACAAAACATTCATAAGAGACAAAACAAAATAAAAAAATAAACAAAAAATGAAGTATCTGTGTGTCTAGCGGCTGCGCCAAATAGGTTCAGTTCAGCATAAATGTCAGACTACTAGAGCCTGACGCTGGTTTTCAACTGAACCCAGAGCCTAAGAGCAGTAACTCAAGAGGAGCTGTCAAAATATAAACGTCATGTGAGAGCTGGAATCATACTAATAGGAACGCTGATCAATCGCCACTGAACCGAATCCGAACCGTTTGAAAAAACTGTCAAATTGTTGACAACCAAACCAAACATTTTGCTAACAGAAAATAGTCTACTGAAACTGATACATTTAACAACTTCTTTACATAGTATAAAACAAAGTCGCTCCCGCTGTCTGTCTGTCCCTATGTATGCTTAGATCTTTAAAACTACGCAACGGATTTTGATGCGGTTTTTTAAATAGATAGAGTGATTCAAGAGGAAGGTTTACATTAGTATATACATTGCACCCGTGCGAAGCCGGGGCGGATCGCTAGTTTTTTAATAAAAAAAGAGTGAACTCTCATATTATATGAACTATTTATTATTACGCGCTTAAAAATTCATGAAGACGAGACGAGATCTTAATTTCAAGCAAACAAAAACGATCGAATATCAAACGGACAGCCCACATCCAAGTTAAACGTTGTCGCAGCCTTACGCTCGCTGATACATTTAGTACAATAGATCCATGTCAGCCTTCAAGCCGGCTCGTATCATTATAATTGACAATAACAAATGATACAAATCTACATTACAAAACTGTCTTGTCCACAGTTTGATTGATATTGGTCCTTATTGTAACGTAACGTGTATTTAAAACTTAATGTATTCTTCTGACGCGGAATTCCTAAAGAGTTTTTGATGTGTAACATCTAATGCGGCGGTACGCGACGACGCTCGCGATGGCAGACACACGTCGGCAGACCTTCGTAACTCGTCGACTCTCTTCGGTTTGAGTCGGCATTTTTCTTTTTTACTAAATGAATGTCGATGTTTCACATCTGCCAGATGTTCCACAACGGTTTCATTTTTTTAAGTTCAATGAATGAATATGAAATCTTCATCCTTGGCGCGATGACAGATTCAAATCTTTACATCCATAAACACCCAGACCCGGAACAATTATCTGTAGGCCATACAAATATTTGTTCCGTGCGGGGATCGAACGACTCATAGTGCAGAAGACGAGAGAAACAACGAAAATGCCAATAGTGTTGTTTAAATTATGACTTGTCATTTATAATCTAGAATACACGTTTCAGAAAATGCTAGTTGAGATTGAGTGCTTAATTAGACCAAATTTGGTAGATTTTTAATTTAGAATATCAGTGGACTTGAACTATTATTGAAAATTTATAGTATTTAATGCGCTATTTAGATGCCAAAAACGGTGAAATTGAATTTATTACACTTATATACTCCTTCGAAAATATAATCGATTTTCAATACAAACGATTGATCAACGATTCGATTTGGTCTATTTATAGATTTAAGAGCATAATTATTATGTTGTTAAGGCTTGTCTCTATGAAGAAGAATATTTATATCCCGAATGAAAACTCTTTCCAGTACTCCGTGCGGCTCTACATAGGTAGAGTGCGGATTACTGCGGAGAGAAAAAAACATACTAATTTCACAGTTGTCAGTAAAATGCTATATCTGGTATATAAACTAATCTAGAAGACAAAACCTCTTCCGAAATCCAAAGCTTTTTGGGAAACCCTTCCCGAAATCGTAGCTATGGTATTCACGTAACGTATTAAATTAATAAAATTAGCGTCTTCAAATTCAATACAAGAATTATCAATTATTAATTACTTCCTTAACACATCACAATTTTTTTCTATTGGGTTAACCCTACAGGGTAAAGAATCGAGCAATACGCAATTTCCCGGGGTCAGTGCCAAAGCTTGCCCCCTAATAACTTAATTCCATCTTCCTGGCGTCTGATTGAAGCTAATTGCGACCTCCCACCTTTCGCCCCCTTTGTGACGGTAATTGGAGCCTGACCTGCCGGTATTTGACCCAGGCGTGGTGATAAAAGTATTTAATGTAGTCCTATTTTTAGATTAGACTATTTTGAGTTCATTTTGCAAGGCTTGTTTGGTTGATTAGCTGGTTGTTCTTTGTTTTCAAAGGCTCCAACAATATTCACCGAAGGGTAAGGTTGAAGTATTGTAGTACACCAACATGCCCCCGATGACCATTTCAAGCTCGGATTATTAGAAAGGCATTCCATTATTTTAAGTCCCATGAAAGGTGAGCCCATTACCATTTAACGTGTACAATTGCAAAGCTGAACGGTGAAGGAAAACACGGTAAGGATAGGTACCTGTAAACCTGAGAGGGCTCCGTATAGTTCTTGATGGTGTGTGAAGTCCGGCAACCCGCACCAAGCCAGCGTGGTGGACTAAGGCCTAAGCCCTTCTGATTCTGAGAAAAGGCTCGTGCCTTGAAGTGGGAGAATATTGGGCTGATTATGTATGTTTGTAATTCCAAAGCTCGGACTGCCACTGAGAACTTTAGCAAAACCCAATAACTACCCGACTTAAGTTCCAAATCCAGGACGTTTGGTAGCCAAGCTTGACTAGAGCAAATACCTATATACATAGGTGCCTTCTAGGCGAGCGTGCTTCATCATCGACCACAACGTTACTGAAGATCAGGAGAGATAGTTATGAAATGAAAACCCCTCTAAAGAACATCAGGTATAAAAAAAATGGCGGATCAATTGTATACTCATAAAGATTTTTATAACTTAACGCTCTTTACTTACAATAAAGGTACAATTACTATCTTTTTTCCCTATCTTTTCTTTCATTGAAAAGATATTAAACGTGAAGACATTAAAGACATCAAACGTTAAATCATAAAAGTACTTGTTACATTGTTTTTCTAAAACCGATTTTTTTATATTCGAGAAATTACACTTATCCATTCTAGTTAACTAAAACTCTAATATTCAAGTCAAGCAGTTTACCCCGCTAACCTAATGGTGTGACTGTCGGACTGCTAAGTCATAGCTTGAGTTCGAACCCAAAGCACGCACCTCTGACTTTTCGGATTCATGTGCGTATTGTATAATTATCACTTGCTTAAAAACTGTGAAGAAAAACATCATAAGGAAACCGACATGCCTGAGAGATATTTCTCGACGGCATGTGAAGCCAAGTCATAGGCCCATGGGCGGCATAAACTATGACACCAGGTTAGTAACTAACTACATGAAAAAGAAGAAGAACCTTGCTGACTGCCTAATCTCGTCACCACGGCATGACCTATTCCCCTATAGCTGCGAGAGAAGACGCAGCCAAGTCTGCCATTCCAAATCTAAGCAAATGATTAGTATTCCTTAAACAATTGTCATTGCAAATTTCCCTTCACACAAGAAGAGTGTAATTTCGTAACTCTAAAATAAACATTATGATTTCTTAAGAACATAATTATGTGTTGTAACATTTTCTTTGTCTGTCTTCTTGGTAGCGTCATGTCAGTCCCGGTTTTATTTACAAAATAATAAAATGCTCATTGTTGTGCCGCGAATAACATACAGAGTGGTTCAGAGAATTCGGTATTGGCGTTATTTACTCGTTTTCGTAACGGTTAAGAACATGAGGTTACCAATACTTAAAATTATTAAGGAAAATCCTTAAAGCTCGTCTTTTAGTTGCATCAGCAACTTGCAAAGTTCAGATTGTTTGACAGATAATTTGACGTTTTTGGGTGATGTTGAAGAATTTTGCATTAAAGTAGATGTACGTATAATAAATAATGTTGCATTTAATGAAGATTTGGACGCGCTGTAGGAACCTCAGTTTCTTATAGATCATAAAAACCGTTTAGATGGCGTGAACCATAATATACACAACTCTCATCTTTTGAAATCGGTTGAAATGCATTGTGATGTAAATTTGATTTATTCAATGATGATCCATCTTTTCCCTATAAGATGTAAATGAAGGGTGCTTAATATATAATACTATATATAATACTTTTTAACAAAAATAAAACCGACTTCAAATTGTCTATCTCCGAAGCTCTTCATCAGATCTTCACCAAATTTAAATGGGACCACTTCGAAAGAATACTCTTTCAAATAAAAAAAGAATCATTAAAATCGGTTCACAATTAGCAAAGATATCGCGGAACAAACATACAAAAAATAATTGAGAACCTCCTCCTTTTTTGAAAGTCGGTTAAAAAAACATACAATCGAATTGAGAACCTCCTCCTTTTTTGAAAGCCGGTTAAAAATGAATTAATAAACAAATAGTGCTACAAAGAAGCGGAGATAAATAAATCAAAAGGATATGGAATCTTAATCACAAACAATGAGCTCATATAAAATCATTGTATTTAAATTGTGTAAATGTTTATTACATTAATACTAAATATACACCACATACATTCACGTGAGTCAGAAGTAGTCACTGTCACTACACAGTAGGTATGTCATTAGGAGACTCATCACAAATCGAAATTAATATAGATGACGATGTATTACGAACTGGGTCGTCGATTAGAATCGATTTAGCTGTTTACGATTATTGTAGGCGGTCAATTTTAATATGCAGCTGAGTTTTAAATCTAATTGGAACGATGATCAAAGATCTTACTACAGAATACGGATTAAATGATATTAGGAACGCGTCTATGATTTTTTAATATTCAATCAAAACGTGTTGTTGTTTTGCCTAACGTTTCCCAACTATGTTGGGGTCAGCTTCCAGTCTAACCAATGCGGCTGAATACCAATATTTTACACGAAGCGACTGCCATCACACCTCCGCAACCCAGTTATTAGGCAATACCGATATCCTAAGGTTAGACCAGTTATCAGACTTTCTGGCTACAGACTTCCCATAACGACTGTCATAGGTATGACAACCGCGACCGACTGTTTAACGTGCTCTCCGTGACACAGAGGGGTCGCGATGTGTAACGAACGGTCACCCGTCCACAGACTGACCGCGGCAAGCGCTGCTTAATCTCGCAAATGGTATGATCCGCGTGGTTGACAATTAGCCACGGGCGCCCCCTCTTCCCCTTATTCCCCCGTTATTCAATCTAAAATTATTAGTAAAAATTGATTCAGCGAGTTGATACATAAATGCTATGGGCTCATCGATGCCCACACTATCTTCTTCTTTCTATTTGGTATTTCATCAAAGTCATTGCCCCTTCATCTGATCTTGCACTTAATAGCAAACATAATGATCTCTTTCAACCTTTTAACTAACGCTTCAATATCTAAATAAGGAAGCCTAGACACATTAAATATAAATCCATATCGATAAGATGAGATAATGTCGTGATCTTGCACGACAAGTCGCTAACATCGATACTATTATAACTTCCTCAGCTGAGATCATCAATCACAATTCAGAAACTATAGCTATTAGTATAAAGAAGTAATTTAAGCCCGATTGATCGCCAAGGTCACGCTTTGCAATTGACAATATCTGACCTTGAACTTTGTATCAATTAACACCTATGTACTTACTATTTGTTCCCACGTTGAATTGATTCATTATTTAGTTTAGTCATCACGTAATTGGTTTTGCATTAATATGCTTGGGAAACCTTGGATTTGTGTTTGAAGTTTATTGAACAAGTAAATTTTTGATTAGAATTTAGATTGTAGTCCTTATAAGAAGGTTGAGTGAACTATTAAAAAATCAATCAAACAAGATACCATTTTAAAATCATCTTCTAAATTTATACCAAGATCTCATCGAAGTGTTTCGGTTACTTCCAACAGCAATTTTTTCATTATTCCTTTTAATTGAACTCTACAAGAGCTTATAAAAAGCACCGATTTAAAAAACTGGGTTTTTACAATCAATAAAGAATCGATTTGGACCACAGAACTATAGTCAGCTGGACCAAAAACCACTCTTTAGTGCTCCATCATTATCAACGTCATACATCCATTACTCGTTAGCATCTAATTGATTACGTCCACATCAAGGTGGACATCGACAGTACAATCCAAACTAGTATTTGCCTGCACGGAACCAAGCCACAAAGCCATTTCTGTCCTAGATTATAACGATACGTTAACACATGCTAGGTAATAACCAAAGCAAATAAACGGAAAAGTAATAACACACATATTTACAAACACATTGTAGTGTTGAATACAATTTTAAACAAGTTAGAACGAAATATTTCTATATGGTATTAGACGAAACTGCTTGACAGTTCACTACCAAATTTCTCAGGTACTCGTAAGTTTATCTTTACACCATCAAATCAAGCATTCAATACTCTTCATAAGCTTGTTTGCCTTCAAAGATTCACTGTGTGCGTTCACCAATATTACCTCTATTCATTGCAAAATATCCTCTATTCCCAGAACATTAGGGTCCTCCCAAATTGCACGCGTAAACTTGCAATTGGATTCTAAAATGCGGAGGTGCTTTTGGTACTCACAAGCAGGTCTTTGTGAGCGCGACCAGTATTTCGAGATCTACTTCGTCTTTCCCATCACATACTGAAATAAGGGTTAGGGGGGTGGAGTGAAGGATATAAGGGGTCTTGTTATCTTGGTTTTTGGTACGAGGTCGCGCGACAGAACTGTTCTTGTGTGGATACTATGAAACACTGTTATTGGACAGTAGAGCATTGAGTTTGTCTGTTTGTCAGTTTGCTCTGTAATTTCTTTGTTGCTATGAATCGCGATTGTATTGACATGTGGTTGGTGGTTTTTTACGGATGTGATGGTGTGCTTGTGAATAGATGCTTTAGTTGTTGAAATACTAACGGATATGGTTTAGTAGAATGAGTCATTGTAATATTGCAAATAATGCGAAGGGAAACCGAGGCTAGCTAAATATTATCTATAGACGTTGTTGTGTCTAAAGTCGGAGTGCTTAGCTTATACGAAGAAATATACCTATGGAAGTGTTCACTTCTGTTCTTCATTCTTTTGATAAACGAGGGTTAGTTTATTCATCTCCATCAATCTTTTTCTTTCTGTCTATTTGCAAAGGAACGAACAACGACCAATGCAATGCTGTGAAATTTTTGCTCTTACGTGGAGCAAGCTGGGTATGGTAGTACAACTTGGGAGAGGCCTATGACAGTAGTGGCTTAGTTGATTGATTGAAGCCATTTGACCCTCGCAACCCCTGTACAAACCTTCAACTAACTAACTTTAATCACTCTACATTTAAACGTAGCATATGAGCATACTCTTGGCACATTATGAAACTGTGTGTCACCAAAAATATTTCTATTCTCATTTCAAAGCAATTACGACGCCGGACGAAACCACGAGATTATTTCCAGACATAATAGCACACAGATTGTTTTACAATTACACACATCACGATTATGGTTATTTAAACTACGATAAGAAGTAATTACAATGACATATTCCATTTTGATGATTTTGTAAAAACCATTGTCGTATGTAAACAATGTATGTAGGATATTTAAATTGTGTAGGAAGTGTGCATAAACTCTTGTCGTGTAATCTAGCTAATTTAAATTTAAGTAGCCTTTAAAAAAGTTACAGAGAAAAAGTCGGTGTGAATAAAAGTCGTAAACATGTAGTAACACTTACAGATTTTTTTTAAAATACTGATTGTGAAGAGTTAATAGTTTGTTTAATAGGTACTCTGTTTTCATAAAGGCTTCCTAGAATTCGAGTTGTTAATGTCCACTGACCGAGGGGCTCGTGGCTAATTACCAACCGCGCGGATCATATGATTTGCGAGGTTAACCTGCACTTACCGCGGTCAGTCTCTGGACGGGTGACCGTTCGTTACACATCGGGGCCCCTTCGTGCCTCGGAGAGCCCGTTAAACAGTTGGTCCCGGGTGTCATAGGAATACCTATGAGAGTCGTTATGGGAAGTCAGAAGCCCGAAAAGTCTGACAACTGATCTAACCTTAGGATATTGGCATTGCCCAGAAACTGGTATGCAGAGGTCTGGTTTTCTGCCGCATCTGGTTAGACTGGAAGCTGACACCGAGATAAGTGGGAAAAGGCATCATATACAGTCCATCGATAAAAAATGGTAAAACTAGGGTTTGTCAACAATTCAGTATTAAAAATTAAATGTTCTACTGCCTACAAAAAGATAATAATAACCACGCTGAAAGAATTTTATCATCTGTCGCTATAGTAGTACGCGTGACGTCTTTTAAACTTGATAATTCATTAATGGACGGTAAAGAGGGTCCAACATAGTTTGTAGATACCGGAGACATAAATCTAATATCAAAATGTTGTTGGAATATTTATGTCAGATGTCTATTGCGACAATTGATTTTTCCAATTGTTATTAATGGTGTCCCGATAAATAATCAATCATGCAGTTTGGCTGTTACGATTTACCAATGTAAGTTGTTGAACAATTTTCGACTATTGGTTTATGATTTTTTTCCTTATATCTATTCAAATCAATTATAATTAGATCTACTTTATATTTGGCGAATATTTATTTTGATAAAGCTTAGTCATTGTCAGTGCGAGTATCATATTTTCGGTTGTTAACAAAATTTTGAGATAAAGTACCATCATATAATTTTTGTATTTCCGTTACATTTCCTAATAATATGGATATAATCAATATCTGCAGCTATATTTGCAATACTACGCCAGTTATCACAAATTGTTAGACTGCCGCCCACGTATCCTTTAATGTAACAACCTTCTTCAATTTACCATGTGTACTAAAGCATGCTTTCAATTCAACCCATGCTTCAACCCAACCGGTGGAACTCGATTCTGACTTTAACGAACGAAAACTGCAACAGAATACAAAAGCGTTTACTGAAAGGTCACAAATAAAACTGGTCATATTACAAGATACGATGCCCCAAAAATCTTAAAGGATCCGACAAAAACCGCAGACGTTAAGCTCCAAACTTGTTATGTACAAGAATGGATATCATCTTATGAATAATGGCGGCGTTACTTAGACCTTCTAAGAACTGCAGCATGCCGTGAACTCTTAAATTGGTGACGAAATGCCGTGAGACCGACATGTGGTCGGAGATTTTCGTATCATCTTTATAATGTTTAAAATTTAGTTTGTATTAAGTTGTTTAAAGGTTTTCGTTGAAATTGTTTTAATTATGCCTTTATCTGCATTCTGTTCAAATTCGCAATTTGAATATTCAACATGTATCTTTTTTAGGATGACACACGTTTCGCGTTTGTCAGTCGAACGCGCAAGAGTGATTGCTTACGGACTGTAAAAATATTTGTTTGCAGTATTTCATTTTTTGTTTGTGATGTATGTGGTAATTTTGGTAAAAATATGTACGCTTTTGAGGATGAATCTTTATGACTGCGGCTGCGGCTGACAATGCTGCTATATTTTTTACTTACGAATATTTTCCACTATATTGACAGATGAAATCCCAAACCCCAGAGGTTCTTAACGATCATAGTGAATTATAAAACACAAAAGCAATATTTAATAAGAGGAACGTTGATGGAGCTCTTAAAAAATTAATGCATCCATTATGTTAGCCAATGAAAATCGATTCTATTGAATAATCTATGATCGCTGTCGACACAGTACGGAAAAATGCTTTTTCCTTTGAATTACTAATTATAATTGAACTGTAGAGTTAGAAACGTGATGTAGTTCGTTTTATGTGAAATGAAATCCAAACAAAGAGTGGTATCGATGATTTAATCAAACACACCCCTATTGCAGCGCTCTCGATCAGCACGGGAACCGGTTCGGCGTGCACCGAGATTCATTCGAACTGAATTGATATGAAGTTATTAACATTGAATTAAAATATTTACAGAGCTGTGCCGGGTGTGCTCGTTTATTTTTGCATGACAATTAAATATGTACATGCGACTCCAATACATTTAAAACGTGGGGTTCATTTTCGATCATTTGCATGTACCTTCAGGGCGCAGTGTTCTTTTATTCATACACACGAATCTGGCTATTCTTGTTTGGTGAGTCGCTCGAATGGTGCCAACCAGATATTTTTTCCTTCTCATGACATTTCGTGCTGTCTGTACGCTGTCACCGATGGAACTCGATATGCATGCATTAAAAATGTAAAAGCGTCCATAAGTTATTCATACTCCATTAAAAGTTCCGATGCAGATTGCACGAGCAAGAAGACTTAATAGAAATCAAGTTTCTTTCAATAGGAATTTAAACATCACTCCTTTTTCTTTCGTCCGGACCTCGTCTGACCTACAAATTTACATAGCAGACAATTTAATCCTTCCTTCGTTTCAACCTTTGTTGGCTACGACTAAATTCTCGGAACATATTTCAGCCTGTTTTTACTTCAAGTGGGCGGTTCCGCCTGATCGTAGATTGTGTGACTCAGATGATATGGGTGTGGGAACTTATATCACTTTGGACACGAGAAATAAACCGACCACTAACGCGTTTATCTGTAACATAAGTACACGATTCATATCGGAAACGCTATCTCGCCGAGGCGGCTCTTCCACCGCCCTAAAGTTGGACGTAAGCCAGTGCCTAAAATCGTACTGCGGACATGATTCAACTATGAATTCGTGTTTATGCTCCATATCTTTTATTACATTAATGCGTCCGAAGTTCTCCTGAGACGTGACAGCATTATGAACGACGCCCTCACCAAATGTGGCGTATGCGACCGCAGTACGACCCGAAACGGCCCGAAATGACCAGTAATCGCCGTTCTGATGGCAGATAAGCACAAATGAATATGTAACGCCCGTCCTCCCACGACCGAGCACAATAAAACCGGGCCTGACCCTATAAAAATAAAAACAGGCAATTAATATTGTTTATTCGCGTCCGTTATTCAGAGCGGCGACAGTAACAAACGACGTCTGCATGGATTAATGCCATCAGAGCGCGTCTCTCGCGGGCATCACGGGCCGCGACACCGATGCCGCGGACACCACGCCGATCCGGTTGAGTAATTCCCTATGTAACGGGACTTCCAGTTATGTAAATCTCAGCCGAATTTCACGATGCATCTGCATAGTTTCGAAAGTAGATCTTAATTAGCCGTTCGATTAATTGTACGACACTATTTTATGTCGATATTATGACAAGGAAAATTAAGCTATTGAAGTGGCTTATGGATTATGGATGCGGAACGGAATCGATGCATAATAATGAGTCCCAATTAATTACGGGCGCTCTGATTTCCTATCGCTCGGCCGGCGTGCCTCAGGGAGACATTATCGGGCCGCTGTGCCGAGAGTCCGCTGGAAAATCGTGAATTATGTTTAACTTTGGATCGATTAAACGTCAATGCAACTACCGGGTTATCGATATCGCAGCAAGATAAGCCTATTAGTTGCGTCACAGAGATAGAGAGCGGCGCGGTGCGACTGGCCAACCTCTGTGATCAGCGGAGGTTGTGGGGTCACCATCACCGGCCCTGGCAGGCCCTAATCTCCTGAAACTTTTACGAGCCGACGCATGAATAATTCCCGAGAGGAGCAGCTATCGATCGCACACGTCGAGGTTTTTATTTATACGGCGCGGGTGGGCGAGGCGCATATTAGTAAACAGGCGCAGGCGCGTCGGCGGCGGACACTCACCGACTTGTAGCACATTCTCCACGCAGCCAGCCTCGAGCAGCTTCAAGCCCCGGCAGAAGGCGATGTTGCGGTGGTCGTCGGGCGGCGCCCGCGCCAGCGATGAGTACATGCATATGTCCCGCTCATCCCGCGGGAACGACCAGTACACGACGCGGCGCTGCACCGGCTCCGGGATGCGTTCATAGCGCTCCTCGATGCGTTGGAACGGGATCGCGGCGGCGACTATTTTCGCTGTGATGTCGAGCAGTGTCGGCGGGGCGCGCGGCCGGCAGCAGGCGCGCGGCGCACACGCGGACATGGCGCTCGCTCGGCCGCTCGGCGCGGACTGACGGCTAGCGCGCCCCTCCCGCCGCGCGGCACCCACCCCTTGAGAGCCGGGGGGCGCCCCGCAAACCCCGGGGATGCGAGCCCCGAATCGACACACGGCGATAAATTATTCATTTGGCAGGCATAATGTGCGATATATTATTAAAAGTTGGTATTTTTGTTGTTCCCTGCGGCATCAAATAAAATCCATAACTATTCGGAATTGCTGCGGTTAACATTTATAAATTCTTAATTTGATTGCAAGTGCTTAACATTTGTTGTGTGCGATTAATAAAGTAGTTATGCACATTGTATTTTTGCTATTCAGTTGGTAATGATTCCATAGATAATAAAGCTTAATATTCAGCTGTTATGAAATTCGAAATATAACGCTGAACAACAAAAACTTGGTACAGAAATAAATAAGAACAATGCCCATAAAAATATAATGTCGGTGCGTGTCGTTGATAGCCGACGCTCCTCGCATTACACAAACGAAGGGGAAAGGCTGGTGCGGTGTGGCGGGGGGCGGAGGGTACATTAACAGCTGATGGCAGGGGGGTGCGGGCGCGGGAGGAGGGGCCGCCGACGTCAGGTGTCCGACCTGCTGGCTCAGCTGTGATTGAGCGCGCCGCGCAGCGCTGCAGCCGCTTACTTGCAACGCGTGTACATTGACCTTTTTGTTTATCATTTTTTTGTAAACATTACTCACTCAGCCGCGCCCGTAAGAAACAAAACATGATTTTAGAATGTATTGTCTTAGGAACAGCGGCAGGATGCCCTTGTCGTCGTAACTGAAAGTTCGAGTGACAAAGTGAAGACTACTTCGCATTTTATGCCTTTTTTTTGTCGTATTATTTATTTATTTCTGTGTAATATTCTTGAAATACTTTTATTGAGGGCAATAATGTTTTCGAGAATCCTGAGAATAACTACCGGATCCAATAATAAAGAACACGATATACAACTAAACAGCAAAATAAACACACTTAACTAAAATGACATCACACTCATCTAATTTTAGCACATACAAAAATAAATCACATCAAAAATCAAGCTACAAAAACAATAGAATAATAATATGAAGCGCTTCATCCGCTGAAAGCGGCTGCTATCATGTCTCGGACGACAACGAGGAAATCCCGACTGAGCGCGAACATACCTATATACAATACATACCTACTGTTTATACATAATGCTATTATGTCGATTTATGTGTAAGCAGTCAGCTGATCGCCATTGAAAGTGAATTAACTTTTTTTTTGTTATGACCTTTGTTAAGTTAAGTTTATAATTTTGGTACTTATACAAGTCTAGCTGCCTAGGTATAGAGATACGTCCTTTTTTACGTAGCGAGAACATTTTTTGTAAAAATAAGAAAATAATATTTCATTAATTTCCTTCGATTAATTGTTATACGCTCTCGCTGAACAGCTGAATCAACTGGATACAGAAGGCCGTCTTGGACACGGCACGTATCATGAGGAGGGTCTTCACTCTAGAATTCTAGCCACCGGAAGCTTTTAGGTCTTACCAGCTTGCTGGTGACGGACCACTGTGTTTTTATACAATAATTATATTAAATACTAGCTGTGTCCTCACGGCTCCACCCGTAGCCAATGTTACTCAGTGATAATGTAGCTTTCTAACGGCAAAATAATTTTTGAAATCGATCCAATAGTTTTTAAGTTTATTCGTTACATACAAAAATACAAATCTTTCCTCTTTATAATATTGGTGTAGATGTATTTTTTTTTAATTATGTACAAAATATGACGAAAATCAAGAATGTGGACACATTCAGCTGCTGAAAGTTATAAATGAACAGCTGAACGAATAGCCTTCGTAGTTCATAGAGGCCATAGAGCCGATAGAGTGCTAAAACTTCAACGAACGATCCGGAAAATCATCACACATCACGCTTGTGGAGAGCGAGGTACGAATATGATTGTTACTGACGGACCTCTACTTACGGAACACCTATTATTAAATGTGCCTCTACTTGGATCTTATGTCATCTCCTGGAAAGTATTTAACTCTATCCCTCTTACACACCCATAAGAAATAGAGACAAACATATTTTCAGTTTAGCTAGCTTACTCGTACTTGGGGCAGACCTGGACTGCCCCCCCCCGGTGGGTTCCCGCATTGTCGTTGCGGGGGGGCTCAGTAGCCGTGGCATAGATCCCCACGGTGAAGCGAAGAGGAACCCGAGGAGGGGCTGCTCGTTGGGGCTTGGGCCTGGCAGCCCTCGATGTAGCGGCCAAGTAGGTTGCGGTGTCGCCTGGGAGACACCGCAACTGAGGCGGGCCGCGATGTCGTATGGGAGGCATCGCGGCTGAAGGGTGGAGGCCGCGGCGGGAGAGGAGTGCCGGTATTGCGGTGCGCCGTTCTCCCTACCTTCCGCGGCCTTGACGGGGTCGCCACCATCAGATGGCGGACGCGGTGGGGCCGCAGGGGGAGAAGAGTGTCGGTATGTCATTAGCCGCTCGCCTATCCTCTGCGGCCGAAAAGTGGTAGGCGGCGGGGCCACTAACCTGACCCGTCGCAGGGGGACCAAGGGTGCCCAGACACGGGGTCGTCTGGCGCCCATGTGCTCGTTTGGCCCCCGGGGTGGTCACGGCGTACCATGTGTTCTGGTGCGCCGGTGATGGGTGGTATTCCCCAGAGGAGGGTCCGGTGACGGACAGCCGCGGCGGGTTCGCGGATGAGTGCTTACGCGTGCCCGTGTTCCCGCCATATGTGGCAGAGGAGGACACCGTGGAGTTTTAGTGGGTTTGAGTCCCACATAACTGCACTATCTCCCCGTGGTAGTACAGTATGCGAGTGCATTTCTCCATATAAAAAAAAAGTCCCGGACTGACCATACGAACGAACCGGGCAAATGCCCGATGGGCCGGATGCTCGATGGGCCGGTCACACAGTCGGAGAAATCGAAAGAGTGAGTGGAAATTAAAAAAAAAAAGTCGTCCAACTATCGCCTATCGCTTGAAAAAGAAGCCGCAAAATGTGTTTGCACTCAAGATACAGGAGAAAAAGTGAGGGGAGCGTCTATAAAAACCAAAAAACGTCGTCCGTCTAATCGCTTGGGCCGACCGTCTCTCAAATGCCCGGGTCGATTTCAGGTCCCTGTTCGGCCCTGACTTGAGGTACGGATAACTGATCTATCGGGAAACACACTGTAAACGGCTAGAAACAACATGGTAACCTAATTTCCATATTAATCCATAATTCGCTTTGAGTGACGGTTACTCGATACATTGGTTCGTATCTCCAGAGTCCCAAGCCTCCCCTACATTCTTGTGGATGAGTGAGGACTTTCGCGGTAAGGGCAATTACTATTAGAATATCCGTGGTAAATATGCATACCTTTTATCTATACTAATATTATAAAGCTGAAGAGTCTGTTTGTTTAAACGCGCTAATCTCAGGAACTACTGGTTGGAATTGAAAAATTCTGTGTTGGATAGTCCATTTATCGAGGAAGGTTATAGGCTATATAACAGCACGTTACGACCAATAGGAGCGAAGCATAAATTAAAAATGTTGCAAAAACGGGAAAAATGTCCACCCGTGCGAAACCGGGACGGGCCGCTAGTGTAAGATATGAATTAAATCGTTTACAAAACTTAGGTAGAACGGCCTACAAAGCGACAAAAAAGAAAACAATTTTTTAGTTATTAAATCTTCTTTAAATAATAAAAACAAACTGACAGACTGACTGATCTATCAACGCACAGCCTAAGAGCCAAGCCACATTTGACGGAAGATACGTTGCAGATCTTCCGTCGCGTGATTTACTAGAGCAATTTTAGTAGGTAACGCATCTTCGGTCAAATGTGTACGGTGTGAGATGTTTGTATGGAATTATGTGTAACGTACCGGCGGAAGATCGGCGACGTATCTTCCGTCAGATGTGGCTTGGCCCTAAACAGTTGGGGCTAGAAGTTTGAAATTTTGACAGTAAGTACCTTTTATAACGTAGTCGCTTACTCAAGAAGGTTTTTTCAAATTTCCTTCCTTAAGGGGTGAAAAAAAATCACGCATGTGAAGCAGCGGGAAAACGCTCCTTTATAATAATTATAGCAGAAAGCGGTTCTTCTCGACACGTCACGTATTGTAAGGTTTCTGTTTCTGGGGTAGGTGTTGAATTAGTAGATTGATAAACGATAGATACTCAAATCTGTAATCTGGTTCTTTAAGGTAATAAGAACGCATCTTCAACTTGTCCCTTCTTGTGCGCGTTTCTTGTGATGGCGCCATGTTTTTTATCTATCGTAAAACTTTCAATTCAAATTGAAATTTTTATGCCTCCATCGTTATTCGATGATTCTGCCAACGTCAAGGTTGAAAAAGACACTGCGATAAGTACGTAAAGTATTACACTAAACAGCAACTATTGACCGGTGTATCGTAAAACTTTATAATATTAAATACATTCTATGTCAGATTCTTATAAGTATCTCATTTAAAAATCTCTATAACCTTAACAGTGGGTTCTAACCATCTTTGCTTGGACCCCTGTTACCGATGCCGGTGCCACCCCTATTTTATTGTTTATTATACAAGATAATAATAAAAGAACTTCGTCCTGATTTCTAGGTAGGTATTTCGCCACCTACCGTAATTTTTTTGGCGTAACAAAATATTTTCTGCTAAGTATCCTGAAAAGTTTCGACACCTCCCGCGCATTAGGTCGTATCCAAATTTGTGATTTTTCAGGAGAGAGATTCTTAACTTCATCTTTGTCTTGATCAGCCGCAAACGATAGTGTGGGATTAATTTTAGAATATAGCAATGATTGAAGGTTAAAGGGGATAATGAGGCCTTTTGATTGAATTAAAACCTCATATTTTCGTAAAAATAGGCAAAAATAAAAACTTACGACCTTATTCTTGTTGTCGCAAAGTCGTATCTATTTGTTACGACCTTATACCATTAAAAAGCACAACGAATGCAGCACGAATAAGGTCGTATGTCAGACATAAGACTTTATGCTGCGTACAGATTTTTTAAATAGGTAGGTACGATAATATCGACCGCGCATAAAATCGCAACTTTCATGTTTCGACGTTTTGCGTCGGACGTATTTCAAATTATTAACTTACGAAAATAGTGATGAAAATCATTATATACTTAAAAACAATTTACTAACACGATTAGGATAAACATGCAAATCATGATAGTAAATTAAAGTAAGAAATAAACTTACCATTTCATCAACGTTCATTAGCCGTTATTTTCACGTTCGAATCATTTTGGTTATTTAAAGCTAATTTTAAATCTTTGTTGACCGTACATTACTCATAGTACTAGTATCTAATAAAAACAAAACAGTAAAGTACAAAACACACACAGTTTCTTGTTTTTTTTAGATTTTCAAACTCCAACGAATATTTTGTACTGTTTACATTTTACGACGTCGGTACTGTGCCGTGATTAGCCGGTGCGCGGTCCAATAGTTCAACGTAAATCGTCGCAACTGTTGGCACGACCGTATGCGCGGGAATTTAAACATGATAAGACTATTAGCCGGTAAGAATCTTGGTATTTAATGTAAATATGAAAATATTGTTTTCAAGGATGTGTAGAATTTCTATAATAATGAACTGTAGTACTAAAATCTCGTTTTACCAAAAAAACGTGTTACGACTTTTTGCGTGGGAGGTATCGGTTTAGACTTTCAACTTACGTATGGCGTAATTTTATGTACTTATGTATACAAACTAGTTGAACGCATAAATAAATCATCCATGTAGGTAAGTAGCATGCACTCTGCATATAAAATCGCATGCACCAATATTAAAAAGATCTCCCCTTCAAACCCGAACCATAGACAATAATTCATTTATATCAATCGAATTTTAAATTACGCGGGAAACTGCAGCTGAGGGTAATGGTACTTTCATTTATAAATCAAATGCACCTATAAATCAACCTTCAAGAGGAAGTTTTGTACAAAATTTCCACAACGTAAGCGATTTTCACAAATAAACCATTAAAAATCTAAACTTGTTCGCCGTAAACAAATAAACGTTAATCTGATCGATTAGTATTACGAATTAACACCGTTGATCGAATGAATGCGGATGATTCATTCATTATGGTCGGGGAGGGAGGCGGGTGGCGCGAAGCCACCTCACACTATAAATGGAGACTGCAAAGCAGTTCTGCATGGGATGTATAGATTCTCGGAATTATTTAAAAAAAAATAGTTTTCTGTTTACCGTTTCGTGAATCACTTTTCTTTTTTTTATGAGATTAAGTCTTTGGTAATTATTAAGTTTATTAATACAGTATTCTATCAGATTATTACAGACAGTTAATAAAAAATAATATAATTATGATACCTACAGTGAAAGTTCAAAACTTGACATAATTTTCTTCGATATCACCGATTATTTATACCACTTAATAATAATTAAGAACGCTGATTACCGACATTAAGAAAATCAGGAATTCGTTTCGATCGCCATTATCAAGAAACTTGACTATAATGTACCAACCACCAGCTCTCTGTATCAAGTTTTGACCCGGAATCGAACCGGCTTTCCGTTGCCAACGTCCGCTAAAAAAAGATTTAACTTAAATTTTTATAACCTGTATTCCATTACTGGCGCTCCCGCGAATCGATATCGCGTTCCGAATTTAAAATGTCGTGTCCCCGCCATTTTTGCCGGATCTAATGAACTATTAAACTGCAATTTGGATGCGCGATGGCTGTTAGATGGCGCTGTGCGCACGTATTGATCGCGCGATGGGGGCCAAATATCTCGACATCGGGTTCTGCCAAGTCACGGAATGTATTGCTAGCTATTGTGGCGAAAAATGGGGGGTTGAGATGAGCGTGGAATGCCTGCCCGCGCTTAGTGCGCACCTAGTGTGAGGCGACGATTTATGTGACGTGTTTTAGGTGATCACTGAAAATCAGCGCTGTGTCTGTGGCCCACGCCATAGCACAGCATTATGCTGAGTGGTCACCTTTTTGTCACAGTTGTCTTTTATTTTAATATTATTTATATACTATCATGTTTTGTGTTAAAGTGTATCTGTGACAAATAAATGTTTTTTTCTTTCTTTCTTTCTTTCTTTTCTTTCATGTGAGCTCCGCGCTGTCTATGCGTGAGCTTTTTTCTTGTATACAGCCTGTTTGGTCGTGTTAAGCTTTGATGACTGTTCAGGTCTATTTTATTTTTCATGATTCATAACTCTGAGGTTAAGATAGGTGGAGTTTGGTCAAATAGTCATAGAAATAAATTCATGTTATTAAAATTAACGGCTGGTAGAATATACGATCTTCTTGAACAAATCACAGTATAGTTGAATAGGTGGGCCCTAGCAAATGCAAGGCAAAAGGAATCAAAATAAAACAAACTTGGGATTTTATGAATTTCATAAAATACGAATATTAAAAGTTCATATCCACTTCTTCGTCACGACTGGCAGTATAAATAAATCATAAAGAGGCTATCATAAACTCAAACACACACACGCACATAAAATCCTAGTATTTTCCTAAAGTGAGGGTAGTTACCACGTCTCTAACACGCTACTTTCTAATACATAATTACAAAGGCACTGAAATATGGATACAGCCTGGTATTTCCGAAATGCGGGTACGACGGCAATTACAGTGTGTGAATATTTTACCAATGGGATATTGAAGGAGAACTTACCTTGCTACTATTAAATAATCTATGGTAGAAACTAGTACGAACCGATGTACCTACTGGTATCCTGAGCATTCCAAATTTAAATCAGTTGGCAGACTACTCGTAGCAGCCCATGGGGGCTATGACAATAAAAAGCGGGTTGAAAAGCTCTGGTTTCTAAACATTCCAAATTTAAATCGGTTGGCAGACTACTCGTT
This sequence comes from Amphipyra berbera, assembly GCA_910594945.2. Lineage (NCBI taxonomy): Eukaryota > Metazoa > Arthropoda > Insecta > Lepidoptera > Noctuidae > Amphipyra > Amphipyra berbera. Next base: position 15,119,744 of record OU343138.1, read on the forward strand.
AGCAGTCCGTGGGGTCGGATGACAATAAAAAGCTGGTTGGACTACTGAAAAGATTATAGAAAGGTATTCAAAAAAACAAAAAAAAAACCGACTTCAAACACTTAAAATAACTTAATATAAAATTAACAGTTTCAGAAGTCGGTGCTAGGTGCTAATCCACGCTGAACCAAATTAAAGGCACCGGCTTCTGAAACTGTTAATTTTATATTAAGTAATTTTATACTTTTTAGTTTTTGAAGTCGGTTTTTTTAAACATAGTTTTTTTTTTACTTTTTAGTGTCTGTAATAGGTTGTTCTGTAAACTACAATAGGATTTTTCTAGATTACACCAGGTAGAATAATTACATCGTCCACGTAAACTAAAATGTTCATAAAAAAATAAAAATGTTCATAAAATGAAAACTACTGGGCCAAACTATGTTAATTTTTTATGGGACCAAATGGCAACTATTCCGCATCAAACTAAAGAAGAATTACGTAAATCGGATCATAAATCTCGGCATAATAGGTGTACATATATAAAAAAAAACAATCGAATGGAGAACCTCCTCCTCTTTGAAGTCGGTTAAAACACAAATAAACATTATTAATTTATTAATAGTTTTCTCATTAGTATATCGTTCTCTAGGTACTCCGGGAATCCTTAAATAAAAACAGTAATTATTCTTAGCTAAACTCGATGTGGAATTTATTCAAAAATTATCACTTGGTGGAAGAGGATTATCGAACAGAATTTGAATTTGGTATCGGTTTGTAGGTGTATTTCCTTGTATTTAAATTGATATTGATCCATTCGAAGCGATAAAACCTATCACTTACCTACCACATCGAGTGTGGCTGATGTAGGTATTATTTACATCCCTGTTAGTGGCGGACTCAATCAAAAATAGGAAAATAGGCCTCTTCCAAATTGTATCGGTTCTCTGCCCTCCGTTTAGCCTTCTCCCGAAATATGTGACCCCAGCATTATTCTTTACGTCTTCGGTGTCAGTTCTATTTGGCTGGAAAGCGATTTAGAATCCGTTTGCAAATTCTTGCTTCAAATCCTCGTCTGGTCCAATTCCGATTCATTCTCCAATTAAAAAACTTGAATAACATTAGCAGTACCTATCTATTTAAAATATATACCTATCTATTTTTTTAATCTTCTTTGGTCCTTCACAAAAGTTCAGCAAGTACAACAAGCTCTCAAGGCTTCTCGATAACTACTTACATACGCAAGGCAAGCCATGTTATCCATTATTAAGTTCCGAGAATTTCCGATAATTTCAATAAAGTTTCTTGATTTAATTATGAAGGGTCGATGATGGTCATTAATTTTTTATTAGAATAACTTCTAGCGCCATCTATCGAGTAACTTGTTAAGTTTTAAATTAACGCCCTCTAGCGATAAATTAAAGCATTAGTGTACAGACATTAAGACAAGGGTAAAGAAATTAGTTCGAATGATTGCCGTTAGAGAGCTTTGGTCATTTTTTTTATAAGGTATTTGAGCAGGGTAGCGTTATATTATCATAGTAATCCTTACCTGACCAAATGACAAACATTCTGACGGGTGACGTCCACCTGATAGAAATATTCATATTATGACACCGGGGACTGATTCTAGACTCCGAGGCACGAAGGGGTCTCGATGTGTAACGAATGGTCACCCATCCACGGACAGACCGCGGAAAATGTTGCTTAACCTCGCAAATCGTATGATCTGCGCGGTCGTTAATAAGCCACTAGTCCCTCCTAAAACAGCCTCCACAAGTGACGATGCGTAAATACCTATGTCCAGCGTACCCTGGGCAGTCAGCACCGCTACCAACCTTGCTGACTGGCACAGTTATAGAAATGAATGAACATAAATAAGAAAGTAATGTTCAAAGATTATGTATTTGAAAAAAATGTATAAAAATATTTTCATATTGTTGTTAGTACATTCTGATGATACTTATGACATCAGGGCAGTTCATTGTATCTCACAGGATACGTGAGTTGGTTACCTCTGTCCCAAGAGTACAGCTCCTGGAATAAAATTAATGCAATTTGTCAAGAAATCTAAGGAAGATGTCGCAAGAGGATCTAGGTTACGGGGTGCCCTGCGTAAGCGACAAACGCGATGCGGTGCAATGCGACGCGACACGATGTGGAACAAATACGCGTTACGTCGCATCTCACTACATAGGCCGCTAGTAGGGAATGCCGTTGTCTTGATCGCGTTTATCGCGTTCGTCGCGTCGCGTTCTTCGCTTACGCAGGACACCCCGTTAGATTCGACTTGTATGTCGGATAGGAAGTCTAATTAGGTTTTTTTAAAATAAATTTTCAGTTTATGTCCACGGGCTGAGATTGTGCCCACTGCCCGGTAAAAGGCGATAGACAGACCTGCTATTCCACGATACCGTCATCGATGTGTTTGTAACCCAGATGACGCGCACCGCTGAGCGCTTTCCTGCACTACGGGTCGCGGGTAGTATGCTGTGCTAGTTACTACGTAATCGTGTATTCGATTCGCACCAGGAACAAGTATTTATATACCTGTTTTTTGTTCAGAGAGATCTGGTCAGAAAGATCAGAATGATGAAGAGAATCATCATCCTCCTGCCTTTATCCCAACTTATTTGGGGTCGGCGCAGTATGTCTTCTTCCATACATCTCTATTAGCCATCATCTTAGTAGTCACCCCCTTTCGAGCCATATCACCTTTCACACAATCCATCCAATGTTTCTTTGGTCTTCCTTTACTCTTATAACCATCCACATTCATACTCAAAACTTTCCTTACGACATGTTCCTCATTCATTCTCGTCCACATCACATGCCCATACCATGACAACCGGTTTCTACATAACTTCTCAGTCACCGTCACCACTTTCAGAATGATGAAGAGAAAACTAATAAAAAATTAACCTTATGCATATGATCATATCCAAGCTGCGTGGTCTTTCGGAAGGGGTTGGTGAACTGCAGCGCCACTTCCACCTGCTTGTTGAGGTACAGGTCTATGGCCACAGAGACCTTGCTCTCTCTCTCTGTGGCCGAGTCCAGAGCATAGAGGACCCCGCAGACTATAAACATTTCTCCCACCTATAACATAGGCAAAAAAAGAAATCGACTTACAAAAGACATGTATGTTGTGTGGGGTTGGCAAAAAGGCCGACTCCACCTGATGGAAAGCGGTCACTGTCGTCTATAAATACCTTCAACACCAAAAGACTAGTGTGTCTCTAATTACGCCAGACCCAAACCCTCCAACCCTTTTTTTTCCGTTGGATAATCCTCATGGATGTCCCTCGCACGGGGAAGGCGAGGGGGTCTGCCGGACTCTTACCGGCTAAAAACCAACGGTGTCCCTCCTTCTGACCTAAGGCCGGGGTCACGGGATTCGCTATTGCATGCACCGCGACCCTGGCAGAAACCCTCCAAACCTGGGACACAGCAACGCTGCTTGGCGTTAGAAATAGGTATGTTGTAGCACTTCTCGGACGAACTCTTTCGCATGGAGCTCTACTAGTTGTATCAAATTTTTTATTTTATTGGAATGGAATAACAGACATCTTTCAGTGTTTCAGCGATAAGTTATGAGATCTGTGTGATGTGTAAAATATTTTTCTCACCTGTTTATGATTCAACGAAATATTCCAAACGTAGTCAATAGTTAAACCATCTTTGGTAGGATCGAAGCTGAGCTGAAACCAAAAGTTATTTCAATTTAGAGAGCCGAGGTTTTATATAAAAACCTGATTAGAAACCCTGGCAAAAACTGGGAATAATAACGCCAGGCAGAAGAAGCTTTTGAGTGGTTTGCACAACGACTTTTAAATAACATATAAAAGGCATATTAATTACATAATTCTGTCTCTATCAACTTAATATGTTTAGAGTTAAGTGTATTCACTAATTCGTTGTGTAAGCCACCCTTATCTCAAGATACTCGTACCTTAGCAACAGCAGTGTTATTGGATCGTTCTATTGAGTAAATCGCCCAGAGACCGTTGTCATCGGCACTGAAGTCCACCTGATGAATACAAAAACACGAAATACAGTTTCGATTATTCAGGAGTCATAAGTACCTACAGTCCGCGACAGAGGTCGACATGGCAATTTTCTAGTTATTTTCAATACACAACTACAAGCAACAACGTGAGCGAGATCGAAATTGATCAACGCGGTCGATGCGGACTCGTGCAGCGCTAAGACTAAGATGGCGTGGGCGCTGTGCGGGTGTGCGGGGCGTCTCCGAGGTCCACGTCACACTTCATACCGTCGCGGACTGAACCTATGCGTTACTATGACGAAACACCAAAACGATACCATATTTACCTTCTTCATAAGATTAGTTGTGAGAGCCTTAAAGAGAAGCCAAGTCGGCATTGGTCGTACGATCTTCTTCTCTCGTATCGGCACAAGTTTTACGAGAATAGCTCATGCCGCCGTGGTGAAAATATTAGCCAGTCAGCAAGGTAGGTAGCGGGGCTGACTGCCCAGGGTGCGACGTACTTAAGTATCGGATGCTCTTCGTATGATGATGAAAAGGAAATTTCCTATGAACATTTCTTTATGCTCTACACCCCTAATTCAGATAATTTATGTAAACAAAGGAGATAACAGATCAAAAAAATGTCTTATTAATGGTAATTCACAAAAATGGCGTAAAAAAGACTAGATTTTCTTTTAAATAATTATTATAAAATTATTATGCCGTGATTATTTTTATAAATTTTCGGTTTTAAAAAAAAGTTATTAAAAAAGGAGGTTTTCTGGTATAAAATATTTTATGATACTGCAGGAGTTCCAAACATTTTCAAATTTCGTTTGATAGTACCTATGTCAAAGTCGCGTTATTTCATTTAATTCGTTTACTTTTCTCCGATCGAACTTAAATGTTTTTCGCTGCGTGTTTGTTGTTTCTTGTTAATTGACAAATGGAGCCTCAGCCGGGTCCTATGAAGGCCACCGACCGCGACAGTTTGTTCCCTGTGAAAAAGTGGCCTCGAAAATGTGAGTGCCACAGAACAACTCATGGTGATACATGATACATACATGCCTACAAGCAGACATACAAGACTTGGGCTGAGGGCAAATATTGGTCTTTCGGAGACTGTGCTGCCAAAACGGTTGAATTTTTAAGAATATCAGCAGTGACAGTGGGAAGTATTGTAAAAGAATACAAAACAACCCTTACCCTCAGTTCTCCCAAGTAAGAAGGTCCAAAGACCAGCTTCGTCCAAAGAATGGACGATTTTACCCTGTCTGCAATAAGACGAATCGTACACCAGTTTTTTTCGCAGAAATGAGGCACCTACTTTTACAAAGGTGAGAATAATTGATGACGTTACATTTATGACAAACCTATCAAGGTTTGTGATAAATGAGAATGAATCCGATTCCAAAACCGATAGTTACCTAGTTATTCAGATTTCAACACATCATGAAAGAAATATTTCTTAATCCTAATCGGAGCTAGATATGAGCGCCGCAAACATTGTTTGGTTGCAGTATTTTGTTTGCATAGTTCTTATAATTAATCAACTTTAATTTTATAGATGATTACTTAGTAAAAATTTAATGATAAAATGTTTTGAACCACTGTCCTGTCATTTTGATAGTGACATTTCTTGACGTTTCTCTGTATACATAAATTATCTGGATTATGGATTTGGAATATAGTTACTTGATTATGCTGTGCAGTATAGAGCCTGCCATCAGCGTGAGGTAGCTGAACAGATTTGATGCGACTCTGCGTCAGATCGTAGCGGATGATGTCACCAGGATTGCCTGACTCGTTGGCTTGGTAGAAGAATGATCCACTGTACACTATGTGGCCGTTGCCCTAAAAAGAGGAAAGCCTTTGGATTACTTAAAGATTATCCATAACTTTTGGTTTTCGATTTACAGTTACAGCTAGTTCACACAGAAACTGTTTACAGGACCCGTTTTAGCGGACCAGTTTTTATTTTGGTGATGGCACTCGTAGTTTTATGAGCGAGTTCACATACACGACAGTATTCCGAATCCAGTAATAAAAATTGGTCCGCCATTATTACATGTTCCGCTTTATTATCAAAAACTGGATGACGGAACAGTATAAAAAACGGATCCGTACATAAAGATGTATGGAGAAGTATGGGTGCCTTCGATGCATCAGGATAGATATGGATGTTATGAAATCATGCGAATATCTATGATAGTGTTGACAAATAAAGTAGGAGACTGTACATTCCATTTGTAAGGTTGTGGGGGTTGGGTGGCAGAAGTTTCAGTTTAAAGTACAGATAACCAGTCGCATTTGAATTGGATCCTGGATCCTTTTTTGTTTTAGTTCAGATTCAAAATCATTAAAAAAAAAGTAAAAAAGACAATTCATTACTTCAGGCTTGTTAGACAAATGTGCCAAGTAAATGTTCAACACTAACAAAGAACGGTTTCTGCAGCTTGTGGTACTCATCGACGTGGTCTGCCTTGAAGCTAGCCTTAGTTCTGTACTCTCTAAGCCTCTCCACATCAGTCTCTTGGGTAGTCCATAGTTTGTCTCTCTGAAAGAAGGAACACATTTAATCCTTAGTAATATTATAAACGCGAAAGTTTATATGTATGGATGTTTGTTACCCTTTTACGCAAAAACGGCTGAACGGATTTGAATGAGATTTGGCACACAGATAGACTGCCCTGGATTAACACATAGGATACTTTTCATCCGGGTACATCAAGTAGTTCCCCTGGGATGCGGGTGAAACCGCGGGTAATAGCTAGTGGGTATATAAAATTATCATCATCATAGCGCGACTGCCTGGCATGGAGTTCCCAATGACCGCTACAATGAACAGTCAAAGGGAAGCTTGCCGTAATCACCACGCTTGGCAGATGGATTGGTGATAATAGTATACTGCTTTAGCAGACAGGAGGACGGTGCTGTCTACCTTCTTGACCTAATATCTTAGTAACTTTTGACGACACCCACGGGTGGGGCCCTGATCTTTGCCGGGAACTATGGAACTCTTTGGTAAGAACTGCACTGAACAGTAAAACTGGCAAGTAATCTCAAAAGCCCAAAGCAGATGGCGCTAGTGTAGTTGGAGGTCATGCTATCTGTCAAACTCTGTCTATTGCCAAGTCAATACTATGCCTCAGTGTTGTGTTGTGCCTTTTTGCTGATCAAGAACATCAGGACACAGGTTTTCCAAAAATAATCAGATGAGAAAAAAGTGGAGGCCACAAGATATGTCGACTATCAACAAAATATTGATTTCACGTATTTGCAATCAACATTTTGTTGAAACATATAACGCAATGCCAATGGATTCTGTTCTTGAAAATCGTAAAAAGTGTGAATTTGTTATATTAATTGCTATATTTATACAAACAGCGATCTACAGACTTAATGTTTTATTTACCTAGCTTTAACATAACCTCAATTCAATGACATGACCCCCAACAAAACAAGTGCCACCAAGCGGGAGCAAAGGCGGACATATCTGCCATTGGTTTACTTGTATTGGTTGTGTCAGATAAATCTCTGCGGATGGAATTGTCTGTAGACAGTAAACTATCTTCGGAACCCATCCATTAGTTGTTTTACTTGAGAGACTTGATACCCTAAATGAAATTGAAGACGCCCGTCATCTATTGCCTAGGATTAGGTTTATTTCGATAATATTGCTGAAAGTACCTGAGCGTCGGAACCATTGGAGTCTCTAAGCCAGGCTCCAAACATTTCTTCTTTGTAGCGATGGTAGACTGGCTTACCTATCGCGTATAGTTGACAATCTGTAAATGTTAAATTGAATTTTATTTTTGTAGGTCTCATATAGTAGTCAATTTAAGCCAAAACCTCAATAGACAAAGGAACGGATCGTGTGTTCAATATAATTACGAAGAGTAATTGACCACACGTCCAATACAACGACCCTATTACCAGGTCTTAAGCTGATGAACCTTGGTTTCAGACAGCGGGCTATAACCCCTGGGATGAGGTAGAATGTGTACATAAGAAACTGTTCACTGCGTTCCGTCGTGAGTTTTATATTTTTGGTACTTGAATTCGTAGGTTCCACCTTCAGACCCTGTCTGGGCTTACTACCAGGTTCAACTAGGTTCAAACGCGACCGAGACAAAGAAAAAAGAAGAACAGCTGTCAGTACTAAGAACGATCTAATAAACTATGACTTACTGGTATTCCTCCTAGGTTTCAGCCCCGCAGTTCCATTCATTGGTGAAATAAGGAGCTGGGCACGATCGCACCTAGGACACGTTGGGCAGCGCTGTACCTCGCACAGCTCCTCGTAAGAAGTCAGGGCTGGAGGCCGAGAGCCGTATTCCACTGGTTGCTGTACTGGCACCTGGTGGTGTGGCCCTGGGTCTGTCCGAAAAACAAGTTTAATTACTAGGAATATAATTCAAAGGAAGTTAATGTATGCAATATTCATTACTTGCTATTGCCCGCTGTTTCACTCGCGTCTTAAGGAAATTACTTCATATACTCGGATATAAAGTATCCTAAGTGTTAATAATGTATCTGTGTGCCAAATTTCATCTAAATCGGTTTCACCGTTTATGCGTGTTTAAGTAATAGACATGTAGGTATCCATCTTCACAAACTTACACATAGACATATAATATTACTAGCACTTAGCTCGCGACTTCGTCCGCATGAATTTTCATACAAACTTTCATTGCCTATTTTACCCCCTAAGAGGTAGCATTTCCAAAAAAATCTTTTCTTTGTGAAAGCCTACGTCACAAAAGGAACCTACTGTCCAAATTTCTTGTTTCCAGCTTCAGTGGTTTAGGCTCTGCGTTGATGAACCAGTCAGTCAGTCAGGAGCCGTCAATATATAAGTATGTATAGATAAGTAGGATGGAAAACTTACTCGACAACTGAATATGGCCTTTAACAGTCTGGTTATTCAGCTCATTCTTGGCTACGCAGCTGTACTGACGCAGGTCGTGATCCCTGACACCAGGTATCTCGAGCCTCATGATCCACCTCCATGGATCACCCGTCGGCGCCACCTCAGTCTTGTACCGAAGACCTTCGAGAGTGAGGCCGTCGATCTCCCAAGCTAACACCGGTTCCGGCCAGGCTTGGATCTGGAGATGTCAATGTTATAAATAGGTATTTTTTTTATAAGAAAACTGGAATACTTTACCTACTTTATAATTTACTTATTTTCTTATTATATACTTATTTAGGTATATTATATTTTATAGCATAAATAAGTAGAAATAAATAAGACAACTGTACACTGGAATTTGCCTTCAACCACATAATCAATCTCTCTCTATCACTCAAAGGTTTGCTGGTAGAAAACTCATTTTTGAGTTAAGCTCGCCTTTGTACATAACTTCACTAAATTGTAGTTTTATTGCTGTAATTTTTCTTGTGTACAATAAAAAATAAATAAATTAATAAGAATAATACGCGCTTGAACCTAGGCGTATATGGAGGCGCATGGGGTTGCCAGGTCCAAAAATAGAAAAGCCGGACACAGATTCATATTTAGCCGGACATTTTGGCCTGGAAGTCTGACAAACGGGTAAATGAAAAAAAAGATACTTATATTTGTGTATTTATTACTGTTATTCATTTGAGACTTACTTTACTCTTAATTATATTTTATTGTGAATCATCGGCATATTTTGGCGGGGCAAGCTAGAAAAAATGCCGGACAGGCTGAACTTGTATACGCAGGGTATAAAAATAGCCTTAACGAAGCCGAAGTCTACGCATACTGTACATCAAACTAAGTAACATACAGCAAAAATAATTTCTGGGAAACGACTTTTATTTTTTGGCATTATAAAATAGCTTTTAATTGGAGCACGCAATAGAAACGAGCGCGCAGCAGACTGTGCCTACATTTCAAAAATGTTGATAATGTTTGTATAGAAGAATGATTAGTAATAACATTTAAACTTAGTTTTTGTGAAAAAAGGAACAAAAATATATGGTGACTTTGACCTTCAATATCTCCATAACCAGTCGGTTCTCAGGTATGGCCAAAAAAATCTTCATAATGATGGGAAGAATACGTGGCTGACGGCTTCGTTAAGTGTACTTTTACACCCGATATTTGGACGAACAAGACTATAAAAAGCCGGACATGTCTGCCTAAAGTTGGACACTTGGCAACCCTAGAGGCGCAGGCCGTTCGTTCAACACAGTTCAGTCACAATTTTACAATCCGTACAATTGGGCAACGCCTTTAATGTCGGGCGATGCCACCGCCCGTGTAGGCGTTGACCAACTGTATGGTTTGTAAAACTGTGACTCTGTGTTGCCTGCGCGGCCTACGCCTCCGTATACGCCTAAGCTATCGGGGTGTCCTACGTAAGCGACGAACGCGATGTGACAAACGCGATCAAGACAACGGCATTCCCTACTAGCGGCCTATGTAGCGAGACGCGACCTAATGCGTATTTGTTCCACATCGTGTCGCGTTTGTCTATAAGGGACTTTTCAAATTTAAGCTGTTCAGTGTAGCATTTATGCTTTACACTGGATTCCGATAGAAAATCTTGCGGATGCATGCACCATTTATGGGATGCTCAAATAGCTAGATTGGAATTGATTTCAGGATATAGTGATAAGCTAATTGTGGCCACAGGTGGGACGGAATATGATGTGATTTCGAACTTACCTCACATTCAATCTTGACAGTCTTGTTAGTTACGTAGACGACGTTGTTCGGCACGCGTATGTAAGGACTGACTGGAGCAAATAAAATATTATAATTTGTTAATTTTAACTCTTAGTTTTTAAGCGCTTTTGTTTTTATCTCCACAAACAACCACAACCAGAAAAAGCGACGGACTGGACGAACGATCGGACTTATACCAATGTAAGCCATTCCGTTGCTTTTTGTGGTTGTCGTAAATAATATCCTCCTTTTTCGAAGTCGGTTCAAAATCGGCAATAGCTTGGCAAAGTAGGTGTAGACGACACCATAAAACTTCTATTGTAGTGTTGTTTACATTTACATTATCAATAATCCTGACAACCCGTCCTTCTTAAAAGAATTGACAATTTGTTTCTAATGGCCTGCGCCATAAGCCGGCACGGCATGGCATTGGATTTTTTAAACTCAATAATTTTAAACCTTATATTAATAGCATTAGCACTGATATTTGCTTAGCATACCGCGGAATGCTTCGTCGTACCGCAGCATGCCGAAGCATCCCGCGGTACGGTAAATACGACTCCTAAAGGGTATGACAATAAGGTTTAAATTATTTGAGCTTAAAAAATCTTTTGTCATGCCGTTCCGCCTATCGGCGCAGGCCCTAAGTATGTACGCTAGATCCATTGTATGGCTAGTTATCTAAAGATTTCCATTATTATTCATTGTAATGCCGCCCCAAAAAATCTAAACAATCAAAACCTTTTTTCCTTTACAATATTTAAGAGACATTAAATATTTAAGGAGACATGCTTATAAAAGAATATGATATCTAAATACTATTTAAATTAGAGTAGTAAAACTCGATGTAAAAGGAATAAACGTTACATAGACATCAGGCGCGAACAGACTGGCATTATTACCTTAAATATTTTAGAGGCACTCTGATTCTACTGCTTAGGACATAGTGCTATTATTTATTCTGTGGCTTTCCAGTTAGAATGAGCTATAAGCTTATAAAACTTCAACCAGAATAGTAAATAAATATTTTAATAACAGTAAAATTAACAGAATATAAGCTGTAAGAAGCCACACAGAAGTACACAGCGGATCCGTTTTAACGGATCTGTCAGTATTGGATGTGTTGTTCACATCTGTACCGACTGATCAGTTAGGCGCTTCACCCACTGCACCGCGCCCCGTCGCGTAGCGCGGGATGGCAAACTGCGCGCGGGGCGCCTTCCCGCGCATTTCCGCGTCGGCAGTGTGTTGTGCTAGGCGTGATTTCTATATAAATTGAGATACTTGCATACAGTGGTAAAATCTGCCATCCCGCGCTACGCGACGGGGCGCGGTGCAGTGGGTGGAGCGCCTTAAACAAATGGCAGTTGCGTCGCATCTGGCAAGCAGGATACAATAAAAATAACGGATCCAATATTTTTTACTGGATTCGGAACACTTTCGCGTATGTGAACTCGCTCATACAACTACAGCCGCCATCACCAAAATAAAAACGGATCCGCTAAAACGGGTCCCGTAAACAGTTTCTGTATGAACTAGCTGTAAGGGTGGCCATACACGTGCAGCTTGAAGCAGTAACTGACCACTTCAAGCTGCGACTGCAAAGCGAACTACAATATTCTATTTATTAACATACACGAGACCGTTCGAGCAGTCACGAGCACACCGTGCTGTCAGCAGCAAGGCAAAATATCGCTGTGTGGTCGAGCAGTTGTAAAACATACACTGACTGCTCTCGACTTCTCGAGCCATCGACTACTCTGGCGCAGTTATTCCCTGCGCCTACCTACGCTTCCCTGAAGGTTGAGCGAGTAACTGGAGTAGTTGGAACCAATTGCTTAAATGGTTGATAACGTATGCTCGAGCGATCCGTGTACGTTATTCAACAATTAGTTGCTCGAGTTGCCTGTTTATGGCCGCCCTAAGAAGACGAACGGTCTGGAAGTATTGCCATAAATAAATAATACCCGCTTTGTACACCAATATATAAAACCATGTGATGTACTTACAGTGGACCTCGACGTCTGTGGTTTGATTGGCGGAGGGAAGCATCCCATTGTTGGCCAAACACACGTACTTGCCGGTGTGCCAGCGAGACACGTTCGGGATGTTCAGCACGTGGCCGCTGACTGACGCGTCGCGCCATGAACCCTGGACGATCCAGAAGTTTTAAGTGACTTCACCAAAATCAATATGGTTTTGTGACTTTTCACAGCTAACAGTAGCGCGGTTCGAGGACGTTCTGCCTAGCCTTTTACCAACAATGTTAGGGTCAGCTTCCAGTCGAACCAGATGCGACAAAATACCAGTATTTTACACGGAGCGACTGCCATTAGACTTCCGCAACTTAGTAACTGGGCAATGCCGATATCTTAAGGTTACACCGATTGTTAGACTTTCGGGCTTCTGACTACCCGTAACGATTGTCATCAATATTCGTATAACACCCGGGACCGACGGTTTAACGAGCTCTCTTAGACAAGGAGGGCTCTGGATGTGTAACGAATGGTGACCCATCCGCGGACTGACCGCGGCAAGCGCAGCTTAACCTTGCAAATCATGTGATCCGCGCAGTTGTTAATTAAGCCACGAGCCGCGGTTTTGAGAACGCGCGATAAAAAGTCGTTTTGGACTATCGTCCTAATTCTTTACATTTATTCGGTACCTCGGTTAAATATAGTGTTGGTAGAAGATATCTATGAGATTTGAGCTGTAAAGCTGGAAACAATCTATCGGTCGCGGCTGATGAACGCGGCTGACAGCCGCGACTTAATAGGTACTTGGATAATGAATGTACACAGAACATTGACATCAAGTTTTTACAGAGACGCTCACGGTGCTATATTAATTTACGATGTGTCAAAACCAAAGTCCCTAGCATAACTGAATGAGTGGGTCGAGGAACTTCAAGTATACTCCACCAAGAAGAACATAGTCTGCTTAGTTGTCGGCAATAAGATTGACAAGCATATCATTTTGGGACCCAGTGTATAATATCAGCAAGCACATTGGGTCACCCGCGCGACGGCGCAACGAGTATTCCCAAGGAGGGTTGATGTCAGGCAGGTAGCCGGTCATAAAACAATAAGCCGAAACCTCTAAAAACATGGATTTACGAATACATATAGTGCCGACCCCACCTAGTGTGGGATAAGGGCAGGGAGATGATAATGAATGTACACTAAACTGTGCAAACTGTTGGACGTTAGTTACGGACGTAACCTTGGGTCGTCCTTAAGCGTTCGGACGTCCGATAAACATCTGGCCAGCCGCGTCCCAAACGACTGTGCACACTTATAAGTCGCGGCTGCTAGCCGCGTCCGTCAGCTGCGTCTGATAGTTTGTTTTCAGCTTAACTTTCAATGCAAGAGATGTAAAATATGATCCTATTTTAACATTCAGTCACCTATTGTAAAAGGATGTGGCCTCGCATTTCATTTTGCCAGGTAACATTGGAAGGATTGGCCACAGAAAACCTTAAGCCGAGAGGAGTAGGAGGAGCCTTTGCCCTGCAGTGAGATGATCATAGCTGAATAATAATAAATAAAAAAATACATTGGAAACAGGAAAAACGTTGAAGTATATAGCTGTTGTTATCGGTAGCTGGTAACGCTGGACAATTATGATAAAGGAGGGTAATCGTCAAGATGAATCAAAGTACCCGAAGTTATAAAAACACTGGTCATTCGACGGAGCAGAGGATTCCATGTCAAACAGCTGAAGAAGTCTGACCTTTTATATCTGATTTGCTTGTCCTTATTTTCTGATCTTGTGTAAATTATTATATTGTGAACTAGCTTCTGTAACTAACCACTAATCCAAATATAAGTACTCTCAGTGGTGGAGATTCTACGTTGGTTTCATTTACTTTATTTACCAAGCTTGTAATCTTGACTTACCGATATTGGCTAAAAGTGTAATGATAGATTCACCCCTACAAGATTCTGTTGTATGTATTTTACACTATGTAGTACAATGTTATGTGCCTTGCTTCTCTACGAAAATATTTACTACGAGTACAAGGGTGTGTCGGGCAATCCGCCAGGACTATTATGCGCCAGGAAACAGGGCTCTCTGCAGTGCACACAAATATTGTTCTACTAATATTGTTCCTTGATGTTTTAGATATTGATTTCTTTTTCACTCGACTACCTTGTCAGTCTAGTGATCGCAACCGTGACTGCTGTGCATTCGGTCCTGGGTTCGATCCCCAGGTCGAGTAAACTGTTATTGGGTTCTTCCATTAGGAATTTCTTAGTAGCAGCCCGGAGTCTAAATTTGTGCCCGGTTAATGGCACTAGACTCGCCCCCTATTACAGGGGACTTAAACATAACTGGCGAAACGAGAGTGTACTAAAAACCACCTCTGCCGAACCCTTCGGGGAATACAAGCTGTGATGTTATGTATGTTATATAACATGAAGGGGACCAATTTACGGGACGGTGTGTACTCATTCTTCTTTACCTGTATGACAGCAGTCCCGTCGTATCTCCTCCACTCCACGGCGGGCTCAGGGCGCCCCATGGGGTTGCAGCTGATACGCATTGTGTCCCCCTCTCGTACTATGACACGGGTTTGATCCTCTGGAGAAGGATAGAGAATGTACTTTGGAGCATTACTAAAATTACGACGACGACGTAATGATATGAGATGGAAAGGTCGACTCTTTGGATTAAGTTTTTATAAGATCTTATTATCTTTGGGGGTTGTTAGAGGGTAATTTTTTTTTACTAAGATTACGTGTTGGAGCCTCTTGGAGTTCTTGAGGCAAAATTCAATTAGAGGCTATTTACTTTATTTTTCTATCAGAAAATTTAATAAAACTTTGGTCCGAACAGGAAATTGTACTTCACTGATAAATGCAATTAATTACATCTCCGGATCGGGCATTTTTAGCCAGGTACTCACGAGCAAAAGTAGGTGGTATTAATAGCTCCTTCTCCAGCGTATAGTTGTATATAGACAGGCCTGGCCTGCCCGGGGCTCCGTCGCGGCCATCATTGCCCCGCTGGCCCTTGGCTCCGATTGGTCCTTTATCACCTTTCAGTCCTCGCATCCCTGGTGGACCTGGCGCACCTGCTCTGCCTGTGTTAAAAAGTTTATTCGTGTTGAATAAGTTCTATGTTTAGGAATAAATTCGGTATGCTATGATAAAAGATGTGACATCAATTAAAAATAAAAGATTTATAGGTCAGAAAGTGATGGGATAGACTTTATCTGCCTATGTGCTGGATCATGAGTGTAATATCCAAGGCAAGGGAATACCTAGCCAATAGGTTTCCTATGATATTTCTAAAGCGATTTCAACAGTACATTTCAGCATATTGACTCCATACCGTCTTTCCCATCCTTTCCGTTCTTGCCCGGACTGCCATCTCTTCCGGGTATGCCATCCCGCCCGTCTTTGCCCGGGGCTCCATCTGCACCATTCCGGCCGGACATGCCATCGAGTCCTGGTTCACCCGGCACCCCATCCCGACCGTCCAGGCCTGGATTACCGGGGAAGCCTCGTTCACCTAGTGATGTTAATAAAAAGTACTGTTTACAAATTATTTGAAGAGGCATAGAATTATGGTCTTAAGTTCTCTCAGTGAAAGCTGGTACTGTTCTTTTGTACGTAGTACGTAGGTACGTAAGATAGCAAATATAGAATAACAACTGATTCCTTCAAGTATAGGTCGTTTACTATAATTATTAGCATCTAATGATCTAACGACGGTGGCTGATAGTATTATACATAGGTATTATATCGCCTGTATTTCCCGAAGTACCACCAGCTGGTAAGCTGATACACCTACATTGCACCATGAAATGGTGACTGTACTGTCATTTTTATCGGGTATAATTACCAACTACGCGGATCATACAATTTGCAAGGTTAAGCTGCGATTGCCGCGATCAGTCTGTGGATGGGTGACCGTTCGTTACCCATCGAAACCCCTCTGTACCTTAGAGAGCACGTGAAACAGTCGGTACCGGGGTGCCATACGAATACCTATGACAGAAGTTACGGGAAGTCAGAAGCCCGAAAGTCTGACAACCGATCTAACCTTAGATATCGGCATTGTCCAGAAATAGTTGCGGAGATCTGATAGCAGTCGCTCCGTGTAAGATACTGGTATTCAGCCGCATCTGATTAGACTGGAAGCTGACCCCAAGGTAATTGGGAAAAGACTAGGAGGAAGAGAATTCCAAATTTCGGGCTTGTATCGAGTATTTCTTAAAAACCCTAATGAGATCCTGCCCACACGACAGGGTACCTCACGGTTGGACGCCGCTTTTGGGACCAAAAAACATTACAATAACAATATATTCTTCTAAATATTCAATTTGCAATAGAACGGAATTACACTTTACCTTTCGGTCCAGGAGGTCCCACAGGTCCTCTTCCTCCAGAATGTCCAGGTGTTCCAGGTGCGCCAGCGTCTCCTCTCTCGCCTTTAGGTCCCGGCACGCCCGTCGGCCCTTTAGGACCTTGCACGCCAGGCGGGCAGTAGTCCTGGGTCGCTTTGCAGAAACCTTGCACTACTTTATACTGGAAAATGTTATGTTAATACGTTAATGATCCCAATATGGTGTCACCATGGTGAATCCTTATGACTTACTACACTTCCTATAACTCGATAAAGACCCATCTCCGCTTACTCGCAAATACCCGGTAAATAAGTAATAGCTTTCAGCCTAACTTTTTTCATTAAATAATAAATTTCAGAATCCTCCAAGGAGCGTTCCTCGTATTTAGTAGCTTATCAAAGAAACCAATTATTCAGTAGTAGATATTTCAGAGATGTTGTATTCTAATAAGTACTTACTGGAACCCTAGAATAGCTGGTCAACCAGACCCACGTGTCTCCACCAGGTGCAGGACCTTTAGCTCCAGTCCTCCTCATCTCTGCTGCATCCTTTTCTTCAAGCTCTGTCCGCATTTTAGGGTTGAAGAATTCCACATGAGGAGTTACAGTGTTATCTTCTTGGTTCACCGATTGCTTCTGAAGATGAGAAGTTAGAAATTGACAGAAAAGTTGTTATGCTTTGATTTGAATGAAGATTAATATGACAGACTCCATTAAATTAGAGTAGGTATTGTAGTGAATCTCGTGAATTCGTCGACGTGGGTGTTATGCGTACTACTGATTCTACTACGACCAATAAAATTATATTTAGATAATGTATACAATCTTTCCGATCATTTGATCATAAGTCAAATACAAACTTAAGTTTTTTTGTCTTTGGAATGTAATTACAGGTCATTTTTCTTTGATTATACCAATCAAATTATTGTCGGAATTTGAAGTCCTCTTAAATTATGAATCCTGCCCATGTAACAAACTTTTTAGTTAATATTCACTTTCACATTCATAATTTTCTCCCCAAGGTTTACCACTTACCAACATTGCTTCTCTTTTTAGCCTATGAGATGTACTCCCACTGATCTCCATGAAATAAGCATCTATTTTCTCTTCTATTCTTTCTTCTAGAACATTCTTCATTAACTTCCTAGCTTCTAAATCAAAGTTCACTTCACCATATTCCACATAATTGTATGTAGTAACTAGTAACGACACTACAGCAAAACTAAAAGCGACCACTGAGAGTTTTTGACAGCAAAGCGGCTCTGAGTCCGTTGACACTTTTCTCTTTAAAGAACTTTTCATTTTGTATGTTCACACATCTTTTTTGACCCAAAAACAAAGTCCCAACACACTTCTGGAACGTCTGCAAATATTTTTTGTTCACTTTGCGATCATTTTCATTGAACAGTGTACTTAAATTTGGGGAGCGTAACACGTGTTGTCTGCGCGAGTTATCTGGACGTAATCCTGACCAATGTGGATCTTCCGGTATGATACGAGTAGTTGCACAACGACCGCCGATAACCAATTGAGTCCCCGACTATTAAACCAATGAACTAACTCAATCAGACATCGACAGCCATAGAAGCTGTGTTTGTTTCTTATATGTGTTCATTTAAAATATATGTAAGTAAAGGCAGAGCAAATGTTTTGGACCTTTAGGTAAAAGTAAGACTCACAATGTTTAATAGGACCAGAATTATATTTTACATAACATAACATCACGCCTGTATACCCCGAAGGGATGGGCAGAGGTGTATAGCAACACCCTCATTTCGCCGTTATGTTTAAATCCCATGTAAAAGGGGGCGATCCTAAAGCCATTAACCGGGCACAAATCCAAATTCCGGGCTGCTACTGAGGAATTTCACACGGAAAATATCCGATAACACTTTGCCCGACCTGGGGGTCGAACTCAACCTCACGATCAAAAATCGCGCTTGGCACCACTATACCAACGAGGACGAAGTTATAAGTTGGTTAAGTTACGCCCTTCGAGTGAAAACGGTTTCTATATGAGAATGGCACATGCCGTGGTGAAAAGATTAGCCAGTCAGCACGGTTGATAGCAGGGTTGATTGCCAGGTTACCCAGGCTCTTGTACCCCAATCTGAGGTCCTGAATACAGCTATTATTTAGGGCGAAGTCGAATTAACTACACGACTACTGAATTCGCTACTGAATTAGTTATGGTACCTTGTTATCTAATTAGTTATTTATTACTTACGACCCGCCCCGGCTTCGCACGGGTGCAATGTAGATACTAATGTGGGGCATATAAACCTTCCTCTTGAATCACTCTATCTATTGCTGAAAACTGCATTAAAATCCTGTAAAAGCTGTACACTTGTGGAATGCGTTGCCGATGTCAGTAAGACAAGCTCAGTCACTGGATTATTTTTAAAAATTAGTTAAAGATCATTTCTTCTCTGAACACGTTTCTAATTCCTCATAAATTAGTACCTCATCATCAATCTACCTTGTTTTCCCTATCACATAATTATATATCATATATATATATTACAATATTTATAAATGTATATAATATACATACCTATATGTAAGTATTATGTCTATGTATGGTGTGTAGTATATATTTTGCAGCAGTACACCATGGACTACCCCCTCTATCTTATTCATTGACTTCCTGTTCATCCAAAGGTGGTCTGGTAGATATCGCTATCAGCGATAAGACGCCATTGTACCCTTTAATGTTTGTTATTGTATAAGAGCTGTGTTACAATTTTGGTGTACAATAAAGTATATTCTATTATATTCTATTCTAAAATCCGTTGCGTAGTTTAAAAGATCTAAGCGTACAGACAGCGGGAGCGACTTTGTTTTATACTATGTAAAGATGGATTAAAAATACAGTAAATACTTCTGAGGACCTTCCTTCTTCTCTCATGTCAGTACGAGCTATATGAGAATTGCACATGCCGTGGTGAAAAGAGTAGCCAGTCAGTAAGGTTGGTAGCGGGGCTGACTACCCAGGGTGTGTAGTCTCTTTTACCCCAATCTGAGGTCCTGAACATAGTTATCATTATTTAGGTCTACTTTGAGTTAACTACGCTACGTGCGCGTTTTTCGCTACTGCATTATTTAGGGTACCTTGTTATCTAATTAGTTGTAAGTTATTTATTAACTGACTTCCAAA
Source organism: Amphipyra berbera (assembly GCA_910594945.2). Classification (NCBI taxonomy): domain Eukaryota; kingdom Metazoa; phylum Arthropoda; class Insecta; order Lepidoptera; family Noctuidae; genus Amphipyra; species Amphipyra berbera. The sequence continues at coordinate 15,139,883 of OU343138.1, forward strand.
AAGGGGGAGGTTACTATGTTCGTCTGTATGTATGTTTTTTTATTTTTTTTTATTAACTGACTTCCAAAAAGGAGGAGGTTACTATGTTCGTCTGTATGTATGTTATTTTTTTTTTTGTGTATGTTCATCGATATTTTCGCCAATTGTGAACCAATTTTAATTATTCTTTTTTAATGGATAGGGTATACTTCAAAGTTGGTCCCATTTAAATTTGGTGAAGATCTGATAAAGAACAAGACAATGGAACTCCTCAATGACGAACAGTACGCATATTGTGATGATGTGATTATGTTACGAGCAGCGTCTTTAGTAGGTCCTACCAAGTTTTAATTAAGGCCACTAAAATGAAAAAAATAAAAACTTTTTTACAAAAAATTTAAACCGACTTCAAAAAAGAATAAAATAATTACCATATAAAATTAACAGTTTCAGAAGTCGGTGCCTTCAATTTGGTTCAGCGTGGATCAGCACCGACTTCTGAAACTGTAAGTTATTTATTATTTGAATGTGTTCTGTTAATGTTACCTAGTCACAGCTAGTTCACACGGCGGATCCGTTTTAACGGATCAGTCGGTAATGGATGTGTTGTTCACATCTGTACCGACGAGCAGTTAAATAAATGGCAGTTGCGGCCCATCTGGCAGACAGGATACGATAAAAATAACGGATTCAGTATTTTTTACTGGATTCGGCATACTGTCGTGTATGTAAACTCGCTCATACAACTACGAGCGCCATCACCAAAATAAAAACGGATCCGCTAAAACGAGTCCTGTAAACATTTTGTGTGTGAACTAGCTGTAACCCAGTGGAGATCCGCCAGTTCATTTGATGTAACCCTGTATTTAATTTTCATTCTCAAATCTATACTAATATTATAAAGAGGAAAGATTTGTATTTTTGTATGTAACGAATAAACTTAAAAACTAATGGACCAATTTCAAAAATTCTTTTGCCGTTAGAAAGCTACATTATCACTGAGTAACATAGGCTACGGGCGGAGCCGTGAGGACACAGCTAGTAATCAATAAAAAACTTAATTTTTTTCTGAAATAAATAGAAATAAATGTTCCATAGTTCAAATTTTCAAATATTATACTTTTCTAGAACAATAACAATAACAAGGTCATATAAATGTCAGCCTTTTATTAGTTTAGCGCTAAAAGCTTCAAGACAAAGTTTGTTGTTAATTAGTTCTTACACGCGAGTCGACTCTACCACAGTCCACAGTATGTAACACAACAAAGAGCATACCGCATAACTGGGATGGGTGGGTTAAGTGTAATACAATCGTAAATTTTTTGTCAAAGAAAAAAATTGAAATTTAATATTTAATTCGTAATTATCGTTTTTTTTTCAGAAATGATGAGATTAGACAAAGTTGCGGTTTAAAAGATGATGTAGTGACAAACATTGAAAGGAGTATGCTTAGGTGGTTTGGTCATGTTGAGAGAATGAGTGAACGGCGATTAACAAAAGAAATTTATAAGGCGGATGTCAATGGAAACGCCGGTAGAGGACGTCCTAGAAGGACATATATCGATGTTATTGGTGATGATCTTCACAAAGGTCAGGTGCGTAGTACTCTCAACCGGCGTGCGTGTATGACAAGATGTATGAATGTGGATGAAACGAAAGGGGTATGTAAGGGTCGTAGCATGTGGCGTTCTATAGTTTCTGCCTACCCCCATGGGAAAAAGGCGTGAGTTTATGTATTTATGTATGTATTTAAATATGTATTGTAATTATAATGTTATTATATAATTATTTGTGTTATAGTATTTATTTATACCTATTATTAGGTTGATTCCCGATTTTTAGTAGGTTACATATTTGTACGCTGCAAACTGCCCTTTATATTTTTCTTAACAATTCTTTCCATCCAATGGTTGTCTGGAGGAAATTGCTTTAAGCAATAAGACCGCCATTTGTACTGTTCCTAATTATGTGTATTCCTTGTTTTATTTATTTTATTGTGCAATAAAGTGTATCTATCTATCTATCTATTTTTTGTCACTATCCACTATCACACAGTGTGAAAACGCGGGCATAGTTCAAGCTAAGATATTCAGGATTGTGAGAAATTGTTGATTTCTTACTTGTAGATATACAATGTGGAGCTGATCTTGTAGGATGATACTGGTTATGTTAACCGACTACAAAACTGAAAAAGGTTATCTTCTTCTTCTTATCGTGTGGTTAATGACTAACCTAGTGTCAGAGTTTATGCCGCCCATGGGCCTCTGACTTGGCTTCACATGCCGTCGAGAAACATCTCTCAGGAATGCCGGTTTCCTCACGATGTTTTCCTTTACCGTTTTTAAGCAAGTGATAACTATACAATAAACACATGAATCTGAAAAGTCAGTGGAGCGTGCCTTGTGTTCAAACTCGAGACCTATGACTTGGCAGTCCGACGGTCACGCCACTTGACTATCACTGCTGTTAAAGACGTTATGAAAAAAGATAAACATAAAAATTGGTTGATAGCGTGTCTAGTGGCAAAAAGTGTATGATAGTGCTATACTTTATCTACTCATCCACCAGTTTATGTACTGTGACTCCATTAACCTTGAGGGCCGTAATATAAAGAGGAAACATTATTACGACTTAGAACTTATTAAAACTATTTTATTAGTCTAGTGGGCATCATTTTATTCCATTATAATGCAGTGATAGCCTAGCGGTTGAACATTTGCCTTTCACACAGTAAGATTTGAGTTCGATCCCTGGCCACCACCACTGACATTGATACAGCAATGATAGTCGGTGTGACTGCCAAGTCATAGCTCTCGAGTTTGAACACAAGGTACGCACCTCTAACTTTTCGGATTAATGTGCGTATTGTATAATTATCACTTGTTTAAATACGTCGAAGGAAAACATCGTGAGGAAACCGATATGCATGAGAGATATTTCTCGACGGCATGTGAAGCCAAGTCAGAGGCCCATGGGCGGCATACTTAAACTTTGACACCAGGTTAGTCACTAACCACACGAAAAGAAGACTGACTTTTCGAAATCATGTGTTGATCAGAATTTGATCATCTCTTTCACTAACGGTGAAGGAAAACACCGTGAGAAAACATCGATTTAAAAGGTTTTGATAAAGGACCCCGCGTTGTTTACCGCAAGAAACAAATCTTGGCATTAGGCCAGAAAGGCCTATAGCTATATACATATTTATTGCATATTATTATGAAGTAAGGACGAACTATAAATGAATAGCACAGTAATGGGAGCGTCTAGACTGAAATAACGCATCCCTCCATCATAATTTACGCTAAAATGCTAAATAAATAAACACATTTTTAAAGAAAAACGTTTTTTTAAAATATTGTTTTACTAGCGACCCGCCCTGGCTTCGCATAGGTGTAATTTAGATATATATGTGGGGCATATAAACCTTCCTCTTGAATCACTCTATCTATTTCTGAAAACTGCATTAAAATCCGTTGCATAGTTTAAAAGATCTAAGCGTACAAACAGCGGGAGCGACTTTGTTTTATACTATGTAAAGATTTTTACTTTTTAGTAATCAATCAAGAGGAGAGTTTAATTACCAATCGCGCGAATCATACGATAAGCGAGATTAAGCTGTGTTTGCCGCGGTCAGTCCATGGATAGGTGACTGTTCGTTACACATCGAGACTCCTCCGTGCCTCAGAGAGCACATTAAACCGTCAGTTCCGAGTGTCATACGAATACCTATAACAGTCGTTACGGGTAGTCATAAGCCCGAAAGTCTGACAACTGGTCTAACCATAGGATATCGGTATACCCCAGTAACTGGGTTGCGGAGGTCTGATGGCAGTCACTCCGTGTAAAATACTGGTATTCAGCCGCACTGGTTAGACTGGAAGCTGACCCCAAAATAGTTGGGAAAAAGCTAGACAGAACCAGTAATCAATCAAAAAACCTAAAATATAATTGTATTTTTGTACAATTTCAGCCTGTTTGGATAACAGGAACGGACTCAGAATTGACTTGCAGGATTTGTAGCAGATAGATAGACAGACAGACAACAAAAGCAAGCATAATAAAAGGTTCCTTAGACTTTACTTTAGATGATGGAGAGACAATATCGTCATTGGAAAGCCAATACTACTTTCAGTAAATGAGTTATATATATATCGTTGGATTGGGTTTTTTAAATCCAAGCCAACGATAAGTATATATATACAACTCATATTGTTAGATTCAACCTTGGAAAGGGGTCAAAATGTTTCTCATAAATTCATGCCAGTGTTTCTTTGTTCATATATTCTATTTTGCATTTGTGCAATGTCCAGCTTTCACGTTGCTATCTTCAAGAAAATATCGTACAAAACATCTCACACCTCTTAAACAAATAAACCATTAATTTGTTTACATAAAATTACAACTACTACAGCATCAATCATAACTTGACACTGAAATTAACCGGAGTATACAACAGCGAAGTAAAATTCCTAGAAAAACAGCCCCTCTTCGAAGTTCCCACGAACTCTCCAGTTCCACGCGCATGCGTACAAATGTGTGTCAGGGTCATGACCTGAGCAGCAAGGTCGCTTCTGTTTAGCTCACTGTCAGTCTGAAAACCTTCTTGGAAAGACGCTGGTGGTACCGAGGACCACAGAATGGACTTTGGAATACCTTCAGCAGTACAAGGTATGTTTCGCTCTACTTGAAGTGTGTCATTTAAATATGGCGTCGAGACATTTTAAAATTGGAAGTGTTGTTCTTTTGTTGAATTAGGGTTGTTGCTAAGCGCTGATGCGTTGTTTTAAGGTTGTGGTGTGAGGGTTTGTTTTTATAAAGAGAGCTGTGGAGGCATCCTTAATTTCGAAGAGTTTAATTTGCCAGTGTTTTCGTGTGAGTAGCGCAGAGGTTATGAATATTTGAAAGGGTTTGCTTTTAAGCCTATGAATTGCAGTGATACTATGTAAAGAAATTATGATATTTGTTTGTAGGGTTTAATTTATAAGCTCAAAACATTCGTCAAGTAAAAATAATGCGGAATTTTACTTATTGTTAAAATCATAACCATATTTAGTTAACCGCGGGATCTTGAAATAAATAGTTTCTTAGTGATGTACCTATTGTTCTTAACATTTCAAAACCACTGACTAGTTTCATTTGTGTAAAAATAGCTGAAAATACTTTTAACATAGCTGTCTTTTAGTATAAAAACATGTCATAACCTATAGACTTAATTCTTTATAAAAAAACACTAGCAGTAGTCCGCGGTTTCATTCGCATCTTAGGGGAACTACTTCATGTACCTGGATAAAAAGTATCACATTTGTTTATCCAGGACATGGTCTATCTCTGTGCCAAATTCCATCTAAATCCGTTCAGCTGTTTATGCGTAATTGAGTAATAAACATCCATACATCTTCAGAAACTTTCATATCTATATAAATAAAAATGAATCGCCAAATGTGTTGCTAAGCGCAAAACTTGAGAACGGGTCGACCAATGCGGCTATTTCTTTTTTTAAATATATTCCTTAAGGCACAAGGAAGGTTCTTATGGAGAGAAAAAACAAAAGTTGCGTGGAAAATAGTAAAAACAACACTTTTCTTTTCCCACTACAGGCCAATAACTTTTGACTGAACGAAGTCTGTCCGGGCAGCTAGTTTATAATATTAGTGTGATACTATCATACGAGGATTCAACTGCTTGTATAACGTTTTGACTCTAATCTTGAGCAATTTCTAAGTGGATTTTGATACGTTAAAACCACTAATAGTTAATTTGTTGCATGATGTACAACGCGCGCGAAGCCGGCAGTTACGCGTATCATAGCACGAGTTAATCGCATTAGTTGGAATTTAATTAGGTGTGAATAAAGTACTAACTTTGCCTTTCATTCTCGTAGCGTTTGGCTAGATCATGTAGTTAAGCCTGATTGTAAGCAAAATACACGATCTGAGATAACGCACGTTTGACGAGAAGACCTATTTTTGAATGGTTTTTAATGATTAGCTTCACTTCGTATATTATTTTGTTTGAAATATTGCGACAGATTTTTCAATTACTTTTGCTTAACCGATTCTTCTGAAACTTCGCACACAAATTCAATTCCTATAACAATACAATATTATAATAATTTTAACCTACAATCCTGAAATCCTGTTTGTTTTTATAACGTCGGTATATTGATTCATCTTGACGATATTCCTTTATCTTCCAAATGTCTTAGGGATGATTTCCACCAAACGGCTCGCATCGCATCGGATCGGAAAGGATACGAACGCATGCGGCGACAGCCGATCGCGCAGGATGTCGACGCATACGATCGGCTCCGTACCGTCACTTGCGAACGTATCCGTTTCTGCGCCTAGTCAAATAGTTTCATTCCTACCGTATTGACAGCCGAAAGGATCCGATGGGATACGACGACAGGCGAACGGAGCCGAACGCGCGTCGCAGCATACTTTCGGCTACGATTGCGTGTCGCGGAAGACGCCCGCGGTCAAGCTGCTGTGCGCGGCTTGATAATATAGACTTTAAATACTGTGTACACGATTTTATATCGTTTAAAGATTGTAAAATCCGTTCCGATCCGATGCGATGCGAGCCGTTTAGTGGAAATCATTCTTTATTCTCCGACATATTCAAATCTATACACTTTCATTACTATAATAAAAGCTTACTTCGACTTATAATTTAAAAGATTAATGGCCAAATTCTCAAACGCTACTCAATATTAAGTTGTCGTTAATTTCGTGCTGTCTCTTTCACTTTGCCTTAGAGTGACAGTGACAGCACGAGAATTAACGGCAACTTAAAAATTAGTAGAGTTTAAGTGTTCGGCCATAAAGCTAGTATTTTTTACAGTCTTTCAGTAACAATGCATCGCTCACAGTCTTCGTTCTTAAGGGGTAAGTAGATTAAGTGGTGTCGTGTAACGTGTTTGATATTGTGTGTAGTCTAAACAAAATTAAATGTTTAAATTAACTATATGTACCTATTTTACTCTGCTTCTTCATCCCTGTTAATTAATGGACATGAACTTTCAGTAAATGGATTACTACAAGTATTCATTTATCATCATCAACATCATCATCCTCCTGCCCTTATCCTAACTTATTTGTGATCGGCGCAGTATGCCTTCTCCTTCCATACATCTCTATTAGCCGTCATCTCAGTAGTCACCCTCTTTCTAGCCATATCATCTTTCACATTATCCATCCATCGTTTCTTTGGTTTTCCTCTACTCTTATAACCATTCACATTTATACTCAAAACTTTCCTCACGACATGTTCCTCGTTCGTCCGCATCACATGTCCATACCATGACAACCGGTTTCCACACAACTTCTTCGTCACCGGCGCCACTTTCAGACTTCCTCTTACATACTAATTTCTAATTCTATCCATTCGCGTAATACCACTCATGCCTCTTAGCATTCTCATCTCAGCTGCATGCGATTGCCTTTCAATTATTCCTTTTGTGGCCCAACATTCCGATTCATACAAGACAGTAGGTCAAACCATGGTTTTATGGATCTTCTCTTTAAGTTTAACGGGAATACGGTAATCGCAGATTGTTCCCGTGACCTGCCGCCATTTCATCCACCCTGAGTTACTTCTGTGCTTGACAGTCCAAACTATTTAGTTGTATAATTAATGTTAGTTTTAATTTATAGGCTACTAGCGGCCCGTCCCGGCTTCGCACGGGCGGACATTTTTCCCGTTTTAGCAACATTTTTCATTTATGCTCCGCTCCTATTGTTCGTAGCGTGATGTAATATAGACTATAACCTTCCTCGATAAATGGACTATGCAACACAAAAATAATATTTCAATTCCAACCAGTAGTTCCTGAGATTAGCGCGTTCAAACCAACAAACTCTTCAGCTTTATAATATTAAGTATAGATATAGATAATAGTGTTACCTATAATAAATCTAAATATTGGGGCCAATTCTATTGTTCACCAACTAAACTAAAGTTAGAGAACTGCTATCTTTTACTAACAGACAGCGCGAGAAAAGGACGGTGATAGATTAGAACTGAGATGTCAAACTAGTTCACGCTTTGAACTTCACCGTGTTTTAATCGACAAGTTCTGGCGTGTTGTCTAGTATGGAAATTTTAGTTCAACTAAATTTGACAGCTCTTATTTACGTCCGTCTCTTTCTTATTTTATCAGAGTGAAAAAGATGGCAGCAGCCTAAATTAAGTTTAGTTTGAGCACAACAGAATCGGAACCATTGGTGTCGATTCTGTAGCACATTTTGACAGTACTAAACTAGACTAAACGCAACTGATTGTTGATATCACTGTCCGACATGACGAGAACCTTGTGAAAGCCGAGAAAGATAAAGAAATTAAGTATCAAGACTTGGCACACGAGGTTGTCGACATGTGGGAGGTTGACTCAGCAGTCATTGTGCCGATAGTCGTTACGGCCAATGGCTTAATAGCCAAGAGCTTTGACCAACATCTGACGAGGCTCTCGTTGGGCAGCTGGGTCAAGGGCCTGATACAGAAAGCGGTACTTCTAGACGCGGCACGTATTGTCAGGAAGTTCCTCTCTCTGAGGCCCTGACCGCCGGTAGCTTGGACCCTGTTCCCGATGCCGGTGGGCTACTACTACATCCATGAGGATTTTTCAAAGAGAAAAAAAAGGGCTAAACTAAACTAAGGGTGTTTGTCTCTTTCTGTTTCAATAGAAAAAGAAAGAGACAAACACCCTTAGTTTAGTATAGCCCTTTTTTTTCTCTTTGAAAAATCCTCATGGATGTCCCTCGTCGGGAACGCGAGGGGGTCTGCCGGACTCTTACCGGCTAAAAACCCACGGTGTTCCCCCTCCTGCACGTTCGGCCGTGGTCGCCGGATTCGCAAAAGCATGCACCGCAACCGCAAGGTTAGGTTAGTTTAGTCCTGCCAAAGTGCGCAACAAAATCGCCACCATTGTCTTGTTATTTAGATTTCTGATTTTGTTGTTGTTATGGGAGACCGAACCATCTAGAATTTTTATAAGTTTCAACGAGTGCCAATTAATATACCGCCTAGAACATTGCCTATCAAATAAATTATAAAATCATTTATTTTGCGTCTGCTTTAAATTGTTTTATTGGAACAAATTAATTTACAACTTTTTGATTGGTGTTAACAAGCTGAGAATTGTTTTAGAAATTAAAACTGTAGAATATTTGTATGATTTGATGAGTTTGTTTATTTGGGAAGCATGTTTACAAGAGATGGTAAGATTGACGAAGATGTGGAAAGGAGAGCAAATACGGGAAATAAAGTAAATGGTGCTTTGCATGCGGTTGTGGCTAGCCGGTCGATGTCCAAAAAGGCACGACTGGCTGTCCATAATGGTGTGTTCGTACCTACGCTTATGCATGGAAGTGAATGTTGGTCGTGGCAGAAGAGGCATGAAAGTAGAATAAATGCCGTGGAAATGCGTTCCTTGCGAAGTATGTGCGGTGTAACTTTGAATGATAGATTGAGAAATGAAGAGATTAGACAAAGTTGCGGTTTAAAAGATGATGTAGTGACAAAAATTGAAAGGAGTATGCTTAGGTGGTTTGGCCATGTTGAGAGAATGAGTGAACGGCGATTAACAAAAGGAATTTATAAGGCGGATGTTAATGGGAACGCCGGTAGAGGACGTCCTAGAAGGCCATACATCGATGTCATTGGTGATGTTCTTCACAAAGGTCAGGTGCGTAGTACTCTCAACCGGCGTGCGTGTATGACAAGATGTATGAATGTGGATGAAGCGAAAGGGGTATGTAAGAGTCGTAGCATGTGGCGTTCTATAGTTTCTGCCTACCCCCATGGGAAAAAGGCGTGAGTTTATGTATGTATGTATGTATTCATAGATGTTTGAGTCGGTTAGAATAATTTGATATTTACTCATTAAATAATGCTTATAAATAAAGAAATTTTGATGTAGTAGACACTACATCAAAATTTCTTCTTTGTTTTTTCTATTGTACAAGTAATTGCATTGTTCAAATCTCAAACGAAAAGAGAAACTCGATAAACAGAGGCAATGTACACTCGGGAACAATAAATCCGGGTCATCCACAAAACAATGTTAAAATGTTAAACAATGGTTAACACTGTTTTCCGAGATATTAAGTTTTATATTTATTATGTTTTTATTTTTATTATGTTGATGACACGGATTCATTGCTCTCGAGTGTAACATTTACCATTTCCATTTTTTTTACATTTGTTGAGAATATAATTATAATAGCCCATAAGTTATGTTTAATAAATATTACATAGGTAGGTACTTTAATTAATCGTGTTAATATTGCCTAAACAAATATTTACTGAACGTGCGATGGGAATACACGAACGTGTAAGGCGTGCGTGTCAAGCTATGTAAAGTTAAAATCTTGATTGCTTTACAAAGTGTTTTAATTAACACATAAATACACGTGGTACCTATTTATTTTTAACAAAGTTGACCGTGTCAAGGTTGTACATAAATGTATGGGCTACTGTGATTGTTGGGCTTTTAGCCATTAATAGCGTTGACCTTAATGCGAACAATACTTGATTAATCTGGTTATTATAATGAGGATTAATGATGATGTTTTTAACGGATTCATTTTCCAATATAAGATGCCCGAATATAAATATGTTTGCTTGTTGATAGGATCTATAAGGTCCACCTGGCTAACTAACACGTTCACATTAAAATCGCGCCAGGCAGTTTACTGTGTTCCGTCGTGTGTATGTGAGAGCTAGAGGGGATATGGGAATCCATCTATATCTCTGTTCTTTGGATTCGTTAGCTCCATCTTAAACCCTGTCTGCACTTACCATTAGGTGAGACTAGGGTCAAACGCGGTCAAATCAAGAATAAAAAAAACTGTTAAAAGTCAGTCAAGAAACAGATTTTAGAAGCCAGTGATTGATGGCTATTGCCTCCCTGATGACGTGAAAACAAGCTTTATGTCTAAACTTTTTCTAAACATCTTCCAGTCAACTGAACATCAGTATATACCTCAGAAGCGGCTAATGCAATTATTCCCGTATTTTCTTATCAAGGATTAATTTCCTCAGCATGTAGCGTCCAAGGTCTAGAAGACTACGACACGCCTCGAGCTCCACTCCTCCGCCAGGTGTCCCTGGACGAGGAGAGGCGAGACGAATGCCAGGGACACTGGCGAGGACCAGAGCTCCAAGGCGAGGAGGAGGAGAGAGGTGTGAGGCTATTCAGAGCACTGCTACTGCAGCATTTGAGGCTCGAGCACTTGAGGCCGCCGCCCTGTTTTGTGGCTCCGGCTAGGCCTGATCAAAGGTTTGTTGACTTCCTACGTTTGTTTTCCTTCCAGAACTAGTTTTATGTCGAATTAAAAGAGCCTCCACGAGTGACGATACTCAGTTACGTCCGGCGCACACTGAACAGTCAGCTCCGCTACCAACCTTCCTATCTGGCTCATCTTTACCACGGCACGAGCTATTCTCGTATAGCTCGTACTGACGCGAGAGTAGAATAAGAGGAAGACATGAATAGGGATCCATCAGGTAGAATTGATATTGAGAAATTGAGGAGAAACTGGAGGGTTACCCCTCCAAATAATCAGAATATTAATAAGTTTTTACTAGTAGATTTGCGGCAATAATGCACCAGATGGGATTTGAAGTGACGACTTCTCGTCTCTATAAGGTGTTAACAAATTATAAGAGTTATGTGGGATTACTGGGTATCGGAAATTGAACAACTTTTTGAAATTCGCGTACTATTTTTATTGTTTTCCATACCAATCAAATATACTTTTTTTTGATAGATTGAGAAATTATGAGATTAGACGAAGTTGCGATTTAAAAGATGATGTAGTGACAAAAATTTAAAGGAGTATGCTTAGGTGGTTTGGTCATGTTGAGAGAATGAGTGAACGGCGATTAACAAAAGGAATTTAACAGCCTGCATAGCAGCTCTAGCCGTAGCAGATGCTCTTTACTCATTAACACGTGTTCTCTAAACATTTTCCTTCTATTCCAGAGGATGGTGGATGTACTGGCGCGATTGGCGATCCCTGGAGCGAGCAGCTGGAAGATTCAGGGAGACAAAGGCGAGAGCTCGGTTAGCAGCCGAGGCAGAACACATATCTTTGCTATGCCTCGATGAGGTGGAGTTTGAAGATATCATGCAGGAGTTGTGTAAGGTAACGATAGTTTAAGTGGAGATAAATTCTGATTTTATGATGAAAATATGCTGAGGCACCAGTGGAGTAAATTTTTATAGTTCTTTGCAAAATAATTTTTTCGTTAGCAAGACGAAGATACAGAGAAAATCTGGTTTACTGAAGGATGACAGAGATCAGACGGTACTCAGCAATACAATAATGGAAGGTACTAGTCACTTTCTTTCTACTGGGGGCATGGCCAGTTGTGAGTCTTGTAATATCAGGTCAGAAAGACGCCAGGACAGAAACTGCACTGCTGCTGCCATGTCAAGATATCTGTCTTGACAATTCAAAATCTGCTTAAAAAGCTTTTCTATCCAATTCCAGTCCTGCGTCCACACAGAACAAAGAGCGCTGGTAGTGCTGGCATTTCTCTGCGAGGTCTGCGCCCGCGCAGTTAGGGTGGGTGGCTGGTGCAGAGCAGTGGACTGGGCTGCCAGGCATGTGGCGCAGTGCGCCACACCATGGGCCATCAAGCATGGCGGATGGGTAAGGAAACAAAGATTTTTACAGGAGGTACAGCAATTAGAAAACCATTGATCTCTTCGACCTGCATAAAACCAAAATGGGAACGGCGGCCGGTGCAGAGCATTGAGACTGGTGCAATTCACCATGTCTAGAGCTTCCAGACATGGTAGATGAATGGGGAAGTTTTATGTCTTGGAGCTAATAAGGTGCAAGGTTGGGATGAAGGACATGACATACCGTCATTCATGAAAGAGGTGTGAGGAGCTTTTCTTTTCTGTGATGATGAAATTATAGGATGCTTCTACCAACCTGTGCATTACGATGACTTCCCAAGCTATGAGGCCTGAAGATCAGCACTAAATATTATAACACTATAATATGCGCTTCTATAGTTTAATCAATTTTGTATTTGGTTCATTTCAGAGCACAGTAGTAGAGCGTGCAGGCGGTTCACGTCGCGACGAAACCACACTACTGGCTGGTGCGGCGTTGGCGGCGCTACTGGCATTCTTGCTGTTCTGTCGCGCGCGCTTGCGCACTGCACTTTTGTAAAACTACCCTCCAACACTCATGGGATCAGTTAACACGCTTTAAAAGGGTGGATTTAAACCATCATTTATAAATGTCGTTGTTTGGTTGAAATACTGGTATTCAGCCGCATCTGGTTTGACTGGAAGCGAAACCTACTTGGGAATGGCTGGGATGACGATGAAATGTCTTTGCAATGTTGGTACAGATGACATTAATTATGTCTTCGTGGTCTGAACTCCTCCCTAGGATATGAAGAAGGAGTATTTTATGAGGAATTAGAATGTCTGTATTTAACAGTATGATATTATAATGTGAAAGTAATATTAAGTATAAAATTAAATGTGATGTTTAGGGTTTTTTCGGCACAATATTATAATTTTTTGTAAAGTCCTTTTTTAGGATTAGATTTTTTAATAAGCAACTGTTTGCTAATCCTATTTTGCTCTATTCCAATTGTAAGTGAAATTCCGATCCTTTATAACAAGTTTTTTTTTAATACATAGCTTGTGTTTTGCCATAAGAGGGTGAACAGAATTCTTAGGCTAAACTGTATAACAGCACGGAGTGTTTTTATTAGATAATAATATTAGGTCCCCACTTATGAAATTGGCGTTTTTTTTCTCATAAATAGAGAACCTCGTCACTTCTATGATTTAAAATGTATATCAATTGCTTGATGTTATATCGAATCATGACCATCATAGACAACTACCAATAGTAAAAAAAACCTTATTACTTATAGTTTTATAAACATAAAAAATACCTTAAAAATGACTCCTCTTTTTGTTAGCAGAAATGACCACTATTTTTGTTTTAACTTTGCCAACACTTATTTTTGTCGCATAATCTAAGTGGCATACGTTATCTTAGTTTTTAAACATTAGTGCATAAAAGTTTTAAAACATAGTGTTCATAGTTGTTAAATAAATTAAGAAAATGTTAGTATGAAAAATGCAACTTCTTTAAAATTCTCCATACAAAACGCTGATTTCATAGGTGGGGACCTAATATGTGTTAGTTATGTATAAGTCTGTTGTCCGTTAAAAATTGTTAGTTTAAAAAATAAAACATGTATTTTTTTGTGAGTTGGTTGGTTACAACTAAATGAAAAAATTACATTCGAAAATTAGGTACATATAACGACAAATCAAGGTACATACACTCTTCCAGTTTATGCTGACCTCACATTGTACGAAATTTCCTTACGATCAGAGGTCACCTTATACTAGAAATGTATAGTTTGATTTGTAGTCGTGTGTACTACTTTCTGTTCATCCCTTATTAGTGAAAGTGTGTTGATATTATGTGTAATTCTATTTAATGTTAGTTGTGTTAGTTTTGTTAGAATTGTATTTTAATAGGTATTCGTTTTTTTAGAATTTTATCGTAAGTACCTACCTATCTAATATCCAAATTATATTAAAATTTTGATTAGTACTTTACAATTTTAATTATAACAGTAATATTTTTGTAATTAAACGTGTAAAGTATTTCGTGTGCCATAAAATTAGCTTGAAGCCATATTTAGTTCCAAATTATATTTAGTCTAATGTTTAGTTTTATTTTTATAACACAAACTTTAGATTCTATTAAAATATTTTGATTGGAAATGTTTTTTTTGTAAAATATAATAACTGATGTGACATCGCACCGGTAATCCTGTAATTCATATTAGCCCGAGATATCAATAATGATGGTTGTGCTGCCATCTGTCGGTTGCCGAAGAGAAACGCTACTTTATTAAACAATTTTTTTAATAACATTTAATAAAAACAGTCTAAGGCTGAAGCCGAACTGGTAACGCGACGGCGATTTTACTAAAACAAACTTCTGTAATTGAGCGACATTATCTCGTTCGTGTCGTCGCCATCGCTTTACTAGAAAATAGTCTCGCCGAACTGGTAAGTAGACGGCGACGCGACGGCGATTTTACTAAAATAAACTTCTATAACCGTATAGTGGTGGTCGCATTGCCTAGGTGGCGAGCGATATTATCTTGTTCGTGTCTTCGCCGTCGCTTCACCAGTATGACCTCAGCCACTCCAACCGGTCATTCGAGCGCAGATTGCGCGGTGAGTATGGTGGAAGCGGTGAATTTCTCGAGCTACCTTGGCTTAGGAAACTTAATGTTAAAATCGCTGAGACTGTAAGGAGTTGACTATTACAGTGCGGCCGAGAGAATGCGTACTTGACACCATTAAATTTGCGCTAAACATTTTTTTTTAGTTTGACCTTATGTATATGAATCTCGTGCCTCGGAGAGCATGTTAAACCGTCGGTCCAGGGTGTCATAAGAATACCAATGACGGTCGTTACGGGTGGTCAGTCAGAAGCCCGAAACTCTGACAACCGGTCTAACCTTAGGATATCGGCATTGCCCAGTTACTGGGTTGCGGAGATCTGATGTCAGTCGCTCCGTTTAAAATACTGGTATTCAGCCGCAATTGGTATGACTGGAAGCTGACTGCAACATAGTTGGGAAAAGGCTAGGAGGAAGAAGTTAGGTATATGAAGCACGATCTGTCAGGAACGCATTTTCTCGGCAGCCGCACTGTATACTATTTTACTGCATTTGAATTACGTATCGGTTTGTTGTCACTTTCAGTGATATCTACTCATCCATTTGAAACTACCTGTGTACCAATAAATAACCCAAAATGCATGATAGCTTAAGTGAGTAGGTATAGACTTCGACTGAAATTAATAATCGATCCAATACAAACTTTATGGGAATCGATTATTATAATTTCGACCGTAAAGGTCAACATCCACATATTTATGCTACCCCCGGAGCAATGAATCCGGGTCACCAGCATAAACCATAATATCGCGGAAAACATTGTTTAACATTGTTTTGTTTACGTTGGTGACCCGGATTCATTACTACCGAGGATTTAGAGGTAGGGTGGGTATAGATTAATTAAAAATGAAAGCCGCATTTTTCACTCACTATTTTATTATTTTTATTGTAATTTTTCATAATACCGTCGACAGCCGACGCTTGGGTACGCCATGCTCTTTAATATGCCAAAATTATACACACTGATACATACCAACTTATTTCACAATATATGCAATAAACTAGTGAATTATTAAAACTATCACAATCTTTTAATCGTCAACAATCATTAGAAGCTTTTAATAGAACAACAATTGCTCGACCGGAAAATATATATTTATTAATAGTATTTATATATCAACAAATAATAATGCTTTATTGATTATTGTACTGCAGCTTGAATATGACGAAAATCACGTTCAAATAACATTATTAAAATCACCATTTTTGAACGCAGCTTAATAGTATTCGGATCTATCGAAAAATATATGTAAATATGTGCTCTATGGTTATATTAATTTATTAAGAACATTCTAGTATTATTTAATTATTTTATTTATAAATTTTCCGATCGAGATTCACAGTAAAAATTCACAAAACTTCAAAAAATTAACTAGCTCAAATAAACTACGGAATTATCATAATACTGCTTATAACTTTATCAAAACCACAATCACGTATTGTTTGAAAAAAAAAGAAACAAAAAAACCCAACTAGAGCTTTCTCCTCCCATTTTACTCGTTACAACATGATGAAAATTCCTAAAACTTATCTACAGTTTTTAAAATTAATAACATTTTTTTTTCTTTTACCTAATTTGTAATATCACTATTAACAACCTACGCTGTCGTCTCGATTTCGACGACCTCTGAATTTACTAACTTGATCATTGATTCATTAATAATAATTGGTTATGATTTCACCAGTTTTCCACCAATAATAATTATAGCGACGTCAAAAATAATAGCCTGACGTCAAATTTTACATTCTAGCTTCAGTTAAAGACAATTATTAATTTACTATTTTTTAATAATTCTTTGAAATTTTTAAGCTGTGAAATAAATTGACATAACAAGTGCAAACTAATATGAGTACACATTTGACTTACTGCCATTCGAAATCGAGACTTGTCAGCTATAAACAAAACCGATGACTATTTAGAGTCACTCCACTTTTTCCTTTACGATCAATTTTAAAGCTGAAACATTAAGAGAAAGAATAATTTGTCTTATTTTCACTAAATAAACATAATGGTGTTCATGTCATATTGTCGTAACAAAAAAGTGGAATGAAAATATTTTTTAATTATCTGCAATAATTTTAATTTATAATTTTTTATATAAAAACCATCATTTCTAGTAACAATCTCTACCTGGATATCATATTTCAATTTTTTTATTAATAAACATTTTTTTTATATTAATGATAGCGTTTAAGCCTAGATCTTAACTACGAAGAAGTTATAAAGGATATTTTTATGTGTTCAATCGGTATCTTTAGTCGATACCGATTTATATTGATAAATTGTAACTCTTACAGACACTAGAAGGTAACGAATTTTGAAATTTAATGAGATCTAGCTCGGCTCGTGCTATTTGGTACTGAACAAATGCAATTTTAATGTAACTACGTGTATGACATGCATAAAGGCGAGTTTCAACTTCTATGACATTTTGATGTCAAAACATAGAAAATACGACGACAATTTATACAGTTTGACATCACTCAGAGAACTGTTTTCTATATTTTGACATCAAATAATAGAACCTCGTGATATGATTATAAATATTCTTTATCAGTTCAATAACTAACCGCTTTAAACAAATGGAAGGATGGTTAATTTACAAAGTCTAATTACATTATATAAGAGATAGATAGATAGAAATTTTGTGTATATAGTTATATAATTTAATAGCATTAGTATTTTGAGAATCCCAAAAATGTACTGCTGATATATTTTTATAATTATTCTCTGTAGTACATACCTACCTACTATTACTTTATCAAACAATAGCTTAAAATAATATTGATATTGTTATACTATACTTTGACATTTATTTCTCGGGCTATTTATTAGCAACGTACGACGTTATGACATGATATCTCATTGTACAAATTAAATGTCATTATTTTGCGTTTTTTTTTACAATATGGCGCGATAGAATTAAATCCTTTTCAGGGTTCTGTAGTCAAACTAGGAACTTCTAGTCTCCTGTTTCCATATGTTTTAGATATTACTCTTACATTATATTATATTGTTTATTTGTCTGCAGCACATCTGTGGGACTCCTCAGCATAGGCATACGTACTTTTGGTACTTGGTGCGTCAGTTAATAATTTTAAGGATATCTTTGATTAGCTTACTACATACTAGCTTGTATCACCGTAAAGAAAATTGTATTCAAATCGAATTAAGTTTATGTTATAGATTCAAATTCTTAATTTTTTATAGAGTGGCCACTACATCGTTCAGTTTTTGTTTATTTTTGGTGTTGTTGTATTTTGGAAGTAACAAATTAGTTTATAAACATTTCAAGCAAAGAGTTTTGAAGTGTATTAATAAATAAAACATGTTTCCAGAAAACATGAGTTGTAAGCAATTACTTTTCTAAGTAACGGTTAAGAAAGGTCTTTCAGTGGCATTTAATAGAAAAGCTTGCCGTCTATAAGCTTTGATGAAACCCCAAGGGTTGTCACAAACACTAATACAACCCCAAATCATTGATAAGGAGAAATAAATATGCCGTGTTCAATATTTTGCTGTTGTCAGCAAATGTCAGGGGCCGAGATCTAGGCCAATATATTTTCTTGGACACATAAGACGCGCGTAAATCAATGTGTATTTTCTTAAGATACAGATTGATTTAAGCTGTTAATAGAAACAGTAATATTGGATAACAGGAATTATAGATTTTGCTTTGAAAACTGTGGGATAATTCTACTAACAAAATTGTTGCTAAATGGCAAACGAACCACAACTGTCCGTCAGTTTTCGTCTACGAAAACTGTCAAAACGTTTGATTTAGTTTTTGCTGTCAAACATTTTGACAATTCGACGCTTCTGTTAGTAGAATTGGCCCCTGTATCTTTTGTTTTTGTAAACAAGAAATTGTACTGGATTTTGTAATACAACTGTCCAGTAGTGGCGTCGCTAAGCGAACTACAGAAGGCTATCAAATCCAAGCTTATACATACATAATACTATGTGAGAATTTGAAGAGAGATGATGTCTATATAAATATGTTATACATATATACGTCATAAGCATGCCCTTATCACAGATTATGACCAAAACGAATGTCCGGTGCCTACCGATATGTCGTTATTTGTCGCAACATCAATGTATTAAAGTTTTTATATCTGTATATTGCAACGACAAATTAATGTACTAGACGCGCTGTTTTGAACAAAAAATATGTTCGATTAGCGAATAATACCATGGTTTTACGGCTCGCCTGTAAGGCTCGCTCGTATAGCAGCTCGCCGGTAAGGCTCGATCGTGTAGCACCTCGCCTGTAAGGCTCGCTCGTGTAGCAGCTCGCCGGTTATGCTCGCTCGTGTAAAAGCTCGCCGGTAAGGCTCGATCGTGTAGCACCTCGCCTGTAAGGCTCGCTCGTGTAGCAGCTCGCCGGTAAGGCTCGATCGTGTAGCACCTCGCCTGTAAGGCTCGCTCGTGTAGCAGCTCGCCGGTTATGCTCGCTCGTGTAAAAGCCCGCCGGTGAGGCTCGCTCATATAGCAACTCGCTGGTAAGGCTGTCACGCGTAGCAGGTCGCCAATAAGGCTCACTCGGGTAGCAGCTGGCCGGTAAAGCTTGCTCATGTAAGGCATGTAAGGCTCGTTCATGTAGCAGCTCCCCGGTAAGGTTCACTCGTATCTCGTATGTCGTCTAGTAAATACTCGATAAACAATGAAAAGTTATCAAATACTCGATTTTACTCTGTTGTGTTTATGAGTATTTATAAGAAAACATCTGTAGTCACAACTCTTTTAAAATTTCCGACTTTTCGTTGTTCATACTATTTGATTAAAATACAGCTTTTGTTATAAACAGCACGTCTACCAATATAATATGACGTTGGAATATAGCGAATTATTTTGAAACATTTGTAAAACAAATATAAAATTAATGTCGACAGCAAAACGTCAAAAAAATAATGTCAAATTGTAGAAAATAATTAATTGACTTTGTAGTTGTACATTCATGACATTCTACAAAATGACTTCTTTATGAATTCCAATATTTGTTTAAATGCAAATGTTTCAAATGAATACGCATCAAATGCATCTATAAATTTTACATAGTATTAAACTCGATTATAATGAAGAAGTCTAGTCCAACAAAAAAACTCCTTGTAATGATCAGAGATCGGATAATCGGATGCATATTTACCTAAAGTTAATTTTTCGCTACGAAACTATGGAAAAGGCTTATGAAAATAGTTTATTAGAAAAAAATACCCGGTATCACAGGGATTGCGTAACTAATCGAATGCATAAAATTACTTGAAGTAAATTTTTATCCCCCGATGCAAATATATGTGTATGTAGGGTGTAAGAAAGTCCATGTCTGTGTTAGATAATAATAAGGTACAACTTTAGGTAAGTAAATAAATAAATATGCATCCAATTCTAGATAAACATGATTCTATTCTACAGAACACTTTTGACGATCCCGGAATAGCGTGATTTTTTCGATACAAAAGTGCATTCCATATTAGCCCAACACCTGAACTTTAGGTAAATATGCATCCGATTATCCGATCTCTGGTAATGATGTATCAAGCGAACTTTAAGAAATGTCAGTTTACTTGTGCGTTTTATATTAAGTAGAATGTTGTATCGATATCGGATTTTGGAATTTCAATTTAAGTAAGGTACAACAGGTTTCTTGTCCCTTACGTTAATGATAATTTCCGGTATCAATATCATGACTGGAGAAATAGTACTGGACTTAATTGTACTATCTCGGAGCATTCCTTGCAATCCTCAGATACCACTCCTCCAGCTATTTTTATTGAAGTTCAATAACGCTTTTTTTCATCATTTGAGCGACACAGTGGTCTGGAATGTTAAAGCTTAACAATATAAATATTTAACTATCTATTCTAGACTATTTATTGCTATGTCAAATAGGCGGGTTATTAATATAAAACTTTTTTGGGTATCAACAATTGAACTTACCATCGTTTTTATTTTAGTATTTTCATGAGTATTCAGCCATAGATAACGAAGTGACGTCATGTGCGGAAGCGGAAAATAAATATAGAACAGAAACTATGGACGGTTAACAAGATGTTTTTAATTTTATTAAATTTACTGAACCGTGCCCTTTAAATATTAAGGAAGAGGAGATTTTCCTGAAGACATAGCCGTAAGATTAAGAATTGACCAGCCAGACGTAACTATCCAATCATTTGTCAATAGATGAAACGAAGAGTAAGTATGGAGTTTCATTATAATTATAGATAGACTTTATAGAGATAGTGTAAACTCTAACTACCGTATAATATATTTTAGAGCGGGACAGATGCGTCCACAGATAGTCTATAACTATAAATGTAAGCCATAGTCCGCTATTATAGATGATAAAGTGACTTTTTTAACATTTTCTCTATACTGTTAATTTATAAAAATCGAAGCTAAATGTTACTGAGTTCGTAAAACTCTTAGGCACATTTTATGGAATGAAATTTTTTAATAAAAACTTTGACATTTGCCCCGCTCTTCCACCCTCTACGTGTGTATGTACAATCTAGCCGTCTGTGCGCCCACACACACTTACATCAAATCGCTTTCATTATAACGATACATTTAAATTTAAATCATCGACATGGACCGACGGTCGTATGACCGAACAGATAAATTAAAAGTAGAAACGGAAATCCAACACAACGCGTTGAATATTTACAAAAACAACTGACACACGTACATTTACCGATAGATTAAGAACTTAGCCTTAAAACTTCGTAAAAGCGCCATCGAGTTAAACAACTAACATTCATATAAATAACTACAGTCTCTATCATGGCTAAATATTTATTTTTGGATACAAAAATGTTGTATCTCATAATAATTTACAATGCAAAATTCTTATTATTATGATCAGAACCACTGAAGCTTTCATTATTGCATTTCATAGGAATTGTATTGTTCATTAAACGTTCTACTGTCTTATGTTTCTTATGTATATTTGGTGCACGTAAATCTCTCGTCATTTCGATCAATAAATCTATTACAAGCTTCCATTTAAAAACACCTAAACATAACTACATAGCAAAGCAATAACAAAGTAAAGAAGTATCTTTGAGCAATATCTTACTGCTTGTGCTATGGCAACTAGACAACTAAAAAATATAAAACTATATAAATAATTCACAACGCTAAAGTAACTTTCCTTATAATACTTACACTGTTTTAAATATTTTTTATAGAATTTTATACACGGTTGCAGCAAAGCTATATAAAATTATTTCTCGTAAAAATAGACTATTGTATTTAATTATTCATTTAAAATAATTAAATGAATAATCTATCATTTATCGACGTCACGTTGTATTAAATGAATTTTTAAAAATATTTTTACATTTTGACATTTTTCGATGTCAGAATGTTCGCATTTCTACAAAGCGACGTCGAATTTACTTTAAAACCTCTACTAGGTTTTTCAAAATATAGTTTGCTGCAATCGAGTTGCAATATTGCTGGAAGTACCAACTTGCTACAATTTGACTGTCGACTATTTGTTTTAGGTAAACAGTGTCACAATCTAGCGTCCTCCACCATTTACCAACACTATTTTAAATTCTGCTTTCCGCATTCCTCTAAATAATTCTACAATAAAAACGTTTTTTGCTCGACTTTTCTGTTGCATTCGATTTCAAACTCAAACATTTATTTTCCATTATCATTCCCAAAACGAATAGCCAACGTCAAGCGCTCAACATTGAAAATCCTTTTCACCAATCCCTTATTCAATCATTCAGAAGACCAAAAGACGAAAAAACCAGTCTATTCGCTTGGACAGTGGAGGTACCCGTACTCGAGACCCAAACTGACTCCTACGAAGACAAAGTAGAGGAGGAACATGGTGAACCCTAGCCCCCTGTTCATCTTCCACCTGAAGCAGGCGATGCTGATGATGACGAAGATGAGCATGGCGAAGAGTAGCACTATGCTGCAGACCATTCCCTTGGAGTTCACTCGGACTGGTTCCCCGTAGATGATTCCGTATAGGAGCCACGGAAGAGGCAGCCTGAAAACGGAAAACATTTTTATTATAATTAAAACATTTAAGTTATAAAATATACAACGTGGAACGTTTCTTAGGAATATATAGGTAATTGTATAAGTAGTACAAAGACAAATACAAAAATGTAGACAACAGTGTTACTGTAATTTATAAAATACTAGCGACCCGCCCCGGCTTCGCATGGGTGCAATGTAGATACTAATGTGGTGCATATAAACCTTCCTCTTGAATCAATCTATCTATTGCTGAAAACTGCATCGGAATCCGTTGCGTAGTTTAAAAGATCTAAGCGTACAGACGGCGGGAGCGACTTTGTTTTATACTATGTAAAGATAAAGATACTCTGAGGAGTATAATTTCTGATTTGGAAGATACCATCTCTTCACGTCCTAAGGAGCAAATAAGATTAAAAGCCAATGAATTATACACAAATAATTATTTTTATATGTACATTAGAGGGAGTTTGAAAGTGGCACCAGTGACAGAAAAGTTGAAAGGAAAGCGTTTGTCTTGGTATGGGCATGTGATGAGGAGGGATGAAACATGTGACTAAGAGAGTGATGAATATGAATGTTGATGGATGGAGGGGGAGAGGGAGACCTAAGAAAAGATGGATGGATTGTGTGAGGGAGGATATGAAAGATAAGGGAGTAAATGATAATGAGACGGCTGACAGGGAAGAGTGGAAGAGAAAAACATATTGCGCCGACCCCAAGTAACTTGGGACCAGGGCAGGAAGATGATGAATTATTTTTATATGTGAAGATATAGATTATTGCAGAAACCCTGTTCTCTCCATCAAATAAAAATTGCCAACTTTTGTGTTGTCAATACGTGTATTTTTTTGCTAAGTCTTCACATAAGGCAACGCGTGTTTACAACATAAAAGATGCCAAATTTTATTTGTTGGAGAATTGGCTTTAGGTTGCAGAATTCCAACAGCAATCGTTTTATGTATATCAAGAAATTTACTAAATCAGACCAAAAAATCGGTCATCGTCATAGCTGATTTTGCTAACAAATTTCTTTGCGAGCAATGAACAGTACCGATCATTAAACCTGCCAGTGTCTGTCGGACTGCAAAGTCATAGGTCTCGAGTTCGAACCCAAGGCACTCACCTCTGACTTTTTGGATTCATGTGCGTATTGTATAATTATCACTTGCTTAAAAACGGTGAAGGAAATAATCGTGAGGAAACCGGCATGCCTGAGAGATATTTCCCGACGGCATGTGAAGCCAAGTCAGAGGCCCATGTGCGGCATAAACTCTGAAACCAGGTTAGTCACTAACCACACGAAAAGAAGAAGTACCTACCAGGAAAAGCTAACATAATAAAATCTGCACTAATTGAAAACCATAATTTTCCGTTCTTACATTACTTACAGCTAGTGCCACCCGAAGTAGGTCACCGCAGTAGTAAAAATATTAGTGAAAAGTTTTATTAGCTCTAGACTATACCAGGTTAGGGTTTAGAGATCATAAAAACGGATTAGTTGAATATTTATTTCTATTTCTTTATAGTAATGCGATCGTAGTTTCGCATTCTCTAACAGAGAGAGTTGAACTATGTAAGGTATAAGAACTTGGTGGCACGATAGTTGCTTCGTCAAAGCTCAGTAAAACCAAGTCGAAGATTTCACTAATACAACGTGTTACAAAAATATCCCTAAAGCCGAAAGGGGGTTAAAAGGTCCATTGTAAAGAGTCTATTGGCAATATTTGAAGACCGTAGTAAGACACAAAAAAAAGATTTTGGATATAACATAAAATAATCATCATTGAAACGCAAACATAAAACTAAAGACTAGACTACCCAGAAAGTTATTTCCATTCTTACCTAATTTCCTCTGAGAGGTAAACGACAACAACCGCTTTTCGGTTTAATAACTATTTTCTTTTTCATGGGGAATTATGTAACACGTTGTATAATGGGTTGCAAAACTGAATGAGTGAGTCGAGGAACTTCAAGTATAGTCCACCAAGAAGAACATAGTCTGCTTCATTGTCGGCAATAAGATTGACAAGCATATCATTTTGGGACCCAGTGCATAATATCAGCAAGCACATTGGGTCACCTGCGTGACGGCGCATCGAGTATTCCCAAGGAGGGTTGATGTCAGGCAGGCGGCCGGTCATAAAACAATAAGCCAAAACCTCTAACAACATGGATTTATGAAATACATGTTGTGCCGACCCCACCTAGTGTGGGATAAGGGCAGGAAGAAGAAGAAGTTGTATAATGGGTTGCAGTTGCTCTGAAATTAGGTTTATCCTGTGTATCGAGAACATGCATTACATAACATGACATCACGCCTGTATTCCCCGAAGGGTTGGGTAGCGGTGTATAGTAACACCCATATTTCGCCGTTATGTTTAAGTCCCATGTAATAGGCGGCGAGCCTATTGTCATCAACCGGGCACAAATCCAAACTACGGGCTGCTACTGAGGAATTTCACACGGCACACCCAATAACACTTTGCCTGACCAGGGGATCGAACCCAAGATCTCATGATCAGCAGTCGCGCTTGCCACCACTAGAGCAACGAGGTTATTTTACTAGTCTGTGGTATGTCCCACTCCTGAGCAAAGGCCTTCCCTTTTGCCTTCCATATTAGCCCTGCAAACCCATCTAAATCGTCACACCATCTACACCGCGGCTTATACGACGATGCGGCTTCAAGCGTCCATTGAGTGACGATCTTTGCCCATCTGTCCGAATGCATTCGAGCGACATGACCGGCCCACTCCCACGTGTAGGTAAGCCTGGCTGTTTTTTTCCAACATCTGCTACTTGCTTGTGCTAATTAACAACCACGCCGATCATACGATTTGTGAGGTTAAGCTACGCTTGCCGCGGTCAGTCCGTGGATGGGTGACCGTTTGTTACACATCGAGTCCCCTCCGTGCCTCGGAGAGCACGTTAAACCGTCGGTCCTGGATGTCATAATAATACCTAGGACAGTCGTTACGAGTAATCAGAAGCCCGAAAGTCTGACAACCGGTCTAACCTTAGGATATCGGCATTGCCCAGTTACTGGGTTGCGGAGATCTGCAGTCACTCCGTGTAAAATACTGGTATTCAGCCGCATCTGGTTAGACTGGAAGCTGATCCCAAGGTACTTGAGAAAAGGTTAGAAGGAAGATCTGCTACTTGCGTTAAGGAGCGCAGGGTTGATTTTATTCAAAATAAAAATAAAATGTTAACATTCAGAATGTTATAAGTTTAAGATATCGACAAAAAAAGCAAACATTGAAGAAACACGATCGGTGTAAAAAATACCTATAAATGACAGGATAAATTATAGTGTGTAATCATTATGACTACGTACATATTAATGAGATTTATAAATTATATTGTCACCATTCAAATAGTAGTATTTTAATGAATTGATCCTACAGATTGTGTCGTGCTTAATCTTATTTTTTTTTAAACCAGCCCCACCGAAATTAATTTTATCGACACAAACGCGGTGTCATTAATTATTTTTACAAAAATGAGGTCAGATTATTAACAATAATTATTATGTCTTTATTGATACTGGTTAACCGGATTAATAGTATTTTATCGACAACTAGCGACCTGCGAATATGGGGCATATAAACCTTCCTCATGAATCACTCTATCTATTGCTGAAAACTGCATTAAAATCCGTTGCGTAGTTTAAAAGATCTAAGCGTACAGACAGCGGAAGCGACTTTGTTTTATACTGTGATTAAGACACAAACATATTCAACGGCTATGTTCCGATTCTAGTTACGGGCAGAATATCGATATTTACGCCGATTCTCTTATTAACCAACTAAACAAAATTAAAGAATTGCTATCATTTACTAGCAGATAGCTCGAGAAAAGGATGGTGATAGATAAGAACTAATTTTTTTTCTTTTTTTCAAAGTCAAATTTTTTTTATTTCAAACAGACCAATTTTAGGTACTTTTAAAACGTCAAAACTAGGTGCACGGTTCCAAAAGGTAGGTTCTATGGAGAAGAGCCGGCAAGAAACTCCATGAATACTCTTTTCAAAATAGTAATTTATGACAAATTCCATTACAGTAGTGTGAGAAACAGAATGAGAATAATGCAGGTTAATGTAACAAATAAACTCACGTAAGAGTAACAAATAGAAAAATATGCCTTCTAGGATTGCCATAGCAGTTAAGGGCTGACCAGTCCCGACAGACGGCACCCGTTCACGAGCATGACGTGCACATCCGCATCGGTCAGCTCAACCATATTGTAGGGAACCCAACGACCGGATAAACAACGCCACCATCAGCAAAACATTTAAGTGAGCATGACAGAGAGATGAGATTTTTAGAGATGTCACCTTGATCTTCAACGTGTTCATAGACGACACGAGATTTCAACTCTGAATACTTTTGTTTGTAATCTTACTCTGTCGATTGACATAATATATTTTGTTTTATCATTGGCAGCCAAAACCATTTTTTTTAAATCGCGGATGTTCGATAATCTAGGTTTGCCAGATCCTAGACAAAAATGTTCAAACCCGTTTTGTACGGAAATTTTAGTTCAACTAAATTCGACGGCTCTTATTTATGTCCGTCTCTTTCTTATTTTATCAAAGTGATAGAGATGGCAATAGTTTAAATTAAGTTAGTTTGAGCATAACAGAACCGGCACCATTGCCACTAGAATTGCCGAGGTACGAGAGAAGTTCCGTGTAAAATACTAATATTCAGATCTATACGACAGGGACACCAATTACCACTAAAAATGATAACGCTTTGTTTGAAAAACCATATATACTAATATTATAAAGAGGAAAGATTTGTATTTTCGTATTTTTGTGTGTAACGAATAAACTTTAAATCTACTGGACCGATTTCAAAAATTCTTTTGCCGTTAGAAAGCTACATTATCACTGAGTAACATAGGCTACGGGCGGAGCCGTGAAGACACAGCTAGTATTTTATAAGTTGGTTAAGTTACACCTTTCGAATGAAATCGTAATATTTTTAATATAATATAACGTATTCCCCAAAGGGTTGGGCAGAGGTGTATAGTAACACCCTCATGTCGCCGTTATATTTAAATCTCATGTAATAGGAGGCGAGCTTATTGGCATCTCCGGGCACAAATCCAAAGTCCGGGCTGCTACTGAGGAATTCCACACGGAAAACCCCAATAACACTTTGCCCGACCTGGGAATCGAACTAAGGACCTCACGATCAGTAGTCGCGCTTGGCACCACTAGACTAGCGAGGACGAAGTTATAAGTTAGTAAGTTACGCTCTTCGATTGAAAACGTGTTCCTTTAAACCCGTCGGCAATTTACCGATAAATCACACAGGTCACCGACAAAAAGTACAACAATGTAAAATATAATAGTTAACAATAAAAATCAATTTCGTAACATAAACACAGTTACTGTTGTACCTAACATTTTCTTTGTATCTCTAGTTGGCATTTGTACGACCCAATATTTGGGGCAAGGTTGTGTGCCGAATTACTACGATAAATATCAAAGTATTATTTTTTATCGTAATTTCAACTGGCACAGGGGTGGTTCACGTAAGGTCATACTACGTTCGCCTGTTATTTTATTAGCCTGGTTTTACGTAACGTAGTCGTCTGAGACCGTGGATTTGATCTCCGGGTTGGGCGAGGTGTAATTAGGTTTTTCTTGTAAAAAATTTATGATCTGGGATTGGAATCATACCCTTTAAAAGAGAACTGATTTTCTTTTTTCTTTCTCTATGATGGAGAACGAACTGTTATATCTAAATGGGCTGGTAAACTATCACAATTTTTCGGCAATGTGTAGCTGTCAATACCCAGCCTCTAACTACAGCATTATATACCTACTCAATCTAATGCTAGAATAAGATTGAGCAATATGTAGCTCAATAATTACCGGTAACAAATTGCTACTATCACCGAGCGACAGCCATACTAGACAACACACGACCATACGAGCAATATTGAGACAATAATGCTGGGCAATTTGTCAATGTTATCGTAATATTAACGAGTAATATTATCGTAAGATTGCCGGCCATGCTTGCCAGCTCACATTGCCGTTAAACGTTGATCGTTTACCAGTCCCTTTAGATGTGTCATTGATTAACTCGACAGTGTAATGTTAGCTCGATGTCACTTTGTAGAATGTTACAATTCGACGTTAATTTGTAGTACATATCAACAGAAATTATCAAACTGCTTCATTGGTTTAGTGGTGGCAAACGCGACTGCTGATCGTGAGGTCTTGGTTTCGATCCCCAGGTCGGGCAAAGTGAAAAATTCCTCAGTAGCAGCCCGGAGTTTGGATTTGTGCCCGGTTGATGGCAATAGGCTCGCTCCCTATTACATGGGACTTAAACATAACAGCGAAATGAGGGTGTTACTATACACCTCTGCCTATCCCTTCGGGGAATACTGGCGTGATGTTATGATATTATCGATAGCCTAGTATTTTATCAACTTCGGAACTATGTTGCGGTTGGATGAATTTCGTAGGTATTTGTATACAAAGTAACATAATAGTGAGAATAGTTTATATTAGGAGGTCGTTTCTAAACTGGGGTTGATTAAAATGACTCTAAATTCTCGGTCTAATGTTAAAGCTTAAACCATTTTGTTATACATTGTTGAAGTAGTAATTACCTTATGTTCAATCTATACTAATATTATAAAGCTGAAGAGTTTGTTTGTTTGTTTGAACGCGCTAATCTCAGGAACTACTGGTTGAATTGAAAAAATATTTTTGTGTTGGATAGTTCAATTATCGACGAAGGTTATAAGCTATATAACATCACGCTACGACCAATATCAGCGGAGCATAAATGAAAAATGTTACAAAAACGGAAAAATGTCCACCCGTGCGAAGCCGGGATGGGCCGCTAGTGTGTTTTAAATTTTATGGTTGCTTTTACCTTGTTAAAGAGATTTTTCATGTATGTTAATTTTATTTTATTAAGCAGTGATAGCCTAGCGGTGAACGCTTGCCTTCCATGCAGGAGGGTCTGAGTTCGATCCCGGCCCGTACCTCTGACATTTCGAATTCATGTGCGGATCAGAATTTGATTATCACTTGCGTTAACGGTGAAGGGAAAACATCGTGAGGAAACCTGCACACCTAAAAGGGCTCCACAAAAAGTTCTCGATGGTGGGTGTAGTACGCCAACTCGCACCAGGCCAGCGTGGTGAACTAAGGCCCGTGCCCAGCAGTGGGACAGTAATGGGTTAATTATGTTACGTATGTTAATTTTATACACATTAGTTTTTCAGTAGGCCTTTCAGTACGTAATTCTTGATCGATTGATTGAAGTTTTTTAGAACAAGGAAGACTTTTTATTCCAAAAATCATGTTAAATTGGATGGATATACTACATTCAGAAGACTCAACCTAGTGAAGGTATAGGCTAAAAATTAATATTGATTGAAGAAGTTCGTTTCATTATTGGCAAACTACTAAACATCGGGCTGCAAATACTTTTTATTTTCTGATAGACAAATAATTTTGCTATGGTTCACTATCGAATGGAATTTTAGTCCTAACATTTAACCTATAAGGCGTAGCATAGATAGCCTAGTGGTGTGACCGTCGGACTGCCAAATCATAGTTCTTCAGTTCGGACCCAAGGCACGCCCCTCTGACTTTTCGGATTCATGTGCGTATTGTTAAAAAAAAAAGCTATTGCTATTGTTAAAGCTATGTTATGTGCGTCACTCTCACGTGAATAAACGGTTTTTCTTTCTTTCTTTCTTTCTTTGTATAATTGTAGCTTACTTAAAAACGGCGAACGAAAACATCGTGAGAAAACCCGCCTGAGAGATATTTCTCAACGGCATATGAAGCCAAGTCAGAGGGCCATGGGCGGCGTAAACTCTGACACCAGGTTACTCACTAACCACACGTAAATAATAAGGCGGCCAAATTAGCACTATAGTGAATTATATTAACTATACAAATCCATACTAATATTATAAAGCTGATGAGTTTGTTTGTTTGAACGCGCTAATCTCAGGAAGTACTAGTTGGAATTGAAAAAATATTTTTGTGTTGGATAGTCCATTTATCGAGTAAGGTTATAGGCTATATAACATCACGCTACGACCAATAGGAGCGGAGCATAAATGAAAAATGTTGCAATAACGGGAAAAATGTCCACCCGTGCGAAGCCGGGACGGGCCGCTAGTATACTCATAATAATATGAGTCGAGCATGTGAAAAAATAATAAGGCACAATTAATTCTCGAGGTAAAAACACTATGTCACTATTAAATAAGCAAATTCTGATCGCGTTGTACACACAAATCTTTAATAAAATGGAGTCCGACACGAACGCTAATATTTTAAATCGTATTTAAAATGGCCGACTTTCTTTTATGGCGAATTCGTGTTTAACAGTGGTTGTGTTTAAGGCTGAATACACTATGGTCTGGTATTACAAGTTTGAAACATTATAACATCTCGACAATACATCGAAACAACATTATAAGTTTAGATATTTAAATATTTGTTATTGGGGTTCCATAATGGGCTTGCGGCTAATCACTAACCGCGCGAATCATACGTTTTGCGAGGTTAAGCAGCACTTGTCGCGGTCAGTTCGAGGATGGGTGACCGTTCGTTACACATCGAGACCCCTCCGTGCCTCGGAGAGCACGTTAACAGTCGGTCCCGGGTGTCATACGAATACTTAGGACAGTCGTTACGGGTAGTCAGAAGCCCGAAAGTCTGTCAGCTGGTCTAACCTAGGATATCGGCATTACCATGTAACTGGGTTGCGGAGGTCTGATGACAGTAGCTCCGTGTAAAATACTGGTACTCAGCCGCATCTGGTTAGACTGGAAGCTGACCCCAACATACTTGGGAAAAAGACTAGGTAAAACGCACGAATTCCAAAATCCAAAAAACAGAAGCTTTTTAGGGTCACTTTGTTGTTTGTCTGTCCGTCAAGTTATCTCGGAACAACTAGAGGAATCGTGTTGAAATTAATGCCAAATACACTCGGGAGCAATGAATCCGAGTGAGCAACATAAACCTTAATATCTAGGAAAACATTGTTTAACATTTGAACATTGTTTTGTTTATGTTGGTGACCCGGATTCATTGCTCCCGAGTGTAGTAAGTTGTGTTGTGATGTTGTATTAAGAACTTCATAGAAGCGCTGCTGGTAAAGGTAAATGTGAAATTCAGTACAAATAAATTTAGTTCCCTATTCCGCTGTGTATCGGTGTATACTGGCCATGTTGTATGAGGTATTTTATTCCCTTTGATACACCATAAATGTAGTTGGATTCCCTATGGAACTGCTTATGGGAATGTGGGAACATTGTTGTTCGATAGTTGTATATTTTTTTTAGTGTATGTTACAGCATACACCTGGCAAGAATGTATCAATTTGGATAATATTTTTTTGATTTGAAGGAGTGTACTCCCATGATGATTCTCTAGTACTCAACATTTGACCTATTATGTAGGTACCTACAAGCTACCAGCTTTCAAACAGGACACGACGACAGGTTTGGTGCAGTGGCAGAGCAATTGGCTTCTGCGCTTCGGGTCGTGGGTTCGATTCCCGCACGGAACAAATATTTGTATGGCCTATAGATAGTTGTTCCGCGTCTGGGAGTTTGTGCATGTGAAGATTTGTGTCTGTAAACGCACCCATGATACAGGAGAAATCCTAGTGTGGGGCAACGTTTTTTATAATTAAATAAAAACAAATAAATAAACATAAAACCGTATTGAAATCGGTTCAGCCGTTTGGGCGTCACGATGTCACAGACAGACAGACATAAGTTTTAAACTTATAACACATCTCTTTTTTAGTCGGTGGTTATAAAGAGGTTTTAAGAGGAAAAAACACAATCAGAAGTCAGCATTTTAAGTATTGCGAACTTATTACATCAGATCATTTACAACAGGGTTCTCCAGGCCGCAGAGGTTTACAGCTTAATACAAATTGCAAGAGAAACTGCCGGCCATGGAAACTAAATATTATTTGTAAAAGGAAAAATAAAAAATCCTTTAAAAGATTCTTAATCTACAGCACTAAAGATGAAAAATCGTTTAGTAGGCCGCATAACTATGAGTCACAGGCCGCATGGGCTCGCTAGCCGCGCTTCGGACAGCCCTAACTTACAAACAAAGGAGAAGAATAAAGATAAAATTCAAAAATGGAAGCACAAACTCTCAAGCATGACCCAAATACGTATACACTTGAAAGATAAATTGCGAATTGTTCCAAACTGCATTGCGATATTCGTCTGAATTCTCCCAAAAGTACTACAGGACTCCTATAACTCCGTTCTGTTTACGACACAACTTTTATTTTCCTAATATATTGCCCGTTATCCGCAAATGTTGTTCAAATTACGACTTTATGTCCATAGACGTAAGCTATGTTGTTACTCAAGCTGTTCGTGTATCCGAAACACGGATTTATGTTGCGGTATCTACTATTGTTCAGAGGTCGGTGGGGGCGTGAGATCACAATATGGATAAAATAGGCTGAAGAGATAGGTAGTTTTACTAGCTATAAAGTAATTTAGAGGCTAAAATCTTATTTAATAAACGGCTTGGGGCATTTCACGATAACGCGAACATTTGTCAAACCGCGCCAAAGTGACCCCAACAGCGAAACGTGATATGACGAATTGCTTGGCCAGAAATGTCGCGATAATGCGAACATTCATCAAACCGCGCCAATATGGCCCAAACAGCAAAACAGTATGACGAATTGCTTGGCCAGACATGTCGCGGTAACGCGAACATTCGTCAAATTCTGTCAAGATGGCCCCAAGGTGCTGCAATATTAGAGGTATAAAGCGAGTTCAGCTCCACAGAATCGATAAACTCAAAGCCTAGCCCGTGTTCTCCGTTTAGTTATTTTAGCGTTTGGCAAAGTCAAATATGCATTGTGCCAAATGCATTATGATGTGTTTTGCCAAATGCCAAACCGCCAGAAGCGAGATTTGTGTTGCAATTATTCATAGTTGTAGCCGCGGTTTATATTGCGGTTTTGCTCATAGGAAATGTTAAAGCGATTTTAACTAAGCTAAAATTAATTTATGAAGATATCTGGTGAAATTTTGAGCCTCGGAGAGCACGTTAAACAGTCGGTCCAGGGTGTCATACGAATACCTATGACAGTCGTTACGAGAAATCAGACGTCCGAAAGTCTGACAACTGGTCTAAACTTAGGATATTGGCATTGCCCAGTTACTGGGTTGCGGGGGTCTGATGGCAGTCGCTCCGTGTAAAATACTGGTATTGAGCCGCATCTGGTTAGACTGGAAGCTGACCCCAACATAGTTGGGAAAAAGCTAGGGGAAACGATATGTTGAAATTTTCTTTAAAAATAAATTGGGTTACTAAAATTTTAATTATAGCTAATGTTAAAGTTTTTAAGCCGATTGTAGAAATCAAAATATTTCTATAATTATGTATCGGGGACGCTGATGTCTCGAAATGCGGTCGGAATCGGGTTAAGTATAACAAATACTGGGTCACCGTATTTGGCCAGTCATTGAAATTTAGACCCGTACAATGTCTCCAAAGGCGAGCGATCTGAAGATATCTTTGAACAACCCAAATCTACAGTACCTACTTTAGATGCTTCGTATGTGCAAAATGTCGGTCTGTTCCGGCATTTTGTCATGAATATTATTAGATTTAAAACGTAACGTTTCAAGTATTTCCCTTGTGCGTGACATGTAACATTTAATCTATTCTATTTGTTTTTATTTCTCGTAATATTGCCTTGCTTAAGGGTACAAGCAGCAAACCAGGCTGGTCCAGATTTATCATTTTAGAGAAAAAACAAGTCTATAATTTTCGCAATTTTTTAGAAAGAAAGAAAGAAAGAAAATTCATTTATTCAGCCAAGAACACTGACAGCATAAATAAAATAAACAAACAAAGAAAGAACAATATAACCGGAATTAAACACAAATTTTATGCTGTCGAGCATGTCCATGCCGAAAAGGTTACCAACTCAGCATATGCTAGGCGTCAAAACACCCAGCGCTGATTTTCAGCTGGCACCCCCGCAGTGACACACGGATGGCGGTAGTTAATTTTAAATATATATTCTATTATACTTGAATGGATAAAAGTGTTTTATAATGTGTCAATAAACTACAAAAATATAATAAAAAATAAAAACTACTTTTAATATAATTTGTGACAGCTAATCAAAAATATGGCAATTGAAATAGCAGGCGGCGCGGTACGCACTTCCTGTTAAGATGAGGCGTTGACATAATTATATCCATTTTATGTCACTCTTTGCTCGACCACAACCCCGGTAACATGGGTCTCATAAAATGTAAGTTTGCACATTTGGTTATTCAAAATTACTATTCCAATATCCAAAAATGCATAATCTTAAATAATAATGTGAAACAAAAATAAACTCAGCGTAAGGGTTAAGCATATCGAACATGATCTACAATGCTGGGGAATAAATTAATGATTATTCACTACAACATGTCCAATTTAACCGGTGAGTTATAGCAAATTCAATTTTAAAAATTAAGTATAAAATTTTTGAACAGTAATTAATTAAATTAAATTGATTAAATTAAATTAATTAAATAAAAGATTTGTCAACATTAATTGCATTGTATTCAATTTGAGAGGCAAGAATAAATAATTTTAGTTTAAGTCTAAACGTGCATAAATTTTTCAGGTCCCTAATCGGTGGGGGAATGTTGTTCCAACACTTGGACGCTGCATACCGGAAGCTTCCTCGAAAGGCTGCAGTTCTATGATGCGGTATGGCTAGTTGCTGAGCACAACGTCTACCCTCGCGCTGCCGGTGACTATTTACCCACGTTAATTTAGAGTGCAGGTATGACGGACACTTATTTTTAATAACGCCAAAAAGAAGACAAGCTAGGTGCATTTTCCGACGTGATTTCATTTTCAATATGTTGTGTTTGTTAAGGAAAGGTGTAATGTGGGTCCTTGGTGGTATATGAAAGCAAAAACGTGCACAGGCATTTTGAACTCTTTGAATCAGTCTCTTGGTGCGTGCTAATAGCCTGGGTCCTATTACAGTATCTGTATAGTTTAGTTTTGATAGAACCAAACTTTCAACAAGCTGAATGCGCAATTCCTCACTTAAATATGGACGCATTTTATACAAAACTTTGAGACGGTAGAAACAGTTTTTGACGCAGTTCAAAATGTGAGTCTCAAAATTAAGACTTTGGTCCATAATTAATCCTAGGTTTCGCGCTTCAGTTACACACTCAATCTGTTGTCCCATCACAGTCACATCTCCATGGTTCGGTTTTATTCTATCCAATTGGCCCTTAGTTCCGAAAAGCATAAACTTCGTTTTGGTTGGATTAAGGAGGAGCGAGTTTTTTTCAGACCAAGTTACGATCCTTTCTAGTTCTTCATTAATGGTTTTTCGAGCAACATGGTAATTTTTGGTAATTTTTCTGGTACCGTATGTACCTACTTACCCACTGACTGACATCCGTGGAGCACAAAGGTTCCAGACGAAAACCATCGTCAAATTCTTATAGTTCTTGACATTAAGCTGATCTGGACACCTTTTTGGTCCAGCCGTGAGACACATAAGTACCCAAAACTTTTTTATTTTTATATCACACTTTTTATCTGTTGTCTCTTTGTGCTGTGTCCAAATAACTGTTTCTTTATCTTTTATCTTTACTTACAGAAATTGTTATTTCTGAGATTATACTGGTTTTTAGCGATCTAACGTGTGAATGGAAATAAGACTAGCAACAGACAAATATGGTGTTAACATTCATACTTAGATAAAAACCAAAAAAAATGACATTTTCAGTTTTTTGCCTGAACTCTTCTGCAATATATTTTATTCTGAATATGGCGAAAAAAGGCCATTTCTAAGCAGATACAAAAAGAGGGATGTAATAGGAGAGGGGGACAATCAGCTGGTTATTGCTATACTCAAATAAAGGCCGCTTAAAGCGAATTGTATTGTTTCGGCTCTGAAGGGGTGATCCATACTTCAAACGGTTTCAAAATGAGGTCAGAGATCGGATCTTTTGACCTCATTTTCGCAGTGTTTTGTAACCATGAAAGTTTGCGCATTCTTTACAATATTTTTGGTAACATGAATCTTATTACTTCCGAAGAAAATGTACACATTTATGTCACAAATTAGTTCAGTTAAGGACTCGTTGACAGTAAGGCCGCCGAGAGACTGCGTTCCTGACAGATTGTGTTTCATATTCAACCGTCAATCTACAATAAACTAAAATAGTTTACAGTTCAACCGCCGAGAGAGTCCGTTCCTGACACCATTAAACATAACGCACGTATTCCGCGAAGAGTTGGGCAGAGGTGTATAGTAACACCCTCATTTCGCCGTTATGTTTAATTCCCATGTAATAGGGGACGAGCCTATAGCCATCAACCGGGCACAAATCCAAACACCGGGTTGACACTGAGGAATTTCACACGGAAAAAGCCAATAAAACTTTGATCAACCTGGGGATCAGTCCCAGGACTCGATCAGCAGTCGCGCTTGCTGCCACTAGAGCAACGAGAGTTATCATTAAATTTAGCGCTAAACTATTTTAGTTTATTGTAGGTTGACGTTAGAATATAAAACACGATCTGTCAGGAACGCATTCTCTCTGAAGACACACTGTATTTTAGTTACTGCTAGTAATTTTAGTATAAGCTCCATACAGGATCTGAGAATCATATTGTTTGTATTCGCCTGCTTGTAGATGGTCTTGCGGACCGTTTCTACGTAACCGGGCAGTTATTGGCGTGACCTGAAGGGTCTCCAACCAATGGGGACGAGAGTAAAATACTTAACCTAAGCTAACTACTATTACTACTACTAACATCATGACTAGCTAGCAACAATAGCACTAAGGGCGACCCCTAATGGGACTCGGACCTCAGCTTAGGGCGTTGCTTGCGAGAGGACTGGGAGGGATACAGCTTGATGAGGGCTGAATTAAAGGTGTGACTGCGGAGTCAGAAATGACAACCGGCTCCGCGGCTGCGGCGGGTGAGCACGGTGGATCAGGGAATCTGAGTATAAGGTTTACAGCTTCTTTTTATAGGTTTAAATTAGACACAAACTGTACGTGATTGCTGTATAATTTCTACAGTGGAACAGCAGTTGTCGAAGCATGCATGTCAAATTAAAAGTAAATGCTGCTATTTTTCCAACAAAAATCACGTTTTAATTGACATATTATGATAAATAATAAATGATTTATATTTCTGTAAATAAATCTGTTACAGACACTTTTCATTCACAAGTGAATGTAATCTGTTACAGACACTTTTCATTCACAAGTGAATGTAATGTTTATTTTTAAGACTAGATGGCGCCGGCATTTCCTTTCTGAATAGCTCTGAAAAAATCCGAAACAAACTCAGAGATCAAGGTCTATTTTAAAGTCCAGACATTGTGGTGTAAAATCTATGCGATTGTAACAATGTAGGGCAACGTCTGTAATGGCCTTTTGAGGAAAGTGAAGCAAGGTTTGAGTTGACCTGTCCTAACTTGGAAACTATGGATAACTAAGGCCGTGTTTTTGCGACTGCCTTCTTGGTCTAGTGGTGGCAAGCGCGACTGCTGATCATGCGGTCCTGGATTCGATCTCCAGGTCGGGCAAAGTGATATTGGGTTTTACCGTATGGCATTTCTGAGTAGCAGCCCGGAGTTTGGATTTGTACCCGGTTGATGCCAATAGGCTCGCCCCCTACTACATGGGACTTAGAAAGTAACGGCGAAATGAGGGTGTTTAGTTTACACCTCTGCCCAACCCTTCGGGGAATACAGGCGTGATGTTATGTGTCTTTGCGATCGCGGTGCGTAAAGGCGTCGCTTTCTGCTTTGGATAGAGCTTGTGTGAGAAGGGTCGCCAGTTTACCCCGATCTTATTTCATAACAGGTATTGTGTAGAATAGGGTTATTAGAGAACCACGGGGCTAATACAAATTCAGTTAAGGGACGTGTTTCTTAAACCAATATGGTCACATGTGCTGTGTATTTACGATTTCAATGTTATTGTATATTTTCAGCAAGCTGTGCGCGCGACTTCGTATGCGTAGAAGTCGGATGGGTTTTAATTTTTTTGCGCGGAACCCTAATCCTTTTTTAGAATAAAAATAGCTTAAATTACTCCGTATAATATCGGCTATCTGCCAGTAAAAGTCTCGTCAAAATCGGTCCAGCTGTTTCGGAGATTTGCCGGAAAAAATAGACAAGAAGACAGACCATTTTTTTTATATACGTACCGTATATGCTATCATAAATATGCATTTAGTAAAAAGCTGTTATTTTGAAATTATAAACAGACACTTCAGTTTTATTTATGTCTATAGATATAAGTAATTGAAATTGAAGATAGTTTAAAAAATATGTCGGAAGGTCGCCCCGTGGTTCTCTGATAACATTATTTTTTAAATCAGCAATGGATATTGTTACTAGTCGCCTCTAGTTATTGGAAGAAGTACAAATATACATTAAAAGTATTTAGTGTTCATTCCGCCAAACAGTTGATCAAGCCTGAATGCAGCATGCAGCACTGCCCTCCCGCCCGCAAATATAAATGCAAATGCAGAAGGTGCGATTAATAATATGCAACACACAAATAAATCAAACTGACACAACACGTGTTTCGCCCCTCCACGGGGCTCGCTGTTTGGTGGAATTAACACTAAATATTATTATTGTATACATGTTACATAATTCCCCATGAAAAATGTAAATAATCAAGTAGTTTTTTATGATTGTTGTCATTTACCTCTCAAAGGAAATTAGATAAGAATGCAAATAACTTTCTGGGTAGCATACTCTTTAGTTTTATGTTTTCAGTTGCGTTTCAACGATGATTATTTTATGTTTTATCCAAATTCTTTTTATTTTTTGGGACATACTACGGTTTTCAAATATTGCCAATAGACTCTTTACAAGGGACCTTTTAACTTCCTTTCGGCTTTGGGGGTATTTTTGCAACACGTTGTATATTTGTATGTCATGGATTCCCGCAAAACAACGCCTGATACGATTATTTATTGGAAGAAGTGGCACAGTCTTAGCTGAAGACCACACCCTGGAAAGCTACCTACCAAAACTACCTTCGTAATAAAGGGTATTGATGTAGAAATTCTGTTACAAGGCCAATGGTGTCAGGCGGGTGTGAGCTTACAAAGTTCAAGAGTAGGTAGGTCTTAAGTCAAGGTCGAAAGGGCAAGCGGTATTGTTCGTTGAATTCCTACTATGCATACTATAGCAGGTTTTCAAGTAAGCAGTGTATACATACATATTCTCACGCCTGTAATTCCCGAAGGGGTAAGCAGAGGTGGTCTCCTTGCTCAGGAGTCTGTACACCTTTTGTTTTTTGTTAGCATTTTTTTTTGTTGGATAATCCTCACGGATGTCCCTCGCCCGGGGAAGGCAAGGAGGTCTGTCGGACTCTTACCAGCTAAAAACTAACGGTGTCCCTCCTTCTGATCTAAGGCCGGGGTCACGGGATTCGCAAAAGCATTCACCGCAACCCCGGCAAAGAAGTCGTCTGTAAACCTAAGTTTCGCCTCTTGTATTAAGTCTCGTGTTATAAGGTGGCAAGACTATTGCAGTTTTTCAGGCACAAAATGATGGTAACTGCCCAGAACCTCACGATCAGCAGCCGCGCTTGCCACCACTAGACCAACGAGGCAGTTCATGTGCCTGTAATTTCATCAGCACCCATACCCTTGAAACCGGAACACAATAACGCCGTTTAGCGGCTAAAAGGTATGGTACTTCCCCGGGCGAGCTTTTACTCAAGTAACTCTACTTCTAGGTACTAAGAATTTTGTAGAAACCCAAAAAAGAACATTTGCCGCCACATTTCCTTTTACATACATCTGCAGTTACCCCCCCTCCCACCACCATCTGTTATACTCAAGCTATGCAGAAAAAAGCGCGCAATTTTACATCTACCCTCATTTTTGGCGACGCGCCAACTCCAAGCTGAGTAGGTAAGCACTTAAGATGGCGTTCACGTTATTTAGGGTCTGCTACAGTTAAGAATTTTCTTATCTGTATGCACGAGCTTCTGGGAACTTCATTTGATTATGTTATTTATGTTTAAGTTTTCAGATGCTGTAAACTAAGTTTAAGTTAGTTTTGCTTTTTATGGTAAAATATATCTAAGTGTGGTGGTGGGCTCGAGGTTAAGTTGCGCTTGCCGTGGTCAGTCCGTGGATGGGTGACCGTTCGTTACACATGGAGACTAATCCGTGCCTCGGAGAACACGTTAAACTGTCGGTCCCGGGTGTCATACGAATACCTATAACAGTCGTTACGGGTAGTCAGAAGCCCGAAAGTCTGCCAACTGGTCTCATTCCAGGATATCGGCATTGCCCTGTGACTGGGTTGCGGAGTCGCTCCGTTTAATACTAGTATACAGCCGCATCTGTTTAGACTGGAGGCTGACCCCAACATAGTGAGTAAAAAGCTAGTCAGAACAGAACAGATCGTCTCTGTCTGATCCAGTTCCAGTTCCTGGATTAACACGAAGTGATTGCCGTCTTCAAGAAGGAAATAATCGTCTCTTAGAGGAGGTTGAATTGAATAATTTAATACTGCTAGAGATGATATGACCAGCTATCTCGGAAATTCAAATTCACGCATTTCAGTTTTCGAATCAGCTCTTATTTATTCCCTGTTCCAGGACCTGATGGATCCATCTTTATCTGTGTTTAAAAATACTTCTAATTACTTCTGTTGTTCTTTCTGCTCTTCAATTATCTTTGTTTTTGGACTATGATGAATGACGATGAGCAAAAATCATTGGCCCAAATACAACTAATTGACTGAAGTTATGGCTAATTCAGTTAATTAGTTGCGTTTGGAGAAATAGTATTAATTTGGTTTCTTTTTACTGGACTAGATGCTGCAAAATATCTATAGACTTGTTCGATCAATATCATGTCGCTCCGATTTTATTCAGATTTTACTGATCGACAATATGTATTTGAAAAATCAAGCAAGTCATAAAGCACTTCTTCTTTGTTTCGTGTGGTTACTGACTAACCTGGTGTCACAGTTTATGCCGCCTACGGCAGTTTATACCCAACGACTTGGCTTCATATGCCATCGAAAAATATCTCTCAGGCATGCCGGTTTCCTCACGATGTTTTCCTTCACCGTTTTTAAGCAACTGATAATTATACAATACGCACATGAATCCGAAAAGTCAGAGGTGCGTGCCTTGGATTCGAACTCGAGACCTATGACTTGGCAGTCCGACGGTCACACCACAAGGCTATCACTGAGAAAGCAGTTTTACAAGGACTCAGTAACAAAATAACATAATACTTTTTGTATAGTCAGTGTAAGGCGGTTCTCCCACGGTGACACAAGTCGGAGCGACAACAGCGACAAAGACGTGCGTCTATGCGACAGCTGCGTGTGACTCCGGACAATTCAGTGCGATGCTAAAATCATTGTGTCGCTCCGACAAGCGTCACCGTGAGGGAACTGCCTAAAGTAAGTGATCATAAATTACATTATTTTTAAATGAAAACTTTTGAATAAGCTGATTTAACGCAAATAATAATTAATTTCGAGAACTGTAAACAACGTTTGTACAAAATGTAATGAAATAAAAATACGATTGTCCGGCGATCTCTACCAAACAACCTATAACAATACCTACCATCTAAGTATGACTAGTAATTATCAAGGCACACTCACCCAACAGTAACATCAAAAATATTGCTACCGACGGAGCTGGAGACGGCCATGTCCCCGAACCCTTTCCTGGCGACGATCACCGACGTGATGAGGTCCGGGACCGAAGTCCCCGCAGCCAGGAGCGTCAATCCCATCACCTCGGGAGGCACGTGGGCCGTCGCCCCCGCCACGTTCGCCCACCACACCATCAGGTACGAGAAGAAAGCTATCCATACTATTGACCCTATAAATGTTACAGGGAAAAATCTTTTCCCTGAAAAAAATAATGAAATGTCAATACATTTTATTTTTTACTTATGATCTTGTTGTTTTAGAAGTGGTACGAAAAAGGCCTTGGGAGTAGATGTAAAGCCTTAATCATCTCAGCAAGCGCCCGTTCACACAGCGGATCCGTTTTAATGGATCCGTCGGTACTGGATGTGTTGTTCACACCTGTACCGGCGGATCAGTTAAATAAATGGCAGCTGCGTCGTATCTGGCAGGCAGGATTCGATAAAAATAACGGATCCAGTATTTTTTACTGGATTCGGAATACTGTCTTGTATGTGAACTCGCTCATACAACTACAGGCGCCATGACCAAATAAAAACGGATCCGCTAAAACGCATCCTGTAAACAGTTTCTGTGTGAACTAGCTGTAAAGTTGGAGTTGATGACCACGATCAGAGAGCGGACTGTCATTGTAGTAGATGTTAGTATGCTAGCTAGTATAAAATTGTAAATAATTTTAGACGAACACTTTTGGATACTTTTCCATTCATATGTGCTAACAAAAATAAAAGTATAGATGAAGCGAGAGACAGAAACTGCTAATCATATCTTTAACGGTCTTAACTCAATACCGGCCTCTCAATGACCACTACAATACACAGCCAAAGTGCATATTGCCATCATCACCACACTTGACAAA
The DNA here is from genome assembly GCA_910594945.2 of Amphipyra berbera. Taxonomy (NCBI): domain Eukaryota; kingdom Metazoa; phylum Arthropoda; class Insecta; order Lepidoptera; family Noctuidae; genus Amphipyra; species Amphipyra berbera. The sequence goes on from OU343138.1 coordinate 15,183,724, forward strand.
GGAATTGGTAATAGTAGATTGTTACTATTGGAAGACAGAAGAACGCTGCTACTGCTCATCTTCATGACATAACCCGTGAGTCACCATTTACGACATCTTCGAGACCAGAAGATTCAGTCCATTCTTTGCTGGGATCCAAACGAAAAAAGCTGACGGTGATGATGATGACAGCAAACGTACCTTTCGGTGTTCTTGTGTCTGGGAGGGTCATCCAGAGCGGGAAGACAATGGGCGCGACCAACAGGTACGTCAGTCGCTTGCGGAAACCTGAGGGCCACGACATGTCCAGCGGCGTCGTATCCTCATCCAGGTCTCCAATCTAGAACAAGATGATCTATGGAGATAGTTGGACGGGTTTTTGATACAGAGGGTCTTTGTAGAAAGAAACTGGTTTCATTTGTTTTTTAGCGGTATCTAGCCTCGTTGTTGGCGTTTGTTGATAAGTTGAATAATGTCGTGTCATGTTGTGACGCATCAGTAGGTGCATCTGATGCTATCAGATTCATATATTTTGTATGAAGGCGTGCACACTTACGTCTACGTTGCATAAGGCCGTGTTCCCACTTTGTCGTGACGACAGATAGTCGTGTAGTTTTAAGTGTCGTGGCTTATATATTTAAATGGAGGTGTTCACATATAAGACGACGTGATGAACTGTCGTTCACGACTTGTTTTAGCAGTGACGACAGATTGTCGAGTCAATGGGAACGGCTAGCGGCTAGCTAACGGTAGCTTGCTACTAATTTGCAAACGACAAAGCGACTGTCGTGAAACGATAAAATGTCGTCGCAATCCAATGGGAACAGCAAGATAAATAGTCGCTAAACGATAAAAAAAATTGACGACAAACAGTCGTTATAATGGGAACAGCTAGATACGATAGTCGCTAAACGATAAATTTATCGTCACGACATAGTGGGAACTCGCCCTAAGACAGTATGTACGATACGGGTGCCAGTCATTTATTGTTCAAAGTCACTTATGTCATTCATTATCACCACACAATGTTAAATCTAGAACAAAAAATGAATTACATTTGCTTTGTTAACTGCCTTAAACAATACCTTAGGTCGAGCTGGCAACGTTTAAGTTATCGTGTGAGTGGATAAGAAAACTTCTCACTTCAAGGAAGAAAAGATGACATCTAACTGACCGGTAAGCTTGTAGTTTTCGCTTCCGCGTATAAGGCAAAAGGTCACGTTGACTGGGTTTGTTACCCCAGAGATTTTTTGACTTGTGAATTTCCATAAATAATGAATATCTCGAAAATTAAGCTTTATACAACAAACTATATTTTTTCTTCTACAATTAGGCATTGAAATCGATGGGTAAAACCTTTCTCGTACCTCGGGCCTACGGTGTATACGCATATTAAGTCACTGGTAAGTTAACAGATGAATGTATACCAAAACAGTTCGGATTTCAAACTATGTCGAAGTTAAAAAGTAGTCGTCAACAAGAAAATAGCCCAAGGTTTTAAGCACAATAAAGATAATAAAAGGTTGGAACTGTAGGGGAACGAGATATGGTGTTCCGCCTACGAAAAGGAGGATCCTCCTACCAGGCGGAGTCTTGTGCCTGGCGGGCAGTGGCGGGCCACTGCCCAACGGTTGATTTTTTTTTTGTTTTTGATATGACCACTCGTAGTTTAAAGCTCGCTAAGGCTTTTTTTACTACTATGCGTGCCAACTAAGAATATGATCGCGCTTGCTACAACTTCACACGGTAGCTGTCAAATTAGTACTGCCAGCAAAAAAACTGTGAAAAAAAATAAATGTTATATTTTTTATTCTTATATTTCATTATTATTTATATTAATTTTTATAAAATGTTATTCCTTGAATTCTATATATAGATAATTTTGGATAATTTAATAATATTTGGAAACAGTATTCATTAAAAAAATTAACCAATATATACAGTTAACTTCACGATGCCTACTACTACTATGGTCACCCTAATATGTCGCCAGAATAATAATATAATTACTGTGTAATTAATTTGGCGTAGAATTGATAAGAAATACCAAAAAAGTGAACAAAAAATAATTAAATCGAGTATAATTTCTTTATTTACTTTTCTCCACACCATACGCTTTGGTAATGAAGTTCACGAGTATTGCGGAACAAAATGGCGTCTTGACAGTACTATTCTTAGTTGGCACGCATAATACTTAACCGGACTATCCTGTGGTGGCCAAAAATTACTTTAAGGCCCCCAGCCAGGGGCCCAACGGTTGATGTTGGGAAGTTGTATATATACTAACTCCGTGTCAAATCTTGATACCGCGATGCAGGTAAGTTCGCATGTGGCGTGATAGATGCCGCCACAGAACTATCACGAGGACCCAATTTTGACATTCTATTATGAGGACCCACTCATAAACCTTTAGATAGTCGGACAACTAGCGCTATAACAGCAGGCATGGCACAAACGTTGTTACATTAGTAACGTAAACATTACTGAATTTTGAATTAGAAATACTCGTTTCGCACATACTATTTAATTAAATTGAAAACTTTATTCATATCAGTCTATGTGTGATACAAATTGTGCATGTCACAAAAAATAAACCAAAATGTTATAGGATGCTGTATTTTCGATTCAAGACCAAGAACCCATTTTAAAAAGGAAGCATTCTGCACCTTTTAGAAATTATAAGCGTTGTGCATGTCATGTGTAGTAGGTATTTGGTAAGTCGGTAGGCCTAGCACGAACATTTAACGTATAGTAAACGTATCGCTAATGTAAGCGTATTTTGAATCAAAAATACAACTATCCTATAACATTTTGGTAATTTTTTTGCGACAAGCACAATTTGTATCATACATAAATATGAATAAAGTTTTTAACTTAATTAAATAGTACGTGCGAAACGAGGGGCTCGTGGCTAAATAACAACCGCGCCGATCGTACGATTTGCGAGGTTAAGCTGCGCTTGCCGCGGTCAGTCCGTGGATGGGTGACCATTTGTTACACATCGAGACCCCTCCGTGCCTCGGAGAGCACGTTAAGCCGTCGGTCCTGGGTGTCATACGAATACCTATGACAGTCGTTACGGGTAGTCAGAAGCCCGAAAGTCTGACAAACGGTTTAACCTTAGGATATCGGCATTGCCCAGTTACTGGGTTGCGGAGGTCTGATGGCAGTCGCTCCGTGTAAAATACTGGTATTCAGCCGCATCTGGTTAGACTGGAAGCTGACCCCAAGATAATTGGGAAAAGGCTAAGAGGAAGTACGTGCGAAACGAGTATTTCCAATTCAAAATTCACTCATATTAACTTAACGGTATTTTTGTTAGGTAATTCCATTTCCTAATCCCAGCGAACATTTATCACGTTCGTACATTTCATTTTCAGGGTCATCAACAGAAATCTGTTAGGTGCCCAAAAAATTGGATTGGATGCCAACAAAAACCCTACATCCAACAGCGCAGATTAATGAGACCTTGATTCAGGTCATGGAATCAATTAATCATTTCCCGCTTCCTACACAATGAGAGTCGGACTTGGTAGTCTATAAATCTCTTAGATCGCACAAAGGTTGCGTTTATCTTGATATGACAGGATTTTGGGCACAATTTTGGTAGTTTTATGTTGGGGAACTAAACATTATTTATCGTAGTGTAGAGTGAGAATTTTGAAAAACAATATTGCTTGGTACAAATGGACTAAGCTGTCCATAGATACTAGAAAACAATTTGATGATAAATATCAATGACCCTATCATTTTATTTAGGTATTAAAATTATTTCTATAATTTAGTTTAAATTCATACATAAATGGAACAGTGTTAAAGAGTCTTAAAATATTACTGAAGAAAAGAATAAAACATACGCAATACAACACAAATTCATTTATACTTAATAAACAGATTACAAAGAAATGTTTCATTGTTCAGTAAATATTAAAAAAGCACCAAAAAAAAAAAACAAAAAAAGAACCCAAATTCAAAATTATAACGGCTGCCGTATGTATACGTTGTATATCTATAGCCTGTAAACACCAAAAATAACACAAGAAAGAGAGCGAATAAAGAAATCGTGACAATGTACCATCAGCAAAAAATTCGGTAGTTGACTAATTAAAAACACAAGGAGATACACGTTTTTAAACTTACTGAATGGCGTATTTTCTGTCCTTGTCGGACGAAACAGACATTCTACGGAGTAATGTTAAGTTACTATGAAGTTTCTTGAGTAAGTATGACGTCATCATTTAATAGTGCGGTCTCTGTCTAGTAAAGATTCAAGAAAATTTATGTAAAAAAGAAACCAACTACCTTATTATTTGAACTGGACAAACATAATTTTACCTCTTCTATAGCATCTAACTGGACATCCCCGATCCCGCCGTTTGGCAGGTCTAAGGGCGTCTCCTTCGCCTGCGCGGCCGCAGCGGAATGTCGCGCAGCGGCTGCGCCGGCGCCACCAGCAGTCGGCCTCGTCGCCTCCAACAGCACCTTCAGAGAAGCTATCGCGTGAAGCTGCGTCGCTTTCTCATCCACCTTGCCTGGAGACAAGGAAGGAAAGGTTGGATTATGATGGAAATGTTGTGTTAGATGTAACATTTTTAGAGACCGTGGTACAGCTGAAGGGATTCGTGGCTAATTAACAACCACGCGGATCATACGATTAGCAAGGTTAAACTCCGCTGGCGGCAGTCAGTCCGTGGATGGATGACCGTTCGTTACACATCGAGACCTTTCCGTGCCTCGGAGAGCATGTTAAAACGTCGATTCTAGGTGTCATACGAGTACCTATGACAGTCGTTACGGGTAGTCAGAAGCCCGAAAGTCTGTCAACCGGTCTGACCATAAGATATCGGCATTGTCCAATAACTGGATTGCGGAGATCTGAAGGCAGTCGGTCAGTGTAAAATATTGGTATTCAGCCGCATCTGGTTAGACTGGAAGCTGACCCCAACATAGTTGGGGAAAGGCTAGGCAGAACGGTCTAGCTGGAGGATGGTAGAAAGATGATTCTTGTAATATTAGTGGAGTTGCCTAAAGTTATCTACTAACAAGTAAAATTGCGCAAGTTATTGAAGCAAGTGCATGCTAAGTCAGTAAAACTTCTAGAAGTCGACTTGCTGTGGGAATGTCTATAGCTGAAGTAGATTGCAGAAAGTCAACTTGCACAATTTAACTTGCCAGTGGATTTAGTGTTTAAGGATATCTATGTTACTTGGATAATAATTGGCCCGTATTAATAAATAGCTCTCATTTGAAAAATGTTCCAATAGTATAGGTAGGTACCATTAGTAACGACCATTTGACAACGTATTTTTTTTAATAGTTGCAAGTCATGTTAAATCTACAATTAAGAGAGATCTCTCAAATGAGAGCTGTTTAATAATACGGGCCTTAGCGTTTTCTTAGGTATTTATAAATTACAGAAGATTAACTTTTTTATTAGAAGTAGGTTATAGATTAAAAACTATAAAAGGTAGATGCCGAAACTACACCGCATAGAATCCTGCAGAATGGAACGAACGAAGATCGTACACCAAAAATTAAAAGTCCATAATTCATTCAAATTTCCACAGCAAAACTATTCCACATCTTGCAAACTCACAACAATAGGCACATTTTCATACAAACCATTCGCAGCACAGTTTAATATAGTAACAAATAGTGCACAGAATAATCTCATTCCATCTGCAGCATATCCAAACTTGTCAGGTAGTCCACCACAACAAGTTCACATTGTACCAGTTCTATTTGACCTATTTCCAGCAGTAAGTATAATGTATGTTTCAGTTTCAACCTAGTTTGAAAGCTTCAAGAGTTTAAATGCTGCATTTTAATATTATGAGAACTACGCGGTTTTATTTCCAAGGGAAAACTAGTTTTTTTCTAGCTTCGGTTCCCAATCATACAATTTGCGAGGTTATGCTGCGCTTACCGCGGTCAGTACTTGAATTGGTGACCGCTTGTTACACATCGAGACCCCGCTGTGTTCGGAGAGCACGTTAAACCGTCGGACCCGGGTGTGATAAGAATATCTATGACAGTCGTTCATCATCATCATCCTATTATGTTCCCACTGCTGGGACACAGGCCTCCTCTCTGTGAGAGGGAATGGGCCGTAATCCACCACGCGGGCCCAGTGCGGGTTGGTAGATGTCACATGTCTTCGAATTTTTGGTTCTAGGACATGCCGGTTTCCTCATGATGATTTCCTTCACCGTTTTGAGAGCAGTGGTGATGAAATAAATTACACAAAGTAATGCGCCTGGCTGGGTTTGAACCCACGACATACAACTCGTAAGTCGGGGCCGTTACCACTGGGCCACCACTGGGCCACCACTGCTCTACTCACAGTCGTTATGGGTAGTCAAAAGCCCGAAAGTCTGACAAACGGTCTAATCTTAGCATATCGGCATTGCCCAGTTATTGGGTTGCGGAGGTCTGATGGCAGTTGCGCCGTGTAAAAATTTGCTATTCAGCCGCATCTGGTTAGACTGGAAGCTGACCCAAATATAAGTAGGAAAAAGCCAGGAGGAAGAATACTAGCTTCGGTCCGGTTGCGATTGATCAAGGTTTCTGTTAGTAAAATTGACTGGTATAATTATAGAATTTAATTACCATATATTCACCATATGTACAATAGAGTTTTCAAGACAAGCATAATTATGATTTAGGGACCCAGTGCATAATATCAGCAAGCACCAATGTGCTTGCTGAATGACCCAATGGTCACCCGTGCGACAGCTCAACGGGTATTCCCAAGGAGGGTTGATGTCAGGCAGGCGGCCGATCATAAAACAATAAGCCAAAACGTCTAACAACATGGATTTATGAAATACATGTTGTGCCGACCCCACCTAGTGTGGGATAAGGGCAGGAAGAAGAAGATGTACAATAGGGAAATGTAAAGCTTCGTCAGTTTTTACTCTTCTTTATTTTTTTCCTCTCCCACATCGCGGGCACATATTCCTTTTTAAAACTGTTGAACGGAACAGACCAATACATGGAAAATTATGTTTAATTATTTGTTAGCAAAGATCAAAATTGCTTTTTGCCTCCAAATGACGTCGTAGTACCATGTAACGTTTTTGATTTGATTAAGGCATTTCTTTTAAAATCCATGACATCAATCAAATTGATGATTAAATAAATTGATGTTGCTTGTGTCTGTCACCATGTCACCATAATATCCTGTCAAAAATAATTGTATTTTCATTTCTATAATGTTGACAATACGTAGTCGGTAAAATAGTTAGTTTCTTGCACTGTGCAAGCAAATATATTCCTTAAGGTGCATAACATAGACTAACACCCATATTCTAAGACGTTCCTCCAAAACTTACTCAACTCGACTCCACCTCGACTCACTACCAAGTTGACATAAACGTCCTCGACCCGAGATTTTTCCTCAGTCGAGGTAAGGAATCATCTGTCAAACTCAAGGTACCTCGGAACCTACCTTAAGGAAGGAAGTGTCAAAGTTCGTATGTGATAAAAATGAATTTTGAAGACTTTATCGAATATGCTTACGATAATCCTTACAATTATTTATCACGGCGTTATTCAAATTATGACGTAATGACTCCGTCGAGGAACCTCAAAGTTCACTCGAAATTGCGACTAAGAATACAATTTTTAAGGTGTTTTCGAGGCCGTTCTGAGTCGAGTATGAGTCGAGTAAGTTTGGAGGAATTTCTTAGAATATGGGTGTAAGAGCATTACATTTTCATTTCCCTACTGTACACACTGTGATTGTACAGTACATGTCACGCAACACCTTTTTGCCGCATCCCAACCTAAATTTATCAGACCCGCTTACTTATGCGTGTATATTTTTAACCTACGTCATCCCTTGTCAAAAGGGGAAAGGCACTTCTTTGGCCGGCTTATCGGTACTTCGACAGGGGAATTTTGAAGTGCCTGCGGGCTCAAAGGCTTTGAAAAAGTTAAGAAATATTGTCCTTGATGTTACTTTGAATTCTTCTGTAATAGATGATGCTGATAAGGACTTGTGTTAAGCTGCGCTTGTCGCGGTCAGTTCGTGGATGGGTGACCATGCCTCAAAGAGCACGTTAAACTGTCGGTCCCGGGTGTCATAATCTGTATATATAAAAGGAGAAACTGACTGACTGACTGACTGATCTATCAACGCACAGCCTAAACCGCTGGGGTTAGAAACTTGCATTTTTAACAGTAGGTACCTTTTATGACGTAGGCTAAGGAAGGATTTTTCAAAATTCCTCCCCTAACGGGGTGAAAAAAAAACAGGCAAGCGAAGCTGCGGGCAAAAGCTAGTAATACATATGACGGTCGTTACGGATTAAATATTAATAATAAGTACTACCATCTTGCTAAATATATGCATACGTTTTGATTAAAATGCATTTTTATTTCCATTACTAGGTATTCGGTATTCGGCCGAATACCGTCGACTATTCGGCCGAAAACCGAATATTTTAAAAATGGCCGAATACCTAATAGTTGCCGAATATTTGTTGCACCCTCTAATTAAAATCTTTCGCGTGCCTCGGACTCACGGTGTATAGACATTATTGTACTACTGCTTCATAAAGATAGCATCCCTACTAACAGATACGATGTGATTATTGTCCTCCAATCGGTTCCAACAGTCCCAGTTGTCACTGGAAGCTGTAACTTATGTGTTTAAGACCACAAATGACTGCAGTAGTGTACTTAGTATTGATAGGCCGTTAGCTTATCGCATTGAGCCACAGCTGTAATTAAGTAAGCTCGATTCTCACAGTCTCACTATAATCTAAGGAGTATTGGGGCTTAAGTGATAATTTTACTAATAAGAATAATATTCAATGGTGTATCTCTGGTTTTTTTCATTGTTTAATTAATGTCGGTGGTTGACTGCCTCGTTGGTCTAGTGGTGGCAGGCGCGACTGCTGACCGTAAGGTACCTGGGTTCGATCCCCAGGTCGAGTGTTACTGTAACCTCAGCCCAACCCTTCGGGGAATACAGGCGTGATTTTATTTTATGTAACTAATGTAATTTGTCGGAAAACGGGCCGACGATCCACCTGATGTAAAGTAGTGACCGCCTACAACACCATGAGGATTACCAATGCGTTACCAACTTTAGATAAAAAGTTGGAAAGTTTCATATAGTTTTTCTCTAGCACTCTTTTAAACCGTAACACAGCAATTCTGTGAATACTATCTGAAATCGCTGCTTCCCTAGTTGACGTTTACAGTTTTCGTCATAATTATAATGAGTATTTATTAGATATACCTACACATTGTTCTTACTTTTTTATTTATTTTTTTGCTTATATACATATTATAGTAATATTTTATATATATATATTTATTATATATGTATTTATAACCTATGTCCTATATTTATAGTTGTTTAGTTATCCATATGGTTAATTAAGTCGCAAATATCCATATATTATTTTTTTGTGCCTCTCTTTTCAATGCTTTTCTCTTTGACCCAAAGGTTGACTGGTAGAGAATGCCTTGTGGCATTAAGTCCGCCTTATGTACCACCATTGTGCATTGAAGTATTAAATAAATAAATAAATTCTGCTTGACGCCAAATCACTCAAGTAACAGACAATTTAATTTTGCTTTTTAAGTAAAGACAGCGAAGTCAACTCCCATAATTGGACGAATCCTGTCAACGTACTCTATAAATACATACCACCCTCTAGACAATGTTCAATCGTTAGGGAAATTGGCCAAATCACCATACTTGTTCAATCAATTGGTGATCACTTTTTTTCTACATCCATCTAGGTATGTACACCATCTATACTAATATTATAAAGCTGAAGAGTTTGTTTGTTTGTTTGAACGCGCTAATCTCAGGAACTACTGGTTAGAATTGAAAAAATATTTTTGTGTTGGATAGTCTATTTATAGAGGAAGCTATATAACATCACATAGCGGAGCATACATTAAAAATGTTGCAAAAACAGGAAAAATATCCACCCGTGCGAAGTCGGGACGGGCCGCTAGTTGGAAATAGAACAGAACTAAAAATTTGGTCTATCTTTTGCCTAGAAATTATTCCTGAAGAACTAAGATTTTGGTTTTTGATGTGAAACATCTAATGCGGCGGTACGGTGTGAGAGCGGCTGTTGCGTGGCGACGCTCGCGATGGCAGACACACGAGGGCAGACCTTCGTAACTCGTCGGCTCTCTTCGGTTTGATTCGGCTAGTTTTTTTTTACAAAATTAGTTTCCTTTTTCACATCTGTCTGGTGTCTCGCGACGGCTTTATTTTTGTTACTTTTATGTTTTTAGCATTATTAACTTCATAATGTGTGTAATTGGAACAGCTTTTACTAGATTAAACAACACAAAAGTAAATACAAGCTATTTGAGAATAACATCGAGTTGTTGAATCACCCTGCAGCACCGAGTGTTTATGTACTCAACGAAAACAGTTGAATCGATACCTTAGCGCCCTTACGGTCAAGGTGGGGTCAACAACGCCGCTCTATATCCAATACAGACGATTCTTGAGGTCTTGTAATAATGATCATTATTGCTTGTAAGCCTGCATTTTGAATTCGCGATAGAATTATAAATTTTATACGCACAATTGTTCGTATATCGGTTTACGGGGAAATCTAATGTTGCTATGGTGTGTTGTATAAACATAATCAGCCCATTAGGTACTGTCCCATTGCTGGGCACGGGCCTCTTCTTAGAATGAGAAGAGTTTAGGCCTTAGTCCACGCTCTGGCCTGGTGCGGGTTAGCGGACTAGTAGACTTAAACATAACGGTGAAATGAGGGTGTTACTATATACCTCTGCCCAGCCCTTTGGAGAATACAGGCGTGATGTTATGTTACGTTTATGATAGGTATGTAATTATTTTTTCTTTTCAAAAAATTTGCCCCACACTAGGATTTCTCCTGTATCGTGGGTGCGTTTACAAACACAAATCTTCACACGCACAAACATCCAGACCCGGAACAACTATCTGTAGGCCATACAAATATTTGTTCCGTGCGGGCATCGAACCCACGACCCATAGCGCAGAAGGCGATCGTTCAGCCACTGCACCAAACGTGTCGTCTTCTCATCTAATAATATAGTTTTCTGGGTCATGTTTAAGAAATTGAAGTTAAACTAAGTTTAAGTTAAGTTTTAAGTCTTATAAAAAGGGTTATTAGTGCTATTAATTATTTTTAGTAATTACACTGTAACTTAAAATATCACGACCCAAATTTTGGTGAAACTACCCACCTCCCTCCACACTCCCCACTATCCTAATGTCTGACTTCCATTCCTAGAAAATAGCACAGAAATTAGTGTCAGACGTTAGTATCGCAATTTGTGTCACGCTAGTTAGTGTAGGCAGGAAATAACCTAGTTTTAGTACAGGAAAACGTGGTTAGGTTTTATATGAATTAACATGATTTATTTTAGGCTTAATGAGTGTAACGCCTAGGTACTTTGGTCTTAAGGTGGTCTCTCACCAAGAGCATTCTCGTGTAATCTGCAGGGTGTAGATAAAATCATGTAATTACTTTAAACCTCGTGGTGTACTGCTGACAAAGATTAACCTTGTACAGAATACTGTTGGATTCAATAAAAAAAAAATACAAGATGTAAACATGTGTTCTTAACGCGAAGCATTTTAGCGCCCCGAGTTAAATAAACGCGTGGCGAGGGATAGCCGCGCAATTCGCTCGAGACGCTAAAATGCCTGTTTCTTGCAATTTATTTTTTATTGTATCCAATTTTATTGTATCCCGTACGGGGTTAGTCTGTGTCAGCAGTACATAGTGAGGTTTGAAGGAATTACATGATTTCAGTTACAACCTGTATACTAATATTATAAAGCTGAAGAGTTTGTTTGTTTGAACACGCTAATCTCAGGAACTGCTGGTAGGAATTGAAAAATTATTTTTGTGTTGGATAGTCCATTTATCGACGAAGGTTATAGGCTATATAACATCACGCTACGACCAATAGTTGCTAAAACGGAAAAAGTGTCCACCCGTGCGAAACCGGGACGGGCCGCTAGTGTATTATAATAATGCACGATTCGATTTTGAACATTACGTTACAATATTGCACTAGCTCGACGTACTGACTAAGAGCCCGTTCACACAGCGGATCCGTCGGTACTGGACGTGTTGTTCACATCTGTACCGACGGATCAGTTAAACAAATGGCAGCTGCGTCGCATCTGGCAGACAGGATACGATAAAAATAACGGATCCAGTATTTTTTACTGGATTCGGAAAACTGTCTTGTATGTCAACTCGCTCATACAACTACAGGCGCATTCACCAAAATAAAAACAGATCCGCTAAAACAGGACCTGTAAACAGTTTCTGTGTGAAGTAGCTGTAAGACCATGAAATATCTGTATTTCTAGCTACAGAACCTTGCGTCACTCATGTAAACTGGGTAGAAATAACTTTAGAGTTAAAATTAGACTGAAAATTGTGACCCTACATTGTACTATGGCATGTGGTAGGTGCGTAGGAGGTATGCTAAAACGGTAACGTGACGATCGTGAGTAAAGGTTTATACAGACTTGTAACACATCACGCGACATGAATGAAGGGTGTTCACTGTTCAGATTTTATCGCGTGTCGCTACAAGTGAAAATGCGTGGGCAGCAGATTTATTTCCGACCTAACCTTAAAGTTTAAGCCGCGTGGGCGACAGATTTTGGGAATTCTGTTAACCAGCTCTGCATGACATTAGACTTGAGGTAAGATAAACGAGCCTCCAAGAGTGATGATATTTAAGTACGTTCGGCGTACCCTGGGCAGTCCGCCCTGCATTTTTTTAAATGTAATATGTTCGCATATTAGCCGACGGCTTGGTATTTGGGATACTGCGGAACAGGAGCGATACAAAACATTGACATCAAGTTTTAACAGGCGCTCACGGTGCTATATTAGTTTACGATGTGTCAGAAAGTCCCTAGCAAAACTGAATGAGTGGGTCGAGGAACTTCAAGTATACTCCACCAAGAAGAATATAGTTTGCTTAGTTGTCGGCAATAAGATTGACAAGCATATCATTTTGGACCCAGTGCATAATATCAGCAAGCACATTGGGTAACCCGCGCGACGGCGCGACGAGTATTACCAAGGAGGGTTGATGTCAGGCAGGCGGCCGGTCATAAAACAATAGCCAAAACCTCTAACAACATGGATTTGTGAATTACATGTTGTGCCGACCCCACCTAGTGTGGGATAAGGGCAGGAAGAAGAACACTAGCCGACGATGAAAAGTGGTTACCGCTGCCTATACTTACAACACCAAGAGGATTTTTAATGCATTGTCGACCTAAGAGACAAAGTTGGAAAATCTCATCTGCCTTTAATTTCACCGGTAACCATACCTTTGAAACCAGGACACAGCAATACTGCTTGGCGACAGAAATAGGTATCGTTGTAGTATCCCGGACAAGCTTCTTTACAAGGAGCTTTAATACTCTTAACATACATACATAAACTCACAGCCTTTTTCCCATGGGAGTAGACAGAAACTATAGAACATCACATGATACGACCCTTACATTCTCCTTTCGCTTCATCCACGTTCATACATCTTGACACGCGCTTCGGTTGAGAATACTACACACCTGTCCTTTTGTAGAGCATCACCAATAGCATCGATGTATGGGCGTCTTCTACCGGCGTTTCCATTGACATCCGTCTTATAAATTCCTTTTGCTAATCGCCGTTCACTAATTCTCTCAACATGACCAAACCAGGTGCTTAGGTAAGCATTCTTCATTCAATTTTTGTCACTACATCATCTTTTAAACCGCAAATTTGTCTAATCTCATCATTGCTCAATCTTATTACCTCTTAAATTAGAACTTACCCAGTCCGGTTATAAAAATCTTCACACCTTCTTCTTCTTGAATGATGAGTGCAGCACACGCAAGTTTTAGTAACCAAAAAGTACCTCATGACTAGAAACATTTAGTACTTTACATTACTAATACTAGAATGTGCCAGTACCTTGTTGCGGTATTTCTTCTCAGCGTAAACACTAGGAAGTTGGAAAGGGCGGGCCTTTATGGGAACTGTCTTTTGTAGCAGTAATTGTAGTCTATTTTTTACCCCGTGTAGGGACGCGTTAGAATGTAAAACTTGTTCACCGCACGCTGGGAATAGACGCGTGTTGTAAGATTCAACTTAACCCAGCACGGTTGGTGGTAGGATCTATACGGTCCGCCTGGCTACCTGCCACCCTCACATTAAAGTCACCAAGCATTTTACTGTTTCGTCGTGTGTATGTGAGAGCCAGAAGGGTATAGGAGAATCCCTCTATATCTCTGTTCCTTGGATTCGTGCGCTCCATCCTAGACCCTGTCTGCACGTACCATCAGGTGAGATTAGGACCAAACGCGACCAAGTCAAAAATAAAAATAAATAAATGAGTATTTGCGTTTGAGTCTGCTTTGTCTGGACACTTTATGCCGCTATGCATAAGACCGCAATATTGGTAATAAACCTGATTGCCCAGGGTGCGCCGAATGTACTTAAGTATCGTCACTCGAGGAGCCTTTTTAATGCACCCCAAAATGTGGCTGGGAAGACATATTTACTTTGAATAAAGTTTCCCATCAAAAACTTTAGTTAATTAGATTACAAAATACCTACTACGTGCGCGCTCTTCGCTGTTGTATTATATCATGCGCGGAACTCGTTGGCCGCGCCTTAGGTATGTGATCGGCTACGCGATGATCTCCAGCCACCCTAGTGTGTGGCCTGCGGGCGGCGGGTTTGGGGACTCGCCGCGCGACCAGTAACAGGCCCGAGAAGGCGGCGCGCCGTGTTCCGTGCGCGCTTCTCAGGAGGACGTGGGGCAAGGCCCCACAGAGGAGAGGTCCGCCATGGGTTGGCGGACCGGGACCTGCCGGGGTTGCGGTGCATGCTTTTGTGAATCCCGCGACCCTGGCCGTACGGTCAGGAGAAGGAACACCGTTGGTTTTTAGCCGGTAAGAGTCCTACCCCGGGCTAGGGACATCCATGAGGATTTTCCAACGAGAAAAAAAAAAAAAAAAAAAAGGTATGTGATCGGCAGGAGGGGGGTGCGCACGGTAGACAAGACAAAGCAAACTGACAGAGCGCGTCTATTGTTTAGCACCCCCCTCCTGCCCCTCTCATACCTAAGGCGTGGCCAACTAGTTCCGCGCGGACTATAGTTAGAGCTCAATTATTTGAATGACCCTTCTTTCTTTTTTCTTTTTCGTGTGGTTAGTGACTAACCTGGTGTTAGAGTTTATGCCGCCCATGGACCTCTGACTTGGCTTCACATGCCGTCGAGAAATATCTCTCAGGCATGCCGGTTTCCTCACGATGTTTTCCTTCACCGTTTTTAAGCAAGGGATAATTATACAAGACGCACATGAATCCTAAAAGTCAGAGGCCTTGGGTTTGAACTCGAGATCTATGATTTGGCAGTCCGACGACCACACCACTAGGCTATCACTGCTGTTGAATGACCCTGGTAACATTGTGAAGTTTTGCTAGTTAAATTAAAGTAACCCCGAGTCTTTCGAAAACTAGTCTATAAGTAAAAGTATCGCCCACAAACATTGCTTTACTGCGGTGAAGGCTACATTGCGTGTTAGACAGGCAATCTCGCCGCACTGATGAGCAGATAGGCCAGCATATTCGCTATTTGTAATTAGTTCCGTTGATACTGTGCGTGACTGTAGACTGCGGTCCTGAGGTCGATCGGAATAGAACTTCAATAAGACGACATGAAATTAAGTTCTTTAGTCATTTAAGTTCAATACTTTAAGTATACTCCACCAAGAGGAACATAGCCTGCTTTGTTGTCGGCAATAAGATTGACAAGCATATCTCTTTGGGACCCATTGCATAATATCAGCAAGCACATTAATAATAATACTTTATTGATACAAATTCTTACAATATGCTTAATACCTAGCAAAGTTCACAATAGTAAAGGCGTACAAAAACTGAAACCCTGACTTCTAAACTAGGGAAGCCTGTGACTTAGGAGTCAGTGTTCTACTGCCACTTGGACACTATATACCTTATGGAAATTGAGAGCTGTTAAGCTGATATTTTTCGAAGGAGTATATTATTATCTAGTGTTGTAGAAAAAAATATAATATATTTGTTTACCATTGGGTCACCCGCGCGACGGCGCTACGAGTATTCCCAAGGAGGGTTGATGTCAGCCAGGCGGCCGGTCATAAAACAATAAGCCAAAACCTCTAACAACATGGATTTACGAAATACATGGTGTGCCGACCCCACCTAGTGTGGGATAAGGGCAGGGACGTGATTATGATGAGTCATTAAGTCAGTCTTAAGTAGATCTACCTCCGTGATCGCAGGGGCAACTGCATGGTTGCTTTCAGTAGGCCTTTTTTTTTTTGGAAAGTTTTCATGGATGTCCCTCGCCCGGGGAAGGCGAGGGGTCTGCCGTACTCTTACCGGCTAAAAACCAACGGTGCTCCTTCTCCTGACCGTACGGCCGGGGTCGCGGGATTCACAAAAGCATGCACCGCAACCCCGGCAGGTCCCGGTCCGCCAACCCTCGGCTGACCTCTCCTCTGTGGGGCCTTGCCCCACATCCTCCTGAGAACCGCGCACGGAACACAGCGCGCCTCCTTCTCGGGTTGCTTTCAGTAGGCCTAGCACAAATGCTGTCCTAACGTTAATGTAAGTGAATTTTATAAAAGACATGCAACAGAATCTTACAGGGGTGAATCTATCATTACAGTTATAGCTAATATCGGTATATCAGGATTGGGAGCATGGTAAATAAAGTAAATGAAACCAACATAGACTCTCCACCACTGAGAGTACTTTTAATGAGGTTAGTGATTAGTTACAGAAGCTAGTTCACAATAATATCACAATATAATAATTAACACAAGATCAGAAAATGAGGACAAGCAAACCAGACTTCTTCGGCTGTTCGACATGGAATCCTCGGCTCCGTCGAATGACCAGTGTTTTTATAACTTCGGGTATGTTGATTAATCTTGACGGTTACCCTCTTATCTCTAGTATTATTACTGTACTCTGTGCCCTCTTATGTCAACATTGTCCAGTATTACCAGTTACCGATAACAATTTTAAATTGGAAATACTCGTTTCGCATATACTATTTCATTCAATTGAAAACTTTATTCATATCTATGTATGATACAAATTGTGCATGTCGCAACAAAGTAAACAGAAATGTTAAGATGGATTAGACCAAACGCGCGACTGCTCATTTTAACCCCACTCCATCAAATTCTGTTGTAAACAGAGTTAGCC
Source organism: Amphipyra berbera (assembly GCA_910594945.2). Lineage (NCBI taxonomy): Eukaryota > Metazoa > Arthropoda > Insecta > Lepidoptera > Noctuidae > Amphipyra > Amphipyra berbera. The sequence goes on from OU343138.1 coordinate 15,200,964, forward strand.
GTATTTCAGAGTGGATGCGGGCGCGAGTGCTAGCGCGGGCGCGTGTAAATCAAAATGTATGTAGACGCCAGTTGCATTCACACTTTCACAGTGCTCCCGCGAGCCGCGCGTCTGCATGAGGCGGGCGCGGGCGCGGGTGGCGCGGGTGTTTCTAACCGCTCAGGCTGGCTCAGGCCGCACGTATCGTTCACAGTAATGTAGCGTCTGTTAGGTGTCTGCGCGTGTGGTTATAAACCACTTTAATACACCCGCCGAAGCGTCGTCATGGATATCAATACGGAAGAATTTATATCTTTGAATTAATTTTGAATTTATTTAAATTGTGTGTACCAGACTTCATATATTGCAATTTCCATTTCAAGTACGAATTTTCCATTAATAAAATCAAATCGTCATCCATGTCTTCTAACTACGCAGCAAAGTTTGAGAACGACCAAACACACGCAGGCTACTATAGCTTGTTCGGCACTACTGTGAACACGCAGACGTCAAGACCTGAGCGCCCGCGCCCGCCCCCGCACCCGCTAGTGCAGTCTGATTGACCACATAGAGCATTCTTTCGTTGTTCTATCTTGTTTGCGGAGATTCTATGGAATGTTCTAAGAATGCTCGCTCGCTTGATGCAAACGGCGCATGGGCGTGCGAACAGTTGCTTAGAGCATTCTTTCGGATTTCGAAGTGCTCGCTCCTTGAAGGGATCTCTTCAAAGCGTTCTTGTGTTCTAGTGATCTACCTAATTTAAACATCTCTAGACCATGTGCAAGAATTCCAGGTCTTGTTTGTTGTCATCTTGCTCATTGGTATTCTTTTGGTGTAAATGATGAAAACGAATTATCGTTTACACCAAAAAAGAAACAAACAACGACGCTCTGTGCTCTTGTTCTAGCTCTAACTAGAACAAGAGCACACAGCGTCGTCTAGCAATCATTTCCCTGCCCTTATCCCACACTAGGCGGGTTCGACACAACATGTATTTCGTAAATCCATGTTGTTAGAGGTTTTGGCTTATTGTTTTATGACCGGCCGCCTGCCTGACATCAACCTTCCTTGGGAATACTCGTTGCGCCGTCGTGCGTGTGACCCAATGTACTTGTCAATCTTGCACAGCTATTTGTTTGGTCTAAACCCACATTCATAGGACAGCGATTCAAAATTCGTTTACATTAGCGATACGTTTTTGATATTATACGTCAAATATTCATGCTAGTTCGGTTGAAAACAATTTTACTTTTAAATCATAGTACGGAATTTGGCTATTACCATTGGTGTACGAAAGTTAGGATATTCGATATAAATTAGGATATATTAGTAGGATATTCGCCGAAGAACCAAAGTCACCGACATAGCTGTCAGGGTTTGCAAGCTGAAGTGGCAATGGGTAGGCCACATCGCTCGAGGGACCGATAACCGATGGAGAAGAAAGGTTCTTGAGTGGCGACCACGAATCGGAAAGCGCAGCGTAGGTAGGCCTCCCACTAGGTGGACCGACGACATTGTGAAAGTCGCGGGCAACTGATGGATGCAAATGGCGGACTGTCGTACGATGTGGCGGTCTAAGGGGGAGGCCTTTGTTCAGCAGTGGACGTCTTCAGACTGATGATGATGTACGAAAGTGCACCATTTTGTCCCGATCCGTCTGGTGGGTACAATACGGACTTCGCTAGCAGCTAGTGTGCAATAAATTAACGGTCTCGAGGAAACTGTTAATGGTCGGTTTGTAAGACGGAGTCTTTGTAAACATGGAACACTTGAGTACATCGATTAGTAGTGATAAATTGTTGAATGTTTGGTGTAATTTATAATGACTATCGAAGTCGTATTCCTGAGATATTCTGTATATAATCTACATTATTTTTCTTCCTGGCTCATTCTATGCTTAATAGCAAGATTGCGTTAATACACTTGGGGGTAATGAATCCGAGTCACCAGCATAAACATTAATATCTAGGTAAACATTGTTTAACATTGCTTTGTTTATGTTGGTCACCCGGATTCATTGCTGTCGAGTGTAAATTGAACCTAGGCTCATTAGTCAACTTACAAAATAAATACAATACATGTAGAAAAAGATTTTAACACTTGAAACTTTGTTTGGTGGCCCTGACAAGTTCGCTTTGAATCAAAATGTTTAATCGATTCTAATAGAAGTGATTGCATTAGAATTATTTATTGCATAATTACTATAAATTATACTACAATGGCGCCGATTCTCTTGTTCACAGACTAAACTAAAATTAGAGAATTGCTATCTTTTACTAACAGACAGTGCGAGAAGAGGACGGTGATAGATAAGAACTGAGTTCGACATGTCAAACTAGTTTACGCCTTGAACTTCACCGTGGTTTTAGTCGACAAGTTCTGACGTGTCGTCTAAAGTATGGAAAATTTTGTATAACTAAATTTGACAGCTCTTATTTACGTCCATCTCTTTCTTATTTTATCACAGTGAAAGAGATGTCAATAACCTAAATTTAGTTTATTTTGTGCACAACAGAATCTTCACCATCTTTCTTTGAATACGTAGCTACAGGAAGAGTACAGAGAAAATGTTAATTCTTAATTAAATCTCCTTTTAACTGTGGAATTTATAATACCTAAAAGACAAACACACAAAACAACACAATCAACATTATGAATCCACATTATTGCAATGCTATGATCGTTGCTTGTGTTTTTAAGGCCTCTGCAGACACAATACTCAGGATAATATTTGGTCGCTGGACTCAGTGACAACACCACACAAAAGAACGCCAGTCGCAACGACTAAATGAGGCTTCCAAACATGGCTCAGTGCCTGATGCAGTTCCTAAAACCCGCGAACCTAGAGCTAGCGCGCACTACAAATAAAATTCGTGTGTATTTCATTCTCAAAATCTGCGCACTATGAAACCAAATGGAAGCGTACGCACTGTGAATAATAAACACATACATATTTACTAGTCTTTATTTTATTCGTTGCGGTTTAAAAACTCACCACAAATCTCCGCACTGCAGTTCGCGCCAGCCCTTAACCCCGCAATCGAACGCCTGCGGTCGCCAAAACGCGATGCAGCATCGATCGCTGATGCTAAAAGTACCGTGTCTGCATTGACCCTTAATATTGCACATGAGTCAAGCGGGATCTTATTTAGCTCCTATGTTGGCCCAAAAATTGCATTGTATGGTTTGCAGTGATGACGTGAATCACTTGCAGTTTATGGTAGTGTTGGGCTCCTTTTTGGGTCATGTAGGAGCTCCAAATACTATATCAGCAGTCGTCGTGTCAGTGTTCGCAAAGCGCAGTGCGTATCTCCTCGTAAAAGGTTGGTGCTTTCTCCTTTTTGGGACCAATTGGGATCATTTTTGGGGCTTGCTCTGTCGTGGTAATTTTTATACCTTACATAGTAATTTTGTATTATAATTTTCCTGTCTTATGTGAGTAATGCAAGCGGCACACGGGCCTTATTCTGTATGACACGTCAAAACGTCACACGCAAATAACATGGTCGCGTAAATAGAGTATTTTAATTCGGATGTACTCAGCTACTGAAATTGACATATAAATGGCTTTTGCAAGCAGTCCCGCCACGATCAGCAAATATACATACATATATAACGTGGTTGCTTTAATTTCGTATATGTCAAAATAAGTACATTTAAAATTAATATCCTATTTTGCCGATTGCACAATTGGATGGTAATGCGGCCGTATTATTTGCGTGTTACGTTTCGCGTAGGTGACCCTTGGTATGAATACGGGCTCTTACAGGGGAGCGGTACTTTGCCGATGACAAGGGTAACTCCTGCCGTCACACAGTTCAGCTAGAATTTTACAATCAGTTGAACAACACCTTTGATGTTGAGCGATGCCAACACTCGTGTAGGCGTTGCCCAACTGTATGGATTGTAAAGCTGTGTTGATTATGGGGCCTGCCCAATATACGCTAAGGGCCTACGCCCAGAAGCGGCACGGCATGGCAAAGTATTTTTTAAGCTCAAATATTTTTAACCTTATATAAATACTATTAGCACTCATATTTGTTTAGAGTACGGCGGCATGCTTCATCGTGCCGCGGCATGCCGAAGCATCCCGCGGTACGGTAAATACGAGTTCTAAAGTTTGTCGACACGTTTGGTGCAGTGGCTGAGCGATCGGCTTCTGCGCTACGGGTCGTGGGTTCGATTCCCGCACGGATCAAATATTTGTATGGCCTGCAAATAGTTGTTCCGGGTCTGGATGTTTGTGCGTCTGAAGATTGTGTTTGTAAACGCACCCACGATACAGGAGAAATCCAAGTGTGGGGCAACGTTTTAAAAAAAAATATATATAAAAAAGGGTTTTACAATAAGGTTTAAAATTATTTGAGCTTAAAAATCCTTTGCCGTGCCGTGCCGCCTGTGGGCGGAGGCCCTTAGGCTAAGAGCCCTGTGGATATGTTTCAATATTTGATTTTAATTGCATTTAGTTCGTTAATATGGTTGCGTGGTGTGGCTTCGCTCACGTAAGGCAGGTGGTATGAAGTAAACTTTGGGTAATTGATGAAAAATTACGTTTTTAAAATGAGGCTAATGGCGTATTGGATTGTTATTTTATAAGGATTTGAAAGAGTGGGAGAGCAAAGTAACAATCACAAGAAAGCTGAACCGAGATTATTGATCTTTGTTTTAAAACACTTTTTAATGTTCAATCTCGGTTTACGAAAGTAGTTTTTTTCTTTTGTTCAAGACTAATATGAAACAAAACAGATATCTTTGCAAGAGGATTTCACAAAATTTAGTTGCTTTTTTCAAGACTACTTACAACAAATATAAGACAAAGAATAATTATACTTTGGATCTTACGATTCATACATCAGATGATATTGACAGACACAATTAGGAAGATTTTTTTTTAGTTGCCGTAAGTTACCCAAAGCTCAATATAGCATAAGTGTAAGTGTGGGCAAAGCTGCGTGCGTACCTAACTCACCGTCATGCATGGGATCGATGGTATGTATCATGAGCTGCAGCAGACCGTGACGGAACTTGGCGGCTGGAGGCGGACCCTTGCTGGGTCCGGCGGCGGGCGGAGCGGTTGCCGTGTTCGTCCCCACCGAGGTCTCGCTTGATGTTGTCGCGTTGCCGTGCTGTGGACAAAAATGTCAGTTAGTGGGACTACGTTATAGTTTTTTTTTTATTATTTTGGTTTGGGAATATCCTATAGTCTCCGTGCAAGTGCTAGTCACCTCTTGAGGTATGGGAGCGGGAGGGGGGTGCGCGCGGTAGATAAGACAGCAAACAGATAGAGCGCGTCTATTGTTGCGCATCCCCCTCCTGCTGCTCTCACATCTCTGGCGGTGACTACTGCAGACTATAGCAGCAGTGTCATCAACCTGTTTCTCCAGCATGGAAACTACTTCATTGCAAGAAGTTAGGAATGTAGTGTAAGTATTTATGTATCTAAGGTTTGGAGTGGATTGATCATGTTTTATCTATTGTATGTGCATATATCTACTAGAATAGAATCTATGTATAAACGAACCTAATTGTTCCGCATAGCCTTTTCCCAATTATGTTGGTGTCAGCTTCTAGTCTAACAAGATGCAGTTGAATACCAGTATTTTACATGGAGCGACTGTCAGTTAGTCAGTGTAAACCAGTTACTGGGCAATGCCGATATTCTAAGGTTAAACCAGTTGTCAGACTTTCGGGCTTCTGAATACCCGTAACGACTGTCATAGGTATTCGTATGATACCCGGAACTATACTAATATTATAAAGAGAAAAGATTTGTATTTTTGAATTTTTGTATGTAACGAATAAACATAAAAACTACTGGACTGATTTCAAAAATTCTTTTGCCGTTAGAAAGCTACATTATCACTGAGTAACATAGGCTACGGGCGGAGCCGTGAGGACAAAGCTAGTTAAATATAAAAAACCACAAAAATACATAAAAATAACGATAGTATTATATAATTTGAATTAGTGCTATTTTAATTGATATGCTAAATGGAATGCCTTCTTCCAGAACAAAGTTCTTTAACTTTTTTTACAATACAAGTAACGAAGAAAACACTTTCCTTCTAGAACAGTTTTAATTAGACTAACTACGCCTATTAGCATCCTTTAGCGCTCCAAAGAGATGCAAATAACATTCAACGCTTGCAAGTACTGCTCGTTATCGTACAAACTCTGCACACTGACCGGCTAAAGCGAACCAACGTCTGGGGATTGCATCCGTCGCTTCAGTTGAGTGTAAGAAGTCCATCAGAGTAGTTTATGGGGCGATGGACTTAATTCGTTTGTGTTAATGGACCCACGCCGGTAGGGTTGCTAGGCCCAAAAATAGAAAAGCCGGACACAGATTCATATTTAGCCGGACATTTTGCTCTGAAAGTCTGACTCAGGTTTGTAATAGAAAAAAAAATTGATGCGGTAGTCATGCGTGTCCTGGTAAGTCGGTCGCGCGCTTTCGTTGGGCATCTTTCGGCGGGGTGGGGTTAACCAAGAGCCTAACAAAAGCCGGACAAGCCTGACTAGTATATATTTGGCCGGACGCTGTAAAAAGCCGCGCAACCCTACACGCCGGGCAGACCTGTAGCTAGCACGAATGTTGTCACATTAGTAAAATAACATCACACCTGTATTCCCCGAAGGGTTGGGCAGAGGTGTATAGTAACCTCCTCAATTCACCATTATGTTTAAGTCCCATTTAATAGGTGGTAAGCCTATTGCCATCAACCGGGCACAAATCTAAACTCCGGGCTGCTACGGAGAAAGTCCATACGGAAAATCCCAATAACACTTTGTCCGACCTGAGGATCGAACCCAGGACCTCACGACCAGCAGTCACGCTTGCCACCACTAGACCAACGAGGCAGTTTACGTAACGTTAATGCGAGTGAATTTTGAACCGGAAATACTCGTTTTGCAAATAATGTTTAAGTACCTGGATGACCGAGCTTTGCTCGGTTTTATTTTTGGTAAATCGATGTTTTCTAAGAATGAAACCTAGCTAGATCGATTTATCGCCCCCGAAACCCCCTGCATACAAAATTTCATGAAAATCGTTGGAGCCGTTTCCGTGATTCAGATTATATATAATTATGTATAATATACACAAGAATTACATATATACAAGAATTGCTCGTTTAAAGGTATTAGAAGTAAATTGAAACGTTTCATAATGTATGTATGATACAAATTGTGCATGTCGCAATAAAATAAACTAAAATGTTATAGGACTATTGTATTTTCGATTCAAAATTAGCTTACATTAGCGATACATCAAATATTCGTGCTAGTAATTCAGATTATGTTACGAAGACCGACCGCTTCTATCGTCTATATTTTTATTATGGTAAAAAGGCATAGAGATTTACGATATTGCAACGATAAATTCGATAAAAAGACTATTAACGAAGTAGTTATATAGCACGGCTTATCGGCTACGGGTTGCAGATTCGATTCCCGTACGGAACATATTTGTACGGCCGACACATAATAATTGTTCCGTGTTTTCGTGTTAGTGCATATGAGTTTTATGTCTGTAAACATATATTGATGCCAAAAATTACTAGATCCTAGTCAGAGCCTAAATAATAAAATCTCCAATAAAAATTCTATAGTAAGACACAGCTTAGAAGTCGCATTGACAAACTTGATTGAACAACCAATGGCAGGCGCTCATTATCGTACCATTCAAACTTATTGCGTCAGCGTAAAGATCATTCTTTACTGCAGTACTAATAAACATTCACAGTATTGGGTAGTCACGTCTGTCAGTGACACTGTCACATTGTCACATTCACATGTGACATAATGCAGGTCTCTGACACTCGCCTACTATTGGCCTGTCACATAGTCAGTCCTACCCAAGATCGAGGTCTTGAAGTCACATTCAGCTCGGAAGTGATTGGGTTTACGAAGTTTGCCGATGCGACATCTTAGTTTTGTCGTACTGTACTATTAAAATTATTAACAAATCGTACGCAAAGTACATCCAAATCAAACATTTTGACAGTTATCGTATACGAAAAAGGTTTGTTTGTGGTTTATCAACAATTTTGACAGAAGAATTGGTCTCCTAAGAGACTACAAAGAAACAAAACACGTCTCTCTATTCTCCTACAATTCCTAAACACGTAAATCCACAAACATAACGCACGTGTACACTTTTATCCCCATTTTGGTTATTTACCGCAACACGTAAAGAACACAATGGCCTGACGCTGGACGATGCACCTTTTGTTCAGACTCTGACGTGGATTGAAGCTGAACAAAAGGCACCAAAGTAATTGAGATGCAGGCTTTAGAAGTCTTTATTCTTGTTAAGGGTGGAAAGTTTGGTGGGGTTGTGTATGTGGGAATAAGAGAACACTAATCTGTTATACAGAGTGTAAAAAAGTATGTTTAAGTTTTACGGAAGAGATTCAGTCATTTGGTAATATTAAAATACCTACGTTTTTAATAAATAATTTCTTAAAAAAACTTCTAAGTTAAACAGATTTATCTTGCAGTACACCTGCACTGAAGGTTGAAATAATTCTAATATTGTATTGTCATGAGAATTGAATTTGTGTGCGAAGTTTTAGGAGAATCGGTTAAGCAGAAGTAGTTGAAAAATCTGTCGCAAGATTTGAAACAAATAAACAAATATACCAAGAGAAGCTAATTAAAAACCGTTTTATGACAATAAAAATACTTTTCTATGTTGCCTACACACACGATATTGAATCGATTTCTAAAATATCTCGAAAGTGCCTTTTTACACCATATACAGGGTTACTGGTAACTCGACGTATTCCTTGCAGGACATTATAGTAGGGTTGGAATGCAACAAATTAAGCCACCAAATGTTCTACCAAAATTCAGTAGTTTTTGAGATATGAATTATTTTAGATTTTTGTTGAAAAATCCCAGTTTCAACCATATTTGCAAAAGTGTTTGGTATTTTTGAACTTTTAATTCATTACTATAGTCCTACCGGATAACTCAGTCCTCGCCCGCGACGTTACAGGGACGCGGGGAATGACGACTAAAAGATGATTTCCAACAAACGGCTCGCATCCGTCCGTATCCTTTCCGATCCGATGCGATGCGAGCCGTTTGTTGGAAATCATCTTTTAGTCGTCATCCCCCGCGTCCCTGTAACGTCACGGCCGAGGACTGAGTTATCTGGTCGGACTATAATAGAGATCTCCTATGGCATCAGCTATGATAAAAACTTAAACAATACATTTGCACTGTACATTATTTTGAATTAGGCTTAATGGTTGAATCTGTGAATTTTTAACAAAAATTAATAATCTCAAAAATTACTGAATTTCGATAGAATATTTGGTGGCTTAATTTATTGCATTTCAACCCTTGTATAATGTCCTGCAAGGAATACGTCAAGTTACCAGTAACCCTGTATACATAGTATAAAAAGTAAAATAAACTCGAAAGGCATAGTAGTGATAGCCTAGTGGTATGACCGTCAGACTGCCAAGTCATAGGTCTCTAGTTCGAACCCTAGGTACGCACCTCTGACTCTTCGGATTCATGTGCGTATTGCCTAATTATCACTTGCTTAAAAACGGTGAAGAAAAACATCGTGAGGAAACCGGCATGCCTGAGAGATATTTGTCGACGGCATGTGAAGCTAAGTCAAAGGCCCATGAGCGGCATAAACTCTGACACCAGGTTAGTCACTAACCACACGAAAAGAAGAAGAACTCAAAAGACATGCTATACTAGGTTAGTCGGAAAGGGGGTACTAAGCCGAAAGGGTGTTAAGGTACCCATAATAGTGTATAAGATTTGTTCTACAACTTTCGACAAAAGTCATTACTTTAAGAGAAATAACTGTTCAAAGATTTCATAAAAAATACGCTAAATTCTATCTATCCTCACCTATCGTCAGCTGTGTTTACATTTTAGGTCCAATTTGGGGTTACGGATTAGAAGCTCCATTTTCTGAATTCGTAACTAAAGGAGGAATGAAGAATTTTTGAAAAAACTAAAATAAAAATCATTTTCCATGGACATTTTTTTCGAATTTTGAAATTTTAACACTTTCTTGTAAACAAGCATCAGTGATAAATTAAGTGGCCCGCGGCTTAGTACCCCCTTTCCGACTAACCTTGTATACAAGCATGCTTTTTTAATAGCATGTCTAATCCAGTCCTAATTAAAATAAAAACCCTTGGTATTCACAATACGAAGTCCCGAATCTTTTGTCTAATTAAACGGGATATAACAAAACGGAATGATGAACTAATTAATTCACAGCGTTTGAACTAAAATGTATACACACTTAGTTCGGTCATTACGCGAAATGTTATTTATTATTCTTACTAGTCATTGTGCAAAGCGACCACTTGGTAATGAATGAGATGTATTGTAGGACGAGAAATGGAGAGGATTTAATTTATACTTGATGTAATAAATGTCTTGAATTACAGTAGGACAGTTTTATGTTAAGGCTGTACGCTTTGAAGAGGTAGGCAGTGAACTACTATCGTTTGGGTACCGGGTTCCGTGTAATAGAAGCTTGTTCTGGCTAACCTTGTTAACCCCCGACAAAAAAGAGGGGTGTTATAAGTTTAACGCGTGTATCTGTGTCTGTCTGTGGCATCGTAGCTCCTAAGCGAATGGACCAATTTTGATGCGGTTTTTTCTGTTTGAAAGCTGATGTAATTGAGATGGTTTTTAAGTATAATTTATGAAGATTTGTTCAGGCGTTTGAAGATCATCAGCTCATTTCCTACTTGACAAAAGGATCTTACCAACTTTCGCCGGTCCGATTGATTTGAAATTTGGTGTAATGTTACTTCGGTGGTATTTCCAAGACATGGCAACCTTGAGCTGATGCTGCAGCATCAAGTAGTCTGCAGGAACTTATAGCAGATATAGCATTTTGGGCTCATAAGAATGGTGTTAATGAGTAGATGTTAGATAGATGATGGTGTATACTAGTAGTTTAAAAAGTTTCAAATAAAAATTTAATTATTTCCTATTATGTTGGGATCAGCTTTCAGTCTAACCAGATGTTTGAATACCAGTATTTTACGCGGAGCGACTACTATCAGATCTTTGCATTCCACAGGGCAAAGCCGATATCCGGTTGTCACAATTTAGGGCTTCTGACTTCCCGTAACGACTGTTATAGGAATTGGAATGACACCCGGGACCGATGGTTTAACGTGCTCTCCGAGGCGCCGGATCTCGATGTGTGACGAACGGTCACCCATCCATGGACTGACCTCGGCAAGTGCAAGTTAACCTCGCAAATCGTATGATCCGCGCAGTTGGTAATTAGTCACGAGCCTCATATAATAGAGGGCGAATAACTAATAATAATTTGTCCAACATAGGAATAGAATTTAAGACTTGGGAGTCGCGCTGGATACTGGTGTACTAATGAGGTTTACGTCTACGTTCTTTAGAAAGAGCTGCGAAAAGTTACTTTAATTAGTAAGCATTTTTGTAGGCAAAGCTAGTCATTGGGGAACTTACCCTAACTGGGAAAAGCTATAATGAAAAAAAAAAAACTAAAATTCAAATGTTTTTTTTTTTATCTTTCATTTGCGCGTTTTGACCTTATTCTCATTCGATGGTAAGCGCAGACAAGGTCTAAGATGGAGCACACGAATCCAAGGAACAGAGATATAGAGAGATTCGCCTATACCCCTCTGGCTCTCACATAAACACGACAGAATACAGTAAACTGTTTGGCGCGACTTTAATGTGAGGGTGGTAGCTAGCCAGGCGGACCGTATAGATCCTACCACCAAGCGTGCTGGGTTTTGTTGAATCTTATACACGCGTCTATTCCCAGCGTGCGGTGAGGAAGTTTTATATTCTAAACATAACATTATCCATACATCTCTAATAAATGCTACCTCGTTGGTCTAGTGGTTGCAAGCGCGACTGCTGATTGTGAGGTCCTCGGATCGATCCCCAGGTCGGGAAAAAGTGTTATTAGGTTTTTCCGTGTAGAATTTTTTTTTTTTTTATTTTATTTATTGCACAATGTAGTTACAGAGAACTTATAAAATAGTTATCCTAAACATACATAGACCCTGTAAGGGTATTGCAATGCAAATAATAATAGTTATAAACTACATGTTATAAACTAGAAAGGTAACATCATATTTATTAGGTAAATTACATATTTTATGCTTAGGGACATTTTAAATTATTTGACGTAACTAATAGGTAAGTAGGTATTTTTTTAAATTTATCTTCCATAAATTCTTTGACAGTATAATAACATGATGAATTAGGTACTCAGTAGTAGCCCGGAGTTTGGATTTGTACCCGGTTGATGGCAATAGGCTCGCACATAACGGCGAAATGAGGGTGTTACTATACACATCTGCCTAACCCTTCAGGTAATATAGGCGGTTATGTTATCTCTTATAAATCTCTTTTATTTAACATCAACCAAGTATTTTTTTTTTTATAGTTGCCCCACTCTGGGATTTCTCCTGTATCGTGGGTGCATATACAGACACAAATCTTCACACGCACAAACTTCCAAACCCGGAACAACTATCTGTAGGCCATACAAATACTTGTTCCGTGCGGAAATCGAATCCACGATCCGTAGCGCAGAAGTCGATCGCTCAGCACCAAACGTGTCGTCAAAAGTTTACACGACGTTGTGTTGCTTGAGAGACGTATCGGTTGGTTTACCAGTCAATCTTTTCAACCAGGGAACCCCCAACCAAATGGCGACGATGCGAAGGGTTTGTTCAAATTCATGGCTCATGTCATGTCTTGTGAAAGTACAATTGTTTAGGATATGATGGGCCTGGTATACGCTATGTGTAAAAGCCCCTATAAATAAAGAAATAAGGAAAAAAAAGAAAAACCTGCGAACCGTCTCTTATTGTCTTGTGGTGGTTTAATTCGTTTTCACCGTAGAAAAATTCATCCATCCCGGTAATCATATTCTCCACGGATAAACGTGTTAATTGGTTATATCGCCGAAATATAATTCAAAGCCGATCTTTATAGTGGATCTATAATTAAAACCCCGTTGGTTCACGAACACAATTCCACTCGTATTGCTGTTAAATTGGTTCTGAAAGCAATCACGCTACTCGGCGATCGCGTATCGCCAATCCAAAGCCGATATTTCAACATCTTTTTAATACATATCGTTTTTTAAACGCCAATTTTACAATACGATACCTATCTTTTTATGATTCGAAATGGTTTATACTTTATTTTTGTAAAATGGCGAGTTATTTTTGAATTTCAAATTTAATATGTCGCGGCCTGTCGCGGCTGTCCCAAATGATTGGTTGCAATTTTTTTAATCACATTTATGGCAGACTTTGGCATTTCAGTCAAGAGTGTTCAGGTTATTTACCCGGCGTTATTATTCATTTAGCAACACTCGGGGGAGCGTCTAGGATATTGAAAGGTATTCTCTCACGAACGCCAATAACAATACCCCACTTGGTTGCAATGTAACACTATTTTAACTTTAATCAAGGTGTGATTTCGACACAGATAATCTTTACATAGTATAAAACGAAGTCGCTCCCGCTGTCTGTGCGCTTAGATCTTTAAACTACGCAACGGATTTTAATTCAATTTTCAGCAATAGATAGAGTGATTCAAGAGGAAGGTTTATATGCCCCACATATATCTACATTACACCCGTGCGTAGCCGGGGCGGGTCGCTAATATAAAATAAAATTAAATAATAAAATACTAGACTATTACCCGCGGTTTCACCCGCATCCTAGGAGAACTACTTGATGTACCCGGATAAAAAGTATCCTATATGTTAATCCAGGGCATAGTCTATATGTGTGCCAAATCTTATCCAAATCCCTTTAGCCGTTTTTGTGTGAAAGAGTAACAAACATCCATACATCCATACAAACTTTCGCGTTTATAATATTAGTAAGGAAGTAAGGATAAGGTTTTTTTTAAGCTCTGGCTTTATCGTCTAGTGGTTGCAATTATCACAAGCGTGGCTACTAAACTTGAGGTCCTATGTTCTATGCCAATTTCGGACAGTATTATTGAGTTTTTCTAGAAATTGTTAGTGGGAAACCGAAATTGAAATATGTTTGCTAAGGAGCTAACACCGTCATTGACGAACTATGAGTGTATGTCTAACAGAGTACCTAATATTACTTGCCTACCTTCCTGGACAAAAGTGAATACATTATAAAAATACTAAATCGGGTCTAATCGCGTAGAAAATTTATAAGGCGGAAAAATACCCTATTTATCCCAACGGTAGTAGTCTTAGTTGTCTACCCGTGACCACGGCCAGTGAAATTCGGTCGAAACGTCGGGATAAATAAGGTATTTTTTCTGCCTTATAAATTTTCTACGCGATTAGACCCGATTTAGTATTTTTATAATGTGTACAAATCGCGAAAGTTTGAAAACATTTAAAAGTGTATACATTCGAGAAGCTCATGGCTCAGATTCATTGAATAAGTTTCGGTCAAGTTATGGATATCCATTATTCGAGATCTTTCCGTATGTCAATCATCTATGGCAGTCGGTACAGACAGTCAGTAGGCCTAGCACGAACGTATAGTATCGTAAAGAAATTTTGAATCGAAAATGCAACTGCCCTATAACATTTTCGTTTATTCTTTTGCGACATGCACAATTTGTATCATACATAGATAATATAAGAATAAAGTTTTCAATTTAATTAAACAGTATATGTGTAGTGATAGCCTAGCGGTTGCAGGCTTGCCTTCTATGCAGGAGAGTCTGAGTTCGATCTGACTTTTCAAATTCATGTGCGGATCAGATTTTGATTAACACTTGCGTTGACAGTGAAGGAAAAACATCGTGAGGAAACCTGCACACCTGAGAGGGCTCCATAAAGTTCTCGATGGTGTGTGTAGTACGCCAACCCGTACCAGGCCAGCGTTCTCATACTGAGAAGAGGCCCGTGCCCAGCAGTGGGACAGTAATGGGCTAAATATGTACGTATACCTATATAGTAGATCCCCGGGTCGGGCAAAGTGTTATTGGGTTTTTCCATTAGGAATTTCTCAGTAGCAGCCCGGAGTCTGGATTTGTGCCCGGTTAATGGCAATAGGCTCGCCCCCTATTACATGGGACTTAAACATAACTGGCGAAACGAGGGTGTACTAAAAACACCTCTGCCGAACCCTTTGGGGAATACAAGGCGTGATGTTATGATATGTAGTGCAAAATATATGCGAATGTGCCTATGTGCGAAACGAGTATTTCTAATTCAATATTCACTCATATTAACATTATGTTTATTTTACTAACGTGAAAACATTCGTACTAAGTTTACCAATCCATCGAATAGGTTAAGCAAAGTTTCGGTCAAGCTTTGAATATCCACTGTTCGAGGTCTTACTGTACCTATGTCAGTCATCTATGGCGGTCAGCACAGACCGTCATAAGCCTAAATTATTAGATAATCTAGTCTAATCTACAATTCCCAAGGAGGGTTGATGTTAGGCAGGCGGCCAGTCATAAAGTCAAAAACCTCTTTAAACTACACAATTGAGTACAGTAATTTAACACTAATTCCACTTACATACACTTTTGCACACACTAGTATATACAACAGGTACAATGCCATTTCCTTTTTCTTCTATAATTTAGTTTAATATACCTCAATCAGTGTCCTAGTTCTATTATCGTTTTCGGCCATTTTAAATCTGACAACAAACCGGTTAGGTAGTATTGGCATTGGTTATAAACTAACCATAGACAAATGATGTAGAAGGGCCGAGCGGCTGGCTCGTCCGGAAATGCTTAAGTTTATTATATATTTATTTTTCTGGTTTGGCTTTAATTTATTTAATAACTATGTATATTATAATTTTATTGACTATTCCACACACACACACACGTAACACATAAGTTTATATTAATCTATTTATTGCTTTTGTTTGGTAGTATTCAAATTTAATATTGTATGTACGTAACATGTTTATTTATTTATTTGTGTCGTTATTGCCCGTGGCATCACTATGGTCCTATCTGAAAACCAGCGTTGCGACATTTTGTTTTTTTTCTAAATGTCGCAACATTATGCTGAGATAGGAGCCCTTTTTGGCCTCGTGCAGGTAGTCTAAATTCTTATTCTTTCTTTTTTTTAATATTGTTTTTGTTTCTGTAACTGCCTGTGTGAGTCCGAAATAAATAATTTTCTTTTTTTCTTTCTTTCATAAAACAATAAGCCAAAACCTTTAACAACGTGGATTTACGAATTACATGCTGTGCCGACCCCACCTAGTGTAGGATAAGGGCAGGGAGAAGAAGAAGAAGTCTAACCTACAAGTCAATCCTAAGTTCCGCATAAGTAACTAAACAGACCTTAGAACTGCCTCGTTGGTCTAGTGGTGGCAAGCGCGACTTCTGATCGTGAGGTCCTAGGTTTGATCCCCAAGTCGGACAAAATGTTATTGGGTTTTTCTGTGGGAATTCCTCAGTAGCAGCTCGGAGTTTCGATTTGTGCCCGGTTGATGGCAATAGGCTAGCCCTCTATTACATGGGACTTGAACAGAACGGCGTCATGAGGTTGTTACTACACACCTCTGCCTAACCCTTCGGAGAATACAGGCGTGATGTTATATAATGTTATTTTACTATGTTATCTATGGGTTGGATGGAAGTTGGATGTGCTTTGCAAGGACTTTATCGTCACCGGAGAGCCAATACTACTTAAGCGCCATTTTTGGCCAAAATGAGTTATATACATATAAGGTCCAACCAAAATACCTGGACAAACTTTTACACAGTGTTCAGTAAGTGTAACTGAATATATCTATGCAAAAAAAGGAGATCCAAGTGTTTTTTTTTCCAACCAAATTTTTTTTTTCAACTTCAATTTTACTTAATTTTTTTTTTTACATTTTTCACTTCGCTGTGTAGGTAAAACGCGGCACGGAATTAGCACGCACCCCAATGGCGGTCGATGCATAAGAAATGGCTGAGTTTATTCTTAGAGAGTACAGGCAATTTAAAACATTATTATTTTTTTGTTAGAAAAAAACACTTGGATCTCGTTTTTTTTTTACGTAGATGTGATTAGTTAAACGTATTGAACACTGTGTAAAAGTTTGTCCAGGTATTTTGGTTAGACCTTATATATCGTTGGGTTGGATTTAAAAAATGCAATCCAACGATATATATAACTCATTTTGGCCAAAAATGGCGCTTAAGTAGTATTGGCTTTCCGGTGACGTTATATAGAACTTTGTATATAGAAAGTACTTATGTGTCCTCAAAATCTGACCCCAATAAGTAGTTAAGTAAAACCGGCTAGGATGACCTAAGCCATTTTCTTTACTGTAACTTAGTATAACTTCAGTGGTGCGATGCGCTAAAACGAGGACGAATCGAGGCTTTAGACGAGTCCACAGAACATTTCCCCAAGTAAGATCTAAGTTGGTACCGTGAAGTACTTAGCGTCGGTACTTGAACATACGCTCACTCTGGGTAAGGAAAAATTGTCGGTATTGCCGGCGTAAGCCCCCCACAGGCTTATTTCTCCTCGAGTAATTACGGAACATAATTTTTTATTACAATTAATGTTGTTTTTTATATGGAAAATGATAATGGGACTGTTTTGTTCTGTTAAATTATCAGTCTGCATCTAAGCTCCTTCAAAATATTTCTACATTACAGTTTAGAAATTATTGGCAAATATTGTCGAAAGATTATTATTTTACATACAAACACGTCATAATCACGCCTGTTATCCCTGAAGGAGTCAGCAGAGGTGTATACTATTACAGAAGTCTATACACCTACGTTTTGCCTCTTGTATTAAGTCCCATGTAATAGGCGAGCCTATTGCCATTTTCCGGGCACAATTAAGGTGGTAGCTTCGTCGCCTCTGACGACTCCCTTGCCCGGCGACAGAGGGGTATCGTATTCTTAATCCGTCTCCACGGCCAATTAATATTATATTTAAAAAAAAACTATGTCACTATTTCGAAACAGAATTAAAATAATAAAGTTGTATTTCAACTTAGGCCCATACAGCTTAGTGTAGTACGACACAACGAAGAAGAACTTCGTAAAACCGATCACTTCCGAAGTGAGTGCGACTTCAATACCATGAATGTTTATTAGTACTGCAGTAAAAAAATATGGTTATAACTGCCTCGTTGGTCTAGTGGTGGCAAGCGCGACTGCTGCTCGTGAGGTTCTGGGTTCAATCCCCAGGTCACGCAAAGTGTTATTGGGTTTTTTCGTGTGGAATTCCTCAGTAGCAGCCCAAAGTCTGGATTTGTGCCCGGTTAATGGCAGTAGGCTCGCCCCCTATTACATGGGACTTAAACATAACGGCGAAATGAGGGTGTTACTATACACCTCTGCCCAACCCTTCGGGGAATACAAGGCGTGATGTTTTAAAGAATGATCTTAGCGCTGACGTAATAAGTGTGAGGAGGAGTGTAGGAGCAGTGGTGGCCCAGTGGTAACGGCCCCGACTTACGAGTTGTATGTCGTGGGTTCGAACCCAGCCAGGCGCATTACTTTGTGTAATTTATTTCATCACCACTGCTCTCAAAACTGTGAAGGAAAACATCGTGAGGAAACCAGCATGTCGTAGAACCAAAAATTCGAAGACATGTGACATCTACCAACCCGCACTGGGCTCGCGTGGTGGATTACGGCCCATTCCCTCTCACAGAGAGGAGGCCTGTGTCCCAGCAGTGGGAACATTATAGGCTGATGATGATGATGGTGATGATGAATAAGTGTGAGTGGCGCGAAAATAAGCGACTGTCATTGGTTGTTCTGTAGGGGAACGAGGTATGGTGTTCCTCCTACGAAAAGGGAAGATCCTCCTACCAAGCGGGTCTTATACCTGGCGGGCTACTGCCCAACGGTCGATGTTGGGAAGTTGTATATACAAGGTTAGTCGGAAAGGGGTACGAAGCCGCGGGCCACTTAATGTATCGCTGAAGATTGTTTTAATGAAAGTGTTAAAATTTAAAAATTCGATTAATTTGTTTTGCCATGAAAAATATTATTATTTTCGTTTTTTCAAAAAAAATTCATACCTGCTTTAGTTATGAATTCAGAAAATGGAGTTTCTAATCCGTGACCCCAAATATAACGTAAAAGGTAAACACGTCCGATCATAGCTGATGATAGATAGAATTTAGCGTATTTTTTATGAAATCTTTGAACAGCTATTTTTCTTGAACTATCGACCTTTGGGGAAAGTTGTAGAACAAAAGTTATCCATTATTATGGGTACTTTTTCACCCTTTCGGCTTAGTTCCCCCTTTCCGACTAACCTTGTATACTAACTCCGTGTCAAATCTTGATATCGCGATGCAGGATTTGTGACATTTCATCTGACAGCTGTCATTGTTGTCGCTGTAGTCTGCTAGACATTCGTCGTGCTGCCTAGTTCGCACGTGGCGTGATAGACACCGCCACAGTTCGATCAAGTTTGCCGATGCAACTTCTTTGTTGTGTCATACTATACGACAAGGTCGTTTCTTAAGATAAGACGTAATATTTCTCGGACACAGATTTGGCCCACTTTATATGTGCTGACATTTTCTGTAATCCTACAGATAATGTTCTACTCTACTTAGGGTTGTCACTTAACGTGTGGCGTTTTGCACTTCTGCAGATTTAAGTAAGTATATTGTACGGGCAGTAGGCTCCGTACACTGAGATATACTTAGTATGTAGATGGACGAATCACACGGGATGTGTACAGGTAATAAAATCACTGTTATATTTCCGTAAATTATTGACAGTTTATTCGTAAAAACATTAAATTATATATATAGGTAAAGTAGGTCACTTGTGGTAGGCGCGATAGCCTAGTCAGCGAATGTAGACAAGTAATCGGCGAATTAGCAAATGGTTGTTCTGGTAAAAACTAAAACAATACATTTCATGTGGCGATGCTCGTACATATACAAGGTTAGTCGGAAAGGGGGTACTAAGCCGAAAGGGTGTTAAAGTACCCATAATAATGGATAACTTTAGTTTTACAACTTTCCCCAAAAGTCAATAGTTCAAGAGAAATAGCTGTTCAAAGATTTCATAAAAAATACGCTAAATTCTATCTATCCTCAGCTATGATCAGACGTGTTTACATGTTACGTCATATTTGGGGTCACGGATTAGAAACACCATTTTCTGAATTCATAACTAAAGCAGGGATGAAGAAATTTTGAAAAAACGAATACTTATAAAAATATTTTTAACAATCATCAGTGATATAATAAGTGGCCCGCGGCTTAGTACCCCCTTTCCGACTATCCTTGTATACATTGATACTCTTCAGCTGTAGTTAAGCATTGTAGAGTATTACGATGCCCATTATTGTCCTAATGCTGGGTACGGTAAAAAAAGAGTCTTTTATTGTAGTAGTTTTCATTGTGGTATAAAAATTATGCGAGTGTAACAATGCAGGGCAACGTATGGAATGGCCTTTTGAGGAAAGTGCCATAGAAAGTTTGAGTTGACCTGTCCCAACTGACGGCACGCATGCATCAGAGAACGTGTAGCTCAAACCTTAGTTTAGGGCTCAATAACCCGACGCACGAAGCTACCAATCAGCCGGACATTTGCGTAGGTCACAAAAAATACTCGGAACCGCGAAACAGTTACAAAATTCGTGTATTAAACTAGCTTACATGGTACTCACATTCACAATTTAATTAAAAATAAATAAATAAAGAGATGAAATATTAATAATTAATTATTATTGAAACCGCGAACAAACAAACTTAACAGAACATTTTAATATCAGATATAGGTATTCTGCTTTTTCTTTATTATACATAGTAAAGTCAAAGTATTTATTTCAATTAGGCACATAAAAGGCACTTTTGAACGTTAAAGTTACAAAGAAAATAGAATTGATTCTAGTTGCTAGTATAAAACAAAGTCGCTCCCGCTGTCTGTACGCTTAGATCTTTTAAACTACGCAATGGATTTTAATGCAGTTTTCAGCAATAGATAGAGTGATTCAAGAGGAAGGTTCTTTATTTTAAAAGAGTATCCATGGAGTTTCTTGCCGGCTTCTTCTCCATAGGATCTACTTTTTGGAACCGTGCAACTAAATTGTCGAGACGTTTCCTAAGTGCATGTACTGTGCCTATTCGAAATAAAAACTTACATACATACATACATAAACTCACGCCTTTTTCCCATGGGGGTAGGCAGAAATTATAGAACGCCACATGCTACGACTCTTACATACCCCTTTCGCTTCATCCACATTCATACATCTTGTCATACACGCACGCCGGTTGAGAGTACTACGCACCTGACCTCTGTGAAGAACATCACCAATAACATCGATGTATGTCCTTCACAGAGGTCAGGTGCGAGACGTTTCCTAAGTGCATGTACTGTGCCTATTCGAAATAAAAACTTTTGAATTTGAATTTGAAGGTTAATATTATGTCCCACATAAGTATCTACATTACACCCGTGCAAAGCCGGGGCGGGTCGCTGGTTTCATATAGAACAGGCAGTTATTATACATAACATAATTAGCCCATTACTGTCCCACTGCTGGGCACGGGCCTCTTCTCAGAATGAGATGGGTTTTAGGCCTTAGTCCACCACGCTGGCCTGGTGCGGGTTGGCAGACTACACACACCATCGAAAACTTTATGGAGCCCTCTCAGGTGCTGGTTTCCTCGCGATGTTTTTCCTTCACCGTTAACGCAAGTTATAATCAAATTCAGTTATTATAGAATTTTTTATTCTGGCAACCCTAACTTCTTATGTAACAGTGGGCGATATAGCCACTTTAGCCGCCGTATAGCCCTAATCGCCGCATTAATCGGCTATTAAGTGAACGATAAAAATTCGTTTACGATTTTTTAATTCAATGGTCATTCTGTTTTAGGGGCCCGCAGGATTCGTTTAAAGAAATTGGGGCTGGTTGTTTTGAGTTTACACTAGGAAGCTTTTAAGTAATTTTTTTGTGATGTTTATGACTCTACATAACATCACGCCTGTATTCCCCGAAGGGATGGGCAGAGGTATATAGTAACCTTCATTTCGCCGTTATGTTCGAGTCCCATTTAATAGAGGGCGAGCCTATTGCCTTCAACCGGACACAAACCCAAACTCCGGACTGCTACTGAGGAATTCCACACGGAAAAACCCAATAACACTTTATCCGACGTGGGGATCGAACCTAGGATCTCACGATCAGCAGTCGCGCTTGCCACCACTAGACCAACGAGGCAGTTTATGACTCTTTTGGATATTTATTTGTGACAAGATAGAACTATATTATTATGCTGCCAAATGCTTTCGAGTTATACTAACGGAAATGTAAGTGAAATTTGAATCAGAAATACTCGTTTCGCACATACTATTAAATTAAATTGAAAACTTTATTCATATCTAGGTATGATACAAATTGTGCATGTCCCAAAAAATAAATCTAAAATGTTATAGGACAGTTGTATTTTCGATTCAACATTCTCTTACATTAGCAATACGTTTACGATACTTAAGTCAAACGTTCGTACTAAGACTACTGTTGTAATAAAATATTGTAATTATTACATGTATTAATTAGTTTTTATTGGGATCTGAGCTCAAGAAACAACAGTCAATAAAATCTAAGGGGTTTCGTGAAAAAGCTCGTAGCCGCTACGATTACTTCTACGGCAGCGTAGCCAAGACAGCGGCTACGTCGTAGCAAGCGCATAGAACAATTTCTTCTGTATGTATAGTTTTTTAAAAAACGTTGCCCCACTCTAGAAATACTTCTTTATCGAGGGTATGTTTATAGGCACAAATCTTCAGATGTACAAACACCCAGACCCAGAATATTTATCTGTAGGTCTTACTAGTTCTGTACCAAACGCTCAACCACTGCGTCAAACGCGTCGTCAAATCCATCATCGCTGTCAAAAAGGCCGTCAATCTTCATTATTCGTCTTGAAGGTCGTCCTGACGCAGGTTTGCCTCCGTACTGTCGTATAGCCCAGCTTTGACTGACCCGGATAAATGTTTTAGGCAGCCATGCGTCACAATGCGTGAAACAAGTATCCTGGCGCAGCTTCAGCGACTTTGACCACGCCGCTGGTGTCTTCCGCTGACCCTTAGAAATGATGCACGGAGCCGACAGACCTTCACGTCATCGCCTTTAAATCGGGCTAACACGGATATAGAGGCGATGAAGTGGGAGTCTGAAGCGCTCGCAATAATAATAATTGGC
This sequence comes from Amphipyra berbera, assembly GCA_910594945.2. Classification (NCBI taxonomy): domain Eukaryota; kingdom Metazoa; phylum Arthropoda; class Insecta; order Lepidoptera; family Noctuidae; genus Amphipyra; species Amphipyra berbera. The sequence continues at coordinate 15,224,116 of OU343138.1, forward strand.
AGCCGGATAGAAGATCGTTATTTTTATTTTATACTAGCTGTTGCCCGCGGATTTAATTGTATTCCAGGGGAACTACTTCATGTACCCATTTTAAAGGTATCCTATGTGTTAATCCAGGATATGGTCTATCTGTGTGCCAAATTTCATTCAAATTTGTTCAGCCGTTTATGTGTGATTGAGTAACAAACATATACAAATATCCAAACATCTTTACAAACTTTCACATTTATAATAGAACTAGCGACCCGCCCCGGCTTCGTACAGGTGCCATGTAGATACTAATGTGTGGCATATAAACCCTCCTCTTAAATCACTCTATCTATTGCTGAAAACTGCATTAAAATCCGTTGCGTAGTTTAAAAGATCTAAGCGTACAGACAGCGGGAGCGACTTTGTTTTATACTATGTAAAAATTACAACTTTTATTTAATTTACCTACCATGTTTGTTAGAGAGATTCGATCCTTACAATTGACCCTATTGATTGATGACATAAAAGTACTGGGTGTTATTTTGTCGGACTTAGCTAGTTCAATTCCCGGTAAGCGTAATTTCAAAAATATTTGTATGCAATTTTGTTTCTTTTTAAAAATAAAGGAATGATTCCTTTGAGTAAAATTGGCTATCTCCGGTATTTAGAGTAATTTCCCTCCAGTTGTGGTAAAAAAAATCTATCCTGTATATAAATTAACTTTAAAAATAATAGTTCCCATTTTAAAAGGCTGTAGCTTTAACATTTATAGTTTGCACTTTAATATTAATAATACAACGACGACTGACGTTAAAAATGCCAATGCATTCTACCAACTTCTTTGGTAAATCATTCACAGTCCAGGCTGTTCGGCTTTGGAATGCTTTGCCAGTTACAGTTAGACGTGCGCAATCCTTGGTCACTTTCAAAAGACTCGTCAAGGATCACTACCTATCAATATAGTTAATTTTGCATCTTTATGTATAGTTATTTATTGTCTATTTATATTATGTATTACATACACATTACACTATATATATTTATTTCATATTTATTGTATATAATATTTATTTATTTGTGTTTTTAGGTTTATTTAACGTACATAATTTAATGTCTCCTAATTAATTGTTACACTGTGAACTACCTCTCTCTTTTTTTTTTTTTTTCTTGCACTTCATGTCCATCCAAAGGTTGTCTGGAAGAAATCGCCTAGTGCGATAAGACCGCCCATTGTACATCTCTATTTTTATAGTAATGTTTCTTGTTTGTTTTGTGTACAATAAAGAGTATTGTATTGTATTGTACAACTTTAAAAATAATTGTTTGCATTATAATGTTGATGCTTCTAACTACAAAGTCCCCCCGCAATAAGAAATAAAATGACAAACAGATAGGTGAAAGGTAGATTATTACAGACAGCGGCCCGTCCCGGCTTCGCACGGGTGGACATTTTTCCCGTTTTTGCAACAATTTTCATTTATGCTCCGCTCTTATTGGTATAACCTTCCTCGATAAATGGACAATCCAATACAAACATATTTTTTCAATTCCAACCAGTAGTTCCTGAGATTAGCGCGTTCAAACAAACAAACTCTTCAACTTTATAATATTATTAGTATAGATATGGTTTTTATTCGGTTGGTATTGTGTTATATCTGTGATCACTCAACACGCGAGCCGAGCGAGCGAAGAGACCGGCTGCGGCTGCGGCCGGCGAGTGCCAGAAATGGCCAGAAACGATTTGCCGATCACTTTCCACCATCCTTTTAATGGGTGGATTTAGAAACAAGTGGTTTTCGATTGATTATAGTGCGATCCATTATTTTTAAAGTAAAACGTATTAAAATTAATGTGCAACAATTATTCTGTTGATGGAAAGCATTATTTTTGAAGTGTGCGTTAAACATCTTTTGTTGTTATTTTCATTAATTTTAGTGCTTTAAAATACATTCCCTTATAATATTAGCGTGATGTTTTAACCTCCTATCCCTTGCGTTGCTCTGCATTTTTCATCGACCGATTACTATTCACGAAGTTACATAAAAAGGCAGGCTGTCATCACATAGTCGAATCCGGAACACCCTCTTTTTAGTAAGCTAAGTTTTTTTCTCGATTTATTTCCATTCGGTTTAGCGACAAAACTATAGCCACCTACAAAGTCTCATACAAATCGGAGACGGAGACTATCCCTACGGAGTTAGGAGGAAATGAAAATATTATTGTCATATAAATGGGTTGAACACGTCGTGGCTTCGGGCGGGGGCATGGTCAGGCAACGCAACCGACGTTGGTTGACGATCCCCCCAGTCCCTGCATCTGTCCGATGCAGGGTTTTGGCGAATGGTTTGGAGAGTAGCGCAAGTCGTAGAGATCCCCCAAACAAGACCAGAGGACTATCCTTCCCGAGGTTGCCGCCCGTTATTGGCCAATTACCTTCTGTAATTGGCAGAACAGAAACCTCTGGTCGCAAACAAAAATCCCAACCCTTCCATCCCAATTTTCCCATCCCAATCCCGTAGAGCCGAACCGTGGCGGCGCAAACACCACACCCAGGCCCACATAGCCTTGGGGTACTAAATACCCCCTAAAAGTTGTACCACACTCACCAAGGGCAGGTAGTGTGTGTTCGAAGTCCGGTCATCTGGCCTCCCGCCAAGACTTCCAAATTGCCCAAATCTTATAAAAATGTCGGCACATCCAACAGAATTTATACCCCAGGAGGGTACCACCGATGGTGGAGAATCCCTCGCTGAGCCCTCGGGCTCAGTCTGCCTCTCGTATTCTGGGGGAGGCAAAATGTGCACTTCAGATAACAAATTTAAAAACCCACAACTTCCAGGCTCAAGCCTAACTCTTTCTGGCCTCGTAGAGGCCCTACCCTCGGCGACTGACACCGCCAAAGTGTCCAACTGGACAGTTGTCGCTCATAAGCGCCCTTGCAAAAGGGACACAGCGACAACAAAACACAAGCAAGGGCTGAAAGGTCTAACAGAACGCAGTCGCCCCAACAGGCGCGCGAGAAGGGAGACCCTACAGCCCAAAACGACCACATCACCAAAAGTGACAGGTGACGCAGCAGCAGAAACGCAGCGCGAACCGGTACCGTCCACCTCCTCGAAGTCGGAAACGACGCAGAGGGGAACGGAGTCACTACCACCACCACTACCACCAACCAGCCAGCCAAAAAGGAGACGCAGACCGAGAGGTGATCGCGGTCGGCGGATCGCTGCGACGGCCCCCTCAAATCCTGAAAAGGAACAAAAGGGAACTGGGAATCGTTCGGGTGAAGGAACTTCTTCGAAGCGAGCTCGCCTGGACGAAACCCAGTCTCCCAGAGGGGAGGCCAAACGCGCGAAAACCGAAGCGAAGCCAAAGCGGGCGGTGAGCTACGCAGACGCAAGTCTGTCGCACCTTAGGGTAGCGATCATCACCGCTCCGCCAAGGGACCTCTCCCAGACCCAGGCGGACCAGCTTAAGGAGACTATCGATGATAGTATCCTTCAAGCGGTCCTGTCCCCATCATCTCCAAGCGCGCAGGCTCCATCTTTCCGCGGACGCCCTTTCCTTATGGACGGGGTACTAGCGATGTGGTGTGAGGATGCGAACGCTCTCAGCTGGCTGGAAAAAGCAGTCAAAACAATGACCTCTCCAATACCTGGAACCACTCTGACTGTCATCAGACAGTCAGACATCAAGAAGAGGCTCAAGGCAGGGCTCCTCATCCACACCCGTATCACCGACGCTGCCACACTACACAAAGTCCTTTGTGCCCAGAACCCATGGTACAAAGTCGACTCCTGGCAGTGCTATGATATGACGGTGGATGAGAAGTCATCTCAGGAAGGTTCCAAGGATAAGGTAGTACACCTAATCCTTGGAATCCCTGAGGACCAAAAGCCGACCATTATGGAAAGAGACCGCCGAGTAGCCCACATGTCAGGCAGTGGCTACATCCGCTTCTTCTCCTCGGAGGAAGCAGAGACGGCCGGAACCAAGACGGCAGAGACGAGCAAGTCTGCGGCTAAGGGGACTTCAACCCCAAAGCCGTCCACATCAGCTCCCCAACAGGGTCCGAGCGAGATGGAGACGAACTCGCCGGTGCAGCTCGAGGGCAATAGTAGCGACGAAGATGACGTCCTACGCAGCCCTTAGCGCACTAAAAGTCGTCCAAACAAACCTCCAGCACAAACAAATAGCGGCGGCTACTCTGCGCAGGGTGCTGGAGGTAGACAACAAGACCGTCGCTTTGATCCAAGAGCCCTGGATCAGAAACAAAAGGATCTGCGGTCTAAACAACATCGGTGGTAAATTACTTTTAGATACTACTTGTGATAACCCGAGAACGTGCATTTTTATGCCCAAAACCATAACAACCATTTTGCTTAACCAATTCTGTTCTAGAGACCTCACCGCAGTGAAAATCTATACAGAAAAACAAACTGTCCTGGTGTTAGCTTCAGTGTACATGCCAAATGAGGGCGAAATTCCTCCTAAGGAACTAACCGAGCTGGTACAACACTGCGAGACGCACAACTGGGATTTGATCATCTCCGCAGACTGCAACGCACATCATCCGCTGTGGGGAAGTAAGGATACAAACAAAAGGGGTGAGTTACTTACCGAATACTTATTTCAAACAGACCTTAACATAATGAACAGAGGCACGGAACCGACGTTCGTAAGCTCAAGGTACCAAACTATCATAGACATCACTCTGGCAACACACGCGGCGGCAAACCTCATAGACGGGTGGCACGTGTCAAATGAGCCATCCTTTGCAGACCACCGTCGCGTATGTTTCCAAATAAAATATAAATTAACCGACCCTGTTCCATATCGTAACCCCCGTAAGACAGATATAACAAGGTACATAACGCTGCTAACCAAAGCACTAGGTGACACACGGCTAACGGACGTAGCACTTAGTACAGACACCATAGAATCAACTATACAGATCCTAACCGCGACTTTATTAGAGAGCTATGAACTGGCATGTCCTGCAGTTACACCTAAAGGTCCGGAAAAGAGTTCCTGGTGGGGGTCAGAACTGGAACGACTGCGTAAGGGACTCAGGACACTCTTTAATAGAGCGAAAAACACCAGAACTATCGAGGACTGGGATAAATACAAAGCAGCACAAAAATACTACAAGAAGCGGATCCGATTCCGTAGAACGGAGGCCTGGCGCAATTTCTGTAGTAACATCAACTCGACCAACCAAGCCGCAAGAATAAAGAAAATCCTGGCTAAAGGCGACCTCAATCTCTTGGGCTCACTTAAGAAGGAAGACGGCACTTACACTAACACAGATAATGAAACCAGTGCAGTACTGCTGGAAACACACTTTCCAGGGTGTCATATCACATCAGACCTCGAGTGGTTTGACGAGCTCCACTGCACACCAACAAGCCTAGACTGGGAAGTTGCAAGTAATTTAGTAACTGCGGACAAAATAGAATGGGCCCTGAAAAGCTTCAAACCATTTAAATCCGCAGGGCTGGATGGGATATTCCCAGCACTACTACAATGGCAACCCGGTCTGGCTACTAAGTATCTACTACCGATCTACAGGGCCTGCATAGCCTTTAAATACATACCCAAGGCATGGAGAGAGGCGAAAGTAATTTTCTTACCGAAACCAGGTAAAGAAGACTACACACACGCTAAATCCTTCAGGCCCATCAGTCTAACATCATTCCTTCTGAAAACGTTGGAAAGACTGGTAGATAGACACCTAAGGGACGGAGTTTTAGAGAGCAATCCGCTACATCCCCAACAACATGCTTATAGGAAAGGCAGATCAACAGAGTCGGCACTACACAAGTTGGTGCAAAAAATAGAAATGGCTATCACAAACAAATCCTCAACACTTGCCGCCTTCATTGACATAGAAGGGGCTTTTGATAAAACTATGCACAACAGCATCAACCACGCCCTACAAAAATTCAAAGTAGAACCAGTTATTCGTAGCTGGATCACTGAATTGGTTAGTAAAAGGGCGGTTCAAATAGTGGTGAATACTACCACGAGGGCAAAGGTGGTTAGAGGGTGCCCTCAGGGGGGAGTCTTATCACCACTTCTATGGAACATAGTAGTGGACAGCCTCATAAGAAAGCTAAATGATAGAGGTTACACAACTATTGGTTATGCAGACGACTTAGCAATACTGATAAATGGAAACGCCGAAAACGTCCTATGTAAGGTCATGCGGTCGGCCCTTCAGATTGTGGAGAAATGGTGTGACGAGCAACGACTGTCAGTAAACCCGAAGAAGACAGAACTTATCCTTTTCACCAACAAAAGGAAGTTACCAGAACTCCAACTACCAAAATTATTTAACACCAAACTCTCCCTATCAACACAAGTGAAATACCTGGGCGTCATACTTGACAGCAAGTTGAACTGGGCAAATCATATAGAGGAAAAAACAAAGAAGGCCTGCATAGCTTTTTATCAGTGTAAGAGACTTGTTGGTAAAAAATGGGGTCTCAATCCGAAAATAACACTTTGGCTATACACATCAGTCATCAGACCTTCTATGACTTACGGATCAATTGTATGGTGGCCCAGAACACAATTGACCACGATAAAAACAAAACTCCAGAGCCTACAACGCCTAGCGAGTGTAGCTGCTACTGGATGTATGAGAACCACCCCATCAGCCGCAATCGAGTACCTCCTCAACCTGAGACCATTAGATCTGGTCATACAAGAGGAAGCGAGGGCAGCCGCCCTAAGACTTAGAGCAAACGGCTTATGGAAAGTAAACATAGAAACAGCTCACTCCAAAGTTCTGCAAGGGGTCTTGAAAGAATTTCCTCTTCTTGAGGCGCCCATGGACAGAACACCATGTCACCACGTCTTCGATCGAAGATACAATATCCAACTCAACGCAGAAATAAAAGACAGCTCTGGCAGTCGCGAAGTTAGGATATACACAGACGGCTCCAAAACCTTACACGGTACCGGGGCAGGCGTCTTCTCGAATGACTTAAATATCAAAATATCAACCACCCTAGACAGATTAAACACAATATTCCAAGCGGAATGTATTGGCATCACCAGAGCGGCACAGGCGGTTGCAGCCAGAGACGTCAGAGACCAAAAAATTAAAATCATCTCAGACAGTGCATCCGTACTTCAGGCCCTACAAAACAATACCATAACTTCTGTCCTTATACTGGAATGTCACAACAGTCTCCAGTCCATCGCAAGTACAAATAAAGTGACTCTGCAATGGATTAAAGGACACAGCAACTCGCTCGGAAACGACGCAGCGGACGACCTGGCCAAAATGGGGTCAAAAACAATAGCGTACGGACCGGAGCCGCTACTGCCCATACCCCAGGCCCAAATAAAAACATGGCTGCGCACAAAAACAGAAGAAACCCATTTATTAGAATGGACAAACAGCGAGGGCTGCAGGCAAACTAAAAATGCGATTCCGGTAGCATCAAAAAGATTGTCCCGCAACCTCATCAGATTTAAAAGGGGCGACATCCGGAAGATTATTGGAATCTTAACAGGACACTGCCCTCTAAACAAGCACCTATTCACCATAGGTGTAACAGATAGTCCCCTGTGCAGAGGATGCATGGAGACAGAAGAAACGCCGCTGCACGTGCTTATGGAATGCAGGAGCGTGGCCGAACAACGGGCACGGATTCTTCAATCACCAGCATCGCTCCCGGAGGCCTGTAGCAGCCTGAAAAGGCTGCTAACCTTCTGGGACGACCTAGGTTGGTTGGAGTAGGAAGGTAAGACGGAACACGCACAATGGCCCAATCAAGAGGCTAAGTGCGGATACAGCCCAGGTAAACTAAACTAAACTAAAAACGTCGTGGCTTCGATTGCGGAATTTTCAAAAATATGAATCCTTCGAAGTTAAGTTACTAGTGTAAGCTATAAACCGTGTTTTAAGTGGGTTTAATTGATGTTTAATTTATAATTATTTTATTAGTCAGCGGGTATTAGTAATATTCAAGAGATTAGTATGAATCAACTACCTCGTTGGTCTAGTGGTGGTAAGCGCGACTGCTGATCGTGAGGTCCTAGGTTCGATACCCAGGTCGAGCAAAGTGTAATTGGGTTTTTCCGTATAGAATTCCTCAGTAGCAGCCCGGAGTTCAGATGTGTGTCCGGTTGATGGGAATAGGCTCGCCGCCTATTAAATGAGACTTAAACATAACGGTGAACTGAGGGTGTTACTATACACTTCTGCCCAACCCTTCGGGGAATACAGGCTTGATGTTATATTATGTATGTTATTGTTATTATCTTGAAGGACTCGGAGTTCTGACTCTTAATAATAAATAGGCCCGTAATAATAAACAGCTTTCATTTTAAAGATCTTCCAATAGCAGTTACCATAAAATAGAATTCCATACATTGGACTAGTTTTCTTTTTTAATACGTCTTCAGTCTTCAGAGTCTACGAACCCGCACCAGGCCAGCGTGGTGGACTAAGGCCTAAACCCTTCTTATTCTGAGAAGAGTCCCGTATCCAGCAGTGTGACAGTAATGGGCTAATTATGTTATCTTAAGTCTTCAGTCATGTTAAAACTACACTTAAGACAGATCTCTCAAATGAGAGCTGTTTCTTAATCTGGGCCTAAGTGTTTAGGGCGAGATGCGATGGTCGCACTTCATTAATAAGGACGCGTACATACTTTAAGAGCTGCAAATGAGGATGACTAGGTTTAATTTGAGTACAGCGTTTTTCTTTAAAATACGAAGTTGTGTTACGGCCGGTTTCAATGACCTATCTATCGGCGGACTGCCCTACTAGAGATAGAAATCTGACATTACTTCTGTAGAGATAATGGCGCCGATTCTCTTATTCACCAATTAAACTAAAATTGAAGAATTACTATCTTTTACCAACAGACGGCATGAGAAATGGACGATGATAGATAAGTACTAAGTTATAGATGTCTAAATAGTTTGCGCCTTGAACTTCACCGTGTTCTTAGTCGAAACGTTCCGACGTGTCGCCTAAATTTGCATGGAAATTTTAGTTTAACTAAATTTGACAGCTCTTATTTATGTCTCTTTCTTATTGTATCAGAGTGAAAAAGATGGTAATAGTCTAAACTAAGTTTAGTTTGTGCAGAACAGAATCGGTACCAATGTGCAATTTATATCTCTAGTAAGACAAACCGTCAGTAGATAGATTATTGAAAATGGCCATTAGTGGACTCTTACTGAAAACCTTTGTTATCAAATTGCATGAGAGCAAAAAAACCGGATCACTCTTGGCATTTATCTTATATTTTCACGATCCAGAATAAATGTATAATTTAGTTAACCTGCAATGTAAAAGTAATAAGACGATAAAGTTAAGTAAACGATTCAGTGTATGTATTATGATTGTAACATAATATTCGAATTAGGGTGTTTGAGGGTGTGCATTGGTTACGTTGCATGTTGTTGTATATATATATTTTTTTTTTCTAAATTTACTTTGAGTTTTTGCAAGTTTGAACATCTGATACTTTTAACGCTGTCTACCGGTTGTGAATTTTACAGATCATTTCTATAAGTGAAAACTTGTAATTGGCCATTTTCTACATAAATGAAATTGTATACTCAAATGTACTAGCTGTAAGTTTTCTTAATATAATAAAATAAAATAAAATAATGTCACATTACACTAATGAAATTATTATTATTTTAAAACAGGATTTACTGACTTTCTGGACTGCTCTTATCCAAACGAAATAGTTTTTGGAACAGTGCACCATGTCTTCAAGTTTCGTAGGTACCTATAATCAGGCCAAATTGCGAAAAAGAAAAGCTTTAACTTTGAGTTAATGCAGAAAGGCTAGGAAAACCTAGTCATTCTGAATTTTAAAAATAATGATTTAGACTTTTAACAAAATTACGTAAGTGTACTTACGCGTTTATTGATCTCGTTGTGCGGAATGTGTGTTGTGTATCTTTGTATTCTTGTCTTGGTAACCACTAAACCGATTTCAATGAAACTTTTCCGTAGCATGATCTAGAATAAAATTACTCGAAAATACATAATTATTGTGTTATAGGTACTTAAAATTTATATTTTATGAACGCCGCCACGCCGTAGCTTTTTGATTAGCGACATCTGTTGACGAGCATAAAAAGAGTTACACAATAAAATTATTAATATTATGTATCTAATTATATTATAATAGTAAAACAGTTAGCTCGCCCGCTTTTAAAAAAGGGATAATCTAACATTCTAATGTCGTAATGTTAACACTAGATTAGACTCTAGACCATGCTCTAATGACCCCTGTACAAAATGGCCCACGCTGGCCATACTTAAACAGCCATCGCCATTGTGTACAGGATCATAATAATCTAGAAATCTAGACATGATAGATCAGTTGGGATGCACAATAAGAACAGAATATAAATTCTTAAGTGTTAGGATAAGATACACTATGAAAGTACCTACATGGATATGTACTTAAATTAATAATGAATAGGTACTTAACTAATAGTTTTACGACTCAAGTAAGGTATGTGTATATAATGTCATAGTGTCACTCTGTCAAAAGACTTATTTAAATAATCCCTAAAAAAAATTAAACGTTCTTCTTCAATTGATTAGACCGATGTCCTCGCAGAATAAAAGTGCATTAGTAAGACATCATGTTTACAGTAAAAAAAAAAAAAAAACTTTGAAACTTCAGGAACATCGAGCATGACAACGAATATTTATTTCGTTATTTATTCAAAAGATAGGAAAGTGTGGAAAAAATACCAATAACTTAGGCAAAATTAATACATTAGAAGAAACGCGTAAGGGCTCTTTCGTTTCTTTACGTTTCGTCAAAATATGTGTTTATAGTATGTTTATTTACATTATAGAGTATAAAAACAGATTAGCAATAAGAATAAGGAATGAAGACGTAGAATAAAAAGTTGTGTAATTGAGTATGAAATATTGTAGAACATTCAATATCAATTTTTGAAGACGCGGTCAATATCAGCGTAATGTAACATTAGTTGTCATATTAAATGGTTATATCTAAATAACTTAAGCGTTTTTTTTTCAATGCTCGTCAAAAACAGTGATAAATCTAGTTTGAAAATCCGTAAAAGTTAAATCGGTAACTAAAGAAACTTCCTTATTTTGTGGATGGAAAAGAAAACTACTCAATAGTTAATGGCGGTACGAGACATGTTGTCAACTTCACTGATAGTTTTACTCGTCTAACTTCATGTGGGACACCCGAGGGAGCCATGTCGCAAGTAAAATTGAACATAGCCTAGACTAGATGTAGTGCAGATAGGTTCCATTTCCAAAGTATAAGATAGAGTTTGTAAAAGATAGTGTCAGCGTTTTAAATAGTTGGGTGGTGGAGGTTAGTTGGCAGTCATTTCGCGCACATACTAAAAGTCTCCACACACAGAGAGCTGTGGCGGAGCGGAGGCGGTAGATAGTCGTGTTTGACTTTACCACCGCTCCCGATCGTGTATATAATCTTTCTGCCTGATTCTAATAATACAAAAACCCGCCTTCGCCTCCACTCAGCCTCCGCTCTCTGTGTGAAGACTTTAACAGAAAATGCAATCGGCATTTAGCCCATACAAACGTATTCCTCAGTTTCCTCCTTGGATAATGTCACTAGAGCAAATATTTTTTACCATATGATATATATCTACCACCACTATGTCCCTATGTTTTGTTTTTGTCAATAAATTATTTATTAAAAGAACTAGTAACGTTAAATTTTTAAATTTTACATACATCGACCGGTTTGCCATCGTTTTCAAACATCTGGCAAACAAATTTGACGGATATAATAAATAAAAGAAAAACATACAGACATAACCACTCTTTTTAAAATTAATTATTGCAGAAAAAAATATAAAATTCGGTCCAGATTTGAAAGAAGGAAACTGAGAAATACGAAAGTACGATTTCGCTAATTTTGCACAGGAGAAATCAGTCCGAGATGCAGGTGTCTCTTTCGCGCTCAATTGGGAAGGTTTGCGGGAGGGATGGGACGGAAATAGATCGATTGCGATAATCCTAGGACGATTGCAAAGAACCGGATATTTGGAAATTAAGACAGATTTTTGTAATCATTCGCGCTATTTTCAGGATCATTGCAAAAATCCCAGTTTGTTTAGGAGGATTGGAAACATGAACGCTGATTGGCTAATCTAAGAGTCGATTTATACTATCCTTATTCTGGTTGGTCAGAACATGGCTCTTCACAAAGATCTATAAACATAGAAAAGTGATATCGATCATATCAGCCAATCAGAGCGTAATTGTAACGTGTTATAACGTGAGCGGTATTCGCGACTTACCTAAGATAGGCCGGATTTTGCAATGATCCTGAAAATGGCTCGGATAATTACGAAAATCTGTCTTAGGTTCCAAATAACCGATTTTCACGATTATCCCACGACAAATAAAAATATTTGAATATTCATAATTTAATTTTACTAGTTTATTATTTCACTTTAGCCATTAACTTTTTTCTCCATGGATAGATGTTTTCAGTAGCCCTACAAAAAAAAATATCCATTTAAAATTAAAATAAAACTCATCATCCGACGCCACTTGGCCCGCCCCCTCAGATCTCCATTGACTTGCAAGATTCTGCCTAAACAACAACTAACATTCATATACACATTAAAAAGAATAGAATAGAAAATTATTTATTCAAGTGACCAGGACTCAATAGGTCAGCGATACTTAAAATACATTTTATGCATGATCATGACTCACTACTGCCTCTTCCCATGAGAGATGGCGCAACAGCGACCTACGTATACAGAGTGTAAAGAAATCATGTAATTCCTTCAAACTTCTTGATGTACTGCTGACGTAGATTTACCCGGCAAGGGATAAATTTGGATTCAATTAAAAAAAAATACAAGAAGTAAACATGCTGTTTTTAACGCGAGGCATTTTAGCGCCCGAGTTAAACGACCGCGCAGCGAGCGATAGCCGCGCAATTCGCTCGGGGCGCTAAAATGCCTCGCGTTAAGAACACAATGTTTACTTCTTACATTTATGTTATATTGAATCCAAAAGTATCCCTTGTGAGGTTAGTCTATGTCAGCAGTACATCACATGTTTTGAAGGAATTACATGATTTCGTTTACATTCTGTATACAATCCAATCTGCTTACGATCACGTTTAGCTTTCAACTTTTAATAAATAACCAAAACTTAAGGGTGTTACCAGACCAATCGATCGATCGTCGATCGACGGCATCGATCGATGGTAGAATGGATTAGTCGACGTCGATCAATAGTTTCTACCAGACCAATCGATCGATTGTCAATCGAAGATCGATCGATGAACAACGCACCCTCTTGTGAATACATTTCGAAAGAAACTGACGGATAGCCGGGTTTAATAGATCAACGTCGACCGATGTCATCGACCGGCAATCGATCGAATCGTTAGTCAAACGGTATCCGTCGATCAGCCAAAGTCACCACATCAATCGATCAACGTCGATCGATGTCGATCGATTGGTGTAGTAACACTCTAACACAGAAAGCACCTACACTATTCGTTTAAAAAAAAAGATCTAGGTGCCTATTCAAATAACAGTAAAATCATCCTCTTCAACTCGACACGTATATTAATGTGAGTGTAAGTTCGGCGTCCCGCGGGACTCGTGAGTTAACTGGCTGGGGGCGAACTGGAAGATCGTGGTATATATTTTATAGGAGCCACTTAAGCTATCCTTCATGTGTGCCTTAAGGGATAATCTGTGCCTTTATGTGTTGTTTTCATTGAAGATAACTTCACTTTTTATTACTTGAACACTTAATATCAATAATTTAAGAAGCTCTTGTTTTATCTATACTAATATTATAAAGCTGAAGAGTTTGTTTGTTTGTTTGAACGCGCTAATCACAGGAACTATTGGTTGGATTTGAAAAAATATTTTTGTGTTGGATAGTCCATTTATCGAGGAAGGTTATAGGCTATATAACATTGCGCTACGACCAATAGGAGCGGAGCATAAATGAAAAATGTTGCAAAAACGGGAAAAATGTCCACCCGTGCGAAGCCGGAACGGGCCGCTAGTTTTTTTATAATTATCATTTGGTTGTAAACGGTGAAGGAAAAAATCGTGAAGAGACCAGCATCCCTGAGAGATATTTCTCGACGGTATGTGAAGTCAAGTCAGAGTCCCATGGGCGGCATAAACTCTGACACCAGGTTAGTCACTAACCACACGAAAAGAAGAAGAAGTCCTTGTGGTCTTTCTGTACGGGATTTCGTAGTTACATTTAATTAGGTTTCGGTACTTAAATGGTTATATCGGAACCCTTACGATGAGACTTCTATGTCTGTCTGTCTATATGTCACGGCCACTTTTCTGAGGAAATCGTTCTGCCTAGCCTTTTCTCAACTGTGTTGGGGTCTGGTTCCAGTTTAACCAGACGCGGCTGAATACACGTATTTTACACGGAGCGACTGCCATCAGACCTCCGCAACCCAGTTACAGGGCAGTGCCGATATCCTAAGGTTAGACCGGTTGTCAGACTTTCGGGCTTCTGACTACCCGTAACGACTGTCATAGGTATGACAACCGTGACCGACTGTTTAACGTGCTCTCCGAGGCACGGAGAGGTCTCGTTGTGTAACGTAGTCACCCATCCATGGTCTGACAGCGGCAAACTATGCTTAACCTCGCAAATCGTATTTTACCCTATGTAGTGACGGGTTAGAATATAAAATTTCCTCACCGCACGCTGGGAATAGACGCGTGTTGTTAGATACAATAAAACCCAGCACGCTTGGTGGTAGGATCTATACGGTCAGCCTGGCTAGCTACAACCCTCATATTAAAGTCCGGCGCCAAGCAGTTTACTGTGTTCCGTCGTGTGTATGTGAGAGCCAGAGGGGTATAGGGGAATCCCTCTATATCTCTGTTCCTTGGATTCGTGTGATCCATCTTAGACCCTGTCTGCATTTACCATCAGGTGAGATTAGGGCCAAACGCGACCAAGTAAAGAATTAAAAAAAACTATTTAACAAAAACCGACTTCAAAAAAACGAAAACAAGAATCAAATAATTAGCATATTATAAAATTAACAGTTCCAGAAGTCGGTGCTAATCCACGCTGAACCGAATTGTAGGCACCGACTTCTGAAACTGTAAATTTTATAATATGGTTCTTTTTTTCGTTTTTTTGTAGTCGGTTTTTGTTTTTGTTAAATAGTTGTTTATTTTATTTTAGTGGCCTTCATTAATACATGGTTGGACATACTAAAGACGCAGCTCGTAACATAATCACATCATCACAATATGCGTACTCTTCGTCATTGAGGAGTTCCATTGTCCATCTCCGAAGTTCTTCATCAGATCTTCACCAAATTTAAATGGGGCCAATTCGAAAGAATACTCTTTTATACAAAAAATAATTTTCCGAATCGGTTTATAAAGGACGATGTCGTGAGGTAAAAAACATTTAAAAATAGGACCACCGAATTGATAACCTCCTCCTTTTTTGGAAGTCGGTTAAAAAAAACATCCGCGCGGTCGTAATAAGCCAAGAGCCCCCCCAAATTAGTGGCCCACCGTACAATGCTTTACAAAATGAATTAAATAAATCTTACACGTTCCGAATTAACCAACACATAAATTCCATTTACATTTAATTTCTGGATTAACACCCAATTGTGCAGAATTTACACAGTAAGGCCGTATTTTTTAATTAGAGTACTTTACGGGTTGTTACATTAATGTGACCGTAAGCCGGCCACGTCAGTGATCATGTCACATTACGAGCTTATCTTTGTCCCGCTTTGTGACAAACCCCGTCCGTGTCGCAAATAATTTATATGTATGTACCACTTGTAGCTAAAATGTCCTCTTTTTTACGTTCTAATTGTGTAATTTATGTAGGATGGGTTTAATTATAATTATACTTCATTGTTCTTGATTGTGGGTATGTAAAGGTTATGATGATACATAGGATCTGAGTACAGTTAAGAGGAAATACGGTCGGCATTCAGTCCATACAAACGTATTCCTCAGTTTCCTCCTTGGATAATGTCACTAGAGCAAACATTTTTTACCATAATATGATATATATCTACCACCACTATGTCTCTATCTTTTGTTTTTGTCAATAAATTAATTATTAAAAAACTATAAACGTTTAAACTTTACAAAAATTGACCGGTTTTACCAGTTTTCAAACATCTGGCATACAAATTTGACGAATGTAAAAAAGAAAAGAAAAAGATTCAGAAAACCAAAGTCTTTTTTAAATTATTATAGAAAAAAATATTAAAATCGGTCCAGATTTGAAGAAGGAAACAGGGAAATACGAAAGTACGATTTCGCTAATATTGCACAGGAGAAATCAGTCCGAGATGCAGGTGTCTCTTTCGCGCTAAATTGGGAAGGTTTGCGGGAGGGGTGGGACGGAAATAGATCGCAAAAACCTATTCAAATTATTAATATTTTGCAGCGTTTCCTCTTAAGCAATTATAATGACTACTACAACAAAACGAAAATAACTGGAAAGAAATGACTGGAAATTCGACCTATTCGAATATGAAAGAGGTTATACTTGAGATCATTTTCATTCAAACTCACATTTTAAATTTGCAAAAGTTTATACATCTTATTGAGGCTAACTGTACACTATAATTAGCGGCAGACCGTTTGTGGATTTCGGGCCAAAGCCGATTGATCGGCTATCACCACAACCTTCGGCCGTAACCAAAAGTTTAATAACCCTAAGAAATTCAGTTCAAGATTGGTTAAAAGTGAATAAAATATTGGTTTTTTAAAAGTTTATGTTTACTGCTGTCTGAAGTTATAACCTCTGCCCCGGGTCCCCTCTCCAATCGCGCTCTCGCGCATTCGTAACAGTTCGTTCAATTTCGGCGGTTTAGCCGAAACCGAAGGTTTGGCCGAATGCGGCCAAAGCCGAAGCCGAAAGTTCGGTCGAACACTAACTACACTGGCCTGCAAAAATAAGTATCACACTTTTAAAATTACATTTTTTTCTAAACTATAGAAGTTAGAGATTTAAAATAAAAAACGTTTTATAGCAATTTTTATCAGATTTCTTTGAAACTATAGTGACAAAGTTAAACTCTTTTTTGAGTCCTTTTTGTTACGAAAATATATCTTGTGTACTTAAAAAGTTATTGCAAATTTAAAAGTGTGATACTTATTTTTGCAGGCCAGTATATAATGTTAAAATGACGAACTTCAAATCATAGCATATGTTTATTTATAACTAGCAGTGTCCTCACGGCTCCGTCCGCTTAAGAAGTTTTATTCCAGTAATAAATATAGCCTATTTTACTCAGTGATAATGTAGCTTTGTAACGGTAGAAGAATTTTTGAAATCAGTCCTGTAGTTTTTAAGTTTATTCGTTACATATAAAAATTCAAAAATACAAATCTTTCCGCTTTATAATATTAGTATACATAGATTCTTAAGTGACATTTCTTTAAATCTACACCTTCCATCTTTGAAAACTCTAAAGTAACATTAAAACTAAAGACGCTAACAGCAAAACCGAGTTATTTCTCGGCTAAAAGCTAAACCACTCAATTAAGTGCTGTGGTGGAACTTGTCAAGTATATTAATAGTTGCACATGTCTGAAGTTAGCCGCGCTGGTCCCCGGGGAGGTCTGTGCTAAAGTGAATGGTGAATCAGGCCAGATAACCCAAGTAACAAGCTCACTTTCTTGGTTTTAATTAGTTTTTTTTGTAATGGACGAAAACAAGAATGAAACGATACGTTTGGTGCAGTGGCTTAGCGTTTTGTTCTGCGCTACGGGTTCGGTTCAAAGATATTTATTTACTCAAAAAGAACAAATACAGTTCACTTGTATTGAGCATAGTTGTTTTAACAATTTTATTTAATTTACAAGTCTGAGCGAGCATATAACAGAATGTTTAAAGAAAAATTTAACTTAGTAACTACATGTTTATATTTTTTTTTATTTATTTGATGGCAATGTGCATCCTTACCTATTCATCTAATCGCTTTTTGAAAATGGGAAGACTTTTGCTATTTTCAATATTCTCTGGTAATCTGTTATACATTTGTGCACCTTCGTATAGTATATTTCTTTTTCCATAGTTGGTTCTGGGCTTAGTATGTTGGATTTTGTTTCGTTGGGTTCAGGTTCGATTCCCGCACGGAACAAATATTTGTATTTTCTTTTTCCAATTATGTTGGAGTCAGCTTCCAGTCTAACCAGATGCGGCTGAATACCAATATTTTACACGGAACGACTGCCATCAGACCTCCGACATCAGACATCCTAAGTTTAGACCGGTTGTCAGACTTTCGGGATTCTGACAACCCGTAACGACTGTCATAGGTATATTCTTATGACACCCGGGACTGACGGTTTAGCATACTCTCCAAGGCACGGAGTGGTCTCGACGTGAAACGAACCCACCCATCCTATACGACCTTCATGTTAACACATTTACAAAATAGACTGTGTAAAGAAAGTCGCGAAAGACACAGAAAAAGTCAGACTATAAAATAAAACACCAATCCAAGTACAAGGCACAAGTAAATCCGATTTATATACTCGGAGTTATCCAAAATTCACTCCAATTCTCTCGTGTAGATTTTTAAAACAACCCACGACCCAATTCCAAAACTTCGGGAGACTTCAATTCTCATTTCGTATTGTAGGCCACGATTGTGACGGTCCAAATTGACCCTTAGCAACGTAGTTACAGAGTTTAAATTGGGAAAGTAGGAGTACGTCATTGAGCTGATGGTCTACTCAGAGTTGGTTATGAACGATGTGGAGTGTTTGATATTGTCGCGTTATTGTATATTGTTTTTGATTATTTTTGGGATTATAATAAGAACTGTCGTGTTGGTCTAGTGGTGGGAAGCGCGACTGCTGATCGGCTGATGCGGTCCTGGGTTCGATCTTCAGGTCGGGCCAAGTGTTATTGGGTTTTTTCGTCTGGAATTCCTCAGTAGCAGCCCGGTATTAGGATTTGAGCGTAGTAGTAGTAGTAGTATTACTTGGGACTTAAACATAACGGCGAAATGAAGGTGTTACTATACACCTCTGCCCAACCCTTCGGGGAATACCTACAGGTGTGATGTTATGTTATAATAAGTAATTTCTTTGCATTATTCTGAATTTGAAGAAATACTTCGAATGTATCAACCGGCAGGCATATATTAGACAAGGATTTGTCGACAAAAAAAGTGAAAATTTGTGTCTGTTAACGCACCCACGATCCTAGTGTGGGAAATGGTATTAAAAAAGAAAATAATATTCCATATAAAAAAAACATATATATTTATAGTTGTTAAATACTGGCCCGCGACTTGAATAACCCGATCAGAATTTAATTATCATTTGCGTTAACGGTGAAGGAAAACATCGTGAGGAAGTATGCAGTTCTCGATGGTATGTGTAGTCTGCCAACCCGCACTAGGCCAGCGTGGTGGGATGAGGCCTAAAGCCTTCTCATTCTGAGAAGAGGCCCGTGCCCAGCAGTGGAACAGCTGGGCTGATTATGTTAAGTCATCTTTACATAGACTAGCTGTGTCCTCACGGCTCCGCCCGCGTAAAAAGTTTTATTCCAGTAATAAAATATAGCCTATGTTACTCAGTGATAATGTGGCTTTCTAACGACAAAATAATTTTTGAATCGGTCCAGTAGTTTTTGAGGTTATTCGTTACATACAAAAATACAAATCTTTCCTCTTTATAATATTAAGTATAGATAAAACAAAGTCGCTCCCGCTGTCTGTACGCTTAGATCTTTTAAACTACGCAACGGATTTTAAAGCAGTTTTCAGCAATTCAAGAGGAAGGTTTATATGCCCCACATTAGTATCTACATTGCACCCATGCAAAGCCGGGGTGGGTCGCTAGCTTGATATATAACAAAATGTAATAACCTCATTGTAGGTGCACCATAATATGTCAAGATCGGTGCCTAATAGCCACAACACACAGAGGTACAGAAGTCAATCTACATACAAGTGCACTCGAGCAACGCACACATAGACACTGCTCACGGACACGATATCTCGGACTGTTTGGGACTAGAGTGCGAGTGAGTGCGAACGCGAGTGCCATGCGCTTGAGAAAGATAGATATATACACTGGCCTGCAAAAATAAGTATCACACTTTTAAAATTTCAATTTTTTCTAAACTATAGAAGTTAGAGATTTTAAATAAAAAACGTTTTATAGCAATTTTTATCAGCTTTCTTTGAAACTATAGTAACAAAGTTAAACTCTTTTGTGAGTCCTTTTTGTTTCGAAAATATATCTTGTGTACCTAAAAAGTTATTGCAATTTTAAAAGTGTGATACTTATTTTTGCAGGCCAGTATAGATAGAGCGACCGACGAGTGTAGGTATGAAAAGTGAAGTACATACATGTTATTGACTTCTGTACCTATCTGTTTTGTGTAACAGTTTTATAGCTGCGATACCTTATTATTAATTGAAGAAATTAATTAATTGACGTAACACGGAATCGTACTTATGCGAGGCCATTTGTCACTTGTATTGACAGCCAATTACGACACTGTAATTACTGTGTAAGGCTGAGCATCCACCAGAGCTGTGCTAAGCTGCGTAGCGAGGGATATGTTTTGTAAGCACCAATAGAATCACTTCATTTACCTAGCTTCGCTCTGCGCAGCTCTGGTGGATATGGGTCTAGCAGTGCGAGGTTTTTGTTCATACAAAATAAGCAAGAAATGTGTTGCGAGGAATGTGTTGCGAGGAATGTGTTGCTAGGAATGTGTTGCGAGGAATATTTTACTAGGAATGTGTTGCGAGGAATGTGTTGCGAGGAATGTGTTGCGAGGAATGTGTTACGAGGAATGTGTACCGCTCCTGCCACACCACCCTATTCGAAAAAAGTCCGCTACCTATCCTCGCATGGCTCATTTGTACACATTAACACATTACGCATTACACATTACCCATTCCTCGCACAGCTCTGGTGCATGTCCAGCCTAAGGCATGGAACTTACATTTCGCTTAACGTAATAAATTAGGTTCGACGATTCCATAAAACCACAGAATAAATAAGTACAGAATCTACACGTCTTCTATCTTAAAGAACTATCTGCTATTACAGCAGTGATAGCCTAGTGGTGTGACCGTCGGACTGCCAAGTCATAGGTCTCGAGTTCGAACCCAAGGCACGCACCTCTGACTTTTCGGATTCATGTGCGTATTGTATGATTATCACTTCATTTCCCAAGGAGGGTTGATGTCAGGCAGGCGGCCGGTCATAAAACAATAAGCCAAAACCTCTAACAACATGGATTTATGAAATACATGTTGCTATTGCCGACCCAACCTAGTGTGGGATAAGGGCAGGAAGAAGAAGAAGATTGTATGATTATTACTTGCTTAAAAATGGTGAACGAAAACATCGTGAGGAAACGGGTATGCCCGAAAGCTATTTCTCGACGGCATGTGAAGTTAAATCAGAGGCCCATGGGCAGCATAAACTCTGACACCAGGATATTCACATAACCACACGAAAAGAAGAAGATCATACCAATCACAAAAAAAAACATTGTAGTAATTACATAACATCACGCCTGTATTCCCCGAAGGATTGGGCAGAGGTGTATAGTAACACCCTCATTTCGCCGTTATGTTTAAGTCCCATGTAATAGGGGGCGAGCCTATTGCCATCAACCGGGCACAAATCCAATCTCCGGGCTGCTACTGAGGAATTCCACACGGAAAAACCCAATAACACTTTGCCCGACCTAGCGATCGAACCCAGGACCTCACGATCAGCAATCGCTCTTGCCACCACTAGACCAAAGAGGCAGTCACTACCATAGGCTGAATTGATTTATATCAAACGTTTTCAGAAAAAAATAAACAAATCAATAGCAAATTCCTTTGCGTCAAAAAAAAACACAACCGTACTTGCTAAAAAAGTAGGCAAAAACCGTTATTTATGACGTCATTTGTGGGTCCCAAACACGAGGTCAAGGAGCCTCGTAAAATCCTTACGGACGACGGTACCTACTCCCGTTCTTATCTCGTCGCTCGTGCTTCCATTTTATATCCTACCGTTAAGGAGAAAACTGTCCTGGTTTTGTTGCTAAATATCTATGGGATATCTTTTCTTTTCTTTTTTTTATATTGGGTACGAATAACAAAAGGTTTATGTACTCTCTGTGTCTAAATATTGAAGGTTATAAAGCAGGGATGCACAAACTGCGGCACGCGGGTCATATGCGGCCCTTTGTCAATAAACATGCGGCCTGGCAGCATACTAAAGTATTTTATGCATTTTATGAAAATACTACAATATTTAAAAGTTTTTTAATGGCCCAATCAACTTTTTTCTTTTCAGTAAACTTAATTTCGACGGTCAGCAGTGAAAACCACGTCGTACCTATGTGTAAAATACATTTTTTTACAAGGGATAGAATAAACTGTCTCCTAAAAAAAATGGCCGATCAAATGTTTATACAAGTTTGTCATCGTACGTTATAAATGGTTTAAAAGCATTTGAATTGAAAGTTTGATGAACTAATACGTGTATGATGAGTGTATCAATCTAAAGAACAATTGAAATGCTTTTGAAGAAAATTGGATATACGAGGTTTACACAGCCGAGCGTCGATTTCAATTTTA
Organism: Amphipyra berbera; assembly: GCA_910594945.2. Taxonomy (NCBI): domain Eukaryota; kingdom Metazoa; phylum Arthropoda; class Insecta; order Lepidoptera; family Noctuidae; genus Amphipyra; species Amphipyra berbera. Next base: position 15,246,705 of record OU343138.1, read on the forward strand.
AATTGTGGTGACCTGCTTTTAGCTCATATTCTGCCCGAGTGGCTCCTAGTCCTAATAATTCTGTGCATCCCTGTTATAAAGTATCCTACAAGATCTTACACATACCATCGATAACATTATGGAGCCCTCTCAGGTGTGCAGGTGTCCTCACGATGTTCTCCTTCCCCGTTAACGCAAGTGGTAATTCGATACCCGTATAACAAGAATTTGAGGGGCTCGTGGCTAATTAACAATCATGCGGATCATATGATTTGCAAGGTTAAGCTGCGCTTGCCACGGTAAGTCCGTGGATGGGTGAATATTCGTTACACATCGAGATTCTTCCGTGCCTCAGAGAGCACGTTAAACCGTCGGTCCCGAGTGTCATACGAATACCTATGACAGTCATTACGGGTAGTCAGAAGCCCGAAAGTCTGACAACCGGTCTAACTTTAGGATATCGGCATTTCCCAATTACTGAGTTGCGGAGGTCTGATGGCAGTCGCTCCGTGTAAAATACTGGTATTCAGCCGTCTCTGGTTAGACTGGAAGCTGACCCCAACATAGTTGGGAAAAGGCTGGGCAGAACATAACATGAATTCGAAAAGGCAAAGGTGCAGACCGGGATCGATTTCAGACCCTCCTGAATAAAGGCAAGCGTTCTACCGCTAGGCTATCATTGCGATTTCCTACATAGAGTTTACGTATATTATCAAAAACTAGTACCTTCATATTCTGTTCTACCTAGCCTTTTCCCAACTATGTTGGGGTCAGCTTCCAGTCTAACCAGTTGCGGCTGAATACCAGTAATTTACACGGAGCGACTGCCATCAGACTTCCACCACCCGGTTACTGGGCAATGCCGATATCCTAAGGTTAGACCGGTTGTCAGACTTTTTCAAACTATTACCTTCATAAGTCATAACATAAGTTACCCAACTTAAAAAAAGAAATCACGAAAAAAGATTTAAAGACGAAAGGGCTAAATTTCTTGCCTTTGTATTACATACACGAAAACCTTACAGTTACGCCAACAAGTGATTAATTGCTCAAGCAATTTAAGTGTGTACCTACCAACACCTACCTACATATTTAATACAGTACAGTCAGCAACAAAATTAAGCGAGCATGATATAAAGTTTCAAAAGTGATTTGTCAATAGTAACATTATTTTTTTTACAAATTATGTCAAAATAGAGAATCCTCTTAGCCAATTATCTTGGGGTCAGCTTCCAGTCTAACTAGATGCGGCTGAATACCAGTATTTTACACGGAGCGACTGCCATTAGACCTCCGCAACCCAGTAACTGGGCAATGCCGATATCCTAGACTTTCGGGCTTCTGACTACCCGTAACGACTGTCATAGGTATTCGTATGACACCCGGGACCGACGGCTTAACGTGCTCTCCGAGGCACGGAGGGGTCTCGATGTGTAACAAATGGTCACCAATCCACGGACTGACCGCGGCAAGCGCAACTTAACCTCGCAAATCGTACGATCGGCGCGGTTGTTATTTAGCCACGAGCCATGTCAAAATAGAGAATATTTTAATAAAAATATGATAGAACAGCATCAGTAATAGTCTAGCTGTTGAACGCTTGCCTTTTGAGGAGAGTCTGAGTTTGATCCCGGCCCATACCTCTGACTTTGCGAATTCATGCGCGGATCAGAATTTGATTGTCACTTGCGTTAACGGTGAAGAAAAAACATCGTGAGGAAATCTGCACACCTGACAGGACTCCATAAAGTTCTCGATGGTGTGTGTAGTCTGCCAACCCGCACCAGGTCAACGTGGTGGACTAAGGCCTAAACCCTTCTCATTCTGAGAACAGGCCCGTGCCCAGTAGTGGGACAGTAATGAGCTAATTATGTTATGTTTTGCATGATCGAACAATATAGGTAATTAGCTTGTGATAATTAATTTATATCATACATAACATACAATACAGTAATGCCTGGATCTCATTATGGTAGGCACAGACTATAGATTTCCACCTGCTACGATCCTGACACACCTTTTCGCATCAGCTACGTTCAATAACCTTCTCAAGCATGCTCGTCGGTTTATGGTGCTACCAACCCGGCCTTTTTTGAGAACGTTCGCGATTTGTAATTTATATTGAAACTAGTGACCCGCCCCGGCTTCGCACGGGTGCAATGTAGATATTAATGTGGTGCATATAAACCTTCCTCTTGAATATCTATTGCTGAAAACTGCATTAAAATCCGTTGCGTAGTTTAAAAGATCTAAGCGTACAGACGGCGAGCGACTTTGTTTTATACTATGTAATATAGTGTCTAAAATATAATAGGCCCGTTTTGACAGCTGTCAGATCAGTACATTTTGTGTTGAAATTGACATAACATGTTCTAATCCGACAGCTGTCAAAACGGGCCTATTAAATTTTAGCCACTATAATAATTATCTAAACGTTAAATGCACTTCTAATGCTGACTGTACATACGTGTGTATATGCTACAAAAGTTAATTTATTCCTTTACCTTGTATATACCGACGAGGGATTTATTCGGTAATTTGAGTCGGATTTGATATGAAATATCGCGTTTTGTAACGTCTGTACCTACGCATTTACGGTTTATTTTTTATTAAAAAATTTCGCTGTCTCTGTAAGAGTTGATATCCCTGAGTGTTGATCGACGACAACGATGTTACACGTTGTTTTATTAATTTTCTTTGTTTTCATTATATGGTAATCTTCTTCTGCCTAGCCTTTTCCCAACTATGTTGGGGTCAGCTTCCAGTCTAACCAGATGCAGCTGAATACCAGGTTTTTACACGGAGCGACTGCCATCAGACCTCCGCAACCCAGTTACTGAGAACAGTTACAGTTACCGGTTGTCAAACATTTCGGGCTTCTAACTCCCCGTAACAATTGATATAGGTATTCGTATGACACCCGGGACCCACTGTTTAACGTGTTCTCCGAGACATGGAAGGGTCTCGATGTGTAACGAACTGTCAGCCATCCAAGAATTGACCGCGGTAAACGTAGCTTAATCTTGCAAATCGTATTTTACGGTAATATAGCCTAAAAACGTCTATAATGAAATGAAATGATTTATTATCTAATTTGGCTATTTAAAAATAACAGTTGGTTTTTTTTTAAACTAGATGTCACGTTTTCTTTCTTACTACCTCTCGCCGAAGCAAACGCTTATAAGGATTACAAAATACAAACAAAAGAATCTTATAGGGGTAAATCTATCATTACAGTTATATCTAATATCAGTACATCAGGATTGGGAGCGTGGTAAATAAAGTAAATTAAACCAACATAGACTCTCCACCACTGAGAGTACTTTTAATTGGGTTAGTGATTAGTTACAGAAGCTTGTTCACAATATAATAATTTGCACTAGGTCAGAAAATAAGGACAAGCAAATCAGATATAAAAGGTCAGACTTCTTCGGCGGATCGACATGGACAGCTCTGCTCCGTCGAATGACCAATACTTTTATAACTTCTGGTACGTTGATTCATCTTGACGGTTACCCTCATATGTCAACATTGTCCAGTGTTACCAGCTACCGATAACAGGATGCTCAAGCTTAGCAGTGGACGTCGACAGGCTTATACTTATGACTTAAGTAGATAATGAATACCCGTGTGAACTCCTCCTTTGCAGAGGAGTTGCAGACAGGTAGGTGTGTCGACAGGTGGCGACACGATCGCGGCGCAACACCTCGCTTATTTATTATTAAACTGCGGCTTACCACGTTTCCCTTACTGTGAGTGAGAGTTTACATTACGAAATTAATTTGAAATTACGTTTGTTTCTGAAAATATTTCCACTGGATGTAAATGGTTTGTGATTCTTATTATATTCGACTATGTATCCATGCCCCGGAGAGTACGATATATAGTCGGTCCCGGGTGTAACACGAATACCTATGACAGTCGTTACGGGAAGTCAGGAGCCCGAAAGTCTGACTACCGGTTTAATTTTAGGATATCGGCATTGCCCAGTAACTGGGTTACGGAGGTCTGATGGCAGTCGCTCCGTGTAAAATACTGGTACTTAGTCGCATTTGGTTAAACTGGAAGCTGACCCCAACATAGTTGGGAAAAAGGATAGGCAGAACATCTTGGCCTGTAGTCTGTTTAGTTTATCGTTGGTTATAAGCGTCATATACCTAATACGGTGTAAACTAAAACATTACGTAACACAACGAAGAACAAATCTTGTAACTGGTTGATGGGTAAGTTAAGTGTAATACAATCGTACACTTTTTGTCACTATCCACGCTATCCACTTATCACACAGTGTGAAAACGCGGGCATAGCTCAAGCTATGATATTCAGGCTCTGCCTCGTTGGTCTAGTGGTGGCAAGCGCGAGTGCTGATCGTGAGGTCCTGGGTTCGATCCCCAGGTTGCTCAAAGTGTTATTGAGTTTTACTGTGTGGAATTCCTCAATAGCAGCCCGTAAATTGGATTTGTGCCCGGTTGATGGTAATAGGATCGCCCTCTATTACATGGGACTTAAACATGACGGCTAAGTGAGGGTGTTACTATACACCTGTGCACAACACTTGGGGAATACAGGCGTGGTGTTATGTTATCATGTTTATTAAATGATAAAAAATCCTGACATATTCAAAGTCCAGCCGGATATCTGACCAATGCCTATATAAGGTTTAACCAAAATACCTGGACAAACTTTTACATAGTGTTCAGTACGTTGACCTAAACGTATCTATTCAAAAAAAAACGAGATCCAAGAGATTTTTTTGTAACCAAAATATTGTTTTCATCATTAATTTTAATTTAATTAATTATTTTTTTTAATATTTTTCACTTCGAAGTTTAGGTAAAACACGGCGTGGAAGTAACGCGCGTACCGGTGACGGTTGATGCTTAACCCTATAAAAGGGAGTGGCAGTATGTTTGCCACCAATTTTTTTGGCAGTATTCGCGTAAGGCTCCTTGTTATATTTTTATTTTCAGACCTGGCTGTATGCAATTTTTTAACGTGTATTATAATAAAATATAAAAATTTTACTATTTGAGATTTTATTTTATTAGGTAGGTATTTAAAAAAAATACCAAATTGTTTGTTATTTACTTTTCCTAAAATCTTCTGCCTTATAAAGGGATAAAAAATGGACGGGTTTATTCTTAAAGAGTACAGGCAATTTAAAATGTAATCATTTTTTTGTTAGAAAAAAAACACTTGGGTCTCGTTTTTTTTTTGCACAGATATGTTTAGTTAAATGTATTGAACACTGTGTAAAAGTTTGTCCAGGTATTCTGGTTAGACCTTATACAAGGTTAGTCTGAAAAGGGGGTACTAAGCCGCGGGCCACTTAAAGTATCACTGATGACTATTTTAAAGCAAATGTTAAAATTTCATAATTCGATAATTTTTATTTGCATCTAACAAGATTTTTATTTTCGTTTTAAAAAAAAAAACATACCTGCTTTAGTTATGAATTCAGAAAATTAAGTTTCTAATCCGTGATCCAAAATATGACCTAAATTGTATACACAGCTGATCATAGCTATGGACAGATAGATTTTAGTATATATTTTACGAAATCTTTGAAAAGCTATTTCTCTTAAAGTACCGAGTCTTGAGGAAAGTTGTAGAACAAAAGTTATCCCTTATTATGTGTACTTTAACACCCTTTCGGCTTAGTACCCCCTTTCCGACTAACCTTGTATACATGTAAAGACAAAACCTGACGTTCGTTATCCCTAACTGCACTGGACAACACCGGGTTGTATTCATACATGTCTCCTGAATATTGAATCAGCCTCCCCTAACAGACACAGGGGGGTACATGTCTGGCTAGGGAGGCCTGCTAGCTGCCAATTATTATGTCTATATTCGGATAGGGAATCAATTCCATACAGTCGTTTGATTTTTGTGCCTGTGTATCTTAACGTAGCTAAAATCTAAAACTAGATTTTGTTATCTTCTTCTTTTTGTGTTGTTAGTGACTAACCTGGTGTCAGAGTTTGTGCCGCCCATGGGTCTCTGACTTGGGTTCACATGCCGTCGAGAAATATCTCTCAGGCATTCTTTTTCCTCACGATGTTTTCTTTCACCGTTTTAGGCAAGTGATAATTATACAATACGCACATGAATTCGAAACGCCAGAGGTGCGTGCTTTGGGTTCGAACTCGAGATCTGTGACTTGGCAGGCCGACGGTCACACCACTAGGCTATCACTGAACTATTGAATATATCGTCCCTTTCATCGAAAGAGATGGCTGGCTGAATAATGGTGTGTTAGTACCTACGCTTATGTATGGAAGTGAATGTTGGTCGTGGCAGAAGAGGCATGAAAGTAGAATAAATGCCGTGGAAATGCGTTCCTTGCGAAGTATGTGCGGTGTAACTTTGAATGATAGATTGAGAAATGAAGAGATTAGACAAAGTTGCGGTTTAAAAGATGATGTAGTGACAAAAATTGAAAGGAGTATGCTTAGGTGGTTTGGCCATGTTGAGAGAATGAGTGAACGGCGATTAACAAAAAAAATTTATAAGGCGGATGTTAATGGGAACGCCGGTAGAGGACGTCCTAGAAGGACATACATCGATGTTATTGGTGATGTTCTTCACAAAGGTCAGGTGCGTAGTACTCTCAACCGGCGTGCGTGTATGACAAGATGTATGAATGTGGATGAAGCGAAAGGGGTATGTAAGAGTCGTAGCATGTGGCGTTCTATAGTTTCTGCCTACCCCCATGGGAAAAAGGCGTGAGTTTATGTATGTATGTATGTTCATCGAAAGAGACTTGTCTGGCTTTCTCCCTAGTTTCCAATTATTGTGTTATGGACAGAGAAACAATTTGATAAAGGGAGTCTAGCTTTTTGTTGAGGGGCCAACCGCTCGGATCATACGATTTGCGAGTTTAAACTGCGCTTGTCGCGATCAATCCGTAGATGGGTGACCGTTCGTTACACATCGAGACCTCTCCGTGCTTCAGAGAGCACGTGAAACAGTCAGTCCCGTGTGTCATACGAATACCTATGACAGTCGTTACGCGAAGTCAGATGCCCAAAAGTCTGACAACTGGTAGAACCTTAGGATATCGGCATTGCCCAGTAACTGGGTTGCGGAGGTCTGATGGCAGTCGCTTCGAGTAAAATACTGGTATTCAGCCGCATCTGGTTATACTGGAAGATGACCCCAACATAGTTTTAATGGCTAAAGCATAGTTTTAATGGCAAGCGAAATAATGGCACGTCATATGAGACAGAAAATACGATGCTTTGTCACAATTCTCTTACTTATTTTGTATACATGCTTCTCACTTCCAAACTTCCCACTGTAGTCATAGCTACATCGCTATCAGCGATAAGACCGCCATTGTACCCTTTAATGTTCGTTATTGTATAAGAGCTGTGTTACAATTTTGGTGTACAATAAAGTATATTCTATTCTATTCTACATCTAGAGATATATAAAATCTATACTAATATTATAAAGCTGAAGAGGTTGTTTGTTTGAACGCGCTAATCTCAGGAACTACTGGTTAGAATTGAAAACTTATTTTTGTTTTACATAGTCCATTTATCGAGGAAGGTTAAAGGCTATATAACATCACGCCACGATTATTAGGAGCGGAGCATAAATGAAAAATGTTGCACAAACGGCAAAATGTCCACCCATGCGAGGCCGGGACGGGCCGCTATCTAAGATAAGAATGAATATCTTTTGAACGAACAACGATCTGAAAGCTAGGTACGTACGACCTACCAACCAACCTTTCTCCTGCAAAGGAAATGATTTAATATCGCGTGTTTCAAACAAGGTCGCGTATGAATGCGTCGCGATTGCGTGTATTCGGAAATCAGGAAGTCGCTGTTTCGTATGCATAACCTTTGTAACGATTATAGAAATGACTAGATATTCTCAATAATGGAGTTGTCGGAAATACTACTGTTACATCCATCTGACAGAACAATTGTAAGGTAACCACGAAGAGAGTGGGCTTAATCTAAATGGAGAGATCTAGACACAATCAAACTGGTTGCTATTTTAATTGTATAATTTATTTTTTTAAAGCCATTTATTTTAGATTCTATGAGTAGGTACCTTAACTCACACACTGACCTATTACTTTAAAATGTTTGGGAAAACGTATACTTTTGCAATGTTTGTAAACATGTGAGCACCATGTATCTATCACATAATTAATTTGTCATTGCTTCATTTTTTTTTTTACCTATTGTGGTATAGTAATTTTATTCTAGGTGCATCGTCTTCACATATAATTGTATAATTCAAATCAAATCAAATCAAAAATTTTTATTTCACATAAACCAATACAGGTGCTTATGAAACGTCGAATTTAGGTGCACGGTTCCAATTAGTCGTTTCCTATGGAGAAGAGCCGGCAAGAAACTCCATGGTTACTCTTTTAAAAATAATACCTTTAACAATTTCAGTGGATACAGTACAATGATTTAGGATAGTGAGAGAACAATGAGGTCCTGACCACAGACCAATGAGTAATATAGTACTAAAAGACTTGAGTACAAAAACTAACAAACAAAAATAAAATTTAAAAAAAAGTAATATGAATAATATTGTAGTAATTTACAAATTTATAGATGCAGGTCCACAAAGTTCTCACATTTACAAAAGTGAAAAGGAAGCTAAACTCTATAAAACAATTGACATAATTAAATGTCATCAAAACTTAGCAAAATCATTGTAAAATAAGATAAAGATATCTTGAGAGTAATGATAGCAATAAAAAAAAATAAAAAATATATAATTAATGTACCTATACAAAATATTGTACGACATTTTAAAAGAGTAACGGTGGAGTTTCTTGCCCATTGTTCTCCATACGAAACTACCTTTTGGAAGGGGCGACTAGAATCTTTTTTTTTTTGTAAATTTTAACGTTCAAAAGTGCCTTTTATGTGCTTAATTGAAATAAATAGTTTGACTTTGGAGTTTCTGTCAATTTTTTTAAAGACTTCTACTACTAACTTTGCGAGATAGTTAACCAATTAATCGGTAACGGTGAAGGAAAACATCGTAAGGAAACTTGCACACTTGAGAGGGCTTCAAAAATTCTCGATGATGTGTGTAGTCTGCCAACCGACACTAAGCCGGCGTGGTTAACCCTACTCATTCTAAGAGGCTCATGCCCAGCAGTGGGACAGTAATGGGCTGATTATGCTTATAAATAATAATCCTACCTCATATTCAGTTCAGCCTTATTCTGCAGGATTCGCAAAAACACCATTATAGTTTGTTTTAAGTCTCTCAAGAGTCACAGAAAAACGGAGACCGTTGTAAAATGATTAACCTGTATTTTTTAATTCATTTATTTTTCCCTGTATTTATTTTTCAACCTAATGACTGATACCAGAAACACGTCATACCGATTCGAGGTCCCGCAATAAACTGACCGAACGACGATCAATCGAGGCTCGGCTGCAGCTCAGCGAGATAGCAGTCGAGCTCTGCCCGGGATGTCCTGCACCCTGGTTTGACATAAAACTAGCTCATCGCGTCATTGAAAATTCTTCTTTACCGCCAGAAACATAAAGCTCAAATCCCCTTGGTATAATCCAACTGGGTTGCCATATTAAAAGGAGGATTAAAGCTCTCGGTATAGGGATGAAAATGCATTGCAATGCAGTTTTTTTGTTTGATTTTCAGATTCTTCCTGTCTAGACTGGTTTTATCAATATTAATTAGTATATAACGGGGGAATGGAGACAGATATGTACCGGATTTTTCTCTTTATAAAAGGACACATAATTGAAATGGATGTCAGAGTTTCATTGTGACTTTTTTTTAAGCTTTTAATTTTGATCTGTGCTTGATTTAGTTCGTTTAGGATGGCGTAAGGAAATTATAATTTCATAATTAACCACTAATATTAGAGGCCCGTGGCTAATTACCAACCGCGCAGATCATAGGATTTGCGAGGTTAAGTAACGCATGCCACGGTCAGTTTGTAGATGGGTGACCGTTCGTTACACATCGAGATCCCTCCGTGCCTCGGATAGCACGTTAAACCGTCGGTCCCGGGTGTCATACGACACCCTGCGATAGTCGTTACTGGTAGTCAGAAGCCCGAAAGTCTGACAACCGGTCTAACTTTACAATATCGGCATTGCCCTGTAACTGGGTTGCGGAGGTCTGATGGTAGTCGCTCCATGTAAAATACAGGTATCTGGTTGGCAAATTGCCGAAACTTATGACATTGACAGTTTAATCCATCCACCATGCCATCTCTACAGTACAATAGTAGTCTATGGTTGCCATAATGCCAAAAATCTTGTCCATGCATTTATTTAATACTAGCTGTGTCCTCACGGCTCCGCCCGCGTAAAAAGTTTTATTCCAGTAATAAATTTAACCTATGCTACTCAGTGATAATGTAGCTTTCTAACGGCAAAATATTTTTTGAAATCGGTCCAGTAGTTTTTAAGTTTATTCGTTACATACAAAAATACAAATCTTTCCTCTTAATAATATTATATTAAGTATAGATTTAATAGGGAATTCGAGCCTTTACAATAATGCTCGAAAATGATATTATCTCAACAATCGGTAAAAAAATTGACTCCAATGTGTGCCGTCGGCCTTATCAATGCCTGTCTTGTCAAAACGTCCCGTATCAGGCAACAAACGATAATTTTGTTACGACTTGCGAGTGCAATGTACAGAAATAGCTATCAGAGCTACCAAATCATCTGTAAAGTGGTAGAAAATGGGACATAATAAATGAATAAAATATGAGTCATGATACATTAGATATCCCTTATAATGGATCATCGTGCAAAGAATGGCAACACCAGAGCCAACAGACGCTCCCGTATAAGGCTGAGCATCCACCAGAACAGTGCTAAGCTGCGTAGTGAGGAATGTGTTTTGTAAGCACCAATAGAATCACTTCATTTACCTAGCTTCGCTCTGCGCAGCTCTGATGGATATAGGCTTAGCGGAGCGAGGTTTTTGTTCATACAAAACAAGCGAGAAATGCGAGCGAAGGATGTATTGCGAGGAATGTGTTGCGAGAAATGTGTTGCGAGGAATGTGTTGCTAGGAATGTGTTGCGAGGAATGTGTACCGCTCCCGCCACACCACCCTGATATTCGAAAAGAGTCCTCTACCTATCCTCGCACCGCTCATTTGTACACATTAACACATTACGCTTTACACATTACCCATTCCTCGCACAGCTCTGGTGGATGTCCAGCCGAAGTGTAAGTATCTATGGACGCTCCTTGGTCCTAGTGTAGAGGTATAGCCATATTATTATTTTTTAAGCTAAGACCACAAGGCATAAAGCAAAATACTGTATTATTCAACACTGCAACAGTGCACCAGTTCAAATTACCTCATAAATAACTTGGAAGCACTAACCCCGAACTATCTTAGAGAAACTTCTTACATAGGTATTCTTATTTTTACCTTACATCTCTTGTGGGTTTCAGAAAACCGCATGGTCCAACATTACAAAATGTTAAGTACTCGTTGGCTCAATGGCTGCGGGCGGTTCTAACAGGGGTTTTGTTATACACTGTACTTATAACGAAATAAAAAGAAACCACTATCCAGGTATATTGAAATGCACTCTCCCTATCCTCTGCGGCCGAAAGGTGGTAGGCGATGGGGCCACTAACCTGACCCGTCGCAGGGGGACAGTCTGGCGCCCATGTGCTTGTTTGGTCCCCGGGGTGATCACGACGTGCCATGTGTTCTGGTGCGCTGGTGATGTGGGGTGCTCCCCGCGCCTCTCAGGTCTTGGGGTGGGGCCCCTCAGTGGAGAGGTCCACCAGCAGTTGGTGGTCCAAGACCTGCCGGGGTTGCGGTACATGCTTAGGTGAATCCCGCGACCCCGGCCGACGGTCACGAGGAGGAACACCGTGGGTTTTTAGCCGGTAAGAGTCCGGCAGACCCCCTCGCCTACCCCGGGGGAGGGACCTCCATGAGGATTTACCCACCAAAGAAAGAGGGGCTCGTGGCTAATTACCAACCGCGCGGATCATACGATTTCCGAGTTTAAGCTGCGCTTGCCACGGTCTGTTTGCGGATGGGTAACCGATAGTTATGCATCGAGACCCCTCCGCGCCTCGGAGAGCACGTTAAACAGTCGGTCCGGGGTGTCATACGAATACTTATAGTATGACAGTAGTTATAGGAAGTCAGAAGCCCGAGAGTCTGACAACTGGTCTAACTTTAGGATATCAGCATTGCCTTGCTACTGGGTTGCGGAGGTCTGATGGCAGTCGCTCCGTGTAAAATACTGGTATTCAGCCGCATCTGGTTAGACTAGAAGCTGACCCCAACATAGTTGGGAAAAGGCTAGGCAGAACAGAAGAAATAAAAACTAAGTATCAATAATTACGATTGGCTTGCAAACCTTACTTTTAACCTTAAATTATATTTGAGAAACAACTGTGTTGGCATTTTAAGCTTTTACTCTATACAGCCTTCATGTAAACACTTTAGTCAAATTTTTAACTAGATAAAATCTCTTTAGTCAAATATTTAATTTTTTTATAAATTATTTTTGTCAATGTCGACTTGTCATTTTCCCTTGTGAGTTTTAAATAACTACTTATATTTTGCTATTTACTATAAAACGTTTATTGTTCATGAAATATTGTGTAATTGGATGGCTTCAGGTAAGTATCTCAATTTCTTATTATTAAAATTTAAAATAAATTAGGTTGTCTCAGACAGCAAAATTTTTATTTATTTATATTTGATCTTAATATACATTATTTACCGAATACCTATCTAAGTAATTACACATGTCTAAAGTCTAAAATGGACTAAAGCCACAATAATTAACACATTTAAAAAAAAGGCTTTTAATCAAGCCGAATGAAGTATTTAGTGACACGTTGCTAACCCACTTTTTAACATTCAGCGGAAATTCTGTTCAGTAATTAATATTAAGAGGTAGGTAATGATCCTTAAACAAACAAATGAAAGAATATTAGTATTTCTGAAATAATGGCTTTGCCCGTATCCTTACAAGCTTATAACCCATTAGTCACTCTCATTAACCCAAACACAATTCTAAATCCATACAAACTAGTGTCTATAAACTAACCTCTTCTAATTATATGCTATAAAATTCATATCAACCACTTAAAGCCGAACGAGTTCACGAAGAAGGTAAAAAAGCGACCAATTTCCACGTTAATATTAAACCAACTCTTCTACCCACAGGATGGATACCCTCTCTCAAGGAAGTCAACGGTGTGAATTTAGCTAATTACTTTCCCCAGCAACGCTCATACAATTCCGTCGTATTCATACACAAAAAATATCTAAACGAACATAAACGTACTGAAGAAC